>OX465595.1:68500769-69750769 GCA_950022295.1 Bromus sterilis
AAGTTCGTCGTGGTTTACCTCGATGACATCCTTATATACTCAAAGAACGAAGAAGAACATGCCGAACATCTTAGGCTGGTATTGATGAAACTTCGAGAGCATCGCCTCTATGCCAAGTTCTCTACGTGAGAATTTTGGCTACCAGAAGTGACCTATTTAGGCCACGTGATTTCTGCAAAAGCATTGTTGTCAATCCCGAGAGAGTTCAGGCCGTCCTTGATTGGACTCCACCTGAATCGGTTAAGCAAGTTAGGAGTTTTCTTGGCCTAGCAAGCTATTGTCGCCGCTTCGTTGAGAACTTCTCCAAAGTTGCAAAGCCTCTTACTGAACTCCTCAAGAAAGATAAGAAATTCGAATGGACCCCAAGTGTGAGGAAAGCTTTCAAGAGCTAAAAAGAAGATTGACTTCTGCACCCGTACTTGCGCCTCCAGACACCAAAAAGAATTTCGAGATTTATTGTGATGCTTCACGGCAAGGGTTAGGATGAATACTTATGCAAGATCGACATGTGGTAGCATACGCTTCACGCCAGTTGCGACCACATGAAGAGAACTATCCTACCCATGATCTTGAACTCGCTGCCATAGTTCATGCCTTGAAGACTTGGCGACACTACCTCCTTCGTAATCGTTGTGAGATCTATTCCGACCACCAAAGCCTCAAATACATATTCACCCAGCCAGATCTTAATCTCAGGAAAAGACGTTGGATAGAGTTGATAAAAGATTATGACTTAGGAATTTCTTTCACCCCAGGCAAAGCCAAGGTCATGGCTGATGCAATAAGTCGTAATTCGTATTGTAACAACCTCATGTTACAACAGTATCAACCACTTCTTCTTGAGGAATTTCGAAAGCTCAACCTCGAATTGTTACTCGTGGATCTCTTTTCAACTTGGTGGCGAAACCAACCCTTGAGGATCAGATCATAGTTGCCCAAAGGCGTGCACGAGGTGTTCGCCGGATCAAGGAGAACATTGCTAGCGGAGTTGCTAAGTGTTTCTCTACAGATAGTAAAGGACTGGTATTCTTTGAAAATTGTTTGGTAGTACCTAAGAATAGGGATCTAAGGCAACTAATCCTTAAATAAGCCCATGATCCCCCTCTCGATTCATCTCGGTTGCCCAAAAATGTACCGAGATCTACGCCAGAGATTTTGGTGGACCAGGATGAAGAGAGACATTGCTCGATATGTTGCCGAATGTGATGTTTGTCGTCGCATTAAGGCCGAACACCAAAGACCTGCTGGTACTCTTCATCCTTTGCCTATTCCCGAGTGGAAATGGGACAAAGTCGGTATGGACTTCATCACCGGCTTTCCAAAAACCCAGAAAGGAAATGATGCAGTCTCCATGGTCATTGATCGACTTTCCAAAGTTGCTCACTTCCTTACAGTACGTGAGTCTATAACTGCTAGTCAGTTAGCGGATTTGTATGTCTCTAGAATTGTGTCTCTTCATGGTGTTACTTTGGAAATCAATTCTGATCGTGGTAGCCTTTTCACCTCTAGATTTTGGGGAAATTTTCAGAATGCTATGGGAACTCATCTCTCCTTTAGTACAACTTTCCATCCTCAGTCTAGCGGTCAAGTTGAAAGGGTTAACTAAATTCTTTAAGACATGCTCAGAGCTTGTGTTATCTCATTCGGAAAGAATTGGGAGAAATCTCTTCCATTCGCCGAATTTGCTTATAACAATAGTTTCCAATCTAGTCTGAACATGGCTCCTTTTGAACTCCTCTATGGACGACGATGTCGAACACCCCTAAACTGGTCAGAAACCGGTGAAAGACAATTCTTTGGACCGGATATGATCAAGGAAGCATAAGAGCAAGTTCGCATTGTTCGTGATCGATTGAAAGCCGCCCAGTCTTGTCAGAAAAGCTACTACGATCGCCATCATAGGCAAGAAAGCTACAATCTGGATGAGAAGGCTTACCTTCGGGTTACTCCTCTGAAGGGTACCCAACGATTCGGTATCAAAGGAAAGTTGGCCCCATGTTACATCGGACCTTTCCGCATTCTCGCTAAACGTGGAGAAGTTGCCTACCAACGTGAACTACCCCCGCACCTTTCCCAAGTACATGATGTATTCCATGTGTCACAATTCAGGCGTTGCATCAAGGACCCCATCCGCGAAGTCGACCATGAAACACTTGATCTCCAAGATGACCTTTCTTATCGAGAGTACCCCGTTCATATTCTTGATTCCGCAGAGTGAGTCACTCGTCGTCAGAAGATCAAGTTTCTGAAAGTGCAATGGTCACACCACTCCGAGAAGGAAGCTACATGGGAAAGAGAAGAAGGCCTCCGTGCCGAGTACCCCACCTTCCTGCCGACGACTTCTGAATCTCGGGACGAGATTCTTTTGAGTGGGGGCGAGTTGTCACAACCCAAGTTTAGGTATGTGCTAGGGTTAGCTTGATCCTTTGCATCATGTAAAAATTTCAAAAGAAATTGAATTGGGGAAAAAGAAAAGCCCTAAAGAATTTAATTCAAATGGCCAGACAAAAATTTCTTCCAAAAATTCCTCTGTTATTTTTGAAAAGTCTTATAAATAAGCATGATCACATATAAAGTGAAGTGGGTCCCACTTCATGCATCAAGATTTCTCAAAAATTTCAAAACAGGAGCTTGGAATTAAATTAAACCCTATGTGAATAAAGTTCAAATAATTTGAATTTTAAAAATGTTCAAACTTTACAAGTGGCTAGCCTATTATATTGTGAGGCCATATAAAAAGTTTCAGCATTTTAGAAAATGCCTAGCTATTTTTTTCAGCAAGGAAAAACAAAATACAGAAAAGAAAAAGAAACAGAAAAAGGAAAATGAAGCTTACCTAGGAACTGGCCCAACTCATCCCCCCTGGCCCAACAGCAGCCCAGCCCACCTGCACTTGTCGTCTTCCTCAAGCTCCTCGGTGGACCGCTGGGAGCACACGGCCGACGCCACTGCGACGTCGGAGAGCTTCTAGGCCTTCTCGATCCTCCTCCTCTCGCCACGCAAGTCGCCAAAGAACGCCGTGTCGTTTTCCCCTCCTCTGGTTCACCTCCTCGCCCTCTTCCGCTCGTCCTCGCCACTGTCCGAGCGCCGCCGCAGACCGCGCCGCCGCGCCCGCGTGGCCAACGGCCGCCAGACGCCGCGCAAGCGTGTCCAGCATCACCATCGCCCTCCTCTTCGTCGACCTACATGAGATCAGAAGCCCAGACGGCCCTGAGTCACTGTATTCGTCGTCGTTGACTCGCCGGACCCGCACGAGCTCGCCGTCAAATTTTTCGCCACCGCGCTTCCCAAGCCCTAGCCGTTGGCTCCATTGTCATCAGGGTGAGCTCCCCGTCGTTTCCCCCTAACCCCGGCCTCTCCCCGAGGCCCGTAGCCTGATCTCGCCGGAGCAGAGCCACGGCCGCCGCGCAAGTCGACGCCGCCATCACTCCGGAGCTCCCCTGTGACCCCCTCGTGCTCTACGCGATGCGGGTGTGCACTGGTCTCCTCTCAGTGGCCTCCCCGTGCCAAGATGTGTCCAAAAACAAACTCCGGCGAGCCCCTACGCCGTGCCAGAGGTCGCCGGCGACATCACTCCGTCTGTCCGGCTTAATTAACCTTAATCACCCCCTACTCCCACCCCTGAGCCAATGATAGGTGGGCCCTGCCCCCTAAATAACCCCCTCTGTTTAATTCTAAACAGGGATTAATCCCCCTCTCACCGACCAGTGGGACCCAGCCGTCGGAAGCCCCCCTGACGTCATGGTGACGCAGTGCTTGCGCAATAATTCATTTCTAATTTAATTTAATTCTAGAAAAGGCAGAAAAAGCAATAAACTTTGGAAATTCATAACTAATTCATATTAACTCCAAATTAAACAGATAATATATGAATAATTATCAGAAAATGCCAGGATTATGAATATGCAACTTGTTTCTATGTTTGACAATTTTAAAATGGGTGAACAGTAGAAAACATGCATATGGCATAATTTGAATTTGAATTTGAAGTTTGAATTTGCATTCCAAATGCAATACCCTTCAATTAAGATGAATTTACTAGAAACCAGTAGCATTCACATCATGGACAACTATATCATGTGCTTGTGCATTCTATTTCAATGTTGTTCCCCCCCTTTGTTGATGATTGCTCCGGTAACAGACTTTCCGAGACGGTGATCACCCCCGAAGAAGAAGAAGTGCGTTAAACCAGTGTATCGTCAGCAAGGAAAGAAAACCCCATTGATCATGTCTATAAAATCCCACTTCCCTCTCAGTCTCTCTTATGCATGTTTAGGAGATCACCTTGTTATCGATTCTACCGCATAGTTGAACCCATATCCGATGCATGACCTATCATCTTGTCAAAGTAGTAAGCAAACCACAATCCTAGATGACATAGGAGTTGATTGATATCATGTGGCCCCTGCAAATGTTACTAATTATTGCATGCTTAGAGTTTACAATGAGGATACTTTTGATGTGAGTCGGGATGGTAGTGATCATGGTGTTGATGAAGGTGAGAACTGTGTTGGTGAATCTACCCGAATACAAGGTGAACAATGAGAGGTTGTGTAGGAGTACACAGTGGGTTGTCTCGTTGAACACCGCCTTAAGCCCGAGTTCTTGTATGGTAATCCGAGTCAAAGAGTACAACCACACATTGGGCTCACTGACCCCTCTCGACCTATTAACTCACCCTGATCCAAGTCCAGTAGTCACACCTAGTTTGGGATTGCCATTCGGCATATGCATAGAAAGATAAAGGAAATGAAATGTGGCATTCATGGTAGGGCTTATAGAACATGGCTTGTCAAGCGGAGAACCATCCGTCGAGGTGGGCTTGTCAGTCGTGCCTACATGGTTTGAGTCCTGACTGGAAACTCGGCCGGAATTCCAGTTGGGTTTGGAACTCATACAGTTGACTCCTTGGACTAGAACGGTGCCGTGAGGTAAGTGTCGTGGGTAACATCCTCGCCGGAACCCCTTGAATGGTGACGAGTACTTGGCGGTAATTGATGGTCATGTGTTTGTAGCGGTACACCCCTGCAGGGTTAACAAACTATTCGAATAGCCGCGTCCGCGGTAATGGACTACTTGGAAAGCTGTGCCTGATTATTAGACAACTTGAATGGATACTCTAAAACTTGCCAAGATAAGTGTGAGTGCTATGGCGTGATTTCTCGTGGGGAAGTCGAGGAAGTATCCATAGTGGTGTTTTTGGTTAGAGACTTGGTAGTGGACTCGTGTACGCTTCTTACCTCAAGTCTACTACTCGTAGTACAGGACTAGCAAAGTCAAAGCTGGCACTTCTGCATTACAAACCCCACCTCCCTTTACCTTGAAACTTGAGCATAAGTAGAATAGTTCTGATGTAAGTCTTGCTGAGTACGACTTTGTACTCACGTTTGCTTATTCTATGTTTTAGATGATAACCCAGCCCCCGATGGAGTCACCTTCCTGAAGATTGACATTGACTAAGCTAGTATAGTTCCAGACAGCAGTCTGGTCCCTCGTGGAAGGGCATGTATGTTGAACAAGGCTTCTCTAAACCATTTGTTAATCTTGTTTGTACTCAGACCTAATTTGCTTCCGTTGTTTAATGTAATGATGGATCATAGTTATATGATCTTTGTGTACTCTATGTGTAAGTCAATAAAGATATACTTTGTAGAGTTCATGCAATGTGTACCTGCTGTTACACTGGACATGTATGCTGCGTGTATGATTATAACATGCATGTCTTAGTGTGGGGTTCGATAGCTTAGTTGTGTTCTTGCCGGCGGTCTGTTATACACCAAGTGGCCCTTAGATGTGCGCAGCTTGGGGCATCACGATGCGATTGCTCGTGACTCTGTCACGTGGCACACTTTTTTGTATGATTGAGCCCGCCCGAGACCCCGACTAAGTGATCGGGATGGAGTCTGTTTATGTAAGTGTTATAATTCAATCGATAATATGTTTGAGGCGACTTGTCTATGAGTATGGGATTTCACCACCCATAATCATTTAGACTTGTGAGCAGGCGATGAGGACCCATATCAGTTGATCATCCGGCCTGGATGGGATGCCCCGCACATTCGATGCTTTCCGAGAGTGTTCTGTGCTTGGCCTTGTCTGCTTAGACAAGTGGGTACGGCTCTCGACTCTCCATATGATTGAGTTGTGACTGGAATTACGTACGCATATTCCGGGTCCCGACAGACTTGGTATCAGAGCAGGACTGTCTGTAGGATTATTCAACCCTTGGTCGAAGTCGAGTCTAGCATTCTATAGTTATATAGTTACTTGGGTATAAAGGGAACATCGTAAGGCTTGTTTTTCTCCTTACCCTCATCGATCTGAGTTCGGAGTCACCCTCATATTTTCTACGGGAAGATAGGACTAGGCTCACCTATGTCTGACTAGAACATATCGTTGATTTCTTCCTTGTAGCCGTAGGGCAGTTGTGGTCGTCCAGACTCATCGTTCTGTTGAGTTCCTTGAAGAAGTTCTGTCCAATTTCTTCAAGGTTGTTTCATTTTCTATCCCGGTGAAGCCGTTATGCTGCCAAATTTATTCCGTGCTTCTAGGAATCTTTTCCTTTGCATTACAATCTTTTCTGCCTAAATCATGTCCTCTTATCTTTGTTTCCATCGTACAACCTGTTCTGATTGCTGAGTACTTCTGTACTCATGATACTATCCCCAAACTCTTTTCAGGGATCTGATCGACAATAGGTATGGTGGTTGACGTTTCATGTGGAGACTCGACGACGACTAGTTAGGAGGATCCGGGCGGAGGGCCTGGACCCGTGTGGTTATGGGGATCGATGATTTTCTCTTTGCTAGTAGGCATTTGATTGTTGTCTGTACTCAGACATATATCTTCCACTGATGTATTGTATTTAAGGCAGTTGTATGCCGATTGTATGAGATGTTGTGCCCTTGTAGCTGTAATGTTGTGATATCATGTTGGAAATCCAGGGCATATGGCATTGTCATATGTCGGGGTGGGACCGATATGTGCTTCGTCCCCGGATCTGGATGGAAACATCTAGATCTGGAACAGTACCGCATATCGGGCCTTACAAACAGTCTGCACAGAGCGAGTCCAGTCATTCGAATGAGATTTATCTCGCGGAGAACCAGCGTCGATGGAGGGCGCGGCCTCTTGTGAGTATTTTGCCAAGGTAAAGCGAGGGCGAGGCCTCGTGCACTCTTTGCCTTGGGTAGCAGGTGTTTTCCGATAATTATCATCCAGGAAGAAAAACCATCCGGCTCAGATGTCCGGGAATAGTGAGGTGGCCAACGCTTGATGGTCGAGATACCATCAAGGGAAGGCGTCCAATAGCTTTTCGGGAACAAACATCCGACACGAGAAAACCATCCGGGAAGCCATTCCCGAGATCATTGGGGCGAGGTTTCTCGGAGCGCTCACTTGGGAGCGATGAGAAGCCCCCGAGCGTGAAATCCATGCAACCACCGCGAGGGGAAAGGCGGGCCGCCACCCGTACCGATACCCACTTCAATGGCACTTGCTGGGATGCGGTGAAAGCGTGATGAAGCTTCAAAATCTGCACAGGGAAACAAACGTTGCGACCGACGTGATCGCCAGCTCTCCTGCTAGCGCCAGCTGTCGGGGGGTGTTTCTCAGGCCCTCCTTCTGGCGCCAGGTTTCGGGGGTTCATGCCCAGCCCTAGCCTAGCACCAGAAGTTGGGGAGAATAGCGGTGACGCTGCCCCGAGAGATCATTTCGGAAGGGCACACCCCTGAGACCGCGCGAGACGGGGTGCACGTAAGGCTCCCGCTTGCTTGATACAGACGAAGGTTGCTGGTGGCGTCGAAATGGCATTCGGGTTGACGAGCTGATATGAGAAAATGCAGGTGTTTACCCAAGTTCGGGCCGTCCGGAGACTAAAATCCCGACTACTGCATGTCTGATCTTCTTTGCTAGTGGTGGAGTAGAATACAAGTACCAGGTGATCTTCAGGGAGAAGATACCCTATGCTACACTCCCCTACAATCCTTTATTCTTGGTGGGAACTAGCTACCCTCTCAAGGGGAATCCTTGAGAGGCCTCCCGAGAAGTTCTAGGGATTAACTCCTCTTTTCTCCAGCTGTGGATTCGTCTGGAAGATGGCTACTTCTTTCTCTAGCTCTTCCTCCTTCTCTTCCTTCTTCTCCTTGGCCGCCCCCACTGTTGTGGTCGATGTCTCCATTTTATAGAGCAAGGGGATCGCCACAGGACCACTGATAGCTACAGTAAGGGTGGTTATCTTATACTTGTGGATGTGAGGCGCTCTGTAGTCTTCCGGAAAGTTCCGGCGGTGTTGCGGGGACGACTGGTGCATGCACAGACTGAGTAGGCGCGATGGAGCTTGCCAGGTGTTGGCTGCCTCCTTTCAGCGATGCATGCTTGTGTTCTAGCGCATTGAATGCGCTGTGCTCTTTCTCGGGTGGTGGGAACCAGCTGGAGGGTGCCACCATTCAGGAAGTGATGCAGAGCGTTCCCTTCCTGTGCCTTGAGAGATGTTCTCGGCACCTCCTTGGTGGAATCTGTAAGGCCCGATATGCAGTACTGTTCCAGATCTAGATGTTTCCATCCAGATCCGGGGACGAAGCACATATCGGTCCCACCGCGACATATGACGAAGTCATATGCCCCGGATTTCCAACATGATATCACAACATTACAGATACAAGGATACAACATCTCATACAATCGGCATACAACTGCCTCAAATACAATACAACAGCGGAAGATACATGTCTGAGTACAGACTACAAGCAAATGCCTACTGGCAAAGAGAAAAACATCGATCCCATAACCACACGGGTCCAGGCCCTCCGCCGGGATCCGCCTAACTAGTCGTCGTCGAGTCTCCACGTGAAACGTCGATCACCATACCTGTTGTCGATCAAGAACCCTAAAAGGAGTTTGGGGGTAGTATCATGAGTACGGAGGTACTCAGCATCCAACTGTAGTGGTCATCTGACCCAGCAAGGACTTCATCACTCGTCATTCTAGGACAACTAGTAGTTTACGATAAAGATGGGCTAAGTGGTGAGGTTGCTGCCGCGCTAGCATTTATGAAGTGGCTAACGATCTAGAGAGGAAGATAAGAAGCCAAGCATTCGATGAGGAATCGCCTCCAACAAGTCTTGCTATCAACTACTTACGCAAGCATAATACCTATCCTATCCTTGTCCTCATCTTCGCATCCCGACGAAGAAGAAGCAGTCAAGGCACAACCACATGTTGATAAAGTTATATTAAGATTATCTCATTTGTTGTTGTCTATGAACAAGGAGTAGGTCTCAAGTCGTCCATAACCGTGGACACGGCTTCTCAAAAATATTTAACCCTGTAGGGGTGTACCAACTGCCCATTACAAGGCTCCGCACGCACGCCCATCTCTCTCAGTTGCTACCCATGATAGGCAACCATTTTATGATTTAGTCCCAAGAGATCCGGAACGACAGGTCCCTCTAACTAACAACGCACAAATCCGGGTGGCCCCCGGTGAGTCGACATCCAACTCAAAAGCCGGCCGCGCTCTCGAATCGGCCTCTACCGTCTGGACGAGGTCGGATAGGTTGCCCAAACAGATGTGGATAACCCCCTAGTTCCCTGGGGTGGACCAACAAGAGAAACCATGTCTCCGCTGGCCCAAGTTGTTTGAAAATCTACCGGTCGCGGACCAGTCACACACACGTTTTCAAATGGTAAATCAGCTTGGGCCACCACTAGAAATTTTTGAAGCTAGGTAGGTAAGAAGAGGGGACCCCATAAAATCCCACACGCGGTTAGGCACGCTCAATCTTAAAACCAATACCCAAAACTCGGATCCTAGGTGACTCGAATGGAACAAAGCGTCGGGGCGGGTTAGCCTAGACCTTCCATCCTTCGTCGAATATAGTCAACATTTATAATAATAATATCATCAACAACAATATAATAATGTGATATCCCAAACGCAGGAGTAACAGGGTAACATCGTAGCATCCTAAGCATGCATACGAAGAAGGGGATGAGCAACGAGCAAAAGTAACATAGCAGTACATGGTTTGCTGGGAGGGGACATGGCTGTATCGGTTTGAAAGAGGCTGTAAACATGTGGTAGGATCAAACTATCTATGCTAGTCAATTTAAGTCAGGCACAACCTAAACATCGCATACACTAAGTGCCCCACAACAATTAAAGTACTTGGTACTATTCTTCCCTAAACCATATTTTAGGTTGGTTAACAGCAGCAAACAATAGCATAAACACAAAGTACACGAAAAACTAATCAAGTTACATATAAAGAACACTCCAAACGGAGTTACGGTTAAAAAGATATAGCAAAACAAGTTACGGGCACAATCTGCCAACATCGGGAAGCACACTTTAGAGCAATGCATAAACATGATAATCAATGCAAACATGCTCACAAATGATAAAAATTAAAGTAGACATGACAGGTAAGGCATGGAAAAAAGAATCATGCAAAAAGGCATCACCAATCAAAAGATATTAAGCATGCAACATGGCATCGGAACGTTACAGACTTAGAGAAAAACATAGGTGACTGTCAGAAACAGCAGCATAGCAACTTTGGAGCTCAATAACTAGATGAACAGCAAGCATATCATGACAAAGCAATACATATAATGTAAGTAGACATGATTCTTAACAATATGCAATTGGAATCACTCAATTCCGATAAACGGTCGCGACACACTCGTCGACCGAAGTTGCAACAAAATAACAGTTTCAGCAACAGCATCACATTAACATCAGGATCACCACTTTGGAGCAAGATTTAATATAGCTAGAGCACCCAAACATGACAAGTTAAAGCATGTAAATGAAGTACACATGATGCTTAACACATAGGAAAAAGAATCAATGCAATAAGCCTCATGGATGAGTCACAATCATCAATCAAAGTTGACACAAAATAATAACAGCAGCACTTAGCAGGAATTAGTAGCAGTTTAACGGCCTGATGCCCACTTCAACACAGATTATCAACATCAAGATGGACTCAAATCAAAATGCTCACAAAAGACGGATTGAAGTACACACAATTCTAAGCAACTTTCGTTTTGGGGGCACGTTCATCGGAGCTACGGATCAACGGGAAAACGATATGCAAAACGGGATCAGCAGCATAATTTTTAAGGACTTAGTAGAAATTCATAGAGGGTATGGGAAAAAAAGTGGGGCATGGGCCCTCACCACAGGCCGGCCCATGAGGCGGCTGGCGGCCAGGGCTGGCTTGGGCCGCGTGGGGGCACTGGGCCGCTCTGGCAGGCCGGCCCACACGTGCAGGAGGCGAGCGGCTCGGCTGCCGCTGGATCGGCTGCCCGAGCGAACCGCGACGCCGGCGGCGCTGCAGCTCCGGCGAGGGGGCGGTGCAGGGCTCGGGACGGGGTGCGAACGAAGAATCGGCCGCTCGGGCCGCTGGATCCCGCCGACGAGGTCTTGGGGGCGCGCGAAGCGTCGACTCAATGGCGGGCGGCGGCGTCGAGGGCCGGCCATGGCGCGGAGGCTCCGGTGGCCTGCAGCAGGGGAGAAGGGGAGCTCAGGGCGAATGGGAAAGAGGGAAAGGAGGGGCGCGGCGCTGCAAGGGGAGAGGAGAGGTGGCCGGCCGTCGTGGCCTCGTCGGAGGCGGCCGACGTCGTGGGAGGCGGAGATGCGGGCGTCAGGCAGCGGCCAGATGGGCTCCAACGGGCCTGGCGGTGGCGGAGCGAGCCCGCGAGGCCCGAAGCGCGGCTGGAGGTGGGAGGAGCCCCTCCAGGGGTGACGTGGCCTCTCCAGGGCCCTCAGATCTCAGATCTGACGGTCCTGGATGCCCCTAGGCTAGGGTTTCGGGATTTTTGAGGGCTAGGGGGCAGATCTGGAGTTTTCAGAGGGGGGTGGCTGCAATTTTCCAAAGGGGAACCCTAATGTGCTGGTTTGGGAGGTGGGGGTCATTATATAGCCCAGGTGGCTGGCAGTTTGCAAAAACATCCCCGGGTTTTCTCTCGCGCGCGCGATGCTCACGTTTCTGACCGCCGGGGGTCCGCAGTACCTCCGATTTGGCTAAAACTTTGAATTGCGCGATCAGCGCGTCGAGCCTGTGGCTTTCACCTCACGCTATAACCGTTCCGAAAACACTTTCCAGCGCGCTATAAAAATACCCCGTTTACTTATTAAACGGGGTTTTTTCGTTCCGTTGGCTGCGGCTGGTCTCATGCGGTTTTCACGACGTGATCGGGTGAAACCCGGTGTCGCAAAGGTCGAGTGTCAGGGTGGCAAGGGTCGGTCTCCATCCGATACGAGATAAGAGGGGGAAAAAATAATCGCCCATCGATAAATCGGGGATACAAACACAGCAAACAAATCAGACAATCAAACAATTCACACCGAAAACAAAATTTTTAATTTTTGTGAAATCTGGGCTGTTACAATACAACACCACCCACAAGGGATCTCGTCCCGAGATCCAGGACGATCCGGGGAAGAGGTGACAGAGAAAAGAGAGTCGACAATCTTCAACACGACCAACAAGGGACTCTGCTCCATGTCGAACGACGAACTTCCATCGGGAAACTTTCCGCAGGGAGATGGCGACATCGAAGAACGAAGCCATCAGGAGATCAAGAGGAAGAACGAAAATTCAAAGCGACGATCAAGGGAAGCATTCTCATTGAAATCGTGAGGATACTGGGCAAGAGGACTGAAGTCAACAGACGACCAAGATTTTTATTCAGAGTCGGAAGAACTAAAGGTACTACAGGATTTCCCAAACCTGAGATCGGAATCGAGACAATACGCTGCAAGCAAGGCATTGCAATGGTTCCGAAACTCCAAACACTCGAGACCCTAGAGTTTGAAGAGGATAATACGAGAGTAAAACACTTACGACACTTGTCCTGACCAGAGCAAAGGTAAGGAGTAAAAAGATTCCTACTCTCCGATAACTAGCTTAGTAACTACAAAATAATTTTTGTCTAGACTTGACCTCGGCCAGAGAAGGGATCCTACGGTCGGTAAGGCTCTGATACCAAGTTGTAAGGCCCAATATGCGGTACTGTTCCAGATCTAGATGTTTCCATCCAGATCCGGGGACGATGCACATATCGGTCCCACCGCGACATATGACGAAGTCATATGCCCCGGATTTCCAACATGATATCACAACATTACAGATACAAGGATACAACATCTCATACAATCGGCATACAACTGCCTCAAATACAATACAACAGCGGAAGATACATGTCTGAGTACAGACTACAAGCAAATGCCTACTGGCAAAGAGAAAAACATCGATCCCATAACCACACGGGTCCAGGCCCTCCGCCGGGATCCGCCTAACTAGTCGTCGTCGAGTCTCCACGTGAAACGTCGATCACCATACCTGTTGTCGATCAAGAACCCTGAAAAGAGTTTGGGGGTAGTATCATGAGTACAGAGGTACTCAGCATCCAACTGTAGTGGTCATCTGACCCAGCAAGGACTTCATCACTCGTCATTCTAGGACAACTAGTAGTTTACGGTAAGGATGGGCTAAGTGGTGAGGTTGCTGCCACACTAGCATTTATGAAGTGGATAACGATCTAGAGAGGAAGATAAGAAGCCAAGCATTCGATGAGGAATTGCCTCCAACAAGTCTTGCTATCAACTACTTATGCAAGCATAACACCTATCCTATCCTTGTCCTCCTCTTCGCATCCCGACGAAGAAGAAGCAGTCAAGGCACACACACACGTTGATCAAGTTATATTAAGATTATCTCAGTTGTTGTTGTCTATGAACAAGGAGTAGGTCTCAAGTAGTCCATAACCGTGGACACGGCTTCTCGAAAAGATTTAACCCTGCAGGGGTGTACCAACTACCCATTACAAGGCTCCGCACGCACGCCCATCTCTCTCAGTTGCTACCCATGATAGTCAACCATTTTATGATTTAGTCCCAAGAGATCCGGAACGACATGTCCCTCTAACTAACAACGCACAAATCCGGGTGACGCCCGGTGAGTCGACATCCAACTCAAAAGCCAGCCGCGCTCTCGAATCGGCCTCTACCGACTGGACGAGGTCGGATAGGTTGCCCAAACAGATGTGGCAAACCCCCTAGCTCCCTGGGGTGGACCAACAAGAGAAACCATGTCAACGCTGGCCCAAGTTGTTTGAAAATCCGTCGCCCGCGGACAAGTCACACACACGTTTTCAAATGTTAAATCAGCTTGGGCCACCACTAGAAATGTTTGACGCTAGGTAGGTAAGAATAGGGGACCCCATAAAATCCCACACGCGGTTAGGCACGCTCAGTCTTAAAACCAATACCCGGAACTCGGATCCTATGTGACTCGAATGGAACAAAGCGTCGGGGCGGGATAGCCTAGACCTTCCATCCTTCGTCGAATATAGTCAACATTTATAATAATCATATCATCAACAACAATATTATAATGTGATATCCCAAACCCAGGAGTAACAGGGTAACATCGTAGCATCCTAAGCATGCATACTAAGCAGGGGCTGAGCAACGAGCAAAAGTAACATAGCAGTACATGGTTTGCTGGGAGGGGACATGGCTGTATCGGTTTGAAAGAGGCTGTAAACATGTGGTAGGATCAAACATCGAACCTAACCTATACTAGCATGCAAACCGCTGGTTGAAATAGAATGGATCATAAGTAATGTATAATCCTTGCCTGTTGATAAGTCGGGTTCCAAAGGTGTAGTCGACCGCAAGCTCGCATCGTCTCCGAGAGGTACCCGCGGAAGCACACAAGAGCGTAAACACTGGAAAGCAATCAACGAGCGAGAACTCTATTACTACGAGGCAAACACGAGCAAGCATCAACAAGAAGGCAACACGAGACATCGCACCTACCGTCGAGAGCGGTTACTAACAGGTTAAGTGGAGTACTCGTCACACACGATGATACCGCACGTTTACGGTGGTTCAAGTTGTTTAGCTACAGGTGATCAACAAATTTATTAACATGGCATCTCACTCAAGCATGGCATAGCCAAAAAACATGTCAAGAGGTGAAGCACAAAGTAAACTATCTATGCTAATCAATTTAAGTGAGGCACAACCTAAGCATGGCATACACTAAGTGCCGCACAACAATTAAAGGACTTGGTACTGTTCTGCCCTAAACCATATTTGAGGTTGGTTAATAGCAGGAAACAATAGCATAAACACAAAGTACACGAAAAACTAATCAAGTTACATATAAAGAACACTCCAAACGGAGTTACGGTTAAAAAGATATAAGCAAAAGAAGTTACGGGCACAATCTGCCAACATCGGGAAGCACACTTTAGAGCAATTCATAAAAATGATAATCAATGCAAACATGCTCACAATTGATAACAATTAAAGTAGACATGACAGGTAAGGCATGGCAAAAAGAATCATGCAAAAAGGCATCACTGATCAAAAGATATTAAGCATGCAACATGGCATCGGAACGTTACAGACTTAGAGAAAAACAGAGGTGACTGTGAGAAACAGCAGCATATCAACTTTGGAGCTCAATAACTAGATGACCAGCAAGCATATCATGACAAAGCAATACATATAATGGAAGTAGACATGATGCTTAACAATATGCAATTGGAATCACTCAATTCCGATAAACGGTCGCGACACACTCGTCGACCGAAGTTGCAACAAAATAACAGTTTCAGCAACAGCAGCACATTAACATCAGGATCACCACTTTGGAGCAAGATTCAATATAGCTAGAGCACCCAAATATGACAAGTTAAAGCACGGAAATGAAGTACACATGATGCTTAACACATAGGAAAAAGAATCAATGTAATAAGCCTCATGGATGAGTCACAATCATCAATCAAAGTTGCAACAAAATAATAACAGCAGCACTTAGCAGGAATTAGTAGCAGTTTAACGGCCTGATGCCCACTTCAACACAGATTATCAACATCAAGATGGCCTCAAATCAAAATGCTCACAAAAGACGGATTGAATTACACACAATTCTAAGCAACTTTCGTTTTGGGGGCACGTTCATCGGAGTTACGGATCAACGGGAAAACGATTTGCAAAACGGGATCAGCAGCATAATTTTTAAGGACTTAGCAGAAATTCACAGAGGGTATAGAAAAAAAAGTGGGGCATGGGCCCTCACCACAGGCCGGCCCATGAGGTGGCTGGCGGCCAGGGCTGGCTTGGGCCGCGTGGGGGTGCTGGGCCGCTCTGGCAGGCCTGCCCACACGTGCTAGAGGCGAGCGGCTCGGCTGCCGCTGGATCGGCTGCCCGAGCGAACCGCGACGCCGGCGGCGCTGCAGCTCCGGCGAGGGGGCGGTGCAGGGCTCGGGAAAGGGCCCGAACGGCGAATCGGCCGCGCGGGCCGCTGGATCCCGCCGACGAGGTCTTGGGGGTGGGCGAAGCGTCGACTCCATGGCGGGCGGCGGCGCCGAGGGCCGGCCATGGCGCGGCGGCTCCGGTGGCCTGCAACAGGGGAGAAGGGGAGGTCAGGGCGAAGGGGAAAGAGGGAAAGAAGCGGCGCGACGCTGTAAGGGGAGAGGAGAGGTGGCCGGCCGTCGTGGCCTCGTCGGAGGCGGCCGACGTCGTGGGAGGCAGAGACGCGGGCGTCAGGCGGTGGCCAGATGGGCTCAAACGGGCCTGGCGGGCGGTGGAGCGAGCCCGCGAGGCCCGAAGCACGGCTGGAGGTGGGAGGAGCCCCTTCAGGGGTGACGTGGCCTCTCTAGGGCCCTCAGATCTCATATGTGACGGTCCTGGATGCCCCTAGGCTAGGGTTTCGGGATTTTTGAGGGCTAGGGGGAAGATCTGGAGTTTTCAGAGGGGGTGGCTGCAATTTTACAAAGGGGAACCCTAATTGGCTGGTTTGGGAGGTGGGGGTCATTATATAGCCCAGGTGGCTGGCAGGTTGCAAAAACATCCCTGGTTTTTCTCTCTCGCGCGCGGTGCTCACGTTTCTGACCGCCGAGGGTCCGCAGTACCTCCGATTTGGGTAAAACTTCGAACTGCGCGATCAGCGCGTCAAGCCGGTGGCTTTCACCTCACGTTGTAACCGTTCCGAAAACACTTTCCGGCGCGCTATAAAAATATCCCGTTTACTTATTAAACGGGGTTTTTCGTTCCGTTGGCTGCGGCTGGTCTCATGCGGTTTTCACGACGTGATCGGGTGAAACCCGGTGTCACAAAGGTCGAGTGTCAGGGTGGCAAGGGTCGGTCTCCGTCCGATACGAGATAAGAGGGGGAAAAATAATCGCCGATCGATAAATCGGGGATACAAACACAGCAAACAAATCAGACAATCAAACAATTCACACCGAAAACAAAATTTTTTATTTTTGTGAAATCTGGGCTGTTACAATACAACACCACCCATAAGGGATCTCGTCCCGAGATCCAGGACGATCCGGGGAAGAGGGGACAGAGAAAAGAGAGTCGACAATCTTTAACACCACCAACAAGGGACTCTGCTCCATGTCGAACGACGAACTTCCATCGGGAAACTTTCCGCAGGGAGATGGCGACATCGAAGAACGAAGCCATCAGGAGATCAAGAGGAAGAACGAAAATCAAAGCGACGATCAAGGGAAGGATTCTCATTGAAATCGTGAGGATAATGGGCAAGAGGACTGAAGTCAACAGACGACCAAGATGTTTATTCAGAGTCGAAAGAACTAAAGGTACTAACGGATTTCCCAAACCTGAGATCGGAATCGAGACAATACGCTGCAAGCAAGGCATTGTAACGGTTCCGAAACTCCACACTCGAGACCCTAGAGTTTGAAGAGGATAAGACGAGAGTAAAACACTTACGACACTTGTCCTAACCAGAGCAAAGGTAAGGAGTAAAAAGATTCCTACTCTCCGATAACTAGCTTAGTAACTACAAAAGAATTTTTGTCTAGACTTGACCTTGGCCAGAAAAGGGATCCTACGGTCGGTAAGGCTCTGATACCAAGTTGTAAGGCCAGATATGCGGTACTGTTCCAGATCTAGATGTTTCCATCCAGATCCGGGGACGAAGCACATATCGGTCCCACCGCGACATATGACGAAGTCATATTCCCCGGATTTCCAACATGATATCACAACATTACAGATACAAGGATACAACATCTCATACAATCGGCATACAACTGCCTCAAATACAATACAACAGCGGAAGATACATGTGTGAGTACAGACTACAAGCAAATGCCTACTGGCAAAGAGAAAAACATCGATCCCATAACCACACGGGTCCAGGCCCTCCGCCGGGATCCGCCTAACTAGTTGTCGTCGAGTCTCCACGTGAAACGTCGATCACCATACATGTTGTCGATCAAGAACCCTGAAAAGAGTTTGGGGGTAGTATCATGAGTACAGAGGTACTCAGCATCCAACTGTAGTGGGCATCTGACCCAGCAAGGACTTCATCACTCGTCATTCTAGGACAACTAGTAGTTTATGGTAAGGATGGGCAAAGTGGTGAGGTTGCTGCTGCACTAGCATTTATGAAGTGGCTAACGATCTAGAGTGGAAGATAAGAAGCCAAGCATTCGATGAGGAATTGCCTCCAACAAGTCTTGCTATCAACTACTTACGCAAGCATAACACCTATCCTATCCTTGTCATCCTCTTCGCATCCCGACGAAGAAGAAGCAGTCAAGGCACACACACACGTTGATCAAGTTATATTAAGATTATCTCAGTTGTTGTTGTCTATGAACAAGGAATAGGTCTCAAGTCGTCCATAACCGTGGACACGGCTTCTCGAAAAGATTTAACCCTGCATGGGTGTACCAACTGCCCATTACAAGGCTCCGCACGCATGCCCATCTCTCTCAGTTGCTACCCATGATAGGCAACCATTTTATGATTTAGTCCCAAGAGATCCGGAACGACAGGTCCCTCTAACTAACAACGCACAAATCCGGGTGGCCCCCGGTGAGTCGACATCCAACTCAAAAGCCGGCAGCGCTCTCGAATCGGCCTCTACCGTCTGGACGAGGTCGGATAGGTTGCCCAAACAGATGTGGACAACCCCCTAGCTCCCTCGGGTGGACCAACAAGAGAAACCATGTCAACGCTGGCCCAAGTTGTTTGAAAATCTGCCGCCCGCGGACCAGTCACACACACGTTTTCAAATGTTAAATCAGCTTGGGCCACCACTAGAAATGTTTGAAGCTAGGTAGGTAAGAAGAGGGTACCCCATAAAATCCCACACGCGGTTAGGAACGCTCAGTCTTAGAACGAATACCCGGAACTCGGATCCTAGGTGACTCGAATGGAACAAAGCGTCGGGGCGGGATAGCCTAGACCTTCCATCCTTCGTCGAATAGAGTCAACATTTATAATAATCATATCATCAACAATAATATAATAATGTGATATCCCAAAACCAGGAGTAACAGGGTAACATCGTAGCATCCTAAGCATGCATACTAAGCAGGGGCTGAGCAACGAGCAAAAGTAACATAGCAGTACATGGTTTGCTGGGAGGGGACATGGATGTATCGGTTTGAAAGAGGTTGTAAACATGTGGTAGGATCAAACATCGAACCTAACCTATACTAGCATGCAAACCGCTGGTTGAAATAGAATGGATCATAAGTAATGTATAGTCCTTGCCTGTTGGTAAGTCGGGTTCCGAAGGTGTAGTCGATCGCAAGCTCGCATCGTCTCCGAGAGGTACCCGCGAAAGCACACAAGAGGGTAAACACTGGAAAGCAATCAACGAGAGAGCACTCTATTACTACGAGGCAAACATGAGCAAGCATCAACAAGAAGGCAACACGAGACATCGCACCTACCGTCGAGAGCGGTTACTAACAGGTTAAGTGGAGTACTCGTCACACACGACGATACCGCACGTTTACGGTGGTTCAAGTTGTTTAGCTACAGGTGATCAACGAAGTTGTTAACATGGCATCTCACTCAAGCATGGCATAGCTCAACAACATGTCAAGAGGTGAAGCACAAAATAAACTATCTATGCTAGTCAATTTAAGTGATGCACAACCTAAGCATGGCATACACTAAGTGCCGCACAACAATTAAAGGACTTGGTACTGTTCTGCCCTAAACCATATTTTAGGTTGGTTAACAACAGAAAAAAATAGCATAAACACAAAGTACACTAAAAACTAATCAAGTTACATATAAAGAACACTCCAAACGGAGTTACGGTTAAAAAGATATAAGCAAAACAAGTTACGGGCACAATCTGCCAACATCGGGAAGCATACTTTAGAGCAATGCATAAACATGATAATCAATGCAAAAATTCTCACAAATGATAACAATTAAAGTAGACATGACAGGTAAGGCATGGCAAAAATAATCATGCAAAAAGGCATCACTGATCAAAAGATATTAAGCATGCAACATGGCATCGGAACGTTACAGACTTAGAGAAAAACAGAGGTGGCTGTCAGAAACAGCAGCATAGCAACTTTGGAGCTCAATAACTAGATGACCAGCAAGCATATCATGACAAAGCAATACATATAATGGAAGTAGACATGATGCTTAACAATATGCAATTGGAATCACTCAATTCCGATAAACGGTCGCGTCACACTCGTCGACCGAAGTTGCAACAAAATAACAGTTTCAGCAACAACAGCACATTAACATCAGGATCACCACTTTGGAGCAAGATTTAATATAGCTAGAGCACCCAAATATGACAAGTTAAAGCACGGAAATGAAGTACACATGATGCTTAAACATAGGAAAAAGAATCAATGCAATAAGCCTGATGGATGAGTCACAATCATCAATCAAAGTTGCAACAAAATAATAACAGCAGCACTTAGCAGGAATTAGTAGCAGTTTAACGGCTTGATGCCCACTTCAACACAGATTATCAACATCAAGATGGCCTCAAATCAAAATTCTCACAAAATACCGATTGAAGTACACACAATTCTAAGCAACTTTCATTTTGGGGGCACGTTCATCGGAGCTACGGATCAATGGGAAAACGATTTGCAAAACGGGATCAGCAGCATAATTTTTAAGGACGTAGCAGAAATTCACAGAGGGTATGGAAAAAAAAGTGGGGCATGGGCCCTCACCACAGGCCGGCCCATGAGGCGGTTGGCGGCCAGGGCTTGCTTGGGCCGCGCGGGGGCGCTGGGCCGCTCTGGCAGGCCTGCCCACACGTGCTGGAGGCGAGCGACTCGGCTGCCGCTGGATCGGCTGCCCGAACGAACCGCGATGCCGGCAGCGCTGCAGCTCCGGCGAGGGGGCGGTGCAGGGCTCGGGACGGGGCGTGAACGGCGAATCGGCCACGCGGGCCGCTGGATCCCGCCGACGAGGTCTTGGGGGCGCGCGGAGCGTCGACTCCATGGCGGGCGGCGGCGCCGAGGGCCGGCTATGGCGCGGCGGCTCCGGTGGCCTGCAGCAGGGGAGAAGGGGAGGTCAGGGCGAAGGGGAAAGAGGGAAAGGACGGGCGCGGCGCTGCAAGGGGAGAGGAGAGGTGGCTGGCCGTTGTGGCCTCGTCGGAGGCGGCCGACGTCGTGGGAGGCGGAGACGCGGGCGTCAGGCGGCGGCCAGATGGGCTCCAACGGGCCTGGCGGTGGCGGAGCAAGCCCGCGGGGCCCGAAGCGCGGCTGGAGGTGGGAGGAGCCCCTCCGGGGGTGACGTGGCGTCTCCAGGGCCCTCAGATCTCAGATCTGACGGTCCTGGATGCCCCTAGGCTAGGGTTTCGGGATTTTTGAGGGCTAGGGGGCAGATCTGGAGTTTTCAGAGGGGGGTGGCTGCAATTTGACAAGGGGGAACCCTAATTGGCTGGTTTGGGAGGTGGGGTCATTATATAGCCCAGGTGGCTGGCAGTTTGCAAAAACATCCCCGGTTTTTCTCTCGCGCGCGCGGTGCTCACGTTTCGGGCCGCCGGGGGCCCGCAGTACCTCCGATTCGGGTAACACTTCGAACTGCGCGATCAGCGCGTCGAGCCGGTGGCTTTCACCTCGCGCTGTAATCGTTCCGAAAACACTTTCCGGCGCGCTATAAAAATATCTCGTTTACTTATTAAACGGGGTTATTCGTTCCGTGGGCTGCGGCTGGTCTCATGCGGTTTTCACGACGTGATCGGGTGAAACCCGGTGTCGCAAAGGTCGAGTGTCAGGGTGGCAAGGGTCGGTCTCCGTCCGATACGAGATTAGAGGGGGGAAAAATAATCGCCGATTGATAAATTGGGGATGCAAACACCGCGAATAAATCAGACAATTAAACAATTCACACCGAAAACAAAATTTTTAATTTTTGTGAAATCTGGGCTGTTACAGAATCCTCCTAGGGTGTCCTTCTTGAGTCTTCCAAGAGGCGTGGTCGGAACCTAGGGGAACCGGGTACCCCACTATTCAGGTACCGACAACACGGTTTATAAAAAACACTCCGTATTGATCGGAAATGACATGTGGGTAAAGGTTTCAGAGAGAACGGAAAATTGAAGGAAGTTCAACCTGACAAGCATCGCTAGCATGTTGTTGATACGGTGAGGATAGTTCTCACTCCTCGTTGGTTACCCCAAGTGGAAGGTGAGATGTAGCGTAGCAGCAAATTTCCCTCGGTGAACATACTAAGGTTATCGAACCAGTAGGACTCCAAGAGATACAAGTAGGTGACAACGGCGCCAGAAATTACTTCGGGCTAGGGAGTTGACGTGGACCTGCACATAGATACAAATAACTTTTCTCCCAACGAGTTGATACGTCCCAAACGTATCTATAATTTCTGCTTGCTCCATGCATGTTTTGTGTGACTTTGCCATGTTTTGCTTGAACTTTCATACACTTTTGAACCTATTTGTACTAACCTATTAACTCAGTGCACCCAGTTGCCAGTTTCTGTTTTCTGCTGTTTTTGTATTTCAGGTTTTCCGGCCATTAAAAGTGCTCCAAAAAATCCTGAAAAATCAGATAAAAAATCAGCGCGACGGAAGCTTCCGGAATCACCAAAGGAGCAGAGGAGGGCCACCACCAGGAGGCCAGGAGGGTCCCTGGCGCGGCCCCACCCTAGGACGCGCTAGGAGGCCTCCTGGCTGACTGGTGGGTCCCCCAGTGCCCCCCTCCGCCTATATTTAGCCCTCGGGGTGGAAACCCCTAAGACGGAACCCTTTTTCGCGATATCGCCTCTGTACCACCGCCGCCGCCGTTTCAAGATCGGGGTTGTCGGAGAAGCTGCTCCGGCACCCTGCCGGGAGACCATCCATAGCCATGGACGCCTCCCGTATGTACCGTGAGTAGTCCCCCTTGGACCATGGGTCCGTGAACAGTAGCTATGTGATCTATCTCTCCCTCTTTTGTGCTTCCACTTTCGATTCCTCATGAGCTGCCTCACATGATCGAGGCATCAATGTAATTTCTGTTGTTGCTATGCTGAGTTTGTTGGGATCTGATGGATTATGAGACTATGTTCAGATTGTGATGAGTAATATATTTGGTTCTTATCTTTTATATTCTGTTCTTGAGTAAACTCTTGCATGTTCTCCGTTTCGGTATTTGCTTTGGCCAAGTATTTTATTTGCAAATCCAAGAGAGAGCGTCATGCTCGATTGTGGGTTCAACCCCTTGATGTCTAGCTTGAGTGAAAGAAACATGAGACTAGGGGATGTGTTGTTGACACCAGGGATAAAACAACGATGCTTGTACCTGCGGGTGCAAGGATTGTTTACTTTACACAAAGTTCTTTTAATGCAGTTTTCTGTTGCTTTGAGTTTACACTTTGGGTGGGATTCACAACTTAATACCAGCGAGATGTTCTGGATAGATATCTCAAGGTGGATGATTCGTAGTAGATGCAGATGGATTTCGGTCTACTTACCTTGGCGTACTGCCCATTGCTTTTGAGCCCTTCCTTTCTTTGCAGCATAGTTAGCATTGCGGTGCCTTCATAATCCTGTCAATTTCCCAACTGTGATTTGTTTACCTCGCTAGCACTTTTATCGTCTTTTGGGAGAGAGACATCACTAGTGAATATCACGGGACCCCGGTCCATCTTCATACTATTGTTTACGCCTTCAATTTACTTTTCAGTTGCTATCACTATCATTATCTCTTGCGTTGATCCTTTGTAAACGACAAGACCGGAGGAATTGAAAACTCCTATGTACTCGTTGGGAGAAAAGTTATTTGTTGCTGTGTGCAGGTCCACGTCAAGCTCCTAACTTCTGGCGCTGTTGTCACCTACTTGTATCTCCTGAGTCCTACTGGTTCGATAACCTTGGTATCTTCACCGAGGGAAATTTTCTGCTACGCTACATCTCACCTTCCACTTGGGGTAACCAACGAGGAGTGAGAGAACTATCCTCACCGTGTCAAGCTAATTTCTGGCGCCGTTGCCGGGGACTCAAGTCTACAAGATAGGGGAGTTGCACATTATCTTTTACCTTTGCTTTTTAGTCTTGTTAGTTTACCTTTCAATTTTTACTTTTGTGTCCTTAATCAAAAATACCAAAAATACCTGTTACCCGTCTTGCGTGGTGAAGTATGTTAGGAGTTGGTACTATGAGGGAATCCGAAGTCTTGGATTCTCATCAAAGGAACGGGGAGAATATGAAGAAGGCATGGGACATAATTTCGGAAGCATATAAGGCAAATATGCCTTGGTTACCTATAGGAATTGTGCTTAGAAATTTTTACTTTGGCCTTTTTAAGTGGTGTAAGCACTCTCTTGATCTTATAGCTGAAGGAGACTTTTTAGAGTGTGATGAAGCTAGAGCTCTTGAAATTATACATGGTTTATCTGGTTATTTTGTTTATGATGGTCTTAACACTGTTGTAGACAGAATTGCTACTATTGAGAGGAGACTTGATACTCTAGACTTAAAAGAAGTAGAGAAGTTAAATCCCCCTAGAGAGGAGATTTTGGAAATAGAAAATGACTGGGAGCCTTTTGTTAGGATTGTTATATCTAATCAAAACTTCCTTGCTTTTTGTGACATTGGATCTACAGTTTCTATAATGCCAAGCTTTATTTATGATTCTTTGTACCTTGCAAGCATGGACAAATTTTCATCTTTCCATGAACATTCTAATGGTGATATTTCTGAGATCCAGGGAAGATTAAAAGATGTCCAGGTCACGTTTCTTAAAAGGAGTATAGAGATTGACTTTGCCATCATGAAGGCCAACAAAGGAAATATAGTGCTCGGAAGGGACTTCCTCCGAGCCATGAAAGGCTTCATTGATATAGGTAAAGAACAAATACGTTTGTGTGGTTAGGCAAAAGGTACGTACCTCTTCCCTCGGAAGAACAAGGATGAGCTTATTGAAAACCCTTTTGAAATCCTTGGTGAACCTTCCGATGATTTTGAACAGACTTGATCTTCTGCTTTAAGCCTAGCTAATGGCTCTAAAGAAGCACTTTCGGGAGGCAGCCCGCAACGAAATTAGGTTATTCTTTTTGCTTTTGTTCTGTTCTTAGTGGTCTTGATGATTTTTACTACTGTAGCAACATCATTGTATCTTTACATTAAAAGCTTTGTGCCAAGTTTAGCCTCATATGGCAAGGGAAGTAAAAGTTGTGACATGCTGTCCAGAAAACAGATTCTATCCTCGTGACTAGAAAAATTACAGAAAAATCCCAGTTCATCTTTTTGTGCTGAATTTTTTACACAGCATGCACCATACAATTATGAAACTTCCGTATGTTCTGAGTTTTTTTTATTTGAGTTACAGAAGTACCCCTAAGAAATTCGATTCTCTCTGCTGTTCTGTTTTTCACAGATTCTGCCACGTTTTGTCTCTCTCAACTTTTGCATACCTTAAGCTTGCTTTTTCTTTGAAAATTTTTGTTGGAAATCTTGAGAAACAGTAGCTCTTCAAGATTATCTTTATTTGCAATAGATAAAAATTATGTTATTAGGGTACTAACCTCTCTAATCAGCCTACAATGAGTTATGTATGAAGGGAGTTTTCAAGTGCGCGATGGAGGATGATGAAAGAAGATTCAGGAGTGTCAAACGCTCAAACTTGGGGATGCCCATGTGCATCCCCAATAAATATTCAAGAAGACTCAAGCGTCCAAGCTTGGGGATGCCCCCGAGGCATCCCCTTCTTCATCAACAATTACCAGTTCGTCTCTCGTTGCACTATATTTTATCACTTCATGCGTTATGTGCTTTTCTTGGAGCGTCTCGCTCTTAGGTTTTGTTTTTTGTTTTCTTTAGCTTTGCTTGCTGTAGTAACAAGTTATATCTCAGCTTACTTACTCTATTGTGTGGGAGAGATTCACGCTCCGCTTGAACTAGAACTCCTCATAGGATTTGCATGCTTATTCTTTTAGTTGTGAGTTGTTCTTTTTCTTTTCTTAGCTGTTGTTCTGTTTAGTTGTAGTGCTTTAGTTTTTCTAGAGCTTTTCTTTTGTCTTAGGTTGAACTTTCTATAGGTTGCATGTTTTATCTTGTTAGAGAGTTTGCCTGTTGCACTGAGTTCTGTGTCTTGACTGAAAGTAGGTAGTTAAAGTTGCCGTTCTCTTTGTAGTAGTAACTTGCAATAGTTTTGAGGTATTGACTATAGTAATGTTTGAACTTACGGTGTCAAGAGCTCTTGCCTATTAGTGATAGATGTCGTATTTTGGGCAACCCGTGTGTTTTTCGAAAACCAAAAAACCCCTGTTGAGAACACTAGCTACTAGATTGGATCACTAACCTCTGGAGGGTTCGAATATTAGAGTACACTCACGTACCATGAGTCGAGGATGTGCAAGGATAACCAAACCCCCATACACTCCTCCTCGGGGTACCTGTCTCTTTGTGAACCTCCTGATTAGATTGACAGTTACCGATAATAAGTGCATGAGTTCTTCGGACTAATGTGAGTATCAAAAGTTGACACTTCCACCCACCTATACTTTTTCTAGCCTCTTCGGTACCGTGCATTGCCCTTTCTCACCTTGAGAGTTGGCGCATACTTCGCCGGTGCATCCAAACCCTTGGCATGATACGCTCTGTCATCATAAACCTCCTTATATCTTTCCTCAAAACAGCCACCATACCTACCTACAAGGCATTTCCATAACCTTTCCCAGATACATTGCCATGCAACATCCACCTTCTCATGACTTGATCTTCATGTCATACATGCTACTTGCTTGATCGATGAGCCGCATGCTAGTTGGGCCTTGCCCTAATCATTGCTACATGACGCGCTAGTATCATTGCATATCCTGCTACCCTGGCAGAGGCATACATTTGCATCATGATAGTTACATTTTCTTTATGTGAGTACCTTTGTGAAGTGTGAAAGATCTCCTATATTCTTGTAAAATATAGAGTATTGCCCCTAAAGTGAGGAAAAGATCCCAAAGAGGACAAAATCAAAAGATCCCAAAGAGGACAAATGAGAGTTAAATAGAAAGAGCCATTGAGGCCACCAAAAAAATACAAAAAATAGAAAAAAGAGAAAAGAGAAAAAAAAAGAGAAGGGGGCATACTACTATTCCTTTTGAGAGATCCACACTAGTACTTCATCTTCTATCCCTTGTACTCCATAGAGATCATCATGATGCATATAGCTATGTGGGGACCCTTCACACTATAGAACTTGGCTTGTATATTCCAATGATGAGCCTCCTCAAACGAGCTCTAGGTCTTCTTGAGCAAGCAAGTTAGATGCACCCCCACTAGTTCCCTTGGAGAGCTTTTAGCTCACATGTGCATCCGTTGTATGGAAATCCCTACTCCTCACATCATATCTATCATATGGCCTTCTCTCGCCTATGATTGTCTTCATTGATGTGAGCCTTTCACACCTTTTTGTCTTCCTCCTCCACCTTCTTTCTGTTTCTCCTTTTAGGTGTCAACTTCCTTGCTCACGCTCATCCATTGCATGAGTGCTCAAAATATCGAAAGGGAGTGGATCAGTTTGACTTGTACCTGACTAGTGGTCTGGGGACGAGTCCAGATAAGAATCCAAAGGAGACTGATTGTGAAACTTTAGTAGATAGTAGTTCTCAACAAAAAAATTTATCTCGTATTTCCCTATCGCTCTTCTTGCACGCAAAAACCATTTGAATACATTCGAGTCAGGCACAGCGAGAGCTCTTGCACCTTTTGTTCTTTTGTTGCTTGTGTCAATGCTAATATAGACTCTTGCTTATTAAGACTTGAATTGAATTGAATGCTTTGATTGCTTTACTTAAAAGTACTTATTTGGTTGTGTGGCATGTCACCACAGAAATTATGCTTGTTATCATTTACCTACTCGAGGACGAGCAGGAATTAAGCTTGGGGATGTTGATACGTCCCAAACGTATCTATAATTTCTGCTTGCTCCATGCATGTTTTGTGTGACTTTGCCATGTTTTGCTTGAACTTTCATACACTTTTGAACCTATTTGGACTAACCTATTAACTCAGTGCACCCAGTTGCCAGTTTCTGTTTTCTGCTGTTTTTTTATTTCAGGTTCTCCGGCCATTAAAAGTGCTCCAAAAAATCCCAAAAAATCTGATAAAAAATCAGTGTGACAGAAGCTTCCGGAATCACCAAAGGAGCGGAGGAGGGCCACCACCAGGAGGCTAGGAGGGTCCCTGGCGCGGCCCCACCCTAGGCCTCGCCAGGAGGCCTCCTGGCTGACTGGTGGGTCCCCCCGGTGCCCCCCTCCGCCTATATTTAGCCCTCGGGGTGGAAACCCCTAAGACGGAACCCTTTTTCGCGATCTCGCCTCTGTACCGCCGCCGCCGCCGTTTCAAGATCGGGGCTGCCTGGAGAAGCTGCTCCGGCACCCTGCCGGGAGAAGCTACCCCCTCCGGGAGACCATCCATAGCCATCGACGCCTCCCGTATGTACCGTGAGTAGTCCCCCTTGGACCATGGGTCCGTGACCAGTAGCTATGTGATCTATCTCTCCCTCTTTTGTGCTTCCACTTTCGAGTCCTCGTGAGCTGCCTCACATGATCGAGTCATCTATGTAAATTCTGCTGTTGCTATGCTGAGTTTGTTGGGATCTAATGGATTATGAGACTATGTTCAGATTGTAATGAGTAATATATTTGGTTCTTCTCTTTTATATTCTGTTCTTGAGTAAAATCTTGCATGTTCTCCGTTGCGGTATTTGCTTTGGCCAAGTATTTTATTTGCAACTCCAAGAGAGAGCGTCATGCTCGATTGTGGGTTCAGCCCCTTGATGTCTAGCTTGAGTGACAGAAACATGAGACTAGGGGATGTGATGTTGTCACCAGGGATAAAACAATGGTGCTTGTACCTGCAGGTGCAAGGATTGTTCACTTTACGCAAAGTTCTTTTAATGTAGTTGTCTGTTGCTTTGAGTTTACACTTTGGGTGGGATTCGCAACTTAATACCAGCGAGATGTTCTGGATAGATATCTCAAGGTGGATGATTTGTAGTAGATGCATATGGATTTCGGTCAACTTACCTTGGCGTACTGCCCATTGCTTTTGAGCCCTTCCTTTCTTTGCAGCATAGTTTGCATTGCGGTGCCTTCATAATCCTGTCAATTGCCCAACTGTGATTTGTTTACCTCGCTATCACTTTTATCGTCTTTTGGGAGAGAGACATCACTAGTGAAAATTACGGGACCCCGGTCCATCTTCATACTATTGTTTACGCCTTCAATTTACTTTTCAGTTGCTATCACTATCATTATCTCTTGCGTTGATCCTTTGTAAACGACAAGGCCGGAGAAATTGAGAACTCCTCTGTACTTGTTGGGAGCAAAATTATTTGTTGCTGTGTGCAGGTCCACGTCAACCGCCTAACTTCTGGCGCTGTTGTCACCTACTTGTATCTCCTGAGTCCTACTAGTTTGATAACCTTGGTATCTTCACCGAGGGAAATTTCTTGCTACGCTACATCTCACCTTCCACTTAGGGTAACCAACGAGGAGTGAGAGAACTATCCTCACCGTATCACGAGTACAGAGGAGTTGTCAATTCCTCCGGCCTGGCTGTTTACAAAGGATCAACGAAAGAGATAATAATAGTGGTAACTGAAAGTAAAGACTGGAAGTAAATTGAGGGTGTGAACAATAATGTGAAGATGGACCGGGGTCCCGTGATTTTCACTAGTGATGTCTCTCTCCCAAAAGACGATAAAAATGCTAGCGAGGTAAACAAATCACAGCTAGGCAATTGACAGAATTATGAAGGAACCGCAATGCTAACTATGCTGCAAAGAAAGGAAGGGCTCAAAAGCAATGGGCAATACGCCTAGGTAAGTAGACCAAAATCCAACTGCATCTACTACGAATCATCCACCTTGAGATATCTATCCAGAACATCTCGCTGGTATTAAGTTGCGAATCCCACCCAAAGTGTAAATTCAAAGCAACGGACAACTGCATTAAAAGAACTTTGCGTAAAGTAAACAATCCTTGCACCCGCGGGCACAAGCACCATTGTTTTATCCCTGGTGGCAACAACACATCCCCTAGTCTCATGTTTCTGTCACTCAAGCTAGACATCAAGGGGCTGAACCCACAATCAAGCATAACGCTCCTTCTTGGAGTTGCAACAAATCACTTGGCCAAAGTAAAATACGGCAACGGAGAACATGCAAGAATTTACTCAAGAACAAAATATAAAAGAGAAGAACCAAATATATTACTCATCACAATCTGAACATAGTCTCATAATCCATCAGATCCTAGCAAACTCAGCATAGCAACAGCATAAATTACAATAGTGCCTCGATTATGTGAGGCAGCTCACGAGGTCTCGAAAGTTGAAGCACAAAGAGGGGAGAGGTACATCACATAGCTACTGGTCACGGACCCATGGTCCAAGGGGGACTACTCACGGTACATACGGGAGGCGTCCATGGCTATGGATTGTATCCCGGAGGGGTTCCTCCTTCCGGCACGGTGCCGGAGCAGCTTCTCCAGGCAGCCCCAATCTTGAAACGGCGGCGGCGGCGGTACAGAGGGGAGTTCGCGGAAAACCGATCGATATTAGCGGTTTCCACCCCGAGGGCTAAATATAGGCGGAGGGGGTGTCGAGGGGACCCACCAGGCAGCCAGGAGGCCTTCTGGCGCGGCCTAGGGTGGGGCCGCGCCAGGGACCCTCCTGGTCTTCTAGTGGTGGCCCCCCTCCGCTACCTTGGTGATTCCGGAAGCTTCCGGATTGCTGACTTTTTATCTGATTTTTTCGGATTTTTTAGAGCACTTTTAATGGCCGGAAAACCTGAAATACAAAAACAGCAGAAAACAACAACTGGCAGCTGGCTGCAGTGGGTTAATAGATTACTCCAAATATGCTCAAAAGTGTATGAAAGTTCAAGCAAAACATGACAAAGTCACACAAAACATGCATGGAGCAAGCAGAAATTATAGATACGTTTGGGACGTATCAACATCCCCAAGCTTAATTCCTGCTCGTCCTCGAGTAGGTAAATGATAACAAGTATAATTTCTGTGGTGACATGCCACACAACCATATAAGGACTTTTAAGTAAAGCAATCAAAGCATGCAGTTCAATTCAAGTCTTAACAAGCAAGAGTCTATATTAGCATTGACACAAGCAACAAAAGAACAAAAGGTGCAAGAGCTCTCGCTGTCCGTGACTCAAATGTCTCCAGATGGTGTTTGCGTGCAAGCAGGGGACTGGGACAAAGAGAGAAAAAAGGTTGTTGAGAACAACTATCTACTAAAGTTTCACACTTGGTCTCCTTTGGATTCTTATCTTGACTCGTCCCCGGACCACTAGCCAGGTACAAGTCAAACTGATCCACTCTCTTTCGATATTCTGAGCACTCATGCAATGGATGAGCGTGAGCAAGAAAGTTGACACCTAAAAGGCGAAACAGAAACAAGGTGGAGGAGGAAGAAAAAAAGGTGTGAAAGGCTCACATCAATGAGGACAATCATAGGCGAGAGAAGGCCATATGATAGATATGATTTGAGGAGTAGGGATTGCCATGCAATGGATGCACATGTGAGCTAACAACTCTCCAAGGGAACTAGTGGGGGTGCATCTAACTTGCTTGCTCAAGAAGACCTAGAGCTCGTTTGAGGAGGCTCATCATTGGAATATACAAGCCAAGTTCTATAGTGTGAAGGTCCCCACATAGCTATATGCATGATGATGATCTCTATGGAGTACAAGGGATACATGATGAAGTACTAGTGTGGATCTCTCAAAAGGAATAGTAGTGTGCCCCCTTCTCTCTTTTTATTTTTCTTTTTCTCTTTTTCCTATTTTTTGTATTTTTTTGGTGGCCTCAATGGCTCTTTCTATTTAACTCTCATTTTTCCTCTTTGGGATCTTTTGATTTTCTACTCTTTGGGATCTTTTCCTCACTTTAGGGGCAACACTCTATATTTTACAAGATTATAGGAGATCTTTCACACTTTACAAAGGTACTCACATAAAGAAGATATAACTATCATGATGCAAATGTATGCCTCTGCCAGGATAGCAGAATTTGCAATGATACTAGCGCGTCATGTAGCAATGATTAGGGAAAGGCCCAACTAGCATGCGGCTCATCGATCAAGCAAGTAGCATGTATGACATGAAGATCAAGTCATGAGAAGGTGGATGTTGCATGGCAATGTATCTCGGAAAGGCTATGGAAATGCCTTGTAGGTAGGTATGGTGGTTGTTTTGAGGAAAGATATAAGGAGGCTTCTGATGATAGAGCGTATCGTGCCAAGGATTTGGATGCACCGGCGAAGTTTGCGCCAACTCTCAAGGTGAGAAAGGGCAATGCACGGTACCGAAGAGGCTAGAAAAAGTATAGGTGGCTGGAAGTGTCAACTTTCGAATACTCACATTAGTCCGAAGAACTCATGCACTTATTATCGGTAACTCTCAATCTAATCAGGAGGTTCAAAAAGAGACAAGTACCCCGAGGACGAGTGTATGGGGGTTTGGTTATCCTTGCGCATCCTCGACTCATGGTACATGAGTGTACTCTAATATTCGAACCCTCCAGAGGTTAATGATCCATCTAGTAGCTAGAGTTCTGAACAGGGGTTTTTGGTTTTCGAAAATCACACGGATTTCCCAAAATACGACATCTATCACTAATAGGCTCAAGCTCTTGACACCACAAGTTCAAACCTTACTCTGGTCAATACCTCAAAACTATTGCAAGTTACTACTACAAAGAGAATAGCAACTTCAACTACCTACTTCTAGTCAAGACAAAAAAACTCAGTGCAACAGGCAAACTCTCTAACAAGATAAGACATGCAACCTATAGAAAGTTCAACCTAAAACAAAATAAAAGTTCTAGAAAAACTAAAGCACCACAAATAAACAGAGCAGCAGCTAAGAAAAGAAAAAGAACAACTCACAGCTAAAAGAATAAGCGTGCAAACCCTATGAGGAGTTCTAGTTCAAGCGGATCGTGTATCTCTCCCACACAAAAGAGTAAGCTGGGGTATAACTTGCTATGAACATCAACCAAAGCTAAAGAAAAATAAAAACAAAACCTAAGAGCGAGACGCTCCAAGAATAGCACATAACGCATGAAGTGATAAAAATATAGTGAAACGAGGGACGAACTGATAATTGTTGATGAAGAAGGGGATGCACGGGGCATCCCCAAGCTTAGACGCTTGAGTCTCCTTGAATATTTATTGGGGGTGCACATGGGCATCCCCAAGCTTGAGCGTTTGACACTCCAAGATCTTCTTTCATCATCTTCCATCGCGCACTTGAAAACTCCCTTCATACATAACTCATTGTAGACTGATTAGAGAGGTTAGTGCCCATAAAATAATTTTTTCTCTACTGGAAATAAAGATAACCTTGAAGAGATACTGTTTCTCAAGATTGCCAACAATTTTTTGCAAAGAAAAGGCAAGCTTAAGGTTTGCAAAACGAAGAAAAGGCAAAACAGGTCAGAGTCTGTGAAAAACAGACCAGCAGGTGAAAATGAATTTTTAGGGGTACTTCTGCAACTCAAATCAAAAAAAATCAGAACATATGAAAGTTTCGTAATTGTATAGAGCACCTGTGTAAAAATTTTAGATCAAAAAGATGAACTGGGATTTTTCTCTGATTTTTCTAGTCATGAGGACAGAATCTGTTTTCTGGACAGCATGTCCCATCTTTCACTTCCCTTGTCGTATGAGGCTATAAAAGGCACAAAGCTTGAAAAGTAAAGATACAATGATGTTGATACAGTAGTAACAATCATCAAGACCGCTAAGAATAGAAGAAAAGCAAAAAGAAAAACCTAAATTCATTACAGGATGCCTCCCGAAAGCGCTTCTTTAGAGCCATTAGCTAGGCTTAAAGCAGAAGATCAAGTCTTTTCAAGAAAATAACTAGCCCGTGTGACGGACTCAAAAGGTAACTTAATATTTTTCCTAGGGAAATGTTCCATCCCTTTCTTGAGAGGGAATTGGAATCTTATAATCCCTTCTTTCATATCAATAACAGCACCAACTGTGCGAAGAAAAGGACGTCCCAAAATAATTGGACAAGAAGGTTCACATTCAATGTCCATAATAGTGAAATCAACGGTAACATAATTGTCATTGACAATGATAAGAACATCATCTATCTTCCCCAAAGGTTACTTTACGAAAGAATCGACGAGACGAACACCAAAAGAACAAGCATCAAAAGGTTTCAATTCAAGCATATCATACATTCTTTTGGGCATAACAGAGGTACTGGCTCCAACATCACATAAAGCATAGCAAGAAAAGTTATTCAACTTAATTTTAATCATATGATCCCAACCATCTTCTAGCTTCCTAGGTATGGAGGCTTCTAGTCTAAGCTTCTCCTCCCTAACTTTGATTAGAGCATTTGTGATATGCTCTGTGAAGGCAAGATTAAGTGTGCTAGTGTGGGGGTCTCTAGACATCTTGTGTAGGAAACCAATAACTTCAGGTAAAGTGCAGTTGTCACTACTATCTATCAAGGAGGTAGTGATATCATTTAGGCTCACTTGTTTGAAAGCCTCTATGCTCATAGAGGTTTCTTCATCTATGGTTGAGGTGGTAGCATCACCATTGGTAGGTCCAGTGGGACTAGGGGTGCATTGGGTGCTAACAATTTGGACATCCTCAACTACTTGGATAGTGGCTATTGTGTGGTAGGTAGGAAGGCTCTTAATTCTATCTTCGTACTCCTTTTATCTAGCCCATCTCTCTTTTAGTTTTCCCAACATCCTAATGTTTTCATTAATTTGGACTTGGATGGCATTCATAGGAGTGGTCTTCCTCTCCTCAAGGGGAGAAGTTCTAATTTTAAGCAAGTCTACTTCGTGGGCTAAATTGTCTACCTTCGACGAGAGCATATCTAGTTTGTCTAGTTTTTCCTCTACACTCTTGTTGAAGGCTTTTTTGGGTAGTGATAAAGTCTTTAAGCATACTCTCTAATTCAGAAGTGGAGTTTTTGGTGCTAGGATAAGTATTGTTGTTCCCATAGTTGTTGGATGGAAAAGGTCTAGGATTGCTACCAAAGTTACTCCTATAAGCATTGTTGTTGAAGTTGTTTCTAGAGATAAAGTTCACATCTACTTGATCCTGAGCAATCAAAGAATTTAAAGGAATATTTTGAGGATCAATAGGAGCTTGCTTGGTAAGTAGAGACATGATAAGGTCAACCTTTTCATTTAGAGAGGAGATCTCCTCGACAGAATTTACCTTCTTACCAGTTGGAGATCTTTCGGTGTGCCACTGAGAGTAGTTCAGCATCATCTCATCAAGTAGCTTTGTGGCAGCACCAAGTGTAGTTGACATAAAAGTTCCTCCCGCGGCCGAATCTAACAGGTTCCGCGAGGTAAAGTTCAAGCCTGCATAAAAAGTCTGGATAACCATCCAGGTAGTCCGTCCATGTGTGGGGCAGTTCTTGACAAGCATCTTCATACGTTCCCATGCCTGGGCAACGTGTTCATTATCCAATTTCCTGAAATTCATAATGTTACTTCTCAATTAAATAATTTTAGCAGGGGGATAGTACTTCCCTATAAAAGCATCTTTGCATTTACTCCAAGAATTGATACTGTTCTTGGGTAAGGATTGCAGCCCCTCCTTGGCTCTTCCTATCAAAGAGAAAGGAAAAATCTTCAGCTTGACGATGTCTCCATCCACTTCCTTGTACTTTTGCATATCACAGAGCTCGATAAAATTGTTTAAGTGCAAGGCATCGTCCTCTCCAGCACCTGAGAATTGATCTTTCATAACAAGATTAAGCAGAGCAGGTTTAATTTCATAAGAAGGTGCTGAAGTGGCAGGTGGAGCAATAGGAATGCAGATAAAGTCACTGTTGTTGTGACTAGTGAAGTCACACAACTTGGTGTTTTCATTGGAACCCATAGTAGCAGCAGGTATTTTTGGTATTTTTGATAAGGGACACAAAAGTAAAAACTGAAAGTTAAACTAACAAGACTAAAAAGCAAAGATAAAAGATAGTGTGCAACTCCCCTATCTTGTAGACTGGAGTCCCCGGCAACGGCGCCAGAAATTAGCTTGATACGGTGAGGATAGTTCTCACTCCTCGTTGGTTACCCCAAGTGGAAGGTGAGATATAGCATAGCAGAAAATTTCCCTCGGTGAAGATACCAAGGTTATCAAACCAGTAGGACTCCAAGAGATACAAGTAGGTGACAACGGCGCCAGAAATTACTTCGGGCTAGGGAGTAGACGTGGACCTGCACACAGATACAAATAACTTTGCTCCCAATGAGTACAGAGGAGTTGTCAATTCCTCTGGCCTTGTTGTTTACAAAGGATCAACGCAAGAGATAATAATAGTGGTAACTGAAAGTAAAGACTGAAAGTAAATTGAGGGTGTGAACAATAATGTGAAGATGGACCGGGGTCCCGTGATTTTCACTAGTGATGTCTCTCTCCCAAAAGACGATAAAAGTGCTAGCGAGGTAAACAAATCACAGCTAGGCAATTATCAAAATTATGAAGGCACCGCAATGCTAACTATGCTGCAAAGAAAGGAAGGGCTCAAAAGCAATGGGCAGTACGCCAAGGTAAGTAGACCGAAATCCAACTGCATCTACTACGAATCATCCACCTTGAGATATCTATCCAGAACATCTCGCTGGTATTAAGTTGCGAATCCCACCCAAAGTGTAAACTCAAAGCAACGGACAACTGTATTAAAAGAACTTTGCGTAAAGTAAACAATCCTTGCACCCGCGGGTATAACTACCGTTGTTTTATCCCTGGTGGCAACAACACATCCCCTAGTCTCATGTTTCTTTCACTCAAGCTAGACATCAAGGGGCTGAATTAACCCACAATCAAGCATAGCACTCCTTCTTGGAGTTGCAACAAATCACTTGGCCAAAGTAAAATGCGACAACGGAGAACATGCAAGAATTTACTCAAGAACAAAATATAAAAGAGAAGAACCAAATATATTACTCATCACAATCTGAACATAGTCTCATAATTCATCAAATCCTAGCAAACTCAGCATAGCAACATCAGAAATTACAATAGTGCCTCGATCATGTGAGGCAGCTCACGAGGTCTCGAAAGTGGAAGCACAAAGAGGGGAGAGGTACATCACATAGCTACTGGTCATGGACCCATGGTCCAAGGGGGACTACTCACGGTACATACGGGAGGCGTCCATGGCTATGGATGGTCTCCCGGAGGGGGTTCCTCCTTCCGGCAGGGTGCCGGAGCAGCTTCTCCAGGCAGCCCCGATCTTGAAACGGCGGCGGCGGTACAGAGGGGAGTTCGCGGAAAACAGATCGATATTAGGGGTTTCCACCCCGAGGGCTAAATATAGGCGGAGGGGGTGCCGAGGGGACCCACCAGGCAGCTAGGAGGCCTCCTGGCGCGACCTAGGGTGGGGCCGCGCCAGGGACCCTCCTGATCTCCTGGTGGTGGACCCCCTCTGCTACCTTGGTGATTTCAGAAGCTTCCGGGTCGCTGATTTTTTATCTGATTTTTCCGGATTTTTTGGAGCATTTTTAATGGCCGGAAAACCTGAAATACAAAAACAGCAGAAAACAGCAACTGGCAGTTGGGTGCACTGGGTTAATAGATTAGTCCAAATATGCTCAAAAGTGCATGAAAGTTGAAGCAAAACATGGCAAAGTCACACAAAATATGCATGGAGCAAACAGAAATTATAGATATGTTTGGGGACGTATCAGTTGTGCGCGTGCTTAGCCACTTGACCCGTACAAATTATTTTCCATCTTTTTATATAAAAAATTATATTGTATACATGTAGAAATCCGGTATACAAAAATCAATTAGAATCTGGCCTACATGCAAGTTTGTAGGTAGTGGACTGAGCTTTTGTGTGTTTATGGACCAAACTATAACAGATGGAGCAAGTTTGTGGAGTCTTGGTGCCTTTACCTCTTTAAAGAAGTACAATGCATGTTGGATGATGCCATTTCTTCATCAATGGTGGTGTTAGCTCTAATTGAATGGGGTTCAGGACAGTGTGGCTCATCCAACGGTTATAACTATCAATTTGTATTGAATCTCAGTGTATGCCTCCATGACACCGTTCAAGTCTTACTATGTCATTGTTGCGCGTTTTCGTGAACATGAAACTAACATTCTCTTCATAGAAAAGCAAAAGGCTTTGTGCTTGCAGATACAATTTGAATACACGTTGGTCGAGATCATTGTCTTGATACTTCATGTTGAATGTGTTAGCCATGTTCCCCTTTGTATATTCCCCATTTTATAAGAGATTTCCCGCATATTTACCACATGTACACGTATTATATATACTAGCCTTTGTCCCTCACAAAATACAAGTTGAATATTTTCTAACATGGTATCAAAGTCCAAGGTTTTGAGTTCAAGTCCCGACTTTCATAATTTATCTAAAAATTGTTGTAGCGCCCCCTTTGTTTACGTATGAACCTCTTGAGTCATACCTTTGAGTCTATCCACGTGTTGACTTTCCACATCGCACGTGAGAGGGGGTGCTGAAGTGTATATGTGAATTTCCTAGCCATTTCCATCAGTTTGCACTTTGGTTGTGTTGATTAGTGCATGAAGCTCAATTCTCCCGTAAATTGAGGAACATCAGTTTCTCACCTAGATCGTCATCGTGTGAGGAGGATCCCTCGCCGCCAGTGCCCTTTGCATGATTACCCTGTCGATTCTCCATAGAGTTTCCTTATGACTTGCCTTCCCGGCTCGACCCGAGCTTTGCACTGCCTGCACCAATGCTCGAGGTTGCCAAGTTCTCACTCGCCATGGTTCAGATCGCCACAAGCAACATGACTCAACCTGCCAATCCCCTTCTTGTAGTCGTCAACCCTTCCAGGAGGAACCGAAGTTGACTCCGGATCAATCTATGATTGGTTTTTGCCGCTAAGTAACCGGGAGATTCGGTTGGTAGAAAAACCCTAGACGGGTACGTGACATGTTGGAAACCCTATTGCACTTAGAGCATCTCTAGCAGACCCCACATAACACGAACGTGTAAAATGTGAATAACTGTCATGAAAAATGCGTTTTACAGTCTCTCGCAGGCTACAACGGAACAAAGCATGTAAAATGTAACCATAAAACAACATATTCGTTTTTATTCCCCTTTTCTCCCCTTCCAAGCCCTCTGCCTCCACGAAGCCCCCCTCCGGCGGCATGACATCGTGCAAGTCCTCTTCGGACCCTCCATTCTCCGCCGACTCTGCCGGAGACAAGGTCGTGTCTTCCTCTCGCCGCACCTTGACCCCCACCCGTCCCACCAATGCCAGCGGCACGGGCACCTCCACCCCTGCCCGCCACACCCGCATCATTGCCATTGCCATCCGCCAACATCTGTAGGTGGACACGCCTCCATACACTGGTAGAAAGAGGCCCATTTGTCCCGGTTCCAGAGGCCCATTTGTCCCGGTTCCGGAACCGAAACTAAAGGGTCATAACTAATGCCCAAAACCTTTGGTCCCGGTTTTCCCACGAACCGACACAGATGAGGCTCCACGTGGCCTCTGCGGCTTGATCAGGCAGAAGGGCCTTTTGTCCCGCTTGGTAACACCAACCGGGACCAAAAAGATTTCAGGCGTCAGCTTTTCAGGGGCTGGGGTTTTTTTTGAGATGGGGGGGGGGATTGAGTGTTTTGTAGGGGTTAATTTAGGGGTTTGTGTTAGCTAGATAATTAATAGAGAGAGGTGTCCTCTCTTATCTCCGTGCTTGGTCGATGCTACGTAATATACGTATAGAGAGGACTTGGTCGACATGCTAGCTATCTAGTAAGCAAATGAAGGAATTAAACCATTAACTACGGAAGATCGTCATGAACATATACAGAGAGAAGTGATCGACATCTCCTTCTCCGAGATATAGTTCGAACAACAAGTTTTCGTATATCTATCAGACGATACTGGCTACATATATACAATATAACTTCTCTTACAATACCCTAATTAAGTTGTGAAATTAAGTTCCATATGGTATTCTCCGCCTTTCTTGATGACGTGGTCAACAAAGAATCCCGCCAATTCCTCTTGAATTGCTATTATGCGATCTTGTGGTAGGAGTTCTTCCTGCAGCTCCCAAATTTAATTCGAAGAAGGGGGTCAATACAGATATACAAATGAAACTCAACACAAATGATGGTAATAAAATAAAATTATGAATATTATTGCTTACGCACTTTAAATTGTTCTTTAGAGTAGCCGGCATTCTTAGAGATCGTCGCGTTGTATATGTACTCGAAAATGAAGTACCCACAAAGATTAGTCCCTTCTTCCTTCCACAACCACTTTACGAGAAATAGAGGTCAACCAAACTGATAATCAAGCATTATATAAATGGTATTGATGAAACTATAGAATCAATATAATGGGAGATGCGCGGAACTAGCTAGTAGTACTTACTTTCGGGTTTGAAAATTTCAGATCCTTCGGCAGTCCCAGAGATTTTTTGGTGAACTGTATCCAAACCCTTCCAGACATAAAAAAGTTATTACCTGATATCATAAAATGAACAAAGTTGTCGAAATGGTGCGATAATGATCGATTGAACTTACTTCTTAAGCATTTCAGTGATGACCGCATACGTCTCGGGATCTTTTCGTCTTGAGTCTCAGATGCTTACTGCTCCCTCCTCAAGCATAATCTCTACGATAATAAAGTGGAAGCTGCGCACGCATGCATAACTCATCAATTACATTACTATAACCTCGAGTAAATAACAAAAACTGAATATGCACAGTAACACTCACTTGATGTTGTAAAGCCAGATTATTTTTTGTTTCTTTTGATGCTGAAGCAAAGATTGTAGCAAGTTGGCCTCGGCTAGTTTGGGAAATTTTGCAATCTCAAAATGATTAAAGAGATTTAGGTTAATGAACCCAATATTATAGATTTGTCTTTGCTTGCATTCCACGATCTTCAATCTGCATAATATAGTGAGTTATATGTACATGCAATGAAAGAGCTGAGCTATATATAAAGACTTAATTAAAGAAGTAGTACTTACACACAGTAGCAAGTGACGATTACTTTATCGATGGCCCTTTGATTGTAAAGCTGGAATAACTCCTCAAATGGAACCAGCAACAATTCAAGTCCAACGAGATCCTGCTTGTTGATACGTCCAAAATGTATCTATAATTTCTGCTTGCTCCATGCATGTTTTGTGTGATATTGCTATGCTTTTGATACACTTTCATACACTTTTGATCATATTTGGACTAACCTATTAACTCAGTGCACCCCAGTGCCAGTTTCTGTTTTCTGTTTTTTTTGTATTTCAGTTTTTCCCATTACTTAAAGTGTCCAAAAAATTCCGGAAAAAATATATAAAAAATCAGCGTTCCAGAAGCTTCCTTACGCCCGAAGGAGAGCCAGAGGGCCACCACCAGGGGCCCAGGCGCCCTGGTGGCGCGGCCAGGGGCCCACTCACGCTGGGTGGCCGCCTAGGCACCGCCTCGGACTCCCCTTTGGCTCCTATTTATTCTCCCGTCGCGGAAACCCTGATTCCAGACCCCTTTTTTCCAGAAGAAATTCCGATCTCTGCCGCCTTCGCCGACAAGCTTCGGGGGACTAGAATTCCTGTGCCGGCACCCTACCGGGACGGGGAAGTGCCCCCGGATTCATCTCCATCGTCGTTGCTTCCCTCCTCCATGAAGCGGGAGTAGTTCCTCCTCGGGGCTGAGGTTTCTACCAGTAGCTATGTGTTCTTCTCTCTCTCCCATGATGTGATCTTCGTTGTGATCATAGGCTATGTTAATCTAGGGTGATCCCATGATATTTCCCCTTCCTCTATGTATTGGATTGATGTACTCAATTGATCTTATCTAGTATAATCCCCGAGACAATGGTGACAGCGGTCTATTGGACATGGATTAGAAGAATATTATCATGAGTGATTTCCTATTTTTGTGTGTTGATTGAAGATTGACAGTCTCTTGGTGCTTGTCTTTGACTATCCTTGAGATATGTTGTGGTGATTGTGGTACTCTCTTTGGATGGCCGCGGTGACATTGGGAAATCCATAGATTGAGAACTACGAACTTTGAGGTGTGCTTTTGTAGCCCTACATAATTCTCATCCTCTCTTGACCACAAAGGAATGACCTTCGAGTGCGTCTCCATTGCATGTTTTATGGGAAATATCATGTGATTAGACTATGTTAATGTTGTTGGGAGTTTCCACTAGTGAAAGTATGAAGCCTAGGCCTTGTTTCCATCATTGTTACACCGTTTGCATTTACTTTTGTCACATATTTGCTTGCTGCACTTTTTATTACAGATTTATATTACCTTGCTTTGCCACACGTATCACTCGTATTTTACCATCTCTTCGCCGAACTAGTGCACCTATACAACTCCTAGTTGTATTAGGTGTGTTGGGGACACAAGAGACTTCTTGTATCTTAATTGCAGGGTTGCTTGAGAGAGACCATCTTCAACCTCTACTTCCCTTAGTTCGATAAACCTTAGGTCATCCACTTGAGGGAAATTGTTGCTGTCCTACAAACCTCTGCGCTTGGAGGCCCAACATAGTCTACAAGAATAGAAGCGTGCGTAGACATCAAGCTATTTCTGGCGCCATTGCCGGGGAGGTGAGTGCTTGAAGGTATACCTTTAGATTCTGCAATTAAACCTTTAAAAGCATTGGAATGGTATAGGCTACTAGATGATTCTCACCTACGGGATTGGGAAGAGATCCAGTCTCTCTTTTACTCCAAGTTTTATCCTCTTCACGAAGTCCATGAGAATAGGAATTATATTTATAATTTCTATCCTCATGACGGAGAGAGCATAGCTCAAGCTTGGGGGAGACTGAAAACTTTGCTGCTAAAATGTCCTAACCATGGGCTCCCCAAAGATACGATTATTACTAATTTCGATGCAAGGCTATCTCGACAGGATAAAGACTTGCTCGATGCTTCCTCGATGGGATCTTTCACAAACGAAAAGATTGATGCTAAATGGGAACTCCTTGAAAGAGTCCAACACAACACTGAAGATTGGGAGATCGACAAAGGTAAAGAGTCAGGTATAATTTATGAGTATGATTGCATTAAGTCCTTTGTTGAAACTGCAAGTTTTAATAAATTTAGTGCTAAGTTTGGGCTTGATTCTCAACTCTTTGTTGATTTCCTCAAATCTTTTGCTTCACATCTTAATATGCCTAAGGAGAATTGGATCAAGCATCATGAACCTTTTAAAGAGATTTGCAAAGAAAATGAAATTGTTAATGATGATTGCAACATGCATGATCCAATTCCTGAAAATGAAGTTTTATATAAGCATGTTAATTTTTGTGGAGTGGATAGACCTTGTGAAAGGCCTATGATTGAAGAAGAGAAGTATTGTAAGCAACATAAGCATGAAAGAACAATCACTTGGGTTAAATATTTAAATGAAATTGCTAGAGAATTGTGTGACCTTTATCCTTTTACTTGTGAACTTTGCTGCATAAAGGGTCACTTCAATTTTCAGTGCATGTACTTTCAAAACATAACTGTTAGCCAGTTGTGTGATGACATGATCACCCCTGATCTTTATGATGAGCTTATGTTATTTTTGATGTGTGAAGAGTTATCAGAAAAGACTTCTTGGCTAGATGGTCATGCTTTGGGAATAAATAACACTTTGCATAAATGCCATCTCTATTGTGTTGTTAACTGCCATGAGAATGATTACATAAGTAAGATTAGAAAGGAGGGAACTCTACCAAAGTATAAAAATGTCTCTTATATCTCTACTAATAAAAAGGAGAGTTTCTCCCAAGTTTCCCCTATTGTTTCTAATGATAAACCAGGATATTTGGAGAAGCTTCATCTCCAACCACTCCCTCCTAAGGTAAATAAGAAGAAAAAGAAGAGGAGGAGGAAGAGGAGCAAGAAGGAAGAAGAATGGGTATCAACCTGGCCTGAGCATATTCCTCGCATCAATTTTTATCCTAACGGACAGAAATTTTTGGAGGACGGCGAGCTTGATTGCATTCATTATTATCCTGATGTTAAGTCCGTAGGCACTATTGAAGATGATTTTGATTATGATATGCATGTTACTTTTTGTGATTGGGAAAATGAAGATAATGCTACTTATGATCTTGAAAATCTTTTTGGTGCCAACTCTGAAAATGATGATATGGAAAGCTCTAAGCTTGGGGATGATAGGATTGCAAGCCCTTTACCCATTAGTGATGTGGTAATTGATAATTCTTTTGCTAGTAAGAATAAAGACAACATGTTTACAAATATAGTTTCTAGCAATGATAATGCTCTTATCTACTATGATGATGTTATAACTCCTATCTTTAGTGATTATAAAGGTACCTATGACATAAGGAGAAATTATCCTTATGAAACTTTTCATAATCATGGAGGGAATTACTCCCTTGTTGCACACCATCTTCCTAATACACAATTAATCTATAGTGTTCAAGTTGTGTATGATAGTCCTACTCCCATTATTACCAATGAGAAAGATTATGCTTATGTGGAGAGTAAGAGTACCCTTTTGCATGTGGATCATGGTAACAATGCTTTATGTGATTCTTATATTGTTGAGTTTATTCATGATCCTACTGGAAATTATTATGAGAAGGGAACATATTCTTATAGATATTTCAATAATATCAAGTTCCCTCTCTTTATGTTGAAGGTTTTGAAGTTCCACTTATTTTGGCTTCCTATGCTAATATCTTTATGCTTCAATGAGTTATTTCTCTACAAGATCCCTTTGCATAGGAAGCATGTTAGAATTAAATGTGTTTGATATTTGCTTCTTGATGCTCTCTTTTGTTCTTCAACTCTTATTTCTTATTCCTATGAGAGCATAATTAAAATATCAAGCCTATCTTTATGGCTATAAAGAAAGAGCTCTAGGGAGACAACCCTTGTTATCTTTACTTTGAGTTTTTAATTTCTGTTTTTTAGTGGTCTTGATGATTGTTACTACTGTAGCAACATCATTGTATCTTTATTTTTCAAGCTTTGTGCCAAGTATATCCTCATATGACAAGGGAAGTGAAAGTTGTGACATGCTGTCCAGAAAACAGATTATGTTCTCGTGACGGGAAAAAACAGAATAAATCACCAGTTCATCTTTTTGAGCTGAATTTTTTACACAGAGTGCTCTATACAATTACGGAACTTCCGTATGTTCTGAGTTTTTTTATTTGAGTTGCAGAAGTATCCCTAAAAACTTCTTTACTACCTGCTATTCTGTTTTTCATAGATTCTTCCACGTTTTGTCTCTCCTAACTTTTGCAAACCTTAAGCTTGCTTTTTCTTTGCAAAAAATTTTTGGCAATCTTGAGAAACAGTAGATCTTCAAGAATATCTTTATATCCAGTGGGGAAAAATTATTTATTAAGGGTACTAACCTCTCTAATCAGCTTATGATGAGTTGTGTATGAAGGGAGTTTTCAAGTGTGCGATGGAAGATGATGAAAGAAGATTCGGGAGTGTCAAGCGCTCAAGCTTGGGGATGCCCCCATGCATCCCCAACAAATATTTAAGGAGACTCAAGCGTCTAAGCTTGGGAATGACCCCGTGCATCCCCTTCTCCATCAAAAATCATCAGTTCGTCCTTCGTCTCACTATATTTTCATCACTTCATGCGTTATGTGCTATGCTTGGAGCGTCTCGCTCTTAGGTTTTATTTTTAGTTTTCTTTAGCTTTGCTTGCTGTTCATAACAAGTTAGATCCCGTCTTACTTTGTGTGGGAGAGAAACACGCTTCACTTTCAAAATCTAGAACACATCATAGGATTCTTCATGCCTATCTTTTTGCTGTTATGTGTTCTTTATCTTTTTGTAGCTACTACCATGTTTAGTTTTAGCTTTATTTTGTCTTTAGCAAGAGCCTTGGCTTTTGTTTAGTTTGTTGTTGGAACGCTCTTTAGTTTTCATGTTTATCTTGTTAAGAGAGTTGGTTGTTGCACTGAGTTGTGTCTTGTCTTGAAAGTAGGTAATTGAGGTTGCTATTTAATTTTAGTAGTAACTTGCAATGGTTTTGAGGTATTGATGTGAGTAATGTTTGAACTTATGGTGTCAAGAGCTTTAGCCTATTAGTGATAGGTGTCGTATTTTGGGCAATCCGTTTTTATTCTCAAAACCTACAAAACTAGTTGAGAACTCTAGCTACTAGATGGATCACTACTCTTTTGAGGGGTCGGATATTAGAGTACACTCACGTACCATGAGTTGAGGATGCACAAGGATAACCAAACCCCCATACACTCCTCCTAGAGGTACTTGTCTCTTTGTGAACCTCCTTACTAGCTTCAGAGTTACCGATAATAAGTGCATGAGTTCTTCGGACTAATGTAAGTATTGAAAGTTGGCACTTCCATCTCCTCATATTTGTTAGCCTCTCATGTTCCGTGCATTGCTTTCTTCTCACTCCGACAGTTGGCGTCCACCTTCGCCGGTACATCCAAACCCTTGGCATGATACACTCTGTCATCATAAACCTCCTTATATCTTTCCTCAAAACAGCCACCATACCTACCTATCAAGGCATTTTCATAGCCTTTCCGAGATATATTGCCATGCAACATCCACCTCTTCATGACTTGATCTTCATGTCATACATGTTTCTGCTACACTGGCAGACGCATACATTGCATACATCATGATAGTTACATCTTCTTTATGTTTTGAGTACCTTGTAAAGTGTGAAAGATCTCCTTTACCTTCTTTTAAAATAGAGTGTTGCCCTTAAGTGAGGAAAAGATCCCAAAGTGGACACAATAAAAGATCCCAAAGAGGACAAATGAGAGTTAAATAGAAAGATCCATTGAGGCCACCAAAAAAATAAAAAAATAAAAAAAGGAGAAAAAGAAATAAAAAGAGAGAAAGGGGCAACACTACTATCCTTTTGAGAGATCCACACTAGTACTCCCTCTATATCCTTGTACTCCATAGAGATGATCATTATGCATATAGCTATGTGGGGACCTTCACACTGTAGAACTTGGCTTGCATATTCCAAGGATGAGCCTCCTCAAACGAGCTCTAGGTCTGCATGAGCGAGAAAGTTAGATGCACCCCCACTAGTTCCTTGGAGAGCTTCCTAGCTCATATGTGCATTCGTTGCATGGCAATCCCTACTCCTCACATCATATCTATCATTTGGCATCTCTTGCCTATGATTGTCCTCATTGATGTGAGCCTTTCACACCATTTTTGTCTTCCTCCTCCACCTATTCTCTCTTTGCCATCCTAAGTGTCAACTCTTGTGCTTACGCTCATCCATTGCATGAGTGCTCAAAATATCGAAAAGGAGTGGATCAAATTGACTTGTACCTGGCTAGTGGTCTGGGGACGAGTCAAGATAAGATTCCAAAGAAGACCAAGTGTGAAGCTTTAGTAGATTGAGTTCCCAACAAATAAATATTTTTTCTCGTATTCCCTATCCTCTTCTTGCACGCAAACACCATTTGGAGACATTCGAGTCACGGACTGCGAGAGCTCTTGCACCTAATGTTCTTTTGTTACTTGTTTCAATGCTAATATAGACTCTTGCATGTTATGACTTGAATTGAATCTCTAACCTTGATTGCTTTACTTTTCAAAGTTCTTATATGGTTGCTAGCATGTCACCACAGAAATTATGCTGTTATCATTTACCTACTCGAGGACGAGCAGGAATTAAGCTTGGGGATGTTGATACGTCCAAAACGTATCTATAATTTCTGCTTGCTCCATGCATGTTTTGTGTGATATTGCTATGCTTTTGATACACTTTCATACACTTTTGATCATATTTGGACTAACCTATTAACTCAGTGCACCCCAGTGCCAGTTTCTGTTTTCTGCTATTTTTGTATTTCAGTTTTTCCCATTACTTAAAGTGTCCAAAAAATTCCGGAAAAAATATATAAAAAATCAGCGTTCCAGAAGCTTCCTTACGCCCGAAGGAGAGCCAGAGGGCCACCACCAGGGGCCAGGGCTCCCTGGTGGCGCGGCCAGGGGCCCACCCGCGCCGGGTGGCCGCCTAGGCACCCTGGGCACCGCCTCGGACTCCCCTTTGGCTCCTATTTATTCTCCCGTCACGGAAACCCTGATTCCAGACCCCTTTTCTCCAGAAGAAATTCCGATCTCCGCCGCCATCGCCGACAAGCTTCGGGGGACCAGAATTCCTGTGTCGGCACCCTGCCGGGACGGGGAAGTGCCCCCGGATTCATCTCCATCTCCGTTACTTCCCTCCTTTATGACGCGGGAGTAGTTCCTCCTCGAGGCTGAGGTTTCTACCAATAGCTATGTGTTCTTCTCTCTCTCCCATGATGTGATCTTCGTTGTGATCATAGGCTATGTTAATCTAGGGTGATCCCATGATATTTCCCCTTCCTCTATGTATTGGATTGATGTACTCAATTGATCTTATCTAGTATAATCCCCGAGACCATGGTGACAGCGGTCTATTGGACATGGATTAGAAGAATATTATCATGAGTGATTTCCTCTTTTTGTGTGTTGATTGAAGATTGAGAGTCTCTTGGTTCTTGTCTTTGACTATCCTTGAGATATGTTGTGGTGATTGTGGTACTCTCTTTGGATGGCCGCGGTGACATTGGGAAATCCATAGATTGAGAACTATGAACTTTGAGGTGTGCTTTTGTAGCCCTACATAATTCTCATCCTCTCTTCACCACAAAGGAATGACCTTCGAGTGCGTCTCCATTGCATGTTTTATGGGAAATATCATGTGATTAGACTATGTTAATGTTGTTGGGAGTTGCCACTAGTGAAAGTATGAAGCCTAGGCCTTGTTTCCATCATTGTTACACCGTTTGCATTTACTTTTGTCACATATTTGCTTGCTGCACTTTTTATTACAGATTTACATTACCTTGCTTTGCCACACCTATCACTCATATTTTACCATCTCTTCGCCGAACTAGTGCACCTATACAACTCCTAGTTGTATTAGGTGTGTTGGGGACACAAGAGACTTCTTGTATCTTATTTGCATGGTTGCTTGAGAGAGACCATCTTCAACCTCTACTTCCCTGAGTTCGATAAACCTTAGGTCATCCACTTGAGGGAAATTGCTGCTGTCCTACAAACCTCTGCGCTTGGAGGCCCAACATAGTCTACAAGAATAGAAGCGTGCGTAGACATCACTTGTCTTTAACCATAACGATCACATTATCGTACTCAGAATTCTTGCAGGAGTTCATGTACCACTGATGTAATCTTCGCATCATCGTTGGTGGTTGTTCAATAGGTGATGTGACGAGAGGATACCCGTACCGGTATGTGTATTCATCCACTGCCTCAAATTTATCAAAATGTGTATCGTCGGGCAGGTAATCACCAGGTTTGGTACCGGGCACCATCCCGGCCGACAGGTAATCATCAGGATTGGTACAGGGCACAATCCCGGCCGGCAGATTTGCGACGACGATATCACTAGACACCTGCAGCGGGGGCCACGATTTGTTCGCCTGTTCACCGAGCAGGGGAATTTTTTTCCCTATTGCAATTTGTTTTTCTCTCCTTTTGTCAGTTGCAGTGGTTCCAAGCCGGCACGCTTTCTTGTGCTTTGTTTTTAAGAGTGCGGACTTAGTTGTCATCCAGCGGAGCCAGAGTTGGTCGCTTCAGGGCATCCAAAGTGCGCTTCGCTTTCGCCTCATCTATCTTCGGAGGCGGAGGTGGTTTTTTCTTTTTCAAATAGGCATCCACTTCGGCTTGAACGATCTTCGCGGTTTCCTCCGAGCTCTTCTCGTATGGTAACTTCTCAAGAGGCTTGACAGATGATGGACCATATTTGTATCGCTTCCCGCCACTGGTTGTACTGCTAGACGCCGGAGCGACGACGACTCTTTTCCTTTGTTGTTTAAGATCAGGCGCCGGAGCAGCCGGAGCGGCGGCAGCGACTCTCTTCTGCTCTTGCTGACGAGGCGAAGGAGGAGGCGGGCTGCTCGGAAGCGCCGACGCAGGAGGAGAAGGAGGTGTGCACTGATCACACGCCGGAGGGGGACACGGAGAAGTAGGCGTGCCCTGATCACTCGCCGGAGGGGGAGGCGTGCTCTGATCACTCGCCGGAGGTGGGGCGGGCCCTTACTCGACGGAGGCAGAGGAGGAGGCGGGCCCTTACTCGCCGGAGGAGGAGGAGGAGGCGGAGGCGCCGTCCAGTTCGGAAGGTTGATGAATTATTTCTGCCATAGACATGAAGTCCTCAGAGCATTCTCCAGGAGAGTTCCATCTTCGCCGGTAGGGTAGTCAAGCTCGATCTCCTCATATCCCTCCACTATTTCATCGACCATCACAACAACATAGCCTTGTGGAATCAGACGAAAGTGAAAAGTTCTGTTGGGTCGAGGAGGTGCAACATGGACGATAGCCACCTTGGGTTTGAAGTGCATCAATGGTTTCTTAAGGTGGCAAACTTGAGCCTCCGTGATTTCATCCATGGGGTACCTTAGAGCCGTCAAATCAGGTTGCGCAATGAGCTCGGTGGAAGCCACGCTGCTTCTACGCTTTGATGGCGGGGTAGCTTCTAGGGTAGCTTCGTCAGCTCGATGCCTCTCCTCTAGTGCTTGTACTCTTGCATGCATCTTCTGCATATCGCTGAGCTCCTGTTTCCTCTTCCTCGACCTGCTTTTGTAATTTCCTGCGTCGGGAAACCCATGCTTCCACGGAACGGAGCCTGGCGTGCCTCGTGTTTGTCTTGGGTGCTCAGGATTCCCGAGGGCCTTTGTGAGCTCGTCGTTCTCTCTGTCGGGAACGGACATCCCTTCCCGCGATGCGGCGAATAATTCCCGAAGCTTTTTTACCGGTAGGTTCAGTTGTTCGTTCGTCCAAACGCACTTCCCTGTTTCAGGGTGCAAGGTTCCCCCAACCCCGAAGAACCAATTCCTTCCACGCTCTGACCAGTTCAATGTCTCTGGTACGATACCTTTATCAACAAGGTCCTTTTCAGCCTTGTCCCACGACGGCCGGGCTTTGAGGTATCCACCTGACCCCGTGTGATGGTGATGCTTCTTCTTTGCAGCATTTATCTTGTTTATCACTGACATCTTCTTACTCTTCTCTGATGTCTTGTGGGCCACAAATGCGGGCCACTGTTCTCTTATCTTCTCAAATAGGCCCTCGAATATTGGAGACTTCTCTTTGTCGACAAACGTTGTTTTCAACTCATTCTTCCACCTCATGAATAGATCCTCCATCTTCTTAAGAGCATGAGCCTTGACCTTTTGCTCTATAACTGGCTTTTTCGGATGCTCCTCTTCCGGTAGGGTGAAATTTGCCTTCAGCGCGGTCCAAAGATCATATTTCTATCTATCGGTGACAAAAGACACTTCAGGGTCTCTTCCCTTCGGCTTATTCCATTGGTGGATGGTGATCGGGATCATGTCCCTAACAAGAACCCCGCACTGAGCAGAAAATTCTTCCTTGGTCCGGTTGGGTTGAATCGGTTGGCCATATCTACTGATGCCGGTGATCGTGAACCTTTCATCCGAGCGTAAATTTTTCTTCGGGCCTCGTCTCGTTACCGAGGTTTGGCTCGATCCGGATCCGGAGGGCTAGAAAAGAAGAAAGAAGAGAGTTAAATGTGTACATACCAAAACAATTAATGCATCAATTAATATATATACCTCGCCGGACTTTGTAACAAATCCTTCCTCCGTTCGCTCACCGGAGCTGTCATCACCGTCTCCTTCCTCCGTTCGCTCACCGGAGCCATCATAAGGTCCTTCCATCTCCATTGTCCGATCACCGGAGCCTGCTTCACCCTCTTCTTCCAGACCATCGGTGTCGTTCAGAAACGATAAGACATCACCTCCTTCCCGGACGACGTCGCCCACTAACAACGGTTCTAACAACGGTCCTTCGCGGATGATTGCCCCCAATTAAAATTCTTCTTCTAAGTTTCATGGATGATCGTCCATAGTTTCTGCAAAATAAACCTATATAATTAAGATGGTGCCCGAAGCCAGACACCCGTGCAACCGATGTCTGATGGAAAACGTGACATGACGCCCGGAGCCAGACACCCGCGCAATTGATGTCTGATGGAAAACGTGACATGACGCCCGGAGCCAGACACCCGTGCAATTGATGTCTGATGGAAAGCGTGAGGATAAGCCGAAAAACTCCTTGACCCCTCGATGACCCTCGACCCATCGATGACCCTAGACCCCTGGACGATCCTCGACCCCTCAACGACCCTCGACCCCTCGACGACCCTCGACCCACCGACGACCCTCAAACCATCGACGACCCCTCGACACATCGATGATCCTCGACCCATTGACGACCCTCGACCCATCGACGGCCCTCGACACCTCGTAGACCCTCGACCCCTCGACCCCTCGACGACCCTCGAACCTCGAACCCTCGGCGACCCTCGACCCTCTATGTACCGGCGCGGCGATCCTCGACACCCCTCTTGTTCTCGATTTTCTAACTTCATTTGCTATTTTTCATGCATTTCATGATTTTTTTCTGCTGAATGGCACTGAAATTGAAAAGCAATACCAATGAACTCTGAAAAGTTTGAAACTTCACATGGTATCATCATTTCACACACATAAAATCGTAAAATAGAATCGTAAAATAGAGGAGAAGGAGAAAAAAACAAGGAGAAGAAGAAGGAATAGAGGAGAAGAAGAAAATATATATTATTTTTTCTTCTTCTCCTCTTTTTTTTCTTCCTCCCCCTCTTCTTCTCCTCTTCTTATTTTTCTTTTTCCCTCTCCTTTTTCCTTTTCCTTTTTCCTTCTTCTACCTCTTTTCTTCTCCCCCCCCCAACACTAGAACATTTTAACTTAGTAAAATTGAGACTTATAAAACTGAATTTTTATTGAGAAAAGAAAAAAAATATTTTCTGTTTTCTTTTAATTACAAAAATTCTTCTCCCCACCCCTCACTGCAGCCATATGCATCCATGGCACGCACGCCATGGCCGTGGCCATGGACGCCATGGCCGGCGGCGAGGGGCAGTTGGAGCGGCGAGGAGCGGCGACGGGCGGCCGACGCTCCCCTCCTGGCCATGGCGGCACACGGGAGGAGCTCCCCCTCCCGGCCATGGCGCGGCGGCGGCAGGCGCGCGGGCAATGCAAGAGAGAGGGGGGGATGGCGAGACGACGCTCACAGCGGGGGTGGCGTCGACGAGTTTGTCGCCGTTGTCGGGGACGCTGCGGCGGTGCGGCGCGACGGTTGGGCAACCTGACGGCGTCGTCGGGGGCGAATGGCGAGATGAGAACTTAAAAATCCTAAGTGCCAGTTATATACCAGGAGCATTGGTCCCGGGTGGTGGCACCAACCGGTACCAATGCTAACCTTTGGTACCAGTTCGTGTCACCAATCGGTACCAAAGGTCTTTTTCAGCAGACCTTTGGTACCGGTTGGTGGCACGAACCGGTACCAAAGTCGAACTTTCGTTCCGGTTGGTGGAACGAACCTGAACGAAAGGCCACCTTTCATACCGGTTGGTGCCACCAACCGGGACAAAACTTGCGCTGTCACGGTACGGTGGGATGTTTAGTACCACCTCGCTAGTCGAGGGATAGCCGGAGTGGTTTATAAGCACAGCTCCGCGTGGACTTATCGTAGCATAACAAGTTCACTAAAGGACGTAAATGGAGAAATTCATCTGTATCCTGTACTCTGTCTGGGAAAAATTCGAATGGAGCTCGTTTGGTCGGCAGACTTGCCAGATCTTCCGACCAAGCGGGGATCGTCTGAAATTTGCCTTTACGGTGTACATGATGTGGAGTATTCTTCCATTGACGTCCTATAATGAAATACATTTTTGTTTTTGTTTTCCAATCAAACAAAACAGAAGGTTTCCCATGCATACAACCCGACGGTGGCTCATGAGTGCACGCATATCAAATGCACCGTCGGACGTATGCAGGGAATCCGAATGATTTGTATTTGGTCGATGAAGTCAAAGATTTCGAGCTAGATATATATAAGATCAACAAAACACACGATTTCGCCTGCATACAGCCCGACGGTGGCTCATGAGTGCAAGCATATCAAATGCACCGTCGAACGTATGCAGGCGAATCCGAATGGTTTGTATTCGGCCGATGAACTGAGTGTCGAACATGTCCTAGAGGTGCGCTATATATATATAGGCAATGACAAGCCTGATCCAACGGCTCACAAGCCTGATTCAACGACTCACAAGCGCTTGAAAGAAACACGCAATCCGTGTGATTCTTCCTGATTGGTTGGATCCAACGGCTCAGAAGCCTGATCCAACGACTCACAAGCGCTTGAAAGAAACACGCGGTCTGTGTGCTTCTTCCTGATTGGTTGGATTTAGAAAAGGTTGAAACTTGGCATGGTATCTCTTTCGAAGTACGGCAAAAGTTGAAATTTGAAGTACGGTTGGATTCATAAAAGGTTGAACCTTGAAATTTGACCCACATAACAAGTGTGCAAAAGTTGAGAGGGTTACATCAAAAGCTGGATGCACTTCGTGTACAAACTGGACCATCTCTTTCGAAGTACGAGGGTTTCAGACGAAAACTCATGTGTGACAAAGGCATTTCATTTTTATAAACTTATTTGAACTCAAGACTTTTTGTGCATTCAATATGCATCATTCAAAGCCACAGACTAAAATTTCAACCTTTTCTGACTTCATTTGCTCTTTTTCATGCACTCAATGATTTATTTTGGGCTAAATGACCCTGAAATTGGAAAGCCCTACAACTGAACTCAGAAAATTTTGAAACTTGGCATGGTATCATCATTTGACCCACATAACATGTGTGCAAAAGTTGAGAGTGTTACAGCAAAAGCTGGATGCACTTCGTGTACAAACTGGACCATCTCTTTCGAAGTACGAGGGTTTCAGACGAAAACTCATGTGTGACAAAGGCATTTCATTTTTATAAACTTATTTGAACTCAAGACTTTTTGTGCATTCAATATGCATCATTCAAAGCCACATACTAAAATTTCAACCTTTTCTGACTTCATTTGCTCTTTTTCATGCATTCAATGATTTATTTTGGGCTAAATGACCCTGAAATTGGAAAGCACTACAACTGAACTCAGAAAAGTTTGAAACTTGGCATGGTATCATCATTTGACCCACATAACATGTGTGCAAAAGTTGAGAGGGTTACAGCAAAAGCTGGATGCACTTCGTGTACAAACTGGACCATCTCTTTCGAAGTACGAGGGTTTCAGACGAAAACTCATGTGTTACAAAGGCATTTCATTTTTCTAAACTTATTTGAACTCAAGACTTTTTGTGCATTCTATATGCATCATTCAAAGCCACATACTAAAATTTCAACCCTTTCTGACTTCATTTGCTCTTTTTCATGCATTTAATGATTTATTTTGGGCTAAATGACCCTGAAATTGGAAAGCACTACAACTGAACTCGGAAAAGGTTGAAACATGGCATGGTATCATCATTTGACCCACATAACATGTGTGCAAAAGTTGAGAGGGTTACGGCAAAAGTTGGATGCACTTCGTGTACAAACTGGACCATCTCTTTCGAAGTACGAGGGTTTCAGACGAAAACTCATGTGTTACAAAGGCATTTCATTTTTCTAAACTTATTTGAACTCAAGACTTTTTGTGCATTAATTATGCACCCTTCAAAGCCACATACAAAAATTTCAACCCTTTCTGAATTCATCAGTCTTCACTTTTTCTTCGCTTGTGTCCTTTGCTTATTGCGCCGCAACCATGGATATTCTTCATCGCTTAACAGGGTGCTCGGATCAGCCTTGACTTTGAAGGGGGGAATTTCATGAAACTTTTCATAATTTTCAGACTTGTCTGTCTTGCCCTCCAATCCCACGATGTCTCTTTTTCCTGAAAGAACTATGTGGCGCTTTGGCTCATTGTATGATGTATTCGCTTCCATATATTTTCTTTTTCTCGGTTTGGTAGACATCTCCTTCACATAGAAAACCTGCGCCACATCATTGGCTAGGACAAATGGTTCGTCTGTGTACCCAAGATTGTTCAGATCCACTGTTGTCATTCCGTACTGTGGGTCTACCTTTACCCCGCCTCCTGACAGATTGACCCATTTTCACTTAAACAAAGGGACCTTAAAGTCATGTCCGTAGTCAAGTTCCCATATGTCCACTACGTAACCATAATATGTGTCCTTTCCCCTCTCGGTTGGTGCTCTTTTGATCTTGGGCGATCGTGTAAAATGTATTCCCATTTATCTCATATCCTTTGTAAGTCAATACAGTTGAAGATGGTCCCCTGGACAACGAGAATAGCTCATCACAAACGGTGTTGTTAGCTCTGACACGTGTTTCCAACCAATCGCCAAAAGTCCTGATGTGTTCATGTGTAATCATCACACTCCTCCGGGTGTTTGGAGCGCAGACTGTTCTTGTGTTCATCGACATACGGGGCCACTAAGATAGAGTTTTGTAGAACTGTGTAGTGTTCTTGAGACCAAGAATGTCCGTCCCTGCATATTATTGAGTCCCTTCCAATCGTGCCTTTTCTAGTCAGTCTCCCCTCATACCGCGATTCAGGGAGACCAATCTTCTTAAGGCCAGGAATGAAGTCGACACAAAACCCAATGACATCCTCTGTTTGATGGCCCATGGAGATGCTTCCTTCTGGCCTAGCGCGGTTACGGACATATTTCTTTAGGACTCCCATGAACCTCTCAAAGGGGAAAATATTGTGTAGAAATACGGGGCCCAGAATGAAAATCTCGTCGACTAGATGAACTAGGACGTGCGTCATGATATTGAAGAAGGATGGTGGGAATACCAGCTCGAAACTGACAAGACATTGCGCCACATCACTCCTTAGCCTTGGTAGGGTTTCTGGATTGATCACCTTCTGAGAGATTGCATTGAGGAATGCACATAGCTTAACAATGGCTAATCGAACGTTTTCCGGTAGAAACCCCCTCAATGCAACCGGAAGCAGTTGCGTCATAATCATGTGGCAGTCATGAGACTTTAGGTTCTGAAACTTTTCTCGGCCATATTTATTATTCCCTTTATATTCGACGAGAAGCCAGACGGGGCCTTCATACTGAGAAGGCATTCAAAGAATATTTCCTTTTCTTCTTTGGTAAGAGCGTAGCTAGCAGGACCTTCAGACTTCTTTAGAGGCATGTCGTCTTTTTCGTGCAAACGTTGCAGGTCATCCCGTGCCTCCGGTGTATCTTTTGTCTTCCCATACACGCCCAAGAAGCCTAGCAGGTTCACGCAAAGGTTCTTCGACACATGCATCACGTCGATCGAAGAGCGGACATCTAGGTGTTTCCAGTAGGGTAGGTCCCAAAATATAGATTTCTTCTTCCACATAGGTCCGCGTCCCTTGTCGTCATTCGGAACAGATAGTCCGTCGGGACCCTTTCCAAATATTACGTGTAAATCATTGACCATTGCAAGTACGTGATCACCGGTATGCATGGCGGGCTTATTTCAGTGATCTGCCTCGCCTTTGAAATGCTTTCCTTTCTTACGACATTGATGGTTGGTCGGAAGAAATCGACGATGCCCCAGGTACACATTCTTCCTGCAGTTGTCCAAGTATATACTTTCGGTGTCAGCTAAACAGCGAGTGTATGCATGGTATCCCTTGTTTGTCTGTCCTGGAAGGTTACTGAGAGCAGGCCAATCATTGATGGTTACAAACAGCAATGCATGCAGGTCAAATTCCTCCTGTTTGTGCTCATCCCACACACGTACACCATTTCCATTCCACAGCTATAAAAGTTCTTCAACTAATGGCCTTAGGTACACATCAATGTCGTTTCCGGGTTGCTTAGGGCCTTGGATGAGAATTGTCATCATAATTAACTTCCACTTCATGCACATCCAAGGAGGAAGGTTAAACATACATAGAGTCACGGGCCAGGTGTTGTGATTGCTTCTCTGCTCCCCGAAAGGATTAATGCCATCCGCGCTTAAACCAAACCATATGTTCCTTGGGTCATGTACAAACTCATCCCCGTACTTTCTCTCGATCTTTCTCCATTGTGACCCATCAGCGGGGTGTCTCAAATTCCCGTCTTTCTTACGGTCTTCATTGTGCCATCGCAACAACATCGCATGCTCTTTGTTTCTGAACAGACGTTTCAACCGTGGTATTATAGGAGCATACCACGTCACCTTTGCAGGAACCCTCTTTCTACGGGGCTCTCCGTCAACATCACCAGGGTCATCTCGTCTGATCTTATACCGCAATGCACCGCATACCGGGCATGCATTCAAATCCTCGTACGCACCGCGGTAAAGGATGCAGTCATTAGGGCATGCATGTATCTTCTGCACCTCCAATCCTAGAGGGCATACGACCTTCTTTGCTGCGTACGTAGTGTCGGGCAATTCGTTATCCTTTGGAAGTTTTTTCTTAAATATTTTCAGTAGCTTCTCAAATCCTTTGTCAGACACAGCATTGTCTTCCACTCTGCCTTCCACTGCAGCAATTCCAGTACGGTACCGAGCTTTGTGATGCCCTCTTCGCAATTAGGGTACAACCCTTTTTTGTGATCCTCTAACATCCGATCGAACTTCATCTTCTCCTTTTCACTTTCACACTGTCTCCTTGCATCAACAATGACCCGGCGGAGATCATCATCGGGCACATCGTCCGGTTCCTCTTGATCTTCATCGGGCACATCGTCCGCTTCCCCCGTTGCAGCATCACCGTATTCAGGGGGCACATAGTTGTCATCGTCTGAAGAAATTGTACAAGAGATGTCTGAAGAAATGAAACAGAAATTTGACAAATATTGGAAAGATGTACATGGTCTTATGTCTGTTGCAACTGTTCTTGATCCAAGGTACAAGCTTCATATGTTGCAAGCTTTGTTTGGTTATCTCTATGGAATTGAATATGCACATGTGAAAATTGCTGAAATAAAGAAGATGATGATGCTACATCAGAGGCTATTAGCACTACTGCTACACATGTTGCTGCTGTAGATGATGTAATGGACATATTTGATCAATATATGTCCTCACAGCCTACACTTTGTGCTTCTCAAGTGCGGACAGAATTAGACTTGTACTTGGAAGAGCAAACTATCAAGAGAGTACCAGACAAAGATATGGACATCATCAATTGGTGGAAGTTTGCAGGTGCAAAGTATCCTACTTTGCAAAGGATTGCGAATGATATATTGCCTATCCATGTGACATCAGTGGCATCCGAATCAGCCTTTAGTACTAGTGGCAGACTACTTAGTCCACATCGTAGCCGACTTGCGCAAAATATGGCTGAAGCTCTCATGTGTATGCAAGCTTGGTCCCGAGCTGACATGAAAGGTAATTAACCTTCTCACATTTCAATCATTAACCTTTTTCCATTACACTAGTGATTTTTTTACTAATTACTCCATCATCACTTAAATCTTGCATTAGGGGATAGCAACTCCACTCTCTTTGCAGCATTTCAAAGTGTTCTTGACGATGATGAAGAAACTATGGTAACATATTCCATCCATTACAGATGATTCTTACATCATGCAATATTTGTTGTTTCTTTCCATGATTTTAATTATTCTAATTTTGTATGTTCACTTGAAGGATGAGTCCATGTCAATCATAACTGAAGCGTGAAGCCTAATCTACCATGTGCTGGAGAGAAAAGATGATGCCTAGAAGAATACCTTCCTTTATTTAGAATGCCTAGAAGAATACCTTCCTTTATGTGACGCACTTGTGCTTGCTGGTTGTACTTGTGCTTATTAGATGTCATGCTCTGCCATTTTGTAAGAAACTAAGACTGGGTAATTATGTTGGGCTATTTTTATGTCATTTTGTGAGAAACTTGGCTGAGAAATGCGTATTTATGTTTATTTGACATTCTCCATATCATTTTGTGAAAATCTGAGATCTAATTTGATGTGGTGCATGTCTCGTATGTCATTTTGTTAGCATTTGAAAATTTATTTGATGTTGTCCAGTTTTAATAGGAGCCACTGGATATCCATCGGTTAAGGATATCCATCGCGTTTGGACATGGACATAATTTTTCGCCCATGGGTCTTTCGTGGATGGGAAAAGAATACCCTTGTGGATTAGGGTATGGATTTTTTATTGTTCAACCCGAGCCGAACCCGATCCATTGCCATCCTTAGTCTGCCTCCCACTGCAGCAATTACAGTACGGTACCGAGCTTTTTGATGCCCTCTTCGCAATTGGGGTACAACCCTTTTTGTGATCCTCTAACATCTGATCGAACTTCATCTTCTCCTTTTCACTTTCACACTGTCTCCTTGCATCAACAATGACCCGGCGGAGATCATCATCGGGCACATCGTCCAGTTCCTCTTGATCTTCATCGGGCACATCGTCCGCTTCCCCCATTGCAGCATCACCGTATTCAGGGGGCACATAGTTGTCATCGTACTCTTCTTCTTCGTCGTCTTCCATCATAACCCCTATTTCTCTGTGCTTGGTCCAAACATTATAGTGTAGCATAAATCTATAAAGCAGGTGGGTGTGAATGGTTTGCCGTTCAGAGTAAGACTTCGTATTCCCACATGTAGGGCATGGACAACACATAAAACCATTCTGCTTGTTTGCCTCAGCCAGTTCGAGAAACTCATGCATGCCCTTAATGTACTGGGAGGTGTGTCTGTCACCGTACATCCATTGTCGGTTCATCTGCGTGCATTATATATAATTAAGTGTGTCAAAAACCATTACAGAACATCATGAATAGATAAGTGACCAAATTAATAGAAGTTCATCATTACAGTAAAACCAAAGTACATACATAGTTCTCATTGAACAACATATAGCTCTCCAGAGCATCTAACTAAGCCATACATTGAAACTATGTAAAACATTTCAATGCAACAACAAATGCGATCATAATCGCAACGAAGGTAACAATTGAACCAACGGCATAATGATACCAAGCCTTGGTATCAATTGCATATTTTTTAATCTTTCTAATCTTCAAGCGCATTGCATCCATCTTGATCTTGTTATCGTTGATGACATCCGCAACATGCAACTCCAATAGCATCTTCTCCTCCTCAATTATTTTTATTTTTTCCTTCAAGTTATTGTTTTCTTCTTCAACTAAATTTAACCTCTCGACAATAGGGTCGGTAGGAATTTCCGGTTCAACTACCTCCTAGATAAATAAAATGTATGTCACGTTGGTCGGCATAATTGCCATAAACAAAAAATGAACCAAATAGTTATAAAAGATAATATATACCACATCTGAATCATAGACAGGACGAGGGCCGACATGTGCAGATACCATAACCATCGCACTATATAATAAAAAGTAATAAGAAAATTAGACAAGTATATATCTAATCATAAAAGTAAGAATTATTTTCTATTAGAAAGAAAATAAGAACAAGAGGCTCGCCACGGTGGTGCCGGCGACGAGATTGTCGTGGGCGATCGACGGTGGTGAAGATGGGTACGAGACGTGATAAATCGCTAAACCTAGACAAATCTTGAGGAAAACGGAGCTTGGAGGTCGATTTTGGAGAGGAGAAAGCTTAAGTAGTGTGGCTCGGGCATTTCATCGAACACATCATGTGCATTGGAGGTGAGCTAGAGCACCAGAAAGCCCTCCCCTTGCCCTCGAAAAAACAGAGCACCAGTGGAGTGCTCTGCTCGCCGGCGAGGGGTATATATAGCCAAATCATTAGTCCCGGTTTGTGGCTGAAACCGGTACTAATGGCCAGCCTTTCGTCCCGGGTCGAGCCACAAACCGGGACTAGTGGTTGTGGGCCAGGAGCGAGGCCCATTGGTCCCGGTTCTTGTCTGGAACCGGGACATATGCCCCTAGACGAACCGGGACCAATGCCCCACGAGGCCCGGCCGACCCCTTGGGCGCACGAACCGGGACATATGACACCCATGGGTTCCGGTTCGTGGCACAACCGGAACTAATGGGCTGGAGAGGCCTGAACCAAAGCCCTGTTTTCTACTAGTGCTACCTCCCTATGACTTCCACATCCTTGACCGCCGCACCATGCAACTCAGCGGCGACACCGCGCACACCTACTTCGACATGCCCTCGAAAAAACAGAGCACCAATGGAGTGCTCTGCTCGCCGGCGAGGGGTATATATAGAAAAATCATTAGTCCCGGTTTGTGGCTGAAACCGGTACTAATGGCCAGCCTTTCGTCCCGGGTCGAGCCACAAACCGGGACTAGTGGTTGTGGGCCAGGAGCGAGGCCCATTGGTCCCGGTTCTTGTCTGGAACCGGGACATATGCCCCTAGACGAACCGGGACCAATGCCCCACGAGGCCCGGCCGACCCCCTGGGCGCACGAACCGGGACATATGACACCCATGGGTTCCGGTTCGTGGCACAACCGGAACTAATGGGCTGGAGAGGCCTGAACCAAAGCCCTGTTTTCTACTAGTGCTACCTCCCTATGACTTCCACATCCTTGACCGCCTCACCATGCAACTCATCGGCGACACCGCGCACACCTACTTCGACATGCCCCCCCCCCCCCCCCCCGACAAGAACGCATCACGACCAGTCTGCATGGGTAAGACGACCGGGGCGGGGTGGTGGAAGGCTAGACCCGAGCACGGTGTAGGCTGGAAACGAGGGGAAAAGCGTCGACGGCCGGTGGCGTACATACGAGTCCACCGGATAGCAGTGTCAAAGCCATGGCAACTCTCATCCCGTGAGCGTTGACCTATTTACAAGTTACTACCAGTTTTGCCTTCGAATTTGAAGATATACAAGGGCCGTGGGCGTCGATGTCCAGGGCCCTTTAAAACGTTCATGGGTTTGACCACTTTCACGGGATCTATTCGGGGTGTTTTTTTGCAACCAACTTATAAACGTTGCATTTTTACAGGTTTGACCACTTGTACAGGATCTGCTAAAGATGCTTTTAGACTTGGCCACATCTTTTCCATACAAGTAAAAATGTTAGTATATGAATGGTTATATTAGTTAAACCAAAAATAGTTCGCCATATATTTTGAGGAAAGCATGTAAAAACCAAAGTGACAACGTGCACACAAACTAAGTGACACCGTTCGATCCTGCTGCTACTAAGAGCATCTTCAATGGTTCTATGTAAGTGTTGTTGGTAAAATGTCCATGTCATCAACCAACAAGTTATCATATAAGTACTCCAATGAATTGTATGTAAGTCATTCAAGAAAATGTGAAAAAATAAACGTGGTTGCTCTCTATTCTACCTTGTAGCTTGTGCAAGAGTTGTTGGTTAATCTACATACAACTATGCTCTCTCACCTCATTTATTGCATGTCACATCATCAATATATCCTATGTGGCAAATTTACCAACATCTATCTTACAACCATTGAAAATGCCCTAAGAGCATCTTCAAATGTCGTAAGATAGTTGTTGGTAAGTTTGCCACATAGGATATAATGATGATGTGTTATGTAATTAATGAGGTGAGAAAGCAAAGCTATATGTAGATTCACTAACACCTTTTACACAAGCTCTAAAATAGAATAAAAAGCAACGACATTTATTTTTCCATCTTTCATTGCATGACTTGCATACAATTTATTGGGATACTTATATGATACCTTGTTGGTTAATGATATGAATAATTTATCAACAAAATCTACATACAAACTGTTGAAGATGCCCCAACACAGGCTGACAACCGCTGAGAAGATCCACTCGTGAAGACCACCCATGGCGTCACCGTCACCACTGAGATATTTCTAACTGGAGATCCTGGAAGTGCACATGCGCGTGCCTAGAGGAGACTGTAGCTCGTGCCAATTTGAGCAGATGGGATCGGCTGCCCCCAATCCGAGCGAATAGTTTTGAGAGGCTACCAAACTTGCAGGATGGATAATGCCGATATCCGAAAAGACCAAGCCTGGCCACGAATGCCCGCTCTCCCGGATATCCTCTCCATCTTTTCTTATCCTCAGGTAACACGCCAAGAATAAATTGCAACAAGATACCTTCAAATTTTCACAGCAGAAGGCATGTAAAAGACCAACTATCTTAAAAAAAATCCCCTTGGGCAGGTATGGTCAGATAAGAGTTTTCCGATGTTTCTAGAACGTAAACTACTAACAGAAAATTCATATGGCACAAATTCAAATTTTCTCCCTCTTGTATGCACAACATATATCTAGGCTCTGTAATTTAGCTATAACATAGTACTGCCTATACTGTTTTTGCTGCATAATAAAGAGAGTGATGTTCCCTACCAAAAGAAGAATTCAGACTGACTGACATACCCATAATGAATTCACAAGGCAGTATTTCACCGTAAACTGCATAACAACACCTCCCGGATAATCCTTTTAGCTAGCTTCCAAGCAGCCGAAAATGACGCGCGTGCTTCAGATATCCCGGATCCCAGGGTCGTCCCCGTCTACCCCCGCAATCTTTTTCAGCTTCCTTGGACTGGTTAAGAACCCATGGGATGAGAGGGAGAGCCGGCCATTTTTATTCAGTCTCTAGCTTGGAAATGGCCGTGAGCATGAGGAGCACGCGCGTGCCCTGCTGTTTCCGCTGATCACCGTTTGTGCTCAAGGCCTCAAGCATCTGATGCGCTCGCGCTGTGCAGCCGGAGCCCGTACGTCCATGTTCGCCTTCCCTCCGCCTTAAGATCGACGACAATTCTATCTGAAGCAGTAAGAGCTCAAGTTTCACAGAGGAGGTTCGTCTGATCTATGCCCAGGTCTTGTGTTTTATGATGGTTTGCTTTGTGCCAGCTCAAGCTTCTAGTTGTTCTCCATTTTTACCGTCTTACGCATGCAGAGACATGCAGATCTTAACTGTGGAGTGTCTTTAACTGCAGTTAGTACTTCTGTCTATCATTTTTTTTAATCTTCTTTCTCTCCTGTCCTCACTCCTAACTCCTGATTTCCTGAATGAAGCCGAAGCAGGTTCTCTTCTCCTCGCTATCGTTTTGGCTTTTGGCTAGTAGACCACCTATGAGTGGATCGGTGCAGTTTTACTCCTTGTTTGATTTGATCCATCACTTTTCCAGCCTCTCTTCATGTTTTACCTGCGGTTTTAAGCTTTTATTACTCCGAAAAGATCTTATAACGCTGCATCGAATCGTCGATCATGCTGAACTGAAGTACTGAACACACCACCTGGTAGTCTGTGACCTATTTTGAACTAGTCCATTTGTGAGAGATGAATTGTTCACATGCATGCAGAAATAATATGCATGTGCACGATAAGCAAAAGATAAGTAGGCCCCTTGATTTGCAATTCGCGACCTATGGCCAGTCGCGCATCCTCATCTCTTGATCAGCCACACATGATATAAGCTCTACCAAACTCTACAGTGAAGATTACCCACCTGATCACCTCATCTTCCTCTGAATGGCTAACATCTTGTCTCTACTGCATGCCCTCGATCTGATGGCTCTCGCCATTCTTTTACACGCGTAAACAAACACAGTTGTTCGTGTGTGTGCAGCACTGCAGCTCGAGCATTGACATCTTGATTTATGTCTATGTAAGCCTCGCATCGTCTACGCTTTTTCGTCTATATATCTTGAAGAATTGAACTGAGTAGCTAGTAGCCATTGTTATTTTACGAGGTAGATGTAGCGATTGTTCATCTCTAGCACGTAATGAATCATCTTGATTTTCTTGTCCATGCAGGTATACATCGTCCTTGCTAGCTAGGCAGAGGCATCGATCACAAACAACTAGCTAGCAATGGACAACCAGCTGCCCTACACCACCCAGCCCCCGGCAACCGGCGTGGCCGGAACCCCGGTGCCGGGCGTGCCTGGACCGCCGCAGGTACCGCACCACCACCTGCTCCAGCAGCAGCAGGCCCAGCTGCAGGCGTTCTGGGCGTACCAGCGGCAGGAGGCGGAGCGCGCGTCGGCGTCCGACTTCAAGAACCACCAGCTGCCGCTGGCGCGGATCAAGAAGATCATGAAGGCCGACGAGGACGTGCGCATGATCTCCGCCGAGGCGCCCGTGCTCTTCGCCAAGGCCTGCGAGCTCTTCATCCTCGAGCTCACCATCCGCTCCTGGCTGCACGCCGAGGAGAACAAGCGCCGCACGCTGCAGCGCAATGACGTCGCCGCTGCCATCGCGCGCACCGACGTCTTCGACTTCCTCGTCGACATCGTGCCGCGCGAGGAGGCCAAAGAGGAGCCCGGCAGCGCAGCCCTTGGGTTCGCCACCGGAGGGGTTGGCGCGGCCGGCGGGGGACCCGCCGCCGGGCTGCCCTACTACTATCCGCCGATGGGGCAGCCGGCGGCGCCAATGATGCCGGCCTGGCATGTTCCGGCTTGGGAGCCGGCGTGGCAGCAAGGTGGGGCGGACGTGGATCAGGGAGCCGGAAGCTTCAGCGAGGAAGGGCAAGGGTTTACCGGGGGCCATGGTGCTGGCTTCCCTCCGGGGCCTCCAAGCTCCGAGTGATCGCTGCGCGCCAGAGCCGGCCTGGAGCTGCATGCGCGTATTGGATACTCAAATGTTATTTACCACGGCGCGCAATGTAATTGTCTGAGTATCAATTTGTACTATACGGAATGTCTTGCCTTAATTAAAGACTAACGAGCTGTTAATTATCCTATTACCAAAAAAGAGCAAATAACTAGTACGACTTTTAATCCAGGGATGCATGATATGCATCATCCATGTAAATAAGCAACGCGCTTTCTTTCACATATGTTTTCTTTCCATGCAAACCATGGATATTATTTTTACTTTCTGCTCCCTCTAGCCAGAAATGTACTCCCTCCGTTCCATATTAGATGATTTACAAATAGATGTATCTTGAACTAAATATAGTCTAGATACATCTATTTAGAAGTCATCTATTGTGGAACGGAGGGAGTAGGATGCATAATTATCAGTTGTCAAAATGTTATTAAACCTTTTCTTTGCGGGGGAACTTCTGAACTACTCATCAACTAGCAAGGTATTACAAAGAACACCCGAAGTAGAAGAAATTACAATCAACATCTATAACGTCGCGATCAATTTCACTAATTTACTCACCGGTTTATGATTGTTGCGCCTAGGATCTAGACCGGCTCCACAAACCAACACTAATTTTGACGCATTTTATTCTAAATAATGCGCACCTGAAAACAATTTTCCTTGAGGTTCTTTGAGGATGGCCTTCCGAAAAATAATGTGCACCTTGTTTATATTAGCGGTCTATCATCTCTATTAAGATGATATGTCGCATACACCCTCCCCCTTCAAAGGAACTAACATCCTCCCAACAGGAACGTTTCGTCTTGGTTCCGTACCATTGCACATGGGATCTATACTAGTCTCATATATCAACATTACTGTTTCATGTGCATTCTATCCTCATTCATGTGTATTTGGATTGGTCATCCATCATTTAATTACTCCAAGTCAAGCACAGTCAACTTTACGGTTCCTTGATGATGAATTATTGGAAAAGAAGAGGCACTTTCCTTATATTAGTAGTCTATATTACTATTAAGCCGATATCTAACATTCTTAAGAAGTTGCTCCCCACTATTTGCAATTCTCTCTACATGTACACTATACACATCAACATGCATGCGGCTTCAGAGTTTAGCGCCAACCTCTCTCCGTCATCTCTCCCACACACAAAAATTGATTTTTCCATGGCAGTTGTTCAAGACCAGCAGGCGCAACCATCTTTTCACTTCCTTTCACCTTCATCTTCTCCACCGTTTTCTCTCCCCAGTCCCCGCTCCCCACTAGCCTTCTACCAACGATTTTTTGCTAAAGTCTAATTCCAGCTAATATATGGACTATGGTAATGTTCTTCTTACGTTCATGTTCTGAGGTTCTCTATGTTTTGTATCAACATATATAGGCGAAGCTCAAACAGATTCAAACGAAGGTTGAGACATGCAGACTTGCCAAACACAGTGTTTTTCTGTACGTACAATCTGCCAGGATAATATTTTTTATTTTTCCGGTTGTTTGTTGTAGATATACTTATAGCCTAAGATCATGAGTGGTATTTCACCCATGCACCAAATTATATGTATTAAATTGATTCAATTGTATAAAATTTATTTATTGAATCAGTTTATTTAAATTTACCATTGGTAGCAGAATCTACTTCAGATCATAGATACTAGCAAGAAAATTAAATTGTATTCTTCTGGGTCTATATCTATCTTTACAATATATCAAGTTTACTTAATGAAATTTCATTGTTTATATATATATTCTTTACCAAGATTCTTGGCATGTGGTGTAAGTGCACTTGCATAGCCAAGCAGTTCTGGTTCTTGAAGTTAATTATTGTCCATATGCCATATATCTAATTATTGTTGGAATCTTTTGCTGAAACACTGAAGAGTGAATATCTTGCTACTTTTTTTCATTTTTTTGACTTGCTTACTGGAATTTGCAAGATTGAAACAAGATAGAACTATAATGTAAGTATGAGAATTACTTAATACAGTGTGCAAATGTGGTTTCTGTGAGATCACAAACATCCTACTAAAGTGGTAGAATTCATTTCCTTCGTATCTCTTATATTTCTCTCATAATACACCTTATAAATCATTAGAGTTCAACATATAATATCCCGCAGCAACGCGCGGGGTATTATCTAGTATCATAAAGTTCATAGACCACCTAGCACGATTACAAGCACTGAATCAAGCCGAAGAAAAGTGAATTTTATGATAATGGTACCTACCAATAGATATGGCGGTGGTTTACGCATTAGTGTTAACTAGATGATACCCCGCGCGTTGCTACGGGAATCAGTTGCCGTATATTTCAATAAATGACTTCTAAATATTTAAATACATGAACCAAAATTTTAAAATGCATACAACTTATTATATTTGTTATGTATTCTTGTAAAATATTTAGTAAATATCATTATAGTAAAAGAATGAAAACTATTTTTCCATGCATGGTTGCATGTGGTGGTGGATCTTGTCTCATGCATGATTGCATGTTGAGGTGGGTCTTACCCCATTCATAATTATGTGATGATGTGGCATGCTTGCATGTTAAGATAAATAAGATAATGGGAATGAACTATTTAAGTATTATAGATGCACAGTTATGTGGTACAAAGATGCCCAATATTATTTTTCTTTATACTCCCTCCGTTCAGAAATTAGTATCTCAACTTTGTACTAACATTAGTACAAATTTATATTAAAGTTAAAACAATTATTTTCAAACAGAGGGAGTACTTTGCAAATACAGACTCACATGGTCCATCATAGCAAGATCAAAAAGAGAGGAGGGAAGAACTGTCGATTGCATGCACACAGTACTCTCTCTCATACACTTTATTTTTGTTATGATATTGTAAATGAGTCATAAATTTTGAAGAAATTTTTTAATTTGGAACTTTTTTACATATTTGAATTCATGGCGATGAGACTTTTAAAATAATATTGATCTCAAATATATTCTAAATGGGTTAAAAATAATAATTTCACTCATATGTAAAAATAAGAGGTAAATGCACTCGCGGTCCTAATTCTTTTTTCCCAACGTCAGTTTGGTCCCTATTCTTTAAAACGGAATATCGAGGTCCTAAATTTATTGTAAGTGGTTCAAGTGAGGTCCTAATTTTTTCAAAATGCATATCTAGGTCCTAAATCTTTTATAAGTGGTTCAAGTGAGGTTCTATTTTTGTATTTACTGATTTTTAATTCAAATTAATATATTCCAGAAATTCTAGAGAATATTTAAAACTTTAAAAAATCATAGGAATTAAGCCGTAAGTCAGATAAAAATAATTTATATATGAAAAATGATCATAAAAATCCAAAAAATCCGAATATGCCACCCACATACCTGCCACCCTCTCTAACATAGATGCAAGATATGGCAATACGTTAATCTAGGATAGGGGTGAACTAATGCAGTGCTAGGCATTTTAGACAGAACGGGAAAATATCCGAGAATATTTTCTCAGCTCCATGTGATTATCGGCCAGACGATCCAGTGGGGAAAGTTTCATGTTTGGTATGTTAGAGAGGGTGGCAGGTATGTGCGTGGCATATTCGGATTCGTTGGATTCCTCTGGTCATTTTTCATATATAAATTATTTTCATCTGACTTACGGTTTAATTTCTATGAATTTTAAAGTTTTAATTATTTACTAGAATTTCTAGAATATATTAATTTGAATTAAAAGCAGTAAATACAAAAATAGGACCTCAGTTGAACCACTTACAAAAAAATTAGTACCTAGATATGCGTTTTGAAATAATTAGGACCTCACTTGAACCACTTTCAAAAGATTTAGGACCTTGATATTTCGTTTTAAAGAATAGAGACCAAAATGACGATGCGGGAAAAGAACTAGGACCGCCGATGCGCTTTCTCTAAAAATAATTTCACTCATTTAAAAAATAGATTTCCCTCATTTCAAATAAATAATTTCACTAATTTTTAAAAGCATATTTCACTCAATTAAAAAATGTTTCCACTCATTCCAAAAAAATCCATTTATCTATAAAACAAAGAGTATGTAATATATGAAAATCTATAATTCCACCCATATCAAAACACAGTTTTTCTCATTTCAAAAGAATAATTTAAGAAAAATATTTTTTAGAAACAATTAATTTCATAGAATTTCAATTACTTCCATTAATTAATTTCACTCATTTCAAAAAAAAACTATTTCACTTGTTTTAAAATATTGATTTTAGTTCTTTCAAATAACACATTTCAACCCTTTCAACAGATAGATTTAACTCATTTTATGAAACTATCCCTACGGTCGCTCGGTCATGCCTACGTGGCAATTGCATACCACTAGTGGGATATGTTGTTATACCCTATCACCGAGGCTGGTGTACACTCCTTAGAGTAAAAATGGTTGAGGGGCCATGAGTGGGGGGCCACCCAATAACAACCCCTTCCTTTCTCTTCCTCCTTGAACAAACTAAGAGCAAAGGAGGTTGCCCTATCTCCTCCTGTCCAATCTTCCCCTTTGACTTCCCTTGTTTCTTCGTAGCTTTTGAAGATCTTCCATCGGAAACAAAGAGCAAGGTAAGATCCTTTGATCCATCCATTTTTTTCTCAAATATTTTTTGTTTTTGGTACATTATTTAGCATTAGGTGTAATTCTAATTTCACAAATTTTATTAAATTTAGATCATGTTAAACTATAATGATTGTTGTGTTTGTGATATATACAAATATATTAGAATATGTATGAATGTGGATGAATGTTGCTTTGGTTAAATACGTTCCTTTGATTTTAATTTTGGGAGGCATATGTATTGGTTAATTGTGGATCAATGTTGCTTTGGATATATAGATTTTCATAGATAGATGAACATATGCATATATAGATTGCTAGGTGTTTTTTTGTAATGTGTATAGAATTAATGTTGTTTTGTTTTATTAAATGTTTATTGATTTTGCGAATAAATGAATATGTATGGATATATAGATGACAATGTGTATCACTGGATGATTTTATAGAAGGATGGATGCATGTTTAATGTTTGTCATGTGTTACGGATATGTAATATTTTGGACTTCAATGCTTACATGCATATGTAATGTTTTCAAATTGATGACAATGTTGCAGATGCAATTTTTTTATGGATGTTGTGTATTTTGCAGCACCCATCTTGCAACTTGAATTAATAAATCTTCAACCCCCACAAATTTGCAGCTACAGCCTGAAGATTCATTAGCTTCTTCTTGATCGCTAAATATTGCATACACAATAAGAAGATGTGCATTTTGGGACTAAATTGGGAGGTGAATCGAACAGTTGCTCTAGGGACTAGTGGGGGTGGCCAGATGGGGCGGAGCCGACAAGGAGGAGGACCTGTAAGTGGAAAGATCCATTGGGGGATTGGAGAATGCAGATGGAGCAGCAAGCATCTGCTTCTCCCTCATCACATGCTCACAATGCTTCCCGTAATGTAGTGCTCGACCTCTATCTCTCCCTCAACAGGTCCATATATTAATGGGTTTTCTAGTAATTTGTTTTTTGCGATTTTGGAAGGGGTGCACATAATTTTCCCCACGAGGCTCCGCCAGTTCGAAAAAGGGTTCCTAAGCCAAAAACAACAGATTATAGCTCATCTACTTTCCAACACGACCATCGAGCCCAAGGAAATAGGCATATTAGGCAAAGCCATGATCCAGATCTAGCTCGTCGAGGCAAGGGGGTAATGAACTAGGTTTATTGGTAAGTTGGCTAAGTTTGGATGAAGTAAACAATGAAGTCCAATTTGGTTGATCTTGATGTTTGAACATTGAAATACTTCATGTATTGAATGTATGATTGTTGAACTTGTTATTTGAATGAATGTGTTGAATGTTTCATTGCTCAACTTGAGGACTTATTATTTGGTCAATGTATGATTAGTGAACTTGATGACTTGCTATTTGTTGAACTTATTGAATGCTTGAAATGATTGTTGTGTTATTGTTAGAATGAATGAATGTTTGTTGAAATTCTTGAATGTTTGAATTAAAAAAAATGCAAACTTTAGGGTCATACCACCGCCATCTCTAGCGGTAGGGTTACAAGGCCTACCATCGGGATGGGGTTGGTAGGGTTGTCAGGCCTACCGTCGAATGAGGCGACGGTGAGCTCTCAATAGGTAACCAAGACCTCACCTCCCCCACTGTCGTGGTCACACCAAAGATATACCCTTAGGCAGTGGAAACCAAGGGGTACCCTCAGATCCATTGTCTCTCAAACACACCCAATAAAATAAATAAGATCGTTACAGAATACAGAGATTTATCAAACTCAGAGGCTCAATTCACAATGTCTCCGAGTAACATGTTACTCGAAAGAAGAGATGGCCTACGAGTAGTCAGTTACTCGGAAAGCAAACAGGATCTGAGTTGTTAGTTACTCGGAAAAGGGGACCGGCCGCGAGCTGTTCGTTACTCGGAGGGTAGGAACGCAATGGGCGTGAAGCATTCAAGATCACGGGGGTTTCTCCTCCTTTATTAGCAGTAATGAAGAGACCGTTTCCTATATTTAGTATATGCATTTAACCTTGTAATTAAGACCCATTTACTGGGGCATTGAAGGGGCAGAGGCGCACTTTATATAAGCCTCCCCACTCGCCCCAGAAAGGGTTACGCGCAACATTTCCTCAGATTTGAGCAAGAACACCCAAGTAAGCCTAGGACAGGATTAAGGTTGTTATCTCCAAGGAGAGGCCTAACCTGTATAATTCTCCATGCGCAAACCACTCTACGTACAGATTCATTTTGCTCCTATTACACCCCTACATCTATTGTCAGAATTCTATCCACGACAGTTGGCGCCCACCGTGGGGCTGAGTTGATCAGCAATCGTAGAGATGGCGTTTTCTTCATCCTCCTCGTCGATTCGCGGCTCCGAGCTCATCGTCAGCGAGATGTTTTGTTTCGGATCGTTAGCCTTTGTGGCTGATGATTCCACCTGGTTGGCGGATTCGCCGCTCCAGGCGCAGCTGCTGCCTTCGAGAGGCAGCGTCCACTTCCGAGCTGACGAATCGGGGGCTCTGCGCCTCCAACTATCGGCTCATCGTCAAGCACCAGCTCCCTTATCAGTCCGCCACGAGAAGAAGTGTTCGGGTCGTCCACGCGCTCATCTTCGCAACAAACAAGTCAAGGTGCAGCAGGTGGCGGTCATCGACTCGGTGGAGTCAGCCTAGAGGGCCCTTGATGAATTGATCGCAAGAGAAGGCTCGTCGGCATCTCTTTTGCATTTGTTCAACTTGGCTGAAGACGAAGTCATGGTGATGTTAGACCCTGAACCTGATATAGAGCAAGAGGGCAGCAGCGGTGCCCCAAATCGTAGTCGCAGAAGTGTGCATGGCGGAAAAACCACCACCTCAACCGTCACCAGTCCGAGATGATCATGCCCGAGATGAAGTTAACAGCCTGTCCGGGGCTGACGGTCGAGAGCCAACTCGGTGCATATCTGCCTTCCGAAGGTTAGAACTCGGAGGGACGAGTCGGCATCCCCGACCTCTTACTCAGGAAGAACGGGAGGCGGCAGAGCGTCTGTTGAACACTCCAATTGATAGAAGTACTCCGGAAGGACGAGGCCTGGAGGCGGCTAGGTTAACCACCCTGGCCGAGCGGGAGCGTTTGGCCGAGCTGGAGAACACCTTAGAGCGTCACGCTCGGGAAGTCGCTCGGCTCAAGCAAAGCAGAACAAGTCGGCAGCTGCGAGGGCAAGGACGAGAACCCTTCCGAGCTATGGGAACTCCAGAAGAAAATCTCATAGCTGCAACTCGGATTGCAACCTCTCTGTAGCCCAGTGAATCGGTAGCGGAGGGAATTCAGCATTTGGCATTCTTGTTGCAAGCCGCAGTAGATCAAAATGCTGCAGTCAGTCAATCACCGCAGCGGGTCCATTCTCAGGTTCCTCCCGCAGGAACGTCGCAGTCAGTGCATACGCCTTATGGTGAAGCACGGAGAAATAGGAACAGCTCCCCTCGGCGCAGAAATGACCCCCGAGGAGATTGCCGCCAAGATCAGTATCGGCAGAATACAGAAGACCAGATAACTATGAGGCTGACAGGTCTGATCGAGGTGCTCCTCGGAGAGAAGATTTCCATCAGCACCGAGCTGGTTATCAAGGCAACCGATATGCTGACGTCGAAGACGATGCCCGAAGTCATCTGGTGCAGAGCCGAGTTGATCGTGCTAGGTCTCATCGGAAAGATCAGGCTCGTCCCTCAATGGCTATAGGGCCAGTTTGCTTCAACGAGAGAATTCAGTCTACTCCCATTCCTCCTCACTTCAGGATAGCTCAAGGAGTATATAAGTACTGGGGCGATTCCAAACCCCAGACATGGTTGGATGATTACAGAATAGCCGTGCAAATCGGAGGGGGAGGAGATGAGATAGCTATGATGCATCTGCCGTTGATGCTAGAAGGCTCGGCTCGGACTTGGTTGAATCAGCTCCCAACAGTAGCATTTGGATTTGGGAAGACCTCGAGAGGGTTTTTGTCAAGAACTTTGAAGGGACTTACAAAAGGCCTGGAGGGCTGACCGAGCTACAACTGTGTGTGCAAGGAAATACTGAATCCACTCGGGATTATATTCCGAGATGGATCACGCTTCACAACTCGATAGAGGGACTCTCCGAGTTCCAAGCCATCCATGCTTTCAAGAAAGGAGTCAAATACAGAGAGCTGAGTCTCAAGTTGGCAAGATCACCCCATGTCACCTCACTCGGAAGATTAATGGAGATAGCAAATAAGTACGCCAATGGTGAAGAGGAGATTCGCCAGAAAAGCCCAGCAGCACCGAGGAGGCAACAGCTCGGCACCTAACCCGAAGCAGAAGACCGGAGGCAACAATAAGCGAAAGGCAGAAGATGCCCAGATGGATGCAGAGTTGGTCGCAGCAGCAAATGCCTCAGGAATTCATGGCAAAGGTCAGGCGCGGAAGGAGTGGCAGCCACGCCAAAAGAAGCCGTCAAACGACGACGAGGTCTTAGATCAGCCCTGTCCTCTTCATACAACCCGAGATGCTGAAGGAAAGTTGATTCTCCCAAAGCATACAACTCGGTGGTGTCGCTTGATCAGGAGAGAAGCTCAGAACGCATAGATAGGGCCTCAGCAGGAGAAAGACACTGCCAAGAAGAAGGCAGCAAGCCCATATCTGGACAGCGAAGGTTTCCCAAGAAGACGGAGTGCTAGTCATCTTCGCAGGTCGGGAGTCGAAGAGAGTTGAAAAGATAAGGTTCAGAGAGGTCAACTCGGTGGCTCCATCAACTCCGAGTTACATGAAGTGGGCCGACACCCCGATCACATTTGACCAGTCGGATCACCCTCCCCATATCCCTCACCTAGGAACGCACGCTCTGATTGTCGATCCTTGGTAGAAACGGGGAATGGAAACTTTAGACTTAGAAATGTTCTGATGGATGGAGGCAGCGGAATAAACATTCTCTATGCCAGCACTCTGAAGATTATGAACATCCCAATGTCCCAAATTCGCAAAAGCTATCTGGGATTTCATGGAATCATCCCGAGAAAAAAGGCACATTCACTCGGAATGATCTCCCTCAATGTGGTCTTTGGTACTCCAAGTAATTTCCGAAAAGAAAGGATCACCTTTCAAGTAGTAGATTTTCCGAGTGCATATCACACTCTACTCGGAAGGCCAGACTATGTAAAGTTCATGGACATACCATGCTACGTCTACCTGAAGTTGAAAATGCCTGGCCCACACGGAGTGATCACCATCTCGGGAGATTACAAGCAAGCCGAAGAACTGTTGCAGAAAGGATCCTTGATAGCCGACCAGCAAAAGGCTGAGGTTGAATTGGCTGAATACAAGAAGGTAGTTGATTCGTCCGAGTTGCTGCAACCAAAGAAGACATCCTCGTTCGAGTCGGCAGGAGAAACCAAGAGAGTGCAGATACATCCTACCGATAAAGACAAGTACACCAATATTGCAACCGACTTGGATCCCAAATAGGAACTCGAGCTCATCAACTTCCTCCGTGAGAATTGGGATATCTTTGCATGGAGGCCTATTGATATGCCTGGAATCCCAAAGGAGTTGGCTAAGCACAAGTTACACGTTGATCGGAAAGAAAGACCAGTGAAAGAGTCCCTTAGGCGTTTTTCTTTCGAGAAAAGAAAGGCTATCGGACAAGAAGTAGCAAGGCTATTAGCAGCCGGATTCATTAGGGAAATTTTCCACTCCGAGTGGTTAGCAAATCCTGTAACGGTTCCGAAGAAAGAAAAAACTTGGAGAACTTGTGTTGACTTCCGTCATATCTATAATTTCTGCTTGCTCCATGCATGTTTTGTGTGACTTTGCCATGTTTTGCTTGAACTTTCATACACTTTTGAGCATATTTGGACTAATCTATTAACCCAGTGCACCCAGCTGCCAGTTGTTGTTTTCTGCTGTTTTTGTATTTCTGGTTTTCCGGCCATTAAAAGTGCTCCAAAAAATCCGGAAAAATCAGATAAAAAATCAGCGACACGGAAGCTTTCGGAAACACAAACGGAGCGGAGGGGGGCCACCACCAGGAGACCAGGAGGGTCCCTGGCGCGGCCCAACCCTAGGCCGCGCCAGGAGGCCTCCTGGCTTCCTGGTGGGTCCCCTCGACACCCCCCTTGGCCCATATTTACCCCTAGGGGTGGAAACCCCTAAGAAGAATCCCTTTTTCGCGATCTCGCCTCTGTACCGCCGCCGCCGCCGTTTCAAGATCGGGGCTGCCTGGAGAAGCTGCCCCGGCACCTTGCTGGGAGGAGGAACCCCCTCCGAGAGACCATCCATAGCCATGGACCCCTCCCGTATGTACAGTGAGTAGTTCCCCTTGGACCATGGGTCCGTGACCAGTAGCTATGTGATGTTCCTCTCCCCTCTTTGTGCTTCCACTTTCGAGACCTCGTGAGCTGCCTCACATGATCGAGGCACCGTTGTAATATTCTGTCGTTGCTATGCTGAGTTTGTTGGGATCTGATGGATTATGAGACTATGTTCATATTGTGATGAGTAATATATTTGGTTCTTCTCTTTTATATTTTATTCTTGAGTAAATTATTGCATGTTCTCCGTTGCCGTATTTTACTTTGGCCAAGTGATTTGTTGCAACTCCAAGAGGGAGCGTTATGATTGATTGTGGGTTCAGCCCCTTGATGTCTAGCTTGAGTGACAGAAACATGAGACTAGGGGCTGTGATGTTGCCACCAGGGATAAAACAACGGTGCTTGTATCCGCGGATGCAAGGATTATTTACTTTACGCAAAGTTCTTTTAATGCATTAGTCCGTTGCTTTGAGTTTACACTTTGGGTGGGATTCGCAACTTAATACCAACGAGATGTTCTGGATAGATATCTCAAGGTGGATGATTCGTAGTAGATGCAGTTGGATTTCGGTCTACTTACCTTGGCGTACTGCCCATTGCTTTTGAGCCCTTCCTTTCTTTGCAACATAGTTAGCATTGTGGTGCCTTCATAATCCTGTCAATTGCCCAACTGTGATTCGTTTACCTCGCTAGTACTTTTATCGTCTTTTGAGAGAGAGACATCACTAGTGAAAATCACGGGACTCCGGTCCATCTTCATATCATTGTTTACACCCTCAATTTACTTTCAGTAGCCACTATTATTATCTCTTGCGTTAATCCTTTGTAAACAGCAAGGCCGGAGGAATTGACAACTCATCTGTACTCGTTGGGAGCAAAGCTATCTGTATCTGTGTGCAGGTCCACGTCAAGCGCCGTGACACCTACTTATATCTCTTGGAGTCCTACTGGTACGATACTCAACCTTAGCATCTTTGCTAAGGGAAACTTGCTGCTACACTGCATCTTACCTTCCTCTTGGGGTAACCAACGAGGGCGAGTATTATCTCGTGTATCAAGCGAATTTCTGGCGCCGTTGCCGGGGACTCCAGTCTACAAGATAGGGGAGTTGCACACTATCTTTTATCTTTGCTTTTTAGTCTTGTTAGTTTACCTTTCAGTTTTTTACTTTTGTGTTCCTTATCAAAAATACCAAAAATACCTGCTTCTACTATGGGTTCCAATGAAAACACCAAGTTGTGTGACTTCACTAGTCACAACAACAGTGACTTTATCTGCACTCCTATTGCTCCACCTGCTAGTTTAGCACCTTCTTATGAGATTAAACCTGCTTTGTTGAACCTTGTTATGAAAGATCAATTCTTTGGTGCTAGAGATAATGCTGCTTTGCACTTAAATAATTTTATTGAGCTTTGTGATATGCAAAAGTACAAAGAAGTAGATGGTGAAATTCTTAAGCTTAAGCTTTTTCCTTTCTCTTTGAGGGATGAAGCTAAAATCTGGTTTCAACCCTTGCCTAAGAATAGCATAGATTCTTGGGATAAGTGCAAGGATGCTTTTATCGGGAAGTACTATCCCCCTGCTAAAAAAATTCAATTGAGGAGTAACATTATGTATTTCAGGCAATTGGATAATGAACACGTTGCCCATGCATGGGAACGTATGAAGACGCTCGTCAAGAACTTCCCTACACATGGACTGACTACCTGGATGGTTATCCAGACTTTTTATGCTGGCTTGAACTTTACCTCGCGGAACCTGCTAGATTCGGCCGTGGGAGGAACTTTTATGTCAACCACACTTGGTGCTGCCACAAAGCTACTTGATGAGATGATGCTGAACTACTCTCAGTGGCACACCGAAAGATCTCCAACTGGTAAGAAGGTAAATTTTGTCGAGGAGATATCCTCTCTAAATGAAAAGGTTGACCTTATCATGTCTCTACTTACCAAGCAAGCCCCTATTGATCCTCAGGATGTTCCTTTAAATTCCTTGGTTTCTCAAGAACAAATAGATGTGAACTTTATCTCTAGAAACAACTTCAACAATAATCCTAGGCCGTTTCCATCCACTTATGGGAACAACAACACCTATCCTAGCACCAAAAACTCCACTTTTGAACTAGAGAGTATGCTTAGAGACTTTATCACTACCCAAAAAGCCTTCAACAAGAATGTGGAAGAAAAACTAGCTAATTTATATAATCTTTGTTTGAAGGTAGACAACTTAGCCCTTGATGTTGAGATGTTAAAAATTAGAACCTCTCCCCTTGAGGAGAGTAAGGTCACTCCTATTAATGCTATCCAGTTACAAATCAATGAAAATATTAGGATGATGGCTAAACTCAAAGAAAGATGGGCTAGAGCAAAGGAGGAACAAGATAGAATTAAGAGCCTTCCTACCGACCACACAGTAGACACTATCCAAGTAGTTGAGGATGTCCAAACTGTTAGCACACATCACACCCCTAGTCCCACTGGACCTATCAATGGTCATGCTACTACCTCAACCATAAATGAAGAAACCCCTATGAACATAGAGGCTTTCAAAAAAGTGATCTTAAATGATATCACTACCTCCTTAATAGATAGTAGTGATCTATACTTTGACAACTGCACTTTATCTGAAGTTATTGGTTTCTTACACAAGATGTCTAGAGACCCCCACACTAGCACACTTAATCTTGCCTTCACAGAGCATATTACCAATGCTCTATTCAAAGTTAGGGAGGAGAAGCTTAGACTAGAAGCCTCCATACCTAGGAAGCTAGAAGATGGTTGGGATCCTATGATAAAAATCAAATTGAATAACTTCTCTTGTTATGATCTTTGTGATGTTGGAGCAAGTACCTCTGTTATGCCCAAAAGAATGTATGATATGCTTGAATTGAAACCTTTTGATCCCTGTTCTTTTGGTGTTCATCTTGTTGATTCTTCCGTAAAGAAACCTTTGGGGAAGATCGACGATGTTCTTATCATTGTCAATGACAATTATGTTCCCGTTGATTTTACTATTATGGACATTGAATGTAAACCTTCTTGTCCAATTATTTTGGGATGTCCTTTTCTTCGCACAGTTGGTGCTATTATTGACATGAAAGAGGGTAATATCAAATTCCAATTCCCTCTAAAGAAAGTAATGGAACATTTCCTTAGGAAAAATAATAAGTTACCTTTTGAGTGCGTCACACGGGCTAGTTATTCTCTTGAAAAGACTTGATCTTATGCTTTAAGCCTAGCTAATGGCTCTAAAGAAGCGCTTTCGGGAGGCAGCCCGCAACGAATTTAGGTTTTTCCTTTTGCTTTTGTTCTGTTTTTTTTGGTCTTGTTGATTGTTACTACTGTAGCAACATCATTGTATCTTTACTTTTCACTCTTTGTGCCAAGTTTAGCCTCATACGACAAGGAAAGTGAAAGTTGTGACATTCTGTCCAGAAAACATATTCTGTCCTCGTGACTAGAAAAATCAGAGAAAAATCCCAGTTCATCCTTTTGAGCTGAAATTTTTACACAGCATGCTCTATAAAATTACGAAACTTGCGTATGTTCTGAGTTTTTTTATTTGATTTGCAGAAGTACCACTAAAAAATTCGTTTCTATCTGTTGTTCTGTTTTTCACAGATTCTGCCACGTTTTGTCTCTCCTTACTTTTGCAAACCTTAAGCTTGCTTTTTATTTTCAAATTTTTTTTTGAAATCTTGAGAAATAGTAGCTCTTCAAGGTTACCTTTATTTCCAGTAGAGAAAAAATTATTTTATTAGGGTATTAACCTCTCTAATCAGTCTACAATGAGTTATGTATGAAGGGAGTTTTCAAGTGTGCGATGGAAGATGATGAATGAAGATCCTGGAGTGTCAAACTCTCAATCTTGGGGATGCCCATGTGCACCCCCAATAAATATTCAAGTTGACTCAAGCGTCTAAGCTTGGGGATGCCCGCGTGCATCCTCTTCTTCATCAACAATTATCAGTTCGTCCCTCGTTGCACTATATTTTTATCACTTCATGCGTTGTGTGCTATGCTTGGAGCGTCTCGCTCTTTACTTTTCTTAGGTTTGTTTTTTCTTTGTTTTCTGTTCGTAACAAGTTAGACCCCAGCTTACTCTTTTTTGTGTGGGAGAATTACACGCTCTGCTTGAATTAGAACTCCTCATAGGATTTGCATGCTTATTCTTTTAGCTGTGAGTTGTTCTTTTTCTTTTCTTAGATGCTGCTATGTTTAGTTGTAGTGCTTTAGTTTTTCTAGAGCTTTTCTTTTGTTTTAGGTTGAACTTTCTATAGGTTGCATGTTTTATCTTGTTAGAGAGTTTGCCTGTTGCACTGAGTTTTGTGTCTTGACTAGAAGTAGGTAGTTGAAGTTGCTATTCTCTTTGTAGTAGTAACTTGCAATAGTTTTGAGGTATTGATTAGAGTAATTTTTGAACTTTTGGTGTCAAGAGCTCGAGCCTATTAGTGATAGATGTCGTATTTTGGGAAATCCGTGTGTTTTTCAAAAACCAAAAACCCCTGTTGAGAACTCTAGCTACCAGATGGATCACTAACCTCTGGAGGGTTCGAATATTAGAGAACACTCACGTACCATGAGTCGAGGATGCGCAAGGATAACCAAACCCTCATACACTCCTCCTCAGGGTACCCGTCTCTTTGTGAACATCTTGATTATATTGAGAGTTACCGATAATAAGTGCATGAGTTCTTCGGACTAATGTGAGTATTCGAAAGTTGACACTTCCACCCACCTTTACTTTTTCTAGCCTCTTTGGTACCGTGCATTGCCCTTTCTCAGTTGAGAGTTGGCGCATACTTCGCCGGTGCATCCAAACCCTTGGCACGATACGCTCTGTCTAAACCTCCTTATATCTTTCCTCAAAACAGCCACCATACCTACCTACAAGGCATTTCCATAGCCTTTCCGAGATACATTGCCATGCAACATCCATCTTCTCATGACTTGATCTTCATGTCATACATTTGCATCATGATAGTTATATCTTCTTTATGAGAATACCTTTGTAAAGTGTGAAAGATCTCCTATATTCTTGTAAAATATAGAGTGTTGCCCCTAAAGTGAGGAAAAGATCCCAAAGAGGACAAAATCAAAAGATCCAAAGAGGACAAATGAGAGTTAAATAGAAAGAGCCATTGAGGCCACCAAAAAAGACAAAAAAATACAAAAAAGAGAAAAAGAAATAAAAAGAGAGAAGGGGGCACACTACTATTCCTTTTGAGAGATCCACACTAGTACTTCATCTTCTATCCCTTGTACTCCATAGAGATCATCATCATACATATAGCTCTGTAGGGATCTTCACACTATAGAACTTGGCTTGTATATTCCAATGATGAGCCTCCTCAAACGAGCTCTAGGTCTTGTTGAGCAAGCAAGTTAGATGCACCCCCACTAGTTCCCTTGGAGAGATTTTAGCTCACATGTGCATCCGTTGCATGGCAATCCCTACTCCTCACATCATATCTATCATATGGCCTTCTCTCGCCTATGATTGTCCTCATTGATGTGAGACTTTCACACCTTTTTGTCTTCCTCCTCCACCTTCTTTCTGTTTCGCCTTTTAGGTGTCAACTTTCTTTCTCACGCTCATCCATTGCATGAGTGCTCAAAATATCGAAAGGGAGTGGATCAGTTTGACTTGTACCTGACTAGTGGTCTGGGGACGTGTCAAGATAAGAATCCAAAGGGGACTAAGTGTGAAACTTTAGTAGATAGTTGTTCTCAACAAAAATACTATTTATCTCGTATTTCCCTATCCATTTCTTGCACGCAAACACCATCTGGAGACATTCGAGTAACGGACAGCAAGAGCTCTTGCACATTTTGTTCTTTTGTTGCCTGTGTCAATGCTAATATAGACTCTTGCTTGTTAAGACATGAATTGAATTGCATGCTTTGATTTCTTTACTTAAAAGTCCTTATATGGTTGTGTGGCATGTCACCACAGAAATTATGATTGTTATCACTTACCTACTCGAGGACGAGCAGGAATTAAGCTTGGGGATGTTGATACGTCCCAAACGTATCTATAATTTCTGCTTGCACCATGCATGTTTTGTCTGACTTTGCCATTTTTTTCTTGAACTTTCATAGACTTTTGAGCATATTTGGACTAATCTATTAACCCAGTGCACCCAGCTGCCAGTTGCTATTTTCTGTTGTTTTTGTATTTCAGGTTTTCCGGCCATTAAAAGTGCTCCAAAAAATCCGGAAAAATCAGATAAAAAATCAGCGACACGGAAGCTTCCGGAAACACCAAAGGAGCGGAGGGGGGCTACCACCAGGAGACCAGGAGGGTCCCTGGCGCGGCCCAACCCTCGGCCGCGCCAGGAGGCCTCCTAGCTTCCTGGTGGGTCCCCTCGACACCCCCCTTCGCCTATATTTACCCCTCGGTGTGGAAACCCCTAAGAAGAATCCCTTTTTCGCGATCTCGCCTCTGTACCGCCGCCGCCACTGTTTCAAGATCGGGGCTTCCTGGAGAAGCTGCCTCGGCACCTTGCCGGGAGGACGAACCCCCTCCGGAAGACCATCCATAGCCATGGATGCCTCCCGTATGTACCGTGAGTAGTTCCCCTTGGACCATGGGTCCGTGACCAGTAGCTATGCGATGTTCCTCTCCCCTCTTTGTGCTTCCACTTTCGAGACCTCGTGAGCTGCCTCACATGATCGAGGCACCGTTGTAATTTTCTGTCGTTGCTATGTTGAGTTTGTTGGGATCTGATGGATTATGAGACTATGTTCAGATTGTGATGAGTAATATATTTGGTTCTTCTCTTTTATATTTTGTTCTTGAGTAAATTCTTGCATGTTCTCCGTTTCCGTATTTTACTTTGGCCAAGTGATTTGTTGCAACTCCAAGAGGGAGCGTTATTCTTGATTGTGGGTTCAACCCCTTGATGTCTAGCTTGAGTGACAGAAACATGAGACTAGGGGATGTGCTGTTGCCACCAGGGATAAAAAAACGGTGCTTGTATCCGCGGATGCAAGGATTGTTTACTTTACGCAAAGTTCTTTTAATGCAGTAGTCCGTTGCTTTGAGTTTACACTTTGGGTGGGATTCGCAACTTAATACCAGCGAGATGTTCTGGATAGATATCTCAAGGTGGATGATTCGTAGTAGATGCAGTTGGATTTCGGTCTACTTACCTTGGCGTACTGCCCATTGCTTTTGAGCCCTTCCTTTCTTTGCAGCATAGTTAGCATTGCGGTGCCTTCATAATCCTGTCAATTTCCCAACTGTGATTCGTTTACCTCGCTAGCACTTTTATCGTCTTTTGGGATAGAGACATCACTAGTGAAAATCACGAGACTCCGGTCCATCTTCATATCATTGTTTGCGCCCTCAATTTACTTTCAGTTGCCACTATTATTATCTCTTGCGTTAATCCTTTGTAAACAGCAAGGCCGGAGGAATGGACAACTCCTTCGTACTCGTTGGGAGCAAAGCTATCTGTATCTGTGTGCAGGTCCACGTCAAGCGCCGTGACACCTACTTGTATCTCTTGGAGTCCTACTGGTCCGATACTCAACCTTAGCATATTTGCTAAGGGAAACTTGTTGCTACACTGCATCTTACCTTCCTCTTGGGGTAACCAACGAGGGCGAGTATTATCTCGTGTATCACCGACCTAGCTGAAACTTTTTAGAGCCTCGGAGCCTACAGTATCAAGCTTAACCCTGATAAATGCGTCTTCGGTGTACCAGCAGGGAAGTTACTCAGATTCATGGTCTCCGAGCGTGGGATAGAAGCTAACCCGGAAAAAATTGGAACAATCCAGAACATGAAACCACCTCAGAAGCTCCGGGATGTCCAGAAGTTAACAGGCTGTTTTGCAGCACTCAACCGATTCATTTCTAGACTTGGAGAGGAAGCCCTACCTCTCTACCAGCCGATGAAAACATCTCCGAATTTTTTTTGGACTAAAGAAGCTCAAGTGGCCTTTGAAGAGCTCAAGAAGCAATTGTCAACTCGGTCAGTCCTTGCAGCACCTCAAGAAAAAGAACCGCTCTTATTGTACATTGCGGCCACAAGCCGAGTTGTTAGTGTAGCTATAGTGGTGGAAAGAGAAGAAGAAGGGAAGGCATAGAAGGTAGAAACACCTGTGTACTTCATCTCCGAGGTCCTCACACCATCCAAGAAGAGATACCCTCACTACCAGAAGCTGGCAATGGGAATCTACTTGGCATCACAGAAGCTTGCACACTATTTTCAAGACCATTCCATCACAGTAGTATCAGAAGCTCCTCTCACAGAGATCATGAACAACAGGTATGCAACAGGAAGAATCGCAAAATGGAGTCTGGATTTGCTGCCCTATGACCTCCATTATCAACCCAAAAAAGCAATCAACTCGCAAGCATTGGTGGATTTCTTGGCCGAGTGGATCGAAGTCCAAAACCCTCCACAGCCAACCCCAGAACATTGGACAATGTTGTTTGATGGATCCAAGATGTTGAATGGAGCAGGAGAAGGAGTGGTTTTTGTTTCACCAAGGAAACATGAGATGAGATATGTTCTCCAAATACATTTTCCAGCAACGAATAACGAGGCCGAGTATGAAGCCCTTTTGTATGGTTTGAGAATGGCTATTTCACTGGGAATCAGGAGGCTGATGGTATTCGAAGACTCAGACTTGGTGATAAATCAAGTAATGAAGGAATGGGACATTCAGAGCCCAGCCATGACAACTTACTGTGTAGCGGTGAGAAAATTGGAGAAAACAATTGATGGGCTAGAGCTCCATCACATTCCAAGGATTCAGAATCAGGCAGCAGATGACCTCGCCAAGTTGGGCTCTACTCGGAGTCAGATCCCATCTGGAATTTATTTGGAGCACTTGCATTCTCCAACAGTTAAAGAAGATCCTTTCCTGGAAGCAGATCCAGATATGATGCCTAACAAAAACATACCCAACAAGGAGGATATACCTGCCATAGTTTACATGGTTTTCGATGTGGAAGTCATCCCTCCCGAATGGACACTCCCAATCTTGGCTTATTTACAAAAGCAAGAGTTGCCAGATAAGGAGATAGAGGCCAAGCAGATTGTCCGCAAATATAAATCCTACTCGGTGATCAATGGAGAGTTGTACAGAAACAGCATCACTCAGCTCCCTCAGCGGTGCATCTCCGAGGACGAAGGCCGTTATATCTTGCAAGACATCCATGCAGGCGACTGTGGCCACCATGCCTCAAGTCGGACACTAGTGGCAAAAGCTTTTCGAGCTGGTTTCTTCTGGCCTCAGGCCCTCAGCGATGCTCGGCACATTGTGGACCGTTGCCAAGGATGTCAATTTTATGCCAATCAACCACATAAACCAGCTTCCGAATTGAAAACAATTACCCTAGCCTGGCCATTTGCAGTATGGGGGCTTGATATGATTGGACCACTGAAAACAGGCAAATATGGTTTTACCCACGTCTTAGTCGCAGTGCACAAGTTCACCAAATGGATAGAGGCAAAAGCTATCAAAGCCCTAGACTCAGCCACATCAGTTAGCTTCATACAAGGCATCATACATCGCTTTGGCGTGCCACATGACATCATCACGGACAATGGTTCAAACTTCAACTCGTTTGAGTTTAAGGAATTCTGTTGGAGCAATGGTATTTAGGTTAATTTTGCCTCTATAGCACACCCCCAATCCAATGGCCAAGTCGAACGAGCAAATGGGTTAATACTCAAAGGAATCAAGCCTCGTCTCCTTAGGGAATTGAAGGAAGCAGCAGGCGCTTGGGTCGATGAGATCCCTTTGGTCCTATGGGGATTGAGGACAACACCTAATCGCTCCACTCGGTCAACCCCTTTCTTCCTCGTTTACGGATCGGAGGTGGTTCTTCCGAGTGACCTCAAGCACAACGCCCCCTTGATGTGCGAGGTGATGATAGTGATTTCTCGCCCTTCGTTGGTGAACCCCAAGTGGAAGGTGTGATGTAGCACAGAAGCAAATTTCCCTCAGTAAAGATACCAAGGTTTGTCTCCAGTAGGACTCCGGAGATGATAAGTAGGTGTCAGCGGCGCAACTAACGCGGACCTGCACACAGACACAAATAACTTTGTTCCCAACGAAGTTCAGAGAGGTTGTCAATCTCTCCGGTCTTGTTGTTCACAAAGGATCAAACACAAGGGATAATGATAGCAACTGAAAGTAAAAGCAGAAAAGTAAATGAGCGTGGAAACAGTAATGAGGATATGGACCGGGATACGTGATGTTCACTAGTGATGTCTCTCTCCCAAAAGACGATAAAACTGCTATGCGCGGTGAAAAAATTACAGAAGGGCAATTGACAGGATTATGAACGCACCGCAATGCTAACTATGCTACAAAAGAAAGGAAGAGGCTCAAAAGCATGGGCAGAACGCCAAAATAAGTAGACCGAAATCCAACTGGATCTACTACTAATCATCCACCTTGAGATATCTATCCAGAACATCTCGCTGGTATTAAGTTGCGAGCCCCACCCAAAGTGTAAACCCAAAGCAACAGACAACTGCATTAAAAAGCACTATGCGTAAAGTAAACAATCCTTGCAACCGCGGTTACAAGCACCGTTGTTTTACCCCTTGTGGCAACAACACATCCCCTAGACTCATGTTTCTGTCACTCAAGCGTGTCATCGGGGGGCATGAACCCACAATCGAGCATAACATTCCCTCTTGGAGTTACTACCTACTACTTGGCCAAAGCAATAAACAGCAACGGAGAACATGCAAGAATTACTTAAGAACAAAAATACAAGAGATAAGAACCAAATATATTACTCAATCACAATCTGAACATAATCTCATAATCCATCAGATCCCATCAAACTCAGCATAGCAACAGCAGAAAGATTACAAAAGTGTCTCGATCATGTAGGGCAGCTCACGAGGTCTAAAGCATGAAGAACAAAGAGGGGAGGAGAACATCACATAGATACTGATCACGGACCCATGGTCCAAAGGAAACTACTCACGAGACATCCGGGAAGCATCCATGGTGGAGAGGAGACTCCCGGAGGTCGGCCCTCCCTCCGGCAGGGTGCCGGGAAGAGGTCTGCTGGTGCTCCCGATCTCGGAAGCGCGGCGGCGGCGGAACAGAGGCGAGATCGCGAAAAAGGGTTCTGTCCTCGAGGGTTTCTTGTCACGGAGAATATATAGGCGAAGGGGGGCAGCCAGGGGGGCCACCAGGGGTCCAGGCGCCCCCCTGGCGTGGCCAGCCCCTGGGGAGCGCCACCAGGGCGCCTGGGCCCCTGGTGGTGGCCCTCTGGCCCCACTCAGGTTCTTCCGGAAGGTTCCTCTGCGCTGATTTTTATCTGATTTTTCCTGAATTTTTGGAGCACTTTTTATATGGGGGAAAACTGAAATAGAAAAACAGCAGAAAACAGGAACTGGCACTGTGGTGCACTGAGTTAATAGGTTAGTCCAAATATGATCAAAAGTGTATGAAAGTGTATCTAGATCATAGCAATATCACACAAAACAAGCATGGAGCAAGCAGAAATAATAGATACGTTTTTGGACAGTTGTTGCATCGTTTCTATGCATGAGTGCAGTTGTAAGACTTTAATAAAATATTGTTTGGCGCAACAACGTGTCTTGTCCAACCTCTGTATTTTTTAATCGTCATTCAAAATCAGGTTTTCATCCAAGCTGTGCGCAGCTCGGACGAGAGCATAGAAAAATTCCCCTATGTACTAACCAAGTCTTTGAAGACTTGGGGGCTACTTAATGCTTCAAAATCAGGTTTCCATCTGAGCTGTGCGCAACTCGGACGAGAGCTTAGAATTTTTTTCGAAGTACTAACCAAGTCTCTGAAGAGTTGGGGGCTTCTTAATGTTTTAAAATCAGGTTTTCATCCGAGCTGTGCGCAGCTCGGACGAGAGCTTAGAAAAATTCTCCTAAGTAGTCACCAAGTATTTGAAGACTTGGGGGCTGCTTAATGCTTCAAAATCAGGTTTTCATCTGAGCTGTGCGCAGCTCGGACGAGAGCTTAGAAAAAATTTCTAAGTACTAACCAAGTCTCTGAAGACTTGGGGGCTGCTTAATGTTTTAAAATCAGGTTTTCACCCGAGCTGTGCGCAGCTCGGACGAGAGCTTGGAAAAATTCTCCTAAGTACTAGCCAAGTCTTTGAATACTTGGGGGCTGCTTAATGCTTCACAATCAGGATTTCATCTGAGCTGTGCGCAGCTCGGACGAGAGCTTAGAAATTTTTTCTAAGTACTAACCAAGTCTCTGAAGACTTGGGGGCTACTTAATGTTTTAAAATCAGGTTTTCATCCGAGTTGTGCGTAGCTCGGACGAGAGCTTAGAATTTTTTTCTAAGTACTAACCAAGTCTCTGAAGACTTTGGGCTTGCTTAATGTTTTAAAATCAAGTTTTCATCCGAGCTGTGCGCAGCTCGGACGAGAGCTTAGAAATTTTTTCTAAGTACTAACCAAGTCTTTGAAGATTTGGGGGCTGCTTAATGTTTTAAAATCAGGTTTTCATCCGAGCTGTGCGCAGCTCGGACGAGAGCTTAGAAATTATTTCCTACGTACTCACCAAGCCTCTGAAGACTTGGGAGCTGCTTAATGTTTTAAAATCAGGTTTTTATCTGAGCCGTACGCAGCTCGGACGACAACTTAGAAATTTCTTTCCTAAGTACCTGCAACAGGATGACCATTTCAGAAGTACTCATAGATAAGCTCAAGAAAAAGCATGTCTAGTGCCCAGGGCACAACACTAACGGCGAAATTCATTACAGATCCACTCGGCATCCCGCAGCAAATTTAAAAGAGTTTTGCGACGCTCTGCACCAACTGAGCTTGCTCATTCTTCGCCAGCTTCGTCCGACTCGCTCATCACACCAGTCGATTCCACGAAGAAGTCCAGATCAGGCATCAGCGCAATCCGACTGGCAGTCTTGGCATATCGAGAAAGGAAGGTGGTGCAACTTTGTCCCTCTTTAGGATCACCACCACCAATCCTTTCAAGATTATGGACTCGCTCAGGAAAGTGGGTGACGGGGATCAACCCCGGCAAATCCCATGGTCAGGGACCCTCGGTTAGTCATGAGAGGCGCAGGTTGGACGATAGCTCGTCGGCAAACAAGGAGGCTCGCTCCTGCTCGATATTATTGATTGGGGAGATGCGATTACAGTGGAGGCCAAGGCTGGAGCGCTCAAGGCTAGGGTTACAGGTGAGATTGGATGTCTTTGGTGTCGCCCCTCCTAGCACTTATATACCGGGCTAGGTCTCGGGGAATTCTTCTACGTGTACAGGTAAACTTTCCTAACCCTAGCTTGCTCCGTACGGCAGGTCTTCGCACCTTCCTTGTGAGTCGAGGACTCCTACATCGGTGCCATCTAGTGGGCCAAGGCCGTATCTTCATGGGCCTTCTGCCTTCATGGACACCAGGTAGGCTCATCCGTAGGAGTCGTGGGGTCACCCCCTCGTCAGTAGCCCCCGAGTGCCTGGGGGACTCGAAGAGTCGCGCAGGGACTCGAGTACATTCATTTGTCGTTCATTAATATGCACGGTTCATCCGCGGGTCGCTGGCAGTCTGGTGGCCATGGCAAAACCTGTTTCGAGGGATGCTAAGCTGAAAGGGCCCAAGGAGTCGACGGGTCGAGCCTTGGTGAATTGCGCTAGGGAAAATACCACAGTAGCCCAATCAAACCCACGTCCCTCGAGGTGAGCTTGGAACACTGGTGTCGAGCAAAAGTTCGGACGCTTCAGGTCTTACGGTGTTCATTTGCCGCCAGTAACGTGTGTAGCCTAAGGCGCGTCTGCCCGGCTTATCTATCATGCTCTGCGCATGGGAAAGGTTGGGAGTGAAATCGCTCTTCGGCAAGTCCCAGCCCGGCCGTACTTCGCAGCGGGGTCTTACCTACACGCTAATATTGCGTGGCATCTGGACACAGTGTATCGTGTTCCAGGAATGTGTGTTTTTGAGGCGCGGAGCCTTATAGCATTGCACCCTCTTGGAAAAAACATCAAGCGAGCTGTTCATTTATTCACCCGAGGAGCTTTGTTTCGAGTGCTCAGTCGGGGGTTTTTCGCGAGTAGTCACTCGAATGCCTTTTTAGGCTCTTCAGGGAGGGAGCACCCGAAACTCTTAGCGCCGTATGGTTTTGGCGAATGTTTTTTTGTCTTACGTCGGGCTGAGGGAGCACCCGAGACTCTCATAAGTGCGAGTGGTCACTCGAGCATATGGCTGACCTTTAGGTGAGGGAGCACCCGGGACTCTTATGATGTATGCTCCCGATGGGAGTAAGATGTTTTTCTTCCTTGGGGGAAAGATCTGAAAGATGGAATCTCTGGGCCTTGATGGCGTACTGAGTACGCCTTGCTGTGATATGACGTTGGCGTGGTCTTCTGCAATTTGTTGACCCCTGCGGTCTATCGTGTGAAGTGACTTGGCATTGTCCCGCCGAAATTTTCGCGTCGCGCGGTCATGGTCCTCTTTTTGCGCGCGTAGTGGGCGGTGTTGTTACTGCGCCGGTTGGATTTTCCATGCTTTTCGCCTCTGTAGGGGATCGTGGAGCGTTGTACTGGACGGAAAGGTTGGCCGGTGGCCCTGCTTGCCGGGCTCTTGAATTAAATACCATGCGGTCGGGTGAATTGTAGGTTTCACCCAGCCATTGCCTTCCTCCACTTTCTCTGTTTTCCTTCATGTTCCTGCGCCTTCATCTTTTCTCCTCTGCGTGCTGCTGTGAGATCTATGTCCAAGAGCTCTCGTGCTGCTATCGAGTCGGCCAAGATGTCCGGCAAGTGGGAGCGGTCCACTTTCGGGGCTGAAGATCTGGATGCGCTGGTTGCTGATGGCATGGTGGTGGCGGGCGATGCCCGTCTTCCTGGCGATGAGTCGATTCCGGCACCGGCGACGGACGAGTGGGTATGCTTCCAGGCTTTCTTTCACCGTGGTTTTGCTCTTCCGCTGCATCCTTTCGTTCGGGGCTTTTTGTATTCCTATCGGCTCCAATTGCATGACCTTACTCCCAATGGGATTTTTCATATTGCGTGTTTCATCACTCTTTGTGAGGCCTTCCTGGGGATTTATCCCCATTGGGGACTTTGGAGACGTCTTTTTAATGTAAAAAGGACGAACTGTGAGTACGCCGTGGGTCGAGTGGGTATCTCCATTGGGGATAAACATTCATACTTTGACTTGGAGAAGATCGATTCCGTTAGTGGCTGGCGGAGAGGCTGGCTTTATCTGAAGGATCGCTTCATTGTTGGTCAGCAATTTGGTCTTGCTTCTTTCATCCGGGCACACGAGTGGTCAGACAGCCTTCGTGGTCTCATTCTTTGACCGAGGTGGAGTCGTCTGAACTGACTCCATTTTTGGAGAGGATTTCTGTGTTGAAGGATAACTTGACTGGTGGTCAACTTATCTCTGTTTTTGTGGGGAGGCGAGTTCAACCGTTGCAGCATCGAGATCGCCCCTTCGTGGTCCCAATGGATACGAGCCAGCATGTGACCAAGTGCTCTAGTATTTCCGAGATGCGCCTTGTCCTTCCATATGCTTCTGATCATCTTCCGCCGCCGGTTGGTGCCCATGTTCCTTCATTTGTTTGGATGAGTACCTAGTTTTGTTTTGTTGTTGACATTGCTTGTCTTGCAGGGCCATGCTCCAGTTCCGTGTAATCCTCCGTAGCCGGAAGACGCCGATATTCGTGAAGAGCCTGATGCTTCCTCAACTGATAATGCTGCGCCGGCTACTAATGCTGAGATTGTGCTGGTGGAGACCGGAGATAGTGAGGACTCGAGTCCCTTCCGTGTGAAGCGCTCACGCCCCTTGGATGCTGAAGATCATGCCGCATTAGGTGATGTTGCCCCTTCTGCTGCTCCTTCTGCTGGGCCTTCCCCTTCGGCTGTCGCTCCGGCCCTTCCTCCCAAGAGGGCCAGGCTTGGGAGGTTGTGGCGTCCTCGTGGTGCGCGTGTCAGGTAAGATTCCGCTGAATTAGTACCCGTTTCTTTTCCCTTGTTCTTGCGACTGATAATGCTTTATTTGGTAGTACTGCGCCTGCTCCGGCTGCTTCGTGTACCAGCGCAGCTGCTACTGATCTGAAATCGACGAGCTCTGGGGCGGCGTCCAAGCGTCTTGAGGACCACTCGGTTGCCGCTGGTCAACCTGCCGTTTCGACTGTGGGTGTCGTTACGGGGCGTCTCCTTCTGGAGTGCTTGGTGCTACTGCTCCTGAGCCCAGGCCGACTGGGCTTTGTCCTCCGTACTTTGGCTGCGTTGATCTGGCGATTGAAGACAAGGCCCGTGCTTTCGATCATGTCCCCGAGGCTAGAAGTAACTGTTTGCAGTTGCTTGTAGTCTTGTCTTTAGTTAACACCTGATTGCCTGGTTCTTCCAGACTGTTTTCCAGCACTGTGAGCGTTTGGTTCTTGATGCTGAGCGTTGGCAACAGGCCCATGAGTCTGCCCAAGACGCCTTATCTGCTATGGATAGTAAGTTTCATTCTTGTGCTGCTGAGCTTTTGGGTGCTTCGTCTTTTGTTCTGAGTACTGTCTTTGCCTCGCAGGTCGTCGCCAGGCTGCTGAGAAACAAGCCGAAAAGGCGGAAAGGACTGCTTTCGTTCTCGAGGCTGCCTTGGCTTCCAAGGAGGCGGAGCTGCATGGTCAACATGAGGAGCTGGTTCGCTTTCGCCAGGCTGAGGACGCGCATGAGCGGGTGGAGGCACTCGAGGGCAAACGTCTTCGCGCCTTGGCGGGCTCGTTCGTGTGTAAGTTCGGTGTTCGACTATTGTTGTTTCCACTGTTTGCCTTTGGTGACGTTTCTTTGTTTGGTGCAGCTTCTGTAGGTGCGAAGTCGATGGAAGTTGCTGCGTCGGGATCTAGGATTCTCCAAGGTGCTGTTGATGCTGTTGCGGATGCTGTTGCAGTGGTCGAGGACGTCTGCGCCCGGGCTTCCAATGTTGTGGGTCTTGCGTATGAGCACCTTATGCCGGAGGGTACGAAGGTGCCTGATGGTCTGGGTGCTCGGGTTGCTGCGTTCGGCCCTGATGGCAAAGATATGGTGGAACTGGTGGCGGAGAGCGTGGTGAGTGGTTCTTCCACGGCCCTGGTCGTCCTTATAAGGCATGGGGTTTCCTTTGATGATTCCTTGGTTGAGACCATCCCGCGATATTCTGGTGAGCAGGACGACCGAGAAGATAGGCTGGCTCGTCGCCTGCAACAGGTTGTAGATGCTCAGGGTCCCTCTGCCGTAGGTGAAGGGGAGGCGCAGTAGTGTTGCGCCGTTTTGGAAACTTTTGTCTGTAATTCGTGACTCTGTTGGGACGGTTGATCTTTTGTGACTTCTATCTGAATGTATGTTTGGCTGTTCCTCCTGTTTGTTTTTTATTTGTTTTTGTTCATCCTGCGGTAGGCCGCTCCGGGCTTTCTTCGTCCGTGGAGTTCACTGAAGGATGACGCTCGCGAGGGTGCGTACGAGTCTGTTTGCTTGCGGCTGAAGGACGCTGAGCGGGATGTTGTCCGACTGAAGGGGTCTGTGGCCATTCAGCGTACTCGGCGTGAGTGTGCCGAGTCCGTGGTTGAGGGCCTTGCTTCGTGGGTGGTGAAGTTGTCCGACCTCCTGCGGGGTGAGTCTTGCCTCTGCTTGTTTACTTAGTTCCGGTTGGTGGGTTTTCGCCGTCTCTGTCTTGATCGTAGTTCTTGACTTTCGAAGTGCTGGCAGGGCGAACTCGGGATGAAGAGAGGGCCGTTCAGTCGGAGATGTCGCGGCTTGATGATCCTAGTGTGCAGGCGAGCAATCCCTTTTGGGCACATGGGGCTCGTGCTCGAACATTTGTGTTGCTTCGTCGCCGAGTTGAGCGGGTTCCGGAGGCTCTCAGCTACTGCCAGCGAGTATTGGGTGGTATCCATGCTGAGTTCTATCCGTTGGAGGTAGTTCCTTCGTCCCTTGAGAGGCTTTGTCGCCTATTTTCTCAGCCAGCCGAGTTGCGTCGAGTGATGGATCACCAGATTCGTGCTGGAGCCCGAGCTGCTTTGGGCTTGGTCCATAGTCATTGGCCAGGGGTGGATTTTTCTCAGGTGGTGATGGGTCCTCCAGGTGGTAGGGATCACCCGATGAATGAGCACTACGTGGCTGTAGATAGGCATGCGCTCCAGGTTGTGAAGCGAGTTTGCGAAGAGAACAACCGCCATCTGGGTGCACTTATTAAGGCAAAGTTGGAGCCTAAGGATTAGGTGCCTCCCTTTGTTGTATATGCTTCTTCTTGGTTGTATGTATCGTCTGCATTTGTAGTTGCGTGTGGCGCCTTGGGGAGTGGCTGCTTCGGCGAGCCCCCGAGTGCTAAGTTATTTTTCCACGATTGCGGAGGACACCTCGGGGGGTGGCTGCTTTGGCGAGCCCCCGAGTGCTAAGTTAATTTGCCGCGATTGCGGAGGACGCCTCGGGGGGTGGCTGCTTTGGCGAGCCCCCGAGTGCCAGTTAGTTTGCCGCGGTTGCGGAGGACGCCTCGGGGGGTGGCTGCTTTGGCGAGCCCCCGAGTGCCAGGTTAGTTTTGCCGCGGTTGCGGAGGACGCCTCGGGGGTGGCTTCTTTGGCGAGCCCCCGAGTGCCAGGTTAGTTTTTCCGCGGTTGCGGAGGACGCCTCGGGGGGTGGCTCCTTTGGCGAGCCCCCGAGTGCCAGGTTAGTTTTGCCGCGGTTGCGGAGGACGCCTCGGGGGGTGGCTGCTTTGGCGAGCCCCCGAGTGCCAGGTTAGTTTTGCCGCGGTTGCGGGGGACGCCTCGGGGGGTGGCTGCTTTGGTGAGCCCCCGAGTGCCAAGTAATTTTGTGGAAAAATATTTATGTAATATCTTTCCTGCTGTTCCTTACAAAGAGTGGGCGGGCTTTGTTGAGCGATGATGTAGTGGCTTTAAGGCCCTGGTAGCTTTATCTCCCAATGCTGGGTTTCTTCGGGAGATGTTCCTTTCCTTCTACGGGAGCGCTTCTTCTGCGAGTCCCGTGGTCCTGCTGTCTTGGTGGGCTACAAATGCTTCTGCTATCTTGTGGAATTCTTTGTCGCAGCGGTCGGATCTGACCAAACTGCCGCTGATTGTGATGACCCCGTTTGGGCCTGGCATCTTCAGCTTGAGGTAGGCGTAGTGGGGTATGGCCATGAAGCGATCGAAATCTGGCCGCCCAAGAATTGCGTGGTATTGCGACTTCCAATCGACCACTTCAAAGTCAAGTGTTTCCTTGCGGAAGTTCGTCGCGTCCCCGAAGACTACCTCCAGGCTTATCATTCCGAGGGGATAGACTGCTTTTCCTCGTACGATCCCGTGGAAAGTTGTGCCTGAGGATTTGAGTGCGTTGTTTTGGATGAGCATGTCGTCGAGTGTCCGGGTGAAGATGATGTTGATCCCGCTGCCGCCATCCATGAATACTCGCGACATGTCGTAATTTCCGATTCTAGCCTCGAGTACCAGCGCGGCGTGCCCTGGTTGGGGGACGACAGGCGGGTGGTCGACTCGGGAGAAGGAGATTTCTGTCTCCGACCCGCGCAGGTATTCTGGGACGGCCGGGTGTGCGGAGGTTGCCAGGAAGACTTGTATGGTGACTTGTTTCTGCTGCTTGTTGGAAGGTCTGCCTTCTTGTATCATGTAAATCCTCCTGTGGGCTTCTGGGTATTGGTTTTCTTCTTCCGGCGTCCTTTGCCGTTCCTGGATGGCGGCCACCTGTCTTGTTGGCAGAGGGGGGGCTGGTGGCGCGTCGTGGGCGACTGGCCCAACTGCTATGCTTGCGAGTGGTCGTGCTGCTGCGACCGAGGAGCGACTTTTCTCTTCGGCCAACTCGTTGAAGCTTCGACAGTTCCTGAGGGTGTGGGATGATTTGAGCTCTCCTCGCTCGTTTCTAAATCCGTGTAAAGAGCACGGTCCATCGAGTTGTTCTTTGGCGGAGCGGAATGCGCGAGTGCCGTCGCGTGGCTGTCTTGTCCTCCAATCTCGTCTTTGAGCCTGGGGCTCGTCTTCTGGGTTGTCTCGGCGCTGTGGTCTGTTGTCATCACGGTGCCTGCCGTTCCGATCATCTGAGAAACCGGCGGCGACCATGTCAGGTCCTCTGTCGTTGTAGAAGTTCCGTCTGGGTTGCTTCCTTCTTCTGTCGTCTCCTCTATCTCCGTTGTAGTCGTAGTCGTACTCTGATCGTGCAGTGTGGGTTTCCGTTTCATTACGAACGGAGTCTTCTCCGTCCTCCCAGCTGTTGGCTAGTTCCAGCGGCCGTGCGAGTGTTCAGACTTTCATCTGTCCGAGCTGCTCTTTGAATTCAACGCGCTGAAGACCTCGCCTGAATGCGTCGATCGCACTTTCGTCTGAGATGTCTTCCGCTGAATTCTTGAGTATTGTCCATCGCTGGATGTATGCTCGCAGGGCCTCCCTCGTTCCTTGTTTGCATGCCCGCGGCTCCTCGAGAAAGGCTGGTCGCTTGTATGTTGATTTGAAGTTTTCTATGAAGGCTCCTCGGAACTGGCTCCAGGAGCTGATGGATCCGCGCCGAAGATTTTTCAGCCAATGTCGAGCGGAGCTCTCGAGCATGAGCTGTACGTACTGCATCGCCGTGACATTGGTCCCTCTTTGAAACTTGACTGCTGTTAGGTAGTCATCGAGCCATGCCTCCGGCTCCTCGAGTCCGTTGTACTTTAGAGTCGTGGAGTTCAGTTTGAACCCGTTGGGCATGCGTGTCTCACGTATGGCACGTGTGAAGCAGAGTGCTCCACATGGCTCGATTTCCTCGTCGGAAGTCTCTTCCTCCGAGTACTCCTCGTGTGATGCGCGTCTTCGCCTGCTGGGGTTGACTCTGTTCTCCGTGATGTCGTCTCGCGCATCTCGCCGAGTGTTGTGGCGTCTGCCGTTGTCGTCGCTGTCGCGTTTCTTGTGCTTGTCGGAGCGCCTGCGTCTGTCGTCGTTACTGTCGTCGTCGTCGTCGTCTGGCGAACTGGGGTCCCTGTCCGGTGTCCGCTCGCGAGTCTGCCGTTTTGCGCTAGATTTTTTAGGTACCGAGGCGTCGATAGCGTCCTTCATTATCTGCAGAGCTATGGAAGTGTAGCGATCCGTTTTGCCCTTTCTTCTTTTCTGGGCACGGGACAGGTAGTCTTGGGCGCTTATGAGTTCTTCCGCCGGAGTGAGAGGCTCCTCTTCGTCGTCGTCTTCCTCTGACCTGAAGTCGTCTTCCAGTTTCCGCACTACTCTCGCCCTTTCTGTCTTCCGCAGGTTGTTGAGTTTCGATCTATTGCGGATGGGGGAGTCGTGACCTGGCGAGTCACTTCTGGGAGATTGTCTGCGGCTGCTTTTCCTTTCGGGTTCCGCTTTGGCTTGCTTCTCCATGGCTAGGTGCCACTGTCTCGTCTGCTTTGTTAGCTCTCCCGCTAGCTTGTTGTATGCCCTTAGCTCGTCTCTTGAGGCATCTGATGGTAGTAATCCGCCGCGGGCGACTGCTTCTTTTACCATTGCCATCGATTCCTTGGACATGTATATTCTTTCTTTGGGTGGTTCGCCCGCCGCTGCACCCGGGGTTTGTTGCCTGCTGCACGATGGCTGGCTGCCTTGGCCAGGTGCTTGCTGTTTGTTGCTTGCCGGCTGACTGCTTTTTTGATTGCTTGGTCCTTGCTCCATCGGGACTTTCTTTGGTATGGTCCCCGGTTCTCCTAGCTGTACGACCATCTGACTGGTGTTGCGGGGGCCAGCCGCCCTGTTGGTGGTTGGGGTGTCTTGGCGAGTACCCGGGTCGTCGGCTCGTCCGTTGTTACCTGACGTTGATGTGCCGACTTCTGCCATGAACACCTGTGATGGTGCCCTTTCCGTTTCCTTGCTGATGCGTGCGATCGTGCTTCTCCCTGCTGGGGCTTCACTCGAGCGGTCGTGAGTAGCGTGGAGCCGTGAGTTGGGTGCGTAACTACAACCGCCAGATAGATCGTCCGTGCGGGCGGCGTCTGCTATGGTCGTTGCTGCAGGTGTTGCCGTGGGCGCACGGGTACTGCCGTCGATGAGGCGAAGGGTACCCCAATCGTTGATGTAGATCTGGTACACTCCGAAGATCAGATTGACGCCAGAGTGTAGGCCGCTGAAGACTGGTTTGAGGGCCGGGAGGTGGGCCGTGAATCTGAGGGACTCGAACAGGTTGGATCTTGCCGGAGCCGCCGAGTCGATGAGTGCTGGTGATGATGAGGCCGCCGAGATCGCGTTCCCAACCTGCGTGGTTCCCACAGACGGCGCCAATTGACGGGAATCAACCCCGGCAAATCCCATGGCCAGGGACCCTGGGTTAGTCATGAGAGGTGCGGGTTGGACGATAGCTCGTCGGCAAACAAGGAGGCTCGCTCCTGCTCGATATTATTGATTGGGGAGATGCGATTACAGTGGAGGCCAAGGCTGGAGCGCTCAAGGCTAGGGTTACAGGTGAGAGTGGATGTCTTTGGTGTCGCCCCTCCTAGCCCTTATATACCGGGCTAGGTCTCGGGGAATTCTTCTACGTGTACAGGTACACTTTCCTAACCCTAGCTTGCTCCGTACGGCAGGTCTTCGCACCTTCCTTGTGAGTCGAGGACTCCTACGTCGGTGCCATCTAGTGGGCCGAGGCCGTATCTTCATGGGCCTTCTGCCTTCATGGACACCAGGTAGGCTCATCCGTAGGAGTCGTGGGGTCACCCCCTCGTCAGTGGGCTTTAGTCTAGGCTAGCGCATAGTTTGCACCACTGCGTGCCACTGACCGTTTAAGCGCGCCAATTGCTGAGGCGCTTCTTGCAGGGTTCGAACAACGGTATCAAGCTTCACCCGACTTCCATCGCCAGGGGATAGCCTGATCTTCAGCATGAGTGTAGAGCCCATGACCTCCTCGGCTCTTTGCCTTCGCGCACCTCATGGTAAGTGATACGTCCAAAACGTATCTATAATTTCTGCTTGCTCCATGCATGTTTTGTGTGATATTGCTATGATCTAGATACACTTTCATACACTTTTGATCATATTTGGACTAACCTATTAACTCAGTGCACCACAGTGCCAGTTCCTGTTTTCTGCTGTTTTTCTATTTCAGTTTTCCCCCATATAAAAAGTGCTCCAAAAATTCGGGAAAATCAGATAAAAAATCAGCGCAGAGGAACCTTCCTGAAGAACCTGAGTGAGGCCAGAGGGCCACCACCAGGGGCCCAGGCGCCCTGGTGGAGCGCCCCAGGGGCTGGCCGCGCCAGGGGGGCGCCCGGACCCCTGGTGGCCCCCCTGGCTGCCCCCCTTCGCCTATATATTCTCCGTGACGAGAAACCCTCGAAGACAAAACCCTTTTTCGCGATCTCGCCTCTGTTCCGCCGCCACCGCGCTTCCGAGATCGGGAGCACCAGCAGACCTCTTCCCGGCACCCTGCCGGAGGGAGGGCCGACTTCCGGAAGTCTCCTCTCCACCATGGATGCTTCCCGGATGTCTCGTGAGTAGTTTCCTTTGGACCATGGGTCCGTGATCAGTAGCTATGTGATGTTCTCCTCCCCTCTTTGTTCTTCATGGTTTAGACCTCGTGAGCTGCCCTACATGATCGAGGCACTTTTGTAATCTTTCTGCTGTTGCTATGCTGAGTTTGATGGGATCTGATGGATTATGAGATTATGTTCAGATTGTGATAGAGTAATATATTTGGTTCTTATCTTTTATATTTTTGTTCTTCAGTAATTCTTGCATGTTCTGTGTTGCTGTTTATTGCTTTGGCCAAGTAGTAGGTAGTAACTCCAAGAGGGAATGTTATGCTCGATTGTGGGTTCATGCCCCCCGATGACACGCTTGAGTGACAGAAACATGAGTCTAGGGGATGTGTTGTTGCCACAAGGGGGAAAACGACGGTGCTTGTAACCGCGGTTGCAAGGATTGTTTACTTTACGCATAGTGCTTTTTAATGCAGTTGTCTGTTGCTTTGGGTTTACACTTTGGGTGGGGCTCGCAACTTAATACCAGCGAGATGTTCTGGATAGATATCTCAAGGTGGATGATTAGTAGTAGATGCAGTTGGATTTCGGTCTACTTATTTTGGCATTCTGCCCATGCTTTTGAGCCTCTTCCTTTCTTTTGTAGCATAGTTAGCATTGCGGTTCGTTCATAATCCTATCAATTGCCCTTCTGTAATTTGTTCACCTCCAATAGCAGTTTTATCGTCTTTTGGGAGAGAGACATCACTAGTGAGCATCACGTATCCCGGTCCATATCCTCATTACTGTTTCCACGCTCATTTACTTTTCTGTTTTTACTTTCAGTTGCTATCATTATCCCTTGTGTTTGATCCTTTGTGAACAACAAGACCGGAGAGATTGACAACCTCTCTGAACTTCGTTGGGAACAAAGTTATTTGTGTCTGTGTGCAGGTCCGCGTCAGTTGCGCCGCTGACACGTACTTATCATCTCCGGAGTCCTACTGGAGACAAACCTTGGTATCTTTACTGAGGGAAATTTGCTTCTGTGCTACATCACACCTTCCACTTGGGGTTCACCAACGAAGGGCGAGAAATCACTATCATCACCTCGCACATCAAGCCAAATTTCTGGCACCGTTGCCGGGGACTCCGAGTGCTAAGATAGGGGAGTTGCACACTACCCTTTACCTTTGTTTTTTTAGTCTTGTTAGTTTACCTTTCAGTTTTTATCTTTGTGTCTTATATCAAAAAAATCACAAAAAAAATCTGCCACACTTGCTGCTGCTATGTATTCCACTGAAAACACCACGTTGTGTGACTTCACTAGTCACAACAACCTAGAATTTATCTGCACCCCCATTGCCACACCTGCCACTTCAGCTACCTCTTATGAAGTTAAACCTGCCTTGCTAAACCTTGTTATGAGAGATCAATTCTCTGGTGCTGGAGATGATGCTGCTTTACACTTGAACAATTTTGTTGAATTATGTGATATGCAAAGGTATAAAGAAGTAGAAGGTGATATCGTTAAGCTCAAGCTCTTTCCTTTCTCTTTAAGGGGAGAAGCTAAAATCTGGTTTCAATCTTTGCCTAGGAATAGCATATATTCTTGGGATAAGTGCAAAGATGCTTTTATAGGGAAGTACTACCCACCTGCTAAAATTATCCAATTAAGGAGTAACATTATGAATTTTAAGCAATTGGATAATGAACACGTTTCCCAAGCTTGGGAACGAATGAAATCTCTTGTTAAGAAATGCCCTACACATGGTTTGACTACCTGGATGGTTATCCAGACTTTTTATGCAGGCTTGAACTTTACCTCGCGGAACCTGTTAGATTCGGCCGCGGGAGGAACCTTTATGTCAACTACACTTGGTCCTGCCACGAAGCTTCTCGATGAGATGATGACCAATTATTCCCAATGGCACACCGAACATGCTCCAACAGGTAGGAAGGTAAACTCTGTCGAGGAAATTACCTCCCTCAATGAAAAAGTTGACTTAATTATGTCTCTACTTACCAAGCAACCCTCTATTAATCCTCGTGATGTCCCTTTAAATTCTTTGGTTGCCCAAGAACAAGTAGATGTGAACTTTATTGCTAGAAACAACTTCAACAACAATGGTTATAGGGGTAATTTTTCTAACAATCCTAGACCGTTTCCATCCAACTATGGGAACAACAACACCTACCCTAGCAACAAGAACCCCTCTTCTGAATTGGAAAACATGCTTAGAGATCTTATCACTACCCAAAAAGCCTTCAATAAAAATGTAGACGAGAAATTAGCTAAATTAGATAATCTCTCTTTGAAGGTAGAAAGCTTAGCCCTTGATATTGAGATGCTTAAAATTAGAACCTCTCCCCTTGAGGAGAATAAGGCCACTCCTATTAATGCTATCCAATTGCAAATTAATGAAAATATTAGGATGATGGCTAAACTTAAAGAAAGGTGGGCTAGATAAAAAGAGAAAGAGGATAGAATTAAGAGCCTTCCTACACACCACACAGTTGCCACTATCCAAATTGTTGAGGACACCCAAACTATTAGCACCCAATGCACTCCTAGTCCCGTTGGACCTATTAATGGTGATTCTAATACCTCAACCGAAGAGGAAGAAACTCCTATGTGTTGGCTATATGCTCTAGAGGCAAATAATATATGATTATTCCAATATATCTAAGAAAGTTCATAACCAGTTTCATACCGTGCTAGAACTGCGTCAGTGAAACAATGATGCAGGTGTGGTATAGAAACCCCCAGAGTTCCTAGTTAGCCTCTACATCGATAACTAGTTCATGGTCAACATGATGATCGTGGTTTCGCGATCATGGACAATTAAGTCTCTTGACTATGAGGTCACCTCACTGGTTAAGTGACGTGATGAACATTACCCAAAGTAAGCATTACAGCATGATCAAATCTTATGAAGGTTCAGTGTTGTAATTACAGAACGTGGTAGACCGTTCCTTTGACCGTGAGTACGTGCATAATCACTATCTTCCCGGATGCTTTGACTTACATCCCACCACCTGACTGAAATATGCGGGTCATAACGGTTGTATCTTAGGTATTCCGTGGAGATATGTTGAGGAGTATTGTTACAAGAGCGGGATTTGTCAATCCATATAATGGATAGATACTCGGGGCCCACTCGGTGAGATTCCATCCATAAAGCTGCAGCGTGTGACTAGGTCACGGGGATGAATATCACGGGAACGAGTGAATGAGGATTAGTTCGGAATGAGGTTGAACCAGACATAGGATGTCATTGATCGAATCTCGAAACAATCCAGTATCGCTGACAAAGGGAATGCTATACGGCGTAAGGTCCAATCGGTGTTTGATATCCGGAATGCACAGGGGTCATTATGGGCATCCAGGTCCCGATGATGATCATTGACTGTAGCCTCTGCTCGGTCATGACTGGAGTGTTCTCGGATCGTAGGGTAACACACTTAAGGGCTCGATGAAATCGGAGACTTTTTTGGAACCATCGGAGTAACCAGAGAATAAAGGAAACAATATCGGAGAAGTACCGTGTTGAACCGAAACAAGTTTGGAGTGAACCGGAAGGTGTTCCGGAGCACCGGGAGATGGAATATTATGTTTTAGTTATTAATTAATTGAATTAATAATTAAAATCATTTTACTTCTAATTAATATGTGCAATGGGCCTTAGTGGAGAAAAAGGCCCATTAGGGGAAATAAAAGGGAAAAAGGAAAAAGAAAAAGAGGGGGGAGGCGCCATGGGCCCTAGGGCCCATGAGGGATGCGCCCCCTCCCCCCCCCCTTGGCCGGCCACCCCCCTTAGCAAAGGGACTTTAGTCCCACATTGCTAAGGGAGAGGGGTTGACTCCCTCCCCTCTGCCTATATATAGATGGGCAGGGTGCACATATTTAACACACAGAAAATTCCAGAAAAATACAGATAAATTCTGTAGATCTCCCTCTCCCTATTTCTCCCTCCTATGAGCGGACTCCCCTTGTTTGGAGTCTGCACTGGGTTGGGGATGTCTCCACTATACGCACGCCGTCGTGCTACTGAAACTCTGGTTCCGGAGGTCTGCTTTCGCCACCTCCGCTGGATCGGAGAACGGAGGTCATCATCGAGTCTCGTATGTGTGCGAGTACTACGAGGTGCTGCACGTGTGGCACTACACCCATCCGGGTGCTCAACACAGCCAAGGGGCTGTGAAACTTGATCGGCTACATCAACCACGTTTGCGGGAACGTTTCCCGCGCAACGGACTACACCCCGAGGTATGTTATTTCCGCACTAATTTCCGTTACGGTAATACGGCTAGCTAGATCTTGGGTTATGGGAACGCTAGTTAGAAAATTTTGTGTTTTCTACTGCGAACCCCAACAGTGGTATCATGAGCTAGGTCTATGCTTAGTATTACTGTACGGATAGAACACATCGGGGATGTGGGCGTTGATTGTATGATTGTTACCCTCCCACGTGTACTTGTTCACATCTGCGGCATTGTTTGATGAAGCGGCCCCGACCGACCTTACGCGTACTCTTACGCGAGACTGGTTCCGCGCTTGACATGCGGCTTGTACCGTATAAAGTGTCTAGGGGGTGTCTGTCTCTCTACTTTAGCGGATGTGGCATTTGCAACGGAGGACCCCGTGAGGGGTGTAATAGAGACAATCGTATGGTTGACGTTGTGGTTGACTCGTAGGTTAAAACATGTTTAACTATGAAAGCCCTAGCAGCCACGTAAATCTTGCAATATACAACTAGATCGTCTAAACTTTGTATTGCTAAGTGGGGGCTATCGTTTGTTTGTTTGTGATGTAGTGATAGCTTTTCTATGTGTTACTAGTAAGTAGTAATCGTCATCATAAAACAAACTAAAATGGAGACACTGTAGACTTAGTGTTGCCATAGCTCAGACATCTTAAAACTTGCTAGTATAGGATACACGACGGTAGCATGTGATAAGATGATCCCTTAACAAAGCCAAACACAAGTACTCTACCGAAGTGTGCACCGCCTGGAAGGTTCTCCCATATGGCTTGATGCTCCGTACATACCGGAGTTGTCCTACATATTAAATGGAGTTCGCACGAGGTTGGGTTCAGCAAGCCTGGCATATGCAGATATGGCCTTGCCGAACAGCATATAACATGGAGGTTAATTTGGCGAGCCTAGCATATGCAGATATGGCCTCAGAATACTAGAGATCGAAAGATCGAGCATGAGTCACAGTACATATAACATAATGTGATCGCACAAGTTGTTGTCTACCTTTGAAACTGACCCGTCGGCCGTGTGATATTCGAGGGCGGGCAGTGAATCTGGATCATGTAATCACTAAAACTTCCTAGGGATGAAATTTTTTAGTGCGAGCTCATTTATAATGTGATTATATGAACTCATTGTTGTGAACTAGTCTTAATTGTGTTCCTTGCAATTATGTTTGTAGAAAATGAATGCACTAGAGCAACGTGAACTATCTTTCTTCATGGAAGGTGAAAGACTTAGAGAAAATGGGTCAAACTTTGCTGATTGGTACTCACGCCTTAGGACGTCGCTCAAGAGAGCAGACATCTTGTTTACAATAGAAGTGCATGTGGAAGAACATCCGGACGATCATGTTGGCGATCAAGAGATACTTGATCATTATGCTCGCCGACGGAAATGCTCCGTAGTCAGGAATGTCATGATCTTCAGCATTTCAGAGGTTTTGGGCATACAGTTTCAGGACACTGGCTCATATGACATGATGGACACGCTAAAGACAATGTTCGTACGTGAGTTCAGAATTGCCAGATTTGAGTTAGAAAGCAAGTTTCTATCTACAAAGATGGAAGAACACACAAGCCTTGGTGATCACTTGGGCAGAATGCATGAGATGTACCTGACCCTGGTGAAGGACTATGAATATTGGACAATGAACGAAAGCACCACGGAAGAGTTTGCAATAAAAACATTATTGCACTCACTCCCTCCGAGTTATGGTGATTATGTTCATAGCTATGTCGGAAGAGGAGCTAATATGAGTCTCCAGAACTTCATGACTGATCTCTTGGCCGCAGACATTGCTCCTATCGAGGATGCAGAAGTCGTGGATGGAGAAGGTATATACTTGATATACTTTATAAATGTTTGTTCCCTTATACAACACTTGCAGTAAATAAGTATTTGATACTTATTCTGTTTTATGAAAACAGGACATGTCGTTGCATGGACGGGAAGAGGTGAAATCGAGGATTGATGGATATCAAGTCAGTTGATGGCCAACATGGATTCCGCCGAGACATCTATCATAGGAGATACTTAGAGTATTAGATAAATCTTATGTAATCATTATAGTATGAACACTTAGTTGTGTGTCTTGCATCTCGCGAGACAAAGTTATTCATGTAATGAGACAAATCAGTTGTTCCATCTTTATGAATAAAAGTGTGCTTATACTTTGATTACGTCTTGATTTATGATATGATAGAAAGCATTTATAATAGTACAATTATTGTCAAGAAATATTCAATGTTTAATGATAAAGTTGTCTTGATTATAACAAGTCAAAGATTTGATTGCATGAGGTGACTTCATAACTGATGAATTCATTAAATGTATGATCTATTAACTTGTGAGTTCATTATCGAATGAAAATCATAACTTGATTGCATGAGATGGATTAGATACACGATCTATGAACCTCTGCAATGAATATAACCATGACAAGGTTCTAGCAAGTAGAACTTGTGCCAATCATTATACATAAATGATGTACTAAATGGGCACGTGAGTTATCATTAAAGACTTCATATGATTAATTGAAAGTTGTATTCAATTGAGATCAAAAACTGAGATTCAGGAATCACACTGAGAACTGAGAATACAAGGATACATATCACTACGCTACGATCAGGAGTGATAAGTATTAATATTGACATAATGGGAGACTTGTGGAAGTTGTGCCACAAACTACGATGGAAGTTGAAAGTACTAGACTACTTAAACCATTCGTAGTCATACTAAACCGTAGTATGGTCTAAAAATAAGGTTGTTTAATTCATTAAGTTAAAACACCCACTTCATGAATAGGAAACCATCCTGAATCTAACGAGACATGATAGCTCCATAACTGATGGTGTTATAAGGTTTCTTAAAAGAAAGAATTTCTTTGTAATAAAACTACGAGCAATTGAAATAACATATTCTCCCCGAATAGCAAAATTTGTGTTGCTTAATTGGTAATACGAGAAAAGTCTCTCGACACGGATCCAATGGGAGATAATGGAAACTTTGACCAGGGTATTGGACCTTTCCTTCAGAATATCAGAGTATTGCAACGAACGCATGTTCCGCTGTAATGACCCTATATAAGGAAGGATATGCCAAAGATGATTGATCTTGGTATATGAGTTGAAGCCATTGTTGAATTTAGAAGGTTATCATGAATACGTTCTGTACAGAACAATAATCATGAGTCTTCTTAATAAAACAATAGGAAAATAACATTGCTTGAAGACACAAAGAAATGATGGTAGCCTAGAACACGAGGAGAAATGAAATAATATTGAGTTACATATAGGATGGCTCACGTCCCGTGAAATACATCGATTATTTCATATTCTCGAAAAACTGGAGAGTTATTGAGAATAATGTAATGGGCATAAGGCACTATTTGGTTATGACCAAAGTTTAATGGTGATTGACTACGGAAACGTAGGAATGCTTTAATCAATAAAATATTTCATTTACACTACGATGGACCATAGCCTGAAATTGCATCTCAGTCAAATTTGGAATTTGAAAGAGAATTGCAATGGGCATGACAAAGGTTACTTCGTTAAAAGGATGGACTATAGTACCTCAAGACAGGAACCCTCAACCTTGATTTGATCAAATGATTTTGTGATGAACAAAATATTGAGTGGGCCTGCAGTTTCATGAAACTGAGTGGGAGCTTTGAAGACTTCCCGGAAACTTGGAATGCAGAGGGAATTTTCTGAGTGGGAGCTTTGGAAGTTTTGTCATTATGTGAGACATAGTGAACAATAAAATGACTTGATGAAAGTTGAACCACAAATATATGAGTATATGATGGATATATTTGAGTGGGAGCATGATCATTGTCTCAAACATATATGCATTGATATGTGTGAAGAATGATCTCATATGTATATATATGGATATGCATTGATTGTGTATATAGAGAATCGTCTTATATACATATGTGCATTATGATATATATAGAGCATAAGGCAAATAAAATACAAGATTGCAAGAATCTTATTTTATGTGAAATACCAACACATTACACGTTGAAATCTATATGAGTAGATTAAGATATGGATAATGAAACAAAGTGAAGGTTGGAATAATCTTCTAGACAAGAAACAGGTTCTTGTGGCTACAAATTATATAATGGATGAAATCCAAATATCACAAGCAATGTCTTGATGGAAGAATAGAGATGCACCATGTACTGGACATGTGATATTATATGTTCTTGACATATGATTCTACCATATAACATGCATTGTGAATCCAACAACAAAATGACTCAAAAGGTTCTTGGAAGAAGAACAGATTCCGATGTGCTTTAGGAGTAAAACACAGAATCTGAATAAAGTCCATGATTTCAGTATATGAGGAATACTGAGGACTGTACTCTAAAATATAGAAAGGATAATATACTTGAATGTAATGCAAGATTACAATTGCAAGCCATATTATGTGTCTATATGGAATTAGAGACATCACCAAAGACATGAAAGAAATGTGAGCAAAATTCACGGTACTAAAAACATAATACTACTTAAGAAAGTAGACGTATGGACATAATTTTAGCGTTAGAAGTATTGGACTTCTGGCTGAGTGTATTTCCCAGTATATATGACTAAGGATGAGTCTTCTAAAGACTGGACCAAGAGATCATTGGAGGATACTGTGAAATAATAGTCTCACTCTCCAGCAAAACTTATATCCAGCCATTATATGATAATGAGTGGTATGTCAAAAGAGCTTTTGACCTATACCAGTTGCAAAGGAAACATACGAAACTGAATTGGTGCAGTTCCTTGATGAACCCTCTTCCATGAGCATGCATGATCAATGAAACACTTATGTGATAAGATGATTATGATCGAAAAAAATGCGGCTAGATTATTAGCACTCTAGTGCAAGTGGGAGACTGTTGGATATATGCTCTAGAGGCAAATAATATATGATTATTCCAATATATCTAAGAAAGTTCATAACCAGTTTCATACCATGCTAGAACTGCGTCAGTGAAACAATGATGCAGGTGTGGTATAGAAACCCCCAGAGTTCCTAGTTAGCCTCTACATCGATAACTAGTTCATGGTCAACATGATGATCGTGGTTTCGCGATCATGGACAATTAAGTCTCTTGACTATGAGGTCACCTCACTGGTTAAGTGACGTGATGAACATTACCCAAAGTAAGCATTACAGCATGATCAAATCTTATGAAGGTTCAGTGTTGTAATTACAGAACGTGGTAGACCGTTCCTTTGACCGTGAGTACGTGCATAATCACTATCTTCCCGGATGCTTTGACTTACATCCCACCACCTGACTGAAATATGTGGGTCATAACGGTTGTATCTTAGGTATTCCGTGGAGATATGTTGACGAGTATTGTTACAAGAGCGGGATTTGTCAATCCATATAATGGATAGATACTCGGGGCCCACTCGGTGAGATTCCATCCATAAAGCTGCAGCGTGTGACTAGGTCATGGGGATGAATATCACGGGAACGGGTGAATGAGGATTAGTTCGGAACGAGGTTGACCCAGACATAGGATGTCATTGATCGAATCTCGGAACAATCCAGTATCGCTGACAAAGGGAATGCTATATGGCGTAAGGTCCAATCGGTGTTTGATATCCGGAATGCACAGGGGTCATTATGGGCATCCAGGTCCCGCTGATGATCATTAACTGTAGCCTCTGCTCGGTCATGACTGGAGTGTTCTCGGACCGTAGGGTAACACACTTAAGGGCTCGATGAAATCGGAGACTTTTTCGGAACCATCGGAGTAACCAGAGAATAAAGGAAACAATATCGGAGAAGTACCGTGTTGAACTGAAACAAGTTCGGAGTGAACCGGAAGGTGTTCCGGAGCAGCGGGAGATGTAATAATATGTTTTAGTTATTAATTAATTGAATTAATAATTAAAATCATTTTATTTCTAATTAATATGTGCAATGGGCCTTAGTGGAGAAAAAGGCCCATTAGGGGAAATAAAAGGGAAAAAGGAAAAAGAAAAAGAGGGGGGAGGCGCCATGGGCCCTAGGGCCCGTGAGGGGTCCGCCCCCTCCCCCTCCCCCCCCCTTGGCCGGCCACCCCCCTTAGCAAAGGAACTTTAGTCCCACATTGCTAAGGGAGAGGGGTTGACTCCCTCCCCTCTGCCTATATATTGATGGGCAGGGTGCACATATTTAACACACAGAAAATTCCAGAAAAATTCAGATAAATTCTGTAGATCTCTCTCTCCCTATTTCTCCCTCCTATGAGCGGACTCCACTTGTTTGGAGTCTGCACTGGGTTGGGGATGTCTCCACTATACGCACGCCGTCGTGCTGCTGAAACTCTGGTTCTGGAGGTCTGCTTTCGCCGCCTCCGCTGGATCGGAGAACGGAGGTCGTCATCGAGTCTCGTATGTGTGCGAGTACTACGAGGTGCTGCACGTGTGGCACTACACCCATCCGGGTGCTCAACACAGCCAGGGGGCTGTGAAACTTGATCGGCTACATCAACCACGTTTGCGGGAACGTTTCCCGCGCAACGGACTACACCCCGAGGTATGTTATTTCCGCACTACTTTCCGTTACGGTAATACGGCTAGCTAGATCTTGGGTTATGGGAACGCTAGTTAGAAAAATTTGTATTTTCTGCTGCGAACCCCAACACTATGAACAAAGAGGGTTTCAAACAAGTGAGCCTAGACGACACTACTACCACCTTTGATAGTAGTGATATTGATTTTGATAGTTGCACCCTCTCAGAAGTTATTAGCTTGCTACACAGAATGTCTAGAGACCCCCACACTAGCGCACTTAATCTTGCCTTCATGGAGCATATCACAAATGCTCTCGTCAAAGATAGGGAGGAGAAGCTTAGAATAGAATCCTCCATACCTAGGAAGCTAGATGATGGTTGGGACCCTATGATCAAAATTAAATTAAATAACTTCTCTTGCTATGCTTTATGTGATGTTGGAGCTAGTACCTCCGTTATGCCCAAAAGAATATATGATATGTTTGAATTGAAGCCCTTTGAGCCTTGTTCTTTTGGTGTTCATCTTGCTGATTCTTCCGTGAAGAAACCTTTGGGGAAGATCGACAATGTTCTTATCATTGTCAATGACAACTATGTTCCCGTTGATTTTATTGTTATGGATATAGACTGTGAACCTTTGTGTCCAATTATTTTGGGACGTCATTTTCTTCGCACCGTTGGTGCGGTTATTGACATGAAAGAGGGGAATATAAAATTCCAATTCCCTCTCAAGAAAGGGATGGAACAATTCCCTAGAAATAAAATCAATTTACCTTTTGAGTCCGTTACTCGGGCTAGTTATTCTCTTTCTCTTGATAAAACTTGATTCTTCTTTTGCATCATGCCTAGCTTAAAGGCATAAAAGAAAGCGCTTTCGGGAGGCAGCCCTCAACGAATTTAGGTTTTTATTTTTGCTTTTCTTGTGTCTTGATGTTTGTTACTACTGTAGCAACATCATTGTATCTTTATTTTTTAGCTTTGTGCCAAGTTATAGCCTCTTATGATAAGGGAAGCAAAAGTTGTGACATGCTGTCCAGAAAACAGATTCTGTCCCTTGACAGAAAAATTCGAATAAAATCACCAGATCATCTTTTTGATCTGATTTTTTTGACAGCATGCTCTATACAATTGTGAAACTTTCGTATGTTCTGAGTTTTTTGATTTGAGTTGCAGAAGTGCCCCGAAAAAATTCTCTACTACCTGTTGTTCTGTTTTTCACAGATTCTGCCACGTTTTGCCTCTCTTCAATTTTGCAAACCTTAAGCTTGCTTTTTCTTTTCAAAAACCTTTTGGCACTCTTGAGAAACAGTAGCTCTTCAAGAATATCTTTATATCCAGTGGGGAAAATTCATTTTATTAAGGGTACTAACCTCTCTAATCAGCTTATGATGAGTTATGTATGAAGGGAGTTTTCAAGTGTGCGATGGAAGATGATGAAAGAAGATCCAGGAGTGTCAAGCGCTCAAGCTTGGGGATGCCCCCATGAATCCCCAATAAATATACAAGGAGACTCAAGTGTCTAATTAAGCTTGGGGATGCCCCCGTGCATTCCCTTCTCCATCAACAATCATCAGTTCGTCCTTCGTCTCACTATATTTTTATCACTTCATGCATTATGTGCTATGCTTGGAGCGTCTCGCTCTTAGGTTTTATTTTTAGTTTTCTTTAGTTTTGCTTGCTGGTCATAACAAGTTAGACCCCATATTACTTTGTGTGGGAGAGAAACACGCTCCACTTTCAAAATCTAGAACACATCATAGAATTTTTCATGCCTATCTTTTTGCTGTTGTGTGTTCTTTATCTTTTCGTAGCTGCTGCCATGTTTAGTTTTAGTCTTAGTTTGTCTTTAGCAAGAGCCTTGGATTTTTTTTAGTTTGTTGCTGGAACTCTTTTTAGTTTTCATGTTTATCTTGTTAAAGAGAGTTGGTTGTTGCACTGAGTAGTGTCTTGTCTTGAAAGTAGGTAATTGAGGTTGCTATCTAATTCTAGTAGTAACTTGCAATAGTTTTGAGGTATTGATGTGAGTAATGTCTGAACTTTTGGTGTCAAGAGCTCTAGCCTATTAGTGTTAGGTGTTGTATTTTGGGCAATCCGTGTGTATTTTCAAAACCTACAAAACTAGTTCAAAACTCTAGCTACTAGATGGATCGCTAATCTTTGGAGGGATCGAATATTAGAGTACACTCACGTACCATGAGTCGAGGATGCGCAAGGATAACCAAACCCCTATACACTCCTCCTCGGGGTACTTGTCTCTTTGTGAACCTCCTTATTAGATTGAGAGTTACTGATAATAAGTGCATGAGTTCTTCAGACTAATGTAAGTATTGAAAGTTGACACCTCCACCTTCCCATATTTTGCTAGCCTCTCCCGTGCCGTGCATTGCCTTCTTCTCACTCCGAGAGTTGGTGTCCCCCTTCGGCGGTACATCCAAACCCTTGGCATGATACGCTCTGTCATCATAAACGTCCTTATATCTTTCCTCAAAACAGCCACCATACCTACCTATCAAGGCATTTTCATAGCCTTTCCGAGATATATTGCCATGCAACATCCACCTCTTCATGACTTGATCTTCATGTCATACATGTTTATGCTACACTGGCAGACGCATACATTGCATACATCATGATAGTTACATCTTCTTTATGTTTTGAGTACCTTGTAAAATGTGAAAGATCTCCTTTACCTTCTTTTAAAATAGAGTGTTGCCCTTAAGTGAGGAAAAGATCCCAAAGTGGACACAATAAAAGATCCCAAAGAGGACAAATGAGAGTTAAATAGAAAGAGCCATTGAGGCCACCAAAAAAAATAAAAAAATAGAAAAAGGAGAAAAAGAAATAAAAAGAGAGAAAGGGGCAAAACTACTATCCTTTTGAGAGATCCACACTAGTACTCCCTCTATATCCTTGTACTCCATAGAGATGATCATTATGCATATAGCTATGTGGGGACCTTCACACTATAGAACTTGGCTTGCATATTCCAAGGATGAGCCTCCTCAAAAGAGCTCTAGGTCTTCATGAGCGAGCAAGTTAGATGCACCCCCACTAGTTCCATCGGAGAGCTTCTTAGCTCGTATGTGCATCCGTTGCATGGCAATCCCTACTCCTCACACCATGTCTATCATTTGGCATCTCTTGCCTATGTTTGTCCTCATTGATCTGAGCCTTTCTCATCCTTATTTGTCTTCCTCCTCCGTACTCCTCTCTTGGCCATCCTAAGTGTCAACTCTCGTGCTTACGCTAATCCATTGCATGAGTGCTCAAAATATTGAAAAAGGAGTGGATCAAATTGACTTGTACCTGGCTAGTGGTCTGGGGACGAGTCAAGATAAGATTCCAGAAAAAGACCAAGTGTGAAACTTTAGTAGAATGATTTCTCAACAAATAAATGTTTTTCTCGTATTCCCTGTCCCCCTTCTTGCACGCAAACACCATTTGGAGACATTCGAGTCACGGACAGCGAGAGCTCTTGCACCTAATGTTCTTTTGTTACTTGTTTAAATGCTAATATAGACTCTTGCATGTTATGACTTGAATTGAATCTCTAACCTTGATTGCTTTACTTTTCAAATTTCTTATATGGTTGCTAGCATGTCACCACAGAAATTATGTCGTTATCATTTACCTACTCGAGGAAGAGCAGGAATTAAGCTTGGGGATGTTGATACGTCCAAAACGTATCTATAATTTCTGCTTGCTCCATGCATGTTTTGTGTGATATTGCTATGATCTAGATACACTTTCATACACTTTTGATCATATTTGGACTGACCTATTAATTCAGTGCACCACAGTGCCAGTACCTGTTTTCTTTTGTTTTTCTATTTCAGTTTTCCCCCATATAAAAGTGCTCCAAAAATTCAGAAAAAATCAGATAAAAAATCAGCGCAGAGGAACCTGCCGGAAGAACCTGAGTGGGGCCAGAGGGCCACCACCAGGTGCCCAGGCGCCCTGGTGGCGCGCCCTAGGGGCTGCCGCGCCAGGGGGGCGCCTGGACCCCTGGTGGCCCCCCTGGCTGCCCCCTTCGCCTATATATTCTCCGTGACGAGAAACCCTCGAAGACAGAACCCTTTTTCGCGATCTCACCTCTGTTCCGCCGCCGCCCCGCTTCCGAGATCGGGAGCACCAGCAGACCTCTTCCCGGCACCCTGCCGGAGGGAGGGCCGACCTCCGGAAGTCTCCTCTCCACCATGGATGCTTCCCGGATGTCTCGTGAGTAGTTTCCTTTGGACCATGGGTCCGTGATCAGTAGCTATGTGATGTTCTCCTCCCCTCTTTGTTCTTCATGGTTTAGACCTCGTGAGCTGCCTTACATGATCGAGGCACTTTTGTAATCTTTCTGCTGTTGCTATGCTGAGTTTGATGGGATCTGATGGATTATGAGATTATGTTCAGATTGTGATAGAGTAATATATTTGGTTCTTATCTTTTATATTTTTGTTCTTAAGTAATTCTTGCATGTTCTCCGTTGTTGTTTATTGCTTTGGCCAAGTAGTAGGTAGTAACTCTAAGAGGGAACGTTATGCTCGATTGTGGGGTCATGCCCCCCGATGACACGCTTGAGTGACAGAAACATGAGTCTAGGGGATGTGTTGTTGCCACAAGGGGTAAAACAATGGTGCTTGTAACCGCGGTTGCAAGGATTGTTTACTTTATGCATAGTGCTTTTTAATGCAGTTGTCTGTTGCTTTGGGTTTACACTTTGGGTGGGGCTCGCAACTTAATACCAGCGAGATGTTCTGGATAGATATCTCAAGGTGGATGATTAGTAGTAGATGCAGTTGGATTTCGGTCTACTTATTTTGGCATTCTGCCCATGCTTTTGAGCCTCTTCCTTTCTTTTGTAGCATAGTTAGCATTGTGGTTCGTTCATAATCCTGTCAATTGCCCTTCTGTAATTTGTTCACCTCGCATAGCAGTTTTATCGTCTTTTGGGAGAGAGACATCACTAGTGAGCATCACGTATCCCGGTCCATATCCTCATTACTGTTTCCACGCTCATTTACTTTTCTGTTTTTACTTTCAGTTGCTATCATTATCCCTTGTGTTTGATCCTTTGTGAACAACAAGACCGGAGAGATTGACAACCTCTCTGAACTTCGTTGGGAACAAAGTTATTTGTGTCTGTGTGCAGGTCCGCGTCAGTTGCGCCGCTGACACGTACTTATCATCTCCGGAGTCCTACTGGAGACAAACCTTGGTATCTTTACTGAGGGAAATTTTCTTCTGTGCTACATCACACCTTCCACTTGGGGTTCACCAACGAAGGGCGAGAAATCACTATCATCACCTCGCACATCAGTAAACAGCCCTCGAGCCAAAGCAAACTATGTGGTCACTGGCGTATAATTTTCCCTCTTCATCATCTCAGCAAACTCTGCCATTCGGGGCTGCTCGGCTTCCGGGTCGGTACCATATGCTGCACCAACACATGATTAGCATACGACAAACTGGCTTGATACCAAATGTTCTCAAGAAAAACATCACACATCTTACCAGAGAAAGTCTCGCTGAATACAGCAAACCGCCCAGCGCAATATTCTTTAGCCTCTCTCACAGCTTTCCGAGTTGTCTCCAGCTCGGCTTTGTGGTCCTCCTCCTCCTTGGTGTGCAGCTCGGACAATTTCTCTAGATCGGACTCAAGCTTTGCGATGCTGGCCTCATTCTCCTTCACAGCCTCTTTGTAGTTGTGCAAGCTTTTCTCCAAAGCCTTCTTTTCCATGGCACGCTTCTTGGCTTGGTCTATCTCCTTCTTCATTTTCGCCACGAAATCATCGTTCTCCTTAACCTTGGCATCAAAAGCTTTCTTGGCCGCCTCTGCAGCAGCACACCAGAAAGAAAGACAACATATATGACACAACACAAGAGAAGAAGAAGGATACCAATACAAGAGCTTGTATAAAGCCTAAACCAGGACAACTCACCATTGTCCTCAGCATGTTGCCTCTTCAGCTTGTTGTGCTCTTCAAGCAGCACATCATACGCCTTCTTCGCGACTGCATTCTCCTCTTGCAATTTTTCAAAGGAAGAACCCATCTTGCAAGCCTCCTAAGTATAGGAGAAGAACCACAATAAAAATAAAGTCTCCTCACAAAAGACTCTGAATAACTTTGCAAAAGTTACTCGGAGCCTTGGGGGCTACACCCAGTGGGTGCACTAAGAAGTGCTACCACTGGAAGTTCATCAAAATAAAGTCTCCTCACAAAAGACTCTGAATTACTTCAAGAAGTTACTCGGATCCTTGGGGGCTACACCCAGTGGGTGCACTAAGAAGCGCTCCCACTAGAAGTTTACATAGTAAAAACTCCTATCAAAAGACTCCGAATAACTTCAAGAAGTTACTCGGAGCCTTGGGGGCTACACCCAGTGGGTGAACTAAGAAGTGCTCCCACCGGAAGTCCATTAATCTCTAACCTCATTACAAAAGACTCTGAATAACTTCTACAAGCTACTCGAAGCCTTGGGGGCTACACCCACTGGGTACACTAAGAAGTTTCCCCAACGGAAGTTTCAAACCTACAGAATACAACCGTTCTGCCAGAAAGTTGCTCGGACACCCACTGGGTAGAAAACTTACATAAGTACTTACGTGCATGTTGGACTTCACCAGGTTGGCCTCGAAATCTAGCTCGCGCAAGCGCAGCTCAAACTGAGAAGCCTTCACCAAGGACTCCTTTAGGCCACTGATGATAGCACTCTCAATGGGGGCACCGACTGGAATTGAAGCCGAAGCAGCAGACTCATCCCTTTGAGCAGTAGCTGGGACCGCAGAAGTTTCTCAACAACTACTGGCAGCAGGACGACCAGACCCAAGTGGTACCTCTCCCCCAAGGATAATCACTTCAGGAGGAGTGGCCCCCGTGGCGGCCGGCTCAGTCATGGACCGAGTCGTACCTACAGAAGAATCAATGTCCATATCTGTGGAAGACACAACAGATAGTAAAAACAAGAGGTCGCAGTAACAAAAGCACCAACAGACGTGATCAAGAATCCCTACTGACAGCCGCAGCATCCTCTGGAATAGTATCCATAACAAAAAAGTCAGTCACTCCGCAGGTGCTGACATCATCGTAAGCCTCGGCACCCGGATCCTCAATCCTAGGAAGTGACTCAGAACCACTCGGACGAACACTACAAAAGGAATGGTTAAAAAAGACTGAAAAGTCAATGAAGTACCGAGTCGAAGAGAACTAGCAGCATTACTTATGAATAGTTTTTAAAGCATGCCTCGGGGGAGCCACGGCAACTTTAGCTGGTCCGGATCCAGGTCCTTTGGCTTTCTCAACAGCAGCATCCCCTGAGGGGTTAACCTCCCTGCCACCAAGAGTGACAAGCTTCTTCTTCTTCATCGGCGCAACTTTCCCGTGACTGGAGCCCAGGGACGGAAGCTTGCTGCTGTCTTCCTCACCACTCGGAGGGTGGTACCTCTTGCGAGTCCGAGTAAGGCCCTCCCGCGCCGACTCACGGTCTTGGTTATTCTTCGAGCGCTGCTCGGATGCCACCTGAACACGGGCCACCTCGGACTCCAGCTCCTCTCCAGCCTCAACTCCGATCCCCGCGCCAACAATGCTGTCTTCATCTTCCTCGGCGGGATGTTGCAGGACCAGAGGAATGGGAGAAAGGAACTGGGAAAAATCCTAACAAAGAAACCCAAAGGACCCGAGTTAGAAATAAGCAGGCAAAATGCATCCCAAGGCACATATGAAACAAGACGACATACCAAAGTCGGAGGATTTTCGTTGCTAAGGGGCTTCACTCTCCCCACTGGCTGCAGACCATGGGTCACGCTAGTAATAATCTTCATTTGGAGCTCAAATTCATCCATGGGCATGTCGGGACCCGGGGTTAGCGTATGCAAGTACAGTTAAGACATAGTCATATGGAGAGCCGAGAACCGCACCCACTTATCTAAGCAGACAAGGCCAAGCACTGAACATTCTCGGAAAGCATCGTACGTGAGGGGCATCCCATCCAGGCCGGATGATCAACTGAGATGGGTCCTCATCGTCCGCACACAAGTCAAATGATATGGGTGGTGAACTCCCATATTCAAAGACAAGTCGCCTCAACCATACTACCGACTATCTCAAAACTTTTACATAGACTTACTCCAGCCCGATCACTTAGTCGGGGTCTAGGGCGGGCTCGATCATACCACAAAGTGTGCACGAGACGAAGTCTCGAGCAATCGCATCGCGATGCCCCAAGCTGCGCACATCTAAGGGCCACTTGGTGTATGAAAGACCGCCGGCCAGAACACAACTAAGGTCTCGAAAACCCATACAAAGACATGCATGTTATAAACATACACGCAGCACACATGCCTTGTATGAACAGTAGGTACCATTGCAATTCTCTACAAAGTGTACATTTTATTTATAACTCTTATAGAGTGCACACAGAGATCACATACATGTGATCCAACATTACAACACAGAACGGAAGCAAATTATGTCTGAGTACAGACAAGTTTAACAAGTGGCTTAAGAAGCCTTATTCAAACACAAAGCCCTCCACGAGGGAACCAGTCTGCTGACTGGGACTAGACTAGCTTAACTTCAGTCGTCCAGCTCGATGAAGAAGCCACCTTCAGGGTCAGTGGCGTCATCTAAAACATAGATTAAGCAAACGTGAGTACAAAGGCGTACTCAGCAAGACTTACATAGGAACTATACTACTCATGCACATGTATCAAGGTAAAGGGAGGTGGGGTTTCACTTGCAGAAATGCCAGCTTTGACTTGGCTAATCCGGAACTACGAGTACCAGACTTTGAGGTAAGAAGCGTACACGAGTCCACTACTTTCTCCAACCAATACACCACTATGGTGCCTTCCTCGACTTCCCCACGAGAAAGCACGCCATAGCACTCACACTTATCTTGGTGTGTTTTAGAAGTATCCGGTTCAAGTTATCTAATAATCAAGCTAAGCTTTCCAAGTAGTCCATAACCGCGGACGCGGCTATTCGAATAGTTTTGTTAACCTTGCAAGGGTGTACCGCTACACACACATGATCATCATTTACCGCCTTTGATCTCGACACCATTCAAGGGGTGCCAGCGAGGATGCTCACCACAACTGTTACCTCATAGCCGATCTATTCCGAGAAAGCCGCCTACTTGGGTTGGTTACCACAATCGTGAACCCGGCCGGTTTACCGAAGTGGACCCAAGCGATGTGTGCGTGGTGCATAAGCCGGTCTCGGGTGAGCCGTTCTCTCACTTAGCATCCAGGCCACAAGCCTACCAGAACTCCGAACTACTGCGACATCTGGACATCGAAAGGGATGAGTTAATAGGTTGAGAGGGGTTAGTGAGCCCAATGTGTGGTTGTACTCTTCATCTTGGATCACCACACAAGAACTCGTACTAGGGCGGTGTTCAACGAGACAACCCACCGTGTACTCCTACACAGCCTCTCATCGTTCACCTTGTATTAGGGTCGATTCACCAACACTTTTCTACCACCAACAACATGATCATTCCCATCCCGACTCACATCACAGTAACAACATGGTATCATACTAAGCATGCAATAAGCGATAACATTTGCAGGGGCCACATGATATCATTCAACTCCTACATTTGCTAGGATTGTGGTTTGCTTACTACTGTGACAAAATGATAGGTCATGCAAAGGAATGGGTTCATCTATGCGGTAGAAACGAAGCATGGTGATCATCCTAAACAATGCATAAGCGAGACATGAGAGGGAAGTGGGATTTTATCGACATGATCAATGGGGGTTTGCTTGCCTTGCTGACGAGGTTCGGGTTCGGGGTCTTCAACGTAGGGGGTGACCTCTTGCTCCGGTTCCACGTCTAACAGCAACATGACAATCATAGGATCAACAGAATGTACAATGCACAATCACATGAATAATATTGAAAGGGTGATGTTCATGGTACTGATGTGTTGAGCCTTCCATTTAAATGGAGTATATTGCAAATTGAATTGCAAATTCAAACTCCACATTTGAATTCAACATTAACCAAGTTATATGTGATATAGTTTGATCATTTTGAATTATCTTCAAATGTGTATGATATGCCTCTGATGTGTGATTGAAATGTAGCATGTTGCCATGGTTCAAGTTGCAAAAATATTTGATTTGAATTTGATTTAATTCCATTTAAATCAAATAGCAAATGCTACTGATCACATTTTAAATTCAACTCAAACAGAGTTGAAAGTTGCATATTTGGAAAGATACTTTTCTCCTGATCATTTTTCATATATTATTTGTCCAATTTGGAGTTAATATGAATTTTCTATGAATTTCCAAAGTTTGGGATATTTTCTGGAATTTCTGGAATTCTTTTAATTCAAATAATCTCTGGAAATTCATTTAAATGATTTACTGCGTCAGGCTGACGTCAAGCTGGCGTCAAGGGGGGGGCTGACATGTGGGACCACCCTGTCAGTGGTTGGTTAACTTAACCCGTGGGTTAACTTAATCCAGTGGCTTAATTAAGCCACTGGGCCCACTGGTCAGTGACCCAGGGGTCACTTAACTGGTGAAAACAGGGGGGGGGGGGGGGGTTTAGCACTGACACGCCGGCGGCTAAACGCCGGCGGCCTGGCCACGACGGCGCAGCACGGGAACACGATTCCGGCCACGGGAGGGGAAACGGAGGGCACCACTGGATGCAGCGTCGTCTTCCGCGTCTTCTGGAAGCATCGGGGGTCCACGGGGAGCTCTGTATCGACGACGGCGACGACTCCGACGGCAGCAGAACCACGGCGAAGTCGCAGTCGACGCTACCGTGCAATACTAAGGCTGATCTTACTTGCGTTCGAACGCTGGCATGCTCAGGAGTCAAGCGCGCGCTCTAGTTGAGACGAAGGGGCACAGGGGCGACCTCGAGCTCATCCATGGCGGCGAAGTGCTTCGGCATCCATGGCGGATGAAGACAGAGGGCGGGAGGGAGACCAAGGAGTAGTTCTAACAAACTGGGAGCTCACCGTGAATCCAAATGAAGCGGTGGCGAAGTCGGAGGAGCTCGGGGTTGGCCGGAATTGAAGGAAGTTCACGGCGGCTCCGGCGATGAAGATGTTGAAGCTCACGTCGTCTGCGTTGGCGCTGAGCTTCGATTGACTTGGGGGAACGACGGAGTCGACGGTGCTGGAGAGATCAGACACGGCGGCAAGGCTGGAGGAGCACAGTCGCCACGTCGGTGCACTGCCGCGCCGGGCTAGGGTTTCTGCGGCGGAGCGATTTCTTCGCGGGGAGAAGAACCAGAGGGCGAGGAAGGGGAAAGTGAGGCGCGGGGCGTCTCCTGGTGCGATAAGGACGCCTGGGGAGGCCTGGAAGCTTGAAGACGTCGTCGTGGCGTCCACGGCGTCGGCGCCGCGCCACCGAGCTGCTTGGCAGCGCGGGGTGGAAGACAACAAGGTGGGCTTCGCGGGCTGGGTCGGCTGGAGAGGTGGGCCTTGCCCCTGGCGAGAGGTAAGTCCTTTTTATTTTTCTGTTTAATCTTTCCTTTCTGTTTTTCTGTATATTTGTTTTGACTTTGGTAAAAATACCAAACCATTTTATTAAATGCTGAAAACTTTTATGTGGCCTCATAATAATATAAACTAGCCACTCATAAACTTTCAACATTTTTAAAATTCAAAAGATTTGAATTTTAAATCAAAAAGGGGTATTTCTTTAATTCCAAGGTACTGTTTGAATATTTGAAAAATCTATGAGCATGGGGTGGGTCCCACATCACTTGATATGTGATCACACTCATTTATAAGACTTTTCAAAACTCTAACATGAATTTTTGGAAAAGATTTTTATCTGGCCTTTTGAATTAATTCATCTGGGGGGTGTTCCTTCTCCCATTTTGATTTTGAATTTGATTTCCAAGATTTATTTTTGAAATTTTGACATGATGCAAAGGCACTAGCTAACCCTAACACATACCTAACAGAGGGTTCTGACAGGGCATCTCGGATCTGCTATACCGAGTGTCATCATGTAGCCCGGAGTACGTCCACATCCCCCGAGCCCTAGCTTGGAGAGGATGGATCTTCCGAATAACAAATGTGGCAATTAGATCCGTGGCATCCACGTCGTTCCTCTTCAACGTTATGATCTCGCGCATCAAGGGGAGCACCTGCTCCTTATCGGCGTTGGTGAGTCGAGGATTCCAACCCTGGGAAGTGGTCAGCCTCACGTCCGAGTAGGGGGGCAATGTGCGCACCCCCGGCTCCTCCGCCACCTTACAATAAAACCAACTATTCTGCCAGTTCTTCACAGAATCTGACAACATGGAAGCAAAATACTGAACCCCTTGTTTTCGAGCTAGAAACAAACCACCACACAAGTGATTGAATTCCACACCTCCGCCCTCCCCGGATTTCATAGCCTTCTGGGGCTTAATGGTGTATATGGTTCAAAAGAGATGCCAGTGGGGCTCTATGCCCAAATAACCCTCACATAGGGTGAAGAAGCTAGAAAGAAGGGTAATGACATTGGGAACGATGTGATGAAGTTGGGAGCCCGTAAAATCCAAGAAATCCAAGAAGAAGGGATGCTGATGACCCTCAACGTAAAGGGATCTATTGTAGCGTTTTCGATAAGTAAGAGTGTCGAACCCAACGAGGAGCAAAAGGTATTGATAGGTGATGAAGGACAAGGAATAACTGCAAACACTGAAAGATAACTTTTTAGGGGTTTTCGATATAAGCAACTACTCCCTCCGTTCCATAATAGATGACTTCCAAATAGATGAATCTAGACTACATTTAGTTCAAGATACATCTATTTACAAATCATCTAATATGGAACGGAGGGAGTATAAGATAAAAGCAAGCAAAGTAAATAGCACTGAGGAGCAGCAAGTGGCCAAATCCTTTTGTGCAAAGGATAAGCCTGACAACTGAACTTATAAAGACTAAAGCGTTCTTGAGGACACATGGAGAGGTAGTCACGTGCTTTCGCCATACTCCGTATCCATAACAAGTGTTGTGCTGATAAGTGTTGAGTGGGTGGATCTGTGCTAGCACACCTTCTAGACTAAGATAAGTGCAATCTTATGATTAAACATCTTGCAAGCATCCGAAAATACAAGATAGAAATTAAGGCAAAGCCTAACCACAGCAATAAGATCAAGGATCCATTACTCCCTTGTGCTAAAGTGTGCAAACTGTGGTTCAGGTTTCTATCACTCCGGAAACCCACTGTAAGCATTCTTAATACACAATGTATTCCCCTAGGTCCTTAAGAAGGCGAAGTGTTGAGTGTTCGACTCACACAACACCACTAGGAAAATAACAACACAACTTAAATATCAAACAACACAAATTACTTCAATATCATATGACTACTAGCAACTAGACTTCTCCCATGTCCTCAAGAACTAAAGTAACTACTCACAAGACATAAAAGAGATCATGATCAGAGATGATAAATATATGATAAAAAATCTGGACATAATGGTATTTCTCCAACAAAACTCAATAGCATTCACCACAAAGGAGTAATCAACACCGGTAGAGTAGAGAGGATAGATAGTACGGATTACAACACAAAATGAACTTGTGAGGTGAGATTGGATTGTGGTGGAGATGGTGCTGATGTTGGGGATGATGTTGATGATGATCTCGATGATTCCCGTGACCATGGTGACGACGATGGCGATGATCTCCCCTTCCGGGAGGTGATCTCCTAGGCGGAATCTGCCCGCCGGAGAGCCCTTTTCTTCTCTGTAGGTTTCCGCCACGGAGCGGCGACGGAACTCCGTGATGGCCTCTCTTTTTAGGGTTTTCGCGTAACGAGGAGTATATAGGCCAGAGGGGGAGCCGGGAGTGGCCCCAGGGCTCCAGGCGCCCTCCCAGCGCGGCCAGGGGTGGGGCCTCGCCAGGTGGCCGCCTGGGGCTCCTGTGGCCCCCCTTTGGCCCCTCTTCGGCGAGTCTTCGTTATTCTTCTGTAAAATACCCCCCGTCGATTTTCAGGTAATTTGGAGGTATTCTTCTTCAGCAACTCAGCGTCCACTTTTTACCGCTGAATCCTGCGTCTGCTGCTTCGGCACCGGAAAGTTGCAAACTGTGTAAAATAAGCCAAAACAACATAAGAACATCATCGTAACATGAAATATATCAATGAATAAGGATGAATTACGATATAAAATAGTGATGCATTTTGGACGTATCAACTCCCCCAAGCTTAGACCTCGCTTGTCCCCAAGCGAAAGCTGAGCTCGGTAAACCTGTCCACAAGTTTAGAGAGTGAAGTGTCGATAAACAAAATATGGACAAGAAGCATCATGATCTTTTCACCAAACTCAAACATCCTGAACAGCAATATCCAACTCATAAAGCCCTTATGAAAGATTAATAACAATTACAATCAAAAGTAGGGCTAAGGAAACTTATCAAATCATGGCAAACAATTCCTTTGGTCAAGGGACACCTAAAAGCTTTTACCTTTGCTCTTTCTCTTTATATTTTGAAGTGATGATTTGGAACTTTTTGAAAGAACAAGCTATTAGTAATGAAGTGTAAATGCTAAGACAAAGGAAGATGTTTGCTTGGCAAAGGCTTTTACAAACAACTTACTTATCAAGAGATAATGTCAACAATGATATGGCATGGCAAACTTTAATGCAGCATTATATTGATGAATCTTCATCAGCATCAAGTGTCTGTTCTCTTTGGGAAAGGAGGAAGTAGGGAAACTGACTCAACATAAAATTAAACGAACTAATAGCCTTGTTAAAGGCAAGCAGGGAAAACTCAAGTGCTATCCTTAGATCAAACAGAATGAAAACAAGTTTTGAGAGGTGAATGATTTGTCAACGAATGCTAATAGATAACTCAATTTCTTCTCAGATTGGACAAGTTTTGAGGAACGGCTCCCAAACGGGGACGATCACATCCCCACAATCTCCTTTGTTTATCACTGCCAAAGTTTTCTAATTTCTCATGAACAACGCACTCATGCCAGTTCCTCCTCGTATTAGGGGTTTGCAGATTAGACATGCAATCCCGGGGTAAAACTTTTCCAAGTTAAGAAGGTCATGAGTTAACTACTACTTCCTCGTGAGCTAAAACAGGGGCACAAAACAGAAGATTTTGAACATCCAAGGATAACACAAAAATTCTATGCTTTAGGAGTGGTAGTGGAATACCACGAATAGGAAGGTATGGTGGACTCATATGGAAGGTGTTGGTTTCAGGGTATGGATGTACAAGCAGAAGTCCGCTTAGTACAGAGGTTTGACTAGCAAAGGCTTTGAGAGAACAGACAAATGATGATGGCTTGGATGCAAAGCAATATAAAGCATAAACATTAAAACAAGCATAACACATCAAGTTGTCTTCCTTGTCAACATAACACTACAAGCATAATAACAAAGAGGGTTTTGGCTATGTCGCTACTTTGAGAAAAATAACATCCTTGTTGTTATGACCAAAGCTATGTTTGCCAAGATTAAATAAAGTTTTCAAAGCCATACCTGATATAAGGTCAATACTCCCCATAAGAATCGTCACAAGGTCGATTACGTGAAGAGAATACCAAGTGCAGCGAAGGGATCAATAGACTTCTCATTAATATTCCATCATAGACGACTCCACACTCACAGATACATAACTCTCCAGAAAGGAGTGATAGACCTTAAAGCAAACACCTATTTTATAAGATAACTTCCCTAGACATGATATGACTCTACTTGACTCTAAAAGAAAAAGATAAAGATAAAAATACCGGGCACTCCCCCAAGCTTGGAACAAGCTAAGGGGATGCCAATACCCGAGGAGATTTACTCCTCATCCTGTTGTGGTTGTTTCTTCAGATCCCTATTGACACGACGAAGGGTTCGGTTTTCAGCTTCTAGGATTTCCACTTGCACTTTCAGTACACGGAAATCTTCACAAAGTTGGTTGGTGATGCGGTAGGCTTCGGAGATGGTGGAAATGTTGAGAAACATAGTAGAAAACAAAAAAATCGGCCTACGAATCAAGAACCCAAGATCATCCAAGAAGATTGCATACAAGGTTTTAGGTCATGGCTCACCAACTGATGTAGCGGAAGTAGAGTTGGTGTAGCTCGTTGAAGTAGATCTCGTGGATCATCCCACAAACAGTCCCTCGATCAAGATCACCGAGGAAGAAGTAGAACCTCGATCCGTCCCACGCACAAGTCCCTCGAGCAAGTCCCTCGAACAAGATCTTCGAGGAAGAAGAAGAAGAAGTTCCTCGGAGAAGGATAAAAGATATGATCCCTCTACCGGTATCCACACATCCCGTAGCAGAAATCCAGAAGAGCTCCGCCGTCCAGAGAAGAACGCCACCGAGAAAACTAGAGGGAGAAAATCCTAACGGATTCCGATCTAGAACAGCGTCTAAACCGGGGTCTAATTGTGGAGCAACGGGGTTTAGAGGAGGGAGGGTGGCGCAGGGGGGCTAGGGTTAAGTTGTGCTGCGCCCCCCACCCCTCCCCCACATTATATAGGTGGCCAAGAGGCCCCTTGGCCGGCCAAGGGAGGTGTGGAGTCCCTATGGGACTCCTACTCCCAAAGGGAGTCCTTCCCACCGGGGAATCCTAATCCAAAGTGGATTGCAATCCTACTTGGAGTAGGATTGCTCCCTATAGCGTCCTCCCCACCTCCTAGACGGCTAGGGTCTGCCTAGGTGGCTTTCCCCAAAGGGGGCGTGGGGTAGTGAGTGGTCCTTCCCGGAACCTTCCAGAACCTTCCAGAACCTTCCAGGACCTTCCAGGACCATCCGGGACCTTCTAGGATGGTTTTGGGACATTCCAGAACTTTCTGGAGCACTTCCAGGACCTTTTGGGACCGTTCTCGGACGTTCCGGAGCCATCCGGATAGTTTCCAAGACCATCCGAGTTACAGTTTAAGCCACCCGATGACCGCGAAGGTTGTCGGGACGCCCAGCGATTATCCGGAAACTATTCCGGTTGATCCAGGAATTCCCCAGTACCATTCTCATATGTTCCAGAACCACCTGGGACTACTCCAGAGTGATCCGGACATATCCTTAAATACCCAAAACTACTTCTGGTGCCCTTATGAACTATTTCATAAATCCCCGAAACTACTTCCGGTGCCCGTATGAACTATTCTGTTTTGCTTCCACTAGACCTTCTACCATTCCAGTATTCTAACAGACTACTGCTCGTTAAGTGTGTGACCCAATAGGTTCGGTATAATGCGGACATGACTCAGAACATCTTCCGGACATAGGTCAACAGCCTTTTGTCAATAGCCAATAATCAACAGCGGAGCCATGGACACCCATGTTGACTCCCGCACATACACGAAGAAACTTCGAGTGAACCATTATGTTTAGTCATGTACCATTCACTTTGCTTCGCGATATATGACAAAGTTAGAGGAGAGAAGTTTGGCACCCATGTCTAACAACTTCTTGAACACAAGCCACTCGTTATCCTCTTTGCTCGTTTGTCCCTTTTTTCTCGTTATCATATTCCGGTATCCCCGTGACTGAATCACAATGCGTCTGGCCAGACTATAATGGATACCGTAAATACTGAGTGGGCCCGAAGTGAATATCTTCTTCATCGTGAAGGAGCAAATCGCAATCTTGAACTATCACAGTTATTAGACACACTATCCAATGTACCCAGAACTTATTTTACTACTTCCCAGTAACGAGAAGATTCATCTAAGAACCAAAGCACATCTTCCTGTGTGAAGCAACTTGATACTCTCATGGTCTAAGGAATTACGTATATGATAACATTTCATGATATGACTTATAACATTGTTACGATGTGATCTCTAAGTATATCATTCAATACTAGGGTCGGTTCAACATCATTGTTCTGCTAACAATATGTTCTCATTGCTACTGACATCCTTGTACAAGAACAATGTCCATGATTAAGAAAATGTAATCATCAGTTAGCACATGAGCTGGTCTTAGAGGCTAAACCAGGAACTCTTAGTGTTTACATTTCCACACATGCAAGTGAGTTTTCTTCTGAATCTCATAGTCAGGGTCATTGCAATTATAACACAGAAATATAAACATTAATTATGAACATGGAAATACATATAATAACATTTTATTATTGCCTCTAGGGCATATTTCCAACAGTCTCCCACTTGCACTAGAGTCAATAATATTATCAGTGCTTGAGCACTTTACACCTATGGCATACCGGTGTAATACATGCTTCATTTGTGGTATAGACTTCATCATCGGATCTGACGTTTCAGGCCCGTTTGTATCTTGCATATCTTCGCGTTTTTATGCTATCATAAAATTCACTAATTTTATCAGTTTAGCTTTGTATATGTTTGAATCATTTGGCAGGACCTTGGTTACTTAGAATAAGTCATGAAATCATTTCATCAATGTTCCATGAGCTTCAAGCATCTAAGAAACCATACCATGTTCATAAATGAATTGATGATTCAAAATACCCTCCCTTGTTACTTCTTTAAGCAACAATATACTTAGCCTCTGTTATAGAATTCGCCACAGTATCTAACTTAACACAGTTCCTGTGCCACCCTTACGTGTGAAACACATAATCCCAATTAAAATCGAAAATCGGTCGGAGTAGGTATGAAGACTGAATTGGTGTAACTGATTTACATCAAAAAATCAGCTGGTGTAACTCATTACAACGAGCCCTTCATTATCTCCATTTTTCGAGAAACATATCTTATCTTTCATAAGTTTAACTTTTCACTGTTTGTCCAATGATCAACATCTTGATCACTTTGGTATCTTTCTCAAAACCTTTTGGAGCATTGGACATATCTGGTTGTTTTAGATATTATGGTGTACATGATTTTTCCAAACACACAGGTGAGTGGAATTCAATTCACGTGCTTTTGCTTATCTGTGTTCATGAACACCGATTTCTGCAAATAACTTTTCACCATGACCTCGGCAAGAACATCCTTCTTGGCGTTTCATACTAAACTACTTTAGTATCATATCAATATGTAGTGTTGGCTTTAGCATGATCAGGCACTTACTATCTTCATAGATCACTTTGCTCAATACTAATGCTATATTAGCCCAAGTTCTTCAACTGAAAACTATTTCTAATGAAGTCCTTATTCGTGTCAAGAAGTTTATATCATTTCCAATCAACAATATGTCATCTACATAAGGTTTTAGAAATATCATTCAGCTCCCACTTACTTTCTTGAACATTCAAGCATCTTCGTTTATTCCCGATGAAAACAAACTCTTTTGGCAATTTCATCATAACGAAAATTCCAACTCCATTGTGCTAGCTTCAGTCCATCACTGGATATCCAAGGCTTGCATCTATTTTAGCATCCTTTGAATCGACAAAACATTCCGGTCGTATCACATATATGTCCTTTGTTATATTTCCATGTAGGAACTTTGTTTTGACGTTCATTCTACCATATTTTATAAATGAGATATGTAGTAATTGCTAATATAACCCGAACTGACTAAAGCATCTCTACGTTCGAAACTATTTCGCCGTAGTCAACCTTTGAACTTGCTAGAAAACAATTTTCCAACGAGTTGAGCTTTATGGATAAAACAATTTCATCTGAATCAGTTATAGATCCATTTATATATTCTTCAGACTCTTCGTCTTTCGGAGGGTCTGCCAAGTTCAAAACTTGACTTACTTCCATGGATACTATCTCGGATTATTTGGCATTTAGCCAAATCCCGTAGTCAGGGCCCATCAACGCTGCTTTGTATATCACAGGTTTATCATTGTCGAACAATAATATCTTGTTTTACATATCATGAATGTTTATACGAGTTTTGTCTAACCTGTGTGGTTCAGCTGCGCACTTATTTGAAGATTCAACAATCTTTAACAAGTTGCACTGTCCTCCCACTCAATCTTTTGCAAGAAACTATTTTCTTGAAAACACATTGTTCTTAACAGCAAACAGTTTTTATTTTGTGTAGTGATAGAGGAATACCAAACCTTTTTGAATAACCTTAACAAAGTAGCACTTATCTGATTTGGTGTTTTGAGCATGTCAAACATACGTCTCATATACCCAAATTTTAAGAAAAGACAATATGGTTTTAACACTTCCATACCATATCTAATATGATGTCATTTCAACAGATTTGATGGTGCTCTTTTCAGTGTAAAAGTTGTAGTCACTAACGCATAACTTTAATAAGTATAATGGCAATTTGATAAACGTCATGTTTGATCTTACCGTGTCATACTTGGCTTGATTATGTCTCTCGAACACTTTACTCAGAGTGGTGTTTCGAGAGGCACAAGTTATGACACCTTTTCACAACTCATCAGACGTTCGCTAAACTTGTAACTCAAATATTACTTTCCACCATCCAATTTGCAGAAGCACTATTTCTTGTTACAACACACTTCTATTTCACTCTAAAATTCCTTGAACATTTCAAAAATTTCAGATGTATGCCTCCATTGAACAGATATCCACATATTTACTTCAATTGATGAGTGAAGATAGAAAATCCACTGCACACAACTACACTTATTGGATTACACACATCAGCATGTATGATTTGCAATAATTTAGTTGCCCGTTCATGCATGGCCTATCAACGGTGTTTTAGTCACATTACTTTTAGACATTGTATGCAAGCGTCAAGTGATTCATAATCATATGACTCAAAAGTCCATCACTTATGGAAATTCTTCATGCATGTTATGTCACTTGTGATAAATGCCAGTGCCACATCTATGTGGTATTTCTGTCAGTCTTGCGACGTTTAGCATTAGTGTTATGGATGTTTAGTATTATTATCAAGATTCATAACATACAACCTATTCATAATGGAAGTATGGCCTTTACGTTATTCATAGCTTTGAACAACTCTCTTGCAACAAACATGATTCAAAATGATGTTTTGCAACAAGGCTAAAGTGTAGTAACAATTTACTCAACTCTAAAATGAATTATGAAGATAATCATAGAGTCAACACACGGTATAGTAAACCTTTTACCGTGTTCCAGAGCGTGTCAAAACTCATCATTAGCTAGTCATAAAGGCCATAGTATTTCTTGCATCGAGTTGCAACAATATGCAATCGATGTGTTATTCCGGTGATCAACAGTTTAATCACAATATACATAATCCACAATTAACTGCTTAATCATGATTCCCAAGAATTACATCTCTTGACGATCAATGAATTCATCTATAACTCCGTATGACTTTCACTTCTGAGCTGGTTATTCCAGTCTTCTTTCGTTTTGCCTTTATACGTATCATAGTTCTATTTCCAATGTCACTCCTACTCACAAAAGCTCACACGTGATTAAGGATGGCGCGGGCCATGGACTTTCCGGCGTGTAAGTCTTACTAACACCTTTTGGAACTTCCTTTCCCTTAATTCCCATCATCATATGATCGGTGTTCTTCTGGATCCCACACTTATCAGTTTTGTTTGAGCACAATGAACATTTTCACTAATGCTTACAATCATACATTGTACTAGATATCTTTTATCCTATATCAATTGTCTTACTCTGAAAACAGTTTTTCAATTCCATGAATGTCAAGTAACTATCCCAAACGTTTCGAAGTTCGGGTTTCATGGTGGTGAAGACAATGCACTTAGCTGTGGTGGAATTCTAGCATTTTGGATTATGGACGCAAGTCACATCATCCATAGCATCAGCGGGAGAGCATCAAAAATTTGCGATAGGACAAGCTCCTTCTCGACACTATTGAGGATAGTCCTCACAATACAGTACCAATCGTAAAGTTTTTACCAGATAATACAGTTAATCAAAATCAATTGGGAAGGTGGTAACGCGAGCCATTATTCTACAACGATAATGCAAATACTAAGAATTTGTTCATAATTAAGTTGCACTTGTGATCAATTTAATTACTAAGTGCGCTCCCACTCAGATCAATATCTCTCGTAATTGATGCTGGAGTGATTCAAGATCCAACCCAATCGTCCGCCATTGATGTGACATCACTGATGACTTAGACTGGACCGGTAGACCAACTTGCCAATCACGCCAAAGGTGATTCTTGTTCATCTTTCGATGGGCGTGTTCCGGTAGCAAACTTTTATCCAAACCGTCAAGACAACCAAGTGTAATTGCAGTGTGTTCTTAGCACACCTGCCTTTTATGCGTCACACCGTGTGCACCCATGTGACATGACCTGCTCCGGTGTGAAACATAGTATAGACGGTGCTACAGTTGGAAGAACACTATCAACTTGATATTGTGTTGCGAGAGATCACCCTAATAAAATACGACTACCGCGCATCAAACAAGGGTGCATCAAAGGGATAAACATCACAGGAAGTTCATAAAATTATGTGATATAGTATAGCCCTTTGCTTCGTGAAGTCTTCGTTGTCTTCACATCGTCGTGGTAGAAGTCACCGTGTCCACCAACCTTCTCCTTGGCACCGGGACCAACACCACGGCTTCCGGCATGTGCGTCGGGGTCCACCTCCGCATCGTAGATCATCACCTTGCATCTATCTATTGCTTTGCCTCGAGCTAATAAACAGTTCTGGCACGCAGGCCATAATTAAGTGACAATCATATGACTCCATTCATCATGCCGTACCACGACACGCAGGTTGCGAATAAATTTTACATAACATATAGCATCTCATACAAACACATTGCAAATCTTGAAGGCTATACCACATCACATGCATACTCTGCAAAAACAAGTTAGATCGCCATCTACACGGGTTGTTGCAAATTTTATCGTGGTTCATTAGCAGGTTACATGCAAACGTTGTTCCCTGTACAAACCAAACACGATACTTCATTGTTGCTAGTTTAACGTTCGGGGTGCGTGCAGCAACTAATGCCACAAGCCAAACTTCGTTCAACGCGTGACCCCCGTGTGGATTAGATTTCATAAAATCCACAAGCCCCTCCGTGTTAAATATTCTATTGCGAGATTAAGATGAGATCCAAGGAGTTTGATGTAGACCATGATCAAGGCAACCAGCATACTGAAAGATGCATAGAGGGATCGATGGAAAACTCAATCCTTGTAGCAAAACCTCAACTTGCCATCAAGCATAGAAAAAATCACATGACAGGGAAGCAACAAGAAAATCAATGCCTCATATCACACATATGATCTAGATCTAAACATGCATCTAATCAAGGACCGCTCATGATACCACTGTTGAGAAACGTAGTAGAAAACAAAAAAATTCGGCATACGAATCAAGAACCCAAGATCATCCAAGAAGATTGCATACAAGGTTTTAGGTCATGGCTCACCAACCGATGTAGCGGAAGTAGAGTTGGTGTAGCTCGTTGAAGTAGATCTCGCGGATCATCCCAGAAACAGTCCCTCGATCAAGATCACCGAGGAAGAAGAAGCACCTCGATCCGTCCCACGCACAAGTACCTCGAGCAAGTCCCTCGAACAAGATCTCCGAGGAAGAAGAAGAAGAAGTTCCTCGAAGAAGGATCAAAGATATGAACCCTCTACCGGTATCCACACATCCCGTAGCAGAAATCCAGCAGCGCTCCTCCGTCTAGAGAAGAACGCCACCGAGAAAAGTAGAGGGAGAAAATCCTAATGGATTCCGATCTAGAACAGCGTCTAAACCGGGGTCTAATTGTGGAGCAACGGGGTTTAGAGGAGGGAGGGTGGCGCAGGGGGGCTAGGGTTAAGTTGTGCTGCGCCCCCCACCCCCCCCCCCCCCCCACATTATATAGGTGGCCAAGAGGCCCCTTTGCCGGCCAAGGGAGGTGTGGAGTCTCTATGGGACTCCTACTCCCAAAGGGAGTCCTTCCCACCGGGGAATCCTACTCCAAAATGGATTGCAATCCTACTTGGAGTAGGATTGCTCCCTATGGCGCCCTCCCCACCTCCTAGCCGGCTAGGGTCTGCCTAGGTGGCTTTCCCCAAAGCTACGGGCGTGGGGTAGTGAGTGGTACTACCCGGAACCTTCCGGAACCTTCAAGAACCTTCCAGGACCATCCGGGACCTTCCGGGATGGTTTCGGGACATTCCGGAACCTTCTGAAGCACTTCCAGGACCTTTCGGAACCGTTCTCGGACATTCCGGAGCCATCCGAATAGTTTCCAAGACCATCCGAGTTACAGTTTAAGCCACCCGATGACCGCTAAGGTTGTCGGGACTCCCAGCGATTGTCCGGAAACTATTCTGGTTGATCCAGGAATTCCCCAGTACCATTCTCATATGTTCCGGAACCACCTGGGACTACTCCAAAGTGATCCGGACATATCCTTAAATACCCAAAACTACTTCTGGTGCCCTTATGAACTATTTCATAAATCCCCGAAACTACTTCCGGTGCCCGTATGAACTATTCTGTTTTGCTTCCACTAGACCTTCTACCATTCCAGTATTCTAACAGACTACTGCTCGTTAAGTGTGTGACCCAATAGGTTCGGTATAATGCGGACATGACTCAGAACATCTTCCGGACATAGGTCAACAGCCTTTTGTCAATAGCCAATAATCAACAGCGGAGCCATGGACACCCATGTTGACTCCCGCACATACACGAAGAAACTTCGAGTGAACCATTATGTTTAGTCATGTACCATTCACTTTGCTTCGCGATATATGACAAAGTTAGAGGAGAGAAGTTTGGCACCCATGTCTAACAACTTCTTGAACACAAGCCACTCGTTATCCTCTTTGCTCGTTTGTCCCTTTTTTCTCGTTATCGTATTCCGGTATCCCCGTGACTGAATCACAATGCGTCTGGCCAGACTATAATGGATACCGTAAATACTGAGTGGGCCCGAAGTGAATATCTTCTTCATCGTGAAGGAGAAAATCGCAATCTTGAACTATCACAGTTATTAGACACACTATCCAATGTAACCAGAACTTATTTTACTACTTCCCAGTAACGAGAAGATTCATCTAAGAACCAAAGCACATCTTCCTGTGTGAAGCAACTTGATACTCTCATGGTCTAAGGAATTACGTATATGATAACATTTCATGATATGACTTATAACATTGTTACGATGTGATCTCTAAGTATATCATTCAATACTAGGGTCGGTTCAACATCATTGTTCTGCTAACAATATGTTCTCATTGCTACTGACATCCTTTTTACAAGAACAATGTCCATGATTAAGAAAACGTAATCATCAGTTAGCACATGAGCTGGTCTTAGAGGCTAAACCAGGAACTCTTGGTGTTTACATTTCCACACATGCAAGTGAGTTTTCTTCTGAATCTCATAGTCAGGGTCATTGCAATTATAGCACAGAAATATAAACATTAATTACGAACGTGGAAATATATATAATAACATTTTATTATTGCCTCTAGGGCATATTTCCAACAATCTCCCACTTGCACTAGAGTCAATAATATTATCAGTGCTTGAGCACTTTACACCTATGGCATACCGGTGTAATACATGCTTCATTTGTGGTATAAACTTCATCATCGGATCTGACGTTTCAGGCCCGTTTGTATCTTGCATATCTTCGCGTTTTTATGCTATCATAAAATTCTCTAATTTTATCAGTTTAGCTTTGTATATGTTTGAATCATTTGGCAGGACCTTGGTTCCTTAGAATAAGTCATGAAATCATTTCATCAATGTTCCATGAGCTTCAAGCATCTAAGAAACCATACCATGTTCATAAATGAACTGATGATTCAAAATACCCTCCCTTGTTACTTCTTTAAGCAACAATATATTTAGCCTCTGTTATAGAATTCTCCACAGTATCTAACTTAACACAGTTCCTTCATATTGTGCCACGCTTACGTGTGAAACACATAATCTCAATTAAAATCGAAAATCGGTCGGAGTAGGTATGAAGACTGAATTGGTGTAACTGATTTACATCAAAAATTCAGCTGGTGTAACTCATTACAACGAGCTCTTCATTATCTCCATTTTTCGAGAAACATATCTTATCTTTCATAAGTTTAAGTTTTCACTGTTAGTCCAATGATCAACATCTTGATCACTTTGGTATCTTGCTCAAACCCTTTTGGAGCATTGGACATATCTGGTTGTTTTACATATTATGGTGTACATGATTTTTCCAAACACACAGGTGAGTGGAATTCAATTCACATGCTTTTGCTTATCTGTGTTCATGAACACCGATTTCTGCAAACAACTTTTCACCATGACCTCGGCAAGAACATCCTTCTTGGCGTTTCATACTAAACTACTTTAGTATCATATCAATATGTAGTGTTGGCTTTAGCATGATCGGGAACTTACTATCTTCATAGATCACTTTGCTCAATACTAATGCTATATTAGCCCAAGTTCTTCAACTGAAAAACTATTTCCAATGAAGTCCTTATTCGTGTCAAGAAATTTATATCATTTCCAATCAACAATATGTCATATACATAAGGTTTTAGAAATATCATTCAGCTCCCATTTACTTTCTTGAACATTCAAGCATCTTCGTTTATTCCCGATGAAAACAAACTCTTTTGGAAATTTCATCATAACGAATATTCCAAATCCATTGTGCTAGCTTCAGTCCATCCCTGGATATCCAAGGCTTGCATCTATTTTAGCATCCTTTGAATCGACAAAACATTCCGGTCGTATCACATATACGTCCTTTGTTATATTTCCGTGTAGGAACTTTGTTTTGACGTTCATTCTACCACATCTTATAAATGAGATATGTAGTAATTGCTAATATAACCCGAACTGACTAAAGCATCTCTACGGTCGAAACTATTTCGAAGTAGTCAACCTTTGAACTTGCTAGAAAACAATTTTCCAACGAGTTGAGATTTATGGATAAAACAATTTCATCTGAATCAGTTATAGATCCATTTATATATTCTTCAGACTCTTAGTCGGAGGGTCAGCCAAGTTCAAAACTTGACTTACCTCCATGGATACTATCTCGGATTATTTGGCATTTAGCCAAATCCCGGAGTCAGGGCCCATCAACGCTTCTTTGTATATCACATGTTTATCATTGTCGAACAATAATATCTCGTTTTACATATCATGAATGTTTGTACGAGTTTTGTCTAACCTGTGTGGTTCAGCTGCGCACTTATTTGAAGATTCAACAATCTTTAACAAATTGCACTGTCCTCCCACTCACTCTTTTGCAAGAAACTATTTTCTTCAAAACACTTATCAGTTTTGTTTGAGCACAATGAACATTTTCACTAATGCTTACAATCATACATTGTAGCCAGAACTTATTTTACTACTTGCCAGTAACGGGTAGATTCATCTAAGAACCACAGCACATCTTCCGGTGTGAAGCAACGTGATACTCTCATGGTCTAAGGAATTACGTATATGATAACATTTCATGATATGACTTATAACGTTGTTACGATGTGATCTCTAAGTATATCATTCAATACTAGGGTCGGTTCAACATCATTGTTCTGCTAACAATATGTTCTCATTGCTACTGACATCCTTGTTACAAGAACAATGTCCACGATTAAGAAAACGTAATCATCAGTTAGCACATGAGCTGGTCTTAGAGGCTAAACCAGGAACTCTTGGTGTTTACATTTCCACACATGCAAGTGAGTTTTCTTCTGAATCTCATAGTCAGGGTCATTGCAATTATAGCACAGAAATATAAACATTAATTACGAACGTGGAAATATAACATTTTATTATTGCCTCTAGGGCATATTTCCAACAGGAAAGCGTGCGTTGATCTTCAAGCGAAGTGGAGGGCCCTGAAAGGTTAAGAGAAAGATCATATTGAGGTTGGACAAACCCCACCATGATGGGATTGTTGGACCTCCTTGCTGTTGGGCAGTGATAGTCTTGACTTCCTCCCTCACTGAGCGCTCCATCTCCGCTTGTCTTGCGGCATTTTCTTCTTCGGTAGCCCAATCGACGTGCTTCCCTTGATTATGATCCTTCTGGACTTGACGTAGACGCCATCCCAAAAAGTCCTCTCCGCTCGAGCCACAAGCAGACATCTCTACTACTCAACTTTTAGTCCTGGAAGAAACAGCTCGAAAAGAAAACACACGAAATCGCAAGATTCGCTGCCGGAACGACCCGGGCAAATATATAGCAAAACTTTCTGCACAGAAAGGAAGGTAACAGGTCAAAGTGGAGTCGGAGACGGGCTACGGGGTGCCCAGGCGGCCTCCCGGCGCGGCCAGGGGTGGGGCCACGCCAGGGGCCGCCGGGGCCCCCTGGAGCTGGTCTCCGGCTCCACTTAGGCCTCAAATTTTCTATATTTTGCAAAAACTCATAATCTGGAACTTTCATGACGGTTTCGCGATGTTTCCTTACCGTAATACATACCTTTCCTTATTCTGCCTCTGCTGGTGTCTGAAACGGGGCTGCTACATGTTCTTCATGAGATTTTGTGTATACCAAATCCACATCAACATTGACAGGATCTCCTGCTATGTAATGCTTAAGTCTTTGCCCATTCAACACTCGAGGTTTGCTGCCTTCGAAATTGTTAATCTTGATCGCACCCGAGCGGTAGACTTCCTCAATATGAAATGGCCCTTCCCACCTGGAAAGTAGTTTACCTGGAGAAAAGTTGAAACGGGATCTAAACAACAAAAATTTATCACCAACATTAAATTCACGTTTCAGAATCCTCCTATCATGCCACTTCTTTACCTTTTCCTTGAACATTTTAGCGCTCTCGTAAGCTTCACTTCTCCACTCATCTAGAGAAGTCAAGTTCATGAGACGCTTTTCACCAGCTAATTTCGGGTCAGCATTAAGCTCTCTAATAGCCCAGAAAGCTTTGTGTTCTAATTCTAATGGCAAATGGCAAGCCTTGCCATAGACCATCTTATAGGGAGACAGGCCCATGGGGTTTTTGTAAGCAGTTCTATACGCCCACAAAGCATCCCCTAACTTATTTGACCAATCCTTTGTATTTCTATTGACTGTCTTCTATAAGATCAACTTGATCTCTCTATTGGTGAGCTCAACTTGCCCACTAGTTTGGGGGTGGTACGGTGAAGCAATTCTATGATTGACATCTACTTGGCTAAGGCTTTTTCTAAAAGCTCCGTGTGTAAAGTGTGAACCCCCATCAGTAATGAGGTACCTGGGTACTCCAAACCTAGGAAAAATTACATCCTTGAGCATTTTCAAAGATGTTTTGTGATCAGCACTTTCAGTGGGGATTGCTTCTACCCACTTGGTTACATAATCAACAGCAACTAAAATGTGAGTGTACTTGTGTGAGAAAGGAAAACGACCCATAAAATAAAAACCCCAGCAATCAAAAGGCTCAATCACTAGAGAGTAATTCATAGGCATCTCATTCCTTCTACTAATATTACCAACTCTCTGACACTTATCATAGGATAAAACATTCTTTCTAGCATCCTTAAAGAGAGTAGGCCAATAAAAACCTGATTGAAGAACCTTATGTGCGGTCCTCTCACCAGCATGATGTCCTCCATATGGACTATCGTGACATTGTTTGAGAATGTCTTTTTGTTCATGCTCCGGTACGCATCTTCTCACGATCCCATCTGGACCTTCTTTGAAAATATGTGGGTCATCCCAAAAGTAATGCCTCAAATCATGAAAGAACTTCTTCCTTTGCTGAAATGTTAAACCTGGAGGCAAAAACCTTGCAACGATAAAATTAGCATAATCTGCAAACCCAGGATCGGAGAGAGATTGTACTTTAACAACAGCTAGTTGTTCATCTGGGAAACTGTCGTTGACTGGAATGGGATCATGCGGTATATCTTCCATCTTTGAAATATTATCCACCACCGGATTGTCTGCTCCTTTTCTATCGACAATCTTCAAATCAAATTCTTGAAGAAGGAGTACCCATCGGATGAGCCTTGGTTTGACATCCTTCTTCTCCATGAGATATTTAATGGCAGCATGGTCAGTATGAACAATAATCTTAGAATCAACAATATACTGCCTAAACTTATCACAAGCAAACACTACTGCCAAGAATTCATTCTCAGTAGTAGCATAATTATTTTGAGAACTATCAAGGGTTTTGCTGGCATACAATATAACATTCAACTTCTTATCAACCCTTTGTCCTAAAACAGCTCCAACAGCAAAATCACTAGCATCACACATAATTTCAAAAGGTAAATTCCAATCAGGTGGTTGTACTATAGGAGCAGTTATTAAAGCTTTCTTAAGAACTTTGAAGGCTTCCTTACAATCTTCATAAAAAACAAAAGGAACGTACTTCTGGAGAAGATTAGTGAGGGGTCTCAAAGTCTTAGAAAAGTCTTTAATAAATCTTCTATAGAAACCAGCATGACCGAGAAAACTACGAATACCTTTGATGTCTCGTGGATAGGGCATCCTTTCAATTGCTTTGATCTTGGCTCTGTCCACTTCAATTCCCCTCTCGGAAATCTTGTGTCCAAGAACAATTCCCGCATTGACCATAAAGTGGCACTTCTCCCAGTTAAGCACCAAATTTGTCTCCTCACATCTCTGCAAAACTTTATTAAGGTTGTGGAGACAATGGTGAAAAGAGGTTCCATAGACGGAGAAATCGTCCATGAATACCTCCACAATTTCTTCACATAAACCATGAAAGATAGCAGACATACACCTTTGAAAAGTAGCAGGGGCATTACATAAACCAAAAGGCATACGTCTGTAAGCATAAGTACCATAGGGACAAGTAAAAGTGGTCTTCTCTTGATCAGCAGTGTTAACATGAATTTCAAAGAAGCCAGAATAACCATCTAGATAGCAAAAGTGAGTGTTTTTGGATAACCTTTCAAGCATTTGGTCAATGAACGGCAACGGGTAGTGGTCCTTCCTGGTTGCCTTGTTCAGCTTCCTGTAATCAATACACATTCTATATCCAATAATAATTCTCTGAGGTATTAGTTCATTCTTATCATTAGGAACTACAGTTGTTCCTCCTTTCTTTGGAACATGATGAACTGGGCTTACTATCAGCTATAGGATAGATAATACCTGCGGCTAGAAGCTTGAGAATCTCAGTCCTTACAACATCCATCATTTTAGGATTCAGCGGTCGTTGATGATCAACAACTGGTTTAGCATCAGGCTCAAGGTTGATGGTATGTTGACAAATAGACGGACTAATCCCCTTAAGGTCATCAAGGGTATAGCCAATTGCACCTCGATGTTTGCGAAGTACTTCCAATAAATGCTCCTCTTCATATCCTGAAAGGTTAGAATTGACAATAACAGGATATACTTTCTTTTCATCTAAATAAGCATATTTGAGTGTATCGGGAAGAGGTTTAAGATCAAACACTGGATCTTCTTTTGATTGCGACAAAATTTCCAAAGGCTCAACTGGAAGGTTGTGCTTTAGGATAGCAGGTTGTCTTAGGAATATTTCGTCCAGCTCATTTCTCTCCTGCATGTGCAAATCATTCTCGTGGTCCTCCGTATATTGCTGCAAGGGATCGTTAGGAGGGATAGCAATGGAAGCAATATCTTCAATAATCTTATCATTACTAGGCAAGTCAGTACCACGAGGCTGCTTAGAGAACTTAGAAAAAATAAATTCATATGGCTCACCATTGAATTCAACAGAAACTTTACCTTTCTTGCAATCTATTATAGCTCCACAAGTTCTGAGAAAAGGTCTACCGAAAATAATGGGACAAAAATTATCCCTTACTGAACCAAGTACTAGAAAGTCGGTAGGATACTTTACCTTTCCGCATAAGACTTCAACGTCTCTCACAATTCCGGTAGGAGAGATAGTTGCTCTGTTTGCAAGATGAATAGTGACATCAACTTCTTCAAGTTCACAAGGTGAAATTTCACCCATGATCTCTTGATAAAGTGAATACGGGATAGCACTGGCACTCGATCCCAAATCGCATAGCCCATAATAATTATGATCTCCTATTTTGACAGATACTACTGGAGTACCTGAAATTGGGCCCTTATTCTTGGCTGTGACAAGGTTAGTGGAAACAGCACAAAAATTTATATTGGAATCTAAAGCATTATTAGTAATAAGATCCTTAACCAATGCAACTCGAGGATCGACCTTGATCTGGTCCTCGGGTTCATCAATTCTTCTCTCGCTCTTATTCATTATGCATGTCACAAAAGAGTGCTCCCTTATTCTTACGGAAAAAGGGGGCTTTTCATATATAACTGCAGGCACAACAGGGTCAGCAACATGTATATCAATAGATGATTCCTTGAAGGGTTTATGATGCTGACTCTTCTTCTTCTTAGAAGAGTCAATATGAGAGGCAAAGTCCTTTCAAAAATCAATCATTAGATGGGAATCAAGACCAATATTAGAGCAAAAGGCATTAACGGAATCAGTTTTCACATAGCTCTCTATATAATCATGCTCATAATTTATAGTGGGTTCAATACCTTTATCTATTTCCCAAACTTCAGTATTCTTCTGGATCCTTTCAAGTAGATCCCATCTTTCTTCAACGCTTTTCGTCTGAATACCCCACTAGAGGAGGCATACAACATCTCCTTATCCTGACGAGAAAGCCTAGCATAAAAGTTTGTAAGTATAGTTTCCTTGGGGAGATCATTTATAGGACATTTGAGCATTAGAGATTTCAATATCCCCCAAGCTTGAGTGATACTTTCTCCTTCACGAGACCTAAAGTTATAGGTATAATTCCTGTGTCGATGAATTTCATGAAGAGGATAAAACTTGGTATAAAAGAGAGACATAAGTTCATGCCAATCAAGCAAATAAGAGTTATCGAGAAGCTTATACCAATCTGAAGCTTTATCTATAAGCGATACGGAGAACAATTTCTTCATGACAAACTCCTTTGATACACCTGCAAGCTTAAATTGTGAACATAGTTGTGATAAATAGCAACTGTTCACTGGGATGTCTATCTCCTGCATAACGATTAGCCAAGACACAATCGATAATACCAGCTGGTATTTTGTAAGGCACAATTTCAGTAGGGGAGGTACAACCACCACAGATGTGGGGAATTTCCCCATAAGCAATGATCCAATAGCTAGGTTGTCCATACGTACAAAGAACAGCAACAGCAAAATAAAAGCAACGATATAAAAATTCCTTACCGGCTTCACTTACCAATAGCGCTATGCTCCCCGGCAACGGCGCCAGAAAACGTAGCTTGATGACCCTCAACGTAAAGGGATCTATTGTAGCGCTTTTGATAAGTAAGAGTGTCGAACCCAACGAGGAGCGAAAGGTATTGATAGGTGATGAAGGACAAGGAATAACTGCAAACACTGAAAGATAACTTTTTAGGGGTTTTCGATATAAGAAACTATAAGATAAAAGCAAGCAAAGTAAATAGCACTGAGGAGCAGCAAGTGGCCCAATCCTTCTGTGTAAAGGATAAGCCTGACACCTGAACTTATAAAGACTAAAGCGTTCTTGAGGACACAAGGAGAGGTAGTCACGTGCTTTCTCCATACTCCGTATCGATAACAAGTGTTGTGCTGATAAGTGTTGAGTGGGTGGATCTGTGCTAGCACACCTTCTAGACTAAGATAAGTGCACTCTTATGATTAAACATCTTGCAAGCATCCGCAAATACAAGATAGAAATTAAGGCAAAGCCTAACCACAACAACAAGATCAAGGATCCATTACTCCCTTGTGCTAAAGTGTGCAAACTGTGGTTCAGGTTTCTGTGACTCCGGCAACCCACCGTAAGCATTCTTAATACACAATGTATTCCCCTAGGTCCTTAAGAAGGAGAAGTGTTGAGTGTTCGACTCACACAACACCACTAGGAAAATAACAACACAACTTAAATATCAAACAACACAAATTACTTCAACATCATATGACTACTAGCAACTAGACTTCTGCCATGTCCTCAAGAACTAAAGTAACTACTCACAAGAAATAAAAGAGATCATGATCAGAGGTGATAAATATATGATAAACAATCTGGACATAATGGTATTTCTCCAACAAAACTCAATAGCATTCACCACAAAGGAGTAATCAACACCGGTAGAGTAGAGAGGATAGATAGTACGGATTACAACACAAGATGAACTTGTGAGGTGAGATTGGATGGTGGTGGAGATGGTGCTGATGTTGGGGATGATGTTGATGATGATCTCGATGATGCCCGTGACCATGGTGATGACGATGGCGATGATCTCCCATTCCGGGAGGTGATCTCCTAGCCGGAATCTGCCCGCCGGAGAGCCCTTTTCTTCTCTGTAGGTTTCCGCCACGGAGCGGCGGCGGAACTCCGTGATGGCCTCTCTTTTTAGGGTTTTCGCGTAACGAGGAGTATATAGGCCAGAGGGGGAGCCGGGAGTGGCCCCATGGCTCCAGGCGCCCTCCCGGCGCGGCCAGGGGTGGGGCCTCGCCAGGTGGCCGCCTGGGGCTCCTGTGGCCCCCCCTTTGGCCCCTCTTCGGCAAGTCTTCGTTATTCTTCTGTAAAATACCCCCCGTCGATTTTCATGTAATTTGGAGGTATTCTTCTTCAGCAACTCAGCGTCCACTTTTTACCGCTGAATCCTGCGTCTGCTGCTTCGGCACCGGAAAGTTGCAAACTATGTAAAATAAGCCAAAGCAACATAAGAACATCATCGTAACATGAAATATATCAATGAATAAGGATGAATTACGATATAAAATAGTGATGCATTTTGGACGTATCAACTCCCCCAAGCTTAGACCTCGCTTGTCCCCAAGCGAAAGCTGAGCTCGGTAAACCTGTCCACAAGTTTAGAGAGTGAAGTGTCGATAAAAAAATACGGACAAGAAGCATCATGATCTTTTCACCAAACTCAAACATCCTGAACAGAAATCTCCAACTCATAAAGCCCTTATGAAAGAGTAATAACAATTACAATCAAAAGTAGGGCTAAGGAAACTTATCAAATCATGGCAAACAATTCCTTTGGTCAAGGGACACCTAAAAGCTTTTACCTTTGCTCTTTCTCTTTATATTTTGAAGTGATGATTTGGAACTTTTTGAAAGAACAAGCTATTAGTCATGAAGTGTAAATGCTAACACAAAGGAAGATGTTTGCTTGGAAAAGGCTTTTACAAACAACTTACTTATCAAGAGATAATGTCAACAATAATATGGCATGGCAAACTTTAATGCAACATTATATTGATGAATGTTCATCAGCATCAAGTGGTTGTTCTCTTTGGGAAAGGAGGAAGTAGGGAAACTGACTCAACATAAAAGTAAAGGAACTAACAGCCTTGTTAAAGGAAAGCAGGAAAAACTCAAGTTCTATCCTTAGATCAAACAGAATGAAAACAAGTTTTGAGAGGTGCATGATTTGTCAACGAATGCTAATAGATAACTCAATTGCTTCTCAGATTGGACAAGTTTCGAGGAACGGCTCCCAAACGGGGACGATCACATCCCCACAATCTCCTTTGTTTATCACTGCCAAAGTTTTCTGATTTCTCATGAACAAAGCGTGAAGGAGGTTTGTTGGTTGTGATTATCTTTTGTGAGCTAGGCGCACTCATGCCAGTTCCTCCTCGTATTAGGGGTTTGCAGATTAGACATGCAATCCCGGGGTAAAACTTGTCCAACTTAAGAAGATCATGAGTTAACTACTACTTCCTCATGAGCTAAAACAGGGGCACAAAACAGAAGATTTTGAACATCCAAGGATAACACAAAAATTCTATGCTTTAGGAGTGGTAGTGGAATACCACGAATAGGAAGGTATGGTGGACTCATTTGGAAGGTACTGGTTTCAGGGTATGGATGTACAAGCAGAATTCCGCTTAGTACAGAGGATTGGCTAGCAAAGGCTTTGAGAGAACAGACAAATGATGATGACTTGGATGCAAAGCAATATAAATCATAAACATTACAACAAGCATAGCACATCAAGTTGTCTTCCTTGTCAACATAACACTACAAGCATAATAACAAAGAGGGTATTGGCTATGTCGCTACTTTGAGAAAAATAACATGCTTGTTGTTATGAACAAAGCTATGTTTGCCAAGATTAAATAAATTTTTCAAAGCCATACCTGATATATGGTCAATACTCCCCATAAGAATTGTCACGAGGTCGATTATGTGAAGAGAATACCGAGTGCAGCGAAGGGATCAATAGACTTCTCATTAATATTCCATCATAGACGACTCCACACTCACGGAGACATAACTCTCCAGAAAGGAGTGATAGACCTTAAAGCAAACACCTATTTTATAAGATAACTTCCCTAGACATGATATGACTCTACTTGACTCTAAAAGACAAAGATAAAGATAAAAATATCAGGCACTCCCCCAAGCTTGGAACAAGCTAAGGGGATGCCAATACCCGAGGAGATTTACTCCTCATCCTGTTGTGGTTGTTTCTTCAGATCCCTGATGACACGGCGAAGGGTTCGGTTTTTAGCTTCCAGGATTTCCACTTGCACTTTCAGTACACAGAAATCTTCACAAAGTTGGTTGGTGATGCGGCAGGCTTCGGAGATGCTGGAAAGGGTGCGTTGATCTTCAAGCGAAGTGGAGGGCCCTGAAAGGTTAAGAGAAAGATCATATTGAGGTTGGGCAGACCCCACCATGATGGGATTGCTTGGACCTCCTTGCTGTTGGGCAGTGATAGTCCTGACTTCCTCCCTCACGGAGCGCTCCATCTCCGCTTGTCTTGCGGCAGTTTCTTCTTCGGTAGCCCAATCGACGTGCTTCCCTTGATTAAGATCCTTCTGGACTTGACGTAGACGCCATCCCAAAAAGTCCTCTCCGCTCGAGCCACAAGAAGACATCTCTACTACTCAACTTTTAGTCCTGGCAGAAATAGCTCGAAAGGAAAACACACGAAATCGCGAGATACGCTGCCGGAACGACCCGGGCAAATATATAGCAAAAATTTCTGCACAGAAAGGAAGGTAACAGGTCAAAGCGGAGTCGGAGACGGGCTACGGGGTGCCCAGGCAGCCTCCCGGCGCGGCCAGGGGTGGGGCTGCGCCAGGGGGGGCGCCTGGGCCCCTTGGAGCTGGTCTCCGGCTCCACTTAGGCCTCAAATTTTCTATATTTTGCAAAAACTCATAATCTGGAACTTTCATGACGGTTTCGCGATGTTTCCTTACTGTAATACATACCTTTCCTTATTCTTCTTCTGCTGGTGTCTGAAACGGGGCTGCTACATGTTCTTCATGAGATTTTGTGTATACCAAATCCACATCAACATTGACAGGATCTCCTGCTATGTAATGCTTAAGTCTTTGCCCATTCACCACTTCAGGTTTGGTGCCTTCAAAATTGTTAATCTTGATCGCACCCGAGCGGTAGACTTCCTCAATATGAAATGGCCCTTCCCACCTGGAAAGTAGTTTACCTGGAGAAAACCTGAAACGGGATCTAAACAACAAAACTTTATCACCAACATTAAATTCACGTTTCAGAATCCTCCTATCATGCCACTTCTTTACCTTTTCCTTGAACATTTTAGCGGTCTCGTAAGCTTCACTTCTCCACTCATCTAGAGAAGTCAAGTTCATGAGACGCTTTTCACCAGCTAATTTCGGGTCAGCATTAAGCTCTCTAATAGCCCAGAAAGCTTTGTGTTCTAATTCTAATAGCAAATGGCAAGCCTTGCCATAGACCATCTTATAGGGAGACATGCCCACGGGGTTTTTGTAATAAGTTCTATACGCCCACAAAGCATCTCCTAAATTATTTGACCAATCTGTTCTATTTCTATTGACTGTCTTCTGTAAGATCAACTTGATCTCTCTATTGGTGAGCTCAACTTGCCCACTAGTTTGGGGGTGGTACGGTGAAGAAATTATATGATTGACATCGTACTTGTCTAAGGCTTTTCTAAAATCTCCATGTGTAAAGTGTGAACCCCCATCAGTGATGAGGTACCTGGGTACTCCAAACCTAGGAAAAATTACATCCTTGAGCATTTTCAAAGATGTTTTGTGATCAGCACTTTCAGTGGGGATTGCTTCTACCCACTTGGTTACATAATCAACAACAACTAAAATGTGAGTGTACTTGGGTGAGGAAGGAAAAGGACACATAAAATCAAAACCCCGGCAATCAAAAGGCTCAATCACTAGAGATTAATTCATAGGCAACTCATTCCTTCTACTAATATTACCAACTCTCTGACACTTATCATAGGATACGGAGAACAATTTCTTCATGACAAACTCCTTTGATACACCTGCAAGCTTAAATAGCGAACATAGTTGTGATAAATATAGCAAGTGTTCACTAGGATGTCTATCTCCTGCATAACGATTAGCCAAGACACAATCGATAATACCAGCTGGTGTTTTGTAAGGCAAAATTTGAGTAGGGGGAGGTACAACCACCACGATGTGGGGCGTTTTCCCATAAGCAACGATCCAATAGCTAGGTTGTCCATACGGACAAAGAACAGCAACAGCAAAATAAAAGCAACGATATAAAAATTCCTTACCGAATCCACTTACCAATAGCGCTATGCTCCCCGGCAACGGCGCCAGAAAACGTAGCTTGATGACCCTCAACGTAAAGGGATCTATTGTAGCGTTTTCGATAAGTAAGAGTGTCGAACCCAACGAGGAGCGAAAGGTATTGATAGGTGATGAAGGACAAGGAATAACTGCAAACACTGAAAGATAACTTTTTAGGGGTTTTCGATATAAGCAACTATAAGATAAAAGCAAGCAAAGTAAATAGCACTGAGGAACAGCAAGTGGCCCAATCCTTTTGTGCAAAGGATAAGCCTGACAACTGAACTTATAAAGACTAAAGCGTTCTTGAGGACACATGGAGAGGTAGTCACGTGCTTTCGCCATACTCCGTATCGATAACAAGTGTTGTGCTGATAAGTGTTGAGTGGGTGGATCTGTGCTAGCACACCTTCTAGACTAAGATAAGTGCACTCTTATTATTAAACATCTTGCAAGCATCCGCAAATACAAGATAGAAATTAAGGCAAAGCCTAACCACAGCAATAAGATCAAGGATCCATTACTCCCTTGTGCTAAAGTGTGCAAACTGAGGTTCAGGTTTCTGTCACTCCGGCAACCCACCGTAAGCATTCTTAATACACAATGTATTCCCCTAGGTCCTTAAGAAGGCGAAGTGTTGAGTGTTCGACTCACACAACACCACTAGGAAAATAACAACACAACTTAAATATCAAATAACACAAATTACTTCAACATCATATGACTACTAGCAACTAGACTTCTCCCATGTCCTCAAGAACTAAAGTAACTACTCACAAGACATAAAAGGGATCATGATCAGAGGTGATAAATATATGATAAACAATCTGGACATAATGGTATTTCTCAAACAAAACTCAATAGCATTCACCACAAAGGAGTAATCAACACCGGTAGAGTAGAGAGGATAGATAGTACGGATTACAACACAAGATGAACTTGTGAGGTGAGATTGGATGGTGGTGGAGATGGTGCTGATATTGGGGATGATGTTGATGATGATCTCGACGATGGTGATGACGATGGCGATGATCTCCCCTTCCGGGAGGTGATTTCCTCGGTGGAATCTGCCCGTCGGAGAGCCCTTTCTTCTCTGTAGGTTTCCGCCACGGAGCGGCGGCGGAACTCCGTGATGGCCTCACTTTTTAGGGTTTTCGCGTAACGAGGAGTATATAGGCCAGAGGGGGGAGCCGGGAGTGGCCCCAGGGATCCAGGCGCCCTCCCGGCGCGGCCAGGGTTGGGGCCGCGCCAGGTGGCCGCCTGGGGCTCCTGTGGCCCCCCTCTGGCCCCTCTTCGGCGAGTCTTCGTTATTCTTCTGGAAAATACCCCCCGTCGATTTTCAGGTAATTTGGAGGTATTCTTCTTCAGCAACTCAGCGTCCACTTTTTACTGTTGAATCCTGCTTCTGCTGCTTCGGCATCGGAAAGTTGCAAACTGTGTAAAATAAGCCAAAACAACATAAGAACATCAGCGTAACATGAAATATATCAATGAATAAGGATGAATTGCGATATAGAATAGTGATGCATTTTGGACGTATTAGATGCGGAGGGAGAGAAAACCCACGATCTACATGCGAAAGAAGTATGACTCGCTCACCGTCCCGTGGAAGAGTTTCGTCTTCTCCAGGAGCGGGAAGACGACAACCCTCGCGAGGAACCAGGCTAGCGTCCTGGTACCCCAGCAACATGTCCTCCGTCACGATCGACGGGAGCCATTCTCCGGCAGACATGGTCCCGGCGGCGGCGGAGGAGCAGCGAGAATGACGACCTCCCAGGGTGGAGCGCGAACAACTGGCGAGGAATAGGAAGAACTCCCTGACGGCGGAAGCAAGAACACGGGAGAGAGAGAGAGAGAGGAAGCTAGAGCGGAAGCGTCAAGAGGAAGAAGACCCCAGATCTGATTTTGGCCGCGGGGGGAGGGCTTTTATAGCTCAGGATGGCAACCGCCACGCGTCAGATCCGCAGCCTATTACGGGCGTGCCGGTTGCCTTCCCCATAATTCGCTCCACTTCCCCATAATCCCTCCCACTTCCCCACACGGCGGTTAATGATTATCCTAAAAGACCGCCGTGGGAATCGAGGAGACAGGCCTGACAGCGTGTCCACTTACCTTGACAAGAAGATCCTCTTCATTTGAAACTGAATCAGATTTTGATTCGAAGCCCGAGACCGTATCGAATACTCGGAAGGCACGTAGCACCGCATCGAGAAACAACTTACTCGGAAAAATTTCTGTCAACGTTTCAAGACGAAGTACAATATCGATTGAAAAAACTCTCCGAGTAAGTCATCACTCGGAAGAAATTATTGTACCCAAAACGACCGAGTAAGCTGTCACTCGGAACGCTAAAGAACGCAAGTGGGGCTTCGGTAACTCGGAACAGCGACAGGGGGGGACCACCTGAAGCTAAGTAAGCTAGTTGTGAAAGAATTGCGTTCCTAAAGCACACTGCAAACGAAAAATCTTGTACTCGCCAACTACTTAAGGGAAAGTCCAAGTAGCTGACTCACTAATGGTCCGTCTCTGACGAAGAATGCCAGACCACTAGTATGACCAGGCGTAGGGGGTAAAGAATCGATATCCCATGCGGTATGACCTAAAGCTCATTACGATGCTTTAGGATATCGAACTTTACAAATCTGGTTTATATGGAGTTTAAGGCCTTTTACTCCAAGACACGCCTTCCGAGGCCTCGGTCCACCTCTTCCGAGAGACGCTTGAGTGTCGCCAGATTTTTCCTTTAACTTTCCCAACCCACACTCGAGGAAAAATTTCAAGTGTCAATAAAGTCCTTCGAGGCCTCTTATTGAGTTTAACCTTCACATACCTCATGAAATCTGACAAATGTCAGCTGCCTCAATCGCAAGCACCCGAAAGCACTTGGGGGCTACTATCGTGGTCACACCAAAGGTATACCCTTAGGCAGTGGAAACCAAGGGGTACCCTCAGATCCTTTGTCTCTCAAACACACCCAATAAAATAAATAAGATCGCTAAAGAATACAAAGCTTTATCAAACTCAGAGGCTCAATTCACAATGTCTCCGAGTAACATGTTACTCGGAAGAAGAGATGGCCTCCGAGTAGTTAGTTACTCGGAAAGCAAACAGGCTCCGATTTGTTAGTTACTCGGAAAAGGGGACCGGCGAGCTGTTCGTTACTCGGAGGGTAGGAACGCAACGGGCGTGAAACATTCAAGACCACGGGCGTTTCTCCTCCTTTATTAGTAGTAATGAAGAGTCTGTTTCCTGTATTTAGTACACGCATTTAACCTTGTAATTAAGACCTATTTACTGGGGCATTGAAGGGGCAGAGACGCACTCTATATAAGCCTCCCCCCTCGCCCCAAAAAGGGTTACGCGCAACATTTCCTCGGATTTGAGCAAGAACACCCAAGTAAGCCTGGGACAGGATTAAGGTTGTTATCTCCAAGGAGAGGCCTAACATGTATAATTCTCCCTGCGTCAACCACTCTACGTACAAATTCATTTAGCTCCTATTACACCCCTACATCTATTGTCAGAATTCTATCCACGACACCCACCCCTCTGATGGTACATCCTTGCCACGTAGGCACGACTGAGCGACCGTGGGTCTCGAATTGACATGGGTGTACCGTCGTTTTTTTAGGGAAGGGGGTGTACAGTCGTTGATCCTAATAGTACGATGTGCAACCCTATCAACGTTGACTACGGTGATAGTCAAAAATATTATATTCATCTAGGCGGCCTCCAGACTCTCATCGGTGTCGTTTGAAATGATGTCGTCCTCACCTGCCGCCACGGCCTCCTAGGTCGCCATGAGCGCGCGCTCAGCATCGAAGAACCTCTCCGTTCAGGGCTAAAAGAGGCCGCCGAGGCGGTGGAACCTCGCCCAGGCGTTGTTTCGGCCGCGGGAGAGCGCGCCGCGGGCGCGTGCCTGCGCCGACCGCACCCCGATCGACCAAAGGAGGCAGGGGGCGGGAGTAGCCCGCCTTGTCATCGTTTCGGCTGCCGCTCCGGCCTCCACGATTGCTACCTCCTCCTCTGGCCTTCACTATTGCTCGTCGGAGTGGGAGTTGGATGCGGCAGAGGGGAAGATGGATGCGGCGGTAGAAAGGGGATGGAATGCGAGACGAGAACCCTATCCCTAACCCCGTACATATAGCGGCTCGAGAGAAAAATGCGGGTTGCTCACATTTTTTTTTTTAAGTTCGGTCAGGATTATCAGATCTATTCAGGCAGCAAAACACATTCGTTCACCAAAAAATCCATATATTGCAGCGAAATTGGACATCTGCTAGAGTTGCTCTGACCGAGCTGATCTGCCTCCAATCCGGGGTAGAGTTTTGAGAGGCTACAAGAACTTCCACTATGGATAATATCCATATCCGAGAAGACCAAACCCTGGCCACAAAGTCCCCACAAGGGGTGACAAATGTGGTGCCGTGTCCTGCTGCTACCCCCCTGATCACCGTGCGTGCGTGCCCAGGCATCTGGTGCGCTTGCGCTGCGCACCAGGAGCAGTTCGTTCACCTCCACTCCTCTTGAAGAAAACACTTGATATCTAGCGCAGTAAGGAGCAGCATCCAACGGGCGACGCAGCTATGGCCACGGCCACCAGCTCCTCGCGACTCACCGCCACCTACTCCTTCCTCTCCTCCACGCCATGCTCGCCCACCACCATGGCGGCGCTTCCACGGCGGCGGAGCGCGCGGTACCCCCGCATCCAGGCCATCGAATTCGACCAGAACACGGTGAGGCAAAAGGGATACAATGCCCAGCTTGGCAAGTTTATCGCTTGATTTCCTGTCGAGTTTTGACGCGCGGTTTCTTGGTGTCGCTTCAGGTTGTGGCCATAACTGTCGGCGTCGTCAGCGTTGCCGCCGGGATAGGTATCCCGATTTTCTACGAGAATCAAATCGACAATTCCGTGAGTGCCTGTTATTTTCACAAAGTCCAGTTTGTAGAGAATTATTTCCTGTGAACAAGCATGCAGTTGGGTAAGCAATTAGATTTGCTGAAGTAAGGTTATGAGTAGCATTTTAGAAACAGGTTAACTGAAACTGAAAGAGCTTAAACTGTTCCCCTGCTATGTTCTCTGAATGATGAAAACAATATGTGATTGTACATTTCGCCGATGCAGGCGAAGAGAGACAACAACCAGCCGTGCTTCCCCTGCAGTGGCTCTGGCGCGCGTACGTGATCATGCCCTTTGATTGATGTCTTATTTTGCTTCACTCTTCAAATTTACTTTTCCAAACCCTTTTTGTATATGCTTGGATGGAGTACAATATAGTCGTTCCAATCACATGGTACACTAGATGTCAAATGAGACGAACTACTGGAATTTGGAAGATTGAGGTTGATTTCTGATAGGAATTTTCCACACTGTATTTTGCTCTAACTGTTTGGTAGTCTGGTTTTGGCTGGAATGTTACCTTTGTAGATGTTTAGGAGCATTGTCCTTAGGCCTTTCGTGCCTTGTAATTGGACTAATCTATTCTTTATTTTCATTTCAATGAAATGGAATTGGGCTGCCGCTTGTTGCTCTCTTTTTTTAGAAACAATTTCTTTTTTGCAAACCGTATGCCCAATAGTAACTTGGATCAGCTAGTTGTGTCATTTTCTTGTGTCAAAGAGGTAATCGTTGTTCGGGTGTTGTCATTGACAGTGATGGTGTCGGTGATTGTTTGTTGCATATAGTTTGCCGCGTCGGTTATCAATGTTGGACAATGCTATACGTACGACACTGCTTGTACGATTTTTGTACGACATGTCGCCAGAGCCTTTCATCAGATAAACCGACTGAAGCAGGACCTTTAGATGGACTATCGTACAGAAATCGTAGCAAGAAATGTCGTACGCGAAGCAGTTCTGATCTTTGTTTTTGTTTCTTCTTCTTTTTATCCTTGTAGACTTAGTGTCTCGAGTAGATCTTAATATTGTGTCGTTGCAGAGGCCGAATGTAATGGATATCATCTTGATATTAATATATTGTCCTTTCTCGAAAATGAAACTATTCTCTCAAGTCGGCAGGAGGCTATTCATAACAAAAACATATGCTGTTTTCACGGTGCATGCTGCATATATTACTCTGTAACCGTATCGATTCTTATGTTTTCTTTGTCAGCATCTAGTAGATCAGAATGTTGAAAAGAAATCGTTGATTTTCCAGAGGTATGCAGGTTTTGCACCGGAGCGGGAACTGTTACTGTAGTACTTGGCGATGGTGAATCTGAAGTATCAAACTGTGTCAACTGTGATGGCATTGGCTCGTTAACATGCACCACATGCCAAGGTAGTGGCATTCAGCCACGCTATCTTGATCGCAGGTAATGGATTGTTTTCCAAAATGTTTTCATATTTGCATGTGTTTATCTGTGGAATAACCATGCCAATTTATTTGACAACTTCTTAGTGGTAGAATGGTACTATTGAATTACCAAAATGAAATGATGCTTGACATAGAACTCAACTGAAGCTATCATAACATGGGATTAAATGTAGTCATTTAGAGATGACAAAATGACTTAGCTACAGCTGGCCCATGCTGTTTGTCACATTATAGAGGAGCCTATCTGTCGGCCCCTTGTCTTTTATGCTTGTCCTTGATAACAGAATGTTGAATATGTTCGTTTCTTACACCCAAATATTCTGGTTGAGGCCTGGAGGGGTGATATTCCGAATAATGGATATTGTTTGAACAAAGATGTCTGATGGTTTCTCTATTTGGTTGACCAACCAGGGAATTCAAGGATGATGATGACTAAATGTTTTGTCATCACTGGCTAACGACAGTAAGGTGAGGAATCTGATCTAAGGAAGATGCTGCATACTTGGTGGCGTGTGTCCGTCAGGATTGATCTGATTGTTTTGTGTTGTATTACGTTTCCTTTTTTTGGTAAATATGTATGGATGTATATGAACTCTTTCAACGTCTGAAATGACTGTCCCTCACTGGGTAAAGATGATACTGTATGTTTTTGTTGAGCGTTGTTCAATTCATGCCACATAGCTTGTTCGTTCCATTGTACAACCTCTGTAAAGTAATATAAGACGATTTGGGTCACTAAAATAGTGATCCAAAACATCTTATATTTATAAACAAAGGGAGTACGTCTTCGGTAAAAAGCTTACGCTTTTTGATAATCTTAAGTAAGAGTGTCATTATTTCTTCTCTCACTTGTCATAGGGATTTACCTCGTTATTATTTGTGGGAATCTTATTCTATACATAACATAATGTCAATATAGGCTCCCCACTATGCCTTGGATAAACTTGATGCATCTAACGTGACGTTCACTAAATCTTTCAAAGTACATTATTTTTGTTACTCAACCCCGTTTGACTGGGTTGCACAAAGAGGCATCCTTTCATGAATAATGCATTGTTCTACACAGAATAAATTAAACTTTTCTGAAAAGTACTCCCCACCATGATCAGGCTAGACTTGTTTATTTTTCATTATAATTTGATTTTCATCTTTCGTCTTATATATTTTAAAGCAATTTAGTGTCTTATCTTTAATATTTAAAATATACACCTAAAGAAGTTTAGTGAAATCACTTATTAATGTCACGAAATATTTATTTTCACCTTTAGTCAACACACCATTTATCTCACACAGATCACAGTGTATGGTCTCCAATGGTGCCAAGTGTCTCTCCTACGCAAATGCAACACATGGCACTTAGATCCTTTGGTTAAGGTGAAACTAGAGATTAAATTCATCTTGTCTAGCCCTGTCATACAACAAAAAATAATGTGGTAAAGACGTGAATGCCAGGCATCATATTCATCAACACTCAAATGTACTCCCTCCGTTCCATATTAGATGATTTACAAATAGATGTATCTTGAACTAAATGTAGTCTAGATACATTTATTTGGAAGTCATCTATTATGGAACGGAGGGAGTATATGATTCACGACTTTATTACTAAAATCCACTGGGGAAAGGCAGAACAAACCTCGCATTCATAGCCTTTTTCTAAGAAAAATCATATTCTGATATGACTACTTTATTAGACGTGAATACTAACTCAAAACCTTCTTTACATAGAAGAGATTCACTAACAATGTTTTTTTATAGCAGAGACATGTTGCACGTTCTTAGCCTGTGGCACCCCGGCTCAGAGCAACCGGTTTACCTTACATGGCCAGCCCAGAGACCAAGTCTTCTGGCAATGCACAACATATTGGTACAGATACAACCGCTTCATTAATAATTATACAGATACAAAGGTTCGGGGATACAAACTGCTACGAGGCATGGCGGCACATCGCGTGCGGCAACACTATCAACATTATTTATGTCACATCTCAAGGCCTCAATACGATCGACGAAGAACTCTACGGCAGCGGAATAACGGAGTGATGGAGCTCCAATCCACAAGGACACTGCTGGGACACGGCCTAGTTCGCGAAGTACGTCACAGCCAACTCTTCGGGTGGTACGGCTTCTCCTGCATCTGGCATGACACGCTAGGTCAGTACATTGAATGTACTTGCAAGCTCACAACAGCCAAGTCATCAGGAAAGCAATAGCATGGCAAGAATGCAAACAATAACATGGCAAGTTAATACTTAGAGCAAGGATAAATCATAACTCACGATCACCACATGACCGTGCCACTTACCTCCGAGTCACCCCGACTCGGTATCCGGGTCGTCTCATGACCAATCATCATACGGGTCGTCGCATGACCACTCAACGGGTTAGGTGCCCTTTGTTACCACCCAACCAATCCGGTCATCACATGACCAGCAACTCAGCATCATTATTATTATGCAGGTTTGTGTTGACCATCGTGTGACCTAGTATGAAATGTGTCCCATGATCGAGGACGCGGCTATTCGAATAGATTGTGACTCTGCAGAGTTTGTGCACGTTACCCACACTATGGAGTTCTTCCTCCACCCAGCACCCCGGAACTTGTCCCACAGGATCCTTGGAACTCGTTCTGCAAGAGTGAGCTAGGACTTCTCCAACGAAACTTGCCTACCGCGTAACCTCCCTACGGTATCACCGACACACTGTCTTGGGTATCCCTGTGTCCTCCCGACACTGACCATCACATGGCCCTGACCAACACGTGGTCCATAAACTTTGTCCTCCTCTGGGACCCCCGGGTAAATAACTCTGGATGTCGAGATTATCACCACCTACCTGATCAGGGTAGCGTGCGTGCATAACCCCCCCTCTTTGGTGATACCCGTAGAAGGCACAACGATAGCCCAAGCTAAGGCCCTCCCATATAGACAAATCTGGCTGCACGGATAAAGCTCGGTTCGGTGGCACTTGGTCAACGGTTATTAAGTTCATTAGATTCCCATGATTAGTTCTTACGACATGAAGGTACATAGCAACTGATACGTCCAAAACGTATCTATAATTTCTGCTTGCTCCATGCATGTTTTGTGTGATATTGCTATGATCTAGATACACTTTCATACACTTTTGATCATATTTGGACTAACCTATTAACTCAGTGCACCACAGTGTCAGTTCCTGTTTTCTGCTGTTTTTCTATTTCCGTTTTCCCCCGTATAAAAAGTTCTCCAAAAATCCGGGAAAATTCAGATAAAAAATCAACGCAGACGAAGCTTCGCGAAGAGCCCGAGAGGGGCCAGAGGGGAGCCAGGGGGCCCAGGAGGCCACCCGGCGCGGCCCCACCCCTGGCCGCGCCAGGGGGGCGCCTGGGGCCCCTAGTCCACCTCTGGCTGCCCCCCTTCGCCTATATATTCTCCGTGACGCGAAACCCTCGAGGACAGAACCCTTTTTCGCGATCTCGCCTCTGTTCCGCCGCCGCCGCGCTTCCGAGATCGGGAGCACCAGAAGACCTCTTCCCGTCACCCTGCCGAAGGGAGGGCCGACCTCCGGGAGTCTCCTCTCCACCATGGATGCTTCCCGGATGACTCGTGAGTAGTTTCCTTTGGACCATGGGTCCATGATCAGTAGCTATGTGATGTTCTCCTCCCCTCTTTGTTCTTCATGGATTAGACCTCGTGAGCTGCCCTACATGATCGAGGCACTTTTGTAATCTTTTTGCTGTTGCTATGCTGAGTTTGATGGGATCTGATGGATTATGAGATTATGTTCAGATTGTGATTGAGTAATATATTTGGTTTTTATCTCTTATATTTTTGTTCCTAAGTAATTCTTGCATGTTCTCCGTTGCTGTTTATTGCTTTGGCCAAGTAGTAGGTAGTGACTCCAAGAGGGAACGTTATGCTCGATTGTGGGTTCATGCCCCCCGATGACACGCTTGAGTGACAGAAACATGAGTCTAGGGGATGTGCTATTGCCACAAGGGGGAAAACAACGGTGCTTGTAACCGCGGTTGCAAGGATTGTTTACTTTATGCATAGTGCTTTTTAATGCAGTTGTCTGTTGCTTTGGGTTTACACTTTGGGTGGGGCTCGCAACTTAATACCAGCGAGATGTTCTGGATAGATATCTCAAGGTGGATGATTAGTAGTAGATGCAGTTGGATTTAGGTCTACTTATTTTGGCGTACTGCCCATGCTTTTGAACCTCTTCCTTTCTTTTGTAGTATAGTTAGCATTGCGGTGTGTTCATAATCCTGTCAATTGCCCTTCTGTAATTTGTTCACCTCGCATAGCAGTTTTATCGTCTTTTGGGAGAGAGACATCACTAGTGAACATCACGTATCCCGGTCCATATCCTCATTATTGTTTCCACGCTCATTTACTTTTCTGCCTTTACTTTCAGTTGCTATCATTATCCCTTGTGTTTGATCCTTTGTGAACAACAAGACCGGAGAGATTGACAACCTCTCTAAACTTCGTTGGGAACAAAGTTATTTGTGTCTGTGTGCAGGTCCGCGTCAGTTGCGCCGCTGACACCTACTTATCATCTCCGGAGTCCTACTGGAGACAAACCTTGGTATCTTTACCGAGGGAAATTTGCTTCTGTGCTACATCACGCCTTCCACTTGGGGTTTACCAACGAAGGGCGAGAAATCACTATCATCACCTCGCACATCAGCAACATGGCATGAACATAATACTAACAACTAGCATGGCATGATACGGACTAAATGAACATGGCATCCAAGCATGAACATAATCATCACATGAACAATTCCGGCATAAGCATGAAAAAATGAGCATGGTGATAATATGCACTAGGGTAGCATGGAAATGATCAGTGGGTATGGCATAGTATAGCAATTTCAACTTAGCATGGCATGGTGTATTTAATTATCAATTAACTTAAAGGCAAAAGTCCAAATTAAACGATCCAAATTATCAAATGGCAACTCAAGCTCCTCATGACCAGAATGTTGTGGCTTGCCTTGGTCAAATGGAGTGTCCTTGAACTCCTGGTCTCCTTCAAGCACTTGGTCACCTTATGAAAATAAAAACAAGTGGAAAAGCAATATAAGTCCAAGGCATAAACCTTCTGTCCAGTGGATCTAGACAAAGAGTTAAGCTCCCAAACTTTGCCAACTTGAAGAGGAGCTCAAGAAAAAAATTTAGCAAAAAGAATCAACTCATTTGGCCTTGTAGATTAGGAGATATTACTGGTCAAAGTTTGGTCAAATATTCATTTTAAATAGATTTAAAATGAATTTCAGAAAATAACTGGAACAGGCCACGTCGAAGGCGTATTAGGAGGAATATGCCTCCACTTGATACCGCTTCGGGCTGGCCTGGGTGGCTGACAGGTGGGTTCATGGTGTCAGGTTGAAACAAACAGAGAAAGAGACAGAGGCCGCGGCTCCGGCGACGGTGGTTCGCCGGCGAGGAGGCCTCGGAGGTGTCCTAGGGCTAGGGGAAAGGATGCAGGAGACCATGGCGAGCGTTCACGTACCCGGAACTCCACGAATGGTGGCCGGACGGCTTCGCTAGCGTCTTCTCCAGCTACGGTGGCGGCGGCGCTCCGAGGTGATCTCCGGCCTGGGGCCTCCCCGGCCGGTCTCCTCTGTATTTGAGCTCTATAGGAGTAGTGTGGGGTGGGTTGTGGTGTCTGGAAGCGGAGGGCAAGGGCCAATTTATAGGGGGAGCTTGGGATTCCGTCGAGGTTGCCGCCGAGAAGAAGATGTTGGAGCAGTGCTCGTGTGGATGAGCTCGGGCTGTTCCCGGCGGCTCTGGGAGGTTCTAGTGGAGGCGCGGAGCGCGTGCGTGGGCTCCCCGAGGGCCTGCATCAGTGGGGCGACGAGACGGTTCATCCATGGCCGCTGCGGCAGATTTGCCCGGGCTGGCGTTGCGCGTGCTCGTACTGGAGCCTGCGGACGCGAGGAAGACGACGCGGGCAATGCGGGAGCTGCGCGCCACAGTGGCCACCGCGCGTGCGCTTCTGTTGAACAGAGGCGACGACGGCGAGGCCTCCGGCGGGCGGCGCGGCTTTGGGGGAGGCTAGGTGGCGTGCGGGGGTGCACTGGCCACTACGGACATGAGGGCGCGGCCGTGGGCTCGCCGGGCGAGGCGCGCCCTTGACGGCGACAGCTCGGCCACGACCAGAGCGTGCCAATGGCTGACAGTAAGCGTGCTCACCCTGTGCACGCGTGCACTGGGGGCAGCCACTGTTGCCTAAGCATGTCCACGGCTCGAAGCCAATGTCCAGTAGTGTAGGTGAGGTTCTGGGAGACTTGCGGGTGGGCTCAGGCACTTGCCATCTTCAAAATGAGGTTTCTGCAGAAAACTTTGGGAATTTCTCTAGGGAGTTTGGCTAGGCTTTTGGGGCTGAAACTTGGTGTGCAGGGGTTATCTAGGAGGGTGCCTTTGTGGTAAAAAAATTCAAGGCAAATGGATAAGTCTATAGGGTACTTGCTTCACAAAGTGCCTCTCTGACCAGAAATGAAAATGAATTTCTAGGGAGTTATTTTTGTACTGAACTTGCTTATGTTTTTGCATAGCATCATGAGGCATGACCCTATTGTTCAGCACAAAAAGTTTCAGGGCAATAGGAATAGCAGAGGTGAGGCTAGCTTCACAAAGGAGGGGAAAATGAGCTAATTCCCTTAATGAAAAAGGGATTTCTAGAGGAATAAAAATATGGCAAGGGCATGGATGATCAAAGCTTGATCGTAGCCATGAGGGGGAGAGATTCAGAGGTCACTTGCCCTAGGAAGAAAAATTAGGCCCAAGTGATCAAGGCCAAAGGAGCTGAAAACTCAGGCAAATGAAATTCAAATCAAGAAAACTAGCAAATAAAATTGCAAACAAAAAGGGGGCCAAAAACCAGGGTGTCACATAGTCGTACGATCTTTCCCAAAGTAAACTTCGTATCTACCATGTCAACGCCATGAATAAAAGTGTTACTTCGCTCCCTAATTCTTTTGAACAATCAATGACTAATGATATCCTCAACTAGATTTCACGTCTCTGATATTTTAGAGAAATAGCTAAGTTCGCCCAAGAAGGAGAGAATGTAAGTATAAGTTATGCATCTCACAATAAACTTATCTGGTAACTCACACTCAAGAAGCTCAAGATCCTTAGTGGTACATCATATCTCATGAGCATGGTCCATAATAGGACTGTTTTCAACCATCATGTAGTCATGGAATTGCTCCATGGCTTACATCTCACTTCCGATATCTAAAGATATTGAAGCCTAGGAGGCCGAAAGAACGTTGCAATCCTTGACAACTCCCATCGCCTCTCAACCATGGGTGAGAAAAATCTCCAACGTCGAAGTTTTTGTCTTAAGGCCACATGGACAACACCCAAAATCCATTTCAATTGTGCGCGTCTATGTAATGCTTCTTGCGAGACCGTGTTCAATCTCGTGAAGTAGGGCCTTCCTAATCGCTAGTATGAAGCCGACTCAACTTTCTAGTTAGTTCGATTTTCTTTGATGTTTCTTCATTCATTGATTTTGTAATTTTGTTTACATTAAAAAACTCTAAATACATATATCAGATAACTAAAGTTTTTTTTAATAAAAAATGGATTTGAAAAATGCCAACTCGGTTTAGAAAAAATGTTGTTGTAATTAAGTAAGTTAATAGTTTTCAACAAAAATGTATGTGATATTTTATAAATGTTCATGCATTTTTTAAATATACTTGGAATTTGAAAAATATTTGTATAATCTATAAATATTGGTGTAACTAAAAAAATGTTCCGTACCCTTCAAAATGTATGTTTCATTTTTTAAAATGTTTGCATTTTCCAGTAAAATAATGATTGCAAGAAAATTAAAACACGTTTCGCATCAATAAAAAAAGGTTCAATCTGTGTTTAATTTTTTTAACATGTATTCAAAAAAGTTAAAGCATGTGTTTAAAAAAATGTTAAGAATTCGTTTGAAAACTGTTAAATGTATATATAAAAATGATTTAGATGTAATAAACAAATATAAAATATGTATGAAAAATAGACATCAATATTATATATTTGAAAAATGTTGATCGTGTATTTGAAAAATGGTAAACATGTATAAAAGAATGTTCCTAATGTATGCCAAAAATGTACAGTGTGTATGAAATGATAGACATGTAGTATTAAAAAATAAAAAGGGTAAAAAGTGAAGCAAACCGGTTAAATCCAAAGAAAAAACAAATAAAATCAAGAAATAACCAAATAAAATTAGAAGAAATCGATTTCAAACAGTGAAAATTTGACAAAATATAAGACAAAACTTGAGTACAGTTATTGGGTGGTCCAACAACACTCTATGATAGGGCGATACATAACTCTCGCAGTTTTAATCTTTTCTTGCTGTGCGGTCTCGGACTTAGAATGAGGGGAGAATTTCTTATTTGGTCATTCCTTAAAATTTTCTTCCCTTTTTGATCTAAAAAGATTTTTTTTCTTTTTGACCCTCAAACTTCATTTTGTTCCTTACGTGACACTTTCGTCCGTTTTAACTAGGAACGGTGTTAAGTTTGACATTAAAAAACCATTTACCCTTAGTGCAGTATTTGGCTAGATTATTTATATGTACTCCTAGAGGTAATGTGATATAAACAAAAACTGACAAAAGTACAACATAGGGAAGAAAATAAAATTAAACTGTCAAAAAGGAAAGAAATAAGTTTTTTTATCAAAATGGGAAGCGAGTTTTAAAAATGGGTCAAATAAGAAATTTTCTCTAGAAGGAGAGGATCCTCGCAGACCCAGCCCAAGCTGTCGTCGTTGTTGATTCGGTTGGGAAATACTGTAATGCTTAAGTTTTTTTGTATTGCCATTATACTTTACCTCAGCATCTTCTGTGGGTAAAGTACGTACCATTATCCATTCGAAGCTATGCAGCTACCAGCGCCGCTAAGTGGGAGAGCCTCCCCTCTCGCAAAGCAGATTGCATCCATGATCAGTGCATTAAAGCTGGTTGCCCGCAATTGAATACTGCAAAAGAAAGTTTCCGCAGCGCTTTCATTTTACAAAAGCAAGCACACTGATCTCTCTTTAAGCTTCGGATCTTCCTTCAGACCTTCAAATGCTATTATCACTGTATCCTTTTTTGTTTGCAGGAAGCATCACTGTAAGATCTGTACTGTATCTTCTTTGACTGGATGCACGATGTACTCCCTCCGATCCATAATAAGTGACATTTATTATGGATCGGAGGGAGTAGCTAATTGGGATCCATTAATACTTTGAGCATCTCCAGCACACTATCTATAAATTCTATCTATAAATCATATATGAGTTCTACTAATATTTTTATAGGTAATTAAAAATGAATTGCTTCCGCAGTTTATTTGTAAAACTCTATCTATACACAATATGTTAAATGGGCAATTCTCATGGGTCTTAATATTTTTGTCGAGCTACGTCGAGGTGTGGTGACGGCAGTTGGTCCCGACATGGCGTGCCGGTGGTCGATGGCCGATGGCGGCAAGACGCTGCGTGATGGTGGCAACGGCGGACAAGTGCGGCATGGCGGCGAGGCGCGGTGTGGCAGGTGCGACATGGCGGCCAAGGGCGGTGTGGCAAGTACGATGCCGATGACATGATACATATAATTGTGATTGTTTTGTAGCCTACATGTAATGAGACAAGCTGAGTTAAGATTTTGTTTGGTACTATCTTTGTAACAAAATATAAAACATTTTAGTAGTTTAATTTAAACTAAAAAACATCTTACATTTTGGTATGAAGGGGGTAACTTATATCAGATATGCTAATTTTTTGTTTGATAGCCTGTATTCAAGATAGATGTGATACATCCTCGTTAAAGTGATGGGCCAAGAAGGGAACGAATGGAATTATTATTTTTGGAAAAGGAGGGTAATCCTCAGCCTCCGTATCAGAATGAAGAGAACGAATGGATAGGGGTTTGAAGGCTTAAGACTCGTGCATGCTGATAAAAATACTTTTTTCGAGGATTCTTCACTCAGCCTGGCTATAGAGACAAATGGATTAAAATCAACATAACTGAGAAATCTACATTACCAAACAATAAAGAATAGGTCAAAACAGGAACACGCGAACTCATACTGGCTATCAAACACATTCAAAAGCACAAAGCAGGAAGTTAGAGAAAAGGAGAGATCGACCGGTTTTAACAAAAACAAAATGAGAATCATAGTTGAGGCTATGTCAGCTGGATTTGATTAAATACTCTCTTTATTGAGCCTATCGGGTAGACAACCCTTTATGGGTCTACTTTGTTCAAAGGATTTTCTATCCTCAATGTCATACTCATTGAAATCTGTGCAGATCTCTGCTGTTTTCTTTATCTTGGAAATAATTGAGTTGGAGAAGCTGAAACAAGAAATGACGATTTCGAAAAGCACTCATATGACTTTTGGCTGTGATTTTCTTTGGTACACCCCCTAGAAGAATTAACGGCTGAGATTAAACGATACCCCTTCGTAAAAAAGGGTATGATGGGTACTACGAAAAATCACACAGCTAAGCCGACGCGCGCCGTACAGCTGTATGCAGCGGGGTACGAGTACTCGCGGACAAGAACTCGAACAAGAATGAAGTGGACAAGATTATCATAGCATGAAGTAACCATTGATCAAACTAAATCAATCAAGCGCTTGATGAACAGGAGATGATGCTAATTAGTGATGAGCTCCAGGCGGAAGTACCGGCTCGATCGGTAGATGGGAATTTTGTTGACGCTCCACTTCGGCAGCTCTCCGCCAGCAATGGAGTGTTTTCTTTACCTTCTTTTCGTTTGCAGCTCTCCTACGAACTCTTCTTGGCCATTAGTTACAGGTTACGACACTGCGCGCTTCTCACATATGATAGACGTGCAGCGGGTTCGGGCCCATCGGGACGCGTCGCTTGCCGTCCACGTCCTTGTCGTTGCACGCGTCGTGGCAACCGGCGGCCGACTTCGGCGCTTTGCTCGTTTTGCCTTGCACATAGCGTCGATGCTGCGGCGGCGGCAGCAGTACCGTCGAACGCCACCGAGCGAGCACCAGCTCTAGCTTGGGCGTAGCAAGATGCCCAGGAAGCAAGGGCGAGAGAGACGGCCGGCACCAACTGCACGTGGGCATCGCGGCTCCGCCTGCCAGCGATTTGCCCATACGGCTGTATGCGGGAAAGATACAGCGACGGGGTTGTGTACAGTTTTATAAAAAGACTAAACTACCCTTTATATTTTTTAGGAGGGGGGTGTACGGAAGAACGACTCTTTTTGGCTTTATCTGCTTTTTTGTTTCAGTGTGTTCGATTAACAATCTCGAACGGGACTGTCTGTTATGTGGGATTCTATAGCGGCCACTGTTAGAAGCTCAAGGAATTGGGTGATTAGGTTAGCTTGCTGTGACATAAGAACAAACCAGTCAGCTACATGCAAATAATGAAACCATGACGTTAGTGACAGTATCACTTAAACCACACATGTCCCCTCACCTACCAATCACGATCCCAAAGGTCCATGTCCATCAAGCAACAATGATGATGATGAGTACCAGATTATCAGCACACATGATGGAAACAAAGGCAGAGCAGCCCGTACTGCTCACTGCCACTCGTCAAAGCTAAAATGTTGGTTGCATACTTCCATGTTTGGTTTGGAATAGGCATGAAAAAGAAGCATAAACAAGCGGAAATGAGTGCTGCCTATTTATTTTTATATAATTATTTTTGAAATGAAAATAAATACAGAAATCTTGAAGACAAATATTATCAAAAATGATTACGAATCAAATACAATGCGGATGCATATACAAAACCGGATGTTCATCAAAACTAAAAGGCTCACTGGGCGATTGAGAAAAACACAAGTTAACCAACACACTATTTCAATTTCTATGACTACATCGTCTTTTGATGATATCCTAATTAAACCAACCGCACCACATGAAGGCGCTTGAACACTACATCGAGGATGGGCGAGAGTTGTGAGGGGACAGTTAAATGTAGAAAAGGATTAAGTTAAGCATTAGAGTTTCGGTTGTTGGCCACAACATGAGTGCTAGACTTAGCCACATAATAGCGATGGAAAAACAGAAAGTTTCATACGTATTTAAGTAAGCGAAATTTCTGTTTCCGTGGATACTTTGTCGTAATCATTATTCCGTTTACGTTTTACATAAGAAACTCTTTTTTCACTTTCATTATCCAATATTTTGTCTCTTTTCATATTTTCTTTTCATTTTCCACGGGAAAATTAGAAATTTCACTTTGTTTTCATTCCTAGTTCAGAACTCGGCAAGATCGTTGATATGTCATCTTAGGTTGTCTCAGGCATCCATGCTGACTTCGCTATATGAAAACGTGCTAGCTAGAGGTAGTACGAAGGATAGTCACTGGTTGCTTTTGCCATGGTGGAGTTCCAGGTTACTATTTGGGTGTGGTGTTGCTAAGCTGCTTGTTGTTTCTTCTCTCTTTTAGACTTTGTTCGGTTAATCCTCCTCATGTGGGGATTAGAGAGGATTTTGGTTTGTAGGGGATTTAATCCTCCAATCCATCTTCCAACCCCCTTCAAAACCACCTCAACCTAACAAGGCCTCAATATAAAAGACACATAGTTCTCATGCATGTTTTTTGAAAGAAATAAATAAAATGCATATAATACTAATGTACTTCCTCCATCCCAGAATATAAGATGTATTGTTTTCCATGCAAATCAAATGTATCTATGTTTGACCAAAATTATAGAGTAAAATATCAACATCTGCAATACCTAGTTGATACTCCCTGCGTTCCATAATAATGTATCATTTTGCAAGCTAGCATAGTTTACGAAATGATAGTACTATATTATGGGACAGAGGGAGTAAAATATAAAACTACTTTTCATGATGGATTAAATGATATAAAATTCGGTATTGTGGGTATTGATTTTTTTTAAACATGGTCAAATATGCAATCGTTTGACTTTAAAAAAATAAATACACCTTATATAAAGGAATGGAGGGAGTAGTTTTTATGATACTCTCATCAAGTATATAATAACACATCATTTCTTATTATTTTATTTTGTCATTTAGTTACACATCACTTTATCCAAATTAACATCCCATTATGAAGCTTTTATGATCACTATCGAAAGGCAAGCAACACATTTGGCATTCATGTACGCACCACCGGTTATTTAGGCCGCCAAATGTCACTCTGACTTACTCCTTCGTATCAAAATATAAGGCCTCCTTTGGTTCATAGAATAGGAAAATCGTAAGAATAGAAAAGCCATAGTAAATAGGATGACATGTATCTCAAATCCTATGCATAGAAATAGGAAAGAAGATGCTCTTTGATTCACATTATAAGTTTTTTTCTTTTCTTTTGCGGGAAATCGTAGGTTTTTTCATTGAGTCTAGTCTAATGTTTATTTTTGTATGAAATACGGAGGATAGGAAGAATCCCTCCATATGAGTAGTATTCTATTCCTACAAACCAAAGGGCTCTAAAGGAATTTTTCCTATAATATTTATATCCTATAAAATTCTACATAATTCCTCCAAGCCAAAAGAAATCAGTAGTTAAAATGTATTACAACTAGTATACTCTAACTAACCATATTTCAGTACGGAGATAGTATTTTCTTTTGAGCGGTAGATTTAACTCTGTAGAAGAAGAAACCAAAATAAACAAGAACACAACCAGCTATAGCCCATGCACGGCAATCATGGCAAATACAAATACGTATATATACCATCCAAAACCCCTACACGTGGTCACGTGCATCCTCTACGGCCGCATGCGTGCCTACCTGCATATTCAAGTCCGGCCCCGTGCCGGCCAAATTCATGGTTCTAACCCTTATTGAAACGATTAGCACAAAATGACCCCATCTGGAAACTTTAGCAGGATCTGACCCTTTTGGGTAAAGCCAAGCATTATGGCGTTTCTTACTCATTATGCAACGCCAGCACCTACGGCGTTTCTTCCCTGGTTCAATAGTACATTGACATGCATGGTACAGCTTTGCAGCTTTCTCCAACGCCACCATACATACGTTTCCTGTGTAGAACTTTTCTCGAATATGCACGAGCGGGCATATCATATATTAAAGAAGGAGAAAGGCACAAGGGCCTCCACAAGTTACAACACCTTTCGGCACAACCCTACACCAAGAGATTAGCACCCACATCCAACACGACATCAGCAACACACAATTCGCCTAATCCTATTACAAGTCATAGATGACGAAGAGATATGACACATAGCATACAGGCCGCTTCACATCTGTGTCCAGCGCCTCGGAGCACAACCTCAAAGCCAACCTAGATCAATGCACCCTCCACTCTTAGTGCCTAGGAGATCGGCAAGTGGACAGCAGGAGCTAGCCGGACTCGAGGAGGACCACTCAAGGGGGGGGGCGCCGAAGGTGGAGTACATTGCGCCCCGGATGCTCATGCCCACAGCGATAACCAACACGTGACAACACGACGCCCCAAGCCTTGTTGCCGAGGCAACTAGGCAACCCACACCAGCTGCTCCTCCAGGAGACACCCCAGGCACCCACGCAGCGTCTTCAAAAAGAGGACGACGCCGTGGTGCCGCCGCTGCCTGGCCCAGCGAACCGAGCCTAGGGTTTCCCCTGGTGCTTGAACAGGGAATGAACATCGCCGTGACAACGCCTCCAAGGAGGAGACGGCGCCCGCAGGCGTCGACGTTGCCCGCAACCGCAGCCGCGCTCGGATTTCTCCTCAACCATGTTCATCAAGTCTCTGGAGCAAAGCAAACTGAGAAGGGGAAAGCAAATTTGTCACCTTGGATCATCACCATGAGGAGGAAAGCCGCGTGCCGCCGCCGTTGATCCACAGATCTACCGGCAACCACCACACGCCGACTATATCACGCACCACCGCACCCTGTTGCATGGTGTTCCGGGGCCGCCGCCCCCGCTTCCGACCACCGCCCGGAGCAGCAGACCAGCCACCACGCCCAGCCCCGAAGGCCGCTGGGAAAAGTAGGCCCGGACCGCCGGCGCCAAATCCCGGCGCGCCACCGCCGCCCTCGGCCCGTGGCACACCGCCACCACCACGGACCAGCCGATGCGAACCGGAGCAGCACGCCCAAGCCCGACCACCATGCGCAGAGGCCCGCCATGGAAGCCGCGCCTCCGCCGGATCTGGAGCGGTCGAACCCCATGAACGGGGCCATCTCGCAGCCTCTACGCCGGGGAACGCCAGCCACCATACTCCCCCACCTCTGCGTCCCCGGGGCCGCCGCCCCGGCCTCCTGCGCCGGCGAGCCGCCGTCCTCGTCCCCAGCCGAGATCCGCAGCCGCCAGCGCCTCCACGAGAAGAGCCGCCCCCCGGCGCCGTTTGGCAGCGGGGGCCCGCCGCCACCGCGGCGTAGAAGCCGGCGGCAGCGGCGGAGGGAGAGCACCAGTGGGGGGGGGGTTCTAGGCGGCGGCGGGGTTGAGCCCCCGGAGTCGCCTGGGGAGCGACTCGGGGAGGGGGGGTGGGTGGGGTGGTCTTCCTGTGTAGAACTCAAACTAGCCTAGTCCTTGCGTTAAACACAATGGATACAACAATATGTTATGTACGTCTTTTATTTATTTTTAATTAGTATATGATGCTTGCCTTTAGCTGAATTAAAATAGGAGTTACAAATAATAGTTGACGCAACTGGGTGATTATTATATATATATTTTTAAAATTAAAATTTCAATGTTCATATCAGATAATAGAAATATATTTTCAAACTTTTAATGTGTACTCTCTCCTTAGCTACACATTAGGACATGAAAAATAAAACAGAAAAATCATGCGTCGTTGGAGCGGTTAAAAACACAGGTCCAACGGCGAGGTCGGGGTGCAAGTGTCGCTGTCACACGTCGCAGCCGCCTACGCCCCCCTCTTCGTCGTGATAGGATGGCGAGGACTGCACATTAGGTCCTTCGCCGCCGTCGTACATGCCACCGAGGCAGTGCGATGTCATTCGCGGCCTCATGGGCACTGTCTGGACCTTCGACGACCGTCCGGTCCTTCTCCCGGGAAGGATCTTAAAAGTCGCAGCTCCGGAGGCACCTGCTCACCCGAACAACCGTGCACGCGGTCGACGGGATGGGGTCGCCGGAGGCAGCACACAACAAGGAACAGTAGATGACGGCTAGGGTTCGGAGGCAGAGGGAGAGAGTGAGAAAGTGAGTGACTCCACAACCGTAGCGCCTGCTTATGTATGCCGTCGGTGTAACGGGCCTTGGCCGTAGCCCACGGCCGAGTCAGCTAACAACCCACCTCTAACGTCTCGAAGAGTGCCGCTTCAGTTAGCGACTCGTTAATTAATCCCAGATTAATTATCTGTTCGTGACCGATAGTGTGACCTCGGCTCAGCTCATTCCCACAACCCGCAGCGCGCGCTCGCGCTCGCGTCGGGTCGGGATGGGACGAGACGTGACGAGGCGAGGCGTGCGGCGGCGGAGGAGGAACGAGTGTACAACTCCTCTTCCTAAGATCCCAATAGCTAGTGAGGGAGCACCACTTATAAAGAGGTCTAACTCTCTCTCCACTATCAGTATGGTAATAAACTTTAGCACCACCAGCCACCATACATGGGCCCTTAGAGATTAACTAGGGATTATGGGCTTATTTGGGCCAAACCCCAACTATAATCCAACATCGACGACGACGTCAAAGACGATAAAAGGTCGGGAAGAGGACCAGCGTCGAGCGATGGCGAAGAGAAGGACCGTCGTCGCCTCGCGGCCATGTCAAACAAGAGGCTCCCTTCCCGCCTCACAACTTTGACGTGCAAATCGGGCACCACATCAAGCAGGAGGCCCCATCCCTACCTTGCAACCGAGAAGTTCAAATCGAACCTCGCGTCAAGCAGGAGGTGAAGGAGGAATCTCTCTCCCATTCGCACTTGTTGAGCCCGTCTCTGTCACAACCACAACATTTCTGACAAAATGTTGAAGTTGCGGGTCGCGAAGTCGCTATCCGTCGCCGCTATCAACGCGCTAAGGGGTGGCAGGGCGGGTAAGCCGCGTCGACGTCCATGATCGGTTTCAAATCTATGTCAAACCTTTTCAAACCTTGGTCGTTGTCGTGGTGATGGCACGTTGTCCCGATGGACAGGTGGCAAGGGTGGCGACAAACCTCGCTCGCGGTGGACATACATCTATTCGTCCTCTGTAGCTGAGTTAATTTCAGGTGTGTTGCGACAATGGGTTAAGAGGCGGCACGCAAGTTGATTTTCGATGGGATCAAGCGAGCGAAGTTCTATGTGTCAAAGGTCCGAACGCCCACAAACCATCTGCAAACCAAGACCGGCATGATTTTTCATGTCCTAATATGTAGCTAAGGAGAGAGTACACATTAAAAGTTTGAAAATATATTTCTATTATCTGATATGAACATTGAAATTTTGATTTTAAAAAATATATATAATAATCACCCAGTTGCGTCAACTATTATTTGTAACTCCTATTTTTAATTCAGCTAAAGGCAAGCATCATATACTAATTAAAAATAAATAAAAGACCTACATAACATATTGTTGTATCCATTGTGTTTAACGCAAGGACTAGGCTAGTTTGAGATCTACACAGGAAACGTATGTATGGTGGCGTTGGAGGAAGCTGCAAAGCTGTACCATGCATGTCAAAATGTACTATTGAACCAGGGAAGAAACGCCGTAGGTGCTGGCGTTGCATAATGAGTAAGAAACGCCATAATGCTTGGCGTTACCCAAAAGGGTCAGATCCTGCTAAAGTTTCCAGATGGGGTCATTTTGTGCTAATCGTTTCAACTAGATAGGGGGCGCGGCTTGCCGCGCGTTGCCCACACCACGGCGGGCGAGAAGAAATTACTACCGATTATGTGAAACAAAAAATTCACTACAATAGAAAATCTTTTAAATGACATCGACAGTGACGAAGAGAACAAAATCGACATTTAATAAGGAGAAAATTGTACAGTAATAGGAAGTTTTATATTTCATAAGGTAACATAGTAGAAGCACATTTAAATTCACTGGCACATTGATAGTTTGAAACAAAAACAACAACACACAGGTTCAAGTCGTATGGTACATGAGACTAAATAAAAGGGCAAGTGCACATGCTAAGAAGCTTATGAGAGGCGTCACTTTGAAGCCTGTCATCCGAGGATTGTAATGACAGTTGACAGTTGAAGAGAAGGACATGGACGGTGTATAAACAGGTGTTATACTTTTTAGTTGGCATAGAAAATCATCTCGGGAATCACATTACATTGTCCCTGTGGATTCAGGCCTTGAAATGTAAAAACTTGTGAGCAGTGGGTTGTGAGCTTTTCTGCCGGGTCTACAGGAAAAGCAACAAACATAAGATAGTAAAATGGACTACAAATGTACAACCACCAGTGAAGGTGAGGGAGCCAACAACCACAGAACTGGAGGATTAGCATAGGCTCATTATCAAAGTGTATATCTTTTTTTAATGTTCAGACAGACAAACTAAGTAATTTTCTACATCCAATGAAAATTGCAAGGCATGGTCTTCTCTCAGATTTACATGGAAATTATAGACGGTTGGTCCATAATAGATTAGTACCAGAAAGAGTAATGAAGAAAAGTAATAGCAAGAAAGTCAATATACCTAGAGACCTTTTAAACAAAAAACATACCAGAAATTTTGGATAGCTTCAACTCCTTTTTCATACAAAATTTAAAACCAGAAAGAGTAATGAAGAAAAGTAATAGCAAGAAAGTCAATACACCTAGAGACCTTTTAAACAAAAAACATACCAGAAATTTTGGATAGCTTCAACTCCTTTTTCATACAAAATTTAAATGGCAATCATATATGTGCAATTGATATAGGTAATCTATAAGCATGATTATTAAGTTCTTGGCCAGTAGAAAAAACTAAAACAACATTGTTTTCTATTGACAAATTAGAATTATGTACATTACTACTTTTCAAAACTCGTCCATTGACTTGAAAACTAAATAAGCTTCGTGAAATACAATTACTCATTCTCATCATAGATACTTTCATCGTCAAAATAGCTTTTATGGTCCTACCTTGAGCTTACTTATTTTCTTCGTAGTCGCATGGATGTTTCTGGTCACTGTCCAAATCCATGTCAGATTGCTTATGTACAGGGCCTGCAGCAATTTTTGGAGACAACAACTATACCATCAAGCTCCATGGAACTACTCCCTCCGCCCCATAATTCTTGTCATGGTTTTAATTCAAATTTCAACTAAAACCATGACAAGAATTATGGGACGGAGGGAGTACACTAGAAGAATGTAAACTTTCTATAGAAGGAAGCGTTACGAGGTCGCAATCTACAAACATGAATATTTTTACGGATAGATCTTATCATCAATTAAAAATATCATTTTCTAACATATCTATAAGATACATAGGAGTATGGGATGACTCGTCCGTAGAATCTAGAAGGTTTCTATCTGAGATGCATAGTTTCAATTCTTGGTTGATTTTGGCACATTATATCCTACAACTTGATCCTAAACAGAAGTACCTTTTAATGTTTGCCATGCATAATCCATTAAGCGATATGCGCTGATAGACACCCAAAGCAGACCATTTAAGTCTCAAACAGGAAGCTAATGCAACTCTTTTAAACATATAAGGTTTACTTAGGCTACCATGAAACGACTACAAATTACATATATAACTATCAGAGAGCAACCCAGAAAACAAAATAAATGATTAAAAATGCATGGAGGAACATGAATAGGACGAAATCCAATCCATAGTACTACTTTTGATTCAAGGCTGCAAACCAGATCTATGAAACTCTTTAGTACAGGCACATAGGCAAACGATACGCAACCAAGAGCAAATTTACCCAAAAAATTGTAAGCAGAGTATCAAGGAGGGATCTGAAACTGCAGAGAGGGAAGTTCAAACTACATGCGGCTGCCAGCCCAAAAGTTATAAAAGATCCACGTGCGAGACAACCAGGTCTACTTCAGTTGCAAGTGGATCGAGGGAGGGGGGAAAGCAAAGTCGACGAAAGTGGTTAAGCTGGATTGAAATCGCATCCAAGTGAAACTTAGATTCATTAATTAAGCATGGAAGGTATTTCATTTCTTCACACAATATGGTAAAAATTTGAGATAATAAAAGCCCATGCGAAAACATATTCTAATCTTGAAGCAAAAGGTTTTGGTAGAGAAAAACAAATAAGTGTCCAACTTACATTGCCTTCGAAAAAACAGCACATGGCTCTAGATCCTTTAGTTGGGCTGGCCATCTACAATTAAAATGAAAGAATCCCTTTTATGTAATTAGTGCATAACCCGCATAACCCGCATCTGGCTAAAAAATGCGGCACCACAATGCAAACCTGAACCAATAATGCACGAGTGACATGAGGCATACCTTGTTGAGAAAAGAGTGAAGCACGAATGGACTAAAACAAATGTTTGTCTTCCTGCACACAAGAGGCAGCCGTGAGAGAAATGAAAGAATCGCCTACAGATCGAAGTACGCAACAACAGATCTGACATGTAGGCATCAAGAACGGAGGATCTGTAACCAAAGATCCCAAACCAGTCAAGAACGACGACAGGAACGAGAAAAAACCCGAATAAAGAAGCTACCTTAACCAGCGTCACACCGCACCGCCACCATCGAGCAGGTGGCCTCCAATCCCAAAGGGCAGGCAAGCAACAACCCGATAGGAATCGAGAAAGAGCAGAGGCGGCGGAAGAGCACGAAGGAAAAGACACCAGTAGTTGATTCATGTATAGCAACGTTCCCAAGACCACTCGTGAAGCAATATAGAATGAAATTTAGGATGTAAATACTCTGGCTCAATTAGTGCTCATTAGAGTAGAAAAACATAATCAACAAGGAGAAATCACATGCATTTTTAAACCTACCTTGCTATGGCAGTAAGCTTGCCCTACTCCATTGAAGTGGTGATCCAACCTTCCAATTACTCGATATCATGTTCATTGATCTGGAGAAATTACATATCCAATAGAAACGAAACGAGTTGTAAAATTCAGAATATGCTTGTCAACGTTGTGGAGGCACAACTCTAATTAGAACGTAACAAAGCAAAACAAAATAAATATTTAAGTTGAATTTACAATAGCATATAGGCATGTTAGCAAAATAAGCCCCTGGAACTAAGGGTCTGTCAAATGAAAAAAGGGAAAGGCACCAGAAACTATGTCTCATTATAAATCTTTAGTCCAGGGTTTGCGTATCTTTTGGTAGCTAATACATCAAATAGAACACTGCATTTACTTCCCATATTTTAGGTAAAATCGACCAGTTCTGATATAACGTAGCAATGGAAATAAGCATCATAGGCAAAGTAAACATAAGCATAATTAGCACTACCCCCTCAAATTCATAATCAGGAGCAAGTCCAAGAATTGACAGCTCAACCATTCTCTCGATAAAAGACTTGCCTGGGCCAAAGCTCTCTAAATAAATGAATGCTCGTCCATGCCGCTTCAACCTGTAACACACCACAATATGGAAGATAAAACAATTAGCGTTGGAAAACTGATTCTTACATGGGTGAAATTAATTAGTAACAACTACAAACATGCTATATTTAGTATTATGTTGAAGGTAATTAATTTACCCATTAATTTAGCCAGCCCACCCCAAATCTGCCCCTCCCCTATCCTTCACGGTCCCAATTGGAAAGCACAAAGCAGGCACCCGACAAATAAGAAAGGCAACAAAAACTTCCTAGAAATCTAGGCAGACCGCAGAAACTCCCGCATAGCAACAACAGTATCCTAGGATCTGAGCACCTAATGCATCCAAGCACCATATCTTCTTCCCCTCCCCATCTCACTTGTTGCTTCATACTCTTTCTTCTGGATCTCACCTGAGGTGGCATGTGAGCAAGAGGAGGCGAGGGGAAGGGTGTTCACCTCAACTCCTCTCGTCCGTCCCTGTGGCGGCGCCTTCTGGAGCGATTTGCTGGAGGCTCGATCTCTAGCCATGGCGGATGTAGAGGCAGAAAACCAAGGAGGATGCAGAGCACCGCTGTCGTAGTGGATGGACAGGCGACCGCTGACGACGAGGCCGAGCACGGGAGGCGAACGAAGTTTTTGCAGGAGGCGTCCACGGTGACCTGCTCGAGCAGAGAGAGAAAGAGGTGAGGGAGAGGGAGAAGGGGAGGAGAGCGCAGCGAGGCGGCGAGGTGACCTGCGGGTGCGGCGGCGGCGTGGGTCGCCAGCGGCGGGAGGCGCGAGGGCATGGCGGCTCGTGTGTCCAGGCGTTCGGACGGCTAGGGTTTTCACCGGGTGGGGAAAAACGAACTGAATGTATGGCTATATATAGGAGCTGACGAAATTACAAGTGCTGCCACCGCCGAGATCTTAGCCGTCCAAAAAACGATCCGACGGCGACGAGTGCAGATGGCCTGGGAAGCCTCCATTTCCCACAAGAATCAAGAATTGAGATAAGGGTTAGAACCATGAATTTGGCCCCCCGTGCCCTCCCCTCCAGATCCAAAGATCACCAGTCTGGATCAAAACACAACGTAACAACCACACATCCATCACCCAACAGACCATCCCAGCCGTCCACGCACGCATCATCACCGGGGAACAAACGGTACATATGTTGGTGCCGCCGTGATTTGACCGGTGACGCGAGGCGCACATCGCATGTGCACGCACAGCCACAAAGCGGATCGATCGCGCACTAGTACGTACTACCAGCACCGCTAGATCGCCGATCGACCTATCTATCTAGGCCGCCGTGCGCCCGTGCCCACGTCACGGCCCTAGCTAGAGCGCGCCCGGACCGGTGGTCACCACGCACCACGCACGTACGCGCGCGCCGTGCACCTGCAGCGCAGCGCAGGGCAGATGGATCGACCGCCAACCACCGGTGTGTCCCTCCTCTGTCTGTCCACTCCGATCCACACGCACGGCTGTCAATCCACCTACGCAGTGCAGGCAGCATCCATCTGCGCCGTGCCCCCCAAAGCAAAGCGTCATTTCACTCACTCACTCACTCTACCCGCTCCGCTCTCGCTTAACCACTTTGGCACTGGGGTGAGTGAAGCCACTTTTTAGCCTTTTGCAGACCGGACGTACTAGTGCTGGCTAAAGGTAACCCACATGCGATGCGTCTCCTACATCTGGGCTTTTGCATGTCGACGGAGGCTGCTGCCTCTGCTGCTTGGATCCTATGCAAATGCAATGCAAGGCTCACCTGAAAAATGCTTGAGCTGGGTTTGAGGCTGGCACCGTCGTCCTAACAGGACAGGATTATTATCATTAGTTTTCTTTTATTTGAAAGTTGGATTATTATCATTAGCTGGAGAGGCCAGAGGCGCTGCCGGTGGAACCTCATCTGCTGAATAATTGTGGAAATGATCACCGGGAGACCGATCATTAGGATATGATATCCCATGCCAGTTCTTGATGCGTAACGAAAGCGAGCGAATTATTACCTCCCGCACAAGTAAACCCATGTTTTACTTTTCTTGATTTCGACAGGATTTAAACCATCCGGATAATTTCTTTTTCTTGATTTCGACGGAATTTAAACTAGCTCCTGCAAGCCGTGTGCTAACGGTTGGATTGGATAAGGAGGAAAGGTGCGGGGAGAATGAAGTACCATATCGGTATACAACCATACGAGCATATAAAAGTACTCATCGTTGGAAATTCCTGCCCGAGTCCCAAAAGAAATATGAAAATAAATCCTGCTTACCCAAGGGGGTGAGACAGGGGACACTTATTTAATTAAAGAAACGTTCAGAGGTACATCCACTTATTAGACCTGGTAAAATAATAAGAGCAAGAGCAATACAAGCGGGTCGGGTTGTTTGGTTAGTTAGGCTGGCCCAACGGGGAGTAACTTCAGCAGTAACATAGAGTCTAACTCAACAATTTTATTTATGTGGCAATAAGTTAATGAAGAAAGTGAAGAAGGTGGTAACTTAGCTAGTTACTTACTCTTTGAGTAACATCACACATATCAAGACAATATGAGTCTATAATCTAATAAACGAGTTCTTATATGACACCATATATATGTTACCATCCATTGTAAAGGTAATAAAATAAATGCGTAATACGTGTATGTCACTAGTCTAAGTTACTCCCCGTCGTGATAGAGTTGTTAAGTTGGAGAGGCGAAGCCGACGGCGGACGTGCTCCCCTCTCCTCTCCTCCGGCTCTCCCCCTCCCTCTCCGCATTCCCTTCCACCGCATTGCCGGGTATATTTAGCCGCGGCGCAAGAAGGAACAGCCTCCCTAGAGGCAGGCAGGAGGGGGAGACGCGGCGCGAGCACCGGGCCGTCTCCACCGCCACGCGCCGTTCTCCGGTCGCCATCCGTCCCAGATCCCTCTACAACCAGGTTTCCTTCGAGGTCCTCGCCGTATCCTTTCGGTGCCGCCGGTGGTGTCGTCGTCTCGTCTGACTTGCTTTCCGGATCTGGTTGTGCGCAGACGGCCGGCCGGAGAAGATGATGGGCGGCTTCCTCTCCAGGATCCTACTGTAAGCGCATCCCCTCCCCTCCCATCCCGCTGAATCTTGAAAATGTGGCGGTCCTGCCAATTTCTCATTTCTGGGTTTGGAAACTGATCCGTTCCAAGGCATGGGTGCCCGGTTTGTTTGGCTCTGATTTTCTTCAACTGCCATTCTGCCGTTCGGACTACTTTATTTTGAAAAACAAATCGGAAGATGCCTTGCGTAGTGTCGATTTTGTCAACCTTCTCCCCCGCCGCGAATTAAGGGCCGGACGCATTCACGAGTACTCTATCCATGTTTATTGTCTCGAGGTCGAGGAGCATGGGAGAAAATTTTCAATTCGTTGCACAACGGTCAAATGTTCTCTTCGTTTATTCTTTGTGTATGCAGATTTACTTATCCCTCTTTTTAAATATTCTTGTCTGGTAGTCAATTTCTGGAAATGCTTAGTCTCGGATTATGGATTCTTGTTTTGGCTCGTTGGTTTAATTTGGTCGTCTTCCTGTCGATGTCAAACGCAGTTTTCAGGCTTGATTTGAACGACAAATGTGTCCAACATTATGTCCACCGACAGCTTTTTACGAGATCTGCCTCCATACCAAGCCTTGTTTGTTTGTGTTCTTTTGTGGAATTGCCTCAAAAAGTTAGTCTGCTGAAGGATGCCGAGAAACTCAAATTCAGTGCATCTTCAAAAGGGCTAATTGCTCCACTTTTGGATTATTGCAAAGCGGATCAGTGTGCAAAATATATATTTTTAAAAGTCAAATCACGTGGAAAAGAACTTGATAATAAAGCAGGGATATTACGTTTATAATGTGTAGCAGTCAATAAACACTTGCATTTTATTTATGCTTTGGTGTTTGATGCACAATTTACATGTAGGCTGGTTTTCGGCTATGCGTATCCTGCATACGAGTGCTACAAGACTGTTGAACTGAACAAACCTGAGATCGAGCAACTCATATTCTGGTGTCAGTACTGGTAAGGTGGTTCCTCCAGTTATATGATTAGAAGTTCACAACATTAACCCAGGCAAATAATTTTGCAAATTCTGTTATGTTTCTTGTGTCTAGGATTTTAGTTGCCCTTATGACGGTTATGGAGAGGTTTGGAGATTTGACAATATCATGGTAAGACTACCAAGGGTTGCATTCACTCATCAGTTCTTTGGACAAGTCCCTAACATCAGTTTTATCATGTTGAAGGCTACCATTTTACTCAGAGGCGAAGCTGCTGTTCTTTATATACTTGTGGTACCCGAGGACAAAGGTACTGGATTTTGTCCCTTGCAACTTCTATTTTGCAGTTTTTTTTTTCTGCACGGTTAACTGATCCGTGCTTTCATTGCAGGGAACCACCTACATTTATGGGACTTTCTTTAAGCCATACATTTCACAGCATGAGAATGAAATTGACCGAAATTTGCTTGAGTTGAGAGCTCGGGCCAGTGATGTTGTTGTCGTTTATGTCCAGAAGGTTGCTGCTGTTGGACAGAATACCTTCTTTGATGTTTTGAAGTATGTTGCGTCACAGTCACCATCCCAGAAATCAAAGCAACAACGTCCTCAGGTGCGAATCATGCCTATTGTGTTATCCTCCTTTCAGTCAAAGCTATTGAACTGGTTGATGTTTTTTCACCCTGGCGATGTTCAGTGCACCATACTTGCGGTTACCCAAGTTCGTATTCGTTTGGGCCTATGAAGCAATTCTAGCATACTAATTGTTTGTTACTCCCTCCGCCCAGATATATAAGGCGCACATGTTTTCCAAGATTTTACTACCTAGCCCAAAGATTAGTCTAACTATATGTCGATTATATGATACAAAATTGATACCAACGAAAAGTGTTTTTGAATACAAATATAGCGATATAAGTTTATATTAAACATATTTTGTTATGTGCTCCTCTGTATTCAAAAGATTCACAATTTCATTTCTGCCATCTAGTGGCACTTGCCTAAATTGAATTTTCATTTCACATCAGAAGCATGATTACACCTTAAGGCTCTGTTTGTCAGTCTGTTGTGCTGCCTTGTGCTATCTTATTTGGAACTGCTATAGAAAGATAGCTGTAACAAGTCTGTAACTCTGTTTGACAAATATAGGTTGTCATTTGGCATTTCATTTCATCTGTTCTGGAACAAAGAAACATACCCATCTGCAAATTGATTAAAAAAAATGAAACAGGTAGCCAAACATCCTGATATCTACAAGTGGCTCATCCAAATGAGGTTATCATCATATATATACATACTGTAATATGAAACAGAGCCTTAGTAAGAGCTGAAGTATTAATTCAATACTGTATCTTAATATAAGTTCATTTACTAATGTTAAACTCAGAAAGTTGCACCATCTGGACTTGCCGTCTGCATGTTGTACAACTTAATGCATAAGAAATAAAGGTTTGCTCTATGGCCGAAGATTGGTTTTTTGGGCTGATTTTAGATTGTTAGTGAGTCTCGGAGGGCTTGTCAGTTCCAGACTGGTAATCGAAATGTGCACTTATGCCCATCTTCAAGTTGCTTAACTAACTCTTGAGTGTCAACTTGATGTCCATTTGCTCTTTCTATTAAATTCTAGAAAAATGCAGTTAATATTGAAACCATGTTTTCATTTGTTTTAGGAACCACAGCAGCAGCCTCAACAACAGCAGCCACAACCGCAGGTACAGCAGCAGCAACCACAAAAACAAGCACCACCTGTGATGCGCAGAGCAGCATCTATTGCTGCTCGGCAAGCAGCAATGGCACAGCAAGCTCAGGAGACCAAGCCTATTTCCCCCAAGATCAAGCGTCAAGTGTCTGTAAAAGCTGGTGCAGCAGCATCCACGAAACCTGCCGCAGCAGCTGCATCCACAGCAAAACCTGACGAGACCACGAAGAAAAGTGAGGTGAAACCTGCGGCCGAGCTAGTGCCATCTCCAGCTGCTGTCGCCGATGCACCAAGGGCTGAGCCTAAGGCTCAGCCGGCCCCTGAAGCTGAAGGATCAGACGACATGGCCATTGACGAGGATGATGTTCCTGTAGAGGGCGCCGAAGAGCTTGATCCCACATTAGAGGAGGAGACAGTGATGGAGGAGACCATCCGCGTGACACGCGCCAAGCTAAGGAGGCGCGCTGCCGCCGCCGAGGGCGCTGCATGATGAAATTAGTTGCAAGCCATTATTTTTCTGGCACATGGTGTTGCTCCTGTTTTTGAGTTTTTAGATTGTCATATGTTGTTCGGTGGGGAGGATATCTGTTGGTCCAATCGATCGTTATGTTTCAGAGTCATCACCCGTTCATTTCTTCTTTCTTGTGGCCCGTTTCCGTGCTTGGAAGTTGTAAATATCACCGGGCACATGTATATACAGATTGTTGGCATGTGCTACGACGAATTCTTGATTCTTGAGGCACCCCATGTGGCCCGGGCACGCCTCTTCCTGTCTTACTGATTACTAGGTGAGGTATGTCTGCAGTTTACAATCTTTTTTTTTAACGTGCAGTTTACAATCTATAACTGCATAGTTGTCATTCTTCTGCATAAACTTTGTGGTGAGTTGCAATATTTGTAGACGTTTCATGTTGGAGATGGATACTGAAAAAGGATACTAGTGCAGTTTGATTATGGTGTGCAGGTGTCAATAAAATAGGAATGCCTAAACCTGATGGGTTGGTGGCTTGGCCTAGTGCTGGAACAAGCATGACAAAAGCAGGTAAAACTTAGCAAGAGAAGTAAAGTTTAGTGTTAGCCAACAACACCACTAGAGGATGCTTTTGCGGCACGCGAGATGAACGATGGGAGGCCGCCTGTATGCTTCACAATGCTGACACGTGTGATTGATCACGTCACTTGTGGAAAAAACTCAAAGCAAAGAAGAGGAGCGCTTCAGCAACACACTTCAATGTCTTTCTGAATCCATGAAAGTTTCGATGATGCCTACTACTACTTGCCTAGTGATTGATCGTTGATATAACATCGATCAGATACATTGGTGTTTCTTTCTTTTTGCCCCTGAGCATAAGCTAAACAGACTGGGCATCTCCTTTGGTTTTTTGGGTCTCTTCAGTTCCAACTTTCGTCATGAGATGTTTGAAGATTTACAAGGGCTCCATTGAGCGGCTTGACAAATACTGGAGGCATTGTCTTTGGAGAGGAAAGGATTTGCGGGAAAATAATAATATCCACACCAGCTTAGGACCTGGTGTGCAGACCAAAAGGCCAAGGAGGTCTTGGGGTGATTAATTTGGAGGCTCGGAATGATGCTTTCCTCATCAAGAACATTAAGAAAATGAATAGAAAGGACACTTCATGGGTTAATTTGGTCTGGGAAACATGGAAAGCTACTGTCAGCAGGGGCTTCCTCCTGCCCAAAAATGCAGTCTGCTCAATCTGATGGACAGATTGCCTGAAATTGCTCCCTCTATTAAAGGATTTTGCTTTTTTGGAAAAGGTGAATATATTAATATCAAAAAGATATCAATTACACCCGGCCACTACGCAATGCCCAAAAGACAGTACGAATGGACTCAACCAAAAAAGGAGAATATATTAAAGGATTTTGCTAAGTGCACGGTGCACAATGGGAGCTCCACGCTCTTTTGGAAGGATCATATCTTGATATTTCTTTACAAGAGAAGTTCACACTTAATCTATTTCTTATGATCGATCACTAAAGCAGTTGATTATGAGGTGCACATGTCAAGAAAATAGAAATGCCCAAACCTGATAGGTCGCGGTGGCTTGGCCTAGTGCTGGAACAACCATACAAATAGCAGGTAACTAAGCACCAGAAGCAAAGTTTAACATTGTTACCAACAACACCACTAGATGACTAGAGGATGCTTTTGCGGCAAGTGAGACGAACAATGGAGTCCGCTTGTATGTTTCACGATGCTGACACGTGTGATTGATTGGTCAAGTCACTTGTGGAAAAAACTGAAGGTGGACAAAAGGAGAGCTTTGGCAACACACTTTAATATCTTTCTGTATCCATGAAAGTATCAATGATGCTACCCTGGTGATTGCTCATTGATATACTACCTCTGTAAACTTTTATAAGACGTTTGAGCAGGATGATTACACGCTGTGGACGTAGTGCGCCTGAGCAGGATGATTAGAAACGCCGGCGTCCAGCTCCGTGTAGATGTTCCGGACTCCATTAGATGGAATGGCTCTAGCAGCGGATGCTACTCCTCCCGGGCTGCCTACTTGGCACAGTTTGATCAGCAGCCGGTGGCCGGGGCCAAAGCGGCCATCTGGAAGACTTGGGCGCCCGGAAACATCAAAGTTTTTACCTGGCTGCTCTACCGGGACAGACTGTGGTGCAACGATCGACTGCAGCGTAGAGGATGGGCCAACGGATACTTCTGCGGCCTATGCACACGCAACCTCGAGAGCTCGGTTCACCTCTTCTGGAATTGTCCTTTCTCCAGACGGATCTGGAGCTCGGCAGCGGCATGGGTGGGGTGCGCTGCTCTAGCCCCCACAGGGAGCGAGTCGACATGCACAACCGAGGCAGTGGAAGGCATCATATCCCGAGCGCCATCGGATCGGCGGAAGGGTGTGAGATCGATGATCATGCTCATCTCCTGGGAGCTTTGGAAGGCTAGGAACGCCAAGATCTTCAGGGGCACGGAGCCCTGCCACCAGACGGTGTTGGCGGCAATCCGGAGCAGTTTGGAAAACTGGCGACTTGCGGGTGCGGCACCGCTAGAGCCCCCTTTTGGGGATTGTAACGCGAGATAGCAGCCTTATTTTTCCCTTCACCCTTCTTCTGTACCTCCACTCAGGTCCTCAAGACCTGAACTTTGTTTTCCGTGTGCTATCTATCTAATCAATTCGAAGCCAACAATTGCTGGATTTTCAAAAATAAAGTAGTAACCCAAAACATCTTATAAAAGTTTACGGAGGGAGTATTATTGATCAAATACATTGGTCTTTATTTCTTTATTTGGGGGTTGAGGAAGACATGAAACTTGATGATACATATAAATAGCTAGTTTGGTGCGTATATAAAACTATAAACCACTTTATGAGGAAATGATGTTTCTTAATTAAACTTGTGTAATAAGAGGGTACGGTAAGTCCGTTTTACATGGAGTCTGCTCGCAGTATATGGGTTTGCCCAATATGAGAATAAACCCACCTTGTTCCGTGAGTTGGTCAACCTGCCAAAGGATATTTCACACCCCATATTATTGTGGGTGGTTTGGGGGGGGGGGGTTGTGGCTTTAATATCCTAAGATACCAGCAGCAGAAAAACAATGATTGTTTTGACACACATTGATAGTTTGGACCTTCGGGAAGCCAATATGCCACGGTGGCAGATCATTTGGGCTAAACCGTTTGTTGCCGACTTACAAGAAACTCGATCGTGTTCTAATAGATATTGAATGGGAACTAAAATTTCCTCCCGTACCCGTTAGGACCCTAGATACTCCACCTATATTGTTTCAACATAGCCGATCCTAAGCTCGGGTAAAGGAGGAGGGTTATGATAGCTTTGGCGAGTCAACATCAAAAGTAAGCTACTCTTATGTAGGTGAAACCTAGAAGAACACCATTGGGACGTAACCCTCTTACCAACGTGTCATATCTAAACCCGAGCGTGGTGTTAAAGGGCCAAGGATCAGACCATCACCCCCTTTATGGTGGTTGTATCTTGATCTAGATACGGTGATAGGTGAGCAAGGATTAGGTCGCCGGTACCCAGACCGTTGATACAACCTTTTTCACAAGCAAGCATGATCTATAACCATATACATGATATGGAGTTATGATCCACAGAAAAATGCAACTAGATTATTTGTACTCTAGTGCAAGTGGAAGACTGTTGAAAATGTTCCCTAGAGGCAAATAAAATATGTTTATTAGCATATTCCATTAGTTCATAATAAGTTTTATACTGTGCTATAACTGTATTAAGCGGAAACATTAATACACGTGTGGTATAAAATAACCAGGTCCCTAGTTAACTCTAGTATACTAGTCCATTGGAAAATTGGATGATCAAGGTTTTCTGATCTTGAGGACATAATCGCCTATTGAAATGGGGTCGTAATATTGGGAGAATGATATGATGGACATACACCACCAGAAGTGTTGCAATGTGATCGAGTCACATAAGTTCAACATTGCGATAACTATAACGTAGTGACCAGATGCTTTGACCGTAATGATCATACGTAATTACTATCTATTAGGATGCTTGATTTGCATCCACCGCCTGACCGAAATATGCTGGCCATAAAGGTGTACTTCAGGTATTCCAAAATAGATACGTTAATGAGTATGAAAATAGATCAAAGCGGGATTTGTCCATCCAAGTGACAAATAGGTACTCTAGGCCCACTCGGCGATATTACATCATAAAGATTGCAATCATATGACTAGGTCACGGGGTTGTAATATCACGGGAACGAGTAAACATGTTTGTCGGTAACGAGGGTGAACTAGGTATATTGGATACCAACGATCAAACCTCGGACAAGCAAAGTACCGTAGGACGAAGGAAACATGCTCAACATTAACGGATCCAACAACGATGAAGTTTCATTCGATGGAAGCGCAGAGCCTATCAAGGATTGTAACCAGGTCCAATTGATTAGTCATTGGTTAGAGAGTGTCTGATCATGTCTGATGTTTCCCGACCGTAGGGTGTCACACTTAAGGGTATTCGACGCATTAAGGATAGATTCGAGATCACCAGAGAAATAAGAGAGAACACCGGAATTATTCTGAGAAGTGCCGGATATTTTGAAAGGTTCAAAATATTATTTAATAATGTTTAAATATGCTTTATTATTTAATTAACATAATTAAATATTAAAATATAATTAAATATAATTAAAAATGGAAGAAAATGCATATGGGCCTAAAGAGGCCCATTAAGGGAGGACGGAGCCTCCCCCTTGGCCCATGGCGCCAAGGGAGAGGCCCACCCCCTTATGGCGCACTCCCCCCTTCCCTTTGGTTTAGTACCACATGGGAAGTTGAGGGAGGTGTGCACCCCTCCTTGGCCTATATAAGGAGGAGTAGGGTTTCATTTTTCCATCAATTCAATTGAGTTCTCTTCTCTCTCTTTCTCCCGCCTTTCAGCGAACTCCCCTTGTTTGGAGTCTGCACTGGGTTGGGGGTTTCTCCACCATACGCACGTCGTCGTGCTACTGGAATCGGGATCTGAATCCATCTTCTTTCTGCTGCTGGCCTGGTTCGGAGCCCGGAGGGAAGGTCGTGTACACCATATGTGTATAATTCCGCGAGGCACTACACTTGTGGTGCTCCTTCATCGTCGTGACCGTATCGCGGAGTCTTCACCGACAACGTTCCGACGGGGACGCAATCCCGTCATCGGTCTACAAGGACCGGGTGGCTTTTGGAGTCATCGTGGATCTGCGCGGCATCGGGGATTGCCGGTACGACTACATCAACCACGTTCATGCGGGAACGTTTCCCGCTTAACGGACTACATACTGGTATGTGACTTATTTCCATCCGTTACTTGCATCGCCATAACATAGGTCTTGGGCTTGGGTATCGTAGGTTATGAAAAATTATTTTTTTCTGTCCCGAACCCCAATAGTATCCCCTTAGGTAGCTGGAACGTAGGATCCTGATGGCGGAGAAGTTAATAGGTTTAGTTGGGTTGCCTCCCCTGTTAACCGCGCCAATAAACGATTCTTGATGACCCACAAGTCTAGGGGATCAATTGTAGCTTTTCGATAAATAAGGATGTCGATCCCAACGAGGAGCAGAAGGTGCTGATAAGTGACACTGGATAAGGAAAGGCTGCACACACTCAAAGGTAAATATTTAGAGGTTTTTGGTTTAAGAAACAGAAAAGTAAAAGACAAGCAAAGTAAACAGGGTAACCGAGGAGTAGCAAGTGGCCCAATCCTTTCACAAGGATAAGCCTAGGAACTAAACTTATAAGAGCTAAAGCGTTCTCGAGAACACACGGGAGATATAGCCAAGTTACTTTCACCATACTCCGCCAAATAATATGTATAGTGTTGATAAGTGTTGGTGGGTGGACCAATGCTAGTACACCTTCTAGACTAAGATAAGTGTACTCTTATGATTACACACCTTGCAAGCATCCGCAAATACAAGGTAGTAATTAAGGCATAAGCCTAACCACAACATTAAGATCAAGGATCCATAACTCCCTTATGCAAAAGTGTGCGAACTGGGGTTCAGGTTTCTGTCACTCCGGCAACCCACCATAAGCATCCTTTGTGCACAATGTATTCCTCTAGGCCCAAGAAAGGTGAAGTGTTAAGTGTTCGACTGTGACGCCCCCAAAATCAATCCGTGTACAGTAATCATACACGCAGGGTACACGACTGAGATTAGGGTGCCACGGTGAGAATATCACAGCATAACACTAAACACAAAAGGATAAACCAATATGTTACAATAAAGGGGGGGTCACGCGGACCCAAATACATAAGTTATACAAGCCATAATATCTGAGTACAGACATAGTTAGTCAAGTTTTGCCTTAAGAAGGCTAGCACAAATAACATCAGAGATACAGATCGAAAAGGCAAGGCCTCCTGCCTGGGAGCCTCCGAAACTACTCCTGGTCCTGGTCAGCGGGGGTCTCGACGTAGTAGTATCCGCCTCCGGGGTACTCCTGTTCCTGGACTCCAACGTCGACTGCAGCGGCCGATCAGGCAAAACATAAAAGGGGAATAAAGCAAAGGTGAGTATCTAGCATACCCGCGAGTCTCACGTCCGCTACTAAGAATTATGCATTGTATCAACGGAAAGAAGAGGCTATATATAGTGGACTGCAAGATAGAAATCAGAATAAGGGTAAGAAGCTAGGCCTATCGGAGACTAGCATCTTCTGACGATGTCTTGCAGCATGAGAAGAGAAACAACGAACAGTTTATATAAAGCATAAAGTAACAATGAAGCAGAAGTTGCTGCAAAACTGTATAATATAAGTTGTAATGATTAATAATAATAATGCCTCCGAGTTCCCCTCCTCGACTTCCCTGCGAGGAAGAAAACCCGGAACCATACAGTTTAATAGTAATAGTTTCTAGTGGTAAGATCCAGCTTCAGCATAAAGCGTCCTGTTACCGTGGACACGGCTATTCAAATAGATTAAACTCCCTGCAAGGGTCCACTACTGTTCAGCCTACACGCTCGGATCTCCAGGGTGGCGTGAACCTTGTTAGGGAACGCCCCACCGAGGCTATCCGACACATCGCAGTTCATCCTAGGCTCAGCAGAGAGGCCATCCGCCGGACTATATCCTATGCGCCAAGGGGTCTAGGTCCCTCACCCTTGCACGCTCCTGCACGGTACGAGACTGGCCGGTGAAGCAAAAGCAAATCCAAAGCACACCTGCTGCAGCAAAGAAGACAAGACAACTTCCCGGCAATCAGCCCGTGGTACTGCTGACGTCTGAAGAGCTTTCGAACTAACTACGACACGGAGGGCCCACACCGTAATCCCACGTGTAGGTAGTGCGTACAGGCCTTTGCGGCCTCTCAAGTCATCCGCCGAACCATTTAGCATTTTAATTAACCTGCGTGACAACCGTTATCGTTGCCTCGACTTAACCGACCCGCGGTCAACGACAGCAGCCAGGACCACCAGTAACGTCGGTGCCTGCCCTGTCGTCCCACCAAGTCTCTGCGGTTACCAACAAGGTGAACCGTCTCCATACCTTGTCTCGCGTGTGCTCTTAGTAGAGCTCGACTTTCGTGGTTTGGTAACTCTCGCGAGATACGAGCAGGGGCCAAGCACGCCAGTAACGTCGGTCATACCCTCCCTGTCGTTCCCGACGATATACCTCTCGCGGGCACCGTTGGGTCACCCGACTTCTTACCTTAAGGACAACCGCTGTTCAGGACCCTATGGCGGCAAGACAAAGTCAGCCTCGAGTGGAGTACAAGGATTACTCCTTGATAGCTCACACTTGAGGTGACTAGGCATAACCCAGATAGGGGCCTTTGGCGGTGTCTGCTTTGTTCCGTACCTGCAACAGTTATAATTAAAGTATCCACGATCGCTCCCATAGTGATCACGGCCCGCTATCTAACCCTAGCTAACAATGCGCAGGGCTCACTGCTGAATAATGCATAATTAATAATAGGCAGCATAGGATAAAGGAAAGGTACATCAAGGGGCGACAAAATCAGGCTATGCAATTGAATAGGATTGTAATCGTAGCAGCAGCAGTAACAATGCCTAGTGCAAGAAAGTACGAAAAAGGTAGGCGATATCTGGGGAAGAGAATGGCTCTGCTTGCCTGGAAGCTCGACGGTAGGGGTAGGGTCGTTGACGAAGTAGTCGTACCCGACAGCAGTGTAGTCGGCGGTAGCAGCGGGGTCTATCGGAGAACACAGGGGATAAACACAATAAATACAAAGCAATCATAGCAAACAAATACATGGCATGATGTACGCAAAGATAACAGTGGTCTAACGCAGTGCAATGTACGTTGCTCGGAGCGGGAATTCATCCGGGGATGAACTACCGGCTCCGGGTGATTACCGGACAGGGCGACCGGAGGGGGAAGGTATCATGCCGGAGGTGTCGTGGACATCCGACAAAGACAAGGGGGGGTGTATCCGTGTTAGTTGAACCATTCCAGACAACTTTCGTGTTCGGAATAAATTCATCCGGCAGGTTTTTACCGGCACCGGGAATTATCGACAGACAGCCCGGAGGGGGGGGGGGAATGTCGATGATCGGTGTGTTAGGGGGGTGGGATAGACATACAGATAGCGTATCCGTATTCGTTATATTTTTCTGATCAATTTTCATGTATAAAGTTTTTCGATCCGATATACGGATTAAAAGATATTGATTTTATAAGTTTAATCAATTTTAAAACATTTATAAATCAATTATTATTTCTTTATTATTTATTCAATATAATTTTTATTAATTTTAATACTGACCAGTGGGTCCCACTGGTCAGTGACTTATTTAACAAATTAATTTAATTAGGTTAATTAACAGGGGGTGGCCCACATGTCAGTGACAGATTAATCTAATTAGCTATTAACTTAACTAAAATGTGATTAATCAGAGGTGGGCCCCTCATGTCAGTGTAACAGTTTGAATTAAATAGTTTTTTTATTTACTAAAAAGGCCAGGGCCCACATGTAAGTCAGAGGGGGGGGGGGGTTAGCCTCTGTTTATTATTAAACAGAGGGATTAAGGGGGTGCGGGGCCCATTGTCAGTGGGCAGGGGGTGGTTAGGGGGGGTTAACCCCCTGACGTGGAGGGCCCACCGGTCAGCAGCCCATGGGGCTCGACGGCGACGGCTCCCACGGCGAGCTCGATGTTGCCGTCGCTGGGGGGCACGGGAGGCGACGGGGGAGGGCTTAATCGAACGTGGAGGAGGTGCCGCGGCGAGTGGAGGCGGTGGCGCGGGCGGGGGACGGCCGGAGCGTTGCCGGCGACAAAGAAGGCTGCGGCCGGAGCATGGGCTCAGTGGGGAGGGCGACGCAGTGCACAAAATCGAGCGGGGGAAGAGGCTAGATGGAGCTTCACTCACCACAAACGTGTAGAGGGAGGGCAGCGTGCGCGAGGGGGCCCAGAGCGCGCAAATCGTACGCCGGGGTCGCGGCCGTGCGCGAAGACGACGACGGGGAGCGGCTCCTCCCGAGCTTCTCGCTCCAAATTGCGGGCACCCGAGGACGTGGAAGACGCCGGGGGTCCCCCTGGACAAGTCGGCCGGGCGGGAGGTGGACAGTGGCCGTGGTAATGGCGAGCGGCGACGACTGTGTGCTCAGACCCGCGGTGGAAGACGGCAAGGCGAGTGGATCCGGGGGAGGAAACAGACGAGATCCAGGCGCGGGGTGGTTGCTAGGGTTCGTGCCGGGGGTGGCCGCACTTGTAATCGCCGGGCCACCGGAGGATGCACGCCACGGCGACGGGCAGTGCGCTGGCTCCATGGATCCCCTGCCACGGCGTTGCGTGAACAGGGGAAGCAGGGGAGGGGGGGATGTTGGGCTGATCTCGGGGGGTTGGGGAGGTTAGCTGGGCCGGTTGGCCCAGTGGGAGTGGGGGGGGGGGGGTTTTGGGCTTTGCCCCTTATTATTTGTTTCCCTCTTGCTTTTCTGTATTTTCTTTTGGTAGTTGTTTTACTATCTTAGGCATTTTTTTAAAATGTTTTAGATGACCCAAAAATAGTGTTACACTACAAGGCAGTGCCACAAAAAGTTTGGGTAGCAACAAAAATCATTTAATATTTTATTATAATATTAAATGATTAAATTGGGGTTTTTAGCTACTGTTTTGATTTGTTTGGAATTTTCTATAACTTAATAAATACCCAAACCCATATGGAATTGGTCCACTGAATATTTGTGATTTTATAAAAGTAGTTTCACAATTTTTGGACCAAGTTTATATCCCACTTTGTTTTTATTATTGCACCAAAGGCATTTTGAGATTTGATTTCAATCCAAAGGCAATTGAATTGAGCTTGGAGTTGTTTTCATTCCACCATGACCAAGGTACATGATCACATTGCCTTCAACAATATCAAAGGAAATTTGAATTTGAACTGTTCCAAGTTAATCAAACAAAAGTTTTGAACAGTAGTGATGAACAGTAACAGTGATTGCTGTTCACTGACAGTGAGGGTGTTACAAATCTCCCCCACTACAAGAATTATCGTCCCGAGAATCTAAGCGGTAGAGGGGAAAAGATCGGGGTATTCCTCACGAAGGCGATCTTCGCGTTCCCAAGTGGCTTCATCTTCAGAATGATTCGACCACTGAACTTTGAGGAACTTGGTTGTCTTGTTGCGGGTTTTGCGTTCAGACTGATCGAGAATGCGGCTCGGATGTTCTTGATAAGTCAAGTCTTGCTTCAGCTCAATCATATCATGTTCCACTTCGCGGATAGGGTCCTTGAAGCAGCGTCGGAGTTGCGACACGTGGAATACATCGTGGACTTGGGAGAGGTTTGACGGCAATTCGAATCGGTACGCTACCGGTCCACTTCTGGAAAGAATACGGAATGGGCCAATGTAGCGAGGAGCTAACTTGCCTTTGGTCCCGAAGCGGTGAGTGCCCCTCATGGGAGTGACACGAAGGTACGCTTGTTCGCCGGGCTGATAGACCATTTCTTTGTGCTTGCGATCATAGTTGCTCTTCTGGCGGGACTGAGCAGCTTTCAGGTGTTCACGGATAACGCGAACCTGATCTTCGGCATGCTGTATAATGTCCGGACCAATGAGAGTTCGTTCCCCAGTTTCTGACAAATTCAGAGGGGTTCGACACTTACGTCCATAGAGAACTTCAAAGGGTGCCATCTTCAGACTAGCTTGATAGCTATTGTTGTACGAGAATTCAGCAAATGGAAGAGATTCCTCCCATTTCTTACCGAATGAAATGACACAAGCTCGAAGCATATCTTCAAGCACTTGATTGACTCGTTCGACTTGTCCTTGCGACTGGGGGTGATAAGCGGTGCTGAAATTTAGGTGAGTGGCCATAGCTTCTTGGAAACTATCCCAGAACTTCGAGGTGAAAATGCTGCCTCGGTCGGAACTGATCTCCAACGGAATACCGTGGAGCGACACGATTCTGGAAACATACAAGTCTGCCAACTGACTAGCAGAGATCGTCTCCTTGACAGGCAGAAAATGAGCAACCTTGGAGAATCGGTCGATGACGACAAAGATAGCATCATGACCCTTCTGTGATCGCGGAAAACCGGTGACGAAGTCCATTTCAATCTTGTCCCATTTCCATTCAGGAATAGAGAGTGGTTGCAGAGTTCCAGCAGGTCTTTGATGTTCTGCTTTCACGCGACGGCAAACGTCACACTCGTCAACATAACGAGCAATGTCTTGTTTCATGTTAGACCACCAGTACTGCTGACGAATGTCTTGGTACATCTTGGTACTACCAGGGTGAATCGACAAAGGTGTATCATGAGCTTCTTTCATGACATCAGGGGCGTAATTCAGGTTGGCCTTGGCTACCGGAACCACTAATCGACCCTTGAAGTACACCGCATTATCATCATTTGCATCAACAGTGAAGAATGAGGGCTCTCCGTTGGCGACACGACGCTTAATCTTCCAACTGTCAGAGTCATAATGTTGTACCGTCTTGATGCGGGTGTCGAGGTCTGGTTTGACCACCAGGGAGTTCACATATCCCTGGGGAACAATTTCGATGTTCAGCTTGCGGAGCTCTTCATACAGAAGTGGCTGTTGTACTTGAACTTCCAGTTCACTACAATAGGCTTTGCGGCTTAAGGCATCGGCCACCACATTAGCTTTGCCAGGGGTGTAAGAAATTCCCATGTTGTAGTCGGCTATTGTCTCGAGCCATCTCTGCTAGCGGAGATTCAGGTCGGGCTGAGTAAACAGGTACTTCAGGCTTTGGTGGTCAGTGTAGATCTCGCAACGGTTACCAACGAGGTAATGTCGCCACAGCTTCAATGCATAAATTACCGCTGCCAATTCGATATCATGAGTTGGATAGTTTTCTTCGTGAGCACGCAACTGACGAGAGCCATAAGCAATCACTTTGCGCTCTTGCATTAGGACACAGCCTAATCCTTGACGAGACGCGTCGCAATAAATCACGAAGTCCTTCTGGGTATCAGGCGGAGCAAGCACTGGGGGAGAAGTGAGCTTGTCCTTGAGGGCTTGGAAACTTTCCTGACATTTATCTGTCCACTCAAACTTGACGCCTTTGTGAAGCAGGTTGGTTAGAGGCCTTGCAATCTTGGAGAAGTTCTCGACGAAACGGCGGCAATAGCTAGAAAGGCCGAAGAAACTTCGGACTTGCTTGACAGTCCTGGGCGGAGTCCAATCCAGGATAGCCTGAATACGTTCTGGGTTGACGGCAATGCCATCCTTGAAAATCACATGACCAAGGTAAGTTACTTCAGGAAGCCAGAACTCGCACTTAGAGTACTTAGCATAGAGTTTGTGTTCTCGAAGCTTTTCCAGTATCAGACGAAGATGTTCAGCATGCTCTTCTTCATTCTTGGAGTATATTAAGATATCATCCAGATAAACCACGACAAACTTGTCGAGATATTCCATGAATATATAGTTCATCAATCGGGAAAAAGTGGCTGGGGCATTCGTCAAGCCAAAGGACATGACGGTGTACTCGTATGAACCATAGCGAGTAATGAATGCGGTCTTCGGGATGTCCTCATCACGGACTCGGATCTGATGGTAACCCAAGCTTAAGTCGAGTTTTGAAAACACCGTGGATCCAGCAAGTTGATCATAAAGATCGTTGATCCGAGGGAGGGGGTACTTGTTCTGTATCGTGGCCTGGTTGATAGGTCGGTAATCTTGGAATAAACGGTTCGTGCCATCACTCTTCTTGACAAAGAGATAAGGTGCTCCCCAAGTAGAGGAACTTGGACGGATGAAGCCTTTCTCGAGGGCCGTGTCGATCTCCTTCTTCAATTCAAGGAGATGGTGAGGTGGCATCTTATATGGGCGCTTGGCAATAGGGACGGTGCCGGGCTTCAAGTCGATGACGAATTCAACTTCTCTGATCGGGGGTATCCTCGGCAGTTCTTCTGGGAATACGTCGGTAAAATCACAAACGATGGGAACTTTCTCTATCCCTTCGAGAGGTGCGACATTCAAGGCATTCAGAGCATATATACGAGCTTCGGCATTCATCGACACAATGGCGGTATGACTCAAAATCGCGCCAGAAGGATGAAAAAGTTGGATGACCTTGGTGCCACAATAAAGTGTGGCATCGTGGGTTTTCAGCCAATCCATGCCAAGGATAAGGTCGATGGTGGAGGTTTTCAGAATGTGTGGAGAAACCATGAACTCAAATCCTTCGATCTCGACAGTGAGGTTAGGTGCAACCATGTCAACACGACACTGGGTACCGGGAGTCCGGACTATTAAGGGGGTACGCATCTTTTCGTGGTTTATGCCATGCTTAGAGGCAAATGCTCCAGACATAAATGAATGCGATGCTCCTGTATCAAATAAAACAGTAGCAGGTATTGAGTTAACGAGGAGTGTACCCATCACAGTAGCGGGCTGTTCCTGAGCTGCTTCAACATCAATGTTGTAAGCATGACCACGAGCATGAGGATTTGACCCAGTATTATAGTTGAGGGTCCCATTGTTGCCACGACAATTTCCGCGGCCAGCAGGGTGAACTACCAGTTGATTCTGTCGCTGAGGGCAGTCTCTGGAAATATGACCTGGCTGACGACACTTGAAACACAGGCCATCTTGAGGACGGAGGGGCGCAACCTCAGTCTTCGGCTGTCTCGGCGGGGGGGGGGGGGGAGGCAGACGGGGTGCAACATACGACGGCCTTGACGCAGGGGCAGTTGGACGAAACACACTGTGTGGAAGCCAAACGCGTTGCTTCTGTGCTGTGCCCGAAGATGAGCCAGCATCACGGGGGCGCTTCGGCGAACCACCGAACTTAAGCTGAGCGGTCTCGAGAGTGGTAGTCTGATTCACCATGGTGGCGAAGTCGGGGAAGACGTGCAAAGCCAGTGCAAGCTGGAGATCTGGGTTGAGTCCATCACGGAACTTCTCTTGCCTACTTGCATCACTGGGGAGGTCACTTGCAGCATAGCGGGAGAGGCGGAGGAATTCCCTCTGATATGCCTCGACAGTTTTGTTGCCCTGAACGAGGTTGCGGAACTCGGCCTTCATACGGTTCATAATCGCCTGGGGGACATAACGAGCACGGAAGGCAGTCTTGAAGTCATTCCAGGTGACGACAGTCCCTTCAACTAGCGAGCCCTTGTAGGTGTCCCACCACTGAGCAGCGGGGCCACGCAGGAAATAGGACGCGAAGTTGACGTAATCAGCAGCGCTCACATTAGCGAACTCCAGCTGACGAGTGATGTCACGAAGACAATCATCGGCATCCAGCGGTTGTTCAGGATGGTGTAAGAGAGGGGGATTGAGACACATGAAATCCCGCAGAGTAACCACAGGCGGTTGGTTCTGGTGCTGGTTCTGGTTCTGATTCTGGTTCTGGAGCTGGTCTATGACTCTTTGCATAAACACTTGGTTCATCTGAAACTGCTGCATCATCACGGCCATGTAATCAGCCGCGGAGGTGGATCGTTGGCACCACGACCACGACCACGACCACCACGAGCAGCCATCCTGCTAGAATTTAACAGGGGTATTTCAGCGATGAGAATTTTAACGAGATGCCGGAAACGGGTAATAGGTAAAACGACAACAAAGAGGAGGCGCGGATATATAGGAGTAGTCATATAAGACATACACATCCACACATAGAATCAATCGAAAATCGGGCAGAGTAACGTCGTAGAAATTAAGGAAAAAGGACGCACTAGGCGGCGCGCAGACCTCGGTAAGGATTACACGACGCGACATAGATTCCACTATGTCAATCACGCCGCAAGTAAACTGTTGGCCACAGGAGTAGATGCCAGAGAACGCGCGGCCTGCCCAGAATGAGAATGGGATCCGCGGTCCGGGACCTGGGGTAGAACTCCTGCGACACGACTCAATCAATGGGGAAGCACCAAAACGCCGTGTGGAATCAAGAGAACGTGATCCTAATGTCAGAGTTTGTAAAACTTACCAGCAAGGATAAGAGAGCAGATTCCCAGAGCATAGGTAAGGAGAAAAGGATCCTAATACCATAGATATCACATGTAGTGACATTGATGTGGGCCCGTAAGCCAAACATTAAGTTAGAAAAATAGTTTTTCAAAGTCTAGACTCAACTTCGACCAGGTAGTGGTTGGGTGGCTTCCTACAGGCAGTCGGCTCTGATACCAACTTGTGACGCCCCCAAAATCAATCCGTGTACAGTAATCATACACGCAGGGTACACGGCTGAGATTAGGGTGCCACGGTGAGAATATCACAGCACAACACTAAACACAAAAGGATAAACCAATATGTTACAATAAAGGGGGGTCACGCGGACCCAAATACATAAGTTATACAAGCCATAATATCTGAGTACAGACATAGTTAGTCAAGTTTTGCCTTAAGAAGGCTAGCACAAATAACATCAGAGATACAGATCGAAAAGGCAAGGCCTCCTGCCTGGGAGCCTCCGAAACTACTCCTGGTCCTGGTCAGCGGGGGTCTCGACGTAGTAGTATCCGCCTCCGGGGTACTCCTGCTCCTGGACTCCAACATCGACTGCATCGGCCGATCAGGCAAAAAATAAAAGGGGAAATAAAGCAAAGGTGAGTATCTAGCATACCCGCGAGTCTTACGTCCGCTACTAAGCATTATGCATTGTATCAACGGAAAGAAGAGGCTATTTATAGTGGACTGCAAGATAGAAATCAGAATAAGGGTAAGAAGCTAGGCCTATCGAAGACTAGCATCTTCTGATGATGTCTTGCATCATGAGAAGAGAAACAGCCAACAGTTTATATAAAGCATAAAGTAACAATGAAGCAGAAGTTGCTGCAACACTGTATAATATAAGTTGTAATGATTAATAATAATGCCTCTGAGTTCCCCTCCTCGACTTCCCTGCGAGGAAGAAAACTCGGAACCATACAGTTTAATAGTAATAGTTTCTAGTGGTAAGATCCAGCTTCAGCATAAAGCGTCTTGTTACCGTGGACACGGCTATTCGAATAGATTAAACTCCCTGCAGGGGTGCACTACTGTTCATCCTACACGCTCGGATCTCCAGGGTGGCGTGAACCTTGTTAGGGAACGCCCCACCGAGGCTATCCGACACATCGCAGTTCATCCTAGGCTCAGCAGAGAGGCCATCCGCCGGACTATATCCTATGCGCCAAGGGGTCTAGGTCCCTCACCCTTGCACGCTCCTGCACGGTACGAGACTGGCCGGTGAAGCAAAAGCAAATCCAAAACACACCTGCTGCAGCAAAGAAGACAAGACAACTTCCCGGCAATCAGCCCGTGGTACTGCTGACGTCTGAAGAGCTTTCGAACTAACTACGATGCGGAGGGCCCACACTGTAATCCCATGTGTAGGTAGTGCGTACAGGCCTTTGCGGCCTCTCAAGTCATCCGCCGAACCATTTAGCATTTTAATTAACCTGCGTGACAACCGTTATCGTTGCCTCGACTTAACCGACCCGCGGTCAACGACAGCAATCAGGACCACCAGTAACGTCGGTGCCTGCCCTGTCGTCCCACCAAGTCTCTGCGGTTACCAACAAGGTGAACCGTCTCCTTACCTTGTCTCGTGTGTGCTCTTGGTAGAGCTCGACTTTCGTGGTTTGGTAACTCTCGCGAGATACGAGCAGGGGCCAAGCACGCCAGTAACGTCGGTCGTACCCTCCTTGTCGTTCTCGATGATATACCTCTCGCGGGCACCGTTGTGTCGCCCGACTTCTTACCTTAAGGACAACCGCTGTTCAGGACCCTATGGCAGCAAGACAAAGTCAGCCTCGAGTGGAGTACAAGGATTACTCCTTGATAGCTCACACTTGAGGTGACTAGGCATAACCCAGATAGGGGCCTTTGGCGGTGTCTGCTTTGTTCCGTACCTGCAACAGTTATAATTAAAGTATCCGCGATCGCTCCCATAGTGATCACGGCCCGCTATCTAACCCTAGCTAACAATGCGCAGGGCTCACTGCTGAATAATGCATAAGTAATAATAGGCAGCAAAGGATAAAGGAAAGGTACATCAAGGGGTGACAAAATCAGGCTATTTAATTGAATAGGATTGTAATCGTAGCAGCAGCAGTAACAATGCCTAGTGCAAGAAAGTACGGAAAAGGTAGGCGATATCTGGGGAAGAGAATGGCTCTGCTTGCCTGGAAGCTCGACGGTAGGGGTAGGGTCGTCGACGAAGTAGTCGTACCCGGCAGCAGTGTAGTCGGCGGTAGCAGCGGGGTCTACCGGAGAATACAGGGGATAAACACAGTAAATACAAAGCAATCATAGCAAACAAATACATGGCATGATGTACGCAAAGATAATGGTGGTCTAACACAGTGCAATGTACGTTGCTCGGAGCGGGAATTCATCCGGGGATGAACTACCGGCTCCGGGTGATTACCGGACAGGGCGACCGGAGGGGGAAGGTATCATGCCGGAGGATTCATGGACATCCGACAAAGACAAGGGGGGTGTATCCGTGTTAGTTGAACCATTCCGGACAACTTTCGTGTTCGGAATAAATTCATCCGGCAGGTTTTTACTGGCACCGGGAATTATCGACAAACAGCCCGGAGGGGGGGGGGGAATGTCAATGATCGGTGTGTTAGGGGGGTGGGATAGACATACAGATAGCGTATCCGCATTCGTTAAATTTTTCTGATCAATTTTCATGTATAAAGTTTTTCGATCCGATATACGGATTAAAAGATATTGATTTTATAAGTTTAATCAATTTTAAAACATTTATAAATCAATTATTATTTCTTTTATTATTTATTCAATATTATTTTTATTAATTTTAATACTGACCAGTGGGTCCCACTGGTCAGTGACTTATTTAACAAATTAATTTAATTAGGTTAATTAACAGGGGGTGGCCCACATGTCAGTGACAAATTAATCTAATTAGCTCTTAACTTAACTAAAATGTGATTAATCAGAGGTGGGCCCCTCATGTCAGTGTAACAATTTTAATTAAATAGTTTTTTTATTTACTAAAAAGGCCAGGGCCCACATGTAAGTCAGAGGGGGGGGGGGGCTTTAGCCTCTGTTTATTATTAAACAGAGGGATTAAGGGGGTGCGGGGCCCATTGTCAGTGGGCAGGGGGTGGTTAGGGGGCGGGGTTAACCCCCTGACGTGGAGGGCCCACCGGTCAGCAGCCCATGGGGCTCGACGGCGACGGCTCCCACGGCGAGCTCGACGTTGCCGTCGCTGGGGGGCACGGGAGGCGACGGGGGAGGGCTTAATCGAACGGGGAGGAGGTGCCGCGGCGAGTGGAGGCGGTGGCGCGGGCGGGGGACGACCGGAGCGTTGCCGGCGACGAAGAAGGCGGCGGCCGGAGCATGGGCTCGGTGGGGAGGGCGACGCAGTGCTCAGAATCGAGCGGGGGAGGAGGCTAGATGGAGCTTCACTCACCACGAACGTGTAGAGGGAGGGCAGCGTGCGCGAGGGGGCCCAGAGCGCGCGAATCGTACGCCGGGGTCGCGGCCGTGCGCGAAGACGACGACGGGGAGCGGTTCCTCCCGAGCTCCTCGCTCCAAATTGCGGGCACCCGAGGACGTGGAAGACGCCGGGGGTCCCCCTGGACAAGTCGGCCGGGCGGGAGGTGGCCAGTGGCCGTGGTAATGGCGAGCGGCGGCGACTGTGTGCTCGGACCCGCGGTGGAAGACGGCGAGGCGAGTGGATCCGGGGGAGGAAACAGACGAGATCCAGGCGCGGGGTGGTTGCTAGGGTTCGTGCCGGGGGTGGACGCACTTGTAGTCGCCGGGCCACCGGAGGATGCACGCCACGGCGACGGGCAGTGCGCTGGCTCCATGGATCCCCTGCCACGGCGTTGCGTGAACAGGGGAAGCAGGGGAGGGGGATGTTGGGCTGGTCTCGGGGGGTTGGGGAGGTTACCTGGGCCGGTTGGCCCAGTGGGAGAGGGGGGGGGGGGGGTTTGGGCTTTGCCCCTTATTATTTGTTTCCCTCTTGCTTTTCTGTATTTTCTTTTGGTAGTTGTTTTACTATCTTAGGCATTTTTGTAAAATGTTTTAGATGACCCAAAAATAGTGTTACACTACAAGGCAGTGCCACAAAAAGTTTGGGTAGCAACAAAAGTCATTTAATATTTTATTATAATATTAAATGATTAAATTGGGGTTTTTAGATATTGTTTTGATTTGTTTGGAATTTTCTATAACTTAATAAATACCCAAACCCATATGGAATTGGTCCACTGAATATTTGTGATTTTATAAAAGTAGTTTCACAATTTTTGGACCAAGTTTATATCCCACTTTGTTTTTATTATTGCACCAAAGGCATTTTGAGATTTTATTTGATTTCAATCCAAAGGCAATTGAATTGAGCTTGGAGTTGTTTTCATTCCACCATGACCAAGGTACATGATCACATTGCCTTCAACAATATCAAAGGCCATTTGAATTTGAACTGTTCCAAGTTAATCAAACAAAAGTTTTGAACAGTAGTGATGAACAGTAACAGTGATTACTGTTCACTGACAGTGAGGGTGTTACATCGACTCACATAACACCACTAGAGAAATAACAACACAACTTAAGTATCAAACAACACATAAGACTTCAACATCATATGACTACTAACAACTAGACTTCTCCCATGTTCTCAAGAACTAAAGTAACTACTCACAAGACATAAAAGAGATCATGATCCGAGGTGATAGATGGGTGGTAAACAATCTGGACACAATGATACTTCTCCAACAAAACTCAATAGCATTCGCCACAAAGAAGTAATCGACACCAATAGAGTAGAGAAGATAGATAGTACGGATTACAACACAAGTTGCAATTGTGATATGAGATGGGATGGCGATGGAGATGGTGCTGATGTTGGGGATGATGTTGATGATGATCTCGATGATGCCCGTGACGATGATGATGATGATGGAAACGATCTCCCCTTCCGGGAGGTGATCTCCCCGGCGGAATCTGCTCACCGGAGATGGCGTTTCTCCTTTGTAAGTTTCTGCCCCGTGGCGGCGGAAAAACACGGAAACTCTTCTTCTTTTAGGGGTTTCACCCCAGGGGGGTCTTATAGGCGAGAGGGGGCACCGAGGGGGGCCACCAGGCATCCAGGAGGGTGCCTGGTGCGACCAGGAGGGGGGCCGCGCCAGGCACCATTCTGGCTGCCTGGTGGGTCCCCTCACCTCCATCTTCGGTGATCCCCAGTCAATTCCTATAAAAACGATCCCCGTAAATTTTCATCGCATTTGGACTTGATCTGATTAAGCAACTTGGTGTCCACTTTTCACCGCTGAATTCTGGTTCTGCTGCTTCGGCACCGGAAAGTTGTAAACTGTGTAAAACAAGCCAAAACAACATAAGAACAATACTTTAAAGTGGAATATATCAATGAATAGGATGAAATTACAATATAAAATAGTGATGCATTTTGGACGTATCAACTCCCCCAAGCTTAGACCTCGCTTGTCCCCAAGCGATTGCTGAGCTCGGTAAACTTGTCCACAAGTTTAGAGAGTGAAGTGTCGATAAAAGAATACGCACAAGAAGCATCAAGATTTCTCACAAAACTGAAGCATCCTCAACAGCAACCTCAACTCATAAGGTCCTTATGAGGAAGTAGTAACGATTATAACAAAGTAGGACCTGGAAAACTCATCAAATCATGGAAAACATAGCCTTGGTCAAGGAAAAACTAATAACTTTTACTTTTGCTCTTTCACTTATAATGGAACCAGTTGAAGCTTTGGAAAGAACATGTTATCAGTCAAGAAGTGCACATGTTAACACAAAGGAAGATGTTTACTCAGCATAAGCTTTTGTAAACAACTCACTTATCAAAAGATAATGTCAACAAAGATGTAACATGCTAACTTTCAATGCAGCTTTGTATGCAAGAATCTTTATTAACATCAAGTGTCTGTTCTCTCTCAAGAAGGAAGGAAGTAGGAAGGAATGACTCAGCACAAAATAAAGGATAAACCCCGTGCAAAAGGGTAAGCAGGGAAAACTCATGTGCCATCTCTAGATCAAACAGAATAAAAACATGCTTTTGGGCGGTGCATGATCCGTCAACGACTGCTGATAGATAACTCACTCACTTCATGATTTGGAAAAGTTTCGAGGAACGGCTCCCATGCGGGGACGATCACATCCCCTTAAATTCCTTTGTTTATCACTCATAAATGGGTGAAGGAACTTGTGTGTTAGTATTTATCTTTTACGAGCTGGGACTCATGCCAGTCCCTTATCGTATTAGGGGTTTGCAGATTAGACATGCAATCCCAAGATAAAACTTGTCGAAATTAAAAAGATCATGGGTTACCCACCACTTCCTCATGAGCTGAATCAGTGGCACAAAACAGAAGATTTTGAACATCTAGAGATAGCACATAAATTATATACTTTAGGAGTGGTAGTGGAATACCACAAATAGGAAGGTATGGTGGACTCAAGTGGAAGATGTTGGTTTTAGGGTATGGAAGTACAAGCAGAATTCTGCTTAGTACAGAGTTTTGGCTAGCAAGGCTTTGAGAGACCAGACAATTGATGACAACTTAGATGCAAGCAATACAAAGCATAAACATTAAAACTAGCATGAAACATAAAGTTGTCTTCCTTGTCAACATAACACTTCAAGCATAATAACACAAAGGTTTTGTCTATGTCGCTACTTTGAGAAAAACATGCTTGTTGTTATGACCAAAGCTATACTTGCCAAGATTTAAATAAAGTTTTTGAAGCCATACCTGATATAAGGTCAATACTCCCCATAAGAATCAGCTCATAATGTCGATTGCGTGAAGAGAATTCCAAGTGCGGCGAAGAAGCCAATAGACTTCTCATTAATATTCCTTCATAGACGACCCCACACTCATGGATACAAAGCTCTCCACAAAAGGAGTGATAGACCTCAAAGCAACACCTATTTCACAAAGTAACTTCCCTAGACATGATACGACTCTACTTGACTCCTAAAGACAAAGATAAAGATAAAGATACCCGGCACTCCCCCAAGCTTGGAACAAGCTAAGGGGATGCCATTACCCGAGGAGATTTACTCCTCATTCTTGTTGTGGTTGTTTCTTCAGATCCCTGATGACACGTCGAAGGGCTTGGTTCTCCGACTCCAATACTTCCACTTGTACTTTTAGTACACGAAAATCTTCACCGAGTTGGTTGGTGATGCGGTAGGCTTCGAAGATGGTGGAAAGCATGCGTTGATCTTCAAGTGAAGTGGAGGCCCCTGAAAGGTTAAGAGAAAGATCATATTGAGGTTGGAAAGATCCCACCATGATGGAATTGCTTGGACCTCCTTGTTGTTGGGCAGTGATAGTCTTGACTTCGTCTCTCACGGAGCGCTCCATCTCCGCTTGTCTTGCGGCAATTTCTTCTTCAGTAGCCCAATCAACGTGCTTCCCTTGATTAAGATCCTTCTGGACGTGACGTAGACGCCATCCCAAGAATTCCTCTCCGCTCGAGCCACAAGAATACATCACTAGCAACAACTTTTCACCCTGGCAGAAACAGACCGAGAAAGAAAACACATGAAATCGTGAGATACGATGCTGGGACTATACGGGAAAATATATAGCAAAAATTTCCACAACAGAAGGAAGGTTTCAAGCCTAGGTGGAGTCGGAGTCGGAGTCCAGGGCACCCAGGAGGGTGCCTAGCACGTCCAGGAGGGGGGCGCGCCAGGAGGCCTCCTGGCCCCCCTGGAGCTCTTCTCCGGCTCCACTCGGGCTTGGAATTTTCCTAATTTTGCAAAAACTTTGAAAAGTAGACTTTTATTGACGTTCGCGATGTTTCCTTACCGTAATACATACCTTTTCTTATTCTGCTCCTGCCAGAGTCTGAAACTGGGCTGCAACATATTCTTCATGAGTCTTTGTATATATCATGTTTGCATCCACATTGATTGGATCACCTGCCATATAATGTTTGAGTCTTTGTCCATTCACAACTTGAGGTTTGGTGCCTTCGAAATTGTTGATCTTGATTGCACTAGACCGATATACTTCTTCGATATGAAAAGGTCCTTCCCATCTGGAAAGTAGTTTACCTGGAGAAAACCTGAAACGAGATCTAAACAACAAAACTTTATCACCAATATTAAATTCATGTTTCAGAATTCTTTTATCGTGCCACTTCTTTACCTTTTCCTTGAACATTTTAGCGCTCTCGTAAGCTTCACTCCTCCACTCATCTAGAGAAGTGATGTCTACGCACGCTTCTATTCTTGTAGACTATGTTGGGATTCCAAGCGCAGAGGTTTGTAGGACAGCAACAATTTCCCTCAAGTGGATGACCTAAGGTTTATCGAACTCGGGGAAGTAGAGGTTGAAGATGGTCTCTCTCAAGCAACCCTGCAATTAAGATACAAGAAGTCTCTTGTGTCCCCAACACACCTAATACAACTAGGAGTTGTATAGGTGCACTAGTTCGGCGAAGAGATGGTAAAATATGGGTGATAGGTGTGGTAAAACAAAGTAATATAAATCTGTAATAAAAAGTGCAGCAAGCAAACATGTAACAAAAGTGAGTGCAAACGGTGTAACAATGATGGAAACAAGGCCTAGGCTTCATACTTTCACTAGTGGTAACTCCCAACAACATTAACATAGTCTAATCACATGATATTTCCCATAAAACATGCAATGGAGAAGCACTCGGAGGTCATTCCTTTGTGGTCAAGAGAGGACGAGAATAATGTAGGGCTACAAAAGCACACCTCAAAGTTCGTAGTTCTCAATCTATGGATTTCCCAATGTCACCGCGGCCATCCAAAGAGAGTACCACAATCACCACAACATATCTCAAGGATAGTCAAAGACAAGCACCAAGAGACTCTCAATCTTCAATCAACACACAAAAGAGGAAATCACTCATGATAATATTCTTCTAACCCATGTCCAATAGACCGCTGTCACCTTGGTCTCGGGGATTATACTTGATAAGATCAATTGAGTACATCAATCCAATACATAGAGGAAGGGGAAATATCATGGGATCACCCTAGATTAACACAACCTATGATCACAACGAAGATCACATCATGGGAGAGAGAGAAACCACATAGATCAAGATACAAGCCTTAGCCCCAAGGGGGAACTACTCCCGCTTCATGGAGGAGAGAAGCAACCGCGATGGAGATGAATCCGGGGACACTTCCCCGTCCCGGCAGGGTGCCGACACAGGAATTCTGGTCCCCCGAAGCTTGTCGGCGATGGCGGCGGAGATCGGAATTGCTTCTGGAGAAAAGGGGTCTGGAATCAAGGTTTCCGCGACGGGAGAATAAATAGGAGCCAAAGGGGGCAGCCAGGGGGGCCACCAGGGGTCCAGGCGCCCCCCTGGCGCGGCCAGCCCCTAGGGTGCGCCACCAGGGCGCCTGGGCCCCTGGTGGTGGCCCTCTGGCCCCACTCAGGTCCTTCCGGAAGGTTCTTCTACGCTGATTTTTTATCTGATTTTTCCCGAATTTTTGGAGCACTTTTTATATGGGGGAAAACTGAAATAGAAAAACAGCAGAAAACAGGAACTGGCACTGTGGTGCACTGAGTTAATAGGTTAGTCCAAATATGATCCAAAGTGTACGAAAGTGTATTTAGATCATAGCAATATCACACAAAACATGCATGGAGCAAGAAGAAATTATAGATACGTTTTGGACGTATCAACATCCCCAAGCTTAATTCCTGCTCGTCCTCGAGTAGGTAAATGATAACAACATAATTTCTGTGGTGACATGCTAGCAACCATATAAGAACTTTGAAAAGTAAAGCAATCAAGGTTAGAGATTCAATTCAAGTCATAACATGAAAGAGTCTATATTAGCATTGAAACAAGTAACAAAAGAACATTAGGTGCAAGAGCTCTCGCTGTCCGTGACTCGAATGTCTCCAAATGGTGTTTGCGTGCAAGAAGGGGGATAGGGAATACGAGAAACATATTTATTTGTTGATAACTCAATCTACTAAAGTTTCACACTTGGTCTTTTTCTGGAATCTTATCTTGACTCGTCCCCAGACCACTAGCCAGGTACAAGTCAATTTGATCCACTCCTTTTTCAATATTTTGAGCAATCATGTAATGGATGAGCGTAATCACGAGAGTTGACAGGATGGCAAAGAGAGAAGTACAGAGGAGGAGGAAGACAAAAGAGATGAGAAAGGCTCACATCAATGAGGACAATCATAGGCAAGAGATGCCAAATGATAGATATGATGTGAGGAGTAGGATTGCCATGCAACGGATGCACATATGAGCTAGGAAGCTCTCCAATGGAACTAGTGGGGGTGCATCTAACTTGCTCGCTCATGAAGACCTAGATCTCGTTTGAGGAGGCTCATCCTTGGAATATGCAAGCCAAGTTCTATAGTGTGAAGGTCCCCACATAGCTATATGCATAATGATCATCTCTATGGAGTACAAGGATATAGAGGGAGTACTACTGTGGATATCTCAAAAGGGATAGTAGTGTTGCCCCTTTCTCTCTTTTTATTTCTTTTTCTCTTTTTTCTATTTTTTTCTATTTTTTTGGTGGCCTCAATGGCTCTTTCTATTTAACTCTCATTTGTCCTCTTTGGGATCTTTTATTGTGTCCACTTTGGGATCTTTTCCTCACTTAAGGGCAACACTCTATTTTACAAGAAGGTAAAGGAGATCTTTCACACTTTACAAGGTACTCAAAACATAAAGAAGATGTAACTATCATGATGTATGCAATGTATGCATCTGCCAGTGTAGCAGAAACATGTATGACATGAAGATCAAGTCATGAAGAGGTGGATGTTGCATGGCAATATATCTCGGAAAGGCTATGGAAATGCCTTGATAGGTAGGTATGGTGGCTGTTTTGAGGAAAGATATAAGGAGGTTTATGATGACAGAGCGTATCATGCCAAGGGTTTGGATGTACCGGCGAAGGTGGACGCCAACTCTCGGAGTGAGAAGAAGGCAATGCACGACACGGGAGAGGCTAGCAAATATGAGGAGGTGGAAGTGTCAACTTTCAATACTTACATTAGTCCGAAGAACTCATGCACTTATTATCGGTAACTCTCAATCTAATAAGGAGGTTCACAAAGAGACAAGTATCCCGAGGAGGAGTGTATGGGGGTTTGGTTATCCTTGCGCATCCTCGACTCATGGTACGTGAGTGTACTCTATTATCCGATCCCTCCAAAGATTAGTGATCCATCTAGTAGCTAGAGTTCTCAGCTAGTTTTGTAGGTTTTGAAAATAAACACGGATTGCCCAAAATACGACACCTATCGCTAGTAGGCTAGAGCTCTTGACACCAAAAGTTCAAACATTACTCACATCAATACCTCAAAACTATTGCAAGTTACTACTAAAATTAAATAGCAACCTCAATTACCTACTTTCAAGACAAGACACAACTCAGTGCAACAACCAACTCTCTTAACAAGATAAACATGAAAACTAAAGAGAGTTCCAGCAACAAACTAAACAAAATTCAAGGTTCTTGCTAAAGACAAACTAAGACTAAAACTAGACATCACAGTAGCTACGAAAAGATAAAGAACACACAACAACAAAAAGATAGGCATGAAAATTCTATGATGTGTTCTAGATTTTGAAAGTGGAGCGTGTTTCTCTCCCACACAAAGTAAGACGGGATCTAAATTGTTATGAACAGCAAGCAAAGCTAAAGAAAACTAAAAATAAAACCTAAGAGCGAGACGCTCCAAGCATAGCACATAACGCATGAAGTGATAAAAATATAGTGAGACGAAGGACGAACTGATGATTGTTGATGGAGAAGGGGATGCACGGGGGCATCCCCAAGCTTAGACGCTTGAGTCTCCTTGAATATTTTTTGGGGATGCATGGGGGCATCCCCAAGCTTGAGCGCTTGACACTCCCGAATCTTCTTTCATCATCTTCCATCGCACACTTGAAAACTCCCTTCATACATAACTCATCATAAGGTGATTAGAGAGGTTAGTACCCTTAATAAATAATTTATTTTCCACTGGATATAAAGATATTCTTGAAGAGCTACCGTTTCTCAAGATTTCAAAAAGGTTTTTGCAAAGAAAAAACAAGCTTAAGGTTTGCAAAAGTTAGGAGAGACAAAACGTGGCAGAATCTGTGAAAAACAGAACAGCAGGTAGTAAAGAATTTTTTAGGGGTACTTATGCAACTCAAATCAAAAATCTCAGAACATACGAAAGTTCCGAGATTGTACAGAGCACACTGTGTAAAAAGTTCAGCTCAAAAAACTGAACTGGGATTTTTCTATGATTTTTCCCGTCAAAAGGACAGAATCTGTTTTCTGGACAGCATGTCACAACTTTCACTTCCCTTGTCATATGAGGCTATAATTGGCACAAATCTTGAAAAGTAAAGATACAATGATGTTGCTACAGTAGTAACAATCATCAAGACCACTAAAAACAGAAGAAAAACAAAAAGGAAATCCTAAATTCGTTGCGGGCTGCCTCCCGAAAGCGCTTCTTTAAAGCCATTAGCTAGGCCTAAGATTTTAGTGATGCTCTCGTAGAAATAAGAGTTGAAGAACAAAAGAGAGCATCAAGAAGCAAATATCAAACACATTTAAGTCTAACATGCTTCCTATGAAAAGGGATCTTATAGAAGAATAACTCATTGAAGCATAAAGATATTAGCATAGGAAGGCAAAACAAGTGCAACTTCAAAACTTTCAACATAAAGAGAGGGAATTTGATATTATTGAAATATCTATGAGCATATGTTCCCCTCTCATAATAATTTTCAGTGGGATCATGAATAAACTAAACAATATAAGTATTACATAAAACTTTCTTATCATGATCCACAAGCATAGAATTTTTTTTACTCCCCACATAAGCAAAATCCTTCTCATTAGTAATAGTGGGAGCAAACTCAACAAAATAGCTATCACATGAATCATTCTTATCATGATGCACTTGAAAAATAGTATTCTTTATAGAATAAGTTTCATCACAACAATCATCATAGATAGGAGACGAAGTATCATCAAAATAATTTTCCTCATCAAAACTTGGGGTGCTAAAAAGATCATCTTCATAAAACGTAGCATCCCCAAGCTTATAGCTTTGCATATCATTAGGATCAAAGGTATTCAAAGAAGACATAATAATAACATTGCTACTAACATGAGTGTTGTGCAAATAATGAAGTTCCATAGGATTTTTGATTTTCTCTTCAAACACTTCATGTCCCAACTCAAGGTAGAGCTCATAAAGCTCTCTCATAATATTTTTGTTGTTTTCCATAAGGCCTAACTAGTGAAAATAAAAACAAGAAACGAAAAGATTTAATTGCAACATCTAAAGATATACCTTCAAGCACTCACCTCCCCGGCAACGGCGCCAGAAATAGCTTGATGTCTACGCACGCTTCTATTCTTGTAGACTATGTTGGGCCTCCAAGCGCAGAGGTTTGTAGGACAGCAGCAATTTCCCTCAAGTGGATGACCTAAGGTTTATCGAACTCAGGGAAGTAGAGGTTGAAGATGGTCTCTCTCAAGCAACCCTGCAATTAAGATACAAGAAGTCTCTTGTGTCCCCAACACACCTAATACAACTAGGAGTTGTATAGGTGCACTAGTTCGGCGAAGAGATGGTAAAATATGGGTGATAGGTGTGGTAAAACAAAGTAATATAAATCTGTAATAAAAAGTGCAGCAAGCAAACATGTAACAAAAGTGAGTGCAAACGGTGTAACAATGATGGAAACAAGGCCTAGGCTTCATACTTTCACTAGTGGTAACTCCCAACAACATTAACATAGTCTAATCACATGATATTTCCCATAAAACATGCAATGGAGACGCACTCGGAGGTCATTCCTTTGTGGTCAAGAGAGGATGAGAATTATGTAGGGCTACAAAAGCACACCTCAAAGTTCGTAGTTCTCAATCTATGGATTTCCCAATGTCACCGCGGCCATCCAAAGAGAGTACCACAATCACCACAACATATCTCAAGGATAGTCAAAGACAAGCACCAAGAGACTCTCAATCTTCAATAAACACACAAAAGAGGAAATCACTCATGATAATACTCTTCTAACCCATGTCCAATAGACCGCTGTCACCTTGGTCTCGGGGATTATACTAGATAAGATCAATTGAGTACATCAATCCAATACATAGAGGAATGGGAAATATCATGGGATCACCCTAGATTAACATAGCCTATGATCACAACAAAGATCACATCATGGGAGAGAGAAAGAAACCACTTAGATCAAGATACAAGCCTTAGCCCCAAGGGGGAACTACTCCCGCCTCATGGAGGAGGGAAGCAACGGCGATGGAGATGAATCCGGGGGCACTTCCCCGTCCCGGCAGGGTGCCGGCACAGGAATTCTGGTCCCCCGAAGCTTGTCGGCGATGGCGGCGGAGATCGGAATTGCTTCTGGAGAAAAGGGGTTTGGAATGAGGGTTTCCGTGACGGGAGAATAAATAGGAGCCAAAGGGGGCAGCCAGGGGGGCCACCAGGGGTCCAGGCGCCCCACTAGCGCGGCCAGCCCCTAGGCCGCGCCACCAGGGCGCCTGGGCCCCTGGTGGTGGCCCTCTGGCCCCACTTAGGTCCTTCCGGAAGGTTCTTCTGCGCAGATTTTTTATCTGATTTTCACGAATTTTTGGAGCACTTTTTATATGGGGGAAAACTGAAATAGAAAAATAGCAGAAAACAGGAACTGGCACTGTGGTGCACTGAGTTAATAGGTTAGTCCAAATATGATCAAAAGTGTATGAAAGTGTATCTAGATCATAGCAATATCACACAAAACATGCATGGAGCAAGCAAAAATTATAGATACGTTTTGGACGTATCAAGAAGTCAAGTTCATGAGACGCTTTTCACCAGCTAACTTTGGGTCAGCATTTAGCTCTCTGAAAGCTCAAAAAGCCTTGTGCTCTAACTCTAATGGTAAATGGCAAGCCTTGCCATAGACCATTTTATACGGAGACATTCCCATGGGGTTTTTGTAAGCAGTTCTATATGCCCACAAAGCATCTCCTAACTTCTTTGACCAGTCCTTTCTAGAACTGTTTACTGTCTTTTGTAAGATCAACTTGATCTCCCTATTGGTGAGCTCAACTTGCCCACTGGTTTGAGGGTGGTACGGTGATGCAATCCTATGATTGACATCGTACTTGGCTAGAGCTTTCCTAAAAGCTCCATGCGTGAAGAGTGACCCTCCATCTGTCATGAGGTACCTTGGTACTCCAAACCTAGGAAAAATTACATCCTTGAGCATTTTCAAAGATGTCTTGTGATCAACACTCTCAGTGGGGATTGCTTCAACCCACTTGGTTACATAATCAACAACAACTAAGATGTGTATGTACTTGTGTGAAGGAGGAAAAGGACCCATAAAATCAAAACCCCAGCAATCGAAAGGTTCGATCACTAGTGAGTAATTCATAGGCATCTCATTTCTCCTGCTAATGTTACCAACTCTCTGACACTTATCACAAGATAGAACGTACCTTCGGGCGTCCTTAAAAAGAGTAGGCCAATAAAAACCTGATTGTAAAACTTTATGTGCGGTCCTTTCACCGCCATGATGTCCTCCATAGGGACTATCGTGACATTGTCGAAGAATGTCTTGCTGCTCGTGCTCCGGTATGCATCTTCTCATGATCCCATCTGGACCTTCTTTGAAAAGATGTGGATCATCCCAAAAGTAGTGCCTCAAATCCGTGAAGAATTTCTTCCTCTGCTAAAATGTAAAACCTGGAGGCAAAAACTTTGCAACGATAAAATTAGCATAATCTGCAAACCAAGGATCGGAATGAGATTGTACTTTTACAAAAGCAAGCTGTTCATCTGGGAAACTGTCGTTGACTGGAATATGATCGTGCGGGATATCTTCCATCCTTGAAAGATTATCCGCCACCGGATTGTCTTCTCCTTTTCTATCGACAATCTGCAAATCAAATTCTTGAAGGAGTACCCATCTAATGAGTCTTGGTTTGGCATCCTTTTTCTTCATAAGATACTTAATGGCACCATGATCAGTATGAATAATAACTTTAGAATCTACAATATACTGCCTAAACTTATCACAAGCAAACACCACTGCCAAGAATTCCTTCTCGGTAGTAGCATAATTCTTTTGAGCACCATCAAGTGTCTTGCTGGCATAGTGGACGCCATTCCGCTTATTGTCAACCCTTTGTCCTAAAACAGCTCCAACAGCAAAATCACTAGCATCACACATAATTTCAAAGGGAAAATTCCAATCAGGTGGTTGTACTATAGGAGCGGTTATCAAGGCTTTCTTAAGAACTTCAAAAGCTTCCTTACAATCTTCATCAAATACAAAATGAGAATCCTTCTGGAGAAGATTGTTAAGGGGTCTCGAGATCTTAGAAAAGTCTTTGATAAATCTTCTATAGAAACCAGCATGACCTAGAAAACTACGAATACCTTTGATGTCCCTTGGATAGGGCATCCTTTCAATATCTTCAACCTTTGCCTTGTCCACTTCAATTCCCCTTTCGGAAATCTTGTGTCCAAGAACTATCCCTTCGTTAACCATGAAATGGCACTTCTCCCAATTGAGCACCAAATTCGTTTCTTCACATCTCTGCAAAAATTTATTAAGATTGTGGAGACAGTGGTCAAAGGAGTTTCCATAGAAGGAAAAGTCGTCCATGAAAACTTCTACAATCTCCTCTGTAAGATCAAAGTTTTTCCCCCGTGTGTTTTGGATATTGTTGGACAAGACAATAGAGGAACTAACAATGTTTTCTAGTGTAAACAGTTGAATAGGTTCCTGAAGGACAAGCTATGTGATAAAGCTTCAGGGAACGTTTTCAAGTTATCGAAGCATTACCCCCTGAGCGAAGCTTAATCACGGAGAATGACCCCCAAAAATGAAGGTGTCCTGAAGCTCAACTCATTGAAGGAAATGAAGAAGACGGCGCAAGACTTAGATGTTTTTGTGTAGTTCTTTTTCGGTTCTTTAAGTCATAGGACAAACCGTACTATCAAGAGGGGTCTTTAGTTTGTGGACACCGAAGTCATTGAGAAAATGCTCAGTTCAAATCCAAACCAAGTGAGAAGCCTGAGCGAAGAAATCTCATGTGCACTGAGTTAAGTTTCAGTAGCAAAGACTTCGTTCTTTGGCTTCTGAAGCAGAACTAAGTCCGTGAGTCAGCTTTACTTGTTCCTCAAGTAAAGTTGCGCAGTGATGACAAATCCGACCGTTGTGGACACGTGTCAAGTTGTCACCTCGGGTCAATTTGGTCATTCCGCACCTCGGGATCGCCAACTATAAATACGCCGCCCCCTCCTCCATTTGTGGGTGGCTGCTCTGAGAATATTCCTGAGAGAGACTGAAGATAGCACCCCAAAAACACCGCCGAAGCAAAACCCAAAATCCAGAATACTGAAGCCTAAGTCCCATTGATCTGAGTAGATTCGAGATGACTTAGGTGAAAGCTTACTAGCCTTTTTATCTTGGAGAACTGCAATTCTCCTAGACGGTTAGAGTGTTGTTCTTCAGAGAGCTAAGAGTAATTGTCGCCTCAAAGTCCAGTTTGTCAAAGGTTTCGGTGATTTCTTCAATAATCAACCACGAGTGAAGAACTGACCAAGCTCAAGGAGTTTGGTGCAGTGGAGCAACGGACGGAGAGATATTTGCTCCAGGTGTTCAATCACCAGTCCCTCCAACCAGACGTAGCGCTTTGCAGAGCGTGAACTGGTCGAACAAACATCGCCGAGTCCCAGTTTGTTTTACTTCAAGCATTTACCTTCAGTATTGCATTTTCTTCGCAGTTATGCTTCAATGTGTTTTGATTCATTGCATTTAGTTTTGCTTCCAGTTTTACTTCGCTATTCCGCCCTACTTATGCTTCACTTCAATAGTTTCAGTAGAAAATTTTGAAGTGATCATTCACCCCCTCCCCCTTTGATCACATACGTGGACTTTCAATTGGTATCAGAGCTAGTCACTCCCTACACTCTGTAGTGTCTTCAAGTATGTCTTTCGCAGCTATTCGCTCTGGCGAACCTATTCCTGTTTTCAATGGGAAGGACTACCCGTACTGGAAGGACAAAATGAAGAGAAATATCATGGCTATCAATTCAGCTGCCTGGCAAGTTGTCTTGAAAGGTGTCACAGTCAAGGATGAGAAGGCCATCACTCCTGAAGAAGAAAAACTGATTGATCTTGATTCTGAAGTTTGGGTTTTCATCACCAATCATTTGACCCCAGAAAAGTATCATGAAGTGAACAATATTCCATCTGCCAAATGTGTCTGGGACTATCTTTAAAAGATTGGTGAAGGTGTTTCTACCCAGAAGGATGCCAGAATTGACACACTCCAAAGAAAATTCTATCGCTTCAAGATAAACGAGGGTGAAAAAGTCAGCTCCATTTACAGCAGACTCACAGCTCTTGCTAATGAGTTGATTTCCCTCGGTGCTGATGACATTACTCCTCACTCAGTTGTAAGGACTTTGCTTCGCTCATTGGATGATTCGTTTGATCACATTGTGCTGATGATCAAGGAAAGGACTGATTTCAGACGTCTGGTTGCTGCTGATATTCTTGAGAGACTCAATACTTTTGAAATGGAAGAAGATGAGAAACGTGACATAAATGGCTCTCGAAGAAGATCACATGCTTTGAAAGCAAAAGCTTCGCGTCATTCTTCACCCGAAGTTAGTTCTGCTTCAGGTGTCGAATCAGATGATCCTGCAAGCATTGGGAAGGATTTAGCATTGATCATGAGACGCTTCAACCGCTTCCAAATAAAAGGTTTTTCTTCACCCAAGAAGAGTTATTCTTCGAGGAACTCAAGCTACACATCTCACCGTTCATCCTCAAGAAGCTCTCCATCGAAGGACAACTGCTGCTACAAGTGCAAGAAACCAGGTCACTACATTGCTGATTTCCCTCTGTGGGAAGCTGAGAACAAATCAAAGCATTCGCTCAGAGACTCCTCAACCAAGTCCCACAGATCTTCCAGAAGCCATGAGTCCAAGAGATATGATTCCAGTTTGAGAAGAGATAAGAAGAAAGATTCTGATGATGACAAGAGGAAGAAGTATCACAAGAAGCGTGAGGGTTCTTCATCGAAGAATCACTCGTCTCGGTGAAGCAGCTCTCACCGTGCCAAGGCCTATCTGGGAAAGGAGATGAACTCTGAAGACGAAGCCTCTGGGTCCGAAGCTGAATCAGGCTCAAGGTCTGGGTCTGGGTCCGAATCAGATGGTGTTGCTGGTTTGACATTCGCTTCAGCAGATGCTTCAACCAAAGCATCGAGCTCATTCTTCACCAACAACAGTAGTGAAGATGAAACTCCTGCATATTGCTTCATGGCCAAGGCGAATGTATCTTCATCAAAATCTAACTATGATACTTCTGATTGTTCCTCATATGATAGTGATTTGAAGATAAGCTATGCTAAACTTGCTAAAATTGCTTCAATCCAACAAGATGAACTTGATTCGCTAAGAAAAACTATTAATAAATCAGAAACTTTGTTGATCGATGAGATAGAGAAAGGTCAAACTTTGACTAATGAGCATGCAACTCTGAAGGAAAAGTTTGAAGAATTATCCTCTCGGCATGATCTTCTTTCAGTTGATTATGAGAAGCTCACCTATGAATTTCTTCAGAGGAAAATGGCTCTCGAAAGACTGAAAGAGGCTCATGAAGAGTTGGAAAATGTCAATCTCACTCTCATGGCTCAACAAGGTTCTGAAGCAAATCATAAAACTGATTCACCTTGCTTAACTTGTCTGGAACGAAGCAAAACTGATTCCAAAGGCAAAGCTCTTATTATTATTGATGATACTAATGCCTCAGATGAGGAAAATCCTGCTGTTACCGAGGAACTCCTCAGGTTGAAAAACTTATTTGAAACAGGCATGTTCAAAAGTGTGCAAGGTCACCAATATCTTTGTGACATCCTGAGGAAGGCTCTCCTTCACAGGAACCCCAGGAATGAGGGTGTTGGTTTCAAAAGAAAGATAAACCCTGAGCAGTATCCTAAGAATGTTTGGGTCCTAGCGAAGGAGAACCCCATTGACATTGCTAACCTTTCAGGTTTCATCTGCAAAATGAACAAAGCCATTGTGGATGAATCACTTGATTCAGACTACAAACTCAGTAAAGATGAACAGGGAAAGGTTACTGCTGAGTATGTTGGTACTCCTCCTATGAATGGCTTCTATAAGAGGCAGATATGGGTGCAGAAAGCACTTGTGGAAAAACTTCCTGCTAACCATACTATGCAGGGAAAGCCTTCGGTACCGCCGAATCATTTCTATTCTCTAGAAACGAGAAATGATTCACTGGTGCCTGAATCAAATGTTCCGCAGAAGCAATACTATCGCACTGGTCGTTATACTTATCGTCCTCATGATAACAATACTAAGATTGCATATGCTCATTCTTATCCTAACCATTCGCAGAGGACTTACATTTATGATGTACTTGATGGTACACCGAAGCAATACACTCCTGTTCGCTTTAATATTGCTTCAACCAGTTCTTCAACATCTTCTCAGTCACCTGCTCGTTTGTGGGTGGTTAAGAAGAACTAATTCTTCTACAGGGCTATGTCTCCGGTGGATCCGAATGGATCATGGATAGTGGTTGCACAAATCATATGACCGGAGACAAGGAGTTATTCACCGAAGAAAAACTATCTCAATCTTCTCAGAAGTACATTACCTTCGGTGATAACAACAAGGGTAAAGTTTTAGGTTTGGGTAAGGTTGCCATATCGAAAGATAAGCACATTGACAAGGTTATGTTAGTCCAATCCCTTGGATATAATCATATGTCTATTTCGAAGTTATGCGATATGGGTATGCTTGTTCTATTTTCTGCTTCGCGTTGCGTTGTTTTTTCGCAGGATGACCATACGTTTGTCTTCGAGGGTTACCGAAAAGGAGATTTATACATCGTTGATTTTTCTTCGGGCCCTGCCATATCCACATGCTTAATGGCAAAAGCTTCATCTGGTTGGTTATGGCATCGAAGACTTGGTCATGCAGGGATGAGAAATCTTCGTAATCTAGTGAAGAAGAATCATGTTATTGTCCTTAGCGAAGTAAAATTCGATAAGGATCGTCTCTGTAGTGCCTGTGAAGCTGGTAAAATTACGAAGAAACATCATTCAGCGAAGACTATCATGACTACTACTCGTCCTCTTGAATTGCTTCATATGGATCTTTTTGGTCCTAAAAATTATGCAAGTCTGGGAGGAAACAAATATGGTCTTGTTATTGTTGATGATTTCTCTCATTATACTTGGGTTTTCTTTTTGGATGACAAGAGAAAAGTTGTTGAAATCTTCAAGTCATTCGCTAAGAGAGGTCAAACCGAATATGAATTATCTCTGAAGCATATCCGAAGTGATAATGGAACTGAATTAAAAAACACTCATATTGAAGATTTTCTTGATGATCATGGTTTTACACATGAGTTCTCTGCTGGTTACACACCTCAACAGAATGGTGTTGTTGAAAGGAAGAATAGAACTCTTATTGAGATGTCCAGAACCATGCTTGCTGAATACAAGACTCCTATTAGGTTCTGGGCCGAAGCAATAAACACTGCTTGTCATATCATCAACAAGGTTTACCTTCACAAATTTCTGAATAAAACTTCACATGAGCTTATCACTGGTAACAAACCAAATGTTTCATATCTTAGGGTATTTGGTGCTCCTTGCTTTATTAGAGATATGAATCATAGCTCCAAATTTGCCCCTAAGGCACATGAAGGTTTTCTTTTAGGTTATGGCTCAAACTCTCACACTTACAGGGTGTATAACTCTCACTTTGGGATAGTTATGGAAACTGTAAATGTTAGGTTTGATGAAACTAATGGCTCTCAAAAAGAGCATTTGCCTCATGATCTAGATGAACCACCTCTTGATGAAGTGATCAGGTCCATGGCTATTGGAGAGATTCGCCCTGTTGACGCTAATCCTCGTCAAGCTAATAGGGATGATGATGATCCAATGTTCCCACACATAGCCCGGGGCGCTGGAGATCAACATCCTGAAGCTAATGATGAACAGGACGAAGAAGAGCAAGGGAACGAAGAAAATGCTAACCCTGAAGGAAATGCTGAAGCTGAAGGTGAAGCAGACACTGAAGCTGAAGTTGATCCTGAAGCAGAAGCTGAGCCTGAAGAAAATGGTTCAACCTTATCACGAGTTTGAAGAACAGTTGATGTTGATTCGATCCTTGAAGAAATTCAACAACCAGGTCGTCCCACAACTCGTTCTCGTACTCGTTTGGCTAACTTCTGTGGAAAAGTTTCATTTGTCTCCATGCTAGAACCTTCAAAGTTTGATGAAGCTATGAAGGACCCAGGTTGGTTAACTGCTATGCTCGAAGAACTTAACCAGTTCGAGTGAAACAAAGTCTGGTCCTTAGTTGATAGACCTGATCCCACGAAGCACAACATCATTGGTACAAAGTGGATTTTTCGCAACAAGCAAGATGAAGACGGTATAGTGGTAAGAAACAAAGCACGACTGGTAGCACAAGGCTACACCTAAATCGAAGAAGAAGTGTATGTTATGCAGCCTCCAGGTTTTGAAGACCCAAAGAAAGCCGACATGGTGTACAGGTTGCACAAGGCCCTCTATGGGTTGAAGCAAGCACCTCGTGCTTGGTACGACACATTGAAGGACTTCCTTCTGAAGAAAGGCTTCGAACTAGGAACAACTGACCCAACACTTTTCACTCGATCTTATAATGGTGACTTGTTTGTATGTCAAATATATGTAGATGATATTATTTTTGGCTGCACTAACACTGAAATCAGCGAAGAATTTGCCAAAATGATGTCGAAGAAATATGAGATGTCGATGATGGGTGAGCTGAAGTTTTTCCTTGGACTTCAAATCTGTCAACAGAAGAATGGCACCTTTATTTCTCAAGAAAAATATCTCAAGGATTTCCTGAAGAAGTTTGGTCTCACTGATTGCAAAACCATTAAGACTCCAATGCCTACCAATGGCTTCTTAGATGCAGATGAGAAGGGCAAAGCCTTCGACCAGAAGAAATATCGGTCTATGATTGGATCTCTTTTATATCTTTGTGCATCTAGACCTGACATTATGCTTTCAGTATGTATTTGTGCTTGTTTTCAGGCCAATCCAAAGGAATCACATCATACTGCTGTAAAGCGAATTCTTCGGTATCTTGCTCACACACTAACCTTGGGCTTGTGGTATCCCAAGGGAGCTCAGTTTGATCTTATTGGCAATTCTGATTCAGACTGGGCTGGTGATCGTGTGGATAGGAAATCAACTTCAGGGACTTGTCATTTCCTTGGAAGGTCACTTGTGTGTTGGGCTTCAAAGAAGAAAAATTGTGTCTCAATATCTACTGCTGAAGCCGAATACATTGCTGCCGGGTCATGCTGTACTCAGATTCTGTGGCTGAAGCAAACGCTGAAGGATTATGGTATTCATGTGAAGAAAATTCCCCTTCTATGTGATAATGAGAGTGCAATCAAAATTGCTCACAATCCTGTGCAGCACTCTCGCACGAAGCATATTGACACGCCATCATTTTCTTCATGATAATGTTAAGCGTGAAGATATTGTTATAAGTCATGTCAGAACTGAAGATCAACTGGCTGACATATTTACGAATCCATTGGATGAGAAAAGGTTTTGAGCGTTAAGGTGTGAGCTCAATATATTGGACTCACGCAATGTACTGTAAGACCGAACCTTTACTCCTGTATATATTCATTTACTTCGTTGCCTACCTATTTGGTTTCGTTGTTTGATTTTGCTTCGTTTATTTCATTTCATTTCGCTTGGACCTAGTCCTCTATGCTTATCACCTTTTGCTTCATTTGGTTTTTCTTCGAGGTGATAAGTTTTGGACCCTACCCCTTCTGTTCATCTTCTTTCCTATTCTGTCTGTCCAAAGTGGTTGAGCACAATTGAAACGGAAAGTATTTATCTTCGAACATCATTGAGTTCTGAATCAAATGCTTCCAATTTTTTATCGAAGTTTTACTCAAGTCGAGGACATATTCTTCGGTCGTTGAGATCCCGTCAAATCCGGGTCGTTGAGATTTTCTCGCGATTCGCCACGAAATCCTCGCCGTAGAATCCAGAGAGACGATCACTGGGAGCCGTCCGATCAGATCTGACAACTCCTGTCAGACCTTCCTATATAAGGCATCCAACCCCAGCGAATCCAACCATCCACTTCATTCTCATCTCTCTGGAACCCATCTCTCCCGAGCGCACCACCGAGCTCTTCGTCCCCGTCGCTGTTCTCGCCGCTTCGCTGCCGGAAGAGCGCCATCGTGGACTTCGCGCCGCCGTGGAGCTTCTTCTGCACTCGTCGTCGCCGTAGCTGCTCGACGCCACCGAGTTAGGGTACGCCGAGCCTCGATCCAAACTCTGTCTTCATCTGTTCTTCCGTTTCCAGACTGGATCCGAGTTCTTAGGTTGTTTTTGGGATATTTCCTTAGGTTTCTTTGATCCGTTGGATCGTTGCTCCGTTGGGAAACCTGTTTCTGCTAGCAAAAGGTTCCTATCTCGATTCAGGTTAGAAGTTAGGGTTTGAGACTATCTGTTCTGTGTTAGGGTTTCAGTTCATCTTGGATGAGGTTAAGTCTAGCTCAGAACAGACTAGAATCATCACCCTTATTCATCACTGAATCTCTTGTCAAAACCTTGTGTTTTTTTATCGAAAATTTTGCTGGTGCTCATTCCATACTTTCCTTTTTCCCTCGCTGCCTTTTTGCTTTTCACAGGATGTCTGAGGAGTTAGGCTTCGGGAATGAGTCCCCAAATCTTGACCACATCAACGAAGCAGAACAGTCTGCTCCTAAGAAGAAAGGTGGCAGAACAAAGGAAACTAACAATGCCAGAGGCATCCACGAATCCATTCGCCGTGAACTAGGGTATGACACGCCTCCTGAAGAAACCAAGGATCAACGCAAGATTCGCTTGCAAAACATTCGCCGGTACTGGGCAATCCGCTGATACAAGTACAAAAGCATTCCTGACTGGAAGTGGGCCATGCAATTTGCCTTCAGTCCACCCTATCAATATACTTCGGCCATGTGCAGTCAGTACACCGAAGAAAATCGTCATTTATACTACCCAGTTCCACCCAAGCTCCCTCACCCCAATACCCTTAAGACCCCTGATGATTATCCAGAAGAGCAAGAGCGATTGAGAATTGTTGCTGAGAAGAAGAGACTCAAGGAAGCCAAGAAAGCCGCCAAGTTGGCTGAAGCTGAAGCCCATGAATTTGGGCCTAGCTCGAAGAAAAAGAGGAAACTCAAGAAGAAATTAACTTCTCCTCCTCATGCTTCCACAGATGATGAAGAGCAAGCTAGACAAGAACAAGCTGCTCTGGAAGATTCGCTAAAGGACGAATCAAATGCTGCTGACAACGAATCTGAATCTGAAGCAGATGATGAATCGGATCCTGCTCCCCCCAAGAAGCAAAGGCTTCGGATTCCTTTGAAGAAGAAGCCAGGAGAAATACGTGCTACTAAGGGAATTAAAATTCAAGACCCCAAGGACAAGCCCTCTGCTCGCCCCACCATTGATTTATCAAACCTGGTGGTTGCGAAGCCCTTGGCCTCCAAGCCACCGGCTGATGATCTTAACACTGAGAGGCGCTCGAAGCAGAGGCATGACCCTACCAAGCAACAATCTGCAAAGGCTTCTGCACCTACGAATCCCAAGCAGTCTGCCCCACCAAACCCTTCGGCGAAGCGAAAGCTCACTGAAGAAGAATTGAGACAGAAAGACCTCGCCGAGGCACTTGAGCGCAACATTCTTGCCAGAAGCTCTGCAGAAAAGAAGAAAGCAGATGAGGATGCCGCCAGAAAGCAAAAGGAGTTGGACTCCGCCAGATTGGCTGCAGAGAAGGCTGAGACGAAGCGCAAGCTCGCCAAAGCCGAAAAGAATGAAGAGAAAGCTTCCGCTGAAGCTAAACAGCTGGTTGAGCATGGAGCTAAACGCAAGGCATCTCTAGAAGGCCTCAGGACAAAGAAAGCTGAGAAAGCGGCTAGGGCAAGTCGGAAGAAGCCCGTTGTTGATATGACTCCCCCCACTGAAGCTATTCCATCGAAGCAGAAAGGCATATCTCTGCCTGAAGCTCATGCTGAAGCTGATCGCCATAGTGAACATCAGTTCCCTGACCCTCATGAAGGCGAACTATGGGATCAGTTGGGCATCACTGAAGCCCTTTGGGAAAAATGTGCTGCTGAAGAGCCTGAAGCTGTTGATCTCGGTGAAGTTTATATTTCAAGCTCCATCGAAGCAATGATCTCCACAATGATCAGTCAGCTGAAGGATTTGCATTCTAGAGATAGATCAGAAGTTGCAAAGATTCACAACTATCAGAAGCGCGCTGAAACTGAACCAGATGAAGAATTCAAACAGCACGCTCTGAAATTACTTCAGCAAGTAACTGACGTCAACACCACCACCAAGGACAACATCAAAATCTTCAGAGGCAAAGTTAAGGCCGCTGTTGATGAAATGGTGAAGACCCATAATGCATCCATTATGGAAAGAGATTCGCGGAAGCGCAAGGCTTCGCCCGAAGCTGAACCAGTCGTTGCACAACCATCGGCTGCCAAGCCTACCGCTTCAAAGGCTTCAGGTCCTTCACCCAAGAAGAAAACCACAAAAAAGCGGAAGGTTACTTTGGCTTCAGCTGCTGACATGGACACTAGTGTTGAGCAGCCGAAGGAAACTCCTGAAGCAGTTCCCACTCCTACTCCGAAGCCAAATCCATCCCAGCCCATACCAAAACCTTCAGCTCCACCCACCAAAACTCCCACACCTCCTCCTACCAGAACCACCCCAAACCAACTCCACCACAAAGAGCTCCTACCCCAACTCCAACACATGCACGAACTCCCGCATCCATTCCACCCCGTGCACCCACACCCATTCGTGCTCCAACCCCCGCACCACAAAGGATTCCCACTCCACCAGCTGCTCCCGCACCACCTCCATCACCTCCCCATGAAGCACATGCACCCTCTCCAACCCACTCCCGAACCCGAGATTTCCCCCTGCCAGAACCGCTCAAGACTCCGAATGAAATGTGCCTTGCAACGAAGCACATGAAGATGAAGATGAACAAGTTCAGATACTGAATCTGTCGCAAGAGCAAGCGCTTATAGTCACTCAATATGCTGGCCCTTCTAGAACCAATCAAATTGCTCCTCTGCAAAGGTTTCGTGCACATTCGCGCCCCTGCCAAGACACCCAGCTTGAGTCAAATTACCCTCGTGAAACTTTTCCTATCTTCAAGGGCGCTGGTTATTCTTCAAGGCATGGTCCGGATTTCAACTTAGAACAGCATCAGAAGCGCCACCGTTTCTTTGGTGTCAGTCCGTATGCTTCAGATCGCACGGCAGATGATCTTCGCTTTTGGACTGCAGAGCAACAAATCCTATACACCAAAGTCTTCTGTCAGCAAGGAGTTCTGTTTAGGCACAAATATCTGGATATGCGAAGTCTTTCCACTGCCACTTTCTTTCAGAACATCACCGAAACAATTGAGAATCAGAATCTGACTCGGTTGTTTGCTTTAAGCACTCCCTTCAATTCTGAACTCATCAAGCAATTCTATGCCACTCTTTATGTTTCGGGTGATGCCAATGAACACAGCTCATGGACGCTGGAATGGATGATCCAAGGCAAAGTCTTCAGAATGACCTCTGCCGAATTCATGGAGATTGTCAATATTCCAAGGCATTCTGGAGTCCAAGAAAAGATTCACTTAGAACCTGATCTGGCTGAAGAAGAATGTGCTACTCTGTTGGATCCTGAAGTCTCTGCAACCTATTTACCTGAAAACATTCGCCCGAAGCATTTGAACTTCATCTCCAGGACTTGGTTCTACATATTGTCCAACTCTTTGATCCCATTGAGTAATGCTTCGGAAGAATCGAACCTTTATACAGAGACAAGGCATGCAGTAATGAAGCTCACTCATGGTCTCATCTTTGACTTTGAAGACTGCTTCATTAGGAACTTGCTTCATGCAGCAGAGCTACCTTTCACACTGAAACCTTATGCTCCCTGGCTGCAAGTTGTCTGTGATTATGGCAGGAACGAAGACTTTGTGGCTCGCCATCATCCAAAGCTTTTCCTTCCACCAGTGCATGACACTTTGGCATTGCTGAGGAAACCCAATGATCCTTTTGCCACATATGTTGGTGTGCTCCATGAAGTCAATGAGCGAAACTTATCAAAGAAATTTCATAAAGACTGCCACCACTTTGAAGTTAATCTTCGGTCGCAGCAAATGCTCGAAAATTACATTGAAGCCAATCAGCGCCAGATGCAATTTCTTACTGATGAGATAAACAGAGTTGGCAACATTGCACTCAATAAAAATCAGTATTTGCGTGTTCTCAAACGTCATTCCTGGAAGGGGCTCCGGAAATTCAAATCTGTCAAAGGCCTTCGTAAAGATCGCATCTACAAAGAGTATGAGCACCTCCAGCGAAACTTTTCCCGTGATGATACTGTTGACCGCCAGAATCAGAATATCCCTCCCCTGCACAAGATTGCTGAAGTTTTCTTCGTCAATGAACCAGAACCCATCAGGCTTGACACCGTCTCTGGCAATGACTCCATCACATCCAAAGACGACGACGGCCTCGACGACAGCGACCTCGACATCAACCTCATCACCCAGACGCGCCACGAAGAAATTTCTACGTCTTCTTCCGAAGAAGAATCCTCTGGCGATAATTCTTCGTCTGATGAGTCTTCGTCAAGGTCAGCTTCGTCAATCCTCTTGAACCTCTTCCCAACCTTTTGTCCAATCATTGAAAAAAAGGGGGGGGGGAATGAAGGCGCATCGATGAGTTAGATTTGCATCAGGGAAAGGGTTTTTGCTATTTTATTTTGCTTCGTTTGGTTAAGTTACAACAAACATTCCATTCTCTTCGATTTGGTTGTAACTTAAGTTTAACTTCGGTCCTGCTACTCCTGTGCTACGCTTAAGTTTTAATAACCCCTTTGCTTGCAAGTATTGCTTCGTATCTTCTATCTTGCAGGTGGTTATTATTTTCGAAGTCACAGGTCATTGGAAGCAATTGCATACATTCCTGGATATATATCTTCAAATGCAATTGTATTCGCTAAGATATTGTTTTGCTCTCCACCGAAGAAATTTCCTTCAAGAATTAACTTCGATTATATAAATCTTCGACGCTTGCATTCAGGGGGAGCCAAAAAATTCATATCTTAGAGTTTGTCCCATTACTTCACAAAAACTTCAATATCTTTTATCGATGCCTATTTTGTCAACAATAGTCCAAAAAGGGGGAGATTGTAAGAGCAAAGTTTTTCCCCCGTGTGTTTTGGATATTTTTGGACAAGACAATAGAGGAACTAACAATGTTTTCTAGTGTAAACAGTTGAATAGGTTCCTGAAGGACAAGCTATGTGATAAAGCTTCAGGGAAGGTTTTCAAGTTATGGAAGCATTACCCCCTGAGCGAAGCTTAATCACGGAGGATGACCCCCAAAAATGAAGGTGTCCTGAAGCTCAAGTCATTGAAGGAAATGAAGAAGACGGCGCAAGACTTAGATGTTTTTGTGTAGTTCTTTTTTGGTTCTTTAAGTCATAGGACAAACCGTACTATCAAGAGGGGTCTTTAGTTTGTGGACACCGAAGTCATTGAGAAAATGCTCAGATCAAATCCAAACCAAGTGAGAAGCCTGAGCGAAGAAATCTCATGTGCACTGAGTTAAGTTTCAGTAGCAAAGACTTCGTTCTTTGGCTTCTGAAGCAGAACTAAGTCCGTGAGTCAGCTTTACTTGTTCCTCAAGTAAAGTTGCGCAGTGATGACAAATCCGACCGTTGTGGACACGTGTCAAGCTATCACCTCGGGTTAACTTGGTCATTCCGCACCTCGGGATCGCCAACTATAAATACGTCGCCCCCTCCTCCATTTGCGGGTGGCTTCTCTAAGAATATTCCCGAGAGAGACTGAAGAGAGCACCCCAAAAACGCCATCGAAGCAAAACCCAAAATCCAGAATACTGAAGCCTAAGTCCCATTGATCTGAGTAGATTCGAGATGACTTAGGTGAAAGCTTACTAGCCTTTTTATCTTGGAGAACTGCAATTCTCCTAGACGGTTAGAGTGTTGTTCTTCAGAGAGCGAAGAGTAATTGTCGCCTCGAAGTCCAGTTTGTCAAAGGTTTCGGTGATTTCTTCAATAATCAACCACGAGTGAAGAACTGACCAAGCTCAAGGAGTTTGGTGCAGTGGAGCAACGGACGGAGAGATATTTGCTCCAGGTGTTCAATCACCAGTCCCTCCAACCAGACGTAGCGCTTTGCAGAGCGTGAACTGGTCGAACAAACATCGCCGAGTCCCAGTTCGTTTTACTTCAAGCATTTACCTTCAGTATTGCATTTGCTTCACAGTTATGCTTCAATGTGTTTTGATTCACTGCATTTAGTTTTGCTTCCAGTTTTACTTCGCTATTCCGCCTTACTTATGCTTCACTTCAATAGTTTCAGTCGAAATTTTTGAAGTGATCATTCACCCCCTCCCCCTCTGATCACATACTTGGACTCTCATCCTCACAGAAACCATGAAATATTGCAGACATACACCTCTGAAAAGTAGCAGGTGCACTACATAAACCAAAAGGCATACACCTATAAGCATAAGTACCGTAAGGACACGTAAAGGTGGTATTCTCTTGATCCGCGGTGTTAACGTGAATCTGGGAGAAGCCAGAATACCCATCAAGATAGCAGAACTGGGTGTTTTTAGACATCGCTCGAGCATCTGATCAATAAAGGGCAGAGGATAGTGGTCCTTCCTGGTGGCCTTGTTCAACTTCCTGAAATCAATACAGATTCTATATCCAATAATAGTCCTCTGAGGTATTAGTTCATCTTTATCATTAGGAACAACATTCCTACCTCCTTTCTTAGGAACACAATGAACGGGACTTACCCACTTACTATCAGCTATAGGATAGATGATACCTGCGGCTAGAAGTTTGAGAACCTCCGTCCTAACAACGTCCTTCATCTTTGGGTTCAACCGTCGTTGATGATCAACAACTGGTTTAGCGTCGGGCTCGAGATTAATAGTATGTTGGCAAATGGATGGACTAATACCCTTGAGATCATCAAGAGTATAGCCAATACACCTCGGTGTCTGCGGAGTGTCTCCAATAATCGCTCTTCTTCATAACCTGAAAGGTTAGAATTGATAATAACAGGATATACTTTCTTTTCATCTAAATAAGCATACTTGAGTGTATCGGGTAGTGGTTTTAGATCAAACACCGGGTCTTCTTTTGGTTGCGAGAGGATTCCTAAAGGTTCAACCGGGAGGTTGTGCTTCAGGATAGGAGTTTGTCTTAAAAATATGTCTTCTAGTTCATCCCTCTCCTGCATACGTATGTCATTCTCGTGGTCTTCCATAAATTGCTGCAAAGTATCACCAGGAGGAATAGCAATAGAAGCAATTTCTTCAATAATTTTGTCATTACTTGACAAGTCAGTACCACGAGGCTGCTTAGAAAACTTAGGAAAATTAATTACATACGGCTCACCGTTGAATTCAACAGAAACTTTAACTTTCTTGCAATCTATTATAGCTCCACAAGTGCTGAGGAAGGGCCTACCAAAGATAATAGGGCAAAAACTATCTTGCACTGAACCAAGTACAAGAAAGTCAGTAGGATATTTTACCTTCCCGCAGAGTACTTCAACATCTCTCACAATCCCAACTGGAGAGATCGTTTGTTTATTTGCAAGATGAATCGTGACATCAATGTCCTCGATCTCACACGGCTGAATCTCGTGCATGATCTCTTGATAAAGTGTGAAGGGAATAGCGCTGACGCTAGATCCCAAATCACATAGCCCATAGTAATTATGATCTCCTATTTTGACAGATACAACTGGTGTACCTGAAATTGGGCCTTTGTTCTTGGCTGTGACAATGTTAGTGGAAACAACACAACAACTAATAGTGGATTCTTCAATATCACTGGTTACCAGATCCTTGACCATTGCAACTTGAGGCTTGACCTTGATCATGTCCTCAGGTTCTTCAGTGGTCCTTCCGTTTTTGTTTAGAATACCTGTAACAAAAGAGTGCTCCTTTATCCTTGAGGGATAAGGAGGTTGTTCATACACAACTGCAGGTAAAACAACATCAGTAACATTAATCTCAATAGGTGACTCCTTGAAAGTTTTATGACGTTGACTCTCCTTCTTCTTAGAAGAATCAATATGAGAAGCAAAGTCCTTGCAAAAGTCAACCATTAGCTGGGGATCATGACCTGTTTTAGAGCAAAAGGCATTAAAGTAATCAGTCTTCAAATAACTCTCAATGTAGTCATGCTCATAGTTTATAGCGGGTTCAATACCTTTATCAATTTCCCAGTCTTTAGTGTTCTTCTGGATCCTTTTTATAAGATCCCATTTTTCTTCCATACTTCTGGTCTGGAATACCCCGCTAGAGGAGGCATCCAACATCTCCCTTTCCTGACGAGAAAGCCTGGCATAAAAATTTGTAAGTATAATTTCCTTGGGGAGCTCATGGTTTGGGCATTTGAGCATTAGGGACTTCAGTCTCCCCCAAGCTTGAGCGATGCTCTCTCCCTCGCGAGACCAAAAGTTGTAGATGTAGTTCCTGTCTTGGTGAATTTCACGAAGAGGATAAAACTTTGCATAAAAGAGAGACATAAGTTCTGGCCATTCAAGCAGATCAGAGTTATCGAGTAGCTTATACCAATCTGCAACTTTATCTTTGAGTGATACGGAGAATAGTTTCTTCATGACGAACTCCATCGTTACACCTACAAGCTTAAATAAAGAACATAGTTGTGATAAATATAGCAGGTGTTCTCCTAGATGTCCTTCTCCTGTATAACGATTAGCCAAGACATAACCAATAATACGAGGTGGTATTTTATACGGCACAATTTCAGTAGGGGTAGGAGTGACCACCACAGTCGTGGGGAGGCTCCTTACCAGCGACGAACCAACAGTAGAAGAGTCTATAAGGACTAAAGGTAACAACAGAAAATAAAGGTTTCCTTACAGGCTTCACTTACCAGTAGCGCTACACTCCCCGGCAACGGCGCCAGAAAAGCTCGTTGATGACGGAGAAGTTAATAGGTTTAGTTGGGTTGCCTCCCCTGTTAACCGCGCCAATAAACGATTCTTGATGACCCACAAGTCTAGGGGATCAATTGTAGCTTTTCGATAAATAAGGATGTCGATCCCAACGAGGAGCAGAAGGTGCTGATAAGTGACACTGGATAAGGAAAGGCTGCACACACTCAAAGGTAAATATTTAGGGGTTTTTGGTTTAAGCAACAGAAAAGTAAAAGACAAGTAAAGTAAACAGGGTAACTAAGGAGTAGCAAGTGGCCCAATCCTTTCACAAGGATAAGCCTAGGAACTAAACTTATAAGAGCTAAAGCGTTCTCGAGAACACACGGGAGAGATAGCCAAGTTACTTTCACCATACTCCGCCAAATAATATGTATTGTGTTGGTAAGTGTTGGTGGGTGAATCAATGCTAGTACACCTTCTAGACTAAGATAAGTGTACTCTTATGGTTACACACCTTGCAAGCATCCGCAAATACAAGGTAGTAATTAAGGCATACGCCTAACCACAGCATTACGATCAAGGATCCATAACTCCCTTATGCAAAAGTGTGCGAACTGGGGTTCAGGTTTCTGTCACTCCGGCAACCCACCATAAGCATCCTTTGTGCACAATGTATTCCTCTAGGCCCATGAAAGGTGAAGTGTTAAGTGTTCGACTCACATAACACCACTAGAGAAATAACAACACAACTTAAGTATCAAACAACACATAAGACTTCAACATCATATGACTACTAACAACTAGACTTCTCCCATGTTCTCAAGAACTAAAGTAACTACTCACAAGACATAAAAGAGATCATGATCCGAGGTGGTAGATTGGTGGTAAACAATCTGGACACAATGATATTTCTCCAAAAAAACTCAATAGCATTCACCACAAAGTAGTAATCGACACCAACAAAGTAGAGAGGATAGATAGTACGGATTACAACACAAGTTGCAATTGTGAGATGAGATGGGACGGAGATGGAGATGGTGCTGATGTTGGGGATGATGTTGATGATGATCTCGATGATGCCCGTGATTGATGATGATGATGATGATGATGGCAACGATCTCCCCTTCCGGGAGGTGATCTCCCCGGCGGAATCTGCCCATCGGAGATGGCTTTTATCCTCTGTAGGTTTCCGCCCCGTGGCAGCGGTGAAACACGAAATTCTTCTTATTTTAGGGTTTTCACCCCAAGGGGGTCTTATAGGCGAGAGGGGGCACCGAGGGGGCCCACCAGGCATCCAGGAGGGTGCCTGGCGCGGCTAGGAGGGGGGCCGCGCCAGGCACCCTTCTGGCTGCCTGGTGGGTCCCCTCAGCTCCATCTTCGGTGATCCCCAGTCAATTCCTATAAAAACGATCCCCGTAAATTTTCATCGCATTTGGACTTGATCTGATTAAGCAACTTGGTGTCCACTTTTCACCGCTGAATTCTGGTTCTGCTGCTTCGGCACCGGAAAGTTGTAAACTGTGTAAAACAAGCCAAAACAACATAAGAACAATACTTTAAAGTGGAATATATCAATGAATAGGATGAAATTACAATATAAAATAGTGATGCATTTTGGACGTATCAGATCCCTAGAGGGTAAGTTGCAAAAGTTAGTTCATGTAGCAGTGGCCTGTGAGGAGAGGCATTGATATCCAGGGTGTTACAATCCTCCACCCCAAGTTGATGATTTATTGAGGATTGCAATAGACGTTCCCGATTCATTAGGGTTGACTTGTTAAGGGAGAATATGTGCTACTTGGTAGCGCTCCGGAGTCTTCACTTCGACACCGCTCGAACCAAAAATATCTATTTTTCAAAAGAGTGTGAACTTCAAGATACATCTATCTTCTTAATGCTATATTTTTTTAGATAAAAGGTTTCGGCCCAGCACGAGATAGGTCTCGTACCTAACCCGACTTTGAATTAACAAAGCCATCAACCGGCCAGGATACACTGAAACAATTACAAACCGACAAAAATAGGAAACGACAAAGATACAGAGAGCTATAGCAGCTAACTACCAAGAGGTGATACAGGAAAACACAAGATATAGGAACGAACCTAGCCTAAACCACCAAGATCGAACACCGAGAGCAACAACCACACCAGCAACAGGATGAGGGGTAGCAAGACAACAACACCGGAAGCAACATCTCCGCGATTACGGCCGCAGGGCATGCCAAGACCAAAAAGCTAATAGCTTTTTCCTCAGAAGAGGATCACTATTCTCTCGCCCTGGTTCGAAGGGCTCCGCACCATCAGAGGTAGAGGACTCACCCTAGAGCCGAATGGACTATGTTGACCGACATCTTACGCATGAGGGAGTAGAGCAGGAACATCGTTGGGCTCCTACGCCAGCACCGCCATCGAAGCAACCTCACAACAAGATGCAAAATGAAGAGCGCCACCAAAGGACAAAGGCCACTCATTTTCCCGCACCAGGCAGAGAAGCACCATCCACAATCCACGAATCCTAGACGATGACTCTAGGAAGGGGACGACATAAAGACGCCGCCACCGTCCACAAGGGGAACCGAGACTTTTGCCCCAAGAAGGAGCGAGGAAGAAGGGGTGTGAAGGGATCTCAACGAGGCCTTCAAGAAGGGGATCAGCTCCAAAAGAAATGTGGTCGGCCTCTCCGTGGCCACAAATGGTCTGAGAGCATGTGCCATCGAGGCACCGTCGCTGAAAGGATCGATGTGGTCAACTAGAGGGGGGGTGAATAGGTGACTAACTAATTTATCTTTAATTACCAACTTTTAGGGTTAAGCGGATAAATAAGATGCTCTAGATGTGCTCTAGATGAAAACCCTATGTGGCAAGCAAGCTAAACTCAAATGTTAGGCAACAACTACAATGGCAAGCCAACAAGCATAAGAAGCTAGTACAAGTAAAAATGCGGAAAAGGATAAACCACAAGTGACAAGGAGACGCGGAGATTTGGTTGACCGAAGTTCACACTCTTTTGAAGGAGTGCTAATCTCCGTTGGAGCGGTGCTCAATCCTTGAGAGCGCTACCAACAACATAGCTCACCGTATTCTCCTTTCTCGAGTCACCCCCAACGATCAGCCTCGATTAACTCGGGGTTGGTCTTGGAGGCGACCACCACACCTTTACAAACTTCCCGGAGCACACCACAAGCAAGGAAGCTTCGGACGGACACCTAGCCGCCTAGGAGCCAAATATCCAAGAGTAACAAAGTCAACGGAGTAGAAATCTTGAGGGGAACACAAATCGGTTTGGTGGAAGTGTAGATCGGGCCTTGCTCGCTCAAATCCCAAAAGATCAACAAGTTTGGGTGGAGGACTTGAGTGGAATGAGCAAAATGGTGTTCTAGCAATGGAGGCTCAAGCAAGGGGATAAGGATTAGGGTTGGAGAAAAAAGAAGGAGGTATTTATAGCCCTTGGGTGGGGGTATGTGGGATCTGGCCGTTGGACCCCGTGTGCACGGCCCCAGGACCCCGTATGCACGGCCATGCCCCCCATGTGCACGGGCATTACCGCAGGATTTTCCAGAGGGTCCAGGGCGTTGTACACCCCGTGGGCACGGGGCAGAGACCCCATGTGCACGGGGGCCTGTGTGCACGGCCTCAAGGGCCGTGTGCACGGGGTCACCAGCACCTTGACCACTTTGGAAAAGACTCCATAATACCCATGCCCACATAAACATCCTTCTTCCAGGTTGTATGGTGGATGAAATATGGCTTAGGAAAATTGTGTTCCCACACATACTCAAACCTATTGACCCCTCTTGATAGTGCAATTTTCCTATGAATCAAATCAAACCGAAATAAATCCTTTGAGCCACCGGATAACCACGCCTTTTATATTTTTGTAGTGGGGCCAGTCATCCTTCAAATAAATAATCCTCCGTGAGACCAATGACCTGAGATATATCTTTTAACACCCGTCATTAGTCCCACTAACCACATTGTCATAATACCAAAACACCATTTAGTAGTAAATGCACTTTCAATCTCCCCCTTTTTGGTGAATTGATGAAAATATGGTTAGAGCATGGCAATACGATATGCAATAAGAGATGCCATGCAAAATATTTAGCATATAGAGCTCCCCCTTGATGTATGCATATAATAGGATGATTGATTTTGAATGCAATACACATACAACATGAGGTATCCCCCTATGTAAATAGCCAAATGCAATGATATGAGAAATGCACACCACTAGAGGTGATCATTGCACAAAACTCTATTATGTGAGATGAGAGCAAATAACTGAGCAAGACTATGGAAAACAATGCCATGATGCAAAAACACATGCAAGGCATATAAAACATCAAGTCATGATAGCCATAGATAACACATAGTCTCACACAGGATAGATAGAGTGGCTCACATCGACTGTAACATCCCAATTTTTTCAAATTTGGATGTTAATAGATCCTTTTATGCATGTCATGCTGGAGTCTTGCATTATTTGGATTTTTCGAATATTTTAAATATTTTTCAACTTAAGGCAATTTTATTGGAGAGGATACAATATGACTTATCCCCATTTTAAATAAGGTCGAAAAGTGTTGAAAATATTTTTTGGGTGTTTATAAACGGTGTCATAGAAATTATAAATGACTCAAATTTATTTTTGGGATTTTTTAAAAAAATTATACGGAGTTTATTGCATAAAAGGTATTTATGAAAATTGCATAAGAGCTAAAATAGTAATTTTGGCAAAAACTATTATTTTATTTTATTTTATTGTTGTGATATTTTTTAAATTCATATTTTATTATTTAAAAATGTTCTGCGTAGTCAGTTGACCAAATATTTTTTTTTAAAAACGAGATTTCGTTTTGGGCCTTTCAAAGGCCCACGTCCGTTGGATGCTCCACCGACGGCCTAGATCGTCCCGATCCGGATCTCAGATCCAGATCCGGTTTTTTAAGGTTTGCGGTTTTTCCGGTTAACCGGCGTTGACTCTGGTTTACTCCGGTTAACCATGGAATTTTATTTAGCGGACGCTCGCCGGACCGTTCGCCGGAGTGGACGTCGTTCGCTCCGTAGCCGAGGACCTGTTCGCGGTAGAAAAGTTATTTTAATTGCGATTAGGCCCTTTTTCACAGATTTCACCCTAGAACCGTTTTAGCTATATCTTTTAAACCGTAGCTCCGTTTTAGGTGATTCTTTTTGCGTTGCGACCGTGGTGAAGTATAGTTTACATTAGTATGAACTTTGCACTGTTAAACTTTTCGAATTTGAATTTTGTACAGATTTAAATTCAAATGTCCGGTGACCGTATCTTTTATACGGTGTGTCCGTTTTCGCCGATTCCAGTTGCGTTGAGATCGTGGTGACTTGTAGATATCATTTAGTTACTTTTTAGCTGGTTTTATTGCTGTTCATTTGGTTCTTTTACTGTTGCATTGTTTATGTGTTGCATCATTGTTGATCGTGTCGATTGTCTGGAGTGCAGAAAGGTTCAGAAATAAGTGTTAGAGTACTTCAACACCGTTCAAGGCAAGTTTCAATTTTGGTTATGCTTCACTGTTGATTATGCACATACTATGTTTCTATGCATGTGAAGGTCGGTATGTTATGCTGAAACCTGGTATGATAGCCACATGTTTCGATTGATCATTATATCCAACGTTGTTATGTTTTAGTATTTCTTGTGCTATGTGATTATATGCGTACTATTGCAATGATAATCATGGGGGGAATTGTTGTTTTATTCAAGGGTTGTGACAACAGTATTATTAGTAAAATAGTAACTTGCGATTGAGGTACTGTAGAGTGGTATTGCATCCTGAGGGCTCTGTAATATTCACATGCGTTTGTTTGTGTGGCATTGCACCCTGAGGGCTCTGCAATGTTCACTTGGTGTATAGGTAGTGGCACTGTATCATGAGGTCTCTACAGTGTTCACGATAGGGTGATGTTGCATCCTGAGGGCTCTGTAACAGTCACGGATGTGTTTGTAGTGGCATCGTATCCTGAGGGCTCTATGATGTCCACGAATAGGAGGTACGTGTGCAATTGTATCCTGAGGGCTCTACAATACTCACGAAACCATGATCCCGAGGGCTCTCATGGCTGCCATTAGAAAACCTATGATCCTGAGGGCTCTCATAGGCGTTTTGGTTAGATGTTGTTCTTTGTGGGTTGATATTAACTTGACACGATAAAAATGTTGAGTAGTAAGTAGAAGTAGATAAATACCAACTTTGTGTACAACGAACCAAGCTTGTTTCATGTTCTTGATTTGAAATTAGTTGTAGGATTGCTTTATCCCTTGTGTTACTTGACGTACAAATCAGATGTACTGACCCGTGTTCGGGCTGTAACCTTCGTGTTGCAGGTTACTCGGAAGATTAGAGTGTTATGATAGGGTTGCGAGTCTACACTCAGCATGTCGCTTGTGGAAGTTGATGGGACTCCTCGCTACTAGTGTTGCTTCCGCTATAGTTATATTGAATAAGCTAGCCTTGAGCTATGCAAGTTGTTATTTGTTTTGAATTCTGGATCATACGATGTAATAATGATGCACTTGTACTTTGATATACATCTGTTATACTGTGTGTGCTAGCGAGTTTGATCCAGGGAGTAGCACTTGATCACAGAGACTACGATTCTAAGTGAATCGGGTCGTTACAGATGGTATCAGAGCAGTGTGTTGATTGTAGGTCGTAGCCCTAGAAAATGGATTAAAAAGCCATAGGAGTGAAAATTCTACTTGCAACTTTTGCCTACTTATTAGTCCTTACTCTCGTATTTATATCTTCATTCATTGTTGACTATCTTCTCTTTTAAACTTATAGATGACCCTTGTAGTCATATTAGTGTTATATGAGAAAGTTTAGTTGGCAGACCACCATTTTTAAGATAATTTATCGTTATGCGTCTAGTTAATATTAGGATTGTTTGTGCTTGTGTGGCTTGTGTGTTTGCTGGAGCTTGATTGTTATTGTGTTCCTATGGGTAGTGATTCCCCTTAGACCTGTTTCTATCTAAACCTTACCTCTGCTCACCCACCAGATGCTGCCGAGACGGGATCCTACGGGCAATGGGAACAACAACAATGAAGTGCCAGCCTACATGCAACAATTACTTCAAGGGCAAGCCCAGTTTATCCAGTTGCTCACTCAGAATATGGGCAACAACAACAACAACAATGCGCCACCCCCACCCCCACCTGTGGACACGCTTGCTAGGTTCCTGAGGTTAAATCCTTAGAGGCTCTCTAGCACTCCTGAACCAATTGTGGCGGATGACTAGCTTCTCTCAGTGAGCCAGAACATGGAGAAAGTTGGTTGTACTGAGGCAGAGAGAGTGAGGTTTCCCTCACATTTGCTGGAGGGTCCTGCCGCAGCATGGTGGGACAACTACTTGGTGACTTATCCCATCGACACCATCACTTGGGCGCAGTTTCAGGCTGCTTTTCGCGCCGCACATGTCTCTGCAGGCGCCATGGCTTTGAAGAAGAAGGAGTTCCGCAGTTTGTGCCAGGGAGGTCGCACAGTAGCGGGGTATGTGAAGGAATTCAACAAGCTTGTCCGCTATGCTCCAAATGATGTCAACACGGATGCAGCCAGGCAGGAGAAGTTCTTGGAGGGTCTCAACGATGAGTTGGGAGTTCAATTGACTGTGGCCACCTTTGCAAATTGTTACGAGCTTATTGATAGGGCTATTGTACTTGAGGGAAAGCACCACGCCATAGAAAATGGCAAAAGGAATTACAGCAACAACAATGACAAGCATCACTCAGGAGTTCAACATAAGCCTCGTACTACATCAACATACCCTGATGTGCATAATGAACAGGGCAAGCACAATGGCCATTGATATAACTCAAATGGAGGGGACGCTAATCAACCACCCACCCCTTCGACGCACAGGAGGGATATGAGCAAAGTAGTCTGTTTCAATTGTAAGAGGCCTGGACATTACGCAAGAGACTGCACTGAACTAACTAGTGGGAATGGGTATTCCGGAGAAAACAAGCCTGATCTTTTTGAAAGAGAGCATGTGAATCATGTCAATGTGAGGAAATCTGGACGAAAGAGGTGTGATCATGTGGAGAGAGGATATGTGAATTGCGTCGATGTGGGAAGTTTCAATAAAGCATCAGACTTGGAATCCGGTAAGATTCTAATCGAGCCCCAGTATTTTGGTCATTCCTTACAGTAATGGTGCATCACCTTGCTCATATCAAGTTGAAAAGAAGCATGGAAGTTTCGATAAGGGGTTGATTTTGGATTTCTCTAGATACCAATCTTTAACCATTGCTAGCCAACTCGAATCTCGAGGACAAGATTCATTTTAAGGGGGGTAGATTTGTAACATCCCAATTTTTGCAAATTTGGATGTTAATAGATCCTTTTATGCATGTCATGCTGGAGTCTTGCATTATTTGGATTTTTCGAATATTTTAAACATTTTTTAACTTAAGGCAATTTTATTGGAGAGGATACAATATGACTTATCCTCATTTTAAATAAGGTCGAAAAGTGTTGAAAATATTTTTGGGTGTTTATAAACAGTGTCATAGGAATTATAAATGACTCAAATTTATTTTGGGATTTTTATAATTTTTATACGGAGTTTATTGCATAAAAGGTATTTATGAAAATTGCATAAGAGCTGAAATAGTAATTTTGGCAAAAACAATTTTTTTTATAGTTGTGACATTTTTAAAATTCATATTTTATTATTTAAAAATGTTCTGCGTAGTCAGTTGACCAAATAATTTTTTTAAACGAGTTTCCGTTTTGGGCCTTCCAGCCCAGTCAGCTATTTTGCGCTACGTGCAATTCGGGCCCGACTCGGTCTCAAAAAAAAAATCAGGGCTATATATATTTTTGGGTTTTTCCCTATTTTTCGTTTTTGGAAAACCCTAAGAAAAAAAACTCGTAGCGGGCCTCGCCGCCGCCGCCGCCCCGACGCCGGCCACCGCCGGGCACCGCCGCCGCCCCGGCCAAGTCGCCGCCGCCCCTCCCCTACCCGTCCTCACCGCGCCACCACGCCGCCGCGGGCTGGCCGCGCCGCCACTGGCCGCCGCCGGCCGGAGTTGGCCGGACCGGCCCACGTCCGTTGGATGCTCCACCGACGGCCTAGATCGTCCCGATCTGGATCTCAGATCCAGATCCGGGTTTTTTAGGGTTTGCGGTTTTTCCGGTTAATCGGCGTTTCTCTGGTTTATTCCGGTTAACCGTGGAATTTTATTTAGCGGACGCTCGCCGGACCGTTCGCCGGAGTGGACGCCGTTCGCTCTGTAGCCGAGGACCTGTTCGCAGCAGAAAATTTATTTTAATTGCGATTAGGCCCTTTTTCACAGATTTCACCCTAGAACCGTTTTAGCTATATCTTTTAAACCGTAGCTCCGTTTTAGGTGATTCTTTTTGCGTTGCGGCCGTGGTGAAGTCTAGTTTACAGTAGTATGAACTTTGCACTGTTAAAATTTTCGAATTTTAATTTTGTATAGATTTAAATTCAAACGTCCGGTGACCGTATCTTTTATACGGTGTGTCCGTTTTCGCCGATTCCAGTTGCGTTGAGATCGTGGTGACTTGTAGATATCGTTTAGTTACTTTTTAGCTGGTTTTATTTCTGTTAATTTGGTTCTTTTACTGTTGCATTGTTTATGTGTTGCATGTGTATTGAATGCATCATTGTTGATCGTGTAGATTGTTTGGAGTGCAGAAAGGTTCAGAAATAAGTGTTAGAGTACTTCAACACCGTTCAAGGCAAGTTTCACTTTTGGTTATGCTTCATTGTTGATTATGCACATACTATGTTTCTATGCATGTGAAGGTCGGTATGTTATGCTGAAACCTGGTATGATAGCCACATGTTTCGATTGATCATTATATCCAACGTTGTTATGTTTTAGTATTTCTTGTGCTATGTGATTATATGCGTACTCTTGCAATGATAATCATGGGGGGAATTGTTGTGTTATTCAAGGGTTGTGACAACAGTATTATTAGTAAAATAGTAACTTGCGATTGAGGTACTGTAGAGTGGTATTGCATCCTGAGGGCTCTGTAATATTCACATGCGTTTGTTTGTGTGGCATTGCACCCTGAGGGCTCTGCAATGTTCACTTGGTGTATAGGTAGTGGCACTGTATCCTGAGGGCTCTACAGTGTTCACGGTAGGGTGATGTTGCATCCTGAGGGCTCTGTAACAGTCACGGATGTGTTTGTAGTGGCATCGTATCCTGAGGGCTCTATGATGTCCACGAATAGGAGGTACGTGTGCAATTGTATCCTGAGGGCTCTACAATACTCACGAAACCATGATCCCGAGGGCTCTCATGGCTGCCATTAGAAAACCTATGATCCTGAGGGCTCTCATAGGCGTTTTGGTTAGATGTTGTTCTTTGTGGGTTGATATTAACTTGAGACGATAAAAATGTTGAGTAGTAAGTAGAAGTAGATAAATACCAACTTTGTGTACAACAAACCAAGCTTGTTTCATGTTCTTGATTTGAAATTAGTTGTAGGATTGCTTTATCACTTGTGTTACTTGACGTACAAATCAGATGTACTGACCCGTGTTCGGGCTGTAACCTTCGTGTTGCAGGTTACTCAGAAGATTAGAGTGTTATGATAGGGTTGCGAGTCTACACTCAGCATGTCGCTTGTGGAAGTTGATGGGACTCCTCGCTGCTAGTTTTGCTTCCGCTATAGTTATATTGAATAAGCTAGCATTGAGCTATGCAAGTTGTTATTTGTTTTGAATTCTGGATCATACGATGTAATAATGATGCACTTGTACTTTGATATACATCTGTTATACTATGTGTGCTAGCGAGTTCGATCCAGGGACTAGCACTTGATCATAGAGACTACGGTTCTAAGTGAATCTGTCAGAACCCTCTGTTAGGTAATGTGCTAGGATCAAAGTAACCTTGCATCATGTCAAAATTTCAACAGAAATCTTTGAAATCAATTTCAAAATCAAAATGGGAGAAGGAAACCCCTCCGAGATGAATTAATTCAAAAGGCCAGATAAAAATCTTCTCCAAAAATTCATCTTAGATTTTTGAAAAGTCTTATAAATGAGTGTGATCACATATCAAGTGATGTGGGACCCACCCCATGCTCATAGATTTTTCAAATATTCAAACAGTGCCTTGGATTTAAAGAAATACCCCTATTTGATTTAAAATTCAAATCAGCTGAATTTTAAAAATGTTGAAAATTTATAAGTGGCTAGTCTATATTATTATGAAGCCATATAAATTTTTTCAGCATTTATTAAAATGTTTAGCTATTTTATTTAGCTAAAAAAAACAAACTACAGAAAAGAAAAATAGAAAAGGAAAACAGAAACCCTTACTTGTCGCCTAGGCGAAGACGGCCCACCCAGCCCAGCCGGCCCAAAAGGGTACAGGGGTCTTCTTCCCCGCCCCGCGCCTCCAAGCTGCTCGGTGGAATGCCACCGAGCCAGCCGTGGACACCACGTCGCCGCCGAGGACCTTCCAGGCCTCCCCGTGCCCTCTTCTCGCGCCTGGAGACTCCCTGGAACACGCCACATCCGTTTCCCCCCTCCAGAGCTTCTTCCCCTCCTCCTACGCTCGAATTCGTCGTCGCCCGATGCTTCACCGGAGCGCACCGCCGTGGACGACGTGGCCACCCGTGCTCTAGAGATCAAGCCAGCAAGTCCACCATGCTCCTCGTCATCGACTTCGTCTTCACGCAGAAGCTGGATCCCTAATTCCTCCCCGAGCCGACGCCATCGTCTTCAACCTCTCGCCGGACCCGCGAGCTCGCCGTCGTCGATTCGCCGCCATTGGAGTCTCCCCGAGCAAGCCGTCGCTTCAGTTAGACTCAGGGTGAGCTCGGGATCAAAACCCCTAACTTTTCCCCCTTGATTGCTCCCTCTAGCCGGATCCACCATGGGAGCCGAGCAAGCTCGCCGCCATGGTCGAGCTAGAGCTCGCTCTCGTGCCTCTGTTGATGCCCTAGTGCGTGCGTTTGGCTCCTGCGTGCACTAGCGTTCGAATGCGCCAAGTCCCAGCTAAATCCGTGCCCCCTAGCCTCGACTACGACCTCGCCGGTTCTCTGTTTCCGCCGGAGTAGTCGCCGCCGTCCATCCCGACCTCCCCGTGACCCCCCTGTTGCTTCCAGACGACGCGGACGACGATGTTGCACCCGATGGTGTCCTCCCCGTAACCTCCCGTGGCCCCTAGCCCATTCCGGCGAGAGCGCCGCCGTGGCCAGGTCGCCGGCTTTAAGCCGCCGGTGGGTTAGCCCTAATCCACCCCTACTGATCCCCCCAGAGCCAATGACCAGTGGGCCCAGTGGCTTAATTAAGCCACTGGATAAATTAACCCAGCCGATTTAAATCAACCAGCCACTTACAGGTGGGACCCCCTTGTCAGCCCCCCCTGACGCCAGCTTGAAGTCAGCATGACGCAATAATGAATTTCCAGAAAATCAAATTGAATTAAAGAAATTCCAGAAATTCCAGAAATTACCCCAAACTTTGGAAATTCATAGAAAATTCATATTAACTCCAAATTGGACAAATAATATATGAAAAATGATCAGGAGAAAATAAGCTATCCAAAAATCCAAATTTCAACTATGTTTGAGTTGATTTTAAAATGGGACCAGTAGCATATGTCATTTGGTTTATTTGAAATTAATTCAAATTCAATTCAAATGATTTTGCAACTTGGACCATGGAATTATGCTACATTTCAACCACACATCAGAGGTATATCATACACATTTGAAGATGATTCAAATTGATCAAACCATGTCCCATATAACTTGAATAAGTTTGAATTCAAATTGGAGTTTGAATTTGCAATTCAATTTGCAATATACTCCATTTAAATGGAATTGCTTCACACATCAAAGCATTTACATAAAGTTCCAACCTTCCATCATGTGATTGTGCATTGTATTTACTTTGCTACCTTGTTTGTTGTTTGTCGAGTAGAGGTGGAACCGGAACAGGAGGCTGCCCCTTCGTTGAAGACCCCGAACCCGAACCTCGTCAGCAAGGCAAGCAAACCCCCATTGATCATGTCGATAAAATCCCACTTCCCTCTCATGTCTCGCTTATGCATTGTTTAGGATGATCACCATGATTCGTTTCTACCGCATAGATGAACCCATTCCTTTGCATGACCTATCATTTTGTCACAGTAGTAAGCAAACCACAATCCTAGCAAATGTAGGAGTTGGTTGATATCATGTGGCCCCTACAACTGTTACTGCTTATTGCATGCTTAGTATGGTACCTTGATGATAATGTTATGTGAGTCGGGATGGTAGTGATCATGATGATGATGGTAGAAAAGTGTTGGTGAATCTACCCTAATACAAGGTGAACGATGAGAGGCTGTGTAGGAGTACACGGTGGGTTGTCTCGTTGAACACCGCCCTAAGTCCGAGTTCTTGTGTGGTGATCCAAGATGAAGAGTACAACCACACATTGGGCTCACTGGCCCCTCTCAACTTACTAACTCATCCCTTTCGATGTCCAGATGTCGCAATAGTTCGGAGTTCTGGTAGGCTTGTGGTCTGGCTGCTAAGTGAGAGAACGGCTCATCCGAGACCGGCTTATGCACCACGCACACATCACTTGGGTCCACTTCGGTAAACCAGCCGGGTTCACGATAATGGTAACCAACCCAAGTAGGCGGCTTTCTCGGACTAGATCGGCTATGAGGTAACAGTTGTGGTGAGCATCCTCGCCGACACTTCTTGAATGGTGTCGAGTACAAAGGCGGTAAATGATGATCATGTGTGTGTAGCGGTACACCCCTGCAGGGTTAACAAAACTATTCGAATAGCCGCGTCCGCGGTTATGGACTGCTTGGAAAGCTTAGCTTGATTATTAGACAACTTGAACTGGATACTTCTAAAACACACCAAGATAAGTGTGAATGCTATGGTGTGCTTTCTCGTGGGGAAGTCGAGGAAGGCACCATAGTGGTGTAATTGGTTGGAGAAAGTAGTGGACTCGTGTACGCTTCTTACCTCAAGTCTGGTACTCGTAGTTCAGGATTAGCCAAGTCAAAGCTGGCACTTCTGCAAATGAAACCCCACCTCCCTTTACCTTGATACATGTGCATGAGTAGTATAGCTCCTATGTAAGTCTTGCTGAGTACGACTTTGTACTCAAGTTTGCTTAATCTATGTTTTAGATGATGCCACTGACCCCGAAGGTGGCTTCTTCATCGAGCTGGACGACTGAAGATCAACTAGTCTAGTCCCAGTCAGACGACTGGTTCCCTCGTGGAGGGCTTGTGTTTAAATAAGGCTTCTTAAGCCATTTGTTAAACTTGTCTGTACTCAGACATAATTTGCTTCCGCTTATGTTGTAATGTTGGATCACATGTTTGTGATCTCTGTGTGCACTCTATAAGAGTTATCGATAAAAATGTATACTTTGTAGAGAATTGCAATGATACCTGCTGTTCATACAAGGCATGTGTGCTGCGTGTATGTTTATAACATGCATGTCTTTGTATGGGTTTTCGAGACCTTAGTTGTGATCTGGCTGGCGGTCTTTCATACACCAAGTGGCCCTTAGATGTGCGCAGCTTGGGGCATCGCGATGCGATTGTTCGAGACTCTGTCTCGTGCACACTTTGTGGTATGATCGAGCCCGCCCTAGACCCCGACTAAGTGATCGGGCTGGAGTAAGTCTATGTAAGAGTTATGAGATAGTCGTTAGTATGGTTGAGGCGACTTGTCTTTGAATATGGGAGTTCACCACCCATATCATTAGACTTGTGTGCGGACGATGAGGACCCATCTTAGTTGATCATCCGGCCTAGATGGGATGCCCCTCACGTATGATGATTTCCGAGAACGTTCTGTGCTTGGCCTTGTCTGCTTAGACAAGTGGGTACGGTTCTCGGCTCTCCATATGACTATGTCTTAGCTGGACTTGCATACGCTAACCCCGGGTCCCGACAGACTTGGTATCAGAGCAGGACTGACTGTAGGACTAGTAGCCTTGGCCGAAGTCGAGTCTAGCTTGCTATAGTTATATAGTTACTCTGGGTATATAAGGGAACAATGTAAGGCTTCTTTTTTCTCCTTACCCCCTTCGTTCTGAGTTCTGAGTCACCCTCATCTTATTCTACGGGAAGATAGTACTAGGCTCTCCTCTGTCTGATTAGAACATCTCGTTGTTTGCTTCCTTGTAGCCGCAGGAAAATTTGTGATCGGTTTGATAGAGTGGTTATGCTTTCTGATTTATTACATCGTATGTAAGTGTTGTTTCCATGTTGTAAGAAATTGTCTTTTTCTTGCAATTACAGCCTTTATGCTGTTCGAGTTATTCCAGGTTTATCTCATAATCTGATGCATTTGCAAACTCCTTTCTGTTTCAGATGGCAGATCTTCCCCCTCGGCAGATTGTTCGTTTGACCAGGTGCCTCGGTGTGCGTGGCCATCCCGCCACGTTGATCGAGATGATGTCCTATGTGGGATATCGGTGGTACCCTGAGTACACCGTCGAGGAGCAGTTTCACGACTTCAACCAGACGCAGTTCCACTGCATTGTCCGGATCTATCCGCACCACGTTGGAGTCACTCAGCCTATCCACTTTGGTCATGGCATTGGCATTACCGAGAACATGGCTGTGCAGGATGCTGCATACTCATGTATGACCCTGCTGAGAGAGGAGCACACTTTGCTGAGAGAGACCTCTTTCCGCTATATCCCTGCTGCACTTCCAGGAGAAGAGGGATATTACACCGGACTCTACTCAGATCACTCTGCAGAGGATCCCGCACTTCAGATGACTGCTAGATTTGCTACTGACAGAGATCGTGATGCACGCGCTCTCCGTTTCGAGCTTCACGCCACTCGTGTTCGTCTGTATCGAGCACTGACACTCTTGGCACCCTTTGTGAGCGTTGGATCAGTTGAGCATGATGCTATCTATCCAGTGAGGACTCAGATGCCTTCTCGAGTTGCTTGGCCCGAGATTGGAGGCATTTTTCCACCCCGTGGTCCTTTGCTTCCACCCTACGCTGGACCTAGGCCCCATCCTTGCCCAAATGGATATCAGGGTCCACAGGCCTCCGTGTTTTCCGATGGTCACCTCCAGCTACAGGGATACGCGGGTAACTTTTATGAGGACTACTATGGAGATGGAGATGAGTGAGACCGCCTGTGGTCTTACTTAGTGAGGATGTAGTAGTATCCTAGTGTATTGTACGCAAGGTGTCTAAGTTCCAGAGGCTTAGATAAATAATGTATAGGAAGTCAGAGTGCCTCTGAAGGATGTATCATCTTCATCACGTTTGTATTAGCTTGGTGCTTGTACTAAAACGATGTATGGTTTGGATGACAGCTTGTGAATATTTGGCTTGTATGCTTTATCACCATGTTGTCAAGATGATTACTTCCTTTGCTCTGTAATCCTTCCAGTACTCCAATACCTTGTTTAGACTCTTCAAATCAACTATGTTTGACTTTGGTTTTTCACCTCAGGATGTCTCAAGGAACCCGTGGCCAGGTTGGTCGTAACCAAGGTCGTGGGAATGACCAGGAGGAAGGCAACCTTCCACCCCCACCCACGATGGCTCAGGTTCTGATGGAGGTCGAGAGGAACCGCCGAGCCTCTCACCATCTGTTGGAAGTCATTGCTCGCAACACCACTCAGGAGCGCAACGAGTTGGTGTCCCTGAACGACTTCATCCGACTTCATCCCCCGGTTTTCAGTTACTCCACCGAGCCCCTTGATGCCGATGACTGGCTTCGCAGCATCGAGAGGAAGCTCCAGGCAGGCCATGTTGCAGATGGGGACAAGGTCAGCTATGCCACTTATCACCTCGAAGGTGCAGCTAGTTCTTGGTGGGAGAACTTCCTGGATATGTGTCAGAACCCTCTGTTAGGTAATGTGCTAGGATTAAGTAACCTTGCATCATGTCAAATTTTCAAAGGAAATCAACTTCAAAATCCAAATGGGAGAAGGAACACCCCCCAGATGAATTAATTCAAAAGGCCAGATAAAAATCTTCTCCAAAAATTCTTGTTAGATTTTTGAAAAGTCTTATAAATGAGTGTGATCACATATCAAGTGATGTGGGACCCATCCCATGCTCATAGATTTTTCAAATAATCAAACAGTGCCTTGGAATTATTGAAATACCCCTATTTGATTTAAAATTCAAATCTTTTGAATTTTAAAAATGTTGAAAGTTTATGAGTGGCTAGTCTATATTATTATGAGGCCACATAAAAGTTTTCAGCATTTAATAAAATGTTTAGCTATTTATTTTAGCTAAACAAAACAAATGTCAGAAAAGAAAATTAGAAAAGAAGTAAGAAATCCTTACCTGGCGCCCAGGCGAAGTCAGCCCACCCTAGCCCAGCCGGCCCACAGGGGCTGGGGCGTCTTATTCCCCCTCCCGCGCCTCCAAGCTGCTCGGTGGAATGCCACCGAGCTAGCCGGGGACGACACGTCGCCGTCGAGGAGCTTCCAGGCCTCCCCGTGGCTTCTTCTCGCACCTGGAGACTCCCCGCAGCCTCCGCAGTCCATTCCCCCCCTCCACGAGCTCCCTCCCCTCCTCTCTCGCCCGTTTCGTCGTCGCCCGAGAAGAACGCCGAAGCGCCGTCGAGCCCCCGCGTGGCCACCGTGCCCTAGAGCTCAAGCCAGCAAGTCCACCGTGCTCCTCGTCGTCGTCTTCATCGACCTGCGAAGGGAATCGAAGCAGGACACCTCCACGAGCTCGCTAGCTTCGTCGTCTTCATCGCCGGCCGCCGTGGATCGACTTCAAATTCCGGCAGCTCCAGCGCCTCCCCGAGCAAGCCACCACTCCAGATAGATTCAGGGTGAGCTCACGGCCGGAACCCCTCACTTCTCCCCCTCGTTTGCTTCGTCTAGCCGGATCCGCCATGGACGCAGGAGCTCGTCACCGCCATGGTCGTCGTCCTCCTCGCTCCAGTGCTCGTCGTGAACCCCCAGTGCACGTGTTTGACTCCTGCACGTGCTAGCGCTCGAACGAGCCCCGAATCAACTCCAATCGTGCACCACAACGTCATCTACGACCTCGCCAGTTCTCTGTTTCCGCCGGAGTCGTCGCCGTCGTCGCTCCCGACCTCCCCGTGACCCCCTGTTACTTCCAAACGACGCGGAAGACCTCCAGGAGCAAGCCGGTGCCCTCCGTTTCCCCTCCCGTGGCCCCTAGGCCATTCCGGCGAGTGCGCCGCCGTGGCCAGGCCACCGGTGGGTTAGCCCTTAAGCACTCGGCTAATGACCCCCTGGGTCACTGACCAGTGGGCCCAGTGGCTTAATTAAGCCACTGGATTAATTTAACCCACGGGTTAAATTAACCCAGTCACTAACACCCTGGACCCACATGTCAGCTGGCGCAATAAATCATTTGACGAATTTCCAGAAAATCAAAATGAATTAAAAGAATTCCAGAAATTCCAGAAAATACCCCAAACTTTGGAAATTCATAGAAAATTCATATTAACTCCAAATTGGACAAATAATATATGAAAAATGATCAGGAGAAAATTATCTTTCCAAATATGCAACTTTCAACTCTGTTTGAGTTGAATTTAAAATGTGATCAGTAGCATTTGCTATTTGATTTAAATGGAATTAAATCAAATTCAAATCAAGTATTTTTGCAACTTGAACCATGGCAACATGCTACATTTCAATCACACATCAGAGGCATATCATACACATTTGAAGATGATTCAAAATGATCAAACCATATCACATACAACTTGGTTAATGTTGAATTCAAATGTGGAGTTTGAATTTGCATTTCAAATGCAATATACTCCATTTAAATGGAATGCTCAACACATCAGTACCATGAACATCACCCTTTCAATTTTATTCATGTGATTGTGCATTGTACATTATGTTGATCCTATGATTGTCATGTTGCTGATAGACGTGGAGCCGGAACCCGAGGTCACCCCCTACGTTGAAGACCCCGAACCCGAACCTCGTCAGCAAGGCAAGCAAACCCCCATTGATCATGTCGATAAAATCCCACTTCCCTCTCATGTCTCGCTTATGCATTGTTTAGGATGATCACCATGTTACGATTCTACCGCATAGATGAACCCATTCCTTTGCATGACCTATCATTTTGTCACAGTAGTAAGCAAACCACAATCCTAGCAAATGTAGGAGTTGTTTGATATCATGTGGCCCCTGCAATGTTACTGCTTATTGCATGCTTAGTATGATACCATGTTGTTACTGTGATGTGAGTCGGGATGGGAATGATCATGTTGATGTTGGTAGAAAAGTGTTGGTGAATCGACCCTAATACAAGGTGAACGATGAGAGGCTGTGTAGGAGTACACGGTGGGTTGTCTCGTTGAACACCGCCCTAGTACGAGTTCTTGTGTGGTGATCCAAGATGAAGAGTACAACCACACATTGGGCTCACTGACCCCTCTCAACTTACTAACTCATCCCTTTCGATGTCCAGATGTCGCAATAGTTCGGAGTTCTGGTAGGTCTGTGGCCTGGATGCTAAGTGAGAGAACGGCTCATCCGAGACCGGCTTATGCACCACACACACATCACTTGGGTCCACTTCGGTAAACCGGCCGGGTTCACGATTGTGGTAACCAACCCAAGTAGGCGGCTTTCTCGGACTAGATCGGCTATGAGGTAACAGTTGTGGTGAGCATCCTCGCTGGCACCCCTTGAATGGTGTCGAGATCAAAGGCGGTAAATGATGGTCATGTGTGTGTAGCGGTACACCCTTGCAAGGTTAACAAAACTATTCGAATAGCCGCGTCCGCGCTTAAGGACTGCTTGTAAAGCTTAGCTTGATTATTAGACAACTTGAACCGGATACTTCTAAAACACACCAAGATAAGTGTGAGTGATATGGCGTGCTTCCTCGTGGGGAAGTCGAGGAAGGCACCATAGTGGTGTATTGGTTGGAGAAAGTAGTGGACTCGTGTACGCTTCTTACCTCAAAGTCTGGTACTCGTAGTTCAGGATTAGCCAAGTCAAAGCTGGCACTTCTGCAAGTGAACCCCACCTCCCTTTACCTTGATACATGTGCATGAGTAGTATAGCTCCTATGTAAGTCTTGCTGAGTACGACTTTGTACCCACGTTTGCTTAATCTATGTTTTAGATGATGCCACTGACCCCGAAGGTGGCTTCTTCATCGAGCTGGACGACTGAAGACCAACTAGTCTAGTCCCAGTCAGACGACTGGTTCCCTCGTGGAGGGCTTTGTGTTTAAATAAGGCTTCTTAAGCCATTTGTTAAACTTTTCTGTACTCAGACATAATTTGCTTCCGCTTGTAATGTAATGTTGGATCACATGTATGTGATCTCTGTGTGCACTCTATAAGAGTTATCAATAAAATTGTACACTTTGTAGAGAATTGCAAAGGTACCTGCTGTTCATACAAGGCATGTGTGCTGCGTGTATGTTGATAACATGCATGTCTTTGTATGGGTTTTCGAGACCTTAGTTGTGTTCTGGCTGGCGGTCTTTCATACACCAAGTGGCCCTTAGATGTGCGCAGCTTGGGGCATCGCGATGCGATTGCTCGAGACTCCGTCTCGTGCACACTTTGTGGTATGATCGAGCCCGCCCTAGACCCCGACTAAGTGATCGGGCTGGAGTAAGTCTATGTAAGAGTTTTGAGATAGTCGGTAGTATGGTTGAGGCGACTTGTCTTTGAATATGGGAGTTCACCACCCATATCATTTGACTTGTGTGCGGACGATGAGGACCCATCTCAGTTGATCATCCGGCCTGGATGGGATGCCCCTCACGTACGATGCTTTCCGAGAATGTTCAGTGCTTGGCCTTGTCTGCTTAGACAAGTGGGTGCGGTTCTCGGCTCTCCATATGACTATGTCTTAACTGTACTTGCATATGCTAACCCCGGGTCCCGACAGACTTGGTATCAGAGCAGGACTGACTGTAGGACTAGTAGCCTTGGCCGAAGTTGAGTCTAGCCTTCTATAGTTATATAGTTACTCTGGGTATATAAGGGAACAACGTAAGGCTTCTTTTTTTCTCCTTACCCCCTTCGTTCTGAGTTCTGAGTCACCCTCATCTTATTCTACGGGAAGATAGGACTAGGCTCTCCTCTGTCTGATTAGAACATCTCGTTGTTTGCTTCCTCATAGCCGTAAGAAAGTTGTGATCGGTTTGCTAGAGCGGTTATGCTCCCTGTTTTGTTACATCGTATGTAAGTGCTGTTTCCATGTTGTAAGAAATTGTCTTTTTCTTGCAATTACAGCCGTTATGCTGTCCGAGTCATTCCAGGTTTATCTCATAATCTGATGCATTTGCAAACTCCTTTCTGTTTCAGATGGCAGATCTTCCCCCTTGGCAGATTGTTCGTTTGACCAGGTGCCTCGGTGTGCGTGGCCATCCCGCCACGTTGATCGAGATGATGTCCTATGTGGGTTATCGGTGGTACCCTGAGTACACCATCGAGGAGCAGTTTCAAGACTTCAACCAGACGCAGTTCCACTGCATTGTCCGGATCTATCCGCACCACGTTGGAGTCACTCAGCCTATCCACTTTGGACATGGCATTGGCGTTACCGAGAACATGGCTGTGCAGGATGCTGCATACTCATGTATGACACTGCTGAGAGAGACTTCTTTCCGCTATGTCCCTGCTGCACTTCCAGGAGAAGAGGGATATTACATCGGACTCTACTCAGATCACTCTGCAGAGGATCCCGCACTTCAGATGACTGCTAGGTTTGCTAGTGACAGAGATCGTGATGCACGCGCTCTCCGTTTCGAGCTCCACGCCACCCGTGTTCGTCTGTATCGAGCACTGACCCTCTTGGCACCCTTTGTGAGCGTTGGATCAGTTGAGCATGATGCGATCTACCCAGTGAGGACTCAGATGCCTTCTCGAGTTGCTTGGCCCGAGATTGGAGGCATTTTTCCACCCCATGGTCCTTTGCTTCCACCCTACGCTGGACCTAGGCCCCATCCTTGCCCAAATGGATATCAGGGTCCACAAGCCTCCGTGTTTTCCGATGGTCACCTCCAACTACCGGGATACGCGGGTAACTTTTATGAGGACTACTATGGAGATGGAGATGAGTGAGACCGCCTGTGGTCTTACTTAGTGATGATGTAGTAGTATCATAGTATATTGTACGCAAGGGTCTAAGTTCCAGAGGCTTAGATAAATAATGTATAGGAAGTCAGAGTGCCTCTGAAGGATGTATCATCTTCATCACGTTTGTATTAGCTTGGTGCTTGTACTAAAACGATGTATGGTTTGTATGACAGCTTGAGAATATTTGGCTTGTATGCTCTATCACCATGTTGTCAAGATGATTACTTCCTTTGCTCTGTAATCCTTCCAGTACTTCAATACCTTGATTAGACTCTTCAAATCAACTCTGTTTGACTTCGGTTTTTCACCTTCAGGATGTCTCAAGGAACCCGTGGCCAGGTTGGTCGTAACCAAGGTCGTGGGTATGACCAGGAGGAAGGCAACCTTCCACCCCCACCCACGATGGCACAAGTTCTGATGGAGGTCGAGAGGAACCGTCGTGACTCTCACCACCTGCTGGAAGTCATTGCACGCAACACCACTCAGCAGCGCAATGAGTTGGTGTCCCTGAACGACTTCATCCGACTTCATCCCCCGGTTTTTAGTTACTCCACCGAGCCCCTTGACGCCGATGACTGGCTTCGCAGCATCGAGAGGAAGCTCCAAGCAGGCCGTGTTGCAACTGGTGAGAAGGTCAGCTATGCCACCTATCACCTCGAAGGTGCAGCTAGTTCTTGGTGGGAGAACTTTCTGAATATGCGTCCCGATGGACCACCTGCATCTTGGGAGGAATTCTGCACGTCCTTCCGCGAGCACCACATTCCCAAAGGTCTTATGGACCGCAAACGTGAGGAGTTCTGCAACCTCACCCAAGGCAGAAGGACTGTTGATGAGTTTAGTCGTGAGTTCAACCGGCTGGCTCGTTATGCTACCGAAGAAGTCTCCACCGACTCCAAGAAACAAGAGAGGTTCCGTCGCGGCCTCAACACTGGACTCCGTCGTGAGCTCAATCTTCATGACTTTGCCACATTCCAGGTCCTTGTCAACAAGGCCATCAAAGCAGAGGACATGAACACCCCCAACGATTTCCGCAAACACCCCAGAGATGATGGTTCATCCAGTTCTAGCTCCCAGAAGCGCAAGATCTGGATCCCAAACAGCATGTTCCGCCAGAACAACCCACCGAGACCATCCTATGTGACGCCTCGTCCACCCACCCAGTTCCACCCAGCTCCACCAAACAACCCAGCTCCACGAACTGTTTTCGGAGCCTGTTACAAGTGTGGTCAGGCAGGCCACTATTCTCGTGAGTGTCCCCAGAACCAGCTTCAGCACCAGAATGCTCCACCCCGTGCCGGAGGCAACAACAACAGCAGCAATGGTCGTGGCAAGCCACACCAGAAGGTCTACACCGCCAAATCCGCTCCTCCCGCCACTCGTGGACGTGTGAACCAGATCGCCGCCGAAGAAACTGACGACACCACTGACGTCATTCTTGGTACGCTCCCAGTCAATTTTGTTCCTACTTCCGTTCTTTTCGACCCAGGAGCATCTCATTCATTCATGTCGGAAAGTTATGCACTTCGTCATGAGTTACCTTTTGTTGAATTGACCATCCCAATGATTATTCAAACTCCAGGGTCAAGATGGCAAACTAATAGAGTGAGCCATGGTAATCAGATTGCAATTGAGGGTTTAGTATTCCTTGCTTCACTCATAGCCCTCAAGTCTTCAGATATTGATGTCATCCTTGGCATGGATTGGCTATCAAAACAGAATGCCTACCTGGATTGCAAAGGCAAATCCGTGAAACTCACCCACCCTTCAAGCCAAACCGTCAGCTACACCTCACCCAGAACAAGAACCCAAGTGCATTCTTTGAATGTGCTTCCCCTTCCCGAACTTGAAGATATTCCGGTGGTTCGTGACTTCCCGGATGTCTTTCCTGAAGAGCTGCCGGGCATGCCACCCGACAGATGTGTAGAGTTTATAGTGGATCTTGCCCCAGGAACCGCACCAATTTCTAGACGCCCGTACAAAATGGCCCCACGTGAGTTAGCTGAGCTTAAAACCCAACTGGAAGCTTTGTTGGAGAAAGGCTTCATCCGCCCTAGCTCATTGCCATGGGGTTTCCCCGTTCTGTTCGTCACGAAGAAAGATGGAACAGAAAGGATGTGCGTAGAATATCGCCCGCTAAATTTAGCGACGATAAAGAACAAGTATCCATTGCCCAGGATCAATGATCTTTATGATCAACTTGCAGGATCCTCTGTCTTCTCCAAGATGGATTTGAGATTAGGTTATCATCAAATCAAGATCCGAAACGAGGACATTCCCAAAACGGCTTTTACTACTCGTTATGGTCTTTACGAGTACACCGTCATGTCCTTTGGTTTAACCAATGCCCCCGCCACTTTCTCACGCATGATGAATTCGATCTTCATGGAGTATTTGGACCAGTTCGTCGTGGTTTACCTTGATGACATCCTTATATACTCGAAGAACGAAGAAGAACATGCCGAACACCTAAGGCTGGTATTGATCAAACTTAGAGAGCATCACCTGTATGCTAAATTCTCCAAGTGTGAATTTTGGCTACCAGAAGTGACCTACTTAGACCACGTGATTTCTGCAAAAGGCATTGCTGTGAATCCCGAGAGAGTTCAGGCCGTCCTTGACTGGACTCCACCTGAATCGGTTAAGCAAGTTAGGAGTTTTCTTGGCCTAGCCAGCTATTGCCGTCGCTTCGTCGAGAACTCTTCTAAAGTTTCAAAGCATCTAACTGAACTCCTCAAGAAAAATAAGAAATTCCTATGGACTCCCAAGTGCGAGGAAAGCTTTCAAGAGCTAAAAAGAAGATTGACTTCTGCACCTGTACTTGCAGCTCCAGACACCAAAAAGGATTTCGAGATCTATTGTGACGCATCACGGCAAGGGTTAGGATGCATACTTCTGCAAGATCGACATGTGGTAGCTTATGCTTCACGCCAGTTGCGGCCACATGAAGAGAACTATCCTACCCATGACCTTGAACTCGCTGCCGTAGTTCATGCCCTAACAATTTGGCGACATTACCTCCTTGGTAACCGTTGCGAGATTTATTCCGACCACCAAAGCCTCAAATATATTTTCACCCAGCCAGATCTTAATCTCAGGCAAAGACGCTGGATTGAGTTGATAAAAGATTACGACGTAGTAATTTCTTACACCCCACGCAAAGCCAGTGTCATGGCTGATGCACTAAGTCGTAAGTCGTATTGTAACAACCTCATGTTACAACAGTATCAACCACTTCTTCATGAGGACTTTCGCAAGCTCAATCTTGAGATTGTTCCTCATGGATATCTTTCTACCTTGGTGGCGAAACAAACTCTTGAGGATCAAATCATAGTTGCCCAAAGGCGTGCACGAGGTGTTCGCCGGATCAAGGAGAACATTGCTAGCGGAGTTGCTAAATGTTTCTCCACAGATAGCAAAGGAACGGTATTCTTTGAAAATCGTTTGGTAGTACATAAGAATAAGGAACTAAGGCAACTCATCCTCAAAGAAGCCCATGATACACCCCTCTCAATTCATCCCTGTAGCACAAAAATGTACCGAGATCTACGCCAGAGATTTTGGTGGACTAGGATGAAGAGAGACATTGCTCAATTTGTTGCCGAATGTGATGTTTGTCGTCGCATTAAGGCAGAACATCAAAGACCTGCTGGTACACTGCAACCTTTGTCTATTCCCGAGTGGAAATGGGACAAAGTCGGTATGGACTTCATCACCGGTTTTCCAAGAACCCAGAAAGGAAACAATGCCATCTTCGTTGTCATAGATAGGCTTTCCAAAGTTGCTCACTTCCTTCCGGTTCGCGAGTCTATAACTGCTAGCCAGTTAGCGGACTTGTACATCTCTAGAATTGTATCCCTTCATGGTGTTCCTTTGGAAATCAATTCTGATCGTGGTAGCCTTTTTACCTCTAGATTTTGGGGAAGCTTTCAGAATGCTATGGGAACTCATCTCTCCTTTAGTACAGCTTTCCATCATCAGTCTAACGGTCAAGTCGAAAGGGTTAACCAAATTCTTGAAGACATGCTCAGAGCTTGTGTTATCTCATTCGGAAAGAATTGGGAGAAGTCTCTTCCATTTGCCGAATTTGCTTATAACAATAGTTTTCAATCTAGTCTGAACATGGCTCTTTTTGAACTCCTTTATGGACGACGATGTCGAACACCACTAAACTGGTCAGAAACCGGTGAAAGACAATTCTTTGGACCGGATATGATCAAGGAAGCAGAAGAGCAAGTTCGCATTGTTCGTGATCAATTGAAAGCAGCCCAGTCTCGTCAGAAAAGCTACTATGATCTTCATCATAGGCAAGAGAGCTACAATCTGGATGAGAAGGCTTACCTTCGGGTTACTCCTCTGAAGGGAACCCAACGTTTCGGTATCAAAGGCAAATTGGCCCCACATTACATCGGACCTTTCCGCATTATTGCTAAACTTGGAGAAGTTTCCTACCAACTTGAACTACATCCGCACCTCTCCCGAGTACATGATGTATTCCATGTGTCCCAACTCAGGCGTTGCTTCAAGGACCCCATCCGCGAAGTCGACCATGAAACGCTTGATCTCCAAGATGACCTTTCTTATCGAGAATACCACGTTCGTATTCTTGATTCCGCAGAGCGTGTCACTCGTCGTCAGAAGATTAGGTTTCTGAAAGTGCAATGGTCACACCACTCTAAAAGAGAAGCTACGTGGGAAAAAGAAGACCGTCTCAGTGCCGAGTACCCCACCTTCCTCCCGCAGACTTCTGAATCTCGGGATGAGATTCTGTTGAGTGGGGGCGAGTTGTCAGAACCCTCTGTTAGGTAATGTGCTAGGATCAAGTAACCTTGCATCATGTCAAATTTTCAAAGGAAATCAACTTCAAAATCCAAATGGGAGAAGGAACACCCCCCAGATGAATTAATTCAAAAGGCCAGATAAAAATCTTCTCCAAAAATTCATGTTAGATTTTTGAAAAGTCTTATAAATGAGTGTGATCACATATCAAGTGATGTGGGACCCATCCCATGCTCATAGATTTTTCAAATAATCAAACAGTGCCTTGGAATTATTGAAATACCCCTATTTTATTTAAAATTCAAATCTTTTGAATTTTAAAAATGTTGAAAGTTTATGAGTGGCTAGTCTATATTATTATGAGGCCACATAAAAGTTTTCAGCATTTAATAAAATGTTTAGCTATTTATTTTAGCTAAACGGAACAAATGTCAGAAAAGAAAATTAGAAAAGAAGTCAGAAATCCTTACCTGGCGCCCAGGCGAAGTCAGCCCACCCCAGCCCAGCCGACCCACAGGGGCAGGGGCGTCTTCTTCCCCCTCCCGCGCCTCCAAGCTGCTCGGTGGAATGCCACCGAGCTAGCCGGGGACGACACGTCGCCGTCGAGGAGCTTCCAGGCCTCCCCGTGGCTTCTTCTCGCACCTGGAGACTCCCCGCAGCCTCTGCAGTCCATTCCCCCCCTCCACGAGCTCCCTCCCCTCCTCTCTCGCCCGTTTCCTCGTCGCCCGAGAAGAACGCCGGAGCGCCGTCGAGCCCCCGCGTGGCCACCGTGCCCTAGAGCTCAAGCCAGCAAGTCCACCGTGCTCCTCGTCGTCGTCTTCATCGACCTGCGAAGGGAATCGAAGCAGGACGCCTCCGCGAGCTCGCTAGCTTCGTCGTCTTCATCGCCGGCCGCCGTGGATCGACTTCAAATTCCGGCAGCTCCAGCGCCTCCCCGAGCAAGCCACCACTCCAGATAGATTCAGGGTGAGCTCACGGCCGGAACCCCTCACTTCTCCCCCTCGTTTGCTTCCTCTAGCCGGATCCGCCATGGACGCAGGAGCTCGTCGCCGCCATGGTCTTCGTCCTCCTCGCTCCAGTGCTCGTCGTGAACCCCCAGTGCACGCGTTTGACTCCTGCACGTGCTAGCGTTCGAACGAGCCCCGAATCAACTCCAACCGTGCACCACAACGTCATCAACGACCTCGCCGGTTCTCTGTTTCCGCCGGAGTCGTCGCCGTCGTCGCTCCCGACCTCCCCGTGACCCCCTGTTACTTCCAGACGACGCGGAAGACCTCCAGGAGCAAGCCGGTGCCCTCCGTTTCCCCTCCCGTGGCCCCTAGGCCATTCCGGCGAGTGCGCCGCCATGGCCAGGCCACCGGCTTCAAGCCGCCGGTGGGTTAGCCCTTAAGCACTCGGCTAATGACCCCCTGGGTCACTGACCAGTGGGCCCAGTGGCTTAATTAATCCACTGGATTAGTTTAACCCACGGGTTAAATTAACCCAGTCACTGACACCCTGGACCCACATGTCAGCTGACGCAATAAATCATTTTATGAATTTCCAGAAAATCAAAATGAATTAAAAGGATTCCAGAAATTCCAGAAAATACCCCAAACTTTGGAAATTCATAGAAAATTCATATTAACTCCAAATTGGACAAATAATAATATATGAAAAATGATCAGGAGAAAATTATCTTTCCAAATATGCAACTTTCAACTCTGTTTGAGTTGAATTTAAAATGTGATCAGTAGCATTTGCTATTTAATTTAATTGGAATTAAATCAAATTCAAATCAAGTATTTTTGAAACTTGAACCATGGCAACATGCTACATTTCAATCACACATCAGAGGCATATCATACACATTTGAAGATGATTCAAAATGATCAAACCATATCACATACAACTTGGTTAATGTTGAATTCAAATGTGGAGTTTGAATTTGCATTTCAAATGCAATATACTCCATTTAAATGGAATGCTCAACACATCAGTACCACGAACATCACCCTTTCAATTTTATTCATGTGATTGTGCATTGTACATTATGTTGATCCTATGATTGTCATGTTGCTGATAGACGTGGAGCCGGAACCCGAGGTCACCCCCTACGTTGAAGACCCCGAACCCGAACCTCATCAGCAAGGCAAGCAAACCCCCATTGATCATGTCGATAAAATCCCACTTCCCTCTCATGTATCGCTTATGCATTGTTTAGGATGATCACCATGTTACGATTGTACCGCATAGATGAACCCATTCCTTTGCATGACCTATCATTTTGTCACAGTAGTAAGCAAACCACAATCCTAGCAAATGTAGGAGTTGTTTGATATCATGTGGCCCCTGCAATGTTACTGCTTATTGCATGCTTAGTATGATACCATGTTGTTACTGTGATGTGAGTCGGGATGGGAATGATCATGTTGATGTTGGTAGAAAAGTGTTGGTGAATCGACCCTAAGACAAGGTGAACGATGAGAGGCTGTGTAGGAGTACACGGTGGGTTGTCTCGTTGAACACCGCCCTAGTACGAGTTCTTGTGTGGTGATCCAAGATGAAGAGTACAACCACACATTGGGCTCACTAACCCCTCTCAACTTACTAACTCATCCCTTTCGATGTCCAGATGTCGCAATAGTTCGGAGTTCTGGTAGGTCTGTGGCCTGGATGCTAAGTGAGAGAACGGCTCATCCGAGACCGGCTTATGCACCACGCACACATCACTTGGGTCCACTTCGGTAAACCGGCCGGGTTCACGATTGTGGTAACCAACCCAAGTAGGCGGCTTTCTCGGACTAGATCGGCTATGAGGTAACAGTTGTGGTGAGCATCCTCGCTGGCACCCCTTGAATGGTGTCGAGATCAAAGGCGGTAAATGATGGTCATGTGTGTGTAGCGGTACACCCTTGCAAGGTTAACAAAACTATTCGAATAGCCGCGTCCGCGGTTAAGGACTGCTTGGAAAGCTTAGCTTGATTATTAGACAACTTGAACCGGATACTTCTAAAACACACCAAGATAAGTGTGAGTGCTATGGCGTGCTTCCTCGTGGGGAAGTCGAGGAAGGCACCATAGTGGTGTATTGGTTGGAGAAAGTAGTGGACTCGTGTACGCTTCTTACCTCAAAGTCTAGTACTCGTAGTTCAGGATTAGCCAAGTCAAAGCTGGCACTTCTGCAAGTGAACCCCACCTCCCTTTACCTTGATACATGTGCATGAGTAGTATAGCTCCTATGTAAGTCTTGCTGAGTACGACTTTGTACCCACGTTTGCTTAATCTATGTTTTAGATGATGCCACTGACCCCGAAGGTGGCTTCTTCATCGAGCTGGACGACTGAAGACCAACTAGTCTAGTCCCAGTCAGACGACTGGTTCCCTCGTGGAGGGCTTTCTGTTTAAATAAGGCTTCTTAAGCCATTTGTTAAACTTGTCTGTACTCAGACATAATTTGCTTCCGCTTGTAATGTAATGTTGGATCACATGTATGTGATCTCTGTGTGCACTCTATAAGAGTTATCAATAAAATTGTACACTTTGTAGAGAATTGCAATGGTACCTGCTGTTCATACAAGGCATGTGTGCTGCGTGTATGTTGATAACACGCATGTCTTTGTATGGGTTTTCGAGACCTTAGTTGTGTTCTGGCTGGCGGTCTTTCATACACCAAGTGGCCCTTAGATGTGCGCAGCTTGGGGCATCGCGATGCGATTGCTCGAGACTCCGTCTCGTGCACACTTTGTGGTATGATCGAGCCCGCCCTAGACCCCGACTAAGTGATCGGGCTGGAGTAAGTCTATGTAAGAGTTTTGAGATAGTCGGTAGTATGGTTGAGGCGACTTGTCTTTGAATATGGGAGTTCACCACCCATATCATTTGACTTGTGTGCGGACGATGAGGACCCATCTCAGTTGATCATCCGGCCTGGATGGGATGCCCCTCACGTACGATGCTTTCCGAGAATGTTCAGTGCTTGGCCTTGTCTGCTTAGACAAGTGGGTGCGGTTCTCGGCTCTCCATATGACTATGTCTTAACTGTACTTGCATACGCTAACCCCGGGTCCCGACAGACTTGGTATCAGAGCAGGACTGATTGTAGGACTAGTAGCCTTGGCCGAAGTCGAGTCTAGCCTTCTATAGTTATATAGTTACTCTGGGTATATAAGGGAACAACGTAAGGCTTCTTTTTTTCTCCTTACCCCCTTCGTTCTGAGTTCTGAGTCACCCTCATCTTATTCTACGGGAAGATAGGACTAGGCTCTCCTCTGTCTGATTAGAACATCTCGTTGTTTGCTTCCTCATAGCCGTAAGAAAGTTGTGATCGGTTTGCTTGAGCGGTTATGCTTGTATGTAAGTGTTGTTTCCATGTTGTAAGAAATTGTCTTTTTCTTGCAATTACAGTCGTTATGTTGTCCGAGTCATTCCAGGTTTATCTCATAATCTGATGCATTTGCAAACTCCTTTCTGTTTCAGATGGCAGATCTTCCCCCTTGGCAGATTGTTCGTTTGACCAGGTGCCTCGGTGTGCGTGGCCATCCCACCACGTTGATCGAGATGATGTCCTATGTGGGTTATCGGTGGTACCCTGAGTACACCATCGAGGAGCAGTTTCAAGACTTCAACCAGACGCAGTTCCACTGCATTGTCCGGATCTATCCGCACCACGTTGGAGTCACTCAGCCTATCCACTTTGGACATGGCATTGGCGTTACCGAGAACATGGCTGTGCAGGATGCTGCATACTCATGTATGACACTGCTGAGAGAGACTTCTTTCCGCTATGTCCCTGCTGCACTTCCAGGAGAAGAGGGATATTACATCGGACTCTACTCAGATCACTCTGCAGAGGATCCCTCACTTCAGATGACTGCTAGGTTTGCTAGTGACAGAGATCGTGATGCACGCGCTCTCCGTTTCGAGCTCCACGCCACCCGTGTTCGTCTGTATCGAGCACTGACCCTCTTGGCACCCTTTGTGAGCGTTGGATCAGTTGAGCATGATGCGATCTACCCAGTGAGGACTCAGATGCCTTCTCGAGTTGCTTGGCCCGAGATTGGAGGCATTTTTCCACCCCATGGTCCTTTGCTTCCACCCTACGCTGGACCTAGGCCCCATCCTTGCCCAAATGGATATCAGGGTCCACAAGCCTCCGTGTTTTCCGATGGTCACCTCCAACTACCGGGATACGCGGGTAACTTTTATGAGGACTACTATGGAGATGGAGATGAGTGAGACCGCCTGTGGTCTTACTTAGTGATGATGTAGTAGTATCATAGTATATTGTACGCAAGGGTCTAAGTTCCAGAGGCTTAGATAAATAATGTATAGGAAGTCAGAGTGCCTCTGAAGGATGTATCATCTTCATCACGTTTGTATTAGCTTGGTGCTTGTACTAAAACGATGTATGGTTTGTATGACAGCTTGTGAATATTTGGCTTGTATGCTCTATCACCATGTTGTCAAGATGATTACTTCCTTTGCTCTGTAATCCTTCCAGTACTTCAATACCTTGATTAGACTCTTCAAATCAACTCTGTTTGACTTCGGTTTTTCACCTTCAGGATGTCTCAAGGAACCCGTGGCCAGGTTGGTCGTAACCAAGGTCGTGGGAATGACCAGGAGGAAGGCAACCTTCCACCCCCACCCACGATGGCACAAGTTCTGATGGAGGTCGAGAGGAACCGTCGTGACTCTCACCACCTGCTGGAAGTCATTGCACGCAACACCACTCAGCAGCGCAATGAGTTGGTGTCCTTGAACGACTTCATCCGACTTCATCCCCCGGTTTTTAGTTACTCCACTGAGCCCCTTGACGTCGATGACTGGCTTCGCAGCATCGAGAGGAAGCTCCAAGCAGGCCGTGTTGCAACTGGTGACAAGGTCAACTATGCCACCTATCACCTCGAAGGTGCAGCTAGTTCTTGGTGGGAGAACTTTCTGAATATGCGTCCCGATGGACCACCTGCATCTTGGGAGGAATTCTTCACGTCCTTCCGCGAGCACCACATTCCCAAAGGTCTTATGGACCGCAAACGTGAGGAGTTCTGCAACCTCATCCAAGGCAGAAGGACTGTTGATGAGTTTAGTCGTGAGTTCAACCGACTGGCTCGTTATGCTACCGAAGAAGTCTCCACCGACTCCAAGAAACAAGAGAGGTTCCGTCGCGGCCTCAACACTGGACTCCGTCGTGAGCTCAATCTTCATGACTTTTCCACATTCCAGGTCCTTGTCAACAAGGCCATCAAAGCAGAGGACATGAACACCCCCAACGATTTCTGCAAACACCCCAGAGATGATGGTTCATCCAGTTCTAGCTCCCAGAAGCGCAAGATCTGGATCCCAAACAGCATGTTCCGCCAGAACAACCCACCGAGACCATCCTATGTGACGCCTCGTTCACCCACCCAGTTCCACCCAGCTCCACCAAACAACCCAGCTCCACGAACAGTTTTCGGAGCCTGTTACAAGTGTGGTCAGGCAGGCCACTATTCTCGTGAGTGTCCCCAGAACCAGCTTCAGCACCAGAATGCTCCACCCCGTGCCGGAGGCAACAACAATAGCAGCAATGGTCGTGGCAAGCCACCCCAGAAGGTCTACACCGCCAAATCCGCTCCTCCCGCCACTCGTGGACGTGTGAACCAGATCGCCGCCGAAGAAACTGACGACACCACTGACGTCATTCTTGGTACGCTCCCAGTCAATTTTGTTCCTACTTCCGTTCTTTTCGACCCAGGAGCATCTCATTCATTCATGTCGGAAAGTTATGCACTTCGTCATGAGTTACCTTTTGTTGAATTGACCATCCCAATGATTATTCAAACTCCAGGGTCAAGATGGCAAACTAATAGAGTGAGCCATGGTAATCAGATTGCAATTGAGGGTTTAGTATTCCTTGCTTCACTCATAGCCCTCAAGTCTTCAGATATTGATGTCATCCTTGGCATGGATTGGCTATCAAAATAGAATGCCTACCTGGATTGCAAAGGCAAATCCGTGAAACTCACCCACCCTTCAAGCCAAACCGTCAGCTACACCTCACCCAGAACAAGAACCCAAGTGCATTCTTTGAATGTGCTTCCCCTTCCCGAACTTGAAGATATTCCGGTGGTTCATGACTTCCCGGATGTCTTTCCTGAAGAGCTGCCGGGCATGCCACCCGACAGATGTGTAGAGTTTATAGTGGATCTTGCCCCAGGAACCGCACCAATTTCTAGACGCCCGTAAAAAATGGCCCCACATGAGTTAGCTGAGCTTAAAACCCAACTGGAAGCTTTGTTGGAGAAAGGCTTCATCCGCCCTAGCTCATTGCCATGGGGTTTCCCCGTTCTGTTCGTCACGAAGAAAGATGGAACAGAAAGGATGTGCGTAGACTATCGCCCGCTAAATTTAGCGACGATAAAGAACAAGTATCCATTGCCCAGGATCAATGATCTTTATGATCAACTTGCAGGATCCTCTGTCTTCTCCAAGATGGATTTGAGATTAGGTTATCATCAAATCAAGATCCGAAACGAGGACATTCCCAAAACGGCTTTTACTACTCGTTATGGTCTTTACGAGTACACCGTCATGTCCTTTGGTTTAACCAATGCCCCCGCCACTTTCTCACGCATGATGAATTCGATCTTCATGGAGTATTTGGACCAGTTCGTCGTGGTTTACCTTGATGACATCCTTATATACTCGAAGAACGAAGAAGAACATGCCGAACACCTAAGGCTGGTACTGATGAAACTTAGAGAGCATCGCCTGTATGCTAAATTCTCCAAGTGTGAATTTTGGCTACCAGAAGTGACCTACTTAGGCCACGTGATTTCTGCAAAAGGCATTGCTGTGAATCCCGAGAGAGTTCAGGCCGTCCTTGACTAGACTCCACCTGAATCGGTTAAGAAAGTTAGGAGTTTTCTTGGCCTAGCCAGCTATTGCCGTCGCTTCGTCGAGAACTTTTCTAAAGTTGCAAAGCCTCTAACTGAACTCCTCAAGAAAGATACGAAATTCCTATGGACTCCCAAGTGCGAGGAAAGCTTTCAAGAGCTAAAAAGAAGATTGACTTCTGCACCTGTACTTGCACCTCCAGACACCAAAAAGGATTTCGAGATCTATTGTGACGCATCACGGCAAGGGTTAGGATGCATACTTCTACAAGATCGACATGTGGTAGCTTATGCTTCACGCCAGTTGCGGCCACATGAAGAGAACTATCCTACCCATGACCTTGAACTCGCTGCCGTAGTTCATGCCCTAACAATTTGGCGACATTACCTCCTTGGTAACCGTTGCGAGATTTATTCCGACCACCAAAGCCTCAAATATATTTTCACCCAGCCAGATCTTAATCTCAGGCAAAGACGCTGGATTGAGTTGATAAAAGATTATGACGTAGTAATTTCTTACACCCCAGGCAAAGCCAATGTCATGGCTGATGCACTAAGTCGTAAGTCGTATTGTAAAAACCTCATGTTACAACAGTATTAACCACTTCTTCATGAGGACTTTCGCAAGCTCAATCTTGAGATTGTTCCTCATGGCTATCTTTCTTCCTTGGTGGTGAAACAAACTCTTGAGGATCAAATCATAGTTGCCCAAAGGCGTGCACGAGGTGTTCGCCGGATCAAGGAGAACATTGCTAGCGGAGTTGCTAAATGTTTCTCCACAGATAGCAAAGGAACGGTATTCTTTGAAAATCGTTTGGTAGTACCTAAGAATAAGGAACTAAGGCAACTCATCCTCAAAGAAGCCCATGATACACCCCTCTCAATTCATCCCGGTAGCACAAAAATGTACCGAGATCTACGCCAGAGATTTTGGTGGACTAGGATGAAGAGAGACATTGCTCAATTTGTTGCCGAATGTGATGTTTGTCGTCGCATTAAGGCAGAACATCAAAGACCTGTTGGTACACTGCAACCTTTGTCTATTCCCGAGTGGAAATGGGACAAAGTCGGTATGGACTTCATCACCGGTTTTCCAAGAACCCAGAAAGGAAACAATGCCATCTTCGTTGTCATAGATAGGCTTTCCAAAGTTGCTCACTTCCTTCCGGTTCGCGAGTCTATAACTGCTAGCCAGTTAGCGGACTTGTACATCTCTAGAATTGTATCCCTTCATGGTGTTCCTTTGGAAATCAATTCTGATCGTGGTAGCCTTTTTACCTCTAGATTTTGGGGAAGCTTTCAGAATGCTATGGGAACTCATCTCTCCTTTAGTACAGCTTTCCATCATCAGTCTAACGGTCAAGTCGAAAGGGTTAACCAAATTCTTGAAGACATGCTCAGAGCTTGTGTTATCTCATTCGGAAAGAATTGGGAGAAGTCTCTTCCATTTGCCGAATTTGCTTATAACAATAGTTTTCAATCTAGTCTGAACATGGCTCCTTTTGAACTCCTTTATGGACGACGATGTCGAACACCACTAAACAGGTCAGAAACCGGTGAAAGACAATTCTTTGGACCGGATATGATCAAGGAAGCAGAAGAGCAAGTTCGCATTGTTCGTGATCAATTGAAAGCAGCCCAGTCTCGTCAGAAAAGCTACTATGATCTTCATCATAGGCAAGAGAGCTACAATCTGGATGAGAAGGCTTTCCTTCGGGTTACTCCTCTGAAGGGAACCCAACGTTTCGGTATCAAAGGCAAATTGGCCCCACATTACATCGGACCTTTCCGCATTATTTCTAAACGTGGAGAAGTTTCCTACCAACTTGAACTATATCCGCACCTCTCCCGAGTACATGATGTATTCCATGTGTCCCAACTCAGGCGTTGCTTCAAGCACCCCATCCGCGAAGTCGACCATGAAACGCTTGATCTCCAAGATGACCTTTCTTATCGAGAATACCACGTTCGTATTCTTGATTCCGCAGAGCGTGTCACTCGTCGTCAGAAGATTAGGTTTCTGAAAGTGCAATGGTCACACCACTCTAAAAGAGAAGCTACGTGGGAAAAAGAAGACCGTCTCAGTGCCGAGTACCCCACCTTCCTCTCGCAGACTTCTGAATCTCGGGACGAGATTCTGTTGAGTGGGGGCGAGTTGTCAGAACCCTCTGTTAGGTAATGTGCTAGGATCAAGTAACCTTGCATCATGTCAAATTTTCAAAGGAAATCAACTTCAAAATCCAAATGGGAGAAGGAACACCCCCCAGATGAATTAATTCAAAAGGCCAGATAAAAATCTTCTCCAAAAATTCATGTTAGATTTTTGAAAAGTCTTATAAATGAGTGTGATCACATATCAAGTGATGTGGGACCCATCCCATGCTCATAGATTTTTCAAATAATCAAACAGTGCCTTGGAATTATTGAAATACCCCTATTTTATTTAAAATTCAAATCTTTTGAATTTTAAAAATGTTGAAAGTTTATGAGTGGCTAGTCTATATTATTATGAGGCCACATAAAAGTTTTCAGCATTTAATAAAATGTTTAGCTATTTATTTTAGCTAAACAGAACAAATGTCAGAAAAGAAAATTAGAAAAGAAGTCAGAAATCCTTACCTGGCGCCCAGGCGAAGTCAGCCCACCCCAGCCCAGCCGACCCACAGGGGCAGGGGCGTCTTCTTCCCCCTCCCGCGCCTCCAAGCTGCTCGGTGGAATGCCATCGAGCTAGCCGGGGACGACACGTCGCCGTCGAGGAGCTTCCAGGCCTCCCCGTGGCTTCTTCTCGCACCTGGATACTCCCCGCAGCCTCCGCAGTCCATTCCCCCCCTCCACGAGCTCCCTCCCCTCCTCTCTCGCCCGTTTCGTCGTCGCCCGAGAAGAACGCCGGAGCGCCGTCGAGCCCCCGCGTGGCCACCGTGCCCTAGAGCTCAAGCCAGCAAGTCCACCGTGCTCCTCGTCGTCGTCTTCATCGACCTGCGAAGGGAATCAAAGCAGGACGCCTCCGCGAGCTCGCTAGCTTCGTCGTCTTCATCGCCGGCCGCCGTGGATCGACTTCAAATTCCGGCAGCTCCAGCGCCTCCCCGAGCAAGCCACCACTCCAGATAGATTCAGGGTGAGCTCACGGCCGGAACCCCTCACTTCTCCCCCTCGTTTGCTTCCTCTAGCCGGATCCGCCATGGACGCAGGAGCTCGTCGCCGCCATGGTCGTCGTCCTCCTCGCTCCAGTGCTCGTCGTGAACCCCCAGTGCACGCGTTTGACTCCTGCACGTGCTAGCGTTCGAACGAGCCCCGAATCAACTCTAACCGTGCACCACAACGTCATCTACGACCTCGCCGGTTCTCTGTTTCCGCCGGAGTCGTCGCCGTCGTCGCTCCCGACCTCCCCGTGACCCCCTGTTACTTCCAGACGACGCGGAAGACCTCCAGGAGCAAGCCGGTGCCCTCCGTTTCCCCTCCCGTGGCCCCTAGGCCATTCCGGCGAGTGCGCCGCCATGGCCAGTCCACCGGCGTCAAGCCGCCGGTGGGTTAGCCCTTAAGCACTCGGCTAATGACCCCCTGGGTCACTGACTAGTGGGCCCAGTGGCTTAATTAAGCCACTGGATTAATTTAACCCACGGGTTAAATTAACCCAGTCACTGACACCCTGGACCCACATGTCAGCTGACGCAATAAATCATTTTATGAATTTCCAGAAAATCAAAATGAATTAAAAGAATTCCAGAAATTCCAGAAAATACCCCAAACTTTGGAAATTCATAGAAAATTCATATTAACTCCAAATTGGACAAATAATAATATATGAAAAATGATCAGGAGAAAATTATCTTTCCAAATATGCAACTTTCAACTCTGTTTGGGTTGAATTTAAAATGTGATCAGTAGCATTTGCTATTTGATTTAATTGGAATTAAATAAATTCAAATCAAGTATTTTTGCAACTTGAACCATGGCAACATGCTACATTTAAATCACACATCAGAGGCATATCATACACATTTGAAGATGATTCAAAATGATCAAACCATATCACATACAACTTGGTTAATGTTGAATTCAAATGTGGAGTTTGAATTTGCATTTCAAATGCAATATACTCCATTTAAATGGAATGCTCAACACATCAGTACCACGAACATCACCCTTTCAATTTTATTCATGTGATTGTGCATTGTACATTATGTTGATCCTATGATTGTCATGTTGCTGATAGACGTGGAGCCGGAACCCGAGGTCACCCCCTACGTTGAAGACCCCGAACCCGAACCTCGTCAGCAAGGCAAGCAAACCCCCATTGATCACGTCGATAAAATCCCACTTCCCTCTCATGTATCGCTTATGCATTGTTTAGGATGATCACCATGTTACGATTCTACCGCATAGATGAACCCATTCCTTTGCATGACCTATCATTTTGTCACAGTAGTAAGCAAACCACAATCCTAGCAAATGTAGGAGTTGTTTGATATCATGTGGCCCCTGCAATGTTAATGCTTATTGCATGCTTAGTATGATACCATGTTGTTACTGTGATGTGAGTCGGGATGGGAATGATCATGTTGATGTTGGTAGAAAAGTGTTGGTGAATCGACCCTAATACAAGGTGAACGATGAGAGGCTGTGTAGGAGTACACGGTGGGTTGTCTCGTTGAACACCGCCCTAGTACGAGTTCTTGTGTGGTGATCCAAGATGAAGAGTACAACCACACATTGGGCTCACTGACCCCTCTCAACTTACTAACTCATCCCTTTCGATGTCCAGATGTCGCAATAGTTCGGAGTTCTGGTAGGTCTGTGGCCTGGATGCTAAGTGAGAGAACGGCTCATCCGAGACCGGCTTATGCACCACGCACACATCACTTGGGTCCACTTCGGTAAACCGGCCGGGTTCACGATTGTGGTAACCAACCCAAGTAGGCGGCTTTCTCGGACTAGATCGGCTATGAGGTAACAGTTGTGGTGAGCATCCTCGCTGGCACCCCTTGAATGGTGTCGAGATCAAAGGCGGTAAATGATGGTCATGTGTGTGTAGCGGTACACCCTTGCAAGGTTAACAAAACTATTCGAATAGCCGCGTCCGCGGTTAAGGACTGCTTGGAAAACTTAGCTTGATTATTAGACAACTTGAACCGGATACTTCTAAAACACACCAAGATAAGTGTGAGTGCTATGGCGTGCTTCCTCGTGGGGAAGTCGATGAAGGCACCATAGTGGTGTATTGGTTGGAGAAAGTAGTGGACTCGTGTACGCTTCTTACCTCAAAGTCTGGTACTCGTAGTTCAGGATTAGCCAAGTCAAAGCTGGCACTTCTGCAAGTGAACCCCACCTCCCTTTACCTTGATACATGTGCATGAGTAGTATAGCTCCTATGTAAGTCTTGCTGAGTACGACTTTGTACCCACGTTTGCTTAATCTATGTTTTAGATGATGCCACTGACCCCGAAGGTGGCTTCTTCATCGAGCTGGACGACTGAAGACCAACTAGTCTAGTCCCAGTCAGACGACTGGTTCCCTCGTGGAGGGCTTTGTGTTTAAATAAGGCTTCTTAAGCCATTTGTTAAACTTGTCTGTACTCAGACATAATTTGCTTCCGCTTGTAATGTAATGTTGGATCACATGTATGTGATCTCTGTGTGCACTCTATAAGAGTTATCAATAAAATTGTACACTTTGTAGAGAATTGCAATGGTACCTGCTGTTCATACAAGGCATGTGTGCTGCGTTTATGTTGATAACATGCATGTCTTTGTATGGGTTTTCGAGACCTTAGTTGTGTTCTGGCTGGCGGTCTTTCATACACCAAGTGGCCCTTAGATGTGCGCAGCTTGGGGCATCGCGATGCGATTGCTCGAGACTCCGTCTCGTGCACACTTTGTGGTATGATCGAGCCCGCCCTAGACCCCGACTAAGTCATCGGGCTGGAGTAAGTCTATGTAAGAGTTTTGAGATAGTCGGTAGTATGGTTGAGGCGACTTGTCTTTGAATATGGGAGTTCACCACCCATATCATTTGACTTGTGTGCGGACGATGAGGACCCATCTCAGTTGATCATCCGGCCTGGATGGGATGCCCCTCACGTACGATGCTTTTCGAGAATGTTCAGTGCTTGGCCTTGTCTGCTTAGACAAGTGGGTGTGGTTCTCGGCTCTCCATATGACTATGTCTTAACTGTACTTGCATACGCTAACCCCGGGTCCCGACAATATGCGTCCCGTTGGACCACCTACATCTTGGGAGGAATTATGCACGTCCTTCCGTGAGCACCACATTCCCAAGGGTCTTATGGACCGCAAGCGTGAGGAGTTCTGCAACCTCACTCAAGGCAGAAGGACCGTTGACGAGTTTAGTCGTGAGTTCAACCGACTTGCTCGTTATGCAACCGAAGAAGTCTCCACCGACGCAAAGAAGCAAGAGAGGTTCCGTCGTGGCCTCAACTCTGGACTTCGTCGTGAGCTCAACCTGCATGACTTTGCCACATTCCAGGTCCTTGTCAACAAGACCATCAAGGCCGATGACATGAACACTCCCAACGACTTTCGCAAACACCCTAGAGATGACAGTTCATCCAGTTCCGGCTCCCAGAAGCGCAAGATCTGGATCCCAAACAGTATGTTCCGCTAGAACAACCCACCGAGGCCATCCTATGTGGCGCCTCGTCCACCAACCCAGTTCCACCCAGCTCCACCAAACAACCCAGCTCCACGCACTGTTTTTGGAGCCTGCTACAAGTGTGGTCAGGCAGGCCACTACTCTCGTGAGTGTCCCCAGAACCAGATCCAGAACCAGAATGCTCCACCCCATGCCGGAGGCAACAACAACAATGGTCGTGGCAAGCCACCCCAGAAGGTCTACACCGCCAAACCCGCTCCTCCCGCCACTCGTGGACGTGTGAACCAGATTGCCGCCGAAGAGACTGACGACACCACTGACGTCATTCTTGGTACGCTCCCAGTCAATTATGTTCCTACTTCCGTTCTTTTCGACCCAGGAGCATCTCATTCATTCATGTCAGAAAGTTATGCACTTCGTCATGAGTTATCTTTTGTTGAATTGTCCACTCCAATGATTATTCAAACTCCAGGGTCAAGATGGCAAACTAATAGAGTAAGCCATGGTAATCAGATTGCGATTGAGGGTTTAGTATTCCTTGCTTCACTCATAGCCCTCAAGTCTTCAGATATTGATGTCATCCTTGGCATGGATAGGCTATCAAGAAAGAATGCCTACCTGGATTGCAAAGGCAAATCCGTGAAGCTCACCCACCCTTCAGGAAAAATAGTCATCTATACCTCACCCAGAACAAGAACCCAAGTGCATTCCTTGAATGTACTTCCCCTTCCCGAACTTGAAGATATTCCGGTGGTTCGTGACTTCCCGGATGTCTTTTCTGAAGAGCTGCCGGGCATGCCACCCGACAGATGTGTAGAGTTTATAGTGGATCTTGCCCCAGGAACCGCACCAATTTCTAGACGCCCATACAAAATGGCCCCACGTGAGTTAGCTGAGCTTAAAACCCATCTGGAAGCTTTGTTGGAGAAAGGCTTCATCCGCCCTAGCTCATCGCCATGGGGTTGCCCCGTTCTGTTCGTAACGAAGAAAGATGGAACATAAAGGATGTGCGCAGACTATCGCCCGCTAAAGTTAGCGACAATAAAGAACAAGTACCCATTGCCCAGGATCAATGATCTTTATGATCAACTTGCAGGATCCTCTGTCTTCTCCAAGATGGATTTGAGATTAGGTTATCATCAAATCAAAATCCGAAACGAGGACATTCCCAAAACGGCTTTTACTACTCGTTATGGTCTTTACGAGTACACCGTCATGTCCTTTGGTTTAACCAATGCCCCGCCACTTTCTCACGCATGATGAATTCGATCTTCAAGGAGTACTTAGATAAATTTGTTGTGGTTTATCTCGATGACCTTCTCATCTACTCGAAGAACGAAGAAGAACATGCCGAACACCTAAGGCTGGTATTGATGAAACTTAGAGAGCATCGCCTGTATGCTAAATTCTCCAAGTGTGAATTCTGGCTACCAGAAGTGACGTACTTAGGCCAGGTGATTTATGCAAAAGGCATTGGTGTGAATCCCAAGAGAGTTCAGGCCGTCCTTGACTAGACTCCACCTGAATCGGTTAAGCAAGTTAGGAGTTTTCTTGGCCTAGCCAGCTATTGCCGTCGCTTCATCGAGAACTTTTCTAAAGTTGCAAAGCCTCTAACTGAACTCCTCAAGAAAGATAAGAAATTCTTATGGACTCCCAAGTGCGAGGAAAGCTTTCAAGAGCTAAAAAGAAGATTGACTTCTGCACCCGTACTTGCACCTCCAGACACCAAAAAGGATTTTGAAATCTATTGTGACGCATCACGGCAAGGGTTAGGATGCATACTTCTGCAAGATCGACATGTGGTAGCTTATGCTTCAAGCCAGTTGCGGACACATGAAGAGAACTATCCTACCCATGACCTTGAACTCGCTGCCGTAGTTCATGCCCTAACAACTTGGCGACATTACCTCCTTGGTAATCATTGTGAGATTTATTCCGACCACCAAAGCCTCAAATATATTTTCACCCAGCCAGATCTTAATCTCAGGCAAAGACGCTGGATTGAGTTGATAAAGGATTACGACGTAGGAATTTCATACACCCCAGGCAAAGCCAATGTCATGGCTGATGCACTAAGTCGTAAGTCGTATTGTAACAACCTCATGTTACAATAGTATCAACCACTTCTTCATGAGGAATTTCGCAAGCTCAACCTTGAGATTGTTCCTCATGGCTATCTTTCTACCTTGGTGGCGAAACCAACTCTTGAGGATCAAATCATAGTTGCCCAAAGGCATGCACGAGGTGTTCGCCGGATCAAGGAGAACATTGCTAGCGGAGTTGCTAAATGTTTCTCCACAGATAGCAAAGGAACGGTATTCTTTGGAAATCGTTTGGTAGTACCTAAGAATAGGGAACTAAGGCAACTCTTCCTCAAGGAAGCCCATGACACACCCCTCTCGATTCATCCCGGTAGCACAAAAATGTACCGAGATCTACGCGAGAGATTTTGGTGGACTAAGATGAAGAGAGACATTGCTCAATTTGTTGCCGAATGTGATGTTTGTCGTCGCATTAAGGCAGAACATCAAAGACCTGCTGGTACACTTCAACCTTTGTCTATTCCAGAGTGGAAATGGGACAAAGTCGGTATGGACTTCATCACCGGCTTTCCAAAAACCCAGAAAGGAAACAATGCCATCTTCGTTGTCATAGATAGGCTTTCCAAAGTTGCTCACTTCCTTCCTGTTCGCGAGTCTATAACTGCTAGCCAGTTAGCGGACTTGTATATCTCTAGAATTGTATCCCTTCATGGTGTTCCTTTGGAAATCAATTCTGATCGCGGTAGCCTTTTCACCTCTAGATTTTGGGGAAGCTTTCAGAATGCTATGGGAACTCATCTCTCCTTTAGTACAGCTTTCCATCCTCAGTCTAGCGGACAAGTCGAAAGGGTTAACCAAATTCTCGAAGACATGCTCAGAGCTTGTGTTATCTCATTCGGAAAGAATTGGGAGCAGTCTCTTCCATTTGCCGAATTTGCTTATAACAATAGTTTTCAATCTAGTCTGAACATGGCTCCTTTTGAACTCCTTTATGGACGACGATGTCGAACACCACTAAACTGGTCAGAAACCAGTGAAAGACAATTCTTTGGACCGGATATGATCAAGGAAGCAGAAGAGCAAGTTCGCATTGTTCGTGATCAATTGAAAGCAGCCCAGTCTCGTCAGAAAAGCTACTATGATCGTCATCATAGGCAAGAGAGCTACAATCTGGATGAGAAGGCTTACCTTCAGGTTACTCCTCTGAAGGGAACCCAACGTTTCGGTATCAAAGGCAAGTTGGCCCCACGTTACATCGGACCTTTCCGCATTATTGCTAAACGTGGAGAAGTTGCCTACCAACTTGAACTACCCCCGCACCTTTCCCGAGTACATGATGTATTCCATGTGTCCCAACTCAGGCGTTGCTTCAAGGACCCCATCCGCGAAGTCGACCATGAAACGCCTTATCTCCAAGATGACCTTTCTTATCGAGAATACCCCGTTCGTATTCTTGATTCCGCAGAGCGTGTCACTCGTCGTCAGAAGATTAGGTTTCTGAAAGTGCAATGGTCACACCACTCTGAAAGAGAAGCTACGTGGGAAAGAGAAGACCGTCTCAGTGCCGAGTACCCCTCCTTCCTCCCGCAGATTTCTGAATCTCGGGACGAGATTCTGTTGAGTGGGGGCGAGTTGTCAGAACCCTCTGTTAGGTAATGTGCTAGGATCAAAGTAACCTTGCATCATTTCAAAATTTCAAAAGAAATCTTTGAAATCAATTTCAAAATCAAAATGGGAGAAGGAAACCCCCCCCCCAGATGAATTAATTCAAAAGGCCAGATAAAAATCTTCTCCAAAAATTCATGTTAGATTTTTGAAAAGTCTTATAAATGAGTGTGATCACATATCAAGTGATGTGGGACCCACCCCATGCTCATAGATTTTTCAAATATTCAAACAGTGCCTTGGATTTAAAGAAATACCCCTATTTGATTTAAAATTCAAATCAGTTAAATTTTAAAAATGTTGAAACTTTATAAGTGGCTAGTCTATATTATTATGAAGCCATATAAAAATTTTCAGCATTTATTAAAATGTTTAGCTATTTTATTTAGATAAACAAAACAAACTACAGAAAAGAAAAATAGAAAAGGAAAACAGAAACCCTTACCTGTCGCCTAGGCGAAGCCGGCCCACCCAGCCCAGCCGGCCCAAAAGGGCACAGGGGTCTTCTTCCCCGCCCCGCGCCTCCAAGCTGCTCGGTGGAATGCCACCGAGCCAGCCGTGGACACCACGTCGCCGCCGAGGACCTTCCAGGCCTCCCTGTGCCCTCTTCTCGCGCCTGGAGACTCCCTGGAACACGCCACGTCTGTTTCCCCCCTCCAGAGCTTCTTCCCCTCCTCCTACGCTCGAATTCGTCGTCGCCCGAAGCTTCACCGGAGCGCACCACCCTGGACGACGTGGCCACCGTTCCCTAGAGATCAAACCAGCAAGTCCACCGTTCTCCTCGTCATCGACTTCGTCTTCACGCAGAAGCTGGATCCCTAATTCCTCCCCGAGCCGACGCCATCGTCTTCAACCTCTCGACGGACCCGCGAGCTCGCCGTCGTCGATTCGCCGCCGTTGGAGCCTCCCCGAGCAAGCCGTCGCTTCAGTTAGACTCAGGGTGAGCTCGGGATCAAAACCCCTAACTTTTCCCCCTTGATTGCTCCCTCTAGCATGATACAATATGGGAGCCGAGCAAGCTCGCCGCCATGGTCGAGCTAGAGCTCGCTCTCGTGCCTCTGTTGATGCCCTAGTGCGCGCGTTTGGCTCCTGCGTGCACTAGCGTTCGAATGCGCCAAGTCCCAGCTAAATCCGTGCCCCCTAGCCTCGACTGCGACCTCGCCGGTTCTCTGTTTCCGCCGGAGTAGTCGCCGCCGTCCATCCCGACCTCCCCGTGACCCCCTGTTGCTTCCAGACGACGCGGACGACGATGCTGCACCCGATGGTGTCCTCCCCGTAACCTCCCGTGGTCCCTAGCCCATTCCGGCGAGAGCGCCGCCGTGGCCAGGTCGCCGGCGTTAAGCCGCCGGTGGGTTAGCCCTAATCCACCCCTAATGATCCCCCCAGAGCCAATGACCAGTGGGCCCAGTAGCTTAATTAAGCCACTGGTTAAATTAACCCAGCCGATTTAAATCAACCAGCCACTGACAGGTGGGACCCCCTTGTCAGCCCCCCCTGACGCCAGCTTGAAGTCAGCATGACGCAATAATGAATTTCCAGAAAATCAAATTGAATTAAAGAAATTCCAGAAATTACCCCAAACTTTGGAAATTCATAGAAAATTCATATTAACTCCAAATTGGACAAATAATATATGAAAAATGATCAGGAGAAAATAAGCTATCCAAAAATCCAACTTTCAACTATGTTTGGGTTGATTTTAAAATTGGACCAGTAGCATATGTCATTTGGTTTATTTGAAATTAATTCAAATTCAATTCAAATGATTTTGCAACTTGGACCATGGAATTATGCTACATTTCAACCACACATCAGAGGCATATCATACACATTTGAAGATGATTCAAATTGATCAAACCATGTCCCATATAACTTGACTAAGTTTGAATTCAAATTGGAGTTTGAATTTGCAATTCAATTTGCAATATACTCCATTTAAATGGAATTGCTTCATGCATCAAAGCATTTACATCAAGTTCCAACCTTCCATCATGTGATTGTGCATTGTATTTACTTTTCTACCTTGTTTGTTGTTTGTCGAGTAGAGGTGGAACCGGAACAGGAGGCTGCCCCCTTCGTTGAAGACCCCAACCCGAACCTCGTCAGCAAGGCAAGCAAACCCCCATTGATCATGTCGATAAAATCCCACTTCCCTCTCATGTCTCGCTTATGCATTGTTTAGGATGATCACCATGATTCGTTTCTACCGCATAGATGAACCCATTCCTTTGCATGACCTATCATTTTGTCACAGTAGTAAGCAAACCACAATCCTAGCAAATGTAGGAGTTGGTTGATATCATGTGGCCCCTACAACTGTTACTGCTTATTGCATGCTTAGTATGGTACCTTGATGATAATGTTATGTGAGTCGGGATGGTAGTGATCATGATGATGATGGTAGAAAAGTGTTGGTGAATCTACCCTAATACAAGGTGAATGATGAGAGGATGTGTAGGAGTACACGGTGGGTTGTCTCGTTGAACACCGCCCTAAGTCCGAGTTCTTGTGTGGTGATCCAAGATGAAGAGTACAACCACACATTGGGCTCACTGACCCCTCTCAACTTACTAACTCATCCCTTTCGATGTCCAGATGTCGCAATAGTTCGGAGTTCTGGTAGGCTTGTGGCCTGGCTGCTAAGTGAGAGAACGGCTCATCCGAGACCGGCTTATGCACCACGCACACATCACTTGCGTCCACTTCGGTAAACCGGCCGGGTTCACGATAGTGGTAACCAACCCAAGTAGGCGGCTTTCTCGGACTAGATCGGCTATGAGGTAACAGTTGTGGTGAGCATCCTCGCCGACACTTCTTGAACGGTGTCGAGTACAAAGGCGGTAAATGATGATCATGTGTGTGTAGCGGTACACCCCTGCAGGGTTAACAAAACTATTCGAATAGCCGCGTCCGCGGTTATGGACTGCTTGGAAAGCTTAGCTTGATTATTAGACAACTTGAACTGGATACTTCTAAAACACACCAAGATAAGTGTGAGTGCTATGGCGTGCTTTCTCGTGGGGAAGTCGAGGAAGGCACCATAGTGGTGTAATTGGTTGGAGAAAGTAGTGGACTCGTGTACGCTTCTTACCTCAAGGCTGGTACTCGTAGTTCAGGATTAGCCAAGTCAAAGCTGGCACTTCTGCAAATGAAACCCCACCTCCCTTTACCTTGATACATGTGCATGAGTAGTATAGCTCATATGTAAGTCTTGATGAGTACGACTTTGTACTCACGTTTTATTAATCTATGTTTTAGATGATGCCACTGACCCCGAAGGTGGCTTCTTCATCGAGCTGGACGACTGAAGATCAACTAGTCTAGTCCCAGTCAGACGACTGGTTCCCTCGTGGAGGGCTTGTGTTTAAATAAGGCTTCTTAAGCCATTTGTTAAACTTGTCTGTACTCAGACATAATTTGCTTCCTCTTATGTTGTAATGTTGGATCACATGTTTGTGATCTCTGTGTGCACTCTATAAGAGTTATCAATCAAAATGTATACTTTATAGAGAATTGCAATGATACCTGTTGTTCATACAAGGCATGTGTGCTGCGTGTATGTTTATAACATGCATGTCTTTGTATAGGTTTTCGAGACCTTAGTTGTGATCTGGCTGGCGGTCTTTCATACACCAAGTGGCCCTTAGATGTGCGCAGCTTCGGGCATCGCGATGCGATTGTTCGAGACTCTGTCTCGTGCACATTTTGTGGTATGATCGAGCCCGCCCTAGACCCCGACTAAGTGATCGGGCTGGAGTAAGTCTATGTAAGAGTTATGAGATAGTCGTTAGTATGGTTGAGGCGACTTGTCTTTGAATATGGGAGTTCACCACCCATATCATTAGACTTGTGTGCGGACGATGAGGACCCATCTCAGTTGATCATCCGGCCTGGATGGGATGCCCCTCATGTACGATGCTTTCCGAGAACGTTCTGTGCTTGGCCTTGTCTGCTCAGACAAGTGGGTACGGTTCTCGGCTCTCCATATGACTATGTCTTAGCTGGACTTGCATACGCTAACCCCGGGTCCCGACAGAATCGGGTCGTTACATCCACTTACGAGTACGGAAAGGTAAAATTGAAAAGTACGACAAGCCATCATAAACACAAACACAACGAGTATCACTAATGGCTTGCAACCTAACCAACAAACGTAGCCTAAATAGAACACTTCCTCCCCTTTGGCATCAAGACGCAAAAAATGGAAAAGGCGATGCTAACGAAGATACACAACCGGAGGTCCGCTCGCCGCATCATCATCCTCATCAAAGCGCCAGTTGACCATCGGGAACGAGTAGTCCGTGCACACACTGTCCTGATCCTCACGGGCAAACTGAACTGGCTCATTGTTCCTCTCAGCTTTCTTTTGAAGGTAGGCACGATGACCTTCCTTGGAGCGGTTGACATCACGGACCTGCCTCTTCTGAATGGACTGACACATCTTGAAAAGATTTGCTACGTTCTTGCAAAGAGACTTCCTCTCACGGCGAGTGAAGGTGGTAGGAGCATCCATGGCAGACAAACGCGGACGAGAGGCAAGAGCATAGGAGGAGGCACCGGCAGTAGAGGCACCACAAGCAACAGTCCTCTGTCTGCGCCCACAAGCAAAGGTCGGAGCATACTCATCTGGAACAGGTGGATTATACCTCAAATACCTCTTGGGCATGCTGATATGGTAAGGTGCAATGTCCTTAGGGCGGCAAACTTTCTCAATCAGAGCCTGAATGAGGGGAGCATAGATCAAATATTTCTGCAGACGCACACACTCCCTCATCTCATGATGCATGGTGTCAAGCACATCAATCTTCTTGCCCTCATGAACTATCTTGAATAAATCAAACACAGAGGACCTAATCTTGTTGGAATCACCTGCCTTTGGAGTAATGGTATACCTGAGAATGTGACGAAGAGTATCATAGGTTGGCAGCAAATTCTGAGCAGAACCAATCTCAAAGGGATCCTCAGGCCTATACGCCAAAGCAATCTCCTCCTTGGCAAGGGTAAGATGGGTCACATGTGCAAACTCGGGCTGCTCCTCAAGATAAAACTCATATGGAATGATCTCAGAAAATGTACGGAATGGAGAAGTATACTTGGAAGTTCCAGACATCCAAGTCAGAGAGCGAGTGTCATTGCGCTCAAAGAACACTGTAGCATAGAATTCCATCACAAGCTCTTCATTGAATGGCTGAGAGTAAGTGACAAACTGAAGAAGTCCCAAACTCTCCAAAGCAGCATAAACTCCAGGGTACATATGAGCATTCTCCCGAAGATGATCAACATCCACTTGCTTCTGAGCAGCAAACTTGGTCTTCTTCACAGCCATCAACTGATGATAAACATTGTACTGGAAGGTATTCTTGAAGCAAGGATCTGGAACACTACTTGTGGAGCGAAGATATGGAGTCACTTGGCGATGCTCCCAAACCTCAGGCAAGGTCCACTCAGACAACCGACGGTTGAGGGTTGATTGGTGGCTGCTCACGAATAAGAGGAGCCTCTTCCTCTTCCACTTCCTCTTCCTCTTCATCATACTCAACATTCGGGTCAACAACATCATCATCACTGGAGCTGCTAGGTTCCTCAACCACTAGACGTTTGGAGGAAGCACGACGAACACGAGCAGCATGAGTGCCCTCGCTAGCTCCCATGGATGGCTGAGCTTGCCCAACTGATGCATCACTGGCCTTGGCACGCTTGCGAAGAACATACCTCACGGTGTCAAAATCTATAGACGAAGGATAAGAACATATGCAAGTGCTCAAGACAACGTGATGGAGAAAGCATGAGACAAATCACATGAATTTGGTGTGCTGCAAGGCCCGCGTGCTGTGCACGGCCCGCAGGCCGTGGACACGGGGACTCGCCCAACCATTGCTCAGTGCTCGCGAGGAGTGGAGGAATGAGCTGGGCAAATCCTTGCAGAAAATACGACACATGGACTCATCTATAGCGCAACAAGATGCAGCAACAACGTCCCCAAGATGAACCCTAATGGGGTGCAAGACGAAGGGAGGAGGCTCACCAGACGACATGGCGGCAAGGAAGGAGCGGCGGGGTGGTCCGCGGTGACTTGGGCCGAGCCAATGGGCGACGGCGGCGGCGACGACGACAGCCGAGATCGGCGGCGGCGACGACGACAGCCGAGATCGGCGGCGCCGCAGGAGGTGCCCAGGGGCGATGGCGGCAGCACCTTGGAGAGAAAATGGGGCGTGGGGGAGAGACAGAGTGGAACTGCCTCCCACGACCCCGATCCCCTTTTAGGGCGCCAGCCTTACCCTGTGTGCACGGCCATAAGTCCGTGTGCACGGGGTCTTCAGCAACTCGACCCTAGATTTACACATGAGGAAATAGCTGGGTGGCTGCTGGAACACCCTTACCCCATCCCTAAGTGAAAAAGGGCATATTTACTGAAGATTCATTGCCACAAAATTCCTGCGCTACGGGAGGTGTATGAGGAGAGCACTTGCATAGATAGAATGAAAAGCATGTCTTATAGGGAAAAGTATTTGAAAGTTGAAGTATGTGATCAGAGGGAGAGGGGGTGAATGATCACTTCAAATTTTCGAGTGAAGCTTTGAAGTGAATCATAACCTCGGCAGATAAGTGTAACAGAAATGGACAATAGGGAAGCAAAACTAGTATCGAAACTAAACTCGGCGAATCAAAACATGTTGAAGATTTAACAGGAAGCAAACGCAATGCGTAAAGTAAATGCTTGAAGTAAAGCGAACTCTTGACCCGGCGCTATTTGTTCGACCAGTTCACGCTCTACAAAGTGCTACGTCTGGTTGGAGGGACTGGTGATTGAACACCTGGAGCAAAACTCTCTCCGTCTGTTGCTCCACTGCACCAATCTCCTTGAGATTGGCCAGTTTTGACTCGGGGTAGATTATCAAGGCAATCTCCGAAACCTTTGACAAACTTGAGCTTCGAGTCGACAATTACTCTTCGCTCTCTGAAGTCGACACTCTAACCGTCTAGGAGAATTGCAGTTCTCTAAGATAAAAACGGCTAGCAAGTTTTCACCTATGTCATCTCGAATCTACTCAGATCAATGGGACTTAGGATTTGGTGGTCTGGCTTTTGGGTTTTGCTTAGATGGCATTCTTGGGGTGCTCTCTTCAATCTCTCTCAGGAATATTCTCAGAGCAGCCACCCGCAAATGGAGGAGGGGGCGGCATATTTATAGTTGGCAATCCCGAGGTGCGAAATGGCCAATTTGACCCGAAGCGACAGCTTGACGCGTGTCCACAATGGTCGGATTTGTTATTAATGCGCAACTTTACTTGCGAAACAAGTAAAGCTGACTCACGGACTTAGTTGTGTCGCGGAAGCCAAATAACGAAGTCTTTGCTACCGAAACTGTACTGAGTGCACATGAGATTTCTTCACTCTGGCTTCTCACTTGGTTTAGATTTGATCTGAGCATTTTCTCGATAACTTCGGTGTCCACAAACTAAAACCCTCTTGATAGTATGGTTTGTCCTATGACTCAAAGAACAGAAAATGAACTACACAAAAACATCTAAGTCTTGCGCCGTCTTATTCATTTTCTTCAATGAGTTGGGCTTCAGGACACGTTCATTTTTGGGGATCATCCTCCGTGATTAAGCTTCGTTCAAGGGTAAATGCTTCGATAACTTGAAAACCTTCCTTGAAGCTTTATCACCAAGCTTGTCCTTCGTGAACCTAAACATCTGTTTATACTATAAAACATTGTTAGTTCCTCTACTGTCTTGTTCAACAATATCCAAAATACATGGGGGCAAAAAATTTCTCTTACAATCTCCCCCTTTTTGGACTATTGTTGACAAAACACGCATCGATAAAATATATTGAAGTTTTTTTAAGTGATTGGACAAACTCTAAGATATGAAGTTTTTGGCTCCCCCTGAATTCAAGCATCAAAGATTTACATGATCGAAGTGAATGCTTGAGGAATATTTCTTCGTTGGAGAGCAAAACAAATATCTTAGTGAAGGCACTTGCAAGTGATAATAGAAAACCATAAGTATGAGCAATTCCTTCCAATGACCTATGGCAAATGAAATAACCACCTGCAAGATGGAGGGTACGAAGCAATACTTGCGAGAAAGGGGTTATTAAAACTTAAGGGTATCACAGAAGTAGCACAACCGAATGTAAACTTAAGTTACAACCCAATCGAAGGGAATAGAATGTTTGTTGTAACTTAAACCAAGTGAAGCAAAATATGAATAGTAAAATCCCTTGCCCCGATGCAAATCTAACTCATCGATGCCAACATTCTCCCCCTTTTTGTCAATGATTGGACAAAAGGTTGGGAAGAGGCTCGAGAGAACTATTGGGCGGCATCAGCACCCTTGGAGCCCGACGAAGCAGAGCTTCACGTAGACTCGTCCGAAGAAGATTGATCTCCTGAAGATTCTTCTTCCGACTCGGGCGAAGGAAGAACTTCAAGATTCTTCTGAATGATGAGGTTGATGTCGAGGTCGCTGTCGTCGAGGCCGGCATCGTCCTTCGAAGTGATGGAGTCATTCTCGGAGACAGTGTCGGGGCGGATGGGATCAGGCTCGTTGACGAAGAAAACTTCATCAACCTTATGCAGGGGCGGGAGCTTCCGATTCGGGCGATCAACTGTATCGTCTCTTGAAAAGTTTCGCTGGAGGTGCTCATATTCTTTGTAAATGCGATCTTTGCGAAGGCGTTTAACTGAGTTGAATTTTCTGAGTCCCTTCCAGGAATGGCACTTGAGCACAAGAAGATATTGGTTATTATTCAGTGCAATGTTTCCGATACGATTGATTTCATCTGCAAGGAACTGCATCTGGCGTTGATTTGCTTCAATGAAGTTTTCAAGAATTTGTTGCGACCGAAGATTGACTTCAAAGTGATGAAAGTCCTTCTGGAAACGCTTCGAGATGTTCCTTTCATTGACTTCGTGGCGCACCCCAACATAAGTGACAAAGATGTCGTTGGGTTTCCTCAGCAATTCCAAAGTGTCACGAACTGGAGCTGTGAAAAGCTTCGGATGGTGGCGAGCCACAAAGACATCACTCCTGCCACAATTGCAAACAGGCTGGAGCCAGGGAACATATGGCTTCACGGTGAAGGGCAGTTCAGCAGCATGCACCATGTTGCGCAGAAAACAATCCTCGAAGTCAAACACCAGACCATGAGTGAGCTTCATTATTGCATGCCTGACTTCAGGATACAGATTTGATTCCTCCGAAGCAGTACTCAATGGGATCAAAGTCTTCGACAAGATGTAAAACCAAGTCTTGGAGATGAAAATGAGGTTCTTCGGGCGAACTTTTTCAGGAATAACATCAGTCGTGACTTCAGTATCAAGTAGGGTGGCAAATTGTTCTTCAGTCTGGTCTGGCTCCAAGTGAATCTTTTCTAGTTCTCCAGTATGCCTTGGAATGTTCACAATTTCCATGAACTCAGTTGAAGACATTCTGAATACTTCGCCTTGAATCATCCATTCAAGAATCCAAGTGCTAGGCACATTTGCATCAACAGAAACATATAAGGTGGCATAGAATTGCTTGATGAGTTCAGAATTGAAGGGAGTGCTCAAGGCAAACAACCGATTCAAATTCTGATTCTCAATAGTTTTGGCGATGTTCTGGAAGCAAGTTGCAGTTGCAAGACTTCGCATGTCCAGGTATCTGTGGCGGAAAAGCACACCTTGCTGGCAGTAGACTTTGGTGTAAAATATTTGTTGTTCTGCTGTCCAGAAGTGAAGGTCATCTGCAGTCATGTCTGAAGCATATGGACTTACACCAAAGAAGCAGTAGCGCTTCTGATGCTGTTCTAGATTGAACTCAGGCCCATGGCGCGAAGAACAACCAGCACCCTTGAAAATAGGAAAAAATTCACGAGGGTATGATGACCTTCAACTGTATGGGATCTATTGTAGTGTTGTCGCGGGTAAGTTAACCCAATTTATTGATTCGACACAAGGGGAGCCAAAGATTATTTATAAGCTTTGACAGTTCAGTTGTCAATTCAACCGCACCTGAAATATGCTTGCTTGCAACAAATGATTAATAGCAACTGTGGTATGATAGTGATAGTGATAACGGCGAAATCAAAACAACGAAAAGTAACAACTAATGACCAGCAGGATTAAAAACACTGTAGGCTAGGGAGATGGATGGTCGGGCGTTGCATGAATAAGAATGAACGTGTAATAAATTCTAACACGGGGCAAGGCACATAGAAAAGCAATGATCATCTAGGCAAATATCAAACATTAGGCATGTATCCCGTAGGTAGTTGTGCGTGCTTGCAATAAGAACTTGCACAACATCTTTTGTCCTACCATCCCGCTACGAACGGGGCCAAAAGGAACTTATGGATATTAAGGTGCTCCTGTCAAAGAGAACCGGAAAAAAGCAATAAACTCAATGGATACATGGAATCCTACAATTATGGACCATCCCCTTTGGTGTCCCAAGCTGTCACCTTTGGGATCGCCGGTTCCGGACCATAATAGGTGCATACAACTCATAGATAGGATCTCAAACATAAATAAACTCATGAAAACATAAGTGGTTCAGATCTGAAAACATGGCACTCGGGCCCAAAGTGACAAGCATTAAGAACAACAAGTTGTAGCAAAGATGATCAACACTAAAGTAGATGATAGGCAACATGCCCCCAACAATCTGACGAACTATTATATGATCTATCTCATCCAATCCCTACCATCCCCTTTGCCTACATCAGGGAATTACTCACACATATGAAAAGAAGTCATGGAGGGAGGATGGATTGGTGATGGTGATGACGATGGCGACGATCTCCCCTCTCCGGAGGTCAAATCAGCCTCCAGATTAGCCCTCCCGAGGAAGAACAGAGGTTGGCGGCGGCTCCGCGACGGGTTCTGGAAAAAAGACTTCTGTTTTGGAGTTTCCCCGTCACGGGAATAAATAGGAGTCGAGGTAGGGCACCAGGGGAGGGGGAGTCGCCCAGGCGGCTAGCTGGCGCGGCCCCACCCCTGGTCGCGCCAGTAGGGCGCCTGGGGCCCCTTGGGTGCCCTCTGGTCCCACTTTTTGCTCCGGGCTCCTTCGGGTGCGTGGATTTTTTGTAATTTTTCTAGGAATTTTCTAAGATGTCCAAAAATCCAATTTCCTGCGCACAGTAAAACCATACAAAAAGCTCTGCTGAAAACAGCGTTAGTCCGGGCTAGTTTAGTTCAAATCATGCAAGAATGAGGGAAAAACAGTAGCAAAAGTGTCTGGAAAAGTAGATACGTTTGAGACTTATCAACTCCCCCAAGCTTAGCCTATTGCTTGTCCTCAAGCAATTCAGTTCAACGAACTGGACGCGACAAAGAAAACTTTGACAAACTCTTTTGCCTCATAAGATGTATATAAGCCGGTAGTATGAAAAGAGTTTAGAAAGTATCAAAACAATGCTATGAGGACAATGGACAAAGAAATCCTTCTTTCAAGTGACCAATCACAAACAACCTAAAGTAAATAATATGCTGCCAAAAATCAAGACAATATTACAATGCACATAGCCTGAACATACTAGAGTGGTATCTCGCTAGCCTCCATGAGTGAACAAAAACATAAATGCAGAAACTCCTCCGGAGTTTTAAAGGAGACTAGAACTAAGAATTTCAGACTAGCAATATCACAAGCATGCAGAAGAGAATGTAATACTTTAGCACAATGCATGTTACACTAAGAATGACAATTATGCTCTCAATAGTTGGTGCTTTTGAAGAAAGAAGGGAAGACTCTCGAACTATGGATTTTTTATGGCAAGGTTGAAAACCCGTGATTGGAAGCAAAGACTAAACATGTGCCAGAGCTCTTGGTTTTGAAAACAGAGACAAAATTCTTTTGAGAAGTGCAACTTTCCAGTCAACGGTGAACGATAAAGGTCTCTCAATATCTCCCATGCCAACCATATTAATGTTATTTGCTTACACTTGTTCCCTTATCCATAAATCCCTTGGTGGTCTATGGAACCTTTTATTTTGCCTCAAGTACGGAAGGAGGGTATCGTTCCACCTATCATTAGTAGCATTTGGCCCATTTCATCCCATCATCAAGTATGGGGGAGGTGTAACTCTTTTTTTTAATTTGACTATAGTTAAAACTTCCGTCAAAATATTTTTGGCATGGTAGATACTGATTTTTCCTCACCGCACCATGATCTTGTACGGTTACAAAAGGGAAGCTTTTTTATAAATTTCGAGATGGCACAAGGAAGTCTAAGTTAGGAGTGGCCGGTAAATACCACATATAGGAAGATATGGTGGACTCAAGTGGAATAACTGGTTTGAAAAGGAGTTTGGATACACAAGCAGCATTCCGCTTAGTGTGAGCGAAGGCTAGCAAAAGACTGGGAAGCGACCAACTAGAGAGCAGTAATTGTCATAATCATGCAGAGCAAAAAAGCAACATTGAATCGGGCATGAAAGTGATATGACTATTCTGAAATAAAAAGGTCATCAAGGCATGATAGACATTTTAGTCATAAACATGTGTGAACATTTGCCAAGTCAATCCAAGAATTCTCCGAAGCGAAATACCACTTCAATATGCCAAACCATGTACAATGCAATGCATGTAGATCATTCCAACAACATATTATGCACCCTAGCTATTTGAGATCAGCCACAAGGAAAACATGAACACTGGGAAATCATTGTAAACATAGCACTATGTCGCTACAATCTGGTCTCTAAATCATAAGTACAGGCATATGTACAAAAGTAGAAACAAGAAGAGTTCATACCGGTTTTCCTTGTTGCTTCCCTTTCGTCGATCTTCGTCATTACTGCCTTGTCACTTGCACGACCGAATGTGGGAAATATAATCAAATGCCATCACGGACTCGAGCTGAACTCTGAAAATGAAGCAAACTAAAGAGAGAAAGGAAATCTTTTTGGGTTTTTTAAAGGTTTAACGAAAGGAAAAGGAAAGAGAAATCTTTTTGTTGTTTTTGCAAATTAAAAGAACAAATAAGAACGGGCAAAAACTTTGAAAAAGATCAAATAAAATAAAATAAAAATGGATTACACAATGGAAGAAGGGGGAAGGGCACGTACTCCCCCAATCTTAAGCTTTTGGCCTAAGTTGGTAGCAGCTACTGCCCCCAGGAACCTCCTCCTCCGGGGTAATGGTAAGCCCAAGGGTCGTATGAGCCCTCCGGTGCGTACACCAAAGTCCTCGGGTCCTCCCTATGAGGAAGGTACCTCGTCTCAAGAAGAAGAAGACCCCTCACCATGCTCGGTGAAGGTTTCCCCCTGGAAGGGTGGGAACTCACCATGCTCCTCCTCGTCGGGAACAACCCCCTCCATGGGGTTATGCAGCTGGTACTGAGCCATGAACTCATCAAACTGGATATCATTGAAGGACCATCCGTTCCTGCGAGTGTTTTCAAAAAAAGTGATGCAGGTAGACGGATCTCACGAGTAATGGCCCTCTCAAACCTCAAAATATAAACAAGGTTACCAAACTGGGAATTCATGGTAACAAACTTATGCCTCTTCATAGCAGCAAGATCGTGACTTGTGTATGAAAAGGGAACATCATCAGGATGCGGGGTGCGATTAAGAGACTCAAGGATAAGTGTGGCGCAAACACCACCATATAAATTGCCCTTGTTACTGTTCATAACAAGGCGTCGAGCAATTAAGGCACCCACATTATAATCATTCTTATCAGAGAGGGCGTTCGCATAGATAGCGAAATCTGGTGCAGAACCATTGCTCGTGTTGTCAAGAGCCAACACACCTCTAGCAATAAAGTACGCGAAATACCTAAGGTGGGGAAACAAAATGCTGGAAATCTTTGTACGCCGAATGTCGATCTCCTCCTGGCTACAAAGGGAGTTGAAGAGGGTCCTCAACACGGGAGGCCGAGTGTTCATCTTTGTCATCTGACCAGCGTTCGGCACACCTATTATATCACAAAACTGTGCCAAAGACATGGTTATGAGATCATTATAAAGTTTGAACTCGACGGTTCCAGCATCATGGTTATAACGAAAACTATTAACAAAGCAGGAGGTAAGCTTCTTATATTGTATCACACGACATAATGCTAGCCGTGGCAAACCTGCATTGGCGCAAAGCCTATAGAATTCCTCCTTAATTCCCGCAGCTATAAGAAAACCATCGCACGGATACATCATTGCGCATGCTGGACTTAGGTCTTCCAACAACTCCAAGGGCACATGATCTTCATTGTAGCTCACCCTAGCAGCTGAGGGTGAAGCTGCAGCTCTAGTAACTCGATCAGAGCGCTCGTGCTTCTTCTTCCCAAGCCACCCCTTTGATTTTCCTAGCAAACTCATTTCTGAATTTTTTGACAATTCACAAAAACAAGGATTTAAACAAAGTGAGTTGAGGCAAACTACTCTACTCACTTACCTAAGGCATAAACTTGCATCAAAACTTGGAAAATAAATTTCTACACATGCATGCAAGCTCATCAAAACAGCACCAAGAACTACTAAATACTCACAAATAGAGCCACCAATCAAAATTCTATTTGGAGCGGTGGAGGAGTTACATACCAGGGAGTATTTGCTCAAAATCTCAGCTCAAATGGTGGGCTGTAGAGAGAGATCGAGAATTGCCTCCAAGAACAGCAAGAACGCAAGAACTAGAGCAGAACACGTGTTTTTGGAGAGAGAGGAAGGAGGAGGAAGAAGACTTACCTGGACATTGGACCTGTGGGGCCTAGGCGCCCTGTGGGCGCGGCCAGGGGGCTGGCCGCGCCAGCTGGCCGCCTGGGCCACTGGTGCCCCCCTGGTCAACCCTAGGTGTCTCTGGGTCACTCCCGGCATGGAAATTTTTAATCTAATTTTTCTGGAATTTTTCTGAAAACTTCACTGTTGAAAATTTTCCGGAGTTCAAAAAGTTGCGAAACTTTCTGAAAACTTGAAGCAGTGATTAGAATTGTGAAGCTTCAAAAACATATAAATTTGGTACATCCAGGAGAATAAAAGCTAAAGCAAATGAAAATATAACAAGCTTCACTTTTTACCTATATAAAACATGCTAGCTAGCAAGGTTGATCAAGTCTTACCAACGAACCGACGATATATAGAACAAAAAGTCTCACCTCTTATGATGTGATCATTGAACCTTTACTTTAATGGACATTGTCCCCACCATGATGGTTTTGTATTTGTGGTAAACGTGTAGAGGACAACCCCATTCTCCAATCTTCGCGGTCTCGATATTCTCTATTGAGTTAAGGCCATGCCTTTTGTCGATCTTCTTCAGAAAATACACCGTGTGTTCTTTATGATCTATGTTGAAGGCGACCTTTCCTTTATTGCAATCAATAATGGCACCTGCGATGTTTAGAAAAGGTCTACCAAGAATAATGGACATGCTCCCATCCTCGGGCATGTCAAGAACAACAAAATCTGTAAGAATTAAGCAATTAGCAACTTCAACTGGAACATCCTCACAAATACCTATCGGTACGGCTGTTGACTTATCAGCCATCTGAAGAGAGATATATGTAGGGATTAGCTTATCTAAACATAATCTTTTATAAAGAGAAAAAGGCATAACACTCACCCCTGCTCTGAGATCACATAAGGCAGTGTTAACATAATTATTTTTTATGGAACAAGGAATGGTGGGTATACCTGGATCACCAAGCTTCTCGGGAATCTTGCCACTGAAAGAGTAGTTAGCAAGCATAGTAGATATTGCCTCATTAGGAACTTTTATTTTATTAGTAACAATATCTTTCATGTATTTGGAATAAGGAGGTAACTTGATAGCATCAGTCAGGGGAATTTGCAGAAAAAGAGATTTCATCCATTCACAAAATTTATTATAATGCTCTTCTTCTTTAGATTTGAGAGACTTACCTGGAAAGGGCATGGGTTTTTGTACCCATGGTTCTCTTTCCGTCCCATGTCTTCTTGCTATGAAGTCTTCTCTAGTATACTTCTTGCGTTTATCGGGTGCTTCTTCTTCTCGTACCTCGGGAGGATCATTCTTCTCTTTATCATTTTCTTCGGGCTCAACACCGTCTTCTGTTTCAGCATCGGAGGTAGATATGCTGTTAGGATCAACAGCAGGTTCTTCACTTGTAATAGGAGAGATGACAATCTCGTCTTCTACTGGTACTTGAGAATCTTGCTCGATCCTCTTTGGATGCCCCTCAGGATAGAGTGGGTCCTGGGTGCGTGTTCCACCCCTTGCTTTGATGCCATAAGCTTGTATGTCCTGCATGGCATTGTTAGCAAGCAAATCTTTTTGCACATTAGAAATTTGTTCAAGCTGAGTTTGAACCATATGAAAATGCTTAACAAGACATTTAACATCATTAACTGTTCTTTCTAGAACACCAAGCAAATTTTTGATAGCAAGAGAATTATCATGCAACTGACTTTGTATCCTCCTATTGAAATTATCTTGCTTAATAATAAAATTATCAAGCTCATCTAAGAATTGGTCGCGAGGCTTACCTTTAGGGATGTCACTTTCAGTAAAGTCTAATAGAGAGTGTACCTCTACCAAGGGAGGGTGAGTAGGCTCACACAACTTCTCGATAGGCGGTAGATTCTTCACGTCTTCGGCTTTAATGCCTTTCTCCTTAATAGACTTCTTTTCTTTTTGCATATCTTTGGGGCTCAGAACAAACATGCCCCTCTTCTTTTGTGGTGGAGGTGGTTCAGGGACGGACCAATCCTCATGGTTCTTGGCAATATTGCCCATTAGTTCTTCGGCTTCGTCTGGTGTTCTTTCCCTGAAAACACAACCAGGACAACTGTCCAGATAGGACATGGACTCATCGGTTAGACCAGCATAAAATATATCAAGTAATTCATTCTTTGGGACTTCATGTCCCGGTCTGGCCTTAATTAAGTCACAATACCTCCCCCAAGCTTTAGGGAGGTGTTCATCCTACAATTGTTAAAGTTATAGATTCTTTGCAAAGCAGTATGTTGCATATGAGCAGGAAAATATTTATCAACAAAAAATTGAACTAAGTCATGAGGACTCTCAATGGAACCATAGGTTAGTGCATCGTACCATAATTTAGCGTCTCCCTTCAAAGAAAAAGGAAAAACCTTGGCCACATAGAAGTTCCGTATCTTTTCATCGGTAGTAAATAGGTCACCTAACTCGGCGAGTTTGGTCAGGTGTGCTATAGCATCATCATTTTCTCTGCCATAAAAAGGGTCAGCCTCGACTGTAGATATAAGTGAAAGATCAACATAGAAATCATAATCAGGATCATTGACGCATATAGGAGATGTGGCAAATTTAGGATCAGGAATAATCTTGTTCTTCATGGAGTGCTTTTCGAGCAGCTCCATAACAACATCAGGGTCAGAGTCGACACACTCTCTGAGTTCCCTGCAAAAATCATCATCAAGAGTAATATAATCATCATCAAGGATCGTCTCCTTGAGTTCATCCAAGTATGAGTAACCAAAGGTTTTTCAAGTAGGAATATAGGTAGCAGGAGTCTCGGTCTCGGGTTCTGCTGCAACCTTAGCAGTCTGAGTTTCAATATAGTGACTAAGAAAACTAGTATCATCAAGAGTAGTGGAAGCATCATCAAAAGTATCGGACATAGTAACAGACTCGGTAGAAGTGGCATGTGGTGGTAGTGGTGAAGCAAACTTACTTATAACGGAAGGTGAATCAAGCGTAGCACTGGTACTCAGAACGGTACCTTTTCTTGTAGTGGATGGTAGGATCGGAACCTTAGGGTCTCCTTTCTTACCCATGGCGGATGAAGTGTGGAAGGCAGGTTACTTCAAGTAGACTTGTAAATATTGCTATGCTCCCCAGCAACGGTGCCAAAAATAGTACTTGATGACCCTCAACTTTAGGGGATCTATTGTAGTGTTCTCGCGGGTAAGTTAACCCAATGTATTGATTCGACACAAGGGGAGCCAAAGAGTATTTATAAGCTTTGACAGTTTAGTTGTCAATTCAACCGCACCTGAAATATGCTTGCTTGCAACAAAGTATTAATAGCAACTGTGGTATGATAGTGATAGTGATAACGGCGAAAGCAAAACAACGAAAAGTAACAACTAGTGACCAGCAGGATTAAAAATATTGTAGGCTAGGGAGATGGATGGTCGGGCGCTGCATGAATAAGAATGAACATGTAATAAATTCTAACACGGGGCAAGGCACATAGAAAAGCAATGATCATCTAGGCAAATATCAAACATTAGGAATGTATCCCGTAGGTAGTTGTGCGTGCTTGCAATAAGAACTTGCACAACATCTTTTATCCTACCATCCCGCTACGAACGGGGCCAAAAGGAACTTATGGAGATTAAGGTGCTCCTGTCAAAGAGCACCGGAACAAAGCAATTAACTCAATGGATACATGGAATCCTCAAATTATGGACCATCCCCTTTGGTGTCCCAAGCTGTCGCCTTTGGGATCGCCGGTTCCGGACCATAATAGGTGCATACAACTCATAGATAGGATCTCAAACATAAATAAACTCATGAAAACATAAGTGGTTTAGATCTTAAAACATGGCACTCGGTCCCAAAGTGACAAGCATTAAGAACAACAAGTTGTATAAAGGATGATAAACACCAAAGTAGATGATAAGCAACATGCCCCCAACAATCTGACGAACTATTACATGATCTATCTCATCCAATCCCTACCATCCCCTTTGCCTACAGTAGGGAATTACTCACACATATGAAGAGAAGTCATGGAGGGAGGATGGATTGGTGATGGTGATGACGATGGCGACGATCTCCCCTCTCCGAAGGCCAAATCAGCCTCCAGATTAGCCCTCCCGAGGAAGAACAGAGGGTGGCGGCGGCTCCGCGACGGGTTCTGGAAAAACGACTTCTGTTTTGGACTTTCCCCATCACGGGAATAAATAGGAGTCGAGGTAGGGCACCAGAGGAGGGGGAGTCGCCCAGGTGGCCAGCTGGCGGCCCCACCCCTGGCCGTGCCAGCAGGGCGCTTGGGGGCCCCCTGGCTTCCCTCTGGTCCCACTTCTGGCTCCGGGCTCCTTCGGGTGCGTGGATTTTTGTAAAAATTTTGGGAATTTTCTGAGATGTCCAAAAATCCAATTTCACGCGCACAATAAAACCAGACAAACAGCTCTGCTAAAAACAACGTCAGTCAGGGTTAGTTTAGTTCAAATCATGCAAGAATGAGGGAAAAACAATAGCAAAACTGTTTGGAAAAGTAGATACGTTTGAGACGTACAGGGTACATGGAGTCCAGCTGAGTTTCTTGGCTTGGACGGCAGGGAGGCTGAGGCTTTTGCAGAGGAACAGCTTGGGCAGCATTAGAAGGACCAGCAGTCTGAGCAACGATCAAAGCTTTCTCTTGCGAAGAATTTAGGATCAGAACTTGTTCTTCTTCTTCTTCATGTGCTTCAGGCTGGGGCACATTTGCTTCAGATTCCTGAATGGTTCGGGCTTCAGAAAAATCACGCAAGTCGCGCGTTCTTTAGTTGGAGGGAGAAGGTTCATGGGATCCGGAGGTGGTGAAGGAGGTGGAGCCGGAGCAGCAGATGGGGTTGGGGATCGTTGCGGTGCAGAGGATGGAGCAGGTGTTGGTGTGGGAGCACGCGGTGGAACTGGTGCAGGCGTTGGAGTTGGAGTTGGGGTTCTCTTTGGAGTTGGAGCTTTGGGTTGAGGTGTGGGTTCAATGGCGGGTGGAGTTAGTGCGGGAGTGCGGGGAACAGGTGTTTTCTTGGGGGACGAAGCTTTAGGTGGTGGAGTGGGAGTCTTGGTGGGTGGGGCTGAAGCCTTTGCCTTGGGTTTGGAGGGCTTTGTCTTAGGAGCAGGTGGAGTAGGAATGGCTTCGGGGCTTTCCTTCGGCTGGCTGATGGGTTCATCGCTTGTGTCCATTTCAGCAGCCGAGGCAACAGTAATCTTCCGCCTCTTGGCGGTTTTCTTCTTGGGAGAAGGGTCGGAAGGTTTTGCTTCAGATGCCTTTGCTGCAGCTGGTTCATCTTCCAGCGTGGCCTTGCGCTTCTTGGAATCTCTTTCCATAACTGAAGCATTGTGTGTTTTGACCATTTCATCGTAATCAGCTTTTATCTAGCCTTTGTAGGTCTTGATGTTTTTTTTGTGGTGGTGTTCACATTTGTCACCTTCTGAAGCATTTTCAAAGCGTGCACTTTGAAGTCTTAATCAGTTTCGGCTTCAGCGCGTTGTTGATAGTTATAGATATTTGTTGTTTCAGCCCTGTCCCTTGAGTGCAAGTCCTTCAGCTGACTGATCATTGTAGTGATCATAGCTTCGATGGAGCCTGAGATGAAGACTTCATCGTGTAGGGGAACGCAACAGAAAACAAAAATTTTCGGTATAGCGAGCACGCCCAGGACCACTATGGAGACGCATACAAGGTTTTGATCTGATCGTTACCGACTCGTAGCGCAGCGGGAAGTAGAGTCGATGAAGATCGTCGGTGCAGATCCCCGCAGCTAGGATTTACAACCTCCCAACCGCGAGAATGTATTCCCTCGTCTGCCCCACGAACAGCGCTCCGGGAGGCGGTCGGACAGTCCCTCGGACGATGTCACGGACAGCCCTTCGGGAGGACCCTCGAAACTCGATCTGTAACTCGGACAGCCCTTCGGGAGGACCCTCGAAACTCGATCTGTAACTCGGACAGCCCTTCGGGAGGCACACTCGAACTAAGATCGAAACAACGACCTCTCTACCAAGTTGCACACATACGGTGTCAGCTATCCAGCAGGGCTTCGCCGTCCAGAACTAGTTCCTGCCGGAACCCAGACAGCCTTTCGGCTCTACGAAACTCTTTCGTGTGAGGGAGAGAAGAAGCCAGATAATTGCATGGCATGTGATGAGAACTCAAGTGAGAGCTTGGATCAAGGATATGGGGCTGCCCTCACACCTCTATTTATAGGAAACCCAAGGGGGCTTTCTTGGCTCCCAAGTCCTTCTAGAAGGCTTTCCAAAAATATCTCAAGTAGTACTTTTTACTATTCATGACACCACTTTTTCGTGTCCGAAAAATCCGAAAATATTTTTGTGGGTCTTAGAATAATTCCAACACCCACCAAAATGATTTTCGGCGCATTCCGAAACAATTCCAGATTAGTGATTTTCATCTGCGAAAAGCAACCTAAGCATTTCCGGCAGCTCCGGAACATTTCCGGCAGCTCCGAAATATTTCCGAAAAAAATATTTTAATCTTTTCTCCAGAAAAATTCCAGAAGTTACCAGAACAATTCTGGCACTCTCCAAAATTACCAGGTGCTCTCCGAAACCTTTTCGGCTTAGTGGTTTACCCCGAAACAACTTTTCGGTTTTCTCTCTCGGAACTTTTCCGCCGTCTCCGAAACCTTTCCGGTGACTTTATCTCAGACTCCCTGTCTAGTATTCAACAGATAGATGACCCTTAAGCGTGTGACCCTGTAGGTTCGATGAAGTATAGACATGACCGGAACACTTTCCGATCAATGATCAATAGCGGAACCGAGGACATCCATATTGATCCCTATACCCATACGAAGAATTATTCGAGTGAACCTTTAGTTGCTGTGTGCTATTCCTGTTGCTTCGCGATATATTACAAATACCCGAGGTGAGACTTATTGGCATCCCCGTGAATCAACAACTTGTCCACTATGCCAGTTACCTCGTTCCTGGTATTGTTCTCTTTTCTCGTTCCCGCGTTCCGGCATCCCTGTGATCAAATCACACTGTGTCTGGCCAGACGATGGTGGATACCGTAACACCGAGAGGGCCCTAAGAATATCTCTCCAACGACGGAGGAGCAAATCCCAATCTCGAGCTACCTAGTTCCTTGTCATACTTTTCCGTGAACCCGCAAGCTGCCGTAATAGCCACCCTTTTACAGATGACGTTTAACAAAACCCCAAAGTTCACGAAGCAAGTACGAAGGAACTCGATACTCTCATGGTCTAAGGAATTATGCAAACGCACAACTTTCTCTGTGTTATTAACCATTAACTTGTGACGAATGTATCTCATAGCATAACATCAATTCGGGTCGATTCAACACAAATGTTCTTCTAACATTGTGCCCTCAACATTGCCGGCATAGACATGCCCATGATCAGGAAAACAGGATCATCATGCAATACATGAGCCAGTCTTAGAGGCATGACTAGGAATACATTTTACTGTTTATTATACCACACGTGCACATGAGTTTCCCTCCGAGCCTCGTGGATATTGCAGACTCGAGAATCATTGCAGTTATAGCATGGAACATAAACATTCATTACAAACTCGGAGATACAAAAAAACTGTTATTACTGCCTCTAGGGCATATCTCCTACAGACTCCCACTTGCACTAGAGTCATAATCCAGTTACATGGCTTCCCTAACACCAATGGCTATCCGGTGCTGCTCATGCTTTGCTCGTGGTAGAGGCTTTGTCATCGGGTCTGACACGTTCAGATCCGTGTGAACTTTGCGTACTTTCACTAAACCCGCTTCGACATGATGTCGAATGAGTTTATATTTGCGTTCAATATGTCTTGTCTTATGGTGCGAACTTGGCTCCCTTGCCTGAGCCACGGCGCCACTATTATCACAATAGATCTCCACCGGGTCCAGAGCACTTGGAACCACACCAAGGTCTTCAAGAAATTGCTTGATCCATACCGCCTCTTTGGAGGCTTCTGAAGCAGCAACATATTCCGCCTCTGTCGTAGAATCCGCCACAGTCTTTTGTTTGGAACTTTTCCAATCAACTGCGCCGCCGTTCAATATGAAAACATAGCCTGATTGAGATTTGAAGTCATCTGGGTCAGTCATGAAGCCTGCATCAGTGTAACCACTTACAATGAGCTCTTCATCACCTCCGTACACAAGGAGTAAATCCTTGGTCCGTTTGAGGTACTTAAGAATACCCTTGACTGCGGCCCAGTGTTCCAATCCTGGATCACTTTGGTACCGGCTGCTAACACTTAGCGCATATGAAACGTCCGGTCTTGTACATAGCATGGCATACATAATAGAACCAACTGCCGAGGCATATGGAACATCATTCATTTGTACTCGCTCATCGAGAGTCCGAGGACACTGATTCTTGCAAAGCACTGTGCCAGGTGACATGGGGAGTAGGCCTTTCTTGGAGTTCTCCATGTTGAACCTTTTCAACACCTTGTCAATGTACGTGCTTTGGCTAAGCGCTATCAGGCGTCTTGATCTATCTCTATAGATCCTAATGCCCAATACATATGCCGCTTCGCCTAAGTCTTTCATTGAAAAACTCCTTTTCAATGAGTCTTTTATTTCGCTAAGGAAATTCACATCATTTCCAATCAACAATATGTCATCCACATACAAGATTAGAAATGCTTTTGCGCTCCCACTAAACTTCTTGTAAACACAAGATTCTTCGTCATTCCTGATGAAGCCAAACCGTTTGACTACTTCATCAAAATGAATGTTCCAGCTCCTTGATGCTTGCTTCAGACCATAAATGGCTTTCTGAAGCTTGCATACCTTTTTAGCATCCTTATGAATGACAAAACCTTCTGGCTGTATCATGTATACATCCTCTTTGAGGTTTCCATTTAGGAAAGCCGTTTTGACGTCCATCTGCCATATTTCATAGTCGAAATAAGCAGCAATTGCTAGTAATATCCGTACAGACCTAAGCATAGCTACTGGCGAGAACGTCTCGTCGTAGTCCACTCCTGGAACTTGCGTGAACCCTTTCGCGACAAGTCTAGCTTTGTGGATAGTAATGTTACCATCCGCGTCCGTCTTTCTTTTGAAAATCCATTTACAACCAATGGGCTTTACGCCTTCTGGAAGTTCTTCCAAGTTCCAAACTTGGTTTTCGTACATGGATTCCATCTCGGATTTCATGGCTCTGTGCCATTCCCTTGAGCTGGGGCCCGCCATCGCTTCTTTGTAGTGCGCAGGTTCATCGTCTTCAAGAATGAAGATTTCATCATGAAACCACTCAGGTGGCTGGACAGCCCTACCTGATCTACGCGGTTCAGTTACAACATTGTCTGAAGTTTTTGCATTATATGCGACAACTTCCGGCTCGGTTGTAGGGATAATTTGCGGAATTACTTCCGGTTCTTTAGCCATAGCAACGGTCGCCGAAGATTCACTAATCTCATTAAGTTGTACTGTCCTCCCACTTACTTCTTTGGCGAGAAACTCTTTCTCAAGAAAGACTCCGCTTTTAGCGACAAACACTTTGTGCTCGGAGGGTAGGTAGAAGGAATACCCAATTGTTTCTTTTGGATAACCTACAAAGTTACATTTGTCTGATCTGGGATCGAGTTTGGTTGGTTGTAAACGTTTTACAAGTACCTCACATCCCCAAATTTTAAGGTGCGACAAACTGGGTTTCTTCCCATTCCACATCTCATGTGGTGTCGTTTCAACAGACTTAGACGGTGCTCGGTTTAGTGTGTGAGCGGCAGTTTCTAGTGCGTGACCCCAAAAAGATATCGGCAGATCTGTAAGAGACATCATCGACCTTACCATGTCTAACAAGGTTCGGTTACGTCTTTCCGATACTCCATTTCGCTGTGGAGTTCCGGGAGGCGTAAGCTGTGAAACGATTCCACGGTCACTTAGATGTTGGCCAAACTCATGACTAAGGTATTCGCCTCCGCGATCAGACCGCAGAAACTTAATCTTTTTGTCACGATGATTTTCTACCTCATTCTGAAATTCCTTGAACTTTTCAAAGGTTTCTGACTTATGCTTCATCAAGTAGATGTAGCCATACCGACTTAAATCATCAGTAAAAGTCACGAAGTAGAAATACCCACCCCGTGCGGCTGTGCTCATTGGACCACATACATCACTATGTATTATTTCCAATAATTCACCCGCCCGTTCAGGATGACCCTTGAACGGCATCTTGGTCATTTTTCCCATTAGACAAGCTTCACATGTGTCAAATGATTCAAAATCAAAGGACGGTAAAACTCCATCTCTTTGGAGTCTTTGCATGCGTTTCTTTCCGATGTGGCCAAGCCGACAGTGCCACAAATAAGTGGTTGTGGTATCAACCTTCTTAAGGCGTTTAGCATTCATGTTAAAGACATCATTTTCACATTCAAGATTTAGTATGAAAAGGCCCCCAACAATGGGTGCAAATCCATAAAACATATCCTTACAATAAAGTGAACAACCATTGTTCTCAGACTTGTACGAATACCCATCGTGTACTAAACATGATCCAGAGATAATGTTTCTACACAATAGTGGAACAAAATAACATTTATTTAGCTCTAAGATAAATCCTGAAGGGAGACGTAGAGGCATAATGCCGACGGCTTGAGCGGCGATCCCAGCGCCGTTCCCGACGCGCATCATGACTTCATTCTTTGCTAGCTTGCGGACCTTCTGCAGTCCCTGTATCGAGTTGCAAATGTGAGCAACCGATCCGGTATCAAATACCCAAGACTTAGAATTTTCGCTAGCAAGCAAAACATCAATGACATTAACTTGTATAACAATTATACCTTTTCCGGTTTTCCCGGACTTCTTATCGGCCAGATACTTCTTGCAGTTTCTCTTCCAGTGTCCTGTGCCCTTGCAGTAGAAGCACTCAGTTTCATTCTTGGCTCCGCCCTTAGAGTTGCTTTGGGAGCCGGTCTTACCGGCACCCTTGCCCTTCTTTGGCTTGCCTTTCTTTTTGAAACTGGCGGTTTTATTCACAAGCAACACTTGCTTGTGATTTTTCCGCAGTCCTTCTTCCACAGTTTTCAGCATGGCGAGCACCTCTTCTGGTGTTTTCTCCATCCCACTCATGTTGTAATTCATGACAAAACCGTTGTAAGACGGGGGGAGTGAAGAAAGCATCATGTCCATCATATGGGATGCTGGAATTGGAAATTCCAGGGTTTTAAGCCTTTCAGCATAGCCAATCATTTTGACTATGTGTTCGCCAACTGAACCGCCCTCAGCCATCTTTAAATTCATCAAGATATTCATGATATCAAAACGTTCAGACCTTGCGGTTTCCTTGTACAGAGCATCCAATTCCCGGATCATATCACGGGGTTTATGGAATTCAAAACGTTTTTGGAGCTCTGGACTCATGCAAGCTAGCATGAGGCACTGTACTGCGTTGTGATCATCATCCTGAGTGGCCCAGACATTTTGTTCATCTTCCGAGGCACCTGCCGCCGGTTTAGCTGGAAGAGCTTTTTCAAGCACATAGATTTTCTTAGCGCTCCTGAGGACAATCCTCAGGTTACGGACCCAGTCCGCATAGTTGTTTCCAGTCGCAGCTAACTTTTCTTTCTCTAACAATGGCCCCAAGTTGAAAGCGGTGTTGCGAGCCATTTGATCTACAACGGTAAACACAAGTTTCACTTAGACTTTGTTCATAATGATTTTTGCACTAGTGAATAAACAATTTTATTCTAAAGTGTGCTCCCACTTAAATCAATATCTCTCAAAATTGATTATGAGTGATTCAAGATCCAAATATCAATACAACGCCATAGAATCATCATCTCATGACGAGGATTTTGATTTGGTAGGCCAACTTGCCGATCACATCTCTATGTGACTCTTGTTCATCTTTCGATGCGTGTGTTCCGAGCTCAGGACGATCCTGCCATGAACGTCAAGACAACCAAGTGATCCTGCTGCGAGGTCTGACCTCACCCGCCTTACATTTCTCCAATCGTTCGTACCCATGCATCCATGGCGCACCCCGAGAGTATAGATGCTGTGACGGCGCTACACTTGGGAGAACACTAACTACTTGATATTTTAAGTGAGAGATCACCCTAATAAAAAGCGACTACCGCGCAATCAAGAAGGGTGCAACATAAGGGATAAACATCCCATGCAATTCATAATAGCATGATATGGTATAGCCCCTTCTGACGGAGAAGTCAAGTATTTCTTCGTCTTTGGCATTTGCGTCGGAGTTCACCTTCGCGAAGATTGCCACCACCTTGTCGATGCACCAAATAATATTGCTATCTTTATAGCAAATGAATAAGTGCATTACCTAAGGTTGACACGCAGGTCATTAAAGTGACAATCATATGGCTCCAGCCATCATGCCGAATCATGACACGCAGGTCATGTTAATAAATTTACATTATATAGTCATCTCATACATAATCGAATTAATATGAGCTTTGCTATACCACATCACATGCACATCCTGCAAAAACAAGTTAGACGCCTCTAAACCGGTTTATGCAAAATTTTATTTTACGTGGCTTCTAAGGTTTTGACTTAAACCGCAACTACCAACGTTTTATCATCAAGTATGATTATTCAAGTCACTAGATTAACATTGCGGGGTGTATGAAGCACGAGATAATAAAATCTCGAACCCCATACTGAACTTCGTCATACGCGTGATCCCCGTGCAGATCATATCTGCATTGCCCTTTAGTCTGCGAATTTCATCTTTCTTTTGACTATGGCGGAACCCAAAGAACTGATAGCACTTCGTTGATCAATCAGGATCGCGGATTGCCAGAACTTTGTAAAATTCCACCATGCTGTCTCGAGATCAGAAATACGCAAATTCTAGGGAAGCAACAAGAATATCGGGTAACAGATTTCATCTGCCACCCGCATAAATAATTTTCAGCAATAGATCTGATCTACTCCAAAATTATATTATGCAATACCCATACATCTCCATGTATTCTAGATCATAACATGCATCTACGCATAGCACGGCTCTGATACCACTGTAGGGGAACGCAACAGAAAACAAAAATTTTCGGTATAGCGAGCACGCCCAGGACCACTATGGAGACGCATACAAGGTTTTGATCTGATCGTTACCGACTCGTAGCGCAGCGGGAAGTAGAGTCGATGAAGATCGTCGGTGCAGATCCCCGCAGCTAGGATTTACAACCTCCCAACCGCGAGAATGTATTCCCTCGTCTGCCCCACGAACAGCGCTCCGGGAGGCGGTCGGACAGTCCCTCGGACGATGTCACGGACAGCCCTTCGGGAGGACCCTCGAAACTCGATCTGTAACTCGGACAGCCCTTCGGGAGGACCCTCGAAACTCGATCTGTAACTCGGACAGCCCTTCGGGAGGCACACTCGAACTAAGATCGAAACAACGACCTCTCTACCAAGTTGCACACATACGGTGTCAGCTATCCAGCAGGGCTTCGCCGTCCAGAACTAGTTCCTGCCGGAACCCAGACAGCCTTTCGGCTCTACGAAACTCTTTCGTGTGAGGGAGAGAAGAAGCCAGATAATTGCATGGCATGTGATGAGAACTCAAGTGAGAGCTTGGATCAAGGATATGGGGCTGCCCTCACACCTCTATTTATAGGAAACCCAAGGGGGCTTTCTTGGCTCCCAAGTCCTTCTAGAAGGCTTTCCAAAAATATCTCAAGTAGTACTTTTTACTATTCATGACACCACTTTTTCGTGTCCGAAAAATCCGAAAATATTTTTGTGGGTCTTAGAATAATTCCAACACCCACCAAAATGATTTTCGGCGCATTCCGAAACAATTCCAGATTAGTGATTTTCATCTGCGAAAAGCAACCTAAGCATTTCCGGCAGCTCCGGAACATTTCCGGCAGCTCCGAAATATTTCCGAAAAAAATATTTTAATCTTTTCTCCAGAAAAATTCCAGAAGTTACCAGAACAATTCTGGCACTCTCCAAAATTACCAGGTGCTCTCCGAAACCTTTTCGGCTTAGTGGTTTACCCCGAAACAACTTTTCGGTTTTCTCTCTCGGAACTTTTCCGCCGTCTCCGAAACCTTTCCGGTGACTTTATCTCAGACTCCCTGTCTAGTATTCAACAGATAGATGACCCTTAAGCGTGTGACCCTGTAGGTTCGATGAAGTATAGACATGACCGGAACACTTTCCGATCAATGATCAATAGCGGAACCGAGGACATCCATATTGATCCCTATACCCATACGAAGAATTATTCGAGTGAACCTTTAGTTGCTGTGTGCTATTCCTGTTGCTTCGCGATATATTACAAATACCCGAGGTGAGACTTATTGGCATCCCCGTGAATCAACAACTTGTCCACTATGCCAGTTACCTCGTTCCTGGTATTGTTCTCTTTTCTCGTTCCCGCGTTCCGGCATCCCTGTGATCAAATCACACTGTGTCTGGCCAGACGATGGTGGATACCGTAACACCGAGAGGGCCCTAAGAATATCTCTCCAACGACGGAGGAGCAAATCCCAATCTCGAGCTACCTAGTTCCTTGTCATACTTTTCCGTGAACCCGCAAGCTGCCGTAATAGCCACCCTTTTACAGATGACGTTTAACAAAACCCCAAAGTTCACGAAGCAAGTACGAAGGAACTCGATACTCTCATGGTCTAAGGAATTATGCAAACGCACAACTTTCTCTGTGTTATTAACCATTAACTTGTGACGAATGTATCTCATAGCATAACATCAATTCGGGTCGATTCAACACAAATGTTCTTCTAACATTGTGCCCTCAACATTGCCGGCATAGACATGCCCATGATCAGGAAAACAGGATCATCATGCAATACATGAGCCAGTCTTAGAGGCATGACTAGGAATACATTTTACTGTTTATTATACCACACGTGCACATGAGTTTCCCTCCGAGCCTCGTGGATATTGCAGACTCGAGAATCATTGCAGTTATAGCATGGAACATAAACATTCATTACAAACTCGGAGATACAAAAAAACTGTTATTACTGCCTCTAGGGCATATCTCCTACACATCGAGGTCAATTGCTTCAGGATCTTCAGCTTCACATTTATTCCAAAGGGCTTCAGTCACGCCCAAGTGATCCCATAGTTCTCCTTCACATGGATCAGGGAATTGATGCCCACTATGGCGATCTTGCTCTATATGAGCTTCCGTCATAGAGATGCCTTTCTGCTTCAGCGGATTTGCTTCAGCAGAAGGGTTCATATCCACCACTGCCTTATTTTGGGCAGCCCTGGCTTCTTTCTCAGCCTTCCTTATTTTGAGACCATCAAGTGCAACCTTGCGCTTGGATTCATTTTCTGGAAGTTGTTTTGATTAAGCTGCAGCCTTCTCGTCATTTATCTTGGCTTCCTCGAGCTTGCGCTTCGTTTCAGCCTTTTCAGCAGCAAACTTGGCGGAGTCAAGTTCTCTTTGCTTCCTAGCATCTTCTTCTGCTTCCTTCTGCTTGATGGCAGAGTCTTTGGCAAGCACGCTGCGATTAAGTGCCTCCTCGAGGTCTTTCTGTTGCAATTCTGCTTCAGTGAGCTTTCGCTTTATTGAAGGATTCGGAGCGGTGGTCGGCTTGGGCTTCGTTTGTGCAGCAGATTTCTCTGTTTTCTTCTGCTTCGCTGGGTCGTGCCTCAGCTTTGAGCGCCTCTCGGTATTGAGGTTCTCGGTCAGTGGCTTCGAGGCCAAGGGCTTTGCGACCACCAAGTTGGTCATATCAATGGTGGGGCGAGCTGCGGGCTTATCAGCTGGATCCTGAATCTTTAGCCCTTTTGCAGCAGGCTTCTCTCCATGCTTCTTCTTCAATGGAATTCGAAGCTTTTGTTTCTTGGGAGGAGCAAGCTCAGACTCATCATCTGCTTCAGCTTCTAATTCGTCATCGTCTTCAGCATTGGACTCATCATGGATAGAGTCTTCTAGAGCGGCTTGTTCCTTCCTAGTGCGCTCTTCCTCATCAGTCGAAGCATGAGGGGTGAGGCTGTCTTCTTCTTCTTCTTCAACTTTCGTTTCTTATTCTTTCTCGGGCCATCTCCACGAGCTTCGGCAGCAGCTAACTTGGCTTCCTTCTTTTCATCTTTGAGTCTTTTCTTCTCAGCAGCGATTCTTAACCTCTTTTGCTCTTCTGGATAATCATCGGGTGTCTTGAGTGTATTGGGGTGAGGATACTTCGGTGGGACTGGGTAGTAGAGATGTCGATTTTCTTCGGTATACTTGCCACACATGTGCGAAGTATACTGGAAGGGTGGACAAAAGGCAAATTGCATTGCCCATTTCCAGTTAGGGATACTTTTGTATTTGTACCACCTGGTGGCCCAATAGCGTTGAATGCCTTGCAATCGAATCTTTCGCTGATCCTTTGTTTCTTCAGGAGGTGTGTCATATCCAAGTTGCTTCCGAATGGATTCGGGAATGCCCCTAGCGTTATTCTTTTCCTTCGTTCTGCCTCCTCTTTTCTTTGGAGCAGTCTGTTCAGCTTCATTGATGTGGTCAAGAACGGGAGACTCGTCACTGAAGCCCAAATCCTCAGACATCCTGTGAAAAAGCATAAGGGAACGAGGGAAAAATACATGTATGGACTGAGCACCAGCAAAAGTTTCAACAATAAAAGCAGTTTTTACAAGAAATTCAGAGTTATGAGGGAGTTGATTCCTTCCTGTTCTGGGCTAGATTTTGCACGCAAGAAATTTTCATTATGGATGTCAAACCCTAGAGCAGAACAGTGCAAGATCGAAACCCTAGCTTCTAACCTGAATTGGAGATGGGAAGCTTTTGCTCTAAACAAGTTTCCCAACAGATCAATGATACAACGGATCGAGAAACCCTAATAAAATCAAACGAAAAACATGCTAAGAACGGATCCAGTCGCATGGAAGAAGAACAGAGATGAGAATATTGGATTCGAGAGCTTGACGTACCCTATCTCGGTGACGTGGAGCGGCTACGGAGGCGACGAGCGGAGAAAGTGCTCGACGGCGGCGCGAAGTCCCTGGAGACGGCGGTCCGACAGCGAAGCAGCGCAGTCGTCGGCGCGGAGGAGGAGCTCGGCGGCGTGCTCGAGAGATTAGGGTTCCGGAGAGTTGGAAGTGAACGGTGGATCGGTTTCGGTGGGGGTGGAGTCCTTATATAGGGCTGGGCTGACAGGAGTTGTCAGATCAGATCGAACGGCTCCCAGTGTTCGTCTCTTTGGATTCTACGGCGAGGATTTCGTGGCGTATGGCGAGAGAATCTCAACGACCCGAAAAAGACGGGATCTCAGCGACCGAAGAATAAGTCCTAGTCTTGAGTAAAAACTTCGATAAAGTTGGAAGCATATGATTCGGAACTCAAAGACGTTCGAAGCATAATACTTTCCGTTTCAATTGTGCTCAACCATTTTAGACGGATAGAATAAGAGAGAAAAAGAACAAAGGGGTAGGGTCCAAAACTTATCACCTCGAAGAAAAACAACAACGAAGCCAAAGGTGATAAGCATAGAGGACTAAATCCAATCAAAATAAAAGATAGAAATCGAAGCAAAAATAAACATCGAAACCAAAACATAAAGCGAAGTAAATAAATATTTACAGGAAGATAAGGTTCGGTCTTACAGTACATTTTGTGAGTTCAAAATATTAAGATCACACCTTAATGCACAGAACCTTTTCTCATCCAATGGTTTCGTGAAAATATCAGCCAGTTGATCTTCAGTTCTGACATGACTAATTACAATATCTTCACGTTGAACATGATCACGAAGAAAATGATAGTGAATGTCAATATGCTTCGTGCGAGAGTGTTGCACAGGGTTCTGAGCAATTTTGATTGCACTCTCATTATCACATAGAAGAGGAATTTTCTTCACAGGAATGCCATAATACTTCAGCTTCTGCTTCAGCCAAAGAATCTGAGTACAGCATGACCCAACAGCAATGTATTCGGCTTCAGCAGTAGATATTGATACACAGTTTTGCTTCTTGGAAGCTCAACACACAAGTGATCTTCCGAGGAAATGACAAGTGCCTGAAGTAGATTTCCTATCAACACAATCACCAGCCCAGTCCGAATCAGAATATCCAATAAGATCAAACTGAGCTCCCTTGGGATACCACAAACCCAGGGTTGGTGTGTGAGCAAGATATCGAAGAATTCGCTTCACAGCAGTATGATGTGATTCATTTGGATTTGACTGAAAGCGAGCACAAATACATACTGAAAGCATAATGTCAGGTCTAGATGCACATAAGTATAAGAGAGAACAAATCATCGACCGATATTTCTTTTGATCGAAGGCTTTGCCCTTCTCATCTGCATCTAGGAAGCCATTGGTAGGCATTGGAGTCTTAATAGTTTTGAAATCAGTGAGTCCAAACTTCTTCAGGCAATCCTTGAGATATTTTTCTTGAGAAATAAAGGTGCCATTCTTCTGTTGACGAATTTGAAGTCCAAAGAAGAACTTCAATTCACCCATCATAGACATCTCATATTTCTTCGACATCATTTTGGCAAATTCTTCGCTGATTTCAGTGTTAGTGCAGCCAACAATAATATCATCTACATAAATTTGACATACAAACAAATCGCCATTATAAGAGCGAGTGAAAAGAGATGGGTCAGTTGTTCCTGGTTTGAAGCCTTTCTTCAGAAAGAAGTCCTTCAGGGTGTCATACCAAGCACGAGGTGCTTGCTTTAACCCATAGAGAGCTTTGTGCAACCTGTACACCATGTCAGGATTATTCGAGTCTTCAAAACCTGTAGGCTGCATAACATACACTTCTTCTTCGATTTCTCCATTAAGAAAAGGACTTTTCACATCCATTTGATAGAGCAGGATACCATTGAAATTTGCAAAAGCAAGCATAACACGAATGGATTCGAGACGAGCAATTGGAGCATAAGTTTCGTCAAAATCGATACCTTCAATTTGGGTGTACCCTTGTGCTACCATTCGTGCTTTTTTTCTTACCACAATACCATCTTCATCTTTCTTGTTGCGAAAAATCCACTTTGTACCAATGATTGTGTGCTTCGTGGGATCAGGTCTTTCAACTAAGGACCAGCCATTGTTTCGCTCGAATTGATTAAGTTCTTCGAGCATAGCAGTTAACCAATCTGGGTCCTTCATGTCTTCATCAAACTTTGAAGGATCTAGCATGGAGACAAACGAAAAAATTCCACAAAAGTTAGCCAAACGAGTACGAGAGCGAGTTGTGGGACGACCTGGTTGTTGAATCTCTTCAAGGATCGAATCAACATCAACTCTTCTTCGTACTCGAGACAGTGCATTTTCATTTGCTTGTGGCCCTGGTTCTTCTTCGGAATCAGCATTTCCTTCAGGATATGCATTTTCTTCATTCACAGGTTCTTCTGCATCATGTCCATCATTAGCTTCAGGATGTTGATCTCCATCTCCCCGGGCTATGTGTGGGAACATTGGATCATCATCATCTTGATTTTCTCGACATGAATTTTCTTCGATAGGACGAATCTCTCCAATGGCCATGGACCTGATCACTTCATCAAGAGGTTCATCTAGATCATGAGGCAAATGCTCCTTTTGAGAGCCATTAGTTTCATCAAACCTCAGATTCATAGTTTTCATTACTTTCCCAAAGTGGGAGACACCCTGTAAGTGTGAGAGTTTGAGCCATAACCTAGTAGAAAACCTTCATGTGCCTTAGGGGCAAATTTGGAGCTCTGATTCATATCTCTAATAAAGAAAGGAGCACCAAATACCCTAAGATATGATATATTGGGCTTGTTACCAGTGATAAGCTCATGTGAAGTCTTCTTTAGAAATTTGTGAAGGTAAACCTTGTTGATGATATGACATGCAGTGTTAATTGCTTCGGCCCAGAACCTGATAGGAGTTTTGTATTCAGCAAGCATGGTTCTGGCCATTTCTATAAGAGTTCTATTCTTCCTTTCAACTACACCATTGTGTTGAGGTGTATAAGCAACTGAGAATTCATGAGTAAAGCCATGATCATCAAGAAAATCTTCAATATGAGTATTTTTTAATTCAGTTCCATTATCGCTTCGTATATGCTTCAGAGAGAATTCATATTCATTTTGAGCTCTCTTAGCGAATGACTTGAAGATTTCATCAACTTTGCTCTTGTCATCCAGAAAGAAAACCCAAGTATAGCGAGAGAAATCATCAACAATGACGAGACCATATTTGTTTCCTCCCAGACTTGCATAATTTTGAGGACTGAAAAGATCCATGTGAAGCAATTCAAGGGGACGAGTAGTGGTCATGATAGTCTTCGCTGAATAATGTTTCTTCAAAATTTTGCCAGCTTCACAAGCACCGCTGAGACGATCCTTATCGAATTTTACTTCATTAAGGCCAATGACATGCTTCTTCTTCACTAGAGTTTGAAGATTTCTCATCCCTGCATGACCAAGTCTTCGATGCCATAACCAACCAGATGAAGCTTTTGCCATTAAGCATGTGGATACAGCAGTGCCCGAATAAAAATCAACAACATATAAATCTCCTTTCGATAACCCTCGAAGACAAAAGTATAGTCATCCTGTGAAAAACAACACAGCGCGAAGCAAAAATAGAACAAGCATACCCATATCGCATAACTTAGAAATAGACATGAGATTATAACCAAGAGATTGAACTAACATAACCTTGTCAATATGCTTATCTTTCGATATGGCAACCTTACCCAAACCTAAAACTTTACCCTTGTTGTTATCACCGAAGGTAATGTACTTCTGATAAGATTGAGATAGTTTTTCTTCGGTGAATAACTCCTTGTCTTCGGTCACATGATTAGTGCAACCACTGTCCGTGACCCATTCGGATCCACCGGAGACATAGCCCTATAGTAGAATTAGTTCTTCTTAACCACCCACAAACAAGCAGGTGACTGAGAAGAGGTGGAAGCACTTGTTGAAGCAATATCAAATCGAACATGGTTATATTGCCTAGGGGGACCATCAAGTACACCATAAATGTAATTCCTCTGTGAAGGGTTAGGATATGAATGAGCATATGCAATCTTATCATTATTATCACGGTGACGATAAGTATAACGACTAGTTCGATAGTATTCCTTTTGAGGAACATTTGACTCAGGCACTAGTGAATCATTTCTCTCCTCGAGAGAATAGAAGTGTTTCGGTGGTACCGAAGACTTTCCCTGCATAGAATGGTTAGCAGGCAATTTCTCAACGAGTGACTTGCGCACCCAAAATTTTCTCTTATAGAAACCATTCTTTGGAGGGGCACCAATGTATTCGGCCGAAACCTTTCCTTTCTGGTCCTTGACAAGCTTGTAGTCAGAATCAAGTGATTCATCAACAATTGCCTTTTCAATTTTGCAGTTGTAACATGAAAGATTAGCAATATCTATAGGTTTATCCTTCGCTAGAACCCATACAGTTTTAGGGTACTGCGCAGGTTCCCAGTAAGTGCCATCAGGGTTTAGCTTCCTTTCAAAGACAACACCTTCATTCCTAGGATTCCTGTGAAGGAGTGACTTCTTCAATATATCACAAAGATGCTGGTGTCCCTGAACAATTTTGAACAGTCCTGTTTCAAACAAATCTTTCAACCTGAGGAGTTCCTCGGTAACAGCAGAATTTTCCTCATCTGAGGTGTTAGTATCATCAATAATAATGGATGCTTTGCCTTTAGAATCAGTTTTGCTTCGTTCCAGACAAGTTAAGCAAGGTGAATCAGATTTTTGATTTACTTCAGAACCTTGTTGAGCCATGAGAGAGAGATTGACATTTTCCAACTCTTCATGAGCCTCTTTCAGTTTTTCGAGAGCCATTTTCCTCTGAAGAAATTCATAGGTAAGCTTCTCATAATCAATTGAAAGAAGATCATGCCAAGAGGATAATTCTTCAAACTTCTCGTTCAGAGCAGCATGCTCATTAGTTAAAGTTTGACATTTCTCTATCTCATCGATCAACAGGGTCTCTGATTTCTTAATGGTTTTGCTTAGAGAATCAAGTTCATCTTGTTGGATTGAAGCAATTTTAGCCAGTTTAGCGTAGCTTATCTTAGAATCAATGTCATATGAAGAACAATCAGAAGTATCATAGGTAGCTATGGATGAAGATACCTTTGCTTTGGCCATGAAGCAGTATGCAGGATGTCAGAACCCCAACTAGGGTAAGTGCTAGGGTTGTTTGATCCCTTTGCATCTTGCAAAAATTCAACAGGAAAATTCAAAAATGGGGAAAACAGAAAGCCCTGAGAATTTAAATAAATGGCCAGATAAAAATCTTTTTCCAAAAATTATTTGAATGCTTGGAAAATTCCTAGAAATGTTGCTGATCATTTTAAAAGTGGTTTGGGATCAATCCCATGCACATGGAATTTTCTAATATTCAAACAGTGGCTTTGGAAATTAAATAAACCCCTATTTGAATTGGAATTCAAATTTATTGAATTTCAAAAATGCTCAAATTCTATGTGTGACTAGCTACTGGTCATCTAGGATTTTTTAAAAGTATTTGGGCATTTTTATGAAATGTTTTGGTATTTTTACCAGGGCAAAACAAAAGGCAGAAAAATAAAAGGAAGAGAAATAGAAAAGGGGAACACCCTGGCTATTCCAGCCCAACTCATCCCCCCAACCCACTGGCCTCGGCCCAGCCCGCAGCGCCCGCTTGTCGTCTTCCTCACCGACGCCGAAGCAGTTCGGTGGCGGCCTGGGAGCACGCCGCGGCGCCACCGCGACGCCGAGAAGGCTCCAAGGCCCCCTGTGCCTCATCCCCTCGCCAGGAGAACGCCCAGAAGCTCCCCGTGATGATCCCCCTCCTCTGGTCCACCTCCTCGCCCTCTTCTGCTCGCTCTCGCTCTCGTCCGAGCGCTGCCACAGAGCACACCGCTAAGCCAGCGTGGCCATCATCGTCGATGAGCCAGGCGAGCTTGTCCTTCGCGTTCAGCGCCATCGACTCCCTCGAAGCCCCTTTCCAATTGAGCCCGAGGAACCCCGACGGCGACGCCAGCCTCAACGGATCACCGCCGGCCGCAGCGAAGGAGATCGTCGATTGCGCCTCCGCCAAGCTCCCCCCGACGTCGTCGTGTTCTCCATCGACTTCGTGGTGAGGATGCGCTCCTTTTCCCCCATCCCCCGCTCCCTTGCGTGCCCTGTGCCGTTAGTTCGTCGGAGCCAGCAGCCGGCCGCCGCAGACGTCGTCGTAGCCGTGGCCCTGAAGCTCCCCGTGACCCCCTGATGGCACCAAGAGATGCGGACGAGCATGAGGCTTCTTCTCGTGCAAACGGCGCACGATTTGGTGGCCAAAATCGCCACCAAGTGCCGCGCCGCCATGCTCGACGTCGCCGGCGTTGAGCCGCCGACGAGTTGGCTTAGGTTAACCCTAAAACCCCCTAACCCCCCCCCCCCTAATCACTCACTGACAATGGGCCCTGCCCACTAATTAAACCCACTGTTTAGTTTAACCACGGGTTTAATCACAGAGAGGCTGACAGGGATGGCCCACCAGTCAGACCCCCCCCCACGTCATGCTGATGTCAGCATGACGCAATAAATCTTTTTCTGAATTAAAACAATTCCAGTGAATAAAGTAATTCCAGAAATTACAGAAAATTGATTAAACTTGGGAAATTCATAACTAATTCATATGAACTCCAAATTGGACAAATAATATATGAAAAATGATCAGCATAAAATTCTCTATCCAAATATGCAACTTTCAACCATGTTTGAGTTGATTTTAAAATGGAACCAGTAGCTTTTGCTATTTGGCTTAAATGGAATTAATTCAAATTTAATTCAAATCCAATTCAAATTTTAACCATTGCAATGCACATATGATCACTTGTCCTTCAGAAACTTATCCCACACATGATGACATGGTATACAATGATCAAACATTAGCAAATGCAAGTTGACCTAATTTGAATAACATTTGGAGTTTGAATTTGAATTAATTTTCAAATCAACTTCAATTAAAATGTGACAAATTGAACCTAGATCAAACCAATACCATTCACATCATGGACAACATAATCATGTGATTTTGCATTTCAATTCAATGTTGTCCCCCTTTGTTGATGTTTGTGCCGGTAACAGCTTTTCCGAGACGCTGATCACCCCCGAAGAAGAAGACCACCGTTAAGACCCGTGTATCGTCAGCAAGGCAAGCAAACCCCATTGATCATGTCTATAAAATCCCAATTCCCTCTAAGTCTCGTTTATGCATCTTTAGGAGATCATCTTGTATCGATTCTACCGCATAGTTGAACCCATATCCTTTGCATGACCTATCATCTTGTCACAGTAGTAAGCAAACCACAATCCTAGCTGACATAGGAGTTGTTTGATATCATGTGGCCCCTACAACTGTTACAGCTTATAGCATGCTTAGTGTTACAGTGAGGTTACTTTTGATATGAGTCGGGATGATAGTGAACATGGTGTTGATGAAAGTGAAACTGTGTCGGTGAATCCACCCTAATACAAGGTGAACGATGAGAGGTTGTGTAGGAGTACACAGTGGGTTGTCTCGTTGAACACCGCCTTAAGCATCGAGTTCTTGTATGGTAATCCAAGACAAAGAGTACAACCACACATTGGGCTCACTGACCCCTCTCTGCCTAGTACCTTGATCCGTGTCGACGTCCAGGAGTCACATTAGTTCGGGCTTTCCATTTGACATGTGCATAGAAAAAGAACGAAGGATCTGGTTGCATCATATAGATATGTGAGTGCACCTGTGAGGCAGGAAAACCATCTGCCAGAGGTGGCGTCTCGGTCACTTACATTGTTTGAGTCCGTTTCGTTGATCCGGCCGGGCTCTCGAGCGGAGGCAAACTCAAATAGTCGACTCCTGGAATAGACCGGTTGTGAGCGAAGTGTCGTGGTGAACATCCTCGCTGTCACCTCTTGAACGGTGGCGAGATCTGGCGGTAACCGATGGTCATGTGTGTGTAGTTTACACCCTTGCAAGGTTAACAAAACTATTCGAATAGCCGCGTCTGCGGTTAAGGACTACTTGGAACCTGTACCTGATTATTAGACAACTTGAACTGGATACTTCTAAAATACACCAAGATAAGTGTGAGTGCTATGGTGTGCCTCCTCGTGGGGAAGTCGAGGAAGTAACCATAGTGGTGTATTGGTTGGAGATGTAGTGGACTCGTGTACGCTTCTTACCTCAAGTCTGGTACTCGTAGTTCAGGACTAGCCAAGTCAAAGCTGGCACTTCTGCATGATGAAACCCCACCTCCCTTTACCTTGATACTTGAGCATGAGTAGTATAGATCTGATGTAAGCCTTGCTGAGTACGACTTTGTACTCACGTTTTCTTATTCTATGTTTTAGATGAGAACCCGGACCCCGATGGAGTCATCGACTTGAAGCTCGACGTTGACTAAGTTAGCATAGTCCCAGACAGCAGTTTGGTCCCTCGTGGAAGGGCATGTTTGTTTGCAAGGCTTCTCTAAGCCATTTGTTAAACGTGTCTGTACTCAGACCTAATTTGCTTCCGTTGTATGATGTAATGCGATCACAGACATGTGATCTTTGTATGCTCTATGTGTATATCAATAAAGATTACTTTGTAGAGTTATGTGATGATACCTGCTGTTCATATTAGGCATGTGTGTTGCGTGTATGTTTATAACATGCATGTCTTAGTATGGGTTTTCGAGACCTTAGTTGTGATCTGGCTGGCGGTCTTTTATACACCAAGTGGCCCTTAGATGTGCGCAGCTTGGGGCATCGCGATGCGATTGCTCGTGACTCTGTCACGTACACACTTTGTTGTATGATCGAGCCCGCCCTAGACCCCGACTAAGTGATTGGGCTGGAGTAAGTTTATGTAAGAGTTAGGATCCAATCGATAACATGGTTGAGGCGACTTGTCTATGAGTATGGGATTCACCACCCATAAGCATTTAGACTTGTGAGCGGACGTTGAGGACCCATCTCAGTTGATCATCCGGCCTGAATGGGATGCCCCTCACGTTCGATGCTTACCGAGAACGTTCTGTGCTTGGCCTTGTCTGCTTAGACAAGTGGGTACGGTTCTCGGCTCTCCATGTGATTGTATCATGACTGGAATTACATACGCTAACCCCGGGTCCCGATAGACTTGGTATCAGAGCAGGACTGTCTGTAGGATTAGCAACCCTTGGTCGAAGTCGAGTCTAGCATTCTATAGTTATATAGTTACTTGGGTATATAAGGGAACAACCTAAGGCTTCTTTTTCTCCTTATCCTCATCGATCTGAGTTCTGAGTCACCCTTATCTTTTCTACGGGATGATAGGACTAGGCTCATCTATGTCTTACTAGAACATCTCGTTGTTTGCTTCCTTGTAGCCGTAGGAAAGTTGTGTTCGGTTGTCTATAGTCGTTTTGCTTCCTATTTTGAGACATCCTATGTAAGTGTTGTTGTTATGTTGTGAGAGTTTTCATTTCTCTTGCAATTACAGCTGTTATGTTGTCCGAGTCATTCCAGGTTTCTTCATAATCTGATGCCTTTGCAAAATCCTTCTCCCTATTTCGGTTGTCTTTCCAGAAGATTGGTTAGGTGGCCTTCCCGACAGTTCTCTAGGTTTGTTGGAGGTTTTGTTATGGAAACCTATAGTGTTTCAACTTCAGCTCTTGCTCCCACTTTAGATGCCTTCTAGCCAGAAGAACCACACTAACCATCGTGTTGGCGTACTTTGCTACTCCGACATATCTGTTGTAGCCCCTAGTAAACCTTGGTCATCCTCTAGAAAGCTATCCAGAGATCCAACTCCTTAAACCTAGCCACCCGACAGGTGTGTAGAATTCATAGTGGATCTTATACCAGGCACAGCCCCAATCTCCAGACGCCCATATAGAATGGCCCCACATGAGTTAGCTGAGCTAAAAACCCAACTTGATGCTTCGTTGGCAAAAGGCTTCATCCGCCCTAGCTCATCGCCATGGGGTTGCCCCGTTCTGTTCCTAACAAAGAAAGATGGAACAGAAAGGATGTGCGTAGAATATCGCCCGCTAAATCTAGCGACGATAAAGAACAAGTACCCACTGCCCAGGATCAATGATCTTTATGATCAACTTGCAGGATCCTCTGTCTTCTCCAAGATGGATTTGAGATTAGGCTATCATCAAATCAAAATCCGAAACGAGGACATTCCAAAAACGGCTTTCACTACTCGTTATGGTCTTTATGAGTATACCGTCATGTCCTTTGGTTTAACCAATGCCCCCGCCACATTCTCGCGCTTGATGAATTCGATCTTCATGGAGTACTTAGATAAATTTGTTGTGGTTTATCTTGATGACATTCTCATCTACTCGAAGAACAAAGAAGAGCACGCAGAACACCTTAGGCTGGTATTGATGAAACTTAGAGAGCACCGCCTTTATGCCAAGTTCTCCAAGTGTGAATTTTGGCTACCAGAAGTGACCTACTTAGGCCACGTGATTTCTGCGAAAGGTGTTGCAGTCAATCCCGAGAGAGTTCAGGCCTTTCTTGACTGGACTCCACCTGAATCGGTTAAGCAAGTTAGGAGTTTTCTTGGCTTAGCAAGCTATTGCCGCCGCTTTGTCGAGAACTTTTCTAAAGTTGCAAAGCCTCTTACTGAACTCCTCAAGAAAGATAAGAAATTCAAATGGACTTCCAAGTGCGAGGAAAGCTTTCAAGAGCTAAAAAGAAGGTTGACTTCTGCACCCGTACTTGCACCTCCAGACACCAAAAGGGATTTCGAGATCTATTGTGATGCTTCACGGCAAGGGTTAGGATGCATACTTATGCAAGATTGACATGTGGTAGCTTATGATTCACGCCAGTTGCGGCCACATGAAGAGAACTATCCTACCCATGATCTTGAACTCGCTGCCGTAGTTCATGCCCTGAAGACTTGGCGACATTACCTCCTTGGTAATCGTTGTGAGATCTATTCCGACCACCAAAGCCGTAAATACATATTCACCCAGCCAGATCTTAATCTCAGGCAAAGACGCTGGATTGAGTTGATAAAAGATTATGACTTAGGAATTTCTTACACCCCAGGCAAGGCCAATGTCATGGCTGATGCACTAAGTCGTAAGTCGTATTGTAACAACCTCATGTTACAACAGTATCAACCACTTCTTCATGAAGAATTTCGAAAGCTCAATCTCGAGATTGTTCCTCGTGGATCTCTTTTCAACTTGGTGGCGAAACCAACCCTTGAGGATCAGATCATAGTTGCCCAAAGGCGTGCACGAGGTGTTCGCCGGATCAAGGAGAACATTGCTAGCGGAGTTGCTAAATGTTTCTCCACAGATAGTAAAGGAACGGTATTCTTTGAAAATCGTTTGGTAGTACCTAAGAATAAGGATCTACGGCAACTCATCCTCAAAGAAGCCCATGACACACCCCTCTCGATTCATCCCGGTAGCACAAAAATGTACCGAGATCTACGCCAGAGATTTTGGTGGACTAGGATGAAGAGATACATTGCTCGATTTGTTGCTGAATGTGATGTTTGTCGTCGCATTAAGGCAGAACACCAAAGACCTGCTGGTACACTTCAACCTTTGCCTATTCCAGAGTGGAAATGGGACAAAGTCGGTATGGACTTCATCACCGGCTTTCCAAAAACCCAGAAAGGAAACGATGCCATCTTCGTTGTCATAGATAGACTTTCCAAAGTTGCTCACTTCCTTCCCGTTCGCGAGTCTATAACTGCTAGTCAGTTGGCAGACTTGTATATCTCTAGAATTGTGTCTCTTCACGGTGTTCCTTTGGTAATCAATTCTGATCGTGGTAGCCTTTTCACCTCTAGATTCTGGGGAAGCTTTCAGAGTGCTATGGGAACTCATCTATCCTTCAGTACAACTTTCCATCCTCAGTCTAGCGGTCAAGTTGAAAGGGTTAATCAAATCTTGGAAGACATGCTCAGAGCTTGTGTTATCTCATTCGGAAAGAATTGGGAGAAATCTCTTCCATTCGCCGAATTTGCTCATAACAATAGTTTTCAATCTAGTCTGAACATGGCTCTTTTGAACTCCTTTACGGACGACGATGTCGAACACCCCTTAACTGGTCAGAAACCGGTGAAAGACAACTCTTTGGACCGGATATGATCAAGGAAGCAGAAGAGCAAGTTCGCATTGTTCGTGATCGTTTGAAAGCCGCCCAGTCTCGTCAAAAGAGCTACTATGATCGTCATCATAGAGAGGAGAGCTACATTATTGATGAGAAGGCTTACCTCCGGGTTACTCCTCTGAAGGGAACCCAACGATTCGGTATCAAAGGCAAGTTGGCCCCACGTTACATCGGACCTTTCCGCATTCTAGCTAAACGTGGAGAAGTTGCCTACCAACTTGAACTACCCCCTCACCTTTCCCGAGTACATGATGTATTCCATGTGTCACAACTCAGGCGTTGCTTCAAGGACCCCATCCGCGAAGTTGACCATGAAACGCTTGATCTACAAGATGACCTTTCTTATCGAGAGTACCCTGTTCGTATTCTTGATTCCGCAGAGCGTGTCACGCGTCGTCAGACGATCAAGTTCCTCAAAGTGCAATGGTCACATCACTCCGAGAAAGAAGCAACATGGGAAAGAGAAGACCGCCTCCGTGCCGAGTACCCCACCTTCCTCCCGACGACTTCTGAATCTCGGGATGAGATTCTTTTGAGTGGGGGCGAGTTGTCAGAACCCCAACTAGGGTAAGTGCTAGGGTTGTTTGATCCCTTTGCATCTTGCAAAAATTCAACAGGAAAATTCAAAAATGGGGAAAACAGAAAGCCCTGAGAATTTAAATAAATGGCCAGATAAAAATCTTTTTCCAAAAATCATTTGAATGCTTGGAAAATTCCTAGAAATGTTGCTGATCATTTTAAAAGTGGTTTGGGATCAATCCCATGCACATGGAATTTTCTAATATTCAAACAGTGGCTTTGGAAATTAAATAAACACCTATTTGAATTGGAATTCAAATTTATTGAATTTCAAAAATGCTCAAATTCTATGTGTGACTAGCTACTGGTCATCTAGGATTTTTTAAAAGTATTTGGGCATTTTTATGAAATGTTTTGGTATTTTTACCAGGGCAAAACAAAAGGCAGAAAAATAAAAGGAAGAGAAATAGAAAAGGGGAACACCCTGGCTATTCCAGCCCAACTCATCCCCCCAGCCCACTGGCCTCGGCCCAGCCCGCAGCGCCCGCTTGTCGTCTTCCTCACCGACGCCGAAGCAGCTCGGTGGCGGCCTGGGAGCACGCCGCGGCGCCACCGCGACGCCGAGAAGGCTCCAAGGCCCCCTGTGCCTCATCCCCTCGCCAGGAGAACGCCCAGAAGCTCCCCGTGATGATCCCCCTCCTCTGGTCCACCTCCTCGCCCTCTTCTGCTCGCTCTCGCCGTCGTCCGAGCGCTGCCGCAGAGCACGCCGCTAAGCCAGCGTGGCCATCATCGTCGACGAGCCAGGCGAGCTTGTCCTTCGCGTTCAACGCCATCGACTCCCTCGAAGCCCCTTTCCAATCGAGCCCGAGGAACCCCGACGGCGACGCCAGCCTCAACGGATCACCGCCGGCCGCAGCGAAGGAGATCGTCGATTGCGCCTCCGCCAAGCTCTCCCCGACGCCGTCGTGTTCTCCATTGACTTCGTGGTGAGGATGCGCTCCTTTTCCCCCATCCCCCACTCCCTTCCATGCCCTGTGCCGTTAGTTCGTCGGAGCTAGCAGCCGGCCGCCGCAGACGTCGTCGTAGCCGTGGCCCTGAAGCTCCCCGTGACCCGCTGATGGCACCAAGAGATGCGGACGAGCACGAGGCTTCTTCTCGTGCAAACGGCGCACGATTTGGTGGCCAAAATCTCCACCCAGTGCTGCGCCGCCGTGCTCGACGTCGCCGGCGTTGAGCCGCCGGCGAGTTGGGTTAGGTTAACCCTAAAACCCCCTAATCCCCCCCCTAATCACTCACTGACAGTGGGCCCTGCCCACTAATTAAACCCACTTTTTAGTTTAACCACGGGTTTAATCACAGAGAGGCTGACAGGGATGGCCCACCAGTCAGACCCCCCCACATCATGCTGATGTCAGCATGACGCAATAAATCTTTTTCTGAATTAAAACAATTCCAGTGAATAAAGTAATTCCAGAAATTACAGAAAATTGATTAAACTTGGGAAATTCATAACTAATTCATATGAACTCCAAATTGGACAAATAATATATGAAAAATGATCAGCATAAAATTCTCTATCCAAATATGCAACTTTCAACCATGTTTGAGTTGATTTTAAAATGGAACCAGTAGCTTTTGCTATTTGGCTTAAATGGAATTAATTCAAATTTAATTCAAATCCAATTCAAATTTTAACCATTGCAATGCACATATGATCACTTGTACTTCAGAAACTTATCCCACACATGATGACATGGTATACAATGATCAAACATTAGCAAATGCAAGTTGACCTAATTTGAATAACATTTGGAGTTTGAATTTGAATTAATTTTCAAATCAACTTCAATTAAAATGTGACAAATTGAACCTAGATCAAACCAATACCATTCACATCATGGACAACATAATCATGTGATTGTGCATTTCAATTCAATGTTGTCCCCCTTTGTTGATGTTTGTGCTGGTAACAGCTTTTCCGAGACGGTGATCACCCCCGAAGAAGAAGACGACCGTTAAGACCCGTGTATCGTCAGCAAGGCAAGCAAACACCATTGATCATGTCTATAAAATCCCAATTCCCTCTCAGTCTCACTTATGCATGTTTAGGAGATCATCTTGTATCGATTCTACCGCATAGTTGAACCCATATCCTTTGCATGACCTATCATCTTGTCACAATAGTAAGCAAACCACAATCCTAGATGACATAGGAGTTGTTTGATATCATGTGGCCCCTGCAACTGTTACAGCTTATTGCATTCTTAGTGTTACAGTGAGGTTACTTTTGATATGAGTCGGGATGATAGTGAACATGGTGTTGATGAAAGTGAAACTGTGTCGGTGAATCCACCCTAATATAAGGTGAACGATGAGAGGTTGTGTAGGAGTACACAGTGGGTTGTCTCGTTGAACACCGCCTTAAGCATCGAGTTCTTGTATGGTAATCCAAGACAAAGAGTACAACCACACATTGGGCTCACTGACCCCTCTCGGCCTAGTACCTTGATCTGTGTCGACGTCCAGGAGTCACATTAGTTCGGGCTTTCCATTTGACATGTGCATAGAAAAAGAACGAAGGATCTGGTTGCATCATATAGATATGTGAGTGCACCTGTGAGGCAGGAAAACCATCTGCTAGAGGTGGCGTCTCGGTCACTTACATTGTTTGAGTCCATTTCGTTGATCCGGTCGGGCTCTCGAGCGGAGGCAAACTCAGATAGTCGACTCCTGGAATAGACCGGTTGTGAGCGAAGTGTCGTGGTGAACATCCTCGCTGTCACCTCTTGAACGATGGCGAGACCTGGCGGTAACCGATGGTCATGTGTGTGTAGCTTACACCCTTGCAAGGTTAACAAAACTATTCGAATAGCCGTGTCCACGGTTAAGTACTACTTGGAACCTGTACCTGATTATTAGACAACTTGAACTGGATACTTCTAAAATACACCAAGATAAGTGTGAGTGCTATGGTGTGCCTCCTCGTGGGGAAGTCGAGGAAGTAACCATAGTGGTGTATTGGTTGGAGATGTAGTGGACTCGTGTACGCTTCTTACCTCAAGTCTGGTACTCGTAGTTCAGGACTAGCCAAGTCAAAGCTGGCACTTCTGCATGATGAAACCCCACCTCCCTTTACCTTGATACTTGAGCATGAGTAGTATAGATCTGATGTAAGTCTTGCTGAGTACGACTTTGTACTCACGTTTGCTTATTCTATGTTTTAGATGAGAACCCGGACCCCGATGGAGTCATCGACTTGAAGCTCGACGTTGACTAAGTTAGCATAGTCCCAGACAGCAGTCTGGTCCCTCGTGGAAGGGCATGTTTGTTTACAAGGCTTCTCTAAGCCATTTGTTAAACTTTTCTGTACTCAGACCTAATTTGCTTCCGTTGTATGATGTAATGCGATCACAGACATGTGATCTTTGTATGCTCTATGTGTATATCAATAAAGATTACTTTGTAGAGTTATGTGATGATACCTGCTGTTCATACTAGGCATGTGTGCTGCGTGTATGTTTATAACATGCATGTCTTAGTATGGGTTTTCGAGACCTTAGTTGTGATCTAGCTGGCGGTCTTTTATACACCAAGTGGCCCTTAGATGTGCGCAGCTTGGGGCATCGCAATGCGATTGCTCGTGACTCTGTCACGTACACACTTTGTTGTATGATCGAGCCCGCCCTAGACCCCGACTAAGTGATCGGGCTGGAGTAAGTTTATGTAAGAGTTAGGATCCAATCGATAACATGGTTGAGGCGACTTGTCTATGAGTATGGGATTCACCACCCATAAGCATTTAGACTTGTGAGCGGACGTTGAGGACCCATCTCAGTTGATCATCCGGCCTGAATGGGATGCCCCTCACGTTCGATGCTTACCGAGAACGTTATGTGCTTGGCCTTGTCTGCTTAGACAAGTGTTTACGGTTCTCGGCTCTCCATGTGATTGTATCGTGACTGGAATTACATACGCTAACCCCGGGTCCCGACACAGGAGTTTCATCTTCACTGCTGTGGTTGGTGAATAATGAGCTCGAAGCACCGGCCGAAGCAAATGCCAATCCAGCAACACCATCAGACTCGGATCCAGATGGAGATCTTGAGCCTGATTCAGCTTCGGATCCATATGGAGATCTTGAGCCTGATTCAGCTTCGGATCCAGATGCTTCTTCTTCAGAGTTCATCTCCTTTCCCGGATAGGCCTTGGCACGATGAGAATTGCTTTGACGAGAAGAGTGTGTCTTCGAAGAAGAACTCTCACGCTTCTTGTGATACTTTTTTTCTTGTCATCATCAGAATCTTTCTTCTTTTCTCTTCTTGAACTAAAATCATGTCTTTTGGACTCATATCTTCTGGAGGATCTGTGGGACTTGCTTGAGGAATATCTGAGTGAATGCTTTGATTTGTTTTCAGCTTCCCACAATGGGCAGTCAGCAATGTAGTGGCCTGGTTTCTTGCACTTGTAGCAGCAGTTGTCCTTCGATGGAGAGCTTCGTGAGGATGAACGGTGAGATGAGTTACCTGAGTTCCTTGACGAGTATTTTTTATTCGGTGACGAAAAACCTTTTCTCTAGAAGCGGTTGAAGCGTCTCATGATCAAAGCCAAATCCTTCCCAATGCTTGCAGGATCATCAGATTCAACACCGGAAGCAGAACTAACTTCAGGTGAAGAGTGACGCGAAGCTTTTGCTTTTAGAGCATGTGATCTTCTTCGAGAGCCATTTATATCACGTTTCTCATCTTCTTCCATCTCAAAAGTGTTGAGTCTCTCAAGAATATCAGCGGCAACAAGATTTCTGAAATCAGTCCTTTCCTTGATCATCAGCACGATGTGGTCGAAGGAATCATCCAATGAGCGAATCAAAGTTCTCACCACCAAGTGAGGGGTGATGTCATCTGCACCGAAGGAAATCAGCTCATTTGAGAGAGCAGTGAGTCTGATGTAGATTGATTTGACTTTCTCTCCCTCGTTTCTCTTGAATCGATAGAATTTGCTTCGGAGGGTGTCTACTCTGGCATCTTTCTGAGTGGAAACTGATACGTCCAAAATACATCACTATTTTATATTGTAATCCATCCTTATTCATTGATATATTTCACATTACGATGATGTTCTTATGTTGTTTTGGCTTATTTTACACAGTTTGCAACTTTCCGCTGCCGAAGCAGCAGACGCAGGATTCAGCGGTAAAAAGTGGACGCTGAGTTGCTGAAGAAGAATACCTCCAAATTACCTGAAAATCGACTGGGGTATTTCCAAGAGATTCACGAAGACTCGTCGAAGAGGGGCCACAGGGGCCCCAGGCGGCCACCTGGCGCGGCCCCACCCCTGGCCGCGCTGGGAGGGCGCCTGGAGCCCTAGGGCCACTCCCGGCTCCCCCCTCTGGCCTATATACCCCTCGTTACGCGAAAACCCTAAAAAGAGAAGCTTTCACGGAGTTCCGCCGCCGCTCCGTGGCGGAAACCTACAGAGAAGAAAAGGGCTCTCCAGCGGGCAGATTCCGCCGAGGAGATCACCTCCCGGAAGGGGAGATCATCGCCATCGTCGTCACCATCGTCACGGGAATCATCGAGATCATCATCAACATCATCCCCAACATCAGCACCATCTCCACCACCATCCAATCTCACCTCACAAGTTCATCTTGTGTTGTAATCCGTACTATCTATCCTCTCTACTCTACCGGTGTTGATTACTACTTTGTGGTGAATGCTATTGAGTTTTGTTGGATAAATACCATTATGTCTAGATTGTTTATCATATATTTATCACCTCTGATCATTATCTCTTTTATGTCTTGTGAGTAGTTACTTTAGTTCTTGAGGACATGGGAGAAGTCTAGTTGTCAATAGCCATATGATGTTGAAGTAATTTGTGTTGTTTGATATTTAAGTTGTGTTGTTATTTTCCTAGTGGTGTTGTGTAAGTCGAACACTCAACGCTTCGCCTTTTTAAGGACCTAGGGGAATACATTGTGTATTAAGAATGCTTACGGTGGGTTGCCAGAGTGACAGAAACCTGAACCCCAGTTTGCACACTTTTGCACAAGGGAATACTGGATTCTTGATCTTATTGTTGTGGTTAGGCTTTGCCTTAATTTCTATCTTGTATTTGCGGATGCTTGCAAGATGTTTAATCATAAGACTTCACTTATCTTAGTCTAGAAGGTGTGCTAGCATAGATCCACCCACTCAACACTTATCAGCACAACACTTGTTATCGATACGGAGTATGGCGAAAGCACGTGACTACCTCTCCATGTGTCCTCAAGAACGCTTTAGTCTTTATAAGTTCAGTTGTCAGGCTTATCCTTTTCTCAAAAGGATTGGGCCACTTGCTGCTCCTCAGTACTATTTACTTTGCTTGCTTTAATCTTATCGTTGCTTATATCGAAAACCCCTAAAAATTTATCTTTCAGTGTTTGCAGTTATTCCTTGACCACCATCACCTATCAGTACCTTTCGCTCCTCGTTGGGTTCGACACTCTTACTTATCGAGAACGCTACAATAGACCCCTTTACGTTGAGGGTCATCAAGCTACGTTTTTTGGCGCCGTTGCCAGGGAGCATAGCGCTATTGGTAAGTGAAGCTGGTAAGGAAATTTTTATATCGTTGCTTTTATTTTGCTGTTGCTGTTCTTTGTCCTTATGGACAACTTAGCTATTGGATCGTTGTTTGCGAGGAAACACCCCACATCTGTGGTGGTTGTACCTCCCCCCACTGAAATTGTGCCTTATAAAATACCAGCTGGTATTATCGATTGTGTCTTGGCTAATCGTTATGCAAGAGATAGACATCTGGTACGTCCCAAACGTATATATAATTTCTGTTTGCTCCATGCATGTTTTGTGTGACTTTGCCATGTTTTGCTTGAAGTTTCACACACTTTTGAGCATATTTCGACTAATCTATTAACCCAGTGCACCCAGCTGACAATTGTTGTTTTCTGCTATTTTTCTATTTCAGGTTTTCCGGCCATTAAAAGTGCAAAAAAAAATCCGAAAAAATCAGATAAAAAATCAGCGACCCGAAAGCTTCCGGAATCACCAAGGAAGCGGAGGGGGGCCACCACAGGGACTCCAGAAGGGTACCTGGTGCGGCCCCACCCTAGGCTGCGCCAGGGGGGCTCCTGAATGCCCTGTGGGTCCCCTCGATGCCCCCCTCCGCCTATATTTATCCCTCGGGGTGGAAACCCCTAATATCGATCTGTTTTCCGCGAAATCCCCTCTGTACGGCCGCCGCAGCCGTTTCAAGACCGGGCCTGCCTGGAGAAGCTGCTCCGGCACCCTGCCGGAAGGAGGAACCCCCTCCGGGAGACCATCCATAGCCATGGACGCCTCCCGGATGTACCGTGAGTAGTACCTCTTGGACCATGGGTCCGTGACCAGTAGCTATGTGATGTACCTCTCCCCTCTTTGTGCTTCCACTTTCGAGACCTCGTGAGCTGCCTCACATGATCGAGGTACTATTGTAATTTTTGCTGTTGCTATGCTGAGTTTGCTAGGATCTGATGGATTATGAGACTATGTTCAGATTGTGATGAGTAATATATTTGGTTCTTCTCTTTTATATTTTGTTATTGAGTCAATTCTGGCATGTTCTCCGTTGCAGTATTTTGCTTTGGCCAAGTAGTTTGCTTGCAACTCCAAGAGGGAGCGTTATGCTTGATTGTGGGTTCAGCCCCTTGATGTCTAGCTTGAGTGACAGAAACATGAGACTAGGGGATGTGATATTGCCACCAGGGATAAAACAACGGTGTTTGTACCCGGGGGTGCAAGGATTGTTTACTTTACGCAAAGTTCTTTTAATGCAGTTGTCTGTTGCTTTGAGTTTACACTTTGGGTGGGATTCACAACTTAATACCAGCGAGATGTTCTGGATAGATATCTCTAGGTGGATGATTCGTAGTAGATGCAGCTGGATTTCGGTCTACTTACCTTGGCGTACTGCCCATTGCTTTTGAGCCCTTCCTTTCTTTGCAGCATAGTTAGCATTGCGGTGCCTTCATAATTCTATCAATTGCCCAGCTATGATTTTTTTACCTCGCTAGCACTTTTATCGTCTTTTGGGAGAGAGACATCACTAGTGAAAATCACGGGACTCTGGTCCATCTTCACATTATTGTTTACATTATCAATTTACTTTCAGTGGCCACAATTATTATCTCTTGTGTTGATCCTTTGTAAACAGCAAGGCCGGAGGAATTGACAACTCCTCTGTACTCGTTGGGAGCAAAGTTATTTGTTTCTGTGTGCAGGTCCACGTCAACCGCCCTAATTTCTGGCGCCGTTGTCACCTACTTGTATCTCTTGGAGTCCTACTGGTTCGATAACCTTGGTATCTTCACCAAGGGAAATTTGTTGCTACGCTACATCTCACCTTCCACTTGGGGTAACCAACGAGGAGTGAGAACTATCCTCACCGTATCAAGCTAATTTTTGGCGCCGTTGCCGGGGACTCCATTCTACAAGATAGGGGAGTTGCACACTATCTTTTATCTTTGCTTTTTAGTCTTGTTAGTTTACCTTTCAGTTTTTACTTTTGTGTCCTTTATCAAAAATACCAAAAAATATCTGCTGCTACTATGAGTTCCAATGAAAACACCAAGTTGTGTGACTTCACTAGTCACAACAACAGTGACTTTATCTGCACTCCTACTGCTCCACCTGCCACTTCAGCACCTTCTTATGAAATTAAACCTGCTCTGCTTAATCTTGTTATGAAAGATCAATTCTCAGTTGCTGGAGAGGACGCTGCCTTGCACTTAAACAATTTTATCGAGCTCTGTGATATGAAAAAGTACAAGGAAGTGGATCGAGACATCGTCAAGCTGAAGCTTTTTCCTTTCTCTTTGAGAGGAAGATCCAAGGAGTGGTTGCAATCCTTACCCAAGAACAGTATCGATTCTTGGAGTAAATGCAAAGATGCTTTTATAGGGAAGTACTATCGCCCTGCTAAAATTATTCAATTGAGGAGTAACATTATGAATTTCAGGCAATTGGATAATGAACATGTTGCCCAGACATGGGAATGTATGAAGACGCTTGTCAAGAACTGCCCCACACATGGACTGGCTACATTGATGGTTATCCAGACCTTTTATGCAGGCTTGAACTTTACCTCGCGGAACCTGTTAGATTCGGCCGCGGGAGGAACTTTTATATCAACCACACTTGGTGCTGCCACCAAGCTACTTGATGAGATGATGCTGAACTACTCTCAGTGGCACACCGAAAGATCTCCAACTGGTAAGAAGGTAAATTCTGTCGAGGAGATCTCCTCTCTAAATGAAAAAGTTGACCTTATCATGTCTCTACTTACCAAGCAAGCTCCTATTGATCCTCAGGATGTTCCTATAAATTCTTTGGTTGCTCAAGAGCAAGTAGATGTGAACTTCGTCTCTAGAAACAACTTCAACAATAATGCTTATAGGAGTAATTTTTGTAACAACAATCCTAGGCCTTTCCCATCCAACAACTATGGGAACAACAACACTTATCCTATCACCAAAAACTGCACCTTTGAATTCTGGCTGTAGGAGTTGTTTGTGGTAGGACAAGTGTTGTTCCCATAGTTGTTGGATGGGAAAGGCCTAGGATTGTTGCTACCAAAGTTACTCCTATAAGAATTATTGTTGAAGTTGTTTCTAGAGACAAAATTAACATCTATTTGCTCCTGAGCAACCAAAGAATTTAAAGGAACATCTTGAGGATCAATAGAGGGTTGCTTGGTAAGTAGAGACATGATAAGGTCAACCTTTTCATTTAAAGAGGAGATCTCCTCGACAGAATTTACCTTCTTACCAGTTGGAGATCTTTCGGTGTGCCATTGAAAGTAATTCAGCATCATCTCCTCTAGTAGCTTTGTGGCAGCACCAAGCGTGGTTGACATAAAAGTTCCTCCCGCGGCCGAATCTAATAGGTTCCGCGAGGTGAAGTTCAAGCATGCATAAAAAGTCTGGATAACCATCCAGGTAGTTGGTCCATGTGTGGGGCAGTTCTTGACAAGCGTCTTCATACGTTCCCAAGCCTGGGCAACGTGTTCATTATCCAATTGCCTGAAATTCATAATGTTACTCCTTAATTGAATAATTTTAGCAGGGGGTAATACTTCCCTATAAAAGCATCTTTGCATTTACTCCAAGAATCGATACTATTCTTGGTCAAAGATTGTAGCCACTCCTTGGCTCTTCCTCTCAAAGAGAAAGGAAAAAGCTTCAGCTTGACGATGTCTCCATCCACTTCCTTGTACTTCTGCATGTCGCAGAGCTCGATAAAGTTCTTTAGGTGCAAGGCAGCATCTTCTCCTGCTCCTGAGAATTGATCTTTCATGACAAGGTTAAGCAGAGGAGGTTTAATCTCATAAGAAGGTGCTGAAGTGGCAGGTGGAGCAATAGGAGTGCAGATAAAGTCACTGTTGTTGTGACCAGTGAAGTCACACAACTTAGTGTTTTCATTGGAACCCATAGTAGCAGCAATTATTTTTGGTATTTTTGATTAAGGACACAAAAGTAAAAACTGAAAGGTAAACTAACAAGACTAAAAAGCAAAGGTACAAGATAGTGTGCAACTCCCCTATCTTGTAGACTTGAGTCCCCGGCAACGGCGCCAGAAATTAGCTTGATACGGTGAGGATAGTTCTCTCACTCCTCGTTGGTTACCCCAAGTGGAAGGTGAGATGTAGCGTAGCAGCAAATTTCCCTCGGTGAAGATACCAAGGTTATCGAACCAGTACGACTCAGGAGATACAAGTAGGTGACAACGGCGCCAGAAATTACTGACTAGGGAGTTGACGTGGACCTGCACACAGAAACAAATAACTTTGCTCCCAACGAGTACAGATGAGTTGTCAATTCCTCCGGCCTTGCAGTTTACAAAGGATTAACGCAAAAGATAGTGATATCAACTGAAAAGTAATTTGAAGGCGTAAACAATAGTATGAAGATGGACCGAGGTCTCGTAATTTTCACTAGTGATGTCTCTCTCCCAAAAGACGATAAAAGTGCTAGCGAGGTAAACAAATCACAGTTGGGCAATTGACAGGATTATGAAGGCACCGCAATGCTAACTATGCTGCAAAGAAAGGAAGGGCTCAAAAGCAATGGGCAGTACGCCAAGGTAAGTAGACCGAAATCCATCTGCACCTACTACGAATCATCCACCTTGAGATATCTATCCAGAACATCTCGCTGGTATTAAGTTGCGAATCCCACCCAAAGTGTAAACTCAAAGCAACAGACAACTGCATTAAAAGAACTTTGCGTAAAGTAAACAATCCTTGCACCCGCAGGTACAAGCACCGTTGTTTTATCCCTGGTGGCAACAGCACATCCCCTAGTCTCATGTTTCTGTCACTCAAGCTAGACGTCAAGGGGCTGAACCCACAATCGAGCATAACGCTCTCTCTTGGAGTTGCAAATAAAATACTTGTCCAAAGCAAATACCGGAACGGAGAACATGCCAGAATTTACTCAAGAACAAAATATAAAAGAGAAGAACCAAATATATTACTCATCACAATCTGAACATAGTCTCATAATCCATCAGATCCCAACAAACTCAGCATAGCAACAGCAGAAATTACATAGATTCCTCGATCATGTGAGGCAGCTCACGAGGGCTCGAAAGTGGAAGCACAAAGAGGGGAGAGATTGATCACATAGCTACTGGTCACGGTCCCATGGTCCAAGGGGGACTACTCACGGTACATACGGGAGGCGTCCATGGCTATGGATGGTCTCTCGGAGGGGGTAGCTTCTCCCGGCAGGGTGCCGGAGAAGCTTCTCCAGGCAGCCCCGATCTTGAAACGGCGGCGGCGGCGGTACAGAGGCGAGATCGCGAAAAACGGATCAATATTAGGGGTTTCCATCCCGAGGGCTAAATATAGGCGAAGAGGGGTGTCGAGGGGACCCACAGGGCAGCTAGGAGCCCCCCTGGCGCGGCCTAGGGTGGGGCCGCGCGCGAGGGACCCTTCTGGAGTCCCTGTGGTGGCCCCCTCCGCTGCCTTGGTTATTCCGGAAGCTTCCGGGTCGCTGATTTTTTATCTGATTTTTTCGGATTTTTGGAGCACTTTTAATGGCCGGAAAACCTGGAATACAAAAACAGCAGAAAACAGAAACTGGCAATTGGGTGCACTGAGTTAATAGGTTAGTCCAAATAGGTTCAAAAGTGTATGAAAGTTCAAGCAAAACATGGCAAAGTCACACAAAACATGCATGGAGCAAGCAGAAATTATAGATACGTTTGGGACGTATCAATCCCCTCTTCATCAACAATTATCAGTTCGTCCCTCGTTGCACTATATTTTATCACTTCATGCGTTATGTGCTATTCTTGGAGCATCTCGCTCTTAGGTTTTGTTTTTAGTTTTCTTTAGCTTTGCTTGCTGTTCATAACAAGTTAGACCGCTGCTTACTCTTTTGTGTGGGAGAGATACACGCTCCGCTTGAACTAGAACTCCTCATAGGATTTGCATGATTATTCTTTTAGCTGTGAGTTGTTCTTTTTCTTTTCTTAGCTGTTGCTCTGTTTAGTTGTAGTGCTTTAGTTTTTCTAAAGCTTTTCTTTTGTTTTAGGTTGAACTTTCTATAGGTTGCATGTTTTATCTTGTTAGAGAGTTTGCCTGTTGCACTGAGTTTTGTGTCTTGACTAAAAGTAGGTAGTTGAAGTTGCTATTCCCTTTGTAGTAGTAACTTGCAATAGTTTTGAGGTATTGACTAGAGTAATGTTTGAACTTTTGGTGTCAAGAGCTCGAGCCTATTAGTGATAGATGTCGTATTTTGGGCAATCCGTGTGATTTTCGAAAAAGAAAAATAAAAAGAGAGAAGGGGGCACACTACTATTCCTTTTGAGAGATCCACACTAGTACTTCATCCTCTATCCCTTGTACTCCATAGAGATCATCATCATGCATATAGCTATGTGGGGACCTTCACACTATAGAACTTGGCTTGTGTATTCCAGTGATGAGCCTCCTCAAACGCGCTCTAGGTCTTCTTGAGCAAGAAAGTTAGATGCACCCCCACTAGTTCCTTTGGAGAGCTTTTAGCTCACATGTGCATCTGTTGCATGGCAATCCCTACTCCTCTCATATCTATCATATGGCCTTCTCTCGCCTATGATTGTCCTCATTGATGTGAGCCTTTCACACCTTTTTGTCTTCCTCCTCCACCTTCTTTCTGTTTCGCCTTTTAGGTGTCAACTTTCTTGCTCACGCTCATCCATTGCATGAGTGATCAAAATATCGAAAGGGAGTGGATCAGTTTGACTTGTACCTAGCTAGTGGTCTGGGGACGAGTCAAGATAAGAATCCAAAGGAGACCAAGTGTGAAACTTTAGTAGATAGTTGTTCCCAACAACCTTTTTTCTCTTTTTTCCCAGTCCCCTGCTTGCACGCAAACACCATCTGGAGACATTCGAGTCACGGACAGCGAGAGCTCTTGCACCTTTTGTTCTTTTGTTGCTTGTGTCAATGCTAATACAGACTCTTGCTTGTTAAGACTTGAATTGAATTGCATGCTTTGATTGCTTTACTTAAATGTCCTTATATGGTTGTGTGGCATGTCACCACATAAATTATGCTTGTTATCATTTACCTACTCGAGGACGAGCAGGAATTAAGCTTGGGGATGTTGATACGTCCCAAACGTATCTATAATTTCTGTTTGCTCCATGCTTGTTTTGTGTGACTTTGCCATGTTTTTCTTGAACTTTCACACACTTTTGAGCATATTTGGACTAATCTATTAACCCAGTGCACCCAGCTGCCAGTTGCTGTTTTCTGCTATTTTTGTATTTCAGGTTTCCGGCCATTAAAAGTGCTCCAAAAAATACGGAAAAATTAGGCAGCGGAGGGGGGCCACCACAGGGACTCGAGAAGGGTCCCTGGCGCGGCCCCACCCTAGGCCGCGCCAGGGGGGCTCCTGGCTGCCCTGTGGGTTCCCTCGATGCCCCCCTCCGCCTATATTTAGCCCTCGGGGTGGAAACCCCTAATATCGATCTGTTTTCCGCGAACTCCCCTCTGTACCGCCGCCGCCGCCGTTTCAAGATCGGGGCTGCCTAGAGAAGCTACTCTGGCACCCTGCCGGAAGGAGGAACCCCCTCCGAGAGACCATCCATAGCCATGGACGCCTCCCAGATGTACCGTGAGTAGTCCCCCTTGGACCATGGGTCTGTGACCAGTAGCTATGTGATGTACCTCTCCCCTCTTTGTGCTTCCACTTTCGAGACCTCGTGAGCTGCCTCACATGATCGAGGTACTATTGTAATTTCTGTTGTTGCTATGCTGAGTTTGCTAGGATCTGATGGATTATGAGACTATGTTCAGATTGTGATGAGTAATATATTTGGTTCTTCTCTTTTATATTTTGTTCTTGAGTAAATTCTTGCATGTTCTCTGTTGCAGTATTTTACTTTGGACAAGTATTTTGCTTGCAACTCCAAGAGGGAGCATTATGCTTTATTGCGGGTTCAGCCCCTTGATGTCTAGCTTGAGTGACAGAAACATGAGACTAGGGGATGTGTTGTTGCCACCAGGGATAAAACAACGGTGTTTGTTCCCGCGGGTGCAAGGATTGTTTACTTTACGCAAAGTTCTTTTAATGCAGTTGTCTGTTGCTTTGAGTTTACACTTTGGGTGGGATTCTCAACTTAATACCAGCGAGATGTTCTGGATAGATATCTCAAAGGTGGATGATTCGTAGTAGATGCAGTTGGATTTCGGTCTACTTACCTTGGCGTACCGCCCATTGCTTTTGAGCCCTTCCTTTCTTTGCAGCATAGTTAGCATTGCGGTGCCTTCGTAATTCTGTCAATTGCCCAGCTGTGATTTGTTTACCTCGCTAGCACTTTTATCGTCTTTTGGGAGAGAGACATCACTAGTGAAAATCACGGGACTCCGGTCCATCTTCACATTATTGTTTCCATTATCAATTTACTTTCAGTTGCCACTATTATTATCTCTTGCGTTGATCCTTTGTAAACAGCAAGGCCGGAGGAATTGACAACTCCTCTGTAGTCGTTGGGAGCAAAGTTATTTGTTTCTGTGTGCAGATCCACGTCAACCGCCCTAATTTCTGGCGCTGTTGTCACCTACTTGTATCTCTTGGAGTCCTACTGGTTCGATAACCTTGGTATCTTCACCGAGGGAAATTTGCTGCTACGCTACATCTCACCTTCCACTTGGGGTAACCAACGACGAGTGAGAAATATCCTCACCGTATCAACATCCCAGTGAACACTTTCTATATTTATCACAACTATGTTCATTATTTAAGCTTGCAGGTGTATCAAAGGAGTTCGTCATGAAGAAATTGTTCTCCGTATCGCTTATAGATAAAGCTTCAGATTGGTATAAGCTTCTCGATAACTCTCATTTGCTTGATTGGCATGAGCTTATGTCTCTCTTTTATACCAAGTTGTATCGTCTTCATGAAATTCATCGAGATAGGAATTATATCTATAACTTTAGGTCTCGTGATGGAGAAAGCATCGCTCAAGCTTGGGGGATATTGAAATCTCTAATGCTCAAATGTACTATTCATGAGCTCCCCAAGACAACTATACTTACAAATTTTTATGCTAGACTTTCTCGTCAGGATAAGGAGATGTTGGATGCCTCCTCTAGTGGGGTATTTTAGACGAAAAGCATTGAAGAAAGATGGGACCTCCTTGAAAGGATCCAGAAGAATACCGAAGATTGGGAAATAGATAGAGGTATTGAACCCACTATAAACTATGAGCATGATTATATAGAGAGCTATGTGAAAACTGATTCCTTTAATGCCTTTTGCTCTAATATTGGTCTTGATTCCCATCTAATGATTGATTTTTGTAAGGACTTTGCCTCTCATATTGACTCTTCTAAGAAGAAGAAGAGTCAGCATCATAAACCCTTTAAAGAATCATCTTTTGATATTCATGTTGCTGGCCCTATTGTGCCTGCGGTTATATATGAAAAGGCCCCTTTTCCCGTAAGAATAAGGGAGCACTCCTTTGTGACAGGCATAATGAATAAGAGTGAGAGAAGAATTGATGAGCCTAAGGACTAGATCAAGGTCAATCCTCAAGTTTCATTGGTTAAGGATCTTATTGTTGGATATATGCTCTAGAGGCAAATAATATATGATTATTCCAATATACCTAAGAAAGTTCATAACCAGTTTCATACCGTGCTAGAACTGTGTCAGTGAAACAATGATGCAGGTGTGGTATAGAAACCCCCAGAGTTCCTAGTTAGCCTCTACATCGATAACTAGTTCATGGTCAACATGATGGTCGTGGTTTCGCGATCATGGACAATTAAGTCTCTTGACTATGAGGTCACCTCACTGGTTAAGTGACGTGATGAACATTACCCAAAGCAAGCATTACAACATGATAAAATCTTGTGAAGGTTCAGTGTTGTAATTACAGAACGTGGTAGACCGTTCCTTTGACCGTGAGTACGTGCATAATTGCTATCTTCCCGGATGCTTTGACCTACATCCCACCACCTGAATGAAATATGCGGGTCATAACGGTTGTATCTTGGGTATTCCGTGGAGATATGTTGAGGAGTATTGTTACAAGAGTGGGATTTTTCAATCCATATAATTGATAGATACTCGGGGCCCACTCGGTGAGATTCCATCCATAAAGCTGCAGCGTGTGACTAGGTCACGGGGATGAATATCACAGGAACGAGTGAATGAGGATAAGTTCAGAACGAGGTTGAACCAGACATAGGATGTCATTGATCGAATCTCAGAACAATCCAGTATCCCTGACAAAGGGAATGATGTACGGCGTAAGGTCCAATCGGTGTTTGATATCCGGAATGCACAGGGGTCATTATGGGCATCCAGGTCCCGCTGATGATCATTGACCGTAGCCTCATCTCGGTCATGACTGGAGTGTTCTCGGACCGTAGGGTAACAGACTTAAGGGCTCGATGAAATCGGAGACCTTTTTTGGAACCATCGGAGTAACCAGAGAATAAAGGAAACAACATCGGAGAAGTACCGTGTTGAACCAAACAAATTCGGAGTGAACCGGAAGGTGTTCCGGAGCACCGGGAGATGGAATATTATTTTTTAGTTATTAATTAATGGAATTAATAATTAAAGTTATTTTATTTCTAATTAATATGTGCAATGGGCCTTAGTGGAGAAAAAGGCCCATTAGGGGAAATTAAAGGGAAAAGAAAAAGGAAAAAGGGGGGAGGCGCCATGGGCCCTAGGGCCCATGAGGGGTGCGCCCCCTCCCCCCCCCCCCTTGGCTGGCCACCCCCCTTAGCAAAGGGACTTTAGTCCCACATTGCTAAGGGAGAGGGGTTGACTCCCTCCCCTCTGCCTATATATAGATGGGCAGGGTGTACATATTTAATACACAGAAATTCGTGAGAAATTAAATATTACTCCGAATTGACATCGGTTTTCTCCGGTCTTCTCCCCTCCCTTGTCTCTTTCACGGTGTGCTCCCTAGTGTGAGCCTATAGTGGAATTGAGGCTTCTCTGCTAGAATCGGAGGCCGTCGTGCTGCCGAAGCTCCGTCCGGAGGTCTGCTTCCGCCACCTTCGCTGGATCGGAGAACGGAGGTCGTCATCGAGTCTCGTACGTGTGCGAGTACTACGAGGTGCTACACGTGTTGAACTACACCCATCCGGGTGCTCAACACAGCCAGGGGGTTGTGAACCTTGATCGGCTACATCAACCACGTTTGCGGGAACGTTTCCCGCGCAACGGACTACACCCCGAGGTATGTTATTTCCGCACTCCTTTCCGTTACGGTAATACGTCTAGCTAGATCTTGGGTTATGGGAACGCTAGTTAGAAAATTTTGTGTTTTCTGCTGCGAACCCCAACACTTATTACTAATGATGCTTTAGATTCCAATGTAAATTTTTGTGTTGTTTCCACTAACCTTGTCACAACCAAGAATAAGGGCCCAATTTCAGGTACTCCAGTAGTATCTGTTAAAATAGGAGATCATAATTATTATGGGCTATGCGATCTGGGATCGAGTGCTAGTGCTATCCCGTATTCACTTTATCAAGAGATCATGGGTGAAATTTCACCTTGTGAACTTGAAGAAGTTGATGTTACTATTCATCTTGCAAACAGAGCAACTATCTCTCCTATCGGAATTGTGAGAGACATTGAAGTCTTATGCGGAAAGGTAAAGTATCCTACCGACTTTCTAGTACTTGGTTCAGTAAGGGATTTTTGTCCATTATTTTCGGTAGACCTTTTCTCAGAACTTGTGGAGCTATAATAGATTGCAAGAAAGGTAAAGTTTCTGTTGAATTCAATGGTGAGCCTTATGAATTTAATTTTTCTAAGTTCTCTAAGCAGCCTCGTGGTACTGATTTGCCTAGTAATGATAAGATTATTGAAGATATTGCTTCCATTGCTATTCCCCCTAACGATCCTTTGCAGCAATATATGGAGGACCACGAGAATGATTTGCATATGCAGGAGAGGAATGAGATGGACGAAATATTCTTAAGACAACCTGCTATCCTAAAGCACAACCTTCCAGTTGAGCCTTTGGGAATTTTATCGCAACCAAAAGAAGATCCAGTATTTGATCTTAAACCTCTTCCTGATTCGCTCAAATATGCTTATTTAGATGAAAAAAAAGTATATCCTATTATTATCAATTCTAACCTTACAGGGTATGAAGAAGAGCTTCTATTAGAAGTACTCCGCAAACATCGAGGTGCAATTGGCTATACCCTTGATGACCTTAAGGGGATTAGTCCCTCTATTTGTCAACATATCATCAACCTTGAGCCTGGCGCTAAACCAGTTGTTGATCATCAACGACGGTTGAATCCAAAAATGATGGATGTTGTAAGGACTGAGATTCTCAAGCTTCTAGCCGCAGGTATTATCTACCCTATAGCTGATAGTAAGTGGGTAAGACCGGTTCATTGTGTTCCAAAGAAAGGAGGAACGACTGTGGTTCCTAATGATAAGAATGAACTAATACCTCGGAGAATTATTATTGGATATAGAATGTGTATTGATTACAGGAAGCTCAACAAGGCAACCAGGAAGGACCACTACCCATTGTCGTTCATCGACAAAATGCTTGAAAGGTTATCCAAAAATACTCATTTTTGTTATTTAGATGGTTATTATGGCTTCTCTCAAATTCATGTTAACACTGCTAATCAACAGAAGACCACTTTTACTTGTCCCTATGGTACTTATGCTTACAGAGGTATGTATTTTTGTTTATGTAATGCCCCTACTACTTTTCAAAGGTGTATGTCTGCTATCTTTCATGGTTTTTGTGAGGAAATTGTGGAGGTATTCATAGACGATTTCTCCGTCTATGGAACCTCTTTTGACCATTGTCTCCACAACCTTAATAAAGTTTTCCAGAGATGTGAGGAGACAGATCTGGTGCTTAACTGGGAGAAGTGCCACTTTATGGTCAATGAGGGAATTGTTCTTGGCCACAAGATTTCCGAGAGGGGAATTGAAGTGGGCAGAGCCAAGATCGAAGCAATTGAAAGGATGCCCTATCCAAGGGACATCAAAGGTATTCGTAGTTTTCTCAGTCATGCTGGTTTCTATAGAAGATTTATTAAAGACTTTTCTAAGACTTCGAGACCCCTCACTAATCTTCTCCAGAAGGACGTTCCTTTTGGTTTTTATGAAGATTGTAAGGAAGCCTTCGAAGTTCTTAAGAAAGCTTTAATAACTGCCCCTATAGTACAACCACCTGATTGGAATTTACCTTTTGAAATTATGTGTGATGCTAGTGATTTTGCTGTTGGAGCTGTTTTAGGGCAAAGGGTTGATCAGAAGTTGAATGTTCTATATTATGCTAGCAAAACCCTTGATAGTGCTCAACAGAATTATGCTACTACTGAGAAGGAATTCTTAGCAGTAGTGTTTGCTTGTGGTTAGTTTAGGCAGTATATTGTTGATTCTAAGATTATCGTTCATACTGACCATGCTGCCATTAAGTATCTTATGGAGAAGAAGGATGCCAAACCAAGACTCATCCGATGGGTACTCCTTCTTCAAGAATTTGATTTGCAGATCGTCGATAGGAAAGGAGCAGACAATCCAGTGGCGGATAATCTTTCGAGGATGGAAATATACCGCATGATCCCATTTCAGTCAACGACAGTTTTCCAGACGAACAGCTAGCTGTTGTAAAAGTACAATCTCTCTCCGATCCTTGGTTTGCATATTATGCTAACTTTATCGTTGCAAAGTTTTTGCCTCCAGGCTTAACATTTCAGCAAAGGAAGAAGTTCTTCCACGATTTGAGGCATTACTTTTGGGATGACCCACATCTTTTCAAAGAAGGCCCAGATGGGATCGTGAGAAGATGCATACCGGAACACGAGCAGAAGGACATTCTCAAACAATGTCACGACAGTCCATATGGAGGACATCATGCCGGTGAGAGAACCGCACATAAGGTTCTTCAATCAGGTTTTTATTGGCCTACTCTCTTTAAGGATGCTAGAAATTATGTTTTATCTTGTGATAAGTGTCAGAGAATTGGTAATATTAGTAGAAGGAATGAGGTGCCTATGAATTACTCTCTAGTGATTGAGCCTTTTGATTGCTGGGGTTTTTATTTTATGGGTCCTTTTCCTTCCTCACACAAGTACACTCACATTTTAGTTGTTGTTGATTATGTAACAAAGTGGGTAGAAGCAATCCCCACTGAGAGTGCTGATCACAAAACATCTTTGAAAATGCTCAAGGATGTATTTTTTCCTAGGTTTGGAGTACCCAGGTACCTCATGACTGATGGGGGTTCGCACTTTACACATGGAGATTTTAGAAAATCTTTAGCCAAGTACGATGTCAATCATAGAATTGCTTCACCGTACCACCCTCAAACTAGTGGGCAAGTTGAGCTCACCAATAGAGAGATCAAGTTGATCTTACAGAAGACAGTCAATAGAAATAGAAGGATTGGTCAAATAAGTTAGGAGATGCTTTGTGGGCGTATAGAACTGCTTACAGAAACCCCATGGGCATGTCTCCCTACAAGATGGTCTATGGCAAGGCTTGCCATCTACCATTGGAATTAGAACACAAAGCTTTTTGGGCTATTAGAGAGCTTAATGTTGACCCGAAATTATCTGGTGAAAAGCGTCTCATGAACTTGACTTCTCTAGATGAGTGGAGAAGTGAAGCTTACGAGAGCGCTAAAATGTTCAAGGAAAAGTTAAAGAAGTGGCATGATGGGAGGATTCTGAAACGTGAATTTAATGTTGGTGATAAAGTTTTGTTGTTTAGATCCCGTTTCAGGTTTTCTCCAGGTAAACTACTTTCCAGGTGGGAAGGGTCATTTCATATTGAGGAAGTCTACCGCTCGGGTGCGATCAAGATTAACAATTTCGAAGGCACCAAACCTCAAGTGGTGAATGGGCAAAGACTTAAGCATTACATAGCAGGAGACCCTATTGATGTTGATGTGAATTTGGTATACACAAAAACTCATGAAGAACATGTTGCAGCCCTGTTCCAGACACCAGCAGAAGAAGAATAAGAAAAGGTATGTATTACGGTAAGGAAACATCGCGAAACCGCCATAAAAGTTCCAGATTACAAGTTTTTGCAAAATATAGAAAATTTGAGGCCTAAGTGGAGCCGGAGACCAGCTCCAGGGGGCCCAGGTGCCCCCCTGGCGCGGCCCCACACCTGGCCGCGCCGGGAGGCCGCCTGGGCACCCCGGAGCCCGTCTCCGACTCCGCTTTGACCCGTTACCTTCTTTTCTGTGCAGAAATTTTTTCTATATATTTTCCTGGATCGTTCCGGCAACATATCTCGCGATTTCGTATGTTTTCTTTTCGAGCTGTTTCTGCCAGGAAAACTTTCAGCTAGACCTAGGTGCCATGGCTTCCCCAAGTTCCCCGAAGGACAAGTTCGTCGTCAACGTCATCAACCCTTACCTCGCTGAGGTGAAGAAGCACCCCCAGATCCTTCGTGTGGAGGATGGTGACCTCCACAAGGAGGATCTGAAGGGATTGGTCAAGGAGGGGAGCACCGAGGAGCTGCTGAAGGAGATGGAACATGAAGTCTTCAAGTGCAAGAAGATGGTGGTGCGTGGTGTTGAAGCTAACTTCGACATCATCAACGAGATAGAAGCTTCCCACAAGAAGGAGATGAAGGATATGTGGTCAAGCTTGGCCGCACTAGAAGAAAAAGTTTATGGGCTCCAAACACAGATCTATGATCTGCAGAACCAGAACTGTGAGTATGAACTAAAGTTTCTGCGCATGGGTTTGGGTGCTGAGTGCAGGATCTTGGAGACGGGAATGTCCTTAGAGACTGGAGAACAGCTGCCATGGAAGCGCTTCGCCAAGGAGTACGTGACCGACAAGAACAAGGATGAGGAGTAAATCTCCTCGGGTAATGGCATCCCCTTAGCTTGTTCCAAGCTTGGGGGAGTTCCTGGTATTTTTATCTTTATCTATGTCTTTTAGAGTCAAGTAGAGTCGTATCATGTCTAGGGAAGTTATCTTATAAAATAGGTGTTTGATTTGAGGCCTATCACTACTTTTTGGAGAGTTATGTATCCGTGAGTATGGAGTCGTCTATGATGGAATATTAATGAGAAGTCTATTGATCCCTTCGCTGCACTCGGTATTCTCTTCATGCAATCGACCTCATGATGATTCTTATGGGGAGTATCGACCTTATATCAGGTATGGCTTTGAAAACTTTATTTAATCTTGGCAAACATAGCTTTGGTCATAACAACAAGCATGTTATTTTTTTCTCAAAGTAGCGACATAGCCAAACCCTCTTTGTTATTATGCTTGTAGTGTTATGTTGACAAGGAAGACAACTTGATGTGCTATGCTTATTTTAATGTTTATGCTTTATATTGCTTTGCATCCAGGTCATCATCAATTGTCTGTTCTCTCAAAGCCTTTTCTAGCCAAACCTCTGTACTAAGCGGAATTCTGCTTGTACATCCATACCCTGAAACCAGTATCTTCCATATGAGTCCACCATACCTTCCTATTCGTGGTATTCCACAACCACTCCTAAAGCATAGAATTTTTGTGTTATCCTTAGATGTTCAAAATCTTCTATTTTGTGCCCCTGTTTTAGCTCATGAGGAAGTAATAGTTAACTCATGATCTTCTTAAGTTGGACAAGTTTTACCACGGGATTGCATGTCTAATCTGCAAACCCCTAATACGAGGAGGAACTGGCATGAGTGCGCCCAGCTCACAAAATATAATACAACAAACAAACCCTCCTTCACGCTTTGTTCATGAGAAATCAGAAAACTTTGGCAGTGATAAACAAAGGAGATTGCGGGGATGTGATCGTCCCCGTTTGGGAGCCGTTCCTCGAAACTTGTCCAATCTGAGAAGAAATTGAGTTATCTATTAGCATTCGTTGAAAAATCATGCAACTCTCAAAACTTGCTTTCATTCTATTTGATCTAAGGATATCACTTGAGTTTTCCCTGCTTGCCTTTGACAAGGCTTCTTTTTCCTTTACTTTTGTGTTGAGTTAGTTTTCCTTGTTTCCTCCTTTCCCAAAGAGAATAGACACTTGATGCTGATGAAGATTCATACATATAATGTTGCGTTAAAGTTTTGCCATGCCATATCATTGTTGACATTATCTTTTGATAAGTAAGTTGTTTGCAAAAGCATTTGCCAAGCAAATATCTTCCTTTGTGTTAGCATTTGCACTTCATGACTAATAGCTTGTTCTTTCAAAAGGTTCCAATTTATGTCTTCAAAATATAAAGAGAAAGAGCAAAGGTAAAATCTTTTAGTTGTCCCTTTACCAAAGGACTTGTTTGCCATGATTTGATGAGTTTCCTTAGCCCTACTTTTGATTAAAATTGTTATTACTCTTTCATAAGGGCCTTATGAGTTGGAGATTGTTGTTTAGGATGTTTGAGTTTGGTGAAAAGATCATGATGCTTCTTGTCCGTATTTCATTTATCGACACTTCACTCTCTAAACTTGTGGGCAGGTTTACCGAGCTCAGTTTTCGCTTGGGGACAAGCGAGGTCTAAGCTTGGGGGAGTTGATACGTCCAAAATGCATCACTGTTTTATATCGTAATTCATCCTTATTCATTGATATATTTCACATTAAGATGATGTTCTTATGTTGTTTTGGCTTATTTTACACAGTTTGCAACTTTCCGGTGCCGAAGCAACAGACGCAGGATTCAGTGGTAAAAAGTGGACGCTGAGTTGCTGAAGAAGAATACCTCCAAATTACCTAAAAATCGACGGGGGGTATTTTCCAGGAGATTCACAAAGACTCGCCGAAGAGGGGCCAGAGGGGACCCACAGGGGCCCCAGGCGACCACATGGCGCGGCCCCACCCCTGGCCGCGCCGGGAGGGCGCCTGGAGCCCTGGGGCCACTCCCGGCTCCCCCCTCTGGCCTATATAACCCTGGAGCCCTGGAAGAGAAGCTTTCACGGAGTTCCGCCGCCGCTCCGTGGCGGAAACCTACAAAGAAGAAAAGGGCTCTCCGGCGGGCAGATTCCGCCGAGGAGATCACCTCCCGGAAGGGGAGATCATCGCCATCGTCATCACCATCGTCACGGGCATCATCGAGATCATCATCAACATCATCCCCAACATCAGCACCATCTCCACCACCATCCAATCTCACCTCACAAGTTCATCTTGTGTTGTAATCCGTACTATCTATCCTCTCTACTCTACCGGTGTTGATTACTACTTTGTGGTGAATGCTATTGAGTTTTGTTGGAGAAATACCATTATGTCCAGATTGTTTATCATATATTTATCACCTCTGATCATGCTCTCTTTTATGTCTTGTGAGTAGTTACTGTAGTTCTTGAGGACATGGGAGACGTCTAGTTGTCAGTAGCCATATGATGTTGAAGTAATTTGTGTTTTTTGATATTTAAGTTGTGTTGTTATTTTCCTAGTGGTGTTGTGTGAGTCGAACACTCAACACTTCACATTTTTAAGAACCTAGGTGAATACATTGTGTATTAATAATGCTTACGGTGGGTTGCCGGAGTGACAGAAACCTGAACCCCAGTTTGCACACTTTTGCACAAGGGAATGCTGGATCCTTGATCTTATTGCTGTGGTTAGGCTTTGCCTTAATTACTATCTTGTATTTGCGGATGCTTGCAAGATGTTTAATCATAAGAGTGCACTTATCTTAGTTTAGAAGGTGTGCTAGCATAGATCCACCCACTCAACACTTATCAGCTCAACACTTGTTATCGATATGGAGTATGGCGAAAGCACGTGACTACCTCTCCATGTGTCCTCAAGAACGCTTTAGTATTTATAAGTTCAGTTGTCATGCTTATCCTTTGCTCAAAAGGATTGGGCCACTTGCTTCTCCTCGGTACTATTTACTTTGCTTGCTTTTATCTTATCGTTGCTTATATCGAAAACCCCTAAAAAGTTATCTTTCAGTGTTTGCAGTTATTCCTTCTCCACCATCACCTATCAGTACCTTTCGCTCCTCGTTGGGTTCGACACTCTTACTTATCAAAAACGCTACAATAGATCCCTTTACGTTGAGGGTCATCAGAAACTCCTTCTCCAATCTTTTCAAGATAGTCCCAGACACCTTTGGCAGAGGGGATATTCTTCACTTCATGATACTTTTCTAGATTCAAATGATTCGTGATGAATACCCAAACTTCCGAATCAATATCCATCAGTTTTGACTCAGCATGGGTGATGGCGTTCTCGTCCGCGATAGTGACTCCATTCTGGACAACTCGCCAGGCAGCTGAATTGATAGCAATGATGTTTCTCTTCATCTTGTCCTTCCAGTAAGGATAGTATTTTCCATTGAAAACAGGAATAGGTTCGCCGGAATGGATAGATGCGAAAGACATACTTGAAAGCACTCCAAGAGTTTAATCCAAAACACACAGAGTGTAGGGAGTGACTAGCTCTGGTACCAATTGAAAGTCCAAGTATGTGATCAGAGGGGGAGGGGGTGAATGGTCACTTCAAATTTTCGAGTGAAGCTTTGAAGTGAATCATAACCTCAGCAGAGAAGTGTAATAGAAATGGATAACAGGGAAGCAAAACTAGTATCAAAACTAAACTCAGCGAATCAAAACACGTTGAAGCTTTAACAGGAAGCAAATGCAATGCGGAAAGTAAATGCTTGAAGTAAAGCGAACTCTTGACTCGGCGGTGTTTGTTCGACCAGTTCACGCTCTGCAAAGTGCTACGTCTGATTGGAGGGACTGGTGATTGAACACCTGGAGCAAAAATCTCTCCGTCGGTTGCTCCACTACACCAATCTCTTTGATCTTGGCCAGTTTTGACTCAGGGTAGAATATCAAGTGAATCTCTGAAACCTTTGACAAACTTGAGCTTCGAGGCAACAATTACTCTTCGCTCTCTAAAGTCGACACTCTGACCGTCTAGGAGAATTGCAGTTCTCCAAGATAAAAAGGCTAGCAAGTTTTCACCTAAGTCATCTCGAATCTACTCAGATCAATGGGACTTAGGATTCGGTGGTCTGGCTTTTGGGTTTTGCTTCGGTGGCGTTCTTGGGGTGCTCTCTTCAATCTCTCTGAGGAATATTCTCAGAGCATCCACCGGCAAATGGAGGAGGGGCGGCGTATTTATAGTTGGCGATCCCGAGGTGCAAAATGACCAATTTGACCCGAAGCGACAGCTTGACGCGTGTCCACAACGGTCGGATTTGTTATTAATGCGCAACTTTACTTGCGGAACAAGTAAAGCTGACTCATGGACTTAGTTGTGCTTCGGAAGCCAAAGAACGAAGTCTTTGCTACCGAAACTTTACTCAGTGCACATGAGATTTCTTCACTCTGGCTTCTCACTTGGTTTAGATTTGATCTGAGCATTTTCTCAATAACTTCGGTGTCCACAAACTAAAACCCCTCTTGATAGTACGGTCTGTCCTATGACTCAAAGAATAGAAAAAGAACTACACAAAAACATCTAAGTCTTGCGCCGTCTTCTTCATTTCCTTCAATGAGTTGGGCTTCAGGGCACCTTAATTTTTGGGGGTCATTCTCCGTGATTAAGCTTCGTTCAAGGGGTAATGCTTCGATAACTTGAAAACCTTCCTTGAAGCTTTATCACCAAGCTTGTCCTTCAGGAACCTAAACATCTGTTTATACTAGAAAACATTGTTAGTTCCTCTACTGTCTTGTCCAACAATGTCCAAAACACATGGGGGCAAAACTTTGCTCTTACAGTATTCCTATCCAGGGGATGCACAAGGGTCTAAACGACCCGAAAAATACACAACGCAATTAAGAGGAAAAAGGTGGTGACCCGAAGGTCACCATGTTTGAGTGCATGTGGTCCGGAACCGCGAATATTTTAACCTTGGGCCCTTCTTCACTACTCATCTTTGAAGCACAAGTGCCATCTTTAAATGTCGGATGTGAAAGATTTTGATCATTTTATGCACAAGTAGGGTTATGTCGGAATCATTGAGAGAATTCTACTCCCCCTACTTATGTGCCTACATCTAAGCAAGATATAGTAAAGCAAGTGTGTGTATGAAAGAACATCAAACGATGTTACTAAGATCCACGATATTTAGTTCATGTCTTAAATCATGGAACCTTGCTTCATCAAGTGGCTTCGTGAAAATATCTGCAAGTTGCTTGTCGGTGCCCACATGAAAGAACTCAATTAATTCTCGTGCCTCATGATCCCGAAGAAAATGATGATGAATATCAATATGCTTGGTTCGACTATGTTGCATGGTATTATCCGCAATCTTGATTGCACTTTCATTGTCACATAATAGAGGCACTTTGTCACATTTGACACCATAATCCATCAAAGTTTGTCTCATCCATAATAATTGGGAACAACAACTTCCCGCGGAAATATACTCGTCTTCGGCGGTAGATAGAGAAACACAATTTTGCTTCTTGGAGGACCAACTCACTAAGGACCTCCCCAAGAATTGACATGAGCCGGTGTGGACTTACAATCCACCTTATCACCGGCCCAATCCGAATCCAAATATCCAACCAACTTGAAGGAAGATCCTTTTGGGGTAGCAAAGTCCTAAGTTTGGGGTATAAACCAAATATCGAAGGATTCGTTTCACGGCCATAAGATGGCTTTCTTTGGGGGCGGATTGAAATCTTGCACACATACACACACTTAACATAATATCCGGCCTAGATGCACAAAGGAAAATCAAAGAACCAATCATAGAGCGGTATAGCTTTTGATCCACATCTTTACCATTGGGATCGAGATCAAGTTGTTCGTTGGTTGGCATGAGAGTCTTCATAGGCTTGGCATCATCCAACCCGAACCGTTTGAGCATGTCTTGAATATACTTTGCTTGGTTAGTAAAAGTCCCTCTCCTCAATTGCTTGACTTGAAATCCGAGGAAGAACTTCAACTCACCCATCATAGAGATGCCAAACTCCTTGGTCATAAGATTTTGAAACTCAACATTGCAAGCATGGATAGTAGACCCAAAGATAATATCATCGACATATATTTGGCATACAAACAAATCTCCGTTTACTCTCTTCGTAAAGAGAGTGGAATCTATCAACCCGATATCAAACCCCTTCTCGATTAAAAACGTCGTAAGGTAGTCATACCAAGCACGAGGTGCTTTCTTGAGACCATACAAAGCCTTATGAAGTTGATAAACGTGATTGGGGTGTTTAGGGTATTCGAAACCGGGAGGTTGTTTGACATACACTAACTCACTCAAAGGACCATTTGGAAATGCACTCTTAACATCCATTTGATATAATTTAAAATCATGATGAGAGGCATAAGCAAGTAAGATACGAATGGACTCAAGACGGGCAACGGGGGCAAAGGTTTCACCAAAATCCAAACCTTCAATTTGGGTGAACCCTTGTGCCACTAACCTTGCCTTGTTACGTGTTACTTGACCATGCTCATCTTGCTTGTTCTTGAAAACCCATTTGGTCCCAATGACATTATGATTTCCCTTGGGTCTTGCAACAAGTGACCAAACTTTATTGCGAGTAAAGTTGTTGAGTTCTTCATGCATGGCTTCTACCCAATCTGGGTCATCAAGAGCTTCATCTACCCTGAGGGGCTCAATACAAGAGACAAACGAGTGATGTTTACAAAAGTTTGCCAAACGTTTACGAGTAGTTACCCCTTTAGTGATGCTTCCAAGGATGTTGTCAGTGGAGTGTTGAAGCATTTGAAGTCTCAATGCCACCTTTTGTCTCTTGTTTTCAAGTTCTTCTTCACTTGGTTGACTTCTTCGTGAAGAAACTCGAACTTTTTTTTGCTTAGTTGGTGGAGAGACAATTTCTTGCACTTGATCTTGACCACTTTCTTGAGCTTGATCTTGGGCCTCAATGATAGGCTCATCACCATTAGGTTGAGCTTGCCCTTGATTTTTCTTGGAACCTTGAGGGGCCTCATCTTGTTCTTGGATAGGTGCTTGTGCCCCCGACGTGTCTTGCCCTTGTGGTGGAGATGATGACTTCCCTTGAGGGGATTCCTCAAGAGGGGCTCTTACTCCTTCTTTGATTACTTGGACTTGGGGTGTTTCTTGTGGAAGGATGTGGCCTATCCCCATGGTCCTTATAACTTGAGAAGGAGCCTCATCACCTACAACACTTGGAACAATTTTCTTGGCTTGGGAGCCATCATCCTCGTCAAATTCCACATTCGATGACTCCTCAATACATCCCGTGGATTTTTTGAGAACTCGATACGAATGAGAGTTTGATGCATATCCAACAAATATTCCCTGATTTGTTTTAGCCTCAAATTTAGCTAACCGGGTTTTCTTGTTGAGAATGAAACACTTACAACCGAATACTCGGAAGTACTTGACATTTGGCTTCTTCCCGGTTAAGATTTCATAAGGTGTCTTGTTCTTGAGCTTGCGGAGATATAGCCTATTAGAGGCATGGCACGCGATGTTGATGGCTTCGGCCCAAAGCTTGTATGGAGACCTGTACTCGTCAAGCATTGTCTTTGCCATCTCAATAAGATTCCTATTCTTCCTCTCCGCAACACCATTTTTTTGAGGGGTATAGGCCGCAGAATATTGATGTTTGATCCCCTCATCACTCAAGAACTCATCCATCGTGTAATTCTTGAACTCGGTACCATTGTCACTTCGAATAGCCATAATCTCACATTGATGTTGACGTTGAGCTTCTTTGGCAAATGATATAAAGGTCTCTTGAGTCTCATCCTTGGTCTTGAGAAAGAAAACCCATGTATATCTTGTATAGGCAATACCTCCTCCCACCCAAACTATCATATGATGGAGGTCCAAAAAGATTCAAATGAAGGAGCTCAAGAGGCATCGTCGATGTGATGATAGTCTTCACCTTATGTTGCTTCTCATGTTGCTTTCTCGCAATGCAAGCACTACAAACATGATCTTTGGCAAAAGAAACATCGCTTAGTCCAACAACGTAATCCCCCTTTATAAGGGATTGTAAATTTCTCATACCCACGTGGGCTAGCCTACGGTGCCATAGCCACCCCACGTCAGCCTTGGCCATTAGGCATGTTTTTAGGTGAGTGCTCTCTTTCGAGAAATCAACCACATAAAGGTTGCCTTCAACATGCCCAGCAAAAAACACTTTGAGAGTATCCCTTTTAAAGTCGGTCACATGAAATTCACTAAAAAGCAAGTCATAACCGGCACGTGCCAATTGGATAGTGGAAAGCAGATTTTAATGAAGGGATTGGACAAGCATGACATTCTTAAGTGAAGAATCACTCGAGATGACAAACTTTCCCAATCCCAATACCTTGCCCTTGCTATTGTCGCCAAAGGAGATGTCCGAAGATGACTTGAGCGAGTCAACGAAATCCACGAGCATATCCTTTCCTCCAGCCATATGATTGGTGCAACCACTATCAATCACCCATTCAGTGCCACCGGAGGCATAGTTCTGCGAGAATCAAGCTTTGTTTTTAGGTCCCTATTTTTCAATGGGTCCTAGAGAGTTAGCAACAAGGGTCTTAGGAACCCAAATAGTCCATGCATAATCATCATAATTAGTCCCGACAAATTTAGCAAAGGTATAGCCATCATTCCTTCTCAAAAGGACAAAAGATGGATTGTTCATGCCGGCATAATTAGAAGAGGGAACCATCTCTTTTGTGATGGCTTCCTCTCCAACCTTCTTCTTTCCCTTTTCCTTCTCCTTGTGCCCTTCTTGCACAAATATGATTTGTTATTGAGGAGGAGTAGCTTGGTGCTTCTTCTTCTTGTTGTTGTTCTTTTTCTTCTTGTGCTTGTTCTTCTTCTTCTTTTGAGAGGGATCATAACCGATTCCCTCCTTGGCCACACATTCCTTTTGATTACTCAAAAGTTCATTCAAGTTCTTTTCACCTTGAATGCAAGACACAAGACCTTTCTCAAGTTGATCTTTCAACTTTTTGTTCTCAATAAGTAGAGATGCATAATCAATGGAGTTAAAAGCACATGCGTCATTAGGAGAGAAAGTAGCGAGAGACTTAAGAGTTGAAGCTCTAAGTTGATTGTAAGCCTCGGTGAGATTTATAAGCTCCCCTTTTATGAGCTTGTGGTTCTTTTCAAGGAGTTTATACTCCTCACGGAGTTCACCATGAACAACTTTAAGCTTAGAGATTTTATCCAAGAGATCATGCTTAATTTCAAGAGAGAGTTCTAAAGCATCATTGACTTTAACAAAGTCTATCTCATGTGAAGTGACGGTTTCCTCAAGTGAGGCCTTCATGGTTTCTACTTCATGGAGATTTTGCTCAAGGAGGTCATTTCTCTCCTTTTCCTCTATTAGGAGGGTTTCCACATTACCGATGTAGCCATCACGTTCGGTGAGTGACTTCATCATATTGAGGAAACGAGCAAGGGATTCTTCCTTAAGTGTCTTCATGAAGGCTAATGAGGCTTCCTCACTATAATCGACACCATCATCTTCACACTCATCCTCCAACTCCTCTTGCGAAAAGTTAGGAGCGGGAGATGATGGTGTAGGTATAGTAGACTTTGATGTTACCTCTTTAGCCATGAGGCAACGGTGGGGGTTGGGCTTGTTCTCACTGGGGGAGTCGAAGAGGCTTGATGAGGTGGAGGAGGACTTAGAGTGCATGGCTAACACGACCATGCCTTTGTTCTCATCCTCACCGTCTTCATCATCCCTGGATAAGTACTCTTCATGAACAAGGGCCTTGTCACCACACCTCTTGGCAAACTTATTGAAACTCTTCTTCTTGAATACAAGCTTCTCGGTTTTTTCTTCTCTTCTCTCATAGGTACAATCCGCAACAAAATGCTTCGGACTATCACAATTGTAGCACTTTCTTCTTCCAAATGTTTTTCCTTTTAGGTTCTTCCCTCTTGTAGCCATGGTGCTCGTGTACTTTTTGACCAAAAGGGTCAAGTCTTCTTCAAAGTCATTTGTCGGGCAAGAGGCCTCATCTTCATCCTCAAAATATTCTTCCACTTCTTCCACATCAATCAACTTGGAGGGGGAAACCGTCTTCTTGGCTTTCAAAGCGAGATTGTTGGAGCTATTTATCCCATGAACAAGGTCAAGGTTTGCTTGGACTCGGCTTTCAACAAAGAGTTGGTGGTGAAGGATGACACAATTTGATTTGGGGTCAATTGGTCAAAATCTGGGTGTTGATGTATCATGGTGACCATGGTGTCATCCGTTAGGATCATGGCGCCCATGAACTTGTCCTTGATGAAGTTGTCATCCTCCCAAGTGCATCCAAAGTTTCTCAAATCTAACACAATGGACTTGAGTCTACGGTAAACATGTTCCGCAGATTCTCCATCCTTCCTTGCAAACATATTGACTTCCTGCTTGAGAATAGCCAAACGAGATCTCTGCACACTGATATCTCCTTCAAAGATTTCCCCAAGAGTGATCCAAATTTCTTTAGCCGTCTTCAAAACAGCAATGTGATCTTTGGACTCCTCGGGCACGGCCAACCGAAGCATGTGGCAGGCAGCGTCATTGAGTTGTTCATCAACCTCTTCTCTTGGAGAAAGACTAGAGGGATCTTCTGGTTGAAAGCCTCTCTTGATGATCCACCACAGTTGGGTGGATGCGCTCCGAATATGAGACTCCATAGCTAATTTCCATTTACCAAACGAGTCAGGATTCAAACGGGGGGGGGGGGGGTCCCTAACATGATTAATATGCGGCATAGGAACATGAGCACGAGCATATGAAGGAGCGGCAACATTGTACAATTGTGCAGTGTTGGTTGAGGGTGGTTTGGGTGTCTCCTTTACTCCATCAACATCCAAAGTGGTGTTTGGACAAAATGTTGATGAGGTAGAGGGAGTTTGCAAGAATGAAGCAAATTTCTTGTCAACTTCTTTTTTTACCAAGTCTTTGATTGAAATTTCCATGGATCTTTTGAAGGACTCCATGAATTTAGCAAATTCGGTCAAGGTGAGCGAGTTGGAGGCGCTAGAGCTAGCTCCTCCACTCTCTTGGATAGGGATGGTATTTTGTGGCATTGGTGGGGTGGGTGGGTTAGCAACAGGTGCACCAAGTGCACCAAGTGCTTCCCCATCCACGGGAAGGTGTTCACCTTGATTCCCTAGTTCGGCCATATCCTCTTAGGCGATAAAACCATTAATAAGAGCCCTAGCTCTAATACCAATTGAAAGGATCGATATGGTCAACTAGAGGGGGGGTGAATAGGTGACTAACTAATTTAACTTTAATTACTAACTTTTAGGGTTAAGCGGATAAATAAGATACTCTAGATGTGCTCTAGATGAAAACCCTATGTGGCAAGCAAGCTAAACTCAAATGCTAGGCAACAACTACAATGGCAAGCCAACAAGCATAAGCAGCTAGTACAAGTAAAAGTGCGGAAAAGGATAAACCACAAGTGACAAGGAGACTCGGAGATTTGGTTGACCGAAGTTCACACTCTTTTGAGGGAATTCTAATCTCCGTTAGAGCGATGCTCAATCCTTCAGAGCGCTACCAACAACGTAGCTCACCGTATTCTCCTTTCTCGAGTCACCCCTAACGGATGAGCCTCGATTCACTACGGGTTGGTCTTGGAGGCGACCACCACACCTTTACAAACTTCCCGGAGCACACCACAAGCAAGGAAGCTTCCGAGACGGACACCTAGCCTCCTAGGAGCCAAATCTCCAAGAGTAACAAAGTCAACGGAATAGAAATCTTGAGGGGAACACAAATCGGTTTGGTGAAAGTGTAGATCGGGCCTTGCTCTCTCAAATCCCAAAAGATCAACAAGTTTGGGTGGAGGACTTGAGAGGAATGAGCAAAATGGTGTTCTAGCAATGGAGACTCAAGCAAGGGGAGAAGGATTAGGGTTGGAGGAAAAAGAAGGAGGTATTTATAGCCCTTGGGTGGGGGTATGTGGGATCTGGCCGTTGGACCCCGTGTGCACGGCCTAAAGGCCGTGTTCACGGGGTCTATAGTCAAATTCCCACATAACCCCGTGTGCACGGCCCCAGGACCCCGTGCGCACGGGGACCCGTGTGCACGGCCATGCACCCAGTGTGCACGGGCATTACCGCAGGATATTCCAGCGGGGCCAGGGCGTTGTACACCCGGTGGGCACGGGGCAGAGACCCCGTGTGCACGGCCTCAAGGGGCGTGTGCACGGGGTGACCAGCACCTTGACCACTTTGGAAAAGACTCTGTAATACCCATGCCCACATAAACATCCTTCTTCCAGGCTGTATGGTGGATGAAATATGGCTTAGGAAAATTGTGTTCCCACACATACTCAAACCTCGTCGATCCCTCTTGATAGTGCGGTTTTCCTATGACTCAAATCAAACCGAAACAAATCCTTTGAGCCACCGAATAACCACGCCTTTTATCTTTTTGTAGTGGGGTCAATCATCCTTCAAATAAATAATCCTCCGCGAGACCAATGACCTGAGATACATCTTTTAACACCCGTCATTAGTCCCACTAACCACATTGTCATAATACCAAAACACCATTTAGGAGTAAATGCACTTTCAGCCGCCAAAATAGATCGGTGGGCGCAGCTGCAAGCTGGGGCAGTGGTCATCATCATAACCAGCACACGCATGCCATAATCTCGTCGCCCACACGATCGAAGTTGTGATACAACACACACGGCCGTCGCTTGCCGCAGAGACGACGCCTTCCACTCAATCCGAGGCCGCCGCCCTGACATCCACCCACCACAGGCATTTGCACCATCTCGGCAAGCACACTCCGCACCACACCGGTACGACAAGGTCGGATCCATCGCGACAACCATCGGGAAAGAAAGGGCATGTGACGCTCGAGAGGACCAGATCCGACCGGAGCCGAACCCTGCGCACCCGTCACCTCTAGCCAGCAGCCCGAAAACAAGAGTGTCCACCCTGACCTGGCACAAGGGCCACATCCCCTAGCCAACCTCCCGCCAGCCGAAGCAAAGGGCCACCGACCAAGATCTGAGAAGGGAGGCCACTGTGGTGACCTAGCGAAAGCCAAATCGCTAGCCACCCCGGAGCAGAGGGTCACTGGCCGCCATGTCCAAGGCCGCAACAGCCCGGCCCCGGGGGGAGCGTCATTGCCAGCAGGTTGCGCGGGAGGAGGCCAGGAAAGGGGAGCCCGCCGGGACGCCCCGTCGCCGCCAACAGCCTCACAGGCGAGGCCCGCCGGCGATGGCAGAGGGAGGAGGTCGGGCGGATCTAGGGTTCGCCCCCCGAGTCGCCCAGGAGTGGACGACGCCTTAATGCTATATCGAGTTACTAAAAATACCCGTTACCGAAATAGGCTTGGTAAGTAAAAGGCCAGTATCTTTAGATCCTTGCTTAGAAGCTAAATGATCTCGAGCAGGTGTCGACTGATAAAGCAGGTGAAATGCCAAATAGAGGTCGACGACTTCTTTTTCCTTCTCCTCTAGCCCTCTATTTTTTTTTTTTTTTGAGCTAGCCCCTTGTCGTTCGTCAAAGGCTTGATTATCCCGCCCAAGGAAAACGCCAACCTTTTTGCAGCTGCGCACAGCCACAGCCCACCGGTCGACACCGACGGCCGGCGGTCGTCGCTTTTGGCCATCATGCCCGGCCACGACGATGGCGACCCGCGCCGACCATGATATATGCCTTCTCCCACCGGAGAAGAAGCCACATCCAAACAAATAAAAAGCTCTCTCCATCCTCCACCCTCCTATCCATCTAGCTTAGAACAATAAATAAACCACTAGAAGCGAAAAGCCCGTGACAGCCAATGGGAATGCATCCCGGCTAATTCCACCACCGATATTTATTTGTCGGCGGGAACCGGCACTGCGCCGCGCGCGTCGCCGTCGTCGCGATCCCGCGGTGCCGTCGCACGGGATCACATTCAGTACAAAAACCGGGCCGGGAGAACAACAAGTGGGCGAGCGGCGACGTGTCCCGCGCACGCGCGTTATCCAGCCGCCGACGACGCCAAACTTTCCCCGGCCGGTGCCGGTTGCTTTTTATTCTCTCCCGCGCGCAGAGCCAAACGCCAAGACGCAAAGCGATCCAGAGCTTCTTCCCGGTCCCGTCGTAGCCGCGCGTGGGAACCGGGAAAGGAGGCTGCAGCTGGTGCGCAACTTTTCCTCGGTCCATATATATAGAGGCCGGGGGCAAGCAATGGAGAGGAGCTGGTTCGGGTGGAGGAAGGCGAAGCAGGGCGGCGGCGGCGGGGCGAAGGAGGAGGAGCGGACCAAGGTGGTGGTGGACGGATCGGGGATACGGGACCTGGTGGAGGACACGGAGGCGTTCGGCATGTTCGCCGACACCAAGTTCAGGCAGCTCGACGCCAACGGCGACGGCAGGCTGTCCGTGCGCGAGCTGGAGCCCGCCGTGGCCGACATCGGCGCCGCGCTCGGGCTGCCCGCGCAGGGGTCCTCGCCCAACGCAGACCACATCTACTCCGAGGTACCTTAAGTACGGCCATGGTCTTGCCGTCTTGGCAGCCTTGACCTCATCATAGTTTAGGGGCCGAAGTAAGCCTACGAGTTCCAAGCTTGATAGTGTGTGTCCTCAGTTCGGCAATTTTTCAAAAATCTTGTAGGAGTAGCTTTAAATTTCTCGAGTGAAAATTGCTTGACCCATGGATGTAGAAAACAGCATGGTTAGTACGTAAATTTTACTGAACCCCAAATGAACTTGGTTTATGTCTGAAAAATTCGGTGACACCTGAACTCTCACGCCCAGCTCCATCAGAATTCAGATTTTGGTTCAAGTTCAGCCAAATTCGAACCACCATTTCTGTCTTTGTCTAGCTAGAAAAAACGCATGTATTGCACAAATGCTTTTTATTTGTCAGTTTGGGGTAAACATATTATGATGTGTTGAACTTTTTATAACATATATGATGTTCAAAAATCAAATTAGCCGCAGAAGTAGAAACAAGTTTGTTAGCCAAGTATGATCTTATCATTTTCTTTTGAATATGCAATGTGTTTTTTATATGCTTCCCTACAAATAATTGCATCCATTTTTGAAAGGACATTTACGAGACACATGCATAAACTCTGGCAATGATATTTATCACATGTAGATGACTCCAGTTCACAAACCTGAAAAGACGATAGCAACACTCTAATGAGTCGTACAGAGACAGGATATCCAACGATATAGCCTAGAAAAGTTGTAGCTGCTGGCAGGTGTACTTAGCAGATGATGATCCTACGTTTGAAGTCGAAATCCTTTTCGCTGTCCAATCTCCCACACTAAAAGCTTTTGGCCGGTGAAGATTTTTTGAAGGCGATGCAGGATTCAGGTTTGCGCCCAAGTCCGCGTCGAGATGCCCTGAACCTGAGTTCAAGCACGACATTGGTGGTTTGGAGCAGAACCTAAAACATCACAATCCGAGCCTTTATCAGTTTATCTCATCCTCGTCACCTCCGATCATTTACTACTACTACAAATCCTGTCAATCTCTTCTGAAATAAAAGGCCATCAGTCTATCTGATTCTGATGTAGCCTCGCAAAAATGAAATGAAAAAAAGATGTATGCAGGAATGATCATATCGTATCGTACAGCCTGTTCTGGACAGCGATGTTGGTGTGCCCGTGAGGCCCTGAGTTAGTGGGATGCACTGTTTCAACTAAAAACAGACACTGGTTTTTCAGAATTGCATTGAAGGAAGGCACATGTTATCACAGTTTTGTAATGAGAAGCGGGGTGATTGGTGGTGTTAGTGTACAGACTTGTAGTGTGCTGGTGCGTGGTCACCGCACACGATCACCCTATCATGCAGCCTAGTTAGTGGAGAGAGTGGGACTCAGGACGTGATTGTAACTGAGTTAGTGGCACACGATCTAGCCCCGGTGGCACCCTGTAAGTGTATATATGCCCCTGCTGGATAATGCAAAGTGTGTTGAACCTCACATCCAAACTTACATGGTATCAGACGCAGAGGGAACCAATCCCTTCGCTCCTCCTTCCGCTGCCATGGATCAGTTCGACAACCGCTCCTCTGCCTCCTCCGTCGTTGGCGCCGAGCCGCCGGACGCTGCAGCGGCCACAGCCGCTCCTGCTCCGCCCGCGCCGCCCAACGAGGCCGCTCCTCTTCGCCTCGCGCCGCCTGCCCCAGCCGGTGTCGCGCCCCAGCTGGCCCCTGCCTCCGTCCTCCAGACGGTCGACATCCGTCGTCACGTCCCCATCGTCCTCGACCTCAACTCCGGCAACCACGCGCAGTGGCGCCGCCACTTCGACGCGGTCCTCGGCATGTTTGGGCTGCGCGAGCACGTATCTGCTACGGATCTGCCGCGTCCTGACGATCCTGAGTGGGTCATGGCTGACCATGCTGTTGTGCACTGGTTATACTCCACCATCGCCCCTGAGCTGCTTGATGCTGTGATGCAGCCCGAGGACACCGCGCTCACCGTCTGGACAGCGGTTGGACAGCTCTTCACCGCCAACCACCTCTCCCGCGCCGTCTACGTCGACGCCGAGTACCACGCCGTCGTGCAGGGCGACATGACCATCATGCAGTACTGCACCAAGCTGAAGCTCTACGCCGACCAGCTGCGCGATCTCGGCCAACCTGTGACGGAGACGCGCCAGGTCTTCCATCTGCTTCGTGGTCTCGGGCGCCAGTACCACCATGCCATCCCGCACATTACGGCTCGGGTGCCCCTCCCCACCTTCCTGGAGACTCGCGCCTTTCTGATGCTCGAGGAGCATCGCGCCGAGCAGTCTGTGCGCCAGCAGAACGCACACGCCCTCGTTGCTGGGCGCGGCGCCCCAGCGCCACCACCTGCTCCTGCTCCTCCAACTGGGGATGCGGCCTCGGGGCGTGCGCGTGGCCGTGGCAAGAAACGCGGCCGCGGCGGTGGCGGCACACCTTCCCAGGCTCTGGTCCCGCCGCGTCCTCCCAGCTACCCAGCTCCGCTCCCCGGATCGAGCTCCTGGACCGGGCTCGTGCAAGCTTGGCCGGTTGCCTGGCGTGCCCCGGGTGCCGGCGTGCTCGGGCCGCGCCTTGGCACCCCGCACCAACAGGCGATGCTGGCGGCCGCCCCTCCGGTGGCGCCCCTCCCGTACGGCTACACCAACTACTACCCTGGCCTTGCGCCGGGTGCCGCTCCTGGCCCGCAGCCTGCGCCTGCGCCGGCCTGGGACATGGCCTCGCTCCAAGCCGCTCTGCACAGCGCCACCGCAGGGCCGTCCTCGTCCGGGAGCACCTCTGATTGGTACCTCGACACGGGGGCCACGTCGCACATGGCTTCAAACCCCGGTAATCTCCGTCACATCCGTCCCTCTCAGTCTTCTTCCTCGATCATTATTGGTAACGGTGCGCGCCTTCCGATCACGCACACCGCGGTTGGTACTCTGCCTACTGCGACCACCCCTCTTCTTCTCCGCAATGTTGCTCTCTCTCCCTCCCTCATTACCAACCTTCTCTCTGTTTGTCAACTCTGCCGTGACAATCCTGTTTCTGTAGAATTTGATGAATTTGGTTTCTCTGTTAAGGACCGCCGCACCCGGACAGTGATCCTGCGCAGTGATTCAGTGGGTGGGCTCTACTCCGTCGCTGGTTCTACGTCGTCTCCACCACGCACTGCCTTTGCCGGCGTGGTCACCGCAGATCTCTGGCACCAGCGTCTTGGACATCCTCATGCCGCCTCGCTTCATCAACTTCTCTTTCAGTGTCGCCGATCCGAACAGCACACCTGTCGCGCATGTCGTCTTGGCAAGCACACACGTCTTCCTTTTCAGTCATCTGCTAGTGTCAGTTTCTTTCCCTTTCAGTTGTTGCACTTAGATGTTTGGACATCACCGGTTGTAAGCATTTCGGGTTATGAATTTTATCTTGTTATACTTGACGATTTCACACACTATGTGTGGACATTCCCGCTGCAACGCAAGTCCGATGTTTTCCCCATCCTGCGCTCCTTTTTCACCTATGTGCACACGCAATTCCAGCGCCCTGTTCTTGCGCTGCAAACTGACAATGGCCGCGAATTCGATAGTGCCGCTGTTCGCTCCTTCCTAGAATCCCACGGCACTGTGCTTCGTCTTTCCTGCCCCTACACCAGTCAGCAAAACGGTAAAGCAGAGCGCTCGCTTCGCACCCTCAACGATGTCGTGCGCTCTCTGCTCTTCCAAGCGTCCATGCCTCCCCGCTTTTGGGCAGAAGCACTCAGCACTGCCACCTACTTGCAGAACAGACGCCCCTGCCGCGCAAGCTCACCGCAAACTCCCCACGAGCTGCTTCTTGGCACTGCTCCTGATTACTCACTGCTGTGCGTCTTCGGTTGTCTCTGTTTTCCCAACATCACTTCCACGGCGCGCCACAAGCTCTCGCCGCGCTCTGTCGCCTGTGTCTTTCTTGGGTATCCGTCCGATCACCGTGGGTATCGTTGTTTCGACCCCGTCACACGCCGCGTGCTCACCTCTCGTCACGTAAGGTTTGATGAGACCAGTTTCCCCTTCGCTACGCCCGCCCCTGTCCCCGCTCCGGCTCCGCCCGCGGTGGCGCCGCCCGTTCTGCAGGTCTTTCGCCCCTGCGGCGCCTCCCTGCCTGCCTCCTCCGTGGCGCGCACTGGAGATTCAAGCGGTGCCGTCCGATCCACATCTGACGGCCTCGACAGCGGCTCCCGTGGCGCGAGCCGCCCCTCTTCAAACTCCACCGGTGGATCTGCATCGCACGGCTCGGCGCGCCTCGCTGGTTCCGCGCCAAGTGCACATTCAAGTGGCACCGTCCGATCGTCCTCACTCGGCTCCGCTGGCTCCCTGTCTGCTCCCGCTCCCGCGGCGGCCGGCCCGCTCACCCGAGCGCGCGGCGGCGTGTTCCGGCCCAATCGCCGGTACGACAACGACTACGTGCTCGTCGCCGCCTCCCCGCCATCGTCGTCGCCTGCTCCAACCTTACCAAAATCAGTGCGGACTGCGCTGAAGGATCCGGCCTGGCTCGCCGCCATGCGTGATGAATTCACAGCGCTCGTCGACAACAACACCTGGGAGCTCGTTCCGCGGCCGCCTCGTGCAAATATCATCACCGGCAAATGGGTTTTTCGCATCAAGACTCGCGCGGACGGCACTGTCGAGCGCTATAAAGCTCGCTGGGTTGTGCGCGGTTTTCACCAACGGCCGGGGATCGACTACGGCGAAACTTTCTCCCCGGTCGTCAAGCCAGCCACGATTCGCGCCGTTCTCACTCTCGCTGCCTCGCGCGGCTGGCCTGTGAACCAACTTGATGTGAAGAACGCATTTCTTCACGGCGAGCTCGCGGAGGAAGTATACTGTCTACAACCTGTTGGTTTTGTTGATGAAGATAAGCCTGACCATGTCTGTCGCCTGGCGCGCTCCCTCTATGGTCTCAAGCAGGCGCCCCGCGCATGGTTCTTGCGGTTTGCTGGTTTTCTCCGCACCATCGGCTTCATCGCTACCAAGTCCGACAGCTCCCTGTTCGTCCACACCGGGGCCGGCGGCTCTGCCTACCTGCTGCTCTATGTCGACGATATTATCCTCACCGCGTCGAGTGCTGCGCTTCTCCAGCACGTCGTCCTCAAGCTCACTGGAGAGTTCGCCATGAAGGACCTGGGGGAACTACATTACTTCCTCGGCATCCGCGTCTCGCGCTCGCGTGCTGGCTTCTTCCTCTCGCAAGAGCAGTACGCCGAGGATATCCTGGAGCGCGCCGACATGGACAATTGCAAGCCCGCCCCCACGCCGGTGGACACCAAGGCCAAGCTCCCCTCCGCCGCCGGGCCCTGCGTAGCGGACCCGACGTCCTACCGCAGTCTTGCCGGTGCCCTGCAGTACCTCACCGTCACCAGACCGGAGCTCGCGTACGCGGTGCAGCAGATCTGCCTGCATATGCATGATCCGCGCGAGTGTCATCTCGCGCTCCTCAAGCGCACTCTCCGCTATGTCCGCGGCACCAGCAGTCTCGGCCTTCATCTCCATGCCTCGCCCGCGCTCGATCTTCGCGCCTACACTGATGCTGATTGGGCGGGTTGTCCCGACACCCGCCGGTCCACCTCCGGCTTCTGCATCTATCTGGGGGACGCGCTGATTAGCTGGTCGTCGAAACGCCAGGCCACCGTCTCGCGCTCCTCCGCTGAAGCAGAGTACCGTGGCGTCGCCAATGCTGTCGCTGAGTGCATTTGGCTTCGCCAACTCCTCGGTGAACTTCACTGCCCCGTGCGCACGGCCACGCTCGTCTTCTGCGACAATGTGTCGGCTGTCTACCTCTCCAGCAACCCCGTGCACCATCGACGAACCAAGCACATCGAGCTGGACATCCTGTTCGTCCGAGAGCGCGTGGCGCTGGGTGAGTTCCGCGTCCTTCATGTTCCTACTCGCCAGCAGTTCGCCGATGTCTTCACCAAGGGGCTGCCTGCTGATGTCTTCCGCGAATTCCGGTCCAGTCTTTGCGTCGCTGGATCCGCCGCTCAGACTGCGGGGGGGTGTTAGTGTACAGACTTGTAGTGTGCTGGTGCGTGGTCACCGCACACGATCACCCTATCATGCAGCCTAGTTAGTGGAGAGAGTGGGACTCAGGACGTGATTGTAACTGAGTTAGTGGCACACGATCTAGCCCCGGTGGCACCCTGTAAGTGTATATATGCCCCTGCTGGATAATGCAAAGTGTGTTGAACCTCACATCCAAACTTACAGGTGGTACTATTATCAGTATGACTTCCTTGCTAAAATTTCTATTCGATGAAAGACCATTTTCTTCCTGAATTCGCCTTAATCTCAGTTAGTTGCCAGGTCCAACATTGGACAGATACAGGAACATCGATGGAGACTGCCCTGATTTTGAGTTTCTTAAACTTTAATTTTTCTATGGAGGGAATTTTTCCCTAAAGATGTATTACTAAACTTAAAACTATTGTTTGAAGACAGGAATTCCCATAATCTAAGTTGCCAAGTTCGACTTCAGACATGATCCTCAATGGAGACTGGAGAGCGCTTCGTTTTTTCTTTCTCTCTGAGAGAAGTCCAGAGACTGGCCTATTTTTGTCTGTCTGAGTGACACATTTCTGATCTCTCACACGTATCACAAACCTTGATGTGACTGCAGGCTATGAGCGAGTTCACTCATGGCCATGGGATTCAAGAGGGGGTGAGTAGGGCAGAGTTCCAGGAGGTCCTGTCCGACATCCTCCTGGGCATGGCGGCCGGGCTGAAGAAGGATCCTATCGTGATACTGCGCATCGACGGCGAGGACCTCAGGGACTTCCTGTCCAGCCCAAGGTATGAACCGGCAGCCACCGCCATCTTCTCACAGGTTACTTCCGAAGCCGCCGCGTCTCTCCGGCAATGCCTGCTGGCCGCCGTCCAGCAGCTCGGCGTCGACCACGGAATGCCCCCAGCCGCCGACCCTTGGGTAAGCGAAATGAATGGACGGACATTGCCATTGTTTCAAATAGTGTACTCCAACTACCTATTTTTCGGTAGGGAGGAAGTAAAAGATTTGTACGACACTCGCAGGTCGTAGAGAACGTCGTGGAGCCGGCGATGCAGCAGCTCTCCGCCGACCAGCTCGAGCAGCCGGCGTCCCCGGACGTCTTCTTCGGGCAGCTGAAGAAGCTGCTGGTTAAGGTCGCGGAGCAGCTCCAGGAGCGGCATGTGATCGTCGCGCACACCGAGAACACCTTCGACGGGAGCGGCGTCCGGCGGCTCCTGGCAAACAAGTTCGAGCTGGACAAGGTACACGATCAAATCAAATCCAGAGAGTGACGGAGACCGTGATGTTATCGGCAACAGTAGCACTGATGGTCCATGTCTCCATGATGGTGCTAGCTGCTGGATTCTGTGTGGAGGGACGTGCCGACGGAGCACAGGAAGAAGGCGCCCAAGGACAAGGAGCACCTGCGAGCCGCACTCGATAAGATGGCCGATGCGGCGAGCTTACCGCCTCTTGGCGCTGTTGATCAGGTGCTGATGCTAGTTTCAGTTTTAGCCGGCAGACAAGGCAGCGCCATGATGTTTAGTGGGAAATGAACGGCATTCATTTTGATTGATGATTTTGGGCGTGGCGCAGGTGGACGCCGTGGTGAAGGAGGTGCTCAAGGTGGCGGACGCCGGCGACGGGAAGGCGGTGGAGGAGGCGGAGTTCAAGAAGCTGCTGACGGAGGTCCTCGGGGCCGTGATGCTGCGGCTGAGCGCCGAACCGGTCTTCTTCTCCACCAGCACCGTCGTCCACGAGTCGCTGTCGAGTTCGTCCGCCCTGCTGTCGTCGCCGGTGGTGCCGGATGCCATGAGCGAGTAGCAACAGGAAAGTAAAATAGTACTACAAGAGAGAGAGCATAAGGCCTCTCTGTAAGCTGGTGCCTGTGGTTATGTTTTTTATCTGATCACGAGCATTCATGCTTTGGTACGCTTGGTTCGGTTGGAATCTGACGGCATGCAACCAATGCAGTTCGCCAACTACTCCAGTATGTTCACCTGGTTGATGTATAAGTTTGGAATAAGGCTTCCAGGCCAGAAAGACTCATTGTCAATGGGAAAATGTTATGATGTGTCAACCTCAATAGAATTTGAAACGACAAGAAAACTATGAATTAGTACGCAACAGTTTTGCTCCAGAAGTTCATTCGCATCATCACGGCAATATTTGTGAATGGCAATAGTTGTGAATGGAATAGGAAAATTACTCAGTCGTTTCCTAAGGTTACAATCGACCTAGCATAACTTCAATGATAAACTAAGGAGATGCTTTAATTCATAATCCGATACCTAGCTAGATATCTTTTGCTTCTTGGTCTTCTTAATAGCCACAAAGTCATCATCGTCGTCGTCATCTGTGTCGCTAGATGCCCTCCGTTTCTTTTGTGCTGTGGTTTTTCCCTTTGTGCCTGACTTGGTTTTGACAAAGTCATCATCGTCGTCACTAGATTCACTCCTTTTCTTTTGCGCTGTGGTTTTTCCCTTTGTGCCTGAGTTGATTTTCTTATCACTTAACAGTAGTACCTTCTTGGCTGGAGGACTTGCCCTTCTCTGCGTAGAAAGTGCTTTGACATGTGACTTCAGTTTCTGACTCTGTTTCTTCTGAAGGACCTCTGCAGCCACATCCGGTGGTAGCAAACCCCATTCCATCAACCTATGTAACAGTGACTTGCTTACATCAGAGGATATAGTGTATGCATAAAATGTACAAACCGGATATAGATGAACAATTTAAACACACAAGCTACAAGTAACTAGAACCATAATGAAATATTATGCTAGTGTCTGATTCGATCGGGAACGACTGGTAAGTGGAAACCTAGCTACAAAGCACCGAGATTTGTTAAACTGGTGAAACATGGTCACATTTCTGACTCATGGTACTCATGTTTATCCAAGAAAAACGTACCTCGGCTGCAAGCAGCAGAACTCGTTTCATAACAACAGTTGAGATGTACAAGGCAAAATCATACATAGCTCACAATAATGCATGCTACAGAAGTTTATTAGAAACACAGACTAAGCCAGGAGTTATTATCGTCGTAGCAAATAACAATTCAGATGTGGCCTGTGGCTGGCCTTCAATATTTAGCAGCATAAATCAGTTTAGCTTAAAATATTCTGGTGCTTTCAAGTTTCAACCAAACTTGGTTCACCTTTGATATTGCACTAATCTACCAGCAGTCAATCGTAATAGCTTCAGGTACTTCAGCAGTGCAATATGCACAGAGAACTGAAAGTGTACACCACAATGATAGGCTTATAAAACAATATTACAGGGCAAATTATGGCGCAGCCAAGGTTCATACATGGAACAGTGATCACTTTATTGTATTTAAAAATATGTAACTATTTTGGATAACTGGAGCTCCACAAAACATGGAATTGCATTATCAGTGGAGCTAAGTGGTAGAAGTAATGCTGGCTATATGATTAATTGTAATAGTAAGTTCAGTATTGTGTCAAATTTACAGGACGCGTATCCAAATACCAATGTGTTTAGCTTTACATCCAGTTTCCCAGCTTCTGACTTCATGAAGTTATGAGGTGGAAAATTCTAACTTGTTCCTACTTATCCAACTAATTCAGGGTTCTACCTTGATTCTTGGAGCAACAAGTTGGTTTAAATATCATGTACAAGCTACCATTACACCTAGTTGGCTAGTTTTTTTTTAAAAGGCAAGAGTGTTGCATAGATGTGGTATCTCACCAGAATGCAGCCATTTCACTATCAGGCAGCTGCTCATAGAGCGATTCATAAAATATCCTCAATGGATCCCTCTGTAACAAGAAAAACAAGTATTACTCGTATGAAAGGAATCAGAACATATCAGATAGGGAAATGTCATAATGGTTATACTTCGGGAGGGGGATCATGTTTCTGCCCTGGCAATTCATACACCTTTCTCTCCTTCAACACAACAGCCTTATTTTCATCGTTCTTGACACCAACCTTCTTTATTTTCTTTTCCTCCTTCAACGAATCAAGAAAATAATTTAGCAACTCAACAACACAACACAAATCACGAAAATGGCAAATAAATCACGAAAATGGCATACCTTGGTATCTTTTGGTTTCTTATTAATCTTGGAGACTTTGGGAGTACTAGCAGCTGCACTTTTCTTCTGCGATTTTGGCTGAAAATTTCGCAACTACTAACCTCAACAGCAGAATCGAAGAGAATAAATAAATCTTGAACAAGATAAGAAATATGAAACCACCTTGCATTCATCATCAGAACCGCCTTCTTCTTTCTTTACTTTAGAAGCCTTCACCTTGCCACTGGAAGCGCTTTTCTGCTTCTCATTTCCCTACAAGACAGAGCAATGTTATCTTTATACAAGGCAAGAAAGACTGGGATAAACAGGTAAATAGCATCCAATACAGCAAGTTAAAGGTAGTTTTGCCACAAGCAAATAAAATAAAATGGATATGCTCTTGACCACCCTCCCATTTTCTGTCTAATTGAAAATGTCCAGATCCAATAAAAGGCTGGCCAATTTGTTTACGAACCCTCAGTAATCACAATGACAATGGTTTCATAAGAAACGCTCAAATATAAATCAAACAATTGAATCAAACCTTCTTGCCCCGAGAACTCGAAATCGGAGTGTACTCATATTCCTCGTCGCCGTCGTCGTCGTCTTCTTCTTCCTCCTCTTCGTATTCCTCCTCCGCCTCCTTTTTCTCCTTCCTTGCACCCACATTGCTCGCTTTTATTGCACGACGGGCGAGCGGAAGGTCATCGTCGTCCTCCTCCTGCACCTCCTTCTTGCCCTTGGAGGCAGCACTCGCCCCGCTCGGTTTCTTCTGAACACGAGAGAACGACAGCGGCACGTTGTCTTCGACGTCTGAGTCCTCGTACGCCATCCCGGGCGGATTGTGCAGCGCCGCAGTGCCTGCGGAAGCGGCGGCGGCGTCGTATTCTCCGGCCATGGCTGAGGTGGTGGTGGGGCGAGGGTTTCGGATTTTCGCGGATGGTTTTGAGGGGGAATGGGGAGAGACCCTAGCTGGTGGATAGGAGGAACAACGACAGGGGATGGAGACCCGGGGAGGAAGGATGCCTTCACCAGCGCCGGCGGTCGGGCGGCGGCGCTGGGTCGCTTGCGCCTACCGGTCGATGGGGAAGAGACGGTGGCGGCGGCTCCTGTGGTCCGGACGAAGGAAGGGGAAGAGACGAAGGGGTTCAATCCGGGATGACCAAGTTGGGCCGGTACTAGGCTGGGCTGGTAAGGACCGCTAGGAAGGCCCAAATGACCAAGTTGGACCACGCGGGCTTCGTTGGACTGGACGGCGAACAACTAAACTTGTCGTGGTGGTATTTTCGTCAATCATTAATTAACGGGCACCTTCCCGCGTGGCTCCGTAGAGCTCATTTTTGCAGTGCTCTGAATCCGTCATGTATCACGTTTTTACTGTGTCCCATGAGAAACAATAATTGTGATTGCGCGCGGACTCTCATGTGGCTGCGCACGAACCTATGGCTTGGATTGTGGGCTGAAAAAACTGTGGTTCTGTCTGAAAAAACTATGACTGTGACTGAAAAATTGCACTGTGCCAAAGGTTGTGGCTGAAAAAACTGTGGTTGTGGGTGAAAAAACTGTGACTGAAAAATTGGGTTGTGGGCTTTGTGGCAGGGACTGAGGCTAAAAAACTGGGCTGTGGCAGGACTGTAGCAGAAAAAACTATGGCTATGGAAGGACTGTGGCTGCGCATGTAGCCATGGTTGCGGCTGTGTTCCGGAAGGCGTCACGTGTCATCCGCTGAAAGACAAAAAAAAACGAAGCGCGCCAGAACGTGACACTCGACGCGCTTGAAGCGCGTGCGAGTGACCTCTGCAACGGATACCCTCTATTTAGTTTCTCTCGGTATTTTCACTTCTTCACCACAAAATTACTAATTTACAAGTACTCGTAGCAACGAACAGGTCTATCGACTATCGTCTCCGCGCTCGATAAGTGGTGTTTCTCGTGCACATCAAGTGGCGCGATGTGGTGATTCTTTTTTTTTCTCTTTTCTCGACGCACGCGGTGTGCCTTTCGTGAAAATACATTCGTGTCTCCCGTGGAAGCACGGTCGTGCTTCTTTTTTAGAAGCACGACTCATGCATTTTTTTAGAAGCACGGTTCGTGCATTTTTTTAGAAGCATGATCGTGCCTCTTTTTAGAGGCACGCGGTGTGCTTCTCACGTAAGCTAATTCGTGCCTCCTGCGAAGGCATGATCGTGTCTTTTTTAGAGGCACGACTCGTGCTTATTTTTTAGAGGCACGACTTGTGCTTATTTTTTAGAGGCACGACTTGTGCCCTCCTGCGGAAGCAGATTCGTGCCTCCCACGGAGTCAAGGTCGTGCCTCTTTTTTCTAGAATTTTTTTTTCTTCATCAAAACATATATAAAATGTGTGAAAACCGGGAAAGCCGAAAAAAACACCAAAAATACGTACACAAAAATAATAATAAATGAAATCCCGAGGACACGCTTTGGACACGACACGCGACGCACTGTAAGATTACCAAATCGTTCGTTGCGCGGACCGTGAACGAGTACTCCACAATTAGTTGTTCTCTCTTCACCACCCACGGGCCACTAAGGGTCTGAGCCTGGTATTATCATTTTTTTTGCTTATTTTCTGTTTTCTTTAAAAATATATTTTGTTTTGACATTGATTTACATATATATTATTTCGAAAAATAACAAAAAATAAATAAATAACGGCCATTCTAGGCGTCATCTGGCTGATGCGAGCCAGTCGTAAACCTCCTCGCATCATTGGATGAGGCATTGTGCAGTCGTTTGGTTTGTGCGTGAATCGCATGTGAAACCCAGCCAAAATTGACCCTTCATCTCTGCAGCGCAACATTCCTCCATTGCTCATCGCCCTCCCTTCTCGTGATGTCGCCTGCTACAGGAACCACGTACAAGCATCGCCGTGTAGCAGATGGCGATCAACGAGATCAGAAGGTCACCTTCCTCGCAAGAAAAACGCGTTATATTGAAGCTTCTTCCATCAACGAGATCAGCAGGTTGGGGCATCACACACATTGCATTGCATCTCCCCCGCCAGTGAGATTTTTGGTTACCAGCACCACCCGCTTTGCATTGCAAATTTGCCGTCACTGGCGACATATGCGGGTCGTAGCACCATGTGTGTTGCACTGCAGCTCCGTTAACCGGCACGTCCATGGGTACGTGGTGGCACGCATTACACTTCAACATCACCCGATCACCAGCGAGATGCGCGTAGTCGCACCATTTGCTATTGGTTTGCAACACTATGAGCGCGCCACGCCAGGTGTCAGTTTGCAGCACCACGAACTCCGTCACTCGACAAGATCCATGGCCAGACGACGCAGGTTTGCAGCATGACGACCCTTCTACAATACTGTTTCTCGATGTCCTTGTTGCGGTGTGGCAACCATCTAATGGTAGCCAGCATCATCTTGCAAGACGCTGCCCTCGATGACCGCCCTTGCTCCAGCGTCGCTCTTCGGCATGCAATAGTATGGCACCACCTAGCAGCAATGTTGGGTTGATGCATGTGACTGACGAGAGCGCAAAAGAATTAGCGTGGCGCAGGGAGGCTTTCCAACGAGCTTCGAGACGATGCATTTGTGGACGAAGTGTGTAGAGATCGAGGGGTAGAGGAGGATGAGGTCCGTAGAAGGACGGTGAGGCTTCTAGATAAGAGGGTAAGAGATTATTGGAAATATGCCCTAGATGCAATAAAAGGTTTATGTTTTTGTGCTATAACTGTTATGTTTTTTGGATTTGCATATAAATGAATTTCGGAGGAAAACCTGTATGCACATGTGGAGATATAAACATAAAGGTGTACCTAGTCCCGCCTCTAAGACTAGCACATATGTTACAAATGGTTTTGTTTTCTTGATCATGAATATTCTACTCCCTCCGATTTATAAAAAGTGTCGCACATTTTGTACTAAGTTAATACAAACTTTATACTAAGTGGGCGACACTTTTTATGGATCCAAGGGAGTACATTTTACTCCTATCGAACGAAACCCCCTCCACCGATTTTCTATCGAGGGCGAACGCAAACCGTGCGCGCTGGAAAAAAACCGACGTAGAGAGCACAAACCAGGCCACTCCCCTCACACCCTCCGCAATCTCTATCCCTAACCTCTTCTTTCTTTCTCTCCCGAGCCCGTGCTCTCTCAATCCCCTTTTCTCTCATCCGGTTGCCGGGCGATTCCGGCACGCTCCGGCTATCCCGGCCGTGGCCATAACCATCCATGGCTCCGGCCTGCGACAGCGCGTCGACTGGTCCGCGCAGATCCATCATCCCCTTCCTCCTGTGGTCGCCCCCTTTGATTTCCCGTGGCTAGGGTTCCGGTGACGCGCGGCGTAGAGGTCTCCGGCATGCTCCGGTGGCCTCCCCCGGCCTTCCCCGGTGCCTCTGTGGCGCTCCTCCACGCCGTTCTCTCCTGATGACCGCGCAAGTCGACGGGGCAGCGCGGTGGCGTAACCCCGACGCCCGTGCCGCCGTGGATCCTCGTGCTGCACGTCCTTCTCGCCGTCTTGGACGGCGGCGGGGCATTGATCTGCATCGGCTACAACCCCTGTGTGGTGAGTTCCTCCCTTCTCCTCTTCTTCTTCTATGAACTTCCCCTGTGTCTACTCGGTGGCTGTGATGCACTGATTCTACATCTGTGAGTTGCTCACCACTCCTCTGTGAATTCCTCAGGCTGGATTGAGGGCAGGACCGGGGGGTTGAGGTCGTGAGGGCGTACGATGCGATCAATAATACCTCTCCCGGAGCAACACGGCGAAGGCTACAACATTTTTTTCGGTGGTCTTCTCTTTCCTTTCTATGTCTGTGAGCAATCAAATACCGTTTGCAACTCAACTCCCTGCATGTTCAATGCATCAGTGTGAATATCACTTGTGTCGGAGGAGGATTGCAATCTGGAACCTGTGGAAGACAGGAAGAGTTCCAAGGACTTCGTATTGATCGACCCTAAGAAAATGAGACCAGTATTCGTGCATCAGGCCTTTGGATATTGCTCTTGTTCTCATCATGAAGGGAAGCTGCGCGCGGGCTGTGGGTGTGCTGACAAATGACAAGCTTAGTGAGAGAAGGAGCTGGTGATGTTCTGCGTGGCCAACATGTTGGTTCCTATCGCCCAACATCTCCGTGGAGAAGGAGGCCGGTATGTAATATTGCTCCTCAACTTGCACTGCCTATACAACACATTACCTGGACGCCATGGCCGTGGACACGCTCCTACTCCACACAAGGCTCACTAAGTTTTTATTTGCAAGGCAATCTAAAATTTTAGCATGTACAATTTCTAGAAGGACAAGTATCTTTGTGAGGAACATCTTTGTCAGAAGTTGAAAGAACTGCCTATGCATTAGTTGAGCTCTAATCAGCTAGCTTTAGCATGGATTATGCACTGATAGTATGGCACGTGGTGAACTAATTTCTAATCTCATTGTCGTATTGTTCTAATCAATTTGTGTTAGGATGAACTAAGAGTTTAGTGTTAGCATTCAGTTTTTTGTTACATGCAAAATGAATATATTCAGGTAATTTTGTTTGCTTTCCTTACTTCTTTTGGCTGTAATTTAGACGATTTTGAAACAAGTGGAGGGCCCATCAGAGCAACCGAATGAAACTACGGAAGATCTTAGACTTGAAAACTGTGATATGCATATGGACACTGGAATCTACTCATATATGTACATGTCTTTCATACACTGTTTGAATGGTCCAGGAACATGTTTATTTCCGTGTGGGTTAATTCTGTCCAAAGATTGTGTGTTCTGTGTCCATAAATATCAGATCGATTTTTCCTTGATACTACTTAATATACTATTTCTGTAGCCTAAAACAATCTGAATTATTTTAGGGCCTGTCCGTGGTTTGTGTTACATATCCTGACGGCAAAAATTTCTGCCATCCTACAAAGTTTTATGGTTTGGAGATGACATGCACCCAGTATGTGGTGTGTGTCAATGAGACATCAGTGAGGCATGTACTGCACTTTGTTCAGTGTGTTACAAAATATTGGAAAAAATGGGTATGACAATGTTTAGTCCATGCTTTGCGCCATGGATATGCATGATGTTTGTCCTATTGTTTTGTTGAGTAGGTTTTAGAAATTATGATTAATATTATTGACTCCAACAATGTGTCTCCGTGCAGTAATTTCTGATCTTTCATTCTAATATATCTGCTTACCTAGGTCCCTCTCCTACATGCTTTCTACACGAATAATGTGGCACAAAATCGGGATTAGAAGCATCCATGTCTCCTTTTTAATTATGTTTCATGCTAATCGGTTCTAAAAGTGATGCTAAATTAATAGTGTGTATTTTTTTTTATGTCAAGCTGATATATCTCAAGAATTGGCATCTGATGCATACTCTGATGTGTAGTAGATGAGGCCATGAAAGCACCTAGAGAAATATGAGTCCTTTTATTAGTGAGACACTACATATGCAGATATAGGTACAGAGTTAACTGCATATTATGGCTGAATGGAAATTTGAGGATTCTTGCCTACCTTACGACCTTGCCTTCTAGCTTGCATCATTGTGCAGTTCAAAATTTCACATATTGAATTCCATGAACATTTGGTCCATCATTATTTTTCTGTTATATTGGTCTGGATCACATAATGCATGCCACGAGTGTACAACCCAAATTATACTGTGCCATCTTCTCCTCTTTGTTATAGTTTATATACTGATCATGTCGTTCTTTTGTGTTTTCTCATGGAAAATAATGGGTTTTGCAATTAAATACCTTGCATCTTGGATGCCATTTTTATATCCTTTGTAAAGTATAGTAAGTTTGAAAATTATAAAAATGGTGGCGTCTAATTTTGTCATAGCATGTTGCTTTAACACTTTTTATCTCCTTTGTAATGAGCAAATAGTGAATAGTGGGACCCCTTTTGTGAATTAAGCATCATTCAGAGTGGGACCCCTTTTGTGAATTAAGCATCATTCAGAGTGGGACCCCTTTTGTGAATTAAGCATCATTCAGAGAAGACAATAACTATGTAGCTTGCATGCACGGAGGTACATACTTGGAGTTGGAGAATAAATATTTATAATTCATTCACGTAGGTAGGTCATACGTATTTTTATGTTGCTTTGTTCTTAAGTAAAGTTGATCGTAGGGTGTGTGCCCTATTCAAACAATAAATAATATACAGTTTCCTTGTGTTGCAAATATAACTCAATTTTTTCAAAGGACAAAGTTGCTCTATACACTTCATTTCTATTGAACTATATGCGATTTTGGGTTTATATTAATGGGCATTGGCTATTGTTGTCATTCAAATGCTTTCTTGCAGCAGAAGGAACTGTTATGTGTAGCACAATGCCTTGCAGTTTATAGACTGATAACTTTAATACTCCTACTAATGTAACTGGTGAGTATTTCCTATCATATAAATAAACTGAACATCACATTTTGTGGTTTTTGTCTGCCCTCCTGAGAACCTTAGAACCCTTCTTGGAAGACTATGTTAACCCGTCATTTTTTTTGTTTATTGTCCAAAAATTTCTTCAAATCACATGATCATGACCATACATGTTGTATATGCATTTTTAATCCTGTGTACTTGTGACCTCACTTATGCATTATACAGTCACTTTGCTAACAAAATTTTGAATGTACACGTCACAGGTAAAAATTTAGACATATTATATCTATAATATGTCATTTCTTGGTCACTTGAAATGCATACCCTATTTTCCTTTAACCATTTTGTAACCCTTTGCAGAATAGTCTGGGAAGGATCGCAACATTGTCTACTCATCGGATGGGAATTCTGTATTTGTTGTCTATCGTGTGCCTCTCTATGTAACTGATGCAGAGGTAACCTTCTTTGCTTGGGAGTTTTATTTGGTTCAGTTTGTTGAATCTGGTTTGGGTTTACAATGATCTTGCATACTCAGTTTATGAGTGTATAACCTGTTTGTAGGTCCTACTATTTGATGAGTGGACGCCAACCAATGAGGACACAGAGACAATAGCGATGCTTCGCGCTGCGGTGGCGGCAAGGAGGCCATCGACGAAGACGGCAATGGTGGGTGGTTTTTAACAAAAGCGGTGTGGGGATGGACCCATTCTCCATTGCTTTTTTTTGAAATTTCATGCTTTCAATTACATTCTCTATATGATCAAATACATATTTACATAACAAGCACTACCTGAATTATATGTTTTATTTGTTGGTTGATACACAAATTATTTTCACAAGTTTCTTCCTATGAGCTTTACTATACTAGAACTTCAGAGCATATCTGTTGTTCCTTTGAGAGACATCCGAAAATAGATTACAAAGAATCCTTACAAAAAAATCAAACCATCTGCACAGAAAAAAATCCTTAAGATTCATATCCTGTGAAATCCAAGGAGACTCTCCTCAATGGAACGGACCCTCGGCATATATTTAACTATGTTTACCAGTTGTTCTTATAAGAGGCATCATACATATGTAGGTTATAAGATCTGATAAACTTTCTTTGTTTTAGTGTGATTAATCTGATGTCCACACACCTCACCGCCTCCTTTGGCGACCTCGACGCTGAGCTCGCCGTCGACCTCGACGTCCTCCCCGCCATCTTTTGGTGGCCGGCTGCGGAGTGGCCTCTCTGGTGCACCGCTGCTCCGTGTGCCCACACCAAGATCCTGAAGAACCATCAGATCGCGCCAGGCTCCTTAAGAACCATCAGCTGATGCATAGTTCAGTGTTCACAGCCTGTAGTTTAGATATTCACGGCCTGTATTTAGCTGTGGTCAGTAGTGACAACACATGATTCATGCTGGAGTTCAGTAAAAGAACATGTGCTAAATGACAGTGACATGTTTAATCTTATTGCAAGTTCAGAGTCAATTTCATTTGAGAAAGCTAAATGGGAGTTAATTACGGAAGAACTTTTTTTAGTGTGGTGTCAATCTACTATGCACTACTACAACAGTTCAACTACTCCTTATTTACAATCAGATTGTATGCAGTCTCAGATCTTATCAAATTGCATACAACCTTGACTATCAAAACCAAATTGCATACAAATTTCAGAGGAATGTATCACACATAACTGATGGCACAAAATTTTCAGGACCAGAAATTTCCTGATTTTTTTCTTCACATTTTCAGTACAACAAATGGATATACTAGAATGCTATCAAGAATTTTACAGAAATCATAAATACTGCAAGGTAAGAGCAGATAGTACCACATTTAAACTCTTCATACTCAGTAAGCTAAATCAAGGAATATTTTTTATAAAGTCCAATGAAGAAAGTAGAATGAGCATAGACAAAGTAAATGTAAAAAGGCATCTCCGTGCTAGGGTTTGTGGTGGGGGTTGTGAATCCCTGGAATCTATGTAGGGGAATGAGGATGTGTTGGCACAAGGCAGAGACTAGTCGTAGTTTGCCGACGGGGTGGACGGGAGTCACAAGGGAACGAAGGGGATGAGACTGTGGGTTGGGTCGGGAAAACATGTCGGATGATTTTGCAAAATTGTTGTCACGACAATTATTTCGGAACGAAGGGAGTACCAAATGAAGATGTGGGCTTTTGGTTGTGTTGTTCTTGTCTTCTATTTCTACCTATTTGTTGGGAAAGACCCAATACCAGGGTTTATGAGTCTCTTGTAATGGTCAAGCTCTAAAGTTTAAATAATTAATTCTTTTGAGTGTTGTGTTTAGCTTGTTGCAAGGAATTGAAGAGTGGATTAGTTGTAGTCTATCAGACAATCAATTAGGTGGAAATACAATGTATGTGTGTGTCTGAGAGAGTCACTTTAGCCCTTATATCTTAAAAAAAACATAAAAATAATCATGTTTAGGCCTATGTATAAAAAATAGATCGTGTTGACTATCTTTTGTATACATATATGAAATTTAACATGCATTGTATTTATATATAATTTAAACAAAATGTTTTAAAAGCCCGTCGCAACGCACGGGCATTCTACTAGTACCGGTAACATATGAGAGCACATTGTTATCAGAACCAGGGTGCTCGACCGACCCGATTGTATGATTTACTTTGAGATTACATCGTCATTATGCAATGAGTAATATCATCAAAGAAGTTGATATATGCATGTATCTCTAAATATCATGAGAATGTTGATTACCTTCATGCCGGAAGGTGTAATTTGAATATGTCTAATGTTATCTGTAAATGCATGGTGACAATAATGATAGTTCTCAGGTACACTCGAAAAGTATGTTTAGGGATTTGATAGTTCAACTTGAGAATTTGCTCATCTGACGATGCAGAGTTATTATTAGGGTCCTCCGGTATTATGGTATCCATCACGTCTATTGATGGGTGTAGAAACACCTTGTGACGCCCCCAAAATCAGACCGTGTACAGTAATCATACACGCAAGGTACACGATCGAGATCAGGGACTCACGGTGAGATATCACAACACAACTCTACAAATAAAATAATACAAGCTGTTTAATACAAACCAGGGGCCACGAGGGCTCGAATACAACAGCTCGAGAGCACAAAGTCAGTGGAAGCAATAGTATCTGAGTACAGACACAAGGATACAAGGTTGCCTTAAGAAGGCTAGCACAAATATCAACAACGATCGAAAAGGCGAGGCCTCCTGCCTGGGAACCTCCAAACTACTCCTGGTCAAAGGGGAACTCGACGTCGTAGAAGGCATCGGGGATCTTCACGTTGCGGTGGTCGACATCGGGGATCTCCTGCTCCTGGGCTCCAACGTCGACTGCAGCGGCCGATCAGGCAAAACAAAAGGGGGGAAATAAAGCAAGGGTGAGTATCTAGCATACCCGCGAGTCTTACGTCCGCTACTAAGCATTTATGCATTTGTATCAAATGGAAAGGGGAGGCTGTATATAGTGGACTGCAAGGTAGAAAGTTCAGAGCAAGGAAGAAAAGCTAGGCCTATCGAAGACTAGCATCTTCCGACGAGTCTTGCAGCATGAGGTAAGAATCAGCCAACAGTTTAATATAACAGTAATGAAAGTAACAATGCAGCAGAAGTTGCTGCAGCATTGTATAATAATAAGTTGTAATCATAATTAACAATGCCTCCGAGTTCCCTCCCGCGACATCCCCGCGAGGGAGAAAACCCGGAACCAACAGTTTAATAGTAGTAGTTTGTAGTGATAGGATCTGGCTTCAGCATAAAGCGTCCTGTTACCGTGGACACGGCTATCGATAGATTAATCTTCCCTGCAGGGGTGCACTAGTGTGACACTACACGCTCGGATCTCCAGGGTGGCGTACACCTGGTTAGGGAGCACCCCACCGAGGCTATCCGACACAACGCAGTCCATCCCACGACTCATCAGAGAGTTCCCCGCCGGTCTACAGCCCTAAGTGCAAGGGGGTCATGGGCCTATCACCCCTCGCTCTCCGGGTCGTTGCGAGGAGGATGAATTCCAACGCCGCAGCGCGATCCGTCCCTGCCGTAATGCTGAACTGGACGTCTTTCAGAGCTTTCAAACGAGGCTACATTGCGGAGGCGCCCAAACGCGTAATCCCACGTATAGGTAGTGCGTACAAGCCAAAAGGCTACTCAAGTCATCCGCCGAACCCGTTAAGCATTTTATTAGTTTTCTGTCGAGACAACCGTTATCGTTGCCCCTTATTGAATGAGTCGCGGACAACGACAGCAGTCAGGACCACCAGTAACGTCGGTGCCTGCCCTGACGTCCCACCAACTCGTGCGGTTACCAACAAGGTGAACCGTCTCCTTACCTTGTCTCGCGTTTGCTCCGAAGAGCTCGACTTTCGTACAACAGGAAATCCTTCGGCCACGAACAGTACCAGGCCCGCCGCACACCGGTGGAATACACCTGACCTGTCGTTCCGCTAAGATACCCTGCGCGGGCACCGTTGGGTCACCCGACTCCTTACCTGTAAGGACACCAGTTGATTCGAGTGCCTACCATCAAGTGAAACCAGGAGGAATCACCCTCGATGGTACACTTGAAGAGGTTCGACAGAGACATCAGCGGAATGAACTAAAGAGGAATATTCTCGTATCACCCCGGTGGTGCCGAGACACCAGCGGAATGAACTAAAGAGGAATACCCTCGTATCATCCCAGTGATGCTACGCTACTGAGCCGACGAGAGTGAAATACGAGTCCATCCACCCGTAAGTCATACTCGAAGCGACTCGGCAGAGTCTCGCCGTTGTAGGTTCCCTAGGGCGTCTGCATTGATCCGTACCTGTTGCAGTTATAATATTTTCTAATCCGCGTTCACTCACCAGAGTGATCACGGCCCGCTATCTAATCCTAGCTAACAATGCGCAGGGTTTACTGCTGAATATTATATATATTTATAAGGCAGCATAGGATATATGAAGGTACATCAAGGGGCGACAAAAACATGCTATGCAATTGAATAGGATTGTAACGTAGCAGCAGCAGTAACCATGCCTAGTGCAAGAAAAGTACGGAAAGGTAGGTGATATCTGGGGAAGGAAAATGGCTCTGCTTGCCTGGAAGCTCGACGGTAGAGGAACGGTCGTCGACGAAGTAGTCGAACTCAGCAGCGGTGTAGTCGGCGGCAGCAACGAGGTCTATCGGAGAATAAAGGGGGAAGAAACAATAAATACACATCAATAATAGCAATACAATTGTATGACATAGCAGATATAAAGCAACGGGGTTCTAACGCAGTGTTCGGTGATTTGCTCGGAGCAGAAATTTATCCGGGGATGACTCATCAGTACCGGTTGATTACCGGACCGATGATCCGGAGGGGAAGGTTCCATGTCTGCAGTGTTAGAGACATCTGACAGACATGTGGATGGTGTATCCGTGTTAGTTGATCCATTCTGAGCAACTTTCATGTTCAGAACAGTTTCATCCGGGTAGTTTGCCGGTATCGGGCAATCAACGGATAGTCGGTCCGGAGGGGGACGGTTCGATGTTCGTAGTGTTAGAGGGGTGTGGTAGACATACGGATAGCGTATCCGTATTCGGTATATTTTTCCGATCAATTTTGATATACAAATTATTTTCATCGGAGTTACGGTTTAAAAGATATTAAATTTCTAATATTTAAATCATTTAAATCAATTTTCTTAATTTCTTTTAATATTTAAATGCAACATTATCCAAAAGCTTATCCACAACAGTACTAACAAGTGGGGCCACCTTGTCATAGGCTGAGGCCTTTGACTGGTCAAACTGACTAGGGGTCCCACATGTCATTCACTGATTGCATATAACTCTATTTTAATAATCCTAAATATCAAGTGGGACCCAGCTGTCATTGTAACAATGGCATAATAAACTGATTAATCTTAAACATGGGTTATCTTAAGGGCTGGGCCCAGTGTCAGTGAGGGATTAGGGGGCTAGTTAACAGGGCGGTTAGGCTAATTAAAACTAGGGTACCCCACATGTCAGTGAGTCACCCCAGTGGCTACCCAGCCGTGCACATCGTTGAGGCAGAGCACGGCGAGGCCGCCACTCCGGCGAGATTGGGCGGAGGAGCCGCGACGGGGAGCACGGGTACTTGGTCTCATGTGCAGGCGCTACGGCGTGGGGGGGGGGGGCAGAGGGCAAGACGTAGTCCAGTGACCACGTGCTCGCCGGTGGCCCATCGCGGCGTCGACAGCCGCAGCGAACGAGTGATGGAAGATGTGCGCAGCGCAAGGAGCAACAGGGAGAGAGGGGAGGGAGCGGCGCTCACTGGGAGGCTCGAGGGAGGGCTCGGGGAGGCCTGGGGGAACGCCGCCGAGGACTTTGTGCGACGGGTCGCCGGCCATGGCGGGGAGGCCGGGCCCTATTCCGGTGATGCAGAGGGCTGCGGCGGCGGTGGACTGCCAGGGGCGGCAAGAACGGCGGTGGGGAGGCGCGTGGACGAGCACATGGTCGCCGGGGAGGCCGCCGCGCCGGTGACAAGGACACACCCACGGCGAGCTCGGCCGAGCGAGGCAGGGGGCAAGCATCGAGGGGGAGAGAGGACGAGCGGGGGGGGGGGGGGCAGCGTAGTGCGGAGGCTAGGCCTGCCGGCGGCGGCCGGAACCAGGCCGACGTAGCCGCCGCTGCGGTTCCAGAGGAGGGAGGGGATCGGGGTGGGAGAGGGGAGATCGAGAGAGATGGCCGGCTCGGGAGGGTTGGAGTCGGGAGAGAGAATGGGGATCGTGGGGGGGGGGGGGGGGTTGACTCGGGGAGAGGTGGGCTGGCCAGGGGGGTTCGGCTTGGTGGGCCTATTGCCCAATGGCGCAAGATAGGAGTTTAACATTTTATTTATTTATTCTTTTCTTTCCTTTATGTTCCTGGTTAGTTTAGCCACATTTTGATTTTTGTAAAATATGAGCCTTGCTCCAATATTAGTGTTAGGTAATATACAGTGGCTACTTAAAGTTTGAACTGTAAATAAAATCATTCATCATTTTATTTAAATAATTATTATTTAATTTGGACTGTTTAATCTACTATTTTATTTTTTTGCATTATTTTATAGCACAATAAATAACAACAACAATACCAACATGGTCCAGAGATTATTAGTGAATTTATAAAAGTGGTTGGGCAATTTTTGGACAAACTTTAATTGTCACCTAGGTTTTAATATTGCACCCAAGGCATTTCAAGATTTGATTTGAATTCAAATGAAAAGGGTTGGACTTTTTATTGATTCATGATGAGCAAGGTCCATGATCACATTGCTTTTGAATATCACCCAACATGATTATTGAAAGGATCAATGCAAAGGTGATCAAAGTGAAATTAGCAACAGTGATTTGATTGTAGCAAAAGGATTACTGTTCCAACAACAGTGATTACTGTTGGGTTACTGTAGCGTGACACCCAGGGTGTTACAAATCTCCCCCACTACAAGAATTCTCGTCCCGAGAATTTGAGTGGTAGAAGAAAAGAAAAATCCGTATTTTTCGCGAAGGCGAACTTCACGTTCAGGAGTGGCTTCATGCTCAACATGATTTGACCACCGAACCTTAACGAACTCAACTGTGTTTTAGAGGTCATGGTAGAGTTCACCATCTCACCGAAGGGTGAAAAGGTTAACAACTCTAGTGTGTCAATAGATTGTAGCCGTCTGGGTTTTCAACCAAACCATCACCAAAACAAGGTTGATGGTGGCCGACTTGAGACTATGTGGGTGGGGGTAGCAAGGAGCCCAACTCCTTCAACTCCGAGGGTGATGTTAGGAGCCATTAGGCCAACGGGGATGCATTCGAGGGTCACGACGGATTACTAGGGTATGCGTAGTACATCGAGATAATAAAAGAACGCATGAGAAGTCTCAGGCGGATATGCATGCATTCGATGCCGATAACGGATGATGAAAAGGGGTCCAGAGCATCAGGCATAAACACTGAGTCTGATACCAAATGAACATCACAAAGCAGGTGACAAGATTCAGGTTTCGATCTTGTGGAACTGTGGGTTATGGGCTCAAGTTGAATAAGAAGGGTGGCGAAATTCCAAGCGATCGCGATGCAAGGTCTGTCCGGGAACAGTTTGTCAGCTTTGTCGGTAACAAGGTTGGTACCAAGGGTGAGGGAAGAAGAGAACCACTTGGCAAAATTCTCGTCCATCGGTGGTAACCGAAAGGTTATCCATGATAGTAACAGGTTGTACCGACAGAGGAGTACGTCGAAGTGTTTACATAAGCAAGGGATTATCACTGCTCAGATAAGATACATTACAAGAAAGGTTAAACAGGCCAATGGAAAGGAAATTGTGATGATACACAAGTGTCAGGTGTATATCTTTCCCAAGGAAAAGCAGAGCACGATATACTCGACCAAGTTGTATTGGCAGGGAGTCAAGGGAGGTTGTCGATGATAAAACAGATCATCGAGGGCAAGGATGGTATTTCACACGATGAATCCAATTGACACATGGGAGAAGCCATGTAAGATTAGTCAGATAATAATCCACCAAAGGTCGGATGGTTCGCAAAGAATCTGATGTGAGTATCGACACTCAACCAGAAGGAGAAAGAATGCAAAGGCATCGGGTGATAGAAACATCAGAATAATTCGATGCTTAAGTGCAAAGGAATTATGATTTCCAGATCGCAAATTCATACAGACTTATCGATGATAGGGGATTGCAAAGGCGATAAACACATAGGATTTTGGGAATTTATCGGAGAGTAATCTTCGGAATCTTCAGGTGAAGCAAGCGATCATCTTGAATGCAGGGCTCTCCGGGTACATGCGACCACGAGATCCTAATGTCAGAGTTAGTAAAATCCCTAACCCGAAAAGATGAGAGAGCGGAGTCCCAGAGTAAAGGTACGGAGAAAAGGATCATAATACCACCAAGTTTGCGGCATGGGCCGATAAGCCACATGACACTGTTAGTAAACTAGTTTTGCAAAGACTAGACTCGACTTCGACCAAGGAGTTGGAAGGGGGTGTCCTACAGGCAGTCGGCTCTAATACCAACTTGTGACGCCCCCAAAATCAGACCGTGTACAGTAATCATACACGCAAGGTACACGATCGAGATCAGGGACTCACGGTGAGATATCACAATACAACTCTACAAATAAAATAATACAAGCTGTTTAATACAAGCCAGGGGCCACGAGGGCTCGAATACAACAGCTCGAGAGCACAAAGTAAGCGGAAGCAATAGTATCTGAGTACGGACACAAGGATACAAGGTTGCCTTAAGAAGGCTAGCACAAATATCAACAACGATCGAAAAGGCGAGGCCTCCTGCCTGGGAACCTCCAAACTACTCCTGGTCAAAGGGGAACTCGACGTCGTAGAAGGCATCGGGGATCTTCACGTTGCGGTGGTCGACATCGGGGATCTCCTGCTCCTGGGCTCTAACGTCGACTGCAGCGGCCGATCAGGCAAAACAAAAGGGGGGAAATAAAGCAAGGGTGAGTATCTAGCATACCCGCGAGTCTTACGTCCGCTACTAAGCATTTATGCATTTGTATCAAATGGAAAGGGGAGGCTGTATATAGTGGACTGCAAGGTAGAAAGTTCAGAGCAAGGAAGAAAAGCTAGGCCTATCGAAGACTAGCATCTTCCGACGAGTCTTGCAGCATGAGGTAAGAATCAGCCAACAGTTTAATATAACAGTAATGAAAGTAACAATGCAGCAGAAGTTGCTGCAACATTGTATAATAATAAGTTGTAATCATAATTAACAATGCCTCCGAGTTCCCTCCCGCGACATCCCCGCGAGGGAGAAAACCCGGAACCAACAGTTTAATAGTAGTAGTTTGTAGTGATAGGATCTGGCTTCAGCATAAAGCGTCCTGTTACCGTGGACACGGCTATCGATAGATTAATCTTCCCTGCAGGGGTGCACTAGTGTGACACTACACGCCCGGATCTCCAGGGTGGCGTACACCTGGTTAGGGAGCACCCCACCGAGGCTATCCGACACAACGCAGTCCATCCTACGACTCATCAGAGAGTTCCCCGCCGGTCTACAGCCCTAAGTGCAAGGGGGTCATGGGCCTATCACCCCTCGCTCTCCGGGTCGTTGCGAGGAGGGTGAATTCCAACGCCGCAGCGCGATCCGTCCCTGCCGCAATGCTGAACTGGACGTCTTTCAGAGCTTTCAAACGAGGCTACATTGTGGAGGCGCCCAAACGCGTAATCCCACGTATAGGTAGTGCGTACAAGCCAAAAGGCTACTCAAGTCATCCGCCGAACCCATTAAGCATTTTATTAGTTTTCTGTCGAGACAACCGTTATCGTTGCCCCTTATTGAATGAGTCGCGGACAACGACAGCAGTCAGGACCACCAGTAACGTCGGTGCCTGCCCTGACGTCCCACCAACTCGTGCGGTTACCAACAAGGTGAACCGTCTCCTTACCTTGTCTCGCGTTTGCTCCGAAGAGCTCGACTTTCGTACAACAGGAAATCCTTCGGCCACGAACAGTACCAGGCCCGCCGCACACCGGTGGAATACACCTGACCTGTCGTTCCGCTAAGATACCCTGCGCGGGCACCGTTGGGTCACCCGACTCCTTACCTGTAAGGACACCTTGATTCGAGTGCCTACCATCAAGTGAAACCAGGAGGAATCACCCTCGATGGTACACTTGAAGAGGTTCGACAGAGACATCAGCGGAATGAACTAAAGAGGAATATTCTCGTATCACCCCGGTGGTGCCGAGACACCAGCGGAATGAACTAAAGAGGAATACCCTCGTATCATCCCAGTGATGCTACGCTACTGAGCCGACGAGAGTGAAATACGAGTCCATCCACTCGTAAGTCATACTCGAAGCGACTCGGCAGAGTCTCGCCGTTGTAGGTTCCCTAGGGCGTCTGCATTGATCCGTACCTGTTGCAGTTATAATATTTTCTAATCCGCGTTCACTCACCAGAGTGATCACGGCCCGCTATCTAATCCTAGCTAACAATGCGCAGGGTTTACTGCTGAATATTATATATATTTATAAGGCAGCATAGGATATAGGAAGGTACATCAAGGGGCGACAAAAACATGCTATGCAATTGAATAGGATTGTAACGTAGCAGCAGCAGTAACCATGCCTAGTGCAAGAAAAGTACGGAAAGGTAGGTGATATCTGGGGAAGGAAAATGGCTCTGCTTGCCTGGAAGCTCGATGTTAGAGGAACGGTCGTCGACGAAGTAGTCGAACTCAGCAGCGGTGTAGTCGGCGGCAGCAACGAGGTCTATCGGAGAGTAAAGGGGGAAGAAACAATAAATACACAACAATAATAGCAATACAATTGTATGACATAGCAGATATAAAGCAACGGGGTTCTAACGCAGTGTTCGGTGATTTGCTCGGAGCAGGAATTTATCTGGGGATGACTCATCAGTACCGGTTGATTACCGGACCGATGATCCGGAGGGGAAGGTTACATGTCTGCAGTGTTAGAGACATCTGACAGACATGTGGATGGTGTATCCGTGTTAGTTGATCCATTCTGAGCAACTTTCATGTTCAGAACAGTTTCATCCGGGTAGTTTGCCGGTATCGGGCAATCATCGGACAGTCGGTCCGGAGGGGGGCGGTTCGATGTTCGTAGTGTTAGAGGGGTGTGGTAGACATACGGATAGCGTATCCGTATTCGGTATATTTTTCTGATCAATTTTGATATACAAATTATTTTCATCGGAGTTACGGTTTAAAAGATATTAAATTTCTAATATTTAAATCATTTAAATCAATTTTCTTAATTTCTTTTAATATTTAAATGCAACATTATCCAAAAGCTTATCCACAACAATACTAACAAGTGGGCCACCCTGTCATAGGCTGAGGCCTTTGACTGGTCAAACTGACTAGGGGTCCCACATGTCATTCACTGATTGCATATAACTCTATTTTAATAATCCTAAATATCAAGTGGGACCCAGCTGTCATTGTAATAATGGCATAATAAACTGATTAATCTTAAACATGGGTTATCTTAAGGGCTGGGCCCAGTGTCAGTGAGGGATTAGGGGGCTAGTTAACAGGGCGGTTAGGCTAATTAAAACTAGGGTACCCCACATGTCAGTGAGTCACCCCAGTGGCTACCCAGCCGTGCACATCGTTGAGGCAGAGCACGGCGAGGCCGCCACTCCGGCGAGATTGGGCGGAGGAGCCGCGACGGGGAGCACGGGTACTTGGTCTCATGTGCAGGCGCTACGGCGTGGGGGGGGGCAGAGGGCAAGACGCAGTCCAGTGACCACGTGCTCGCCGGTGGCCCATCGCGGCGTCGACAGCCGCAGCGAGCGAGCGATGGCAGATGTGCGCAGCGCAAGGAGCAACAGGGAGAGAGGGGAGGGAGCGGCGCTAACTGGGAGGCTCGAGGAAGGGCTCGGGGAGGCCTGGGGGAACGCCGCCGAGGACTTTGTGCGACGGGTCGCCGGCCATGGCGGGGAGGCCGGGCCCTATTCCGGTGATGCAGAGGGCTGCAGCGACGGTGGACTGCCAGGGGCGGCGAGAACGGCGGTGGGGAGGCGCGTGGACGGGCACATGGTCGCCGGGGAGGCCGCCACGCCGGTGACAAGGACGCACCCACGGCGAGCTCGGCCGAGCGAGGCAGGGGGCAAGCATCGAGGGGGAGAGAGGACGAGCGGGGGGGGGGGGGGCAGCGTAGCGCGGAGGTTAGGCCTGCCGGCGGCGGCCGGAACCAGGCCGAAGTAGTCGCCGCTGCGGTTCCAGAGGAGGGAGGGGATCGGGGTGGGAGAGGGGAGATCGAGAGAGATGGCCGGCTCGGGAGGGTTGGAGTCGGGAGAGAGAATGGGGATCGTGGGGGGGGGGGGGGGGGTTGACTCGGGGAGAGGTGGGCTGGCCAGGGGGGTTCGGCTTGGTGGGCCTATTGCCCAATGGCGCAAGATAGGAGTTTAACATTTTATTTATTTATTCTTTTCTTGCCTTTATGTTCCTGGTTAGTTTAGCCACATTTTGATTTTTGTAAAATATGAGCCTTGCTCCAATATTAGTGTTAGGTAATATACAGTGGCTACTTAAAGTTTGAACTGTAAATAAAATCATTCATCATTTTATTTAAATAATTATTATTTAATTTGGACTGTTTAATCTACTATTTTATTTGTTTGCATTATTTTATAGCACAATAAATAACAACAACAATACCAACATGGTCCAGAGATTATTAGTGAATTTATAAAAGTGGTTGGGCAATTTTTGGACAAACTTTAATTGTCACCTAGGTTTTAATATTGCACCCAAGGCATTTCAAGATTTGATTTGAATTCAAATGAAAAGGGTTGGACTTTTTATTGATTCATGATGAGCAAGGTCCATGATCACATTGCTTTTGAATATCACCCAACATGATTATTGAAAGGATCAATGCAAAGGTGATCAAAGTGAAATTAGCAACAGTGATTTGACTGTAGCAAAAGGATTACTGTTCCAACAACAGTGATTACTGTTGGGTTACTGTAGCGTGACACCCAGGGTGTTACACACCTCCTCGTTGTTTACCCCAAGTGGAAGGTTATGATGTAGATGGCATCAAATTTCCCTCGGTGAAGATACCAAGGTTATTAATCCGGTAGGATTTCAGGGACTACAAGTGGTGGCAACGACGGCAGAAGTTTGCTTGATGGCTAAGTTGATGTGGACCTGGACACAAGAATGCAAATAACTTTGCTCCCAACAAGTTCAGAGAGGTTGTCAATCTCTTCGGCCTTGCTGTTTACAAAGGATAAAAAACAAGGATGGAAATAATAGTTGCAGCTGAAAGCAGTAAATAAGTGCGGTGTAAACTATGGTGCAAATATGGACCGGGGTGTCATGACTTTTACTAGTGATGTCTCTCTCCCAAAAGACGATAAACAACTATGTTGGGTGAACAAATTACAACTAGGCAATTGACAGAATTATAAACGCACCGCAATGCTAATCATGCTACTAGAAAGTAAAAGGCTCAATCGTATGGGCATTGCACCAAAACAAGTAGATCGTTTATCCATCAGCATCTACTCACTAATCATCCACCTTGAGATATCTATGCAGAACATCTCGTTGGTATTAAGTTGCAAACCCAACCAAAATGTAGGCTCAAAGCAACAGACAATTGCCTTAACACTCTGCGTAATGTAAGCAATCCTTGCAACCGCAGTTACAAGCACCGTTGTTTCTCCCTGGTGGAAAAAACACATCCCCTACTCTCATGTTTCTGTCACTCAAGCTATACATTGGGGGGCATGAACACAAAATCATGAATAACGCTCCCTCTTGGAGTTGCAAACTACTACTTGTCAAAAGCAACAAACGCAACGGAGAACATGCAAGAATACTCAAGAACAAAAATTTAAAGGTAAACCAAATATATTGCTCATCACAAACTGAACATAATCTCATAATCCATCGGATCCCAGCAAACACAGCATAGCAAAACAAGAACTATTACATAGATGCCTTGATCATGATAGGCATCTCACAAGGGCTAAACATTGAAGCACAAGATTGGAGAGAAGACATCACATAGCTACTGGTCATGGACCCATGGTCTAAGTGGGACTACTCACGGCACATCCCGGAGATGATCATGCTGATGAAGAGGCCTCCGAAGGTCAATCCTCCCTCCAGCAAGGTGTCGGGACAGGTTCTTCTGGCGATCCCGAGATCGAAATCGCTTCGGCGACGGAACAGTGGACGAAATCTTGTAACGGGGATATCTTTCAAGGTTTCGGTCTCGGGGGCTAAATATATGCCAAAGGGGATCCTGAGGGGTGGCCCCCTGGCCCAGACGGTCAGAGGGCGCGGCCACCCCCTGGTCGCGCCAGCGAGGCGCTTGGCAGGGGGTGGCCCCTTTCGAGCTTCTGGAGTCTCTTGACTTAGATATTTTTTTGGTATTTTTTCCTGAATTTTCCGAGCACTTTTATTTTTGACCTTTTTCTGCAATGCACGAACAATAATAGACAGAAAATTGCACTGGGCACTGAATTAGTAGGTTAGTCCAAAATATGTTAATGATATGAAAAAGCATCAAAACATATAGCAATATCACGAAAATAAGCATGGAGAAAGCAGAAATTATAGATATGTTTGGGACGTATCATTTATATACCTTGTGAATTGTTCATTGGGATATAGGAATACATAAACAAGAAAAGAGAACAAAACCAATAACATGATAGTTTGGTATAGTGACTCAAAGGTTGATCACACTGATACCTAGATAATCTCATCTCAGATCTTGTAAAGTATCGTGAAGCAAATAGATTGACATGTTGACTAACAATTCATTCGAATATTTATTCGTATAATACGTGAACCATTATGGATATCAATGGCTCCGTTGTTGGTTATTGTTCCGAGAAAAGACAGTTTCTGGTTCATGTTAGTATTCTACGGAACCTATGGGGTCGCACACTTAAGGGTCGTTGATTTATTGAGCATTAGTGTGATAGGGTCATGTATACATCACACTGGATTTTTTTGGAGTGATCGAGCTATGATCGGAGAGAAAACCGGAATCGTTTCAGAGCACCAAAAAAGTTCTGGCAACGCTTTCGAAAAAATCGGAGGTCCAGAAAAGTTCCAGGATGATCAAAATATATCTAATATTTTTTCTTGTGAACTCATGATTTATGGAATTAATAAAAGAGCACAAATAGTAATGAGCCCTTTCTCACTTGGAAGGCCCGTGTGGGGGAGGAGCCACTTGGACCAAAGAGGCCTAAAGGGAGGTGCCCTCTTTTGGAAGGCTCTCCTCCCTATTGCGCCATCCCTAGAGAGGAGGGAAGTCCCTCCCTCAAGAAGGCGCACCGTCCTCCCCTCTATAAATAGATGGAAGGGGGAGGCCCTAAAGGGGGGGGTGCCCTCTTTTGATTGTGCTAGAAGGCTTCCCCTCTCTCTCCCATTTAAGATCTAAAAATTCTTTCCTGAAGGGCTCCTCCTCCTTCTCCTTTTCTCTGATAGCTCCGATCTTTGGACGGTGAGAATCTCTGCCAGATCAACTACACCGAACGTGCGGCCTTGCCGCGGAGAGATCGTACGTTCGGTCTTTGTACGAGGGACTAGGATCGGATCTTGCTCGAGGGAGTTCGCTTCTTCATGCTTCACCAACTCTCCTTGCTCTGTGTTCCAGTACGCAGAAATTTTTGTGAAGGTAACTAGATCGCTAACTCTATTCCATCTACATAGAGATCTTGGGATGATGTTTCCATAATATAATTTGTTTCTCCTACGAATCCCAGTAGAGATGTGTGGAGGAGGCATGGGGACACATAGTAAATAGACAAGGAGGTTGATGTGTAGGATTTAATTAGTCGATGGATTTAGATAGTTTTTCATAAACAATACTTTAAGCCTACGATGAGAATGCATCGACGAGAAGAAGAGCATGTTTCTGGAACTTCTCCCCCTTGCGTTTTTTTCATCAGATATGGGGAATTAGGTTTTGAAAAGAGCTACATGCGAGTGCTCACCTTCGTTACCATGATGCGTCTTTATCCAAACCCGATGGCATCGTGTACCATCTTCATCGTTGTCTCCTTCAATCAATCATCACAAATGCAATTGTCAACAAAACTGCCTTTGTAGCAATCATGCTATTTCAGCTACAAACGATCAATACGTGAGACGTGTTTCAATTTGTTTTTGTTGTTGTTGTGCTCATCTCGAACAGACGATCAATAATGACCATAGTTGATATATGTGCAATGTTGCGATTTTATGTTGTTTAATGCATCTAGTCTGTTCGAGATATACATGCTAATAATTGCTTTTACTTCTTACTTGACCTTGTATAAATCCACAAAATTATTTTATCAATCTATCCTTTTGTGCATTTATATAGGAGTGTCTTTTATATATATTTTGAATGAAGTATAATCATCATCTATGGTCATTATGTTCCTTAAAGAAGAGGGGATAGCTTAGCTTGATTTTTCTTGTATATGCTTCCTTAAGCCTAATAAAATAAAAGAAGTGGCATAAAAACAACACTAACTTTTGTGTTTCACTTATATTTGTTGTAAAATTGGAAATATGTTTGGCACATGATTTTATTGTGAAATCTTGGGCATATCTCCATTGATTTGGTTCTGAAATTTTGGTCTTGCATGCTTAGAAAAGTCAAATTTTGATAAGGCCTAGAGTTTGACCTAATAGAATTGTATACTTGGATTTATTTTAAAAACACTCTTAGCACTATTAGTTTGCATTAGGAAATATCTCCTACTATTTAGAGATAAGATGGTGTGTTGATGTTCATTTGAATCATTTTCACTCTTTAACGTAAATAAACAAAGTTGGGAACTCTACATGATGATCAAATTAGCATAATTTCATTTTCCGTGTCATTGATAGACTGATAAGTTTGATGCGGCTGAGGTGTAGGGATGGTTGACTCCTACCAACTTTACTCTCGGGGTAATTGACTTGTTGTACCATGAAATTCGATGTCATGTTATTCTTGTTTAGTTCTTGAGTTTTTTTATGATTAATACAAGGTATATAGTTCTATGCTTCTATACAATACTTATTACAAGCCTCTTCAATATTGAGCATTGTCCACGGTCACGGTAAGACATGGTACATACTTCACTTCTATGTCTAGCTTTGTGGGAGGATTTTATCTTGTCCTTGTACACAAAATCCCAACGTCTCTTTAAAATAACCATTATGCATATCTATTATGATGTTTCCATAATCATTTCAAGTAATTGTCATGCACTACCGTCCTTTACATTACATGACTCTACACACGTGTTGTAAATATGTGTGCACTAGGGGTAATAAGGAAATAATAGATGTTATTTTTTATTTTATGTTCATAATTAAGTTTATACTAGGTCAATGACCGTGCGTTGCAACAAGATATAAATATTTTAGTATCTTAGTTTGTGATTTACTTGCCCATATTAATGTGATTGTGTAAATAATTGTTTATTAAATTCTGCCAGTAATTTACCTTATAGTTTGATGAACAATATGGTGAGTAAATTAAAATGGAATTGGTTCAGAAGATAAGTAAATTAAGGCGATTGACTATCATACCAGAAAGATTTAACAAAGGGATGGCGGGAATGAAAATTAGGTAAAAGATGAAACCTTAGGTTCTTTTTAAGTAGTAGAGATAGATAAGAGATAGAGAATTCTCTGATATACCTCCAATGGTTCTTGAATATGAGATTAAGAGGAAACTAAATTTCACGTGTGGAAAGATAAACACCAAGTAGTTTCCTAATCTCACCTCTAACACTAGCTCTTGTATTACATGATGACCCTGTTTTCCTGGTCATATGTCATTGTTAAAGTAATAAGGATGCCGAAAACAAACGTGACACATTATTGGCAAAAAAATAGTGTTGGACAGACCCATTATTTTTTATGATGATACTGTTTTTAGGATTGATACCAACATTTTTATAGCCCACCTCTAAAACTAGCTCATGTATTACATGATGATCCTGTTTTCAACTTTTTTTGTAAAAAAAATAAGTGACAACTTTTTTAGAATCATCAATTAGAACATACACACACACACACGCATACACTCACACTACCACACATGTGTGACCTCAATCGCCTTATTGAAAACCTAATCGTAGTTGCAGAGTTTTAAGATTGACGAAGTCACCATGAACGTCTTGCTATTGATGAAAACATCACCTTTCAGTGAAAGAATAAGCATATTGATTATAAGATGAACTTAATTACCGTTGTCTTTATAACCACTCAACCAGTGATTGATTGTCAAAATTAATGGCGACGTTGATGTTGCTAATCCAATATTTGTTTAGAAACAACTGAAAAGACAAAGGAAAAATTTACACAATCCAGGCTACAACTGTCTACCTTTAGAAGATCCGGCGCTCAATCTTACTTTCCCTCATCTTTAGGCCTAAATCAAGGGCCAAGCTTTAACCACTAATGCATATTGATCCACGAGTACTTGGCGCACTCAATTATTGGACCGTGGAATAAATTCTCTGCTTGAATGGACAGTCCAGAAAGCTCCACTTTTAGATTCTGACTAGAGTATCCAACACAGTTGTACTCAGAAATTTCTTCTACTCAGGACCTGATCGTTTCAATCGCACAACTTTTCAGTCCACCACATATGTGGGTTCACCTCACCAATTGCTCTTCATAGATCAGCATCACAAGATACTCTATTCGTTTCATAATACTAACGTTTTCTAAATTATGTTTGTTTTAAAAATGATCTTATATTTATAAAACGGATGAAGTAGTAAATGCTAAGTAAGAATAGCAGAAGCGAATAATTTAGTCACCAAAGTCCACAAGCCCAGAGTCTTTCAACTCGTTACGCGCCTCTATCAACCTATCATCTTCAAGCGCGCGTCCAAAGAGACCCGCGCGCCAGGCCACACTTGCAACACGTTAGCGGTTACGCGCCCCTATCCCCCTGCCCACCTCTTGCACTCCCACTTTCCCCACCTCCCAGGCCAAGCAACGCAAAGAATCATTCAGGAGCAGGAGCATCCAAGGTAGCTAGGCAGCCATGTCGTACTACGACCGCCGTGGTGAGTCGTCGGTGCTGGAGGCGTTCACGCTGTCGCCGCTGCCGTACCCGGTGATCCTGATCCTGCTCATGGTGACGCTGCTGCTGGGGGCGTCGTGGTTCTTCTCGTACGAGGACTTCATGGAGGAGGCGTCGGAGCAGTTCAGCTGGATCCTGCTGGGCGTGCCCATCGCCCTCGTCCTCCTCATCCGCTGGATCTCCTCCGTCGACAGCTTCGAGGGCTACCTCGGGTTCTACCCCACCGAGAGCCGCTGGAGGGGGTACCAGGCCGCCCCCTCCGAGGGCAGCTCCCCCTGGGGCGTCGCCATGCTCGTCGTCCTCCTCCTCGTCCTCGCCAGCTTCCACTCCACCTTCCAGGACATGTGGAAGCCTTGATCATCATGCGCTCATACCTCGTACCTACCTGTATCCATGTATGCATGGTTGTATGTATGAAATCCCAGCGTATCCATCTCTACACCTGACCTGTGATTGTTGGTTGCGGCACCTCCACGTATGTATGTATGCCTTGCTTTTCCTTTGCTCCTGTGCATAGATGATGAAGGTTATTATACTGTTCTGCTAGCTAAAACAGGTTATAGAGTTTGAGTGTTATTGTCTGTACTGGTTCTTGTTCTGTGTTTTGCTGAATCAACAGGTTTCTGGTTTGGTTTCTGTTGATGAATTTACCCTATCTACTGCACCTTTTATTCCAAATAATTTTGTCGAAATATTTTATGTCCTTTGTTCACCAATATCTATGGATTTTCTGCACCTGGAGGGCAGTTGGTGGGAGCAATCATGCATAGAAGCTGCACAAAAGAAGGATACGATCGAGCAGTGGGACAGTGGGTAGATGAAACACGAAACGAGCATAGACTGGACTGGAGAGTTCTCGAATTCGGACGTGGGCAATCATCATGACACTTCGTTTTGATATTTTCCCTTTTGCGAAGGTATGTCGGCCCATGGCCAGAATTTTGTCCTGTCGTCCAGCTGGTGGTGGTGCTAGGAAGATTGCCGACGCCACTGTGACCTACACGGACGGGAAAGATAAGGATAGGTTGTTGGCCCGTCGAAGGATATCACTTGTAAGTAGAGCAAGTACAATAAGGTACAGTCAGCAGGCTATAAGCATTAAAATAGTATATTTGAGGTGATGTGGAAGAGAAAGAAGAGAAGCGGGCTACAGGTTAATAGCCAGCTGCAGCACGTGCTCCTAGGCATTTTATGAGATAGACATATGGGTCATGTATCAATAGAGTAGTACATATTTATACCTAACCATTGTATTAGTTGGCTATAAGGTTAACTATAAATGACATGACATCTTCTTATAGCCAACAGCCGGCTATACTATTAACCATGCTCGTATAAGCAATTCTGCATGGTCGAAATATCCCGGCAAACCTGCAGGTTCAGTTGGGATTGGTCAATCATCTTCTTTCCGAACCTGTATCCGTCCGTGTCTCCATGTTTCAAAGCGCCGAGCGGGCTCCTTTTCCTTTCGTAAACCTAACGTGAATCTCCCTTCGAAATTGTTTACTTCTCCACTGTCTCCATTAATTAGGTCAGGCTTTTGGAAGCGGGGGAAATATTACTCTATCGTCGATACCGGCGCGGTTGTCGCTCCAATGACAGTGTCGGCCACCCACAAAGACCACAAGAAATGCGCAAGCGCGTACGCGAATCTCTAGCCCCGGAAGTGCGCTCTCTTTAGACCATGGTTAATAGTTGACAATAAGGATAGTCAACCTTATAGCTAACTAGTACAATGGTTAGATATAAATATGTATTACTCTATTGATACATGGCTCACATATTTTTCATAAAGTGCTTAGAAGCATGTGGTACAGCTGACTATTAATCTATAGTCCGTTTCTCTTTTTCTTTTTTCCTCTTTCCTCTACCTCACCTTAAATATAATATTTTACTGCTTACAGTCTGCTGATTGTATCTTATTGTACTTGCTTTTAGGAAGAGGACAGGATGCCTTCAACTTTGCTAGCTGGATGCTTCCTTCTCTTCTCGTGACCTCCTGAAGCCGGGACATGTGGCAGCTTCCTCTTGTTGAAAATGTTCGATCAATTCCTTGCTTGTGACCTAGCTCCGCTGGGAATCGACTGCACCGACGGTCACATTATTCCTGCGTCCTATGTGCACGTCGCTCATGCAAGCTGAAATTGTGGTGTGACGGTGGACATAACTTGGCAAAACGAGTGCGTGCAGGTCAAAATGTGCCTATGTCAGACCAGACAGCAAGGTCAAGGTGGCGTGCCAAGAACGTGTTAAGGCATCTTCGCCAACACCCAAAATGGACACATTATTTATGTGCGGTTTGATCGTCATATTTTACGTGCACAACAGTATTAACCGACGGAGTTGAAGATTATGTATCACTGAAGAACCAGCGACTTCGCACTGTGATTATGGATCATCCGCAAGTCATAGTGTTTGTTGTTCTTTTTTATCATGAAATGAATAACGTACACTTTCTAAGAAATTGTTGACATCAGTTTTTGGCACAGTAAAAATATATATATAATGGCCTCAAATGAATAAATAATATACATAAGAAAGTTTCGTATTATGGGCATGATAATTTTTTGAATCATCACCATCCGATCTCACCTCGAAGGCTAAAATTGTGTTCGAAGTATTTAAATTTTCTAACGAGAGTACTGATTCGACCGATTACTCTATCAAGATGTTCGCATATGAAAAAGTGTTCTACATGGATTGTCTTCGCCTCATCGAATCGATCGATTTTGATATTTTAATTATCTCAATTCAAGATTGTATGCAAAAGTTAAATCCAACACATCACGGATCGATCGTGAGTACAAAATGACGTGCGTAGTGAGGGAATGAGATCCAGTGACTTTGGCAAGCAAAGTCACACGGTGAATTTACCCAAAAATTCAATTTTAAATGTTTCAAAAAATTCTGAAATTTTTTATGGATATTCACATCATATGAATGTGCAATCTCTAAAAATTTCAGGTCCAAATTCGAAATATACATTGAGAAACAAAAAAGACAAATTCAACATGAATAGTGTCAAAAAACAAATTCAAAATGTCACTATTCATGCTGAATTTGTATTTTTTGTTTCTCAATGTATATTTCGAATTTGGACCTGAAATTTTTAGGGATTGTACATTCATGTGATGTGAATGTCCACAATTTTTTTCAGATTTTTTTTAAATATTTAAAATTGATTTTTTTGGTAAAGTCACTGGATCTCAGTCCGCGGAGTGAGACATCTGAAGAAAAGCGTGGGTAATTCAACCCTTAAGATGACCCCGAATTAAAAAACGTTTAACATGAAATTTCTTCGTCTCATTACAGCGAACAACTTTTTGTTCTTTGAGTGTTCTTGCATGCTCTCTGTTACATGCTATTAAGTTGGCTAAGTAGTGGCCCATAACTCCAAGAGAGATCGTTGTGCTCGATGGTGGGTTCATGCTTCCTCGCGTGTAGGCACGAGTGACATAAACGTCTAAGGCGGTGGATGTGTTGTTGCCACTAAGGATAAACGATGGTGTTTGTGGCTATTTATTGCTCATAGATGATGCTTACATTATGTACCAACCTCATATCATTTGTCTGTTGTGTTTGCAACTTAATGCCAGCGAGATACTCTAGATATGTATCTCAAGGTGGACTCTTAGTTATAGATGTAGTTGGATAAAGGTCTATATATGTTTGATGAATACATACATGATTAGAACCTTGAGCTTTCTATTGTCATAATTAACTATTATGGTGCGTTTATAATTCTGTAAATTGTCCAGTTGTAATTTGTTAGCCAACATGTTCGTCTTATGGAGAGAACTACTAGTGAAACCGTGGCCCTCGGTCCATCTTTGACCATTGTTTACAACCGTTTGCTTTTACTTCTATTTACTATTTTCTTGTTGCACCTTTATACAATTAATTATTTCCATCACACCATGTGTTTAATACTTTCGTAAACAACAAGCCGGGAAGCTTGACAACCTTCCTGGCTAGTTGGGGACGAAAGTGTTTGTGATTTTGTGTGCAAGTCAGTGGTTTTCGGCACTGTCAGCTTCATGTTTTCTGGTGCCATTGGACACCTTCTCGATGACCTTTGACCTTTGAAGTCTCACTGAATTGATAACCCTGGTATATTTATTGAATAAAAAATGCTACTTGTTGCATCGTACCTTCCTCTTGGAGTTTCCAACGGGTCTGTGTGAAACACACTACAAGGAATTCATCAATGGACCGATATGTTAAAAGTTTTATGAGAGATGGGTATTATACAACTATGCATATGTTCTGGGCATATGATATGATGGATTATGGTGATGAATTGCTTTTAAACTCTGAATTAGGAAGTATGGGAAGATTTCTTTCTCAAACAGTGTTAAAAGGGACAATTACATTTGACCATGGTTTTATGTTCTCAAACACATGCGTGGAGAGTTTGAGCATATTTCAAGGTCTTGTTTTTGCCATCGCATCGTTCTCGGTTTGAGCCGATCTGGTTGCTTACCTGATTTCGATCTCTTGTTATCGACCTGCTTTGGGAATTCTGACTTCACATTATCGACCTGCTCTAGGAGTTTCAAATTCACGTCATCATCCTGCCTCGTGGGTCCATGCCTACGCCAACATCTTCGTGACGTCGCTCAATTGAGTGGATGTCAACCGTGACATATCATCACATCGGCGCTGACCTATTCATCACGTCGACCGGTTATGGGGCTTCGCCTTGCCAAGTCGACTCGCTTCGGGCGTTCGTACCGACACACCAACCTGTTTTGTCACGTGAGCTGGTTCAGGGCCTTTTCCATGCTATTTTTGCCTCCAACAATCGTCATCACCTCATCGAGACAACCTCCTTGCTCTATCGCGTCGGTAGGCTCGGGGTATCGACATCGTCGCCTCACGGATTCCCGCTTGCGTCGACACCGGCGCGTTGTGACTTCATCAAACTGACGACGATCGCACTACATCATCAACTCATTGTGCTGACCTCCTTGATTCACCACACCAACTTGCTCCTTCATGTCGAAACCGACTTAGGTGTTGGCTCCTCGTTTCGCCTTGAGCTCAGACTATGTCCTCAACATCTGGAACATAAAGCAAGTAAGTCACTTTTATACTTAAATTTTTATAAGTTTTTTTTACTTCTTGTTTAAGTTCCGTCATGCATTATTTATTCGTCGAAATATAGATACTTTCCTTTGATTGTTTTGGTCTTTCTAAATAATTTTCCCAAGTTTGACTTCATTTTATCCCCGCAGTTTGATTTGATCCTAGGTCGAACCTAGGGGCTATAACAACTCTTATTGTAACTATAGTCGCTAGACGACCCTTTTGTGTTTTCTTCATGTGTTGTTTTGCTTCCTTTGTCTTAGCTCTGATATTCTGATGCTTGGCAACATATCTGGGTTGCCTAGTTTCTCTGTTTGCCACTTAGTTTCCATTAGTTTAGCTAAGTTTTCGACTTTTAAGGACTCCTTGTTTGCCCTAAAGCCGATGAGGTTGAAGTTAATGGATGTCTAGCTTGAGCATATAAAATAAGATGCGAGTAAAGTTAAAGCATGATGGGACCACCAAAGTTTTTAAGACCAACACATTTTGGCATCCAAAATACCTGATTTATTTCAAGTTTTAATTTTTATACATAAGTTATTAGGTTTTACAAGGTCCTGATGCTTCTAACCTGTTATATGTTTTTTTTATCTAGGAGGTAGGACTTCCTCATGGTCGAGGACGAGCATGGAGTAGTGCTAGAGAAAATGACCCAATCCTTAGGTCAACCATGTTGACCGATCTGAGTCTCGGGGGCTACTGCATAAACGTTTCTCATGACTATTTTACATGCGAAATGGCTTTTCAAGGAAGATTTTGATCCTTTGGTTCTCCACTTGTGTCCCCACGTGAGTGTCGGGAGCTATTGCATATCCGCTTTTGCTCTAAGTATGTTTTGAAATTTTGATTTGATCCTCAGGTTGATTTTGCAAATTAACTTCAACCTTGGGGGCTACTATATCAATGATTTTCTATTTGATAATGCAAATATCCTAGTACCAAAACAGATTTTGATTCTTAGGTCGACCACTCGCAGTCGATCCTTAGGACTTTGTTTCACCCGCGACATCAACGATGTCGTTTTGAATAAGATATGTCATGTCTTTCCCTACCTCGTCGACGTCCGATTCGTCATCGTCAAAGGATCTATGAGAGTTATTGCCCTCAGATTTGCTGGTTCTTTAGATGTTGGCAACTATTGTGTCTTTCAAGGAGAGCTTTTGGCTGGCTATGTTGTTTCATGGCAAGTTTTGAATTATCCAATGCTTTGTACTTATGGTGATGAATTGCAAGCTTGTTTTATGTGGGGAGATGCTTTAGTCGATGTTGCTTCAGTGATTTATAGATCTTATTTTAAAGGGTGAGCCGTGAGCGGCCATTGCAATCTTTAAATCCGAATATGGCGATGATTTACGTTGATCTGTGATTTACCTTTACACATTAAAGATTTTGTTAGAGATTTTAGGAAGAGGATCCGGCGATTTTTGTAATAATTAATACTCCATCCATTCCAAAATAACTGTCTCGACAATTATTTTTGTTGTTGCTGAGGGAGGCAGGCAAAGATAGATGGACGCAATGGACCTGACCAAAAAAACATTGCATTTTGTAAATTATAGCGTCAACTTTTCTCAAAAAGAAAAAAAAATAACGTCAACTTTTCTCAAAAAAAAACAGAAACAAAAAAACAATTAGCGCCAACTTTCCTAACAAGGTTTTTACTTTTAGCGCCAACTGAACGATTACGAAAGAAAAACTGAATCCGATATCGTCTCCAATAGGTGTTTGCTCCGGTGGTCGTAAAGGGGATGAGACACCGGTGGATTAGAAACCCTAATTTTCGCTTGCGCACACTCCCGACTTGCCCCGATCTCGAGCTTGCGAGGCGATCGGCGAAGATGGCATCGAGCACGGCGGCGCCCGGGCAGGGCCAAGAATTCAATTTCTTCTTGTGATGGACTTCGAGGCCACCTGCGTGAAAGACGGGCGGATCTACCCGCAGGAGATCATTGAGTTCCCGGCCGTCCTCGTCGACGCCGCCACCGGCGGCATCGTATCCGCGTTTCGCAGGTACGTCCGCCCCAAACACCATCCCGTGCTGACCCAGTTTTGCAGGGAGCTCACCGGAATTCGGCAGGAGGACGTCGACGGGGGCGTGGATCTCGGCGATGCGCTCTGGCTGCACGACGCTTGGTTGAAGGCGGCGATGGCCGGGTCTGGGACCAAGGGGGGATGCGGCCGCGTGGCCGTCGTGACCTGGGGGGACTGGGATTGCCGCACAATGCTCGAGTTTGAGTGCCGCTTCAAGGGGATGACCAAGCCCTCCTACTTCGATCGCTGGGTCAACCTGAGGGTCCCTTTCCAGGAGGCGCTCGGTGGTGGAGGGCGGTTCAACATGCAGGAGGCGGTCCAGGCGGCGGGGCTGGACTGGGAGGGCCGCCTGCACTGTGGGCTCGATGACGCTCGCAACACGGCGCGCCTGCTTGTTGAGCTCATGCGGATGGGGGCCAAGATCAGCATCACTGGCTCGCTGGCGCCTCCTCCATCGTCGAAGATCCAGCAGCAGCCTCATACAAGCCCTTGCAGTGGCTCATTGGCGCTGGGGCCGCCACTGCCGATCCAGCAGCAGCAGCCACCGCAGCCCCACGTTATAAGCACATGTGGTGGTGGCTCCTCTGCGCCATGCACCTTCTACTGCAGGGTGGAGACCAGGGGATGCGTGGTGTCTGTGCCGGGGCCAATGCAGGGCAAGTGCTTCTTTGGGTGCGGCAACTGGACGCCAGCCATGGGAGCCGCATGCTCCTACTTTGTCTGGACCAAGTGAAGCAACCACAACATGAGACTGAGATTCAGAATCTAGAATCCATTGCATCTCAGCTCTTAGTGTCAGTCTTGGTAGTTGTCAGAATTCAGTCTAGCTCAGCTGTTAGTTTCAATCTTGGTAGTTATCAGAATTCAGCCTAGCTCAGCTGATTCTAGTCTAGTCCTAGTTTAGGTGTGAATTGATCACTGAACTCCACCGTGACCAATGTCCAATGTAACTGGTGTCTGGATTATTATCATCAATAGAAGATTTGTTTTACCTATGTTTCTTCTATGCAAATTTATTCAGTATCAATTGGTTTTTTGTGATTAAAATTAATTAGTTGCTGACAAGTAAAGAAGGATAAATGGGTGTGTTAAGAAAAGATAAATTGGCAGAAAATTCAGATCATGTATGTCACCTTGTATAAACAGTAGTACAAGATAAAAAAACAGCCAATTGTAGGTTCCTGAGAGAAGAGCAAATTTAGATCATTTCCTCGTCGAACACAAATGCCTCATCGTATTGATATTACAACCATACATTGTCAAACTCTTACTTCAACACCACAAAATGAAGAAAACCTGAAAAACGATCACTTGAACACTTGTCACAAGCACTCCACAACCCATAGCATCATAGCCAGACTATTTCATAGATTCAACAAGACTTGTAATACATTCTTTGAACTCCTTTTCTTTTCGAAATGGTGTATGTGAATATTTTCTCATTTTCTTCATCAATAATGTTACTGAAATATTGACTTTGTTTCTCCACTCCTTTAGAGAGTTGGTAGCATTTCTAAATCTGTACATTCCTGCAGACAATCGTATCAAACTCCTTGTTCCTCTCAGATATACAAGAGTCTTGATTTTCCACTTTGTCTGATAGCAAATCAAGTTGATGGAATTATGAATTCATATGACCTTCATTGCTCCCAGTTCAATCTGACATACAAATGCCTCCTTTTCCCTCACTATTTTACTAAAAGAGTCGACAGTTAGCTTCAGATTCCTAATCTCCTGCTTATGTTGGTCAATGCCGCTCAAGTGCAGCTTTTTTTACTCATTGTAATTCATCAATGAGGAATTGAGGTTTGACACTGCTTTTGCTACAGCTTCATTCTGAATGGCTGAGAAAAATTTCTTACTTCATGTTATACTCCATCTCATTACTATGCAACCCTATTTTTATTTCATTAACAAACTCTTAGCGCAATCATTTCTATCTCTTCTCTGATGATGATGCATCCTGGCATTTCAGTATGAAGATTCCAACAATCCAACTTTCTTTGCATGTTCTGTCTCATGCAAAATGTGAAGCTTGGGTTGGAAAAGCACACACCTTGATTTTGAGTGGCAGCAACTTGTATTAAGTGTGAAAGAATTTCATAGTAATAGTTTGATTCTTAAATCTGCGCCAATTCTCTCTCAACATCAAGTCTTCATGAAGCTCCATTTACTGATGTAAGGATCTAAGGTGTTCGACAAAGGACCACCAGAGATGACTATTAACACACTGATATTGTCACATTTAGTCAGGCTGATGTATCACAAGCGAATGCCATTGGATTCTGTACCCCATCAGGTATGGAATTATGGTTGATCGTAACTGTATCAGTTCTGTTCTAACTGATGAATAACAATTCTGAATTGATTTTATCAGACAATGGTTTCAGCACAGGGTTCTTAAATTTGGTTTGCCCAGATTTAGGAAACACCAATGTCTGGTTTTCATTTCAGCGAAAAGTACCAGTTCTGTTTTCTTGATTTGACAGGGGTTCAATAATTTTTAGAGGAACTTTGACGAAAAACTTAAAACTCTTTTTGCTTTTGGCTCGAGTTGAGGTGTCATTATTTTTTCACCAAATATAAATATGTCAGTACTCACGGAAGTCACTGGAATTTTGGATTCTTTTGGCTAAAGTTTCTGGGGCGAATTAGATCGAATTACTTGCGAACCTAGGACCGTCCGATGATGACTTGTCTGGGTGGCATGCCCTTAAGACCGTTTTTCTTTTTTCTTATTTGAGATAAACATGTACTGGGCTGGTTTCTTAGGGTGTGGTCTGCACCACCCTACCCCCTATTGGATCCACCCCTGCTCACAGAGGTTGCTTGTTATTTCTTTTGTCCCCGAAACAGGTTATTCTAGTGTTTCAGAAGGAAGCTTCAAGCTTCCCATCAGCCCCTAATAACGATGAACGGCGTGTCATGGGGTGTCTCTTGCCTTCGCCCAAGGTAAATATGATAACCAACTTGTGTTCTTTGATCAATCGGTCTGAGTAGTTCGTTAGCCAGTGATGCCTCCCTTTGTTTGCACTTTGTAGTCATTCCCATGAAATGGAGGTGCAGCTACACGCCTCCAGGGACTGGTCCGAGCTGCCTCTTGACGTGCTTGCTTCAGTCTTTGCCAAACTTGCTGCAGTTGATGTTCTCATGGGTGCAGGCCTTGTATGCCACTAATGGCTCGAGGCGGCAAAAGTACCTAGCGTATGGCGATATGTCGAAATGGAGCACCATGCTGTCTTGCGAGTGAAGAAGAAAAAGAGCAGCGATGCCTTGTGTGCAATGGAAAAACCCGCCGTGGACCGCTCCAATGGGCAGCTCGAGGTGTTCGCAGGGAGCGAGTTTGTTACTGATCAGCTTCTCAAGTATATTGCAGAAAGGTACTCTTACTTTGGTACAATATTTGTGTCCTAAATTCCAAATCAGACCACACAAACTAGTAGTTATTTTCTTCTTTTAAGCTAAAATCGGGCAGCCTCGCTCTCTGATTTATGAACGGATGTAGTGAAACTAGTTCACATAGATGAGGTTTGTGCACGGATTTCTGGGTGAATTTAGTCAAACTAGTAGTTCATATAGATGAGGACAAAACACATATAGCAGTACTTGATGTTTAGCTCCTGTAATCACAGTATTTGCTCCTATTCCACCTTCTCAAGTGATTTTTTCTTGCACTCTTGTGACCCAACATGAATAATACTCTGTATGACGTAGTGATTGGGATTTCCGAGTGGGCCTTGTGCTATACATTTTCTGTATTAGCTTCAGGAGGATCTAGGGGAAGCCCAACACCTGAGATGCTAACCATTTGCCTGAGATGCTAAGGAACAGGTTAACCATTGCATTTCTTGAGCCATTTTTGCACTACATATTTTTCACCATTGCAATAGTCCATTGATGCGTGTGCAGGAGCCCTTCTAATTGTGGTTCTCTATGTGTGTTAGTCTTGCTAGTTGTCAGAGTCCAGTGTAGCTCAGCTGGTTCTGGTCTAGTCCTAGTTTAGGTGTGAATTGGTCACTGAACTAGAACTTGACCAATGTCCAATGAGGCTTACTCTTGATGTAATTGGTGTCTTGATTATTATCATCAATAGAAGATTTGGTTTAGTTATGTTCCTTCTCGATGAATTTCTATCATCAATTGACTTGTAAATAATTGCTGATAAATAAATAAAGATAAATTGCCGTGTTTAAAAAAAGATAAATGGTTAGTGTTAGAAAATTCAGTTCACATATGCCACCTTGTATACTAAGATAAAAAAGAATCTGCCAATTGTGGATTCCTGAGAAAAGAACAGCACCACACGCTGTCAAACTTTTACATAAACGCCACACATATTTAGCCACAAAATGACCACCTGAAAACCAGGTCACAAGCACTCTCCACAACCCCATAACATCATAGCCAAATACAAGGACCAACCATGGTTGGGTCAGTTACATGGTGCCCAAAGACTACTGCATACACAGGGGATCAAGCTACTTTGCAGTTTGCACTACCAGCCACACTGCCTGAACTGCATCTTCAGGCCAATAAAACCATGGCTGTTGTTAACCAGGCTGATCTAAACATTTCTAGATCATGTGTCAAGGTCTCCATAACCTGTAGAAGTGAGACTAGAATTAGTAACCGACAGAAAAAGTCATAATTTGTAAGGGCGCAGGAAAAGAATGTTGTCTCGATGGATGCCATGGAGCGATAGGTATCCTAGACATGCCCACAACTTGCATGCAAAGGGCAAATTCATTTATGAAGAAACAAAGCATTAAAATCTGATGGGAATTTCTGTTAAATTCCATGTCACGTAAATTTTGCGTTTTTAGCAAATATTGTTGTCTCAACATCAAAGATCGAACAGAGATGACTTAGGAATAATAAAGACATACTCCAGTATAGTGTTGTAAAACTGGTGAATAGTGGTCAAGTGCAATATAGTTTTTGCATTTTTAGCAAGTATTGTTTCCTCATCACCAAGTAAATCCATCTGAAGGAATTGAGAAATCACAGCTCATTAAATCGTTCAGCTCCTACTTGTTTAGGGCATTATCAATGTTATAACCTTGTTGTCTTTTGCAGGCAAATCAGCATACATGGAACAGAAGGTACAAATTGTAGCCTATAATAAAGCTGAGCTCGAGGTAATATAGTTTCATATCCGAAGTTCTAGTAATACCTTCTGTTCGTGATAACTGCGACCTTTGGATCAGTGGCAGTAGAACCCATTATTGTAGGCTTGATGGGGGATGTGGTTGTGCTGAGCTGTCGACCTGTCGTCAACCATGATATGGGCAATTGCCCCTAAACATCGAAGAGCCCCCAGAACAAAATAACCGTGTCCGCCTTGACCCCTTATGGCAGGCTTCCTCGGCAACGTTACAAAAGATTGATGCTTATTTCCTCTACCCTTGATGCTTTGACGGTTTATTTTATGTCTGTTTTCAAGCTGCCTGCTAAGATTTTAAAAACCCTTGACTCCCTGCGTTCCTTCTTTTGGTCGAATGAGGAAACCTGTACTGGGTCGTCTCGTAGCTTGGGAGAATGTTTGCAAACAAAAGAAATTTGGTGGTCTAGGCATTAAAGATTTGAATCTACAAAATAACTGCCTCCTTATGAAAGTGGCCTTCAAACTCTTGCAATGGCCAAACCTACCTTGGTTCCAATGGTTCGAACACAACTTTTCCTACAATTTAACCAAGAAACCTTCTGCCCCCTCCTTCTTGTGGAAAGTAGTAAACAAACAAATACCCCTACTGATTAACTGCTCCTTTGTCATAACCTACAATGGTCTTTCAAATTTCTTCTGGTTAAATACCTGGCTACTCGATAAACCCCTCAAAGAAGCCTACCCAAACCTATACTCTCACTCTACGGATGACAAGATTCTAGTTGCTACTGTCTGGGAATTTGGTTTATTAGCTAACCTGCAGAGTCGCCTAACCGAGGTGGCTACGCAAGAACTACGCGGTGTGATCTCTCTTTTGCAGGATTTTCTTCCCTCTAGCCGGACAGACGAGCGGGCTCTCACGCATGGCCTCCCCTTCTCCTCGAGGAATGCATACAACACCATCTCGGCTGGCCCCTACCACGGCGCTAACCAGAATTTCTTCTGGTCCTCTAAGGCGCCGATCAAAGTAAAAGTGTTTGCTTGGCTTCTATTCAAAGACAGGTTCAATACCAAAGGAAATATGAAGAGGAAGCATATGGCCGCAGATGCGGCTTGCCCTCGCTGCGGCGACCCATATGAAGATGCACCCCACTTGATTCTGTCCTGCTCATTCTCGGTGCAAGTCTGGGACGCCATTGGCATTTCAACACCACATGTCGGCGAAACAAACCCTTAGGAACATTGTTGATGATTTATCCCTCTGGTCCTTTCAGTTGATTCAAATGTAATTGTGGTAAAAATGCCGGTAGGGCATGGCTAAACCTTCCTCTCCTCGTACCTTCGATGCAATATATTCAGGTGGGGAATCTCCCCCTCCCCCCCTGCGGTGATCGCTAAAAAAAAAGTTAAAATACTGGTACAGTTACCTGAGGGGCCGGGTTGCTGGCACAGAACGGAGCCAGGCCAACTTGGCCGATCTTCTCCTTTGTCTCACCAAGAAGCCTTTTGGCGGCTTTAATAATCGTCGTGGGCTCTAAAGCAAGACTGGAGAACCTCATGCTGTCCTCAGAGCCGGCGTACTCTACATGAGTTTGGTACGAAGACTAAGTGGCTGGACTTGACACTCAATCCAGCACCGAGTTAAGTCAGTGGCATTAAGGCCATGGGCCAACAACGTCCTGATCCTGTTGAATATTGGCTCCAGTTTTCTCTTATCATCCTCGTTCGACCCTGAGTTGAGCGTGTTGGCCTAGACATGCTGGCCTTCATGAAAACCTGGCAGAGGAATCTGATCTGATGGACTGGTATCCTTGCAATAAAAGAAGGACCTCTGCTAGTCCTTGGTGTGGTTGTGAAGCTTCATTGTCGGGTAGTTGCAATTGACCCGGCGCTGGATAGTGAGGGGAAGTCCCCCATCGCTCTCCGTGTGCTTGTTGCAGTAGAAGAACTCAGTGTAGAGGGGGATGGTGGGTTTCCTCAGAAGATAAACCTCACATAATACTGTGAAGTTGCTGATGTTGAGTACGGAGTTAGGAGCTAAGTCCTGGGGATGCAATCCGTAGAAACCCAGGAGGCTCCTGAAAAACAGACCCGGGAGGGCGAAATCCCCGGGTCACGTGGTCGGTGAAGACCACAACTTCTTTGTCGCGCGGTTGAGGCCGGGTCTCATCCCCAAGGGCACACCATTCGATCGACTCGTGAGAAGGGAGGATGCCTTGTTTCTCCATTTTCTGCAACTTTGCATGAGTCACCGTTGACTTGGCCCAGTCTGCCGTCAAGGTCGTTTTGGGCTTGGGATCCGGATTTTTCTTCATAGTCGGCTCACCTTTCTTCCCATGGGGTCCATGGCTGGTTATTTTTTTCATGATGGGCGTAGATAACACCTCTTTGTTGGCTACCCCATTTAGAAGGTTATGATGCATACAACAGAAATTTCCCGTACGTGAGGACTATAAGGTTTATTGAACCATGAGGATTCCTGAGACGACAAGGTGTCTACTGCTCTGGCGCTAACAGAAGACGTGAACCTGCACACAAGAACATAAATAACTTTGTTCTTAACGAGAGAGAGGTTGTCAATATTTTCGGCCTTGCTGTTTATAGAAGGTCAAACACAAAGAGGAAATAATAATAATGCGACTGAAAGGAAAAGTAAAACAGTAAATGTTGACGGTGTGAACTATGATGTGAGGATGAACCAGGGTAGCATGATGCTCCCTAGTAGTGTCTCTCTCCCAAAAGACAGAAACAACTATGATGGGTAAACAAATTATAACTGAACAATTGGAAAAAATATAAATGCACCTCAATGCTAATTATGCTACAAGAAAGTAAAAGGCTCAATCGTATGGGCATTACACCAAGACAAGTAGATCGTTCATTCATCAACATCTACTCACTAATCATTCACCTTGAAATATCTATGTAGAATATTCCGCTGGTATTAAGTTACGAGCCACAACTAAGGTTGTAAACTCAACGCAACGGACAACTGCCTTAACACTCTATGCGTAGTCATAAGCACCGTTGTTTTATCCCTAATGGCAATAACACGTTCCCTAGTCTCATGTTTCTGTCACTCAAACTAGACATCGGAGGCATGAACTCATCATCTAGCATAACACTCCCTCTTGTAGTTGCAATCTACTATTTGGCCAAAATAATACACGGCAACGGAGAGCATGCAACAATTACTCAAAAACATAAATATGACAAACCAAATATATTACTCTCATAAACTAAACATAAACTCATAATCCATCGGATCGCAGCAAACACAACATAGCAAAAAAGGAATCATAACATAAATGCATTGATCATGATAGACAGTTCACAAGGTCTAAACATTGAAACACAAGATTAGAGAGAAGACATCTAACAACTACTGATCATGGGCCCATGGTCCAAGGGGGACTACTCACGGCGCATCTTAGAAGCGATCATAGTGATGGAGGAGCCTCTGGAGATCAATTATCCCTTAGGTAGGGTGCCGGGACAGGAACTTCTGCTGATCCCAATTTCGGAATCGCGGCGGCGGAACAATAGGGTATTTCACGTTACGGGGTTCTCCTCGAGGGTTTTCAAAGAACGATATAAATATAGGCCAAAGGGGGCACCGGGGGTGGCCCCACCCGTCTAGGCAGCCAGAGGGCGCTGGCCCCCCTGGCGCAGCGTGGGGTCGCCTGGATGGGGGGCGGCCCCCCTCCGGCTCCCCTTCGGGCTTCTGGAGTCGTCTGACATAATTTGTTTTTGTGGATTTTCTGGTTTCCGAGCACTTTGATTTTTACCTTTTTTGCATTGCACAGACAAAAACAGACAGAAACTGCACTGTGCACTAGGTTAATAGGTTAGTCCCAAATACGTTATAAATGATATGAAAGTGCATCAAAACATATAACAATATAAAAAAAATATGAAACAAACAAAAAAGATAGATACATTTGAGACGTATCACCGGCAAAGTAGAGTAGGACATGGGATACATATCGGCTCACAATACTTAAGGCACCACCATCTCCCATGTGAAAGTGCAATCTTGCCCTTAATTATATTTTGATGTTGATGACAATGTACATATAGAGGACTAATAATGTTTGCCAAGTATATCTCAGGTTTTAGTCCTCGGTTCGTTGTGGTGGTGGATCAAGGACCATTTAATCTTATCAAATTGCTCAAGATACGGAACCCATGAAGTTGAAGCGTAAGCTTTTCGGTTAATCTTGAGTATAGGGATCCCCACACTATTAAGAGGGGATCAGTGGGTTTATGTTTAAGATTTGCTCAAAGCTAATTAAAACAAAAACATTCCGACACAAAATCGGTGCAAAAATGCAAAAATCTGATCACTACTTCCAGGCGTCCGACAATTCAAAGTTTCGGACGTCTGACAGCCATCGGACGTCCGACATCTCATATATCGTTTTTCGTTGGAAAGGTCAGTGGACATGTAAATTCGCCGGAAGTCCGACGTGTTTCGGACGTCCGAACTCCGTCGGACATCTGATGTGCTACTGACCTTTTCCTCGGGTGTTGTATGCTGAACTCATTATGAACACTTCGGACGTCCGACCTGGCTCGGACGTCCGACATTTGGACTTTCGGACGTCCGAAACCTGACGGACGTCCGACACTTACACAACATATTGCCCGAACGACCATTTCGTCCCTTGGGCTATAAATAACCCCTCACCCCCACTTGTGAGGGTTGACCACTTCATTTGCAAACACCCAAGAACACAAGTGCTCCCTCTCACTCTCTCCCTCACCAAATCTCAGATCCCGGAGAGTTCCTTGAGAGTTCTTGACAGATCTTTCACCGAGTGATAGATCCGCCCCTTCCCCATCTTCCAACCAAAGCAAATCGCGTTTTGAGCAAGTCTTGAGCATTTCCCATTGATCTTGTTACTCTTGGAGGTTGGAGACTCCTAGGCGGGTAGGAGTTCTTCGGAGAGGAATAGACCATTGTGATTACCCCCGTTGAGTTTGTGAGGGTTTGGTGACCACCTTTAAGGTCAACCGCTAGTGGTTGAGAATCTCCTTCGTGGTGATATCTCAAGGGGAATAGAGAGAGACTTCGTGGCGTTGGTGTGCCTTCGTGGTTTCACCCACTCTCTCCGAACGATGAGTAGCTTCCCTCCAAGGAAGTGAACATCGGGATACACCGTTGTCTTCGCGTCATTCGGTTATCCCTACTCTTTCCCCTTATTACTTGTGCTCCCGTATTATTTACCCCTCACTTGCTTTAGTATATTGTGCTTATTGTTTATCTTGTCACAACTAGGTAAACCTTGCAATTGTTAGGCTCACCTTTATCTTCCGCATTATTGCCTAAAATTGTTAAGTAGTGTTAAAATTTGTAATAATACCTATTCACCCCCCTCTAGGTCTATCTCGATCCTTTCAATTGGTATCAGAGCCTCGTGCTCTATTCTTGTGGCTTAACCGCCCTAGAGCGAGATGAACAAGAACGGCATCCCCGAAATTTCGGGTGCCAATGTGGAGGAGGTCGCAATTGCTGCGGATGCCGCGAGTTCGGAAGCCGAGAGATTGGTTGCCGAACAAAGGGCCGCCACACAAGCTACGTTAACTCCTTCCACGGGGCATGTTAGTTATGAGATTGAGGATCCCAAGTTGTTGGACAATCAAAGGAAGGAGATGGAAGCCTCCTTTGCAAGATTGAAGGCTTCGGCATCGGAGTCACAAACGTCAAGTGGTGCGGCCCCTAGGTCCCCACAAGCGACCTTTGTGCACCCGGTTCCGAGGCTCCCTTGCAAAGAGGTGGTCCCTACCAATGGGACTATCCTGCCCCTAAGCTTGTGGAACCTAAGTATAACTTTAACGGCAATCCGCTGGTACTAACCGAGAACACTAACTTTTTGGATTGGAAAAGTCTTATGGCAGATTATCTTAGGTTTGTGTGCGAACCCATGTGGAACCTCATCGACTCCGGGAAAGGCTATTATCCCGTTGATCCAAACAACCTTACTCCAAGTGAAGTGTTTGATCGACATCTCAACCTTGCGACTATTGGGTTCTTGAAAAGAGGAATGGATGAGTTGACACGTGCACCATTTCTTCATATCACCAATGCCAAGGAAATGCGGGATACTCTTCTCATTGCCAAGTCTGGCACCGTGTCGCTTCAAATGACAAGATATGAGACCGCAAAGAATGCATTGCACAACTGATACATCCCAAACGTATCTATAATTTATGCTTGCTCCATGCATGTTTTGTGTGTCTTTGCCATGATTTGCTTGAACTTTCATACACTTTTGAGCATATTTGGACTAATCTATTAACCCAGTGCACCCAGCTGCCAGTTGCTGTTTTCTGCTGTTTTTGTATTTCAGGTTTTCCGGCCATTAAAAGTGCTCCAAAAACTCCGGAAAAATCAGAAAAAAAAATCAGCGACACGGAAGCTTCCGGAAACACCAAAGGAGGGAAGGGGGGGCACCACAGGGACTCCAGAAGGGTCCCTGGCGCGGCCCCACCCTAGGCCGCGCCAGGGAGCCTCCTGGCTGCCCTGTGGCCCCTCTCGGTGCCCCCCTTCGCCTATATTTATCCCTCGGGGTGGAAACCCCTAATATTGATCTCTTTTCCGCGATCTCGCCTCTGTACGCCGCCGCCGCCGTTTCTAGATCGGGGCTGCCTGGAGAAGCTGCCCCGGCACCCTGCCGGGAGGAGGAACCCCCTCCGGGAGACCATCCATAGCCATGGACGCCTCTCGTATGTACCTTGAGTAGTCTTCCTTGGACCATGGGTCCGTGACCAGTAGCTATGTGATGTACTTCTCTCCCCTCTTTGTGCTTCCACTTTCGAGACCTCATGAGCTGCCTCACATGATCGAGGCACCTTTGTAATTTTCTGCCGTTGCTATGCTGAGTTTGTTGGGATCTGATGGATTATGAGACTATGTTCAGATTGTGATGAGTAATAAATTTGGTTCTTATCTTTTATATTTTGTTCTTGAGTAAATTCTTGCATGTTCTCCGTTGCCGTATTTTACTTTGGCCAAGTATTTTGTTGCAACTCCAAGAGGGAGCGTTATGCTTGATTGTGGGTTCAGCCCCTTGATGTCTAGCTTGAGTGACAGAAACATGAGACTAGGGGATGTGCTGTTGCCACTAAGGATAAAACAACGGTGCTTGTATCCGCGGGTGCAAGGATTGTTTACTTTACACAAAGTTCTTTTAATGCAGTTGTCTGTTGCTGTGAGTTTACAATTTGGGTGGGATTCACAACTTAATACCAGCGAGATGTTCTGGATAGATATCTCAAGGTGGATGATTCGTAGTAGATGCAAATGGATTTCGATCTACTTACCTTGGCGTACTGCCCATTGCTTTTGAGCCCTTCCTTTCTTTGCAGCATAGTTAGCATGGCGGTGCCTTCATAATTCTGTCAATTGCCCAACTGTGATTTGTTTACCTCACTAGCACTTTTATCGTCTTTTGGGAGAGAGACATCACTAGTGAAAATCACGGGACCCCGGTCCATCTTCGCATTACTGTTTACACCTTCAATTTACTTTCAGTCTTTACTTTCAGTAGCCACTATTATTATCTCTTGCGTTGATCCTTTGTAAACAGCAAGGCCAGAGGAATTGACAACTCCTCTGTACTCGTTGGGAGAAAAGTTATCTGTATTTGTGTGCAGGTCCACGTCAAGCGCCGTGACACCTTCTTGTATCTCTTGGAGTCCTACTGGTTCGATAACCTTGGTATCTTCACCGAGGGAAATTTGCTGCTATGCTACATCTCACCTTCCACTTGGGGTAACCAACGAGGAGTGAGAGATCCTCACCGTATCAAGCCAATTTCTGGCGCCGTTGCCGGGGACTCCAGTCTACAAGATAGGGGAGTTGCACACTATCTTTTATCTTTGCTTTTTAGTCTTGTTAGTTTACCTTTCAGTTGTTACTTTTGTTTCCCTTATAAAAAATACCAAAAATACCTGCTGCTACTATGGGTTCCAATGAAAACACCAAGTTGTGTGACTTCACCAGTCACAACAACAATGACTTTATCTGCACTCCTATTGCCACACCTGCCACTTCAGCTACCTCTTATGAAATTAAACCTGCTTTGCTAAACCTTGTTATGAGAGATCATATCTCTGGTGCTGGAGATGCTGCTGCTTTACACTTGAATATTTTTGTTGAATTATGTGATATGCAAAAGTATAAAGAAGTAGAAGGTGATGTTGTTAAGCTCAAGCTTTTTCCTTTCTCTTTGAGGGACGGAGCTAAAATCTGGTTTCAATCTTTGCCTAGGAATAGCATAGATTCTTGGGATAAGTGCAAAGATGCTTTTATTGGGAAGTACTACCCACCTGCTAAGATTATCCAATTGAGGAGTAACATTATGAATTTCAGGCAATTGGATAATGAACACGTTGCCCAAGCTTGGGAACGTATGAACACGCTTGTCAAGAACTGCCCCACACATGGACTGACTACCTGGATGGTTATCCAGACTTTTTATGCAGGCTTGAACTTTACCTCGCGGAACCTGTTAGATTCGGCCGCGGGAGGAACTTTTATGTCAACCACACTTGGTGCTGCCACAAAGCTACTTGATGAGATGATGCTGAACTACTCTCAGTGGCACACCGAAAGATCTCCAACTGGTAAGAAGGTAAATTTTGTCGAGGATATCTTCTCTCTAAATGAAAATGTTGACCTTATCATGTCTCTACTTACCAAGCAATCTCCTATTGATCCTCAGAATGTTCCTTTAAATTCTTTGGTTGCTCAGGAACAAGTAGATGTGAACTTTATCTCTAGAAACAACTTCAACAATAATCCTTATAGGAGTAATTTTGGGAGCAACAATCCTAGGCCTTTCCCATCCAACAACTATGGGAACGGTAATAGCAACTCCTACAGCCAGAATTATAGGGAAAGAGACCTACCCAGCTATGATAAACTTATAGAAATAGAAAAGGCACCAAAAGCTATATGCACACACAGTTTGAACAAAACAAGGCCTTTTACAGACAGTTAGATGAGCACTCCTCTATCCTGCAAAACATTAGCAAACAACTTGAGAGCCTGAATAGTGACATTTTCAGCCTCCAAACTAGACTCACTGCCATTGAGACCTATGTTTCAAACATGTCTCACACCCAATCTACCTTGATAAACCAGATGGCAGCCAAACCAGAAGTCATTCCCAAGGAAGAAGAAAGAATTACGAGCCTTCCTACCTACCACACAGTAGCTACTATCCAAGTAGTTGAGGATGTCCAAACTGTTAGCACCCATCACACCCCTAGTCCCACTGGACGTATCAATGGTGATGCTACCACCTCAACCATAGACGAAGAAACCTCTATGAACATAGAGGCTTTCAAACAAGTGAGCTTAAATGATATCACTACCTCCTTGATAGATAGTAGTGACATAGATTTTGATAACTGCACTTTACCTGAAGTTATTGGTTTCCTACACAAGATGTCTAGAGACCCCACACTAGCACACTTAATCTTGCCTTCACAGAGCATATCACCAATGCTCTAATCAAAGTTAGGGAGGAGAAACTTAGACTAGAAGCCTCCATACCTAGGAAGCTAGAAGATGGTTGGGATCCTATGATAAAAATCAAATTGAATAACTTCTCTTGCTATGCTTTATGTGATGTTGGAGCAAGTACCTCTGTTATGCCCAAAAGAATGTATGATATGCTTGAATTGAAACCTTTTGATCCTTGTTCTTTTGGTGTTCGTCTTGTTGATTCTTCCGTAAAGAAACCTTTGGGGAAGATCGACGATGTTCTTATCATTGTCAATGACAATTATGTTCCCGTTGATTTTACTATTATGGACATTGAATGTGAACCTTCTTGTCCAATTATTTTGGGACGTCCTTTTCTTCGCACAGTTAGTGCTGTTATTGACATGAAAGAGGGGAATATCAAATTCCAATTCCCTCTCAAGAAAGGGATGGAACATTTCCCTAGGAAAATGATTAAGTTACCTTTTGAGTCCGTCACACGGGCTAGTTATTCTCTTGAAAATACTTGATCTTCTGCATTAAGCCTAGCTAATGGCTCTAAAGAAGCGCTTTCGGGAGGCAACCCACAACGAATTTAGGTTTTTCTTTTTTGCTTTTCTTCTGTTTTTAGTGGTCTTGATGATTTTTACTACTGTATCAACATCATTGTATCTTTACTTTTCAAGCTCTGTGCCTTTTGTAGCCTCATACGACAAGGGAAGTGAAAGTTGTGACATGCTGTCCAGAAAACAGATTCTGTCCTCGTGACTAGAAAAATCATGGAAAAATCCCAGTTCATCTTTTTGAGCTGAATTTTTTAAACAGCATGATCTATACAATTACGAAACTTTCGTATGTTCTGAGTTTTTTGATTTGAGTGGCAGAAGTACCCCTAAAAAAATCGTTTCTACCTGCTGGTCTGTTTTTCACAGATTCTGTCCTGTTTTGCCTTTTCTTCGTTTTGCGAACCTTAAGCTTGCTTTTTCTTTGCAAAAACTTTTTGACAATCTTGAGAAACAGTAGCTCTTCAAGGTTACACTACTGGAATTCATCAGTTTGCCATGTGTCAACCTGTTTGCCGTCTGTATTTCATCGGGGCAGACGGCAAAGAGGTTGTATGCCGTGTGTTGACCTAAAAACAGACGACAAATGGCTGACACATGGCAAACCCTCTGTTTTCCGTCTTCTTCCACCGAGGCGGACGACAAAGTGCTCGTTGCCGTGTATGTACAGACGGCAAAGTCCAATAGTGGGACCCACCTGGGCTGCTCCCGATCTAGATAACGGCCCCGTGCTATGCCGTCTGCTGGAAGACGACAAAGACGCCTAGGCCGTCTGCTGGCAGACGACATAGCGCAGGGCCGTTATCTTCCCTACTCCGTCCACTCTCCCTCTCCCCATCCCACGTCTCACTCTCTCTCTCTCTCCGCCCGAGCTGGCCGCCGCCGCCCAAGCCACCCACCGCCCCCCGAGCAGCCCGTCGCCGGTGACCCCCGCCGCCCGCCCCTCTCCTCCTCCCTCCTCCCTCCTCTCTCTCCTCTCCTCCTCTCTCCTCCTCTCTAACATCCCCCCCCCCCCGTGAATTGCATAGCGCCGCTGCCGCCCGTGAAGACTCCGCTCTCGTCGCCGGCGCCACCTCCCACCCAAAGTCATCCTCGTCGCCGACGCCACCTCCCCCCCTCACCCGCAGCCACCTCCCCCACCATCGCCGGTGAGCCCCTCGATCCCCTCTCTATTTTTTATTTTTGTTTTTTAATGTTTTTGATAGGTATTATTAGATTATTAGTATTAATTATTAGATTAGTTAGGGTTGTTAGTATTAATAATGCTAGTTTTAGATTTGTTACTACTAGAATTGCAAAAATGTTAGTCTGTTTTAGTAATTGAAGTTTTATTTATATTTAGTTAGTTCTAGCTAGTTAGATGTAATATGTTTAGTTATATTTGTTAGGTTTAATTACCCCTAGCTAGAAACCTTAGTTACTTTTAGTTTCAGTTAGATTTTTTAAATTAGATTTAGTATTAATGATATGGTTAGTTGCTAATGTTAGTATTAGGTACTATTAGTATTAAAAAGATTAGATTTTAGTTTTAAATTAGTTAGGATATTAGTGCTAGGATTTTAGTTAGAAGGAGAAGGAGGATAGAAGAAGAAAGAAGAAGAAGAAGAAGAAGAAGAAGGAGGAGGAGCCAGATAAAGAATAGGAAAAGAAGGAGAAGGAGGAGGAGAGGAGGAGGAGGAGGACAGTAGGAGGAGGAGCAACCCGAACCGTCGCCACTGCAACCATCGCTCCCGCACTGCCCTCCTACCGTTGAAAATGGAGGTGGACGACGATGCGTCACTCCTTCCGGTGAAGATGGCGGAGGCACTGTATGTAGACCTTGTCTCTAGGTCGTAGTAGATCGTATCCCGGTGAAGATTGTTAGTATTACATAATATAGTTAGTAATTAGATGTTAGTGTTACTTAGCTTAATTACCGGTAGTGGTGTTTGTGTTGATTTTCTGAAATTAAATATGCAGGTGTTTCCACTTCACCTCGAGCATCGCTGTCGAGGGTCTCGTGTTCGACGACCTCCCTGCGTTCGAGGGTGAGTAAAAAAAGTCCTATCCTCCTCCCCCTTCCTTTTGCTCTATTCCGGCCTTTGTGCCGATAACACTAGCTAGGTCAGTCGCGTAACCAGTATGCGTCTCCCGTTCGAAAGGATTACAGTATAAATATGTGATGGCGGAGAAGTTAATAGGTTTACTTGGGTTGCCTTCCCTGTTAACCGTGCCAATAAACGATTCTTGATAACCCACAAGTCTAGGGGATCAATTGTAGCTTTTCGATAAATAAGAGTATCGATCCCACGAGGAGCAGAAGGTGCTGATAAGTGACGCTGGATAAGGAAAGGGCTGCAAACACTCAAAGGTAAATATTTAGGGGTTTTTGGTTTAAGCAACAAAAAAGTAAAAGACGGGCGAAGTAGACAGGGTAACTGAGGAATAGCAAGTGGCCCAATCCTTTCACAAGGATAAGCCTAGGAACTGAACTTATAAAAGCTAAAGCGTTCTCGAGAAAACACGGGAGAGATAGTCAAGTCACTTTCACCATACTCCGCCAAGTAATATGTATCGTGTTGATAAGTGTCGGTGGGTGGATCAATGCTAGTACACCTTCTATACTAAGATAAGTGTAATCTTATGATTACACACCTTGCAAGCATTCGCAAATACAAGGTAGTAACAAAGGCATAAGCCTAACCACAACATTATGATCAAGGATCCATAACTCCCTTGTGCGAAAGTCTGCGAACTGGGGTTCAGGTTTCTGTCACTCCGGCAACCCACCATAAGCATCCTTTGTGCACAATGTATTCCTCTAGGCCCATGAAAGGTGAAGTGTTATGTGTTCGACTCACATAACACCACTAGAGAAATAACAACACAACTTAAGTATCAAACAACACATAATACTACAACATAGTATGAATACTAACAACTAGAATTCTCCCATGTTCTCAAGAACTAAAGTAACTACTCACAAGACATAAAAGATATCATGATCAGAGGTGATAGATGGGTGGTAAACAATCTGGACACAATGATATTTCCCCAACAAAACTCAATAGCATTCACCACAAAATAGTAATCAACACCAATAGAGTAGAGAGGATAGATAGTACGGATTACAACACAAGTTGCAATTGTGAGATGAGATGGGATGGAGATGGAGATGGTGCTGATGTTGGGGATGATGTTGATGATGATCTCGATGATGCCCGTGACGATGATGATGATGATGGCGACGATCTCCCCTTCCGGGAGGTGATCTCCCCGGCGGAATCTGCCCGCCGGAGATGGCTTTTCTCCTCTGTAGGTTTCCGCCCCGTGGCGGCGTCGAAACACGGAAATGACTCCTCTCTTAGGGTTTCCACCCCAGGGGGCTTATATAGGCGAAAGGAGGCACCGAGGGGGGCCACCAGACACCCAGTAGGGTGCCTGGCGCGGCCAGGAGGGGGGCCGCGCCAGGCACCCTTCTGGCTGCCTGGTGGGTCCCCTCACCTCCTCCTTCGGTGATCCCCAATCAATCTTCCAAAAAATGCTCCTCGTAAAATTTCATCGCATTTGGACTTGATCTGATTCAGCAACTTGGTATCCACTTTTTACCGCTGAATCCTGGTTCTGCTGCTTCGGCACCGGAAAGTTGTAAACTGTGTAAAATAAGCCAAAACAAAAAAAGAACAATACTTTAAAGTGGAATATATCAATGAATAAGGTGATATCACAATATAAAATAGTGATGCTTTTTGGACGTATCAATATGCATTCATTTTCATATTTATAATAGTAATTCTTTCGAATTGTCCAACGTTATCCATGGACAGCCCGAGTATGTGTAGATTGAGTCGTTTTTCCATGCTCTGTTCCTGATCCGACGTGGAATTTCGTCAGCGCCTCCCTGTTGTTCTCCGGATACACAACCTCTCGGCTAGTTGTCGAGACGTATATTAGGAGAACAGCGGGGAGGTGCTGCCGAAATTCTGCGTCGGGTCGGGAGCAGAGCATGGGAAAACGAACCCAATCTACACATATTCGGGTGGGATTAGGACCTATCTTTACCTATTAGCGTGTAGGTTAATTAACTGCATATGCCGTAGCTATGTATAAAAGCAATAAAAAGTGGACGTAATAAAATTGACAAACTTGTATATTTGTTGTTTAGTAGCTAGCTAGTGACAAGATGAGCGATGATCGTGCCTGGATGTACACCGGTCTCCCTAATCAGAAAGAGATCAACACTGAATGGGCAATGAAAACCAAGGACTTTCTGAGAGCAACGTTTGCAAATGGTCAGAGAAAAACCTGGTGCCCATGTGTTAGGTGCGACAACTATAAACAAGCGACAAAGGTGGATATGGGTAAACACTTGCATAAGTGGGGTTTTAACCCTGATTATATGGTGTGGACTTTCCATGGCGAGTCTGCCGGACGCAGGAGAGAGGAGGTGGTCCGCCAGCGCATGGACGAGTACGGAACCGGGATCGAAGACATGGTGCAGGACTTTGACGATGCGCGGGATGAGGACGATGAGATGGAGGAAACTGCGAAGGCCTTCTATGAGATGTTGGAGTCCTCAAAACGTCCTCTCCATGCTCACACTAGCTTTGTCAGCTCGATGCCATCGCACAAGTGATGGATCTGAAGGCACAATTCAACTTGGGCACAGAATGCTACAATGCAATCATGACCCTATTTGGGCGGTTTCTACCAAAAGATTATGTTATGCCTGCAAACCTGTACCAATCGGATAAGATCCTCAAGGTACTTAAGATTCCCTATGAGCAGATACATGCTTGTGAGAATGGATGTGCTTTATTTAGGAAAGAGTATGCGCAGGAAGACTATTGTCCCAAATGCAAGTCATCCAGGTATGTTGTGGTATAACTCACTCACTTCATGATTTGGACAAGTTTCGAGGAACGACTCCCATGTGGGGACGATCACATCCCCTTGGATTCCTTTGTTTATCACTCATAAAAGGGAGAAGGAATTTGTGTGTTAGTATTTATCTTTTACGAGCTGGGCACTCATGCCAGTCCCTTCTCGTATTAGGGGTTTGCAGATTAGACATGCAATCCCAAGATAAAACTTGTCCAAATTAAGAAGATCATTGGTCACCCACCACTTCCTCATGAGCCGAATCAGCGGCACAAAATAGAGGATTTTGAACATCTAAAGATAGCACATAAATTATATACTTTAGGAGTGGTAGTGGAGTACCACAAGTAGGAAGGTATGGTGGACTCAAGTGGAAGAAGTTGGTTTCAAGGTATGGAAGTACAAGCAAAATTCCGCTTGGTACAGAGTTTTGGCTAGCAAGGCTTTGAGAGAGCAGACAATTGATGATAACTTAGATGCAAGCAATAGAAAGCATAAACATTAAAACTAGCATGAAATATCAGGTTGTCTTCCTTGTCAACATAACACTTCAAGCATAATAACACAAAGGTTTTGGCTATGTCGCTACTTTGAGAAAAACATGCTTGTTGTTATGACCAAAGCTATACTTGCCAAGATTAAATAAAGTTTTCGAAGCCATACCTGATATAAGGTCAATACTCCTCATAAGAATCAGCTCATAATGTCGATTGCGTGAAGAGAATACCAAGTGCAGCGAAGAAACCAATAGACTTCTCATTAATATTCCTTCATAGATGACTCCACACTCACGGGTACAAAGCTCACCACAAAAGGAGTGATAGACCTCAAAGCAACACCTATTTCATAAAGTGACTTCCCTAGACATGATATGACTCTACTTGACTCCTAAAGACAAAGATAAAGATAAAGATACCGGGCACTCCCCCAAGCTTGGAACAAGCTAAGGGGGTGCCATTACCCGAGGAGATTTACTCCTCATCTTGTTGTGGTTGTTTCTTCAGATCCCTGATGACACGGCGAAGGGTTCGGTTCTCCGACTCCAAGACTTCCACTTGTACTTTTAGTACACGAAAATCTTCACAGAGTTGGTTGGTGATGCGGTAGGCCTCGGAGATGGCGGAAAGCATGCGTTGATCTTCAAGTGAAGTGGAGGGCCCTGAAAGGTTAAGAGAAAATCATATTGAGGTTGGACCGATCCCACCATGATGGGATTGCTTGGGCCTCCTTGTTGTTGGGCAGTGATAGTCTTGACTTCCTCTCTTACGGAGCGCTCCATCCCCGCTTGTCTTGTGGCAATTTCTTCTTCGGTAGCCCAATCAACGTGCTTACCTTGATTAAGATCCTTCTGGACTTGACGTAGACGCCATCCCAAGAAGTCCTCCCCGCTCGAGCCACAAGAAGACATCTCTAGCAACAGCTTTTCACCCTGGCAGAAATAGACCGAGAAAGAAAACACGCAAAATCGAGAGATACGGTGCCGGGGCGATCCGGGCAAATATATAGCAAAAATTTCCACAACAGAAGGAAGGTTTCAAGCCTAGGTGGAGTCGGAGGTGGAGTCGAGGGCAGCCAGGAGGGTGCCCGGCGCGGCCAGGAGGGGGTCCGCGCCAGGGGTCTCCTGGCCTCCCTGGAGCTCCTCTCCGGCTCCACTCGGGCTTGGAATTTTCCTAATTTTGCAAAAAAACTCTGAAAAGTTAACTTTTATTGACGTTCGCGGCGTTTTCTTACCATAATTCATACCTTTTCTAATTCTGCTCCTGCCGGAGTCTGAAACTGGGCTGCAACATGTTCTTCATTAGTACTTGTATATATCATGTTTGAATCCACATTGATTGGATCACCTGCCATATAATGTTTGAGTCTTTGTCCATTCACAACTTGAGGTTTGGTGCCTTCGAAATTATTGATCTTGATTGCACCTGACCGATATACTTCTTCAATATGAAAAGGTCCTTCCCATCTGGAAAGTAGTTTACCTGGAGAAAACCTGAAACGAGATCTAAACAACAAAACTTTATCACCAACATTAAATTCACGTTTCAGAATTCTTTTATCGTGCCACTTGTTTACCTTTTCCTTGAACATTTTAGCGCTCTCGTAAGCTTCACTTCTCCACTCATCTAGAGAAGTCAAGTTCATGAGACGCTTTTCACCAGCTAACTTTGGGTCAACATTCAGCTCTCTGACAGCCCAGAAAGCTTTACGATCTAACTCTAATGGTAAATGTCAAGCCTTGCCATAGACCATCTTATACGGAGACATGCCCATGGGGTTTTTGTAAGCAGTTCTATACGCCCACAAAGCATCTCCTAACTTCTTTGACCAGTCCTTTCTAGAACTGTTTACTGTTTTCTGCAAGATCAACTTGATCTCCCTATTGGTGAGCTCAACTTGCCCACTAGTTTGAGGGTGGTACGGTGATGCAATCCTATGATTGACATCGTACTTGGCTAGAGCTTTCCTAAAAGCTACATGCGTGAAGTGTGACCCTCCATCTGTCATGAGGTACCTTGGTACTCCAAACCTAGGAAAAATTACATCTATGAGCATTTTCAAAGATGTCTTGTGATCAGCACTCTCAGTGGGGATTTCTTCAACCCACTTGGTTACATAATCAACAACAACTAAGATGTGTGTGTACTTGTGTGAAGGGGGAAAAGGACCCATAAAATCAAAACCCCATCAATCGAAAGGTTCGATCACTAGTGAGTAATTCATAGGCATCTCATTTCTCCTGCTAATGTTACCAACTCTCTGACACTTATCACAAGATAGAACGTAGCTTCGGGCGTCCTTAAAGAGAGTAGGCCAATAAAAACATGATTGTAAAACTTTATGCGCGATCCTTTCACCGGCATGATGTCCTCCATAGGGACTACCGTGACATTGTCGAAGAATGTCCTGCTGCTCGTGCTCCGATATACACCTTCTTACGATCCCGTCCACACCTTCTTTATAAAGATGTGGATCATCCCAAAATTAGTGCCTCAAATCCGTGAAGAATTTCTTCCTCTGCTGAAATGTGAAACCCGGAGGCAAAAACTTTGCAACGATAAAATTAGCATAATCTACAAACCAAGGGTCGGAATGAGATTGTACTTTTACAACAGCAAGTTGTTCATCTGGGAAACTGTCGTTGACTAGAATAGGATCGTACGGGATATCTTCCATCCTTGAAAGATTATCCGCCACCGGATTGTCTTCTCCTTTTCTATCGACAATCTGCAAATAAAATTCTTGAAGGAGTACCCACCTAATGAGTCTTGGTTTGGCATCCTTTTTCTGCATAAGATACTTAATGGCAGCATGGTCAGTATGAATAATAACTTTAGAATCAACAATATACTGCCTAAACTTATCACAAGCAAACACCACTGCCAAGAATTCCTTCTCGGTAGTAGCATAATTCTTTTGAGCACTATCAAGTGTTTTGCTAGCATAGTGGATGACATTCAACTTCTTGTCAACCCTTTGTCCTAAAACAGCTCCAACAGCAAAATCACTAGCATCACACATAATTTCAAAGGGCAAATTCCAGTCAAGTGGTTGTACTATAGGAGCGGTTATCAAGGCTTTCTTAAGAACTTAAAAAGCTTCCTTACAATCTTCATCAAATACAAAAGGAGCATCCTTCTGGAGAAGATTGGTAAGGGGTCTCGAGATCTTAGAAAAGTCCTTGATAAATCTTCTATAGAAACCAGCATGACCTAGAAAACTACGAATACCTTTAATGTCCCTTGGATAAGGCATCCTTTCAATAGCTTCAATTTTTGCCTTGTCCACTTCAATTCCCCTTTCGGAAATCTTGTGTCCAAGAACTATCCCTTCGTTAACCATGAAATGACACTTCTCCCAATTGAGCACCAAATTTGTTTCTTCACATCTCTGCAAAACTTTATTAAGATTGTGGAGACAGTGTTCAAAGGAGTTTCCATAGACGGAAAAGTCGTCCATGAAAACTTCTACAATCTCCTCACAGAAACCATGAAATATTGCAGACATACACCTCTGAAAAGTAGCAGGTGCATTACACAAACCAAAAGGCATACGCCTATAAGCATAAGTACCGTAAGGACACGTGAAAGTGGTCTTCTCTTGATCCGCGGTGTTGACGTGAATCTGGGAGAATCCAGAGTACCCATCAAGATAGCAGAAGTGGGTGTTTTTAGACAACCACTCGAGCATCTGATCAATAAAGGGCAAAGGATAATGGTCCTTCCGGGTGGCCTTGTTTAACTTCCTGAAATCAATACACATTCTATACCCAATAATAGTCCACTGAGGTATTAGTTCATTTTTATCATTTGGAACAACAGTCATACTTCCCTTCTTAGGAACACAATGAACGGGACTTACCCACTTACTATCAGCTATAGGATAGATGATACCCGCGGCTAGAAGTTTGAGAACCTACGTCCTAAACACGTCCTTCATCTTTGGGTTCAACCGTCATTGATGATCAACAACCGGTTTAGCATCGGGCTCGAGATTGATAGTATGTTGGCAAATGGAAGGACTAATACCCTTGAGATCATCAAGAGTATAGCCAATAGCACCTCGGTGTCTGCGGAGTGTCTCCAATAATCTCTCTTCTTCATACCCTGAAAGGTTAGAATTGATAATAACATGATATACTTTCTTTTTATCTAAATAAGCATACTTGAGCGTATCGGGTAGTGGTTTTAGGTCGAACACCGGGTCTTCTTTCGGTTGCGAGAGGATTCCTAAAGGTTCAACCGGGAGGTTGTGCTTCAGGATGGGAGTTTTTCTTAAAAATATGTCTTCTAGTTCATCCCTCTCCTGCATATGTATATCATTCTCGTGGTCTTCCATAAATTGCTGCAAAGTGTCATTAGGAGGAATAGAAATAGAAGAAATTTCTTCAATAATTTTGTCATTACTTGACAGGCCAGGACCACGAGGCTACTTAGAAAACTTAGAAAAATTAAACATACGGCTCACCGTTGAATTCAACAGAAACTTTACCTATCTTGCAATCTATTATAGCTCCGCAAGTGCTGAGGAAGGGCCTTCCAAAGATAATAGGGCAAAAACTATCTTGCACTGAACCAAGTACAAGAAAGTCTGTAGGATATTTTACCTTCCCGCAGAGTACTTCAACATCTCTTACAATCCCAACTGGAGAGATTGTTTGTTTATTTGCAAGATGGATAGTGACATCTATGTCCTCGATCTCACACGGCTGAATCTCGTGCATGATCTCTTGATAAAGTGTGAAGGGAATAGTGCTCACGCTAGATCCCAAATCACATAGCCCGTAGTAATTATGATCTCCTATTTTGACAGATACAACTGGTGTACCTAAAATTGGGCCTTTGTTCCTGGCTGTGACAATGTTAGTGGCAACAACACAAAAACTAATAGTGGATTCTTCGATATCACTGGTTACCAGATCCTTGACCATTGCAACTTGAGGATGGACCTTGATCATGTCCTCAGGTTCGTCAGTGGTCCTTCTATTCTTGTTTAGAATACCTGTAACAAAAGAGTGCTCCTTTATCCTAGAGGGATAAGGAGGCTGTTCATACACAACTGCAGGTAAAACATGATCAGTAACATTAATCTCAATTGGTGACTCCTTGAAAGGTTTATGATGTTGACTCTCCTTCTTCCTGGAAGAATCAATATGAGAAGCAAAGTCCTTGCAAAAGTCAACCATTAGCTGGGAATCAAGACCAATTTTAGAGCAAAAGGTATTAAAGTAATCAGTCTTCAAATAACTCTCAATGTAGTCATGCTCATAGTTTATAGCGGTTTCAATACCTTTATCAATTTCCCAGTCTTTCGTGTTCTTCTGGATCCTTTCTATAAGATCCCATTTTTCTTCCATACTTCTGGTCTGGAATACCCCACTAGAGGAGGCATCCAACATCTCCTTGTTCTGACGAGAAAGCCTGGCATAAAAATTTGTAAGTATAATTTCCTTGGGGAGCTCATGGTTTGGGCATTTGAGCATCAGGGACTTCAGTCTCCCCCAAGCTTGAGCGATGCTCTCTCCGTCGCGAGACCAAAAGTTGTAGATGTAGTTCCTGTCTTGGTGAATTTCACGAAGAGGATAAAACTTTGCATAAAAGAGAGACATAAGCTCTGGCCATTCAAGCAGATCAGAGTTATATGGAGAATATTTTCTTCATGACGAACTCCATCGTCACACCTGCAAGCTTAAATAAAGAACATAATTGTGATAAATATAGCACGTGTTCTCCCAGATGTCCTTCTCCTGTATAACGATTAGACAAGACATAATCAACAATACCAGATGGTATTTTATAGGGCACAATTTCAGTAGGGGTAGGAGTGACCACCACAGTCGTGGGGCGGCTCCTTACCAGCAACGAACCAACAGCAGAAGATTCCATAAGGACTGAAAGTAACAAAAGAAAATAAAAGTTCCCTTACCGGCTTCACTTACCAATAGCGCTACACTCCCCGGCAACGGCCCCAGAAAAGCTCGTTGATGGCGGAGAAGTTAATAGGTTTAGTTGGGTTGCCTTCCCTGTTAACCGCGCCAATAAACAATTCTTGATAACCCACAAGTCTAGGGGATCAATTGTAGCTTTTTGATAAATAAGAGTATCGATCCCACGAGGAGCAGAAGGTGTTGATAAGTGACACTGGATAAGGAAAGGGCTGCAAACACTCAAAGGTAAATATTTAGGGGTTTTTGGTTTAAGCAACAGAAAAGTAAAAGACAGGCAAAGTAGACAGGGTAACTGAGGAATAGCAAGTGGCCCAATCCTTTCACAAGGATAAGCCTAGGAACTGAACTTATAAAAGCTAAAGCGTTCTCGAGAAAACACGGGAGAGATAGTCAAGTCACTTTCACCATACTCCGCCAAGTAATATGTATCGTGTTGATAAGTGTCGGTGGGTGGATCAATGCTAGTACACCTTCTAGACTACGATAAGTGTACTCTTATGATTACACACCTTGCAAGCATCCGCAAATACAAGGTAGTAATTAAGGCATAAGCCTAACCACAACATTACGATCAAGGATCCATAACTCCCTTGTGCGAAAGTCTGCGAACTGGGGTTCAGGTTTCTGTCACTCCGGCAACCCACCATAAGCATCCTTTGTGCACAATGTATTCCTCTAGGCCCATGAAAGGTGAAGTGTTATGTGTTCGACTCACATAACACCACTAGAGAAATAACAACACAACTTAAGTATCAAACAACACATAATACTACAACATAGTATGACTACTAACAACTAGACTTCTCCCATGTTCTCAAGAACTAAAGTAACTACTCACAAGACATAAAAGAGATCATGATCAGAGGTGATAGATGGGTGGTAAAAAATCTGGACACAATGATATTTCTCCAACAAAACTCAATAGCATTCACCACAAAATAGTAATCAACACCAATAGAGTAGAGAGGATAGATAGCACGGATTACAACACAAGTTGCAATTGTGAGATGAGATGGGATGGAGATGGAGATGGTGCTGATGTTGGGGATGATGTTGATGATGATCTCGATGATGCCCGTGACGATGATGATGATGATGGCGACGATCTCCCCTTCCGAGAGGTGATCTCCCCGGTGGAATCTGCCCGCCGGAGATGGCTTTTCTCCTCTGTAGGTTTCCGCCCCGTGGCGGCGTCGAAACACGGAAATGACTCCTCTCTTAGGGTTTCCAACCCAGGGGGCTTATATAGGCGAAAGGGGGCACCGAGGGGGGCCACCAGACACCCAGGAGGGTGCCTGGCGCGGCCAGGAGGGGGGCCGCGCCAGGAACCCTTCTGGCTGCCTGGTGGGTACCCTCACCTCCTCCTTCGGTGATCCCCAGTCAATCTTCCAAAAAATGCTCCCCGTAAAATTTCATCGCATTTGGACTTGATCTGATTCAGCAACTTGGTATCCACTTTTTACCGCTGAATCCTGGTTCTGCTGCTTCGGCACCGAAAAGTTGTAAACTGTGTAAAATAAGCCAAAACAACAAAAGAACAATACTTTAAAGTGGAATATATCAATGAATAAGGTGATATCACAATATAAAATAGTGATGCTTTTTGGACGTATCAATATGCATTCATTTTCATATTTATAATAGTAATTCTTTCGAATTGTCCAACGTTATCCATGGACAGCCCGAGTATGTGTAGATTGAGTCGTTTTTCCATGATCTGTTCCTGATCCGACGTGGAATTTTGTCAGCGCCTCCCTGTTGTTCTCCGGATACACAACCTCTCGGTTTGTTGTCGAGACGTATATTAGGAGAACAGCGGGGAGGTGCTGCCGAAATTCTGCGTCGGGTCGGGAGCAGAGCATGGGAAAACGAACCCAATCTACACATATTCGGGTGGGATTAGGACCTATCTTTACCTATTAGCGTGTAGGTTAATTAACTGCATATGCCGTAGCTATGTATAAAAGCAATAAAAAGTGGACGTAATAAAATTGACAAACTTGTATATTTGTTGTTTAGTAGATAGCTAGTGACAAGATGAGCGATGATCGTGCCTGGATGTACACCGGTCGCCCTAATCAGAAAGAGATCAGCACTGAATGGGCAATGAAAACCAAGGACTTTCTGAGAGCAGCGTTTGCAAATGGTCAAAGAAAAACCTGGTGCCCCTGTGTTAGGTGCGACAACTATAAACAGGCGACAAAGGTGGATATGGGTAAACACTTGCATAAGTGGGGTTTTAAGCCTGATTATACGGTGTGGACTTTCCATGGCGAGTCTGCCGGACGCAGGAGAGAGGAGGTGGTCCGCCAGCGCACGGACGAGTACGGAACCAGGATCGAAGACATGGTGCAGGACTTTGACGATGCGCGGGATGAGGACGATGAGATGGAGGAAACTGCGAAGGCCTTCTATGAGATGTTGGAGTCCTCAAAACGTCCTCTCCATGCTCACACTAGCTTTGTCAGCTCGATGCCATCGCACAAGTGATGGCTCTGAAGGCACAATTCAACTTGGGCACATAATGCTATAATGCAATCATGACCCTATTTGGGCGGTTTCTACCAAAAGATTATGTTATGCCTGCAAACCTGTACCAATCGGATAAGATCCTCAAGGTACTTAAGATTCCCTATGAGCAGATACATGCTTGTGAGAATGGATGTGCTTTATTTAGGAAAGAGTATGCGCAGGAAGACTATTGTCCCAAATGCAAGTCATCCAGGTATGTTGTGGTAGACAATGGTCAAGGTGAGAAGACGCAGACCAAAATACCCGTAAATGTTCTTCGGTATCTTCCAGTGATACCAAGAATTCAACGCCTTTACTTGATGGAAGAGACAAGCAGACAGATGACATGGCACAAATATGGGAAGAGAACGGAATTTGATGCAGATGGGAAGCCGATGTTGACTCACCCATCAGATGGTTTAGCATGGAAGCACTTCGATGAAAAACATGTGCAAAAAGCTAAGGAGCCAAAGCATTGCCGAATCGCCGTCGGCACGGATGGGTTCAATCCTTTCGGTCTGATGGCAGCCTCATATAGTTGTTGGCCTGTATTTGTCATGCCACTCAATCTTCCCCCCTCAGAGATTATGAAAAGGAAGAACATTTTCCTGACATTGATAATACCAGGGCCCAAATATCCGGGGAAGAATATGGATGTGTACATGCAACCGCTTAACGAGGAATTGAAACAAGCTTGGGATGAAGGGTTCAAGACATACGATGCAGCTAGCAAAAAGACCTTCATAATGCATGTGTGGTATCAGTACTCGATGCATGACCTGCTGGCGTATACACTTTTCTCTGGCATGTGTGTTCATGGAAGGTTCGCATGCCCAACATGCAAGGCTTCTCTTCAGTTTCATTGGCTGAAGGCGGGTGGCAAGTATTCCTGCTTCAACTTGCATAGACAGTTTCTGCCTCCTAAGCATCCCTTCGGAAGAGACAGGAAGAACTTCATCAAAGGCAAAGCTATCAAAAACCTGGCAGCACCTACAATGACGGGTGAACATGTCCTCGCTCAGTTGAACTCTCTCGAGCCTGATCCAGAACGTCCCGGGTATTTCAAGGGATATAATTCAGAACACGCATGGACTCACAAGACATGCTTCTGGGATCTCCCCTACTTCAAAGACCTCGAACTTCCACACAACATTGATGTGATGCACACTGAAAAGAATATCGGTGAGGCCCTATTTGGTACATTTTTTGGCATAGATGGGAAGTCAAAGGATAATCCTAAAGCTAGAGTCGACCAGGAGACTCTATGTGATAGACCTTTACAGAACATGCGACAGCCGAAAGGAAGGAAGAATTGGTCGAAGCCAAGGGCCTGGTTCAATCTTGAAAGGGGGCATATGAGGGAAATTCTCTTGTGGGTGCAAAACCGTTTGATGTTCCCCGATGGGTGTGGAGCGAATCTGAGGAGGGGAGCTAGTCCAGAAAAATTGAAAATATTTGGGCTCAAGAGTCATGATTGGCACATATGGCTTGAGCGGGTAATGCCGGTGATGTTGCGCGGCTATATCCCAGAGGAAGAATGGCTAGTACTGGCAGAACTGAGCTATTTCTTCCGTGTTCTTTGTGCTAAAGAACTATCCGATGGCGTGCTAGAAGACATGGAAGAGACGGCGGCGGAGTTGCTCTGTAAGTTAGAAAAGATCTTTCCACCGGGTTATTTTTAATCCGATGCAGCATTTGATATTGCATCTCCCGACCGAGGCAAGATTGGGTGGCCCTGTGCAAAACCGTTGGTGCTATTCAACTGAGAGAATGCAGAAGACGCTTCGAGCAAAATGTAAAAATAAACGTAGAATTGAAGCATCCATGGCCGATGCATTCATTAACGAGGAGGCGGCAAACTTCGTGACAACACACTATGAAGCCAAAAATCGCCATTTGCCTAATCCAAAGCCTCGATACAATACTGGCGACCCCGAACGACGTCAATCCAACCTCAGCCTATTCAAAGGGAAGCTTGGATCTGTTGGTGCTTCGAGAAATATGATTTTGGATCTCGAATATTGGAGGACCCTTACGTTGTATATCTTTACCAACCTAACAGAAGTGCGTCCGTACATCGAGTAAGTGCTCGGTACGTAAAATGTTTTGCAACTTCTTATAATTCTGGTGTCTTATTCACATCAATTGGTACAGTCGATACGTCGCCCAATACTCGAATGGAGCGGTTATTGAAAGGGATTCCATCGCAGAGTATGATCTTCTCGCCAAACATGGACACGGCAATCCCGGTTTCATCTCTTGGTTCAAACGAACGGTAACTACCATTCATAAAGGGTTTCATTTGTTGTTCATATTTCCGACTAATATACCAATCTTTTCCTATTAAACTTATAGGCAAATTCACCTGACGAGCCTATAGACGCTGAATTGAGACAAGTCGCTAATGGTTTTGACTTTAAGGTCCGTACATTTGAGAAATACGATATCAACGGGTATCGCTTTCGTACCATTGGTAAAGAACAAATAATGCCCGATCGAACATCTACAAATTCGAGTGTGTCGGCTGTTGGCGAAGGAGGTATCGAATATTATGGAAGAGTTGAAGCAATATACGAACTTCTATTCTATGGTGAAAATCCTCAAACGTCGTTGTATTCAAATGTCATTGGTTTCTTCCGTCGGAGACTAGACGGACTCATGAACATGTAGGTCTAGTCGAAATTCGACAAGACACACATTTCAATGTCCATGATGTCTATATTACGTCTCAATAGGCCACCCAGGTTTTCTATCTATCATACCCCTGCCAAACGGTTGAAAACCTAAAAGGTTGGGATGTCGTTTATGATGTGCCGCCACATCTTAGACCACCTCCCCCCAATGAAGATGATTATGAGCCTCACATTAACCCGGAGACATATGAAGGAGAATTCTTCCAAGAAACCCGGAGCCTGAAAAAACGTTTCCGAAACCGCTCTACACAACCCGAGAACATGGAACAAGACAATGAGAGTGAACCCGATACCGATGATGAGGAAGAAGCCCATACCAATGATGTGCAAGAGCCTCCTGAAGAAGAATAGTTTACTGCTCCAGATGACTTGTCAATGCTTGACCGTTTACAGAAAGGCCGTCCAAATGTTGGTGTTGTTGAACCCGACGATGCCTTCATTTACGACGACACGCGTGATAGTGATGATGATCCATCAATTGATCCCGGAGAAGAGACGGATGATCCCGACTATTGTTAGTTGTATGAATCCCAACTTTAAATATATTTATATATATTCTCATTATAGTAATTTTTTTCTTTTGTAGCAGTATTATTTGTTTTTCCTCATTTGTACTAATTTCTTTTACTATGCTTTCTGGCAGGTTCGTGACAGATATGGAGGGCGAGACCTCCGCGGGTGGTTCTTCGTCACGAGGTAGGGGCCGGGGTACTACGCTCGCACCAGGGAATCTACGGAAGTCTTTGCTCGAGAGTATGCCCTCGCCTCCTACTTCTGAGGTGCCCAAGAGGAGAGGAGGTCGGACGAAGAGGGGAGGGAGAGGAGGCAGATCAGGTGGTGGCCGCACGAGAGGGAGGCGGACAGTTGCGCCTTCCTCGCCACCACCTCCGGCTGATTCAACAGAGCACAGGGTGGTTCCCTCCCCGGAGAGTCCCGTGGTAGAGGAGGAGGCTACATCCGGGCGCACGTCCTGGGGTCCGTGGCCTGAGGTGGATATGCCCGAGGGGGAGGTTGGTGAAGAGAGGCAGGTTGGTGAAGAGGAGGCGGTTCACACTGATGATGAGGCTGAGGGGGCCGAGGGTAACACCGTGTACCAGCGTGGGGGTACACGGCTCCCGGCTGAGCCGGTGACTCCCGCCCATAGGTCGTTGATTACTTTTTTGTATTGCAGGGGTTGGACATACGCCTCGGGTGTCCGCAATCCCAACGACATCCTTGGTGTGCTCATCAGGCAGAATTTCCCGGGGTTGGTTCAGTTGACCGAAGATGATTCGCCTCCGCAGCCTGGACTCTTTTGGGAGCACTATATATCTGCCGAGGCCCCGTCAAATACGACCGTCAAGGGGGTCGAATGCCACACCAGAGCGGACATGGTGTTGAACGGCTTTTGGGTAATTTCTCTTTCACACAATGAGAACTTGATAATAGCTAGGTAGTTGGTGAACTCATCAGTGTTGTCTCGTGCTATTAATTGCAGGTCTATTACAAGGTCGAAGAGTCCATGGAGGAGGAGGCGGGAAAGGTGCTCATCCAAGAGTGCAGGCGCCTCTTGCAGAACACAAGGCACGAGATGCGAGTGCAGGAGGTATGTGACTACTACGCCAAGCGTGGCCTTAAGCATAGCAAGTCGGAATGCCGAAAGAAGTATCTTTAGAGGGACCAGTACATGATGGTAACCCCTTCTTGCGTCTTTTAGTTTCGTTGATTTCATTCCTAGCTAGCTAGTCCTATATAATTGCTAATCTTCCTGTTTACTAACTTAGGCGCCACCGAGATGGTGTGCGGATAAGATGGATTGTTGGGAGGTCATTGTGGACCAGTGGTGCTCAGAAGCCTGGTTGGCCGCCCACAACAATGCCAAGGACCGGCGCGCCCAGATGGTTGGTGTGCCACACCATCAAGGAAGCCGCAACTTAGCTGGTTATGGGCAAAAATGGGTATGTGTGTTTTGCTAATATTGTCTTTTACGCACCCACAACTTAGCCGTTTACTAATACTGTGCTTTGCTTTGTCTTTTAGGAGGAGCATAATAAAACAGAGCCGCTTGGTGTGTTCGACAATTATGGCATGGCCCATATAGCGTCGTACAAGAAGGCCAAGGCACTCTCAGAGTCGGATATTGCCACTCCGTCGACTTTCACCAACGTTGCCGCCTACGGTAAGATGAAGGCTTATACCGAGGTGGCGAAGGAGAAGCACGGGCATGATTATACCCCGGTTGGGAAGCCTATAGACCCGGAGCTGGTGATGATCTCTGGTGGCGGAAGGCTCCATGGCGCCATGGCCATTGGAGATAAGTTGATTCGGTGCAATAGGACTCTTCCTGAGATCAAGGCGCGCCAAACGAGCTCTTCTCCTGCTATAAGGACTCGTGCGCGGCCAGTCGATCTCACTATCGAGGTTAGCCATAAGGACTCTTGTATTCTTGTGTTCTCTCATTGAATATTACAGTGCTAACTACATGAGTGGGGTTGCAGGAAGCTCTTGAGAGAGAGCGACAGAATATCCAGCGGCTACTCGAGGAGAAGGACCGGTTGGCGGAGGAGAAGGCAGCAGAGAGAGAGCGGTTGGCGGAGAAGAGGACGACGAAGGCTCTTGAGGAGGCCGCGGCACGCCACGATGCGTCGAACCGGGCCTTGTACGAGCTCATCGTGGTAAGTCACTTGTTCATATTCACCCAAAGAACGCATGTTATAATGTTTGTTTATATTAGGAACTAATATGATTGACTCGTGGAAAACAAATGTGTAGACTATGTGCGAGAAGACTAGCCAGGCCGCTCCACCGATGCCGATCATCTCTCCTGTGGGGACGGTGAGTATCTTTCAATGATCATCAATACCTTATTGCGTGGTGTCATGCTAACCGCTAGTTGATCTTTTCGTGCATCATAACTCTCGGGCTGCATCCCATGACCCTTCTTCCCCGTCAACCTCGGGCAACCCGACTGATGCTTCTCAGCCACCTCAGCCTTGAGGGCTACACTTCGGTAATTTTTGTTCTATATTTTGCTTTATAAATGCTTAGTTAGTTTGAAAATGCATATTTAGCTTCTGAAATCCTATATTTATTCGAAAAATGCCATACTTTGCCTATTTTACACAAAAAGGACATATTTAGCTTAGTTAGTTCCAAAACTAACATAGTCAACTTAGTTTGCTCACAAAATCTCAAAGTTATCTTAATTGGGTCAAAAAATGCTAAAGCTAGCTTAAATTGGCTCAACAATTGTTAAAGTTTGCTTAGTTGCTAAAAAATGTTGAAGTTAGCTCAATTTCCTCAAAATATGCTAAATCTAGCTTAATTCGATCACCATTGCTTATGTTAGCTTTGTTTGCTAAAAAGAAGAAGAAAACAGAAGAAGAAGGAGAGGATCTTTTCTTCTTCTTCTCCTTCTCCTTCTTTTTCTTCTTCTTCTTCTTCTCATTTTACTTCTTCATTTTACTTCTTCTTCTTCTTCTCCCTCTTCTCATTTTACTTCTCCTTCTTCTTCTTCTTCTTCTCATTTTACATCTTCTTCTACTTGTTCTTCTTATAACTTTCTTAGCCTCATTTTTGCAGATTTGCTTGAAGGGAGTCATGCTATGATGGAGTGGTGCATTTGGACTTGTAGCTTAGTTTTATAAATTGTTTTTGTCACTTGTGTGTTTGATATGGTGCTATGATGGAGTGCTATGATGTACCATGTATATCTTGTGTTTGGAGAAGACCACTTGTTGTGTTTGAGACTATATATGAGTATGGGATTGATGAAAATATATATATGCATAGTTTTGGTTGATCAGAATGTGTGGGTGCTTGCACAGCTATTGAGAACATGTATATATGTCTATATATATTGCTATAGTTTTGTCAAATGCAGGGATTGAAAGAAAAACAGAAAAAACAGAGGCAATGTAGGTTCTTTGCCTTCTGTCGGCAGTCGGCAAAGGCCTTTGCCGTCTGCTGGTGGTCGGCAAAGGTGACACGTGGCACCCCACTGTGCAATCTGGGAACAGACTGGGTGCCATTTGGTCCGTATGCGGTCTGCATATACATGGCAGACGGCAAAGAACATTACTATGCCGTCTGCCCGGCAGACAACAAAGATCTGATGAGAGGTGACATCTTGATGGCGTCACCATATCTTTCCCGTCTGTCGGTAGACGACACACCTCGCCGTTAACGCCCTGACAGAGGGGCTTGTAACCTTTTTGTCGTCAGGTTGTCGTTGCCGTCTACTTGCCAGTATACGGTCGGCAAAGGGCTTTGCCGTCCGTCGATTTTGTGCAGACGACAAAGCACCTCTTTGCTGAAGAAACTGTTGACAGGAGCTGTGCCGACCGGGGGCAGACGGCAAAGATCTTTGCCGACCGCTAAAGGTGTGTACGGCAAACAAGAGAATTCCAGTAGTGTTATCTTTATTTCCAGTAGAGATTTTTTTTATTTTAGTAGGTACTAACCTCTTTAATCAGTCTACAATGAGTTATGTATGAAGGGAGTTTTCAAGTGCGCGATGGAAGATGATGAAATAATATCTTGGAGTGTCAAACACTCAAGCTTGGGGATGCCCATGTGCACCCCTAATAAATATTCAAGGAGACTCAAGCATCTAAGCTTGGGGATGTCCCCGTGCATCCCCTTCTTCATCAACAATTATCAGTTCGTCTCTCGTTGCACTATATTTTTATGACTTCATGCGTTGTGTGCTATACTTGGAGCGTCTCGCTCTTTACTTTTCTAGGTTTGTTTTTGCTTTGTTTGCTGTAGTAACAAGTTAGACCCCAGCTTACTCTTTTGTGTGGGAGAGATACACGCTCCGCTTGAACTAGAACTCCTCATAGGATTTGCATGCTTATTCTTTTAGCTGTGAGTTGTTCTTTTTCTTTTCTTAGATGCTACTCTGTTTAGTTGTAGTGCTTTAGTTTTTCTAGAGCTTTTCTTTTGTTTTAGGTTGAACTTTCTATAGGTTGCATGTTTTATCTTGTTAGAGAGTTTGCCTGTTGCACTGAGTTTTGTGTCTTGACTACAAGTAGGTAGTTGAAGTTTCTATTCTCTTTGTAGTAGTAACTTGCAATAGTTTTGAGGTATTGATTAGAGTAATGTTTGAACTTTTGGTGTCAAGAGATCGAGCCTATTAGTGATAGATGTCGTATTTTGGGCAATCCGTGTGTTTTTCGAAAACCAAAAACCCCTGTTGAGAACTCTAGCTACTAGATGGTTCACTAACCTCTGGAGGGTTCAAATATTAGAGTACACTCACGTACCATGAGTCGAGGATGCGCAAGGATAACCAAACCCCCATACACTCCTCCTCGGGGTACTTGTCTCTTTGTGAACCTCCTGATTAGATTGAGAGTTACCGATAATAAGTGCATGAGTTCTTCGGACTAATGTGAGTATTCGAAAGTTGACACTTCCACCCACCTATACTTTTTCTAGCCTCTTCGGTACCGTGCATTGCCCTTTCTCACCTTGAGATTTGGCGCATACTTCGCCGGTGCATCCAAACCCTTGGCACAATACGCTCTGTCATCATAAGCCTCCTTATATCTTTCCTCAAAACAGCCACCATACCTACCTACAAGGCATTTCCATAGCCTTTCCGAGATACATTGCCATGCAACATCCACCTTCTCATGACTTGATCTTCATGTCATACATGCTACTTGCTTGATCGATGAGCCGCATGCTAGTTGGGCCTTGCCCTAATCATTGCTACATGACGCGCTAGTATCATTGCATATCCTGCTATCCTGGCAGAAGCATACATTTGTATCATGATAGTTATATCTTCTTTATGTGAGTACCTTTGTAAAGTGTGAAAGATCTCCTATATTCTTGTAAAATATAGAGTGTTGCCCCTAAAGTGAGGAAAAGATCCCAAAGAGGACAAAATCAAAAGATCCCAAAGAGGACAAATGAGAGTTAAATAGAAAGAGCCATTGAGGCCACCAAAAAATAAAAAAATAGAAAAAGAGAAATAAAAAGAGAGAAGGGGGCACACTACTATTCCTTTTTGAGAGATCCACACTAGTACTTCATCATCTATCCCTTGTACTCCATAGAGATCATCATCATGCATATAGCTATGTGGGGACCTTCACATTATAAAATTTGGCTTCTATATTACAATGATGAGCCTCCTCAAACGAGCTCTAGGTCTTTTTGAGCAAGCAAGTTAGATGCACCCCTACTAGTTCCCTTGGAGAGCTTTTAGCTCACATGTGCATCCATTGCAGGTCAATCCCTACTCCTAACATCATATCTATCATATGGCTTTCTCTCGCCTATGATTGTCCTCACTGATGTGAGCCTTTCACACCCTTTTTGTCTTCCTTCTCCACCTTTCTTTCCGTTTCGCCTTTTAGGTGTCAACTTTCTTGCTCACGCTCATCCATTGCATGAGTACTCAAAATATCGAAAGGGAGTGGATCAGTTTGACTTGTACCTGGCTAGTGGTCTGGGGACGAGTCATGATAAGAATCCAAAGGAGACTAAGTGTGAAACTTTAGTAGATAGTTGTTCTCAACAACCTTTTCTCTCTCTTTTTCCTAGTTCCCTGCTTGCATGCAAACACCATCTGGAGACATTCGAGTCACGGGCAGCGAGAGCTCTTGCACCTTTTGTTCTTTTGTTCCTTGTGTCAATGCTAATATAGATTCTTGCTTGTTAAGACTTGAATTGAATTGCATGCTTTGATTGCTTTACTTAAAAGTCCTTATATGGTTGTGTGGCATGTCACCACAGAAATTATGCTTGTTATCATTTACCTACTCGAGGACGAGCAGGAATTAAGCTTGGGGATGTTGATACGTCCCAAATGTATCTATAATTTCTGCTTGCTCCATGCATGTTTTGTGTGACTTTGCCATGATTTGCTTGAACTTTCATACACTTTTGAGCATATTTGGACTAATCTATTAACCCAGTGCACCCAGCTGCCAGTTGCTGTCTTCTGCTGTTTTTGTATTTCAGGTTTTCCGGCCATTAAAAGTGCTCCAAAAAATCCAGAAAAATCAGATAATAAATTAGCGACACGGAAGCTTCCAAAAACACCAAAGGGAAGGGGGGTCACCACAGGGACTCCAGAAGGGTCCCTGGCACGGCCCCACCCTAGGCCGCGCCAGGGAGCCTCCTGGCTGCCCTGTGGCCCCTCTCGGTGCCCCCCTTCACCTATATTTAGCCCTCGGGGTGGAAACTCCTAATATCGATCTCGCCTCTGTACCGCCGCCGCCGCCGTTTATAGATCGGGGCTGCCTGGAGAAGCTGCCCCGGCACCTTGCCGGAGGAGGAACCCCCTCTGGGAGACCATCCATAGCCATGGACGCCTCCCGTATGTACCGTGAGTAGTCTTCCTTGGACCATGGGTCCGTGAACAGTAGCTATGTGATGTACTTCTCTCCCCTCTTTGTGCTTCCACTTTCGAGACCTCGTGAGCTGCCTCATATGATCGAGGCACCTTTGTAATTTTCTGCCGTTGCTATGCTGAGTTTGTTGGGATCTGATGGATTATGAGACTATGTTCAGATTGTGATGAGTAATATATTTGGTTCTTCTCTTTTATATTTTGTTCTTGAGTAAATTCTTGCATGTTATCCGTTGCGGTATTTTACTTTGGCCAAGTATTTTGTTTCAACTCCAAGAGGGAGCGTTATGCTTGATTGTGGGTTCAGCCCCTTGATGTCTAGCTTGAGTGACAGAAACATGAGACTAGGGGATGTGTTGTTGCCACCAGGGATAAAACAACAGTGCTTGTATTCGCGGGTTCAAGGATGTTTACTTTACGCAAAGTTCTTTTAATGCAGTTGTCTGTTGCTTTGAGTTTACACTTTGGGTGGGATTCACAACTTAATACCAGCGAGATGTTCTGGATAGACATCTCAAGGTGGATGATTCGTAGTAGATGCAGATGGATTTCGGTCTACTTACCTTGGTGTACTGCCCATTGCTGTTGAGCCCTTCCTTTCTTTGCAGCATAGTTAGCATTGCGATGCCTTCATAATTCTGTCAATTGCCCAACTGTGATTTGTTTACCTCGCTAGCACTTTTATCGTCTTTTGGGAGAGAGGCATTACTAGTGAAAATCACGGGACTCCGGTCCATCTTCACATTAATGTTTACACCTTCAATTTACTTTCAGTCTTTAATTTCAGTAGCCACTATTATTATCTCTTGTGTTGATCCTTTGTAAACAGCAAGGCCGAAGGAATTGACAACTCCTCTGTACTCGTTGGGAGCAAAGTTATCTGTATCTGTGTGCAGGTCCACGTCAAGCGCCGTGACACCTTCTTGTATCTCTTGGAGCCCTACTGGTTCGATAACCTTGGTATCTTCACCGAGGGAAATTTGCTGCTATGCTACATCTCACCTTCCACTTGGGGTAACCAACGAGGAGTGAGAGATCCTCACCGTATCAACAACCTTCACATGAAGAAAGATGAGAGCCCCGAACTGTTGGGTAACGAGACAGAAAACGAAAATTTTCCGCACTACGAACACGCCCAGGATCACTATGGAGATGCATACAAGGTTTTTGATCTGATCATTACCGACTCGTAGCGCAGCGGAAGTAGAGTCGATGAAGATCGGCGGTGCAGACCCCCGCAGCTAGGATTTACAACCTCCCAACCGCGAGGATGTTCCCCTCCGTATGCTCCCCGGACAGCCCTCCGGGAGGCGGTCGGACAGTCCCTCGGACGGTGTCACGGACAGCCCTTCGGGAGGCACACTCAGAATCTTGGACAATCACTCGGACAGCCCTTCGGGAGGCACACCTGAACTAAGATCGAAACTACGACCTCTCTACCAGGTTGCACACATACGGTGTCAGCTATCCGGCAGGGCTTCGCCGTCCAGAACTAGTTCCTGCCGGAACCCAGACAGCCTTTCGGCTCTACGAAACTATTTCGTGGGAGGGAGATAAGAAAGCCAGATCATGCATGGAATTTTATGAGAGTTAGATCTAGTGTGGAGAGCCCCTCTCCACCTCTATTTATAGGAAAAGGCAAGGGGTAGGGTGCCACTTGAAAAACCCAAAATGTCCAAGCTTTATGTCTCACATAAAGGGCAAAATGGGGAGGTAAGTGGAGCTCCATGGAGGAGCTCTCCTTGGCCGGCCACCCCTTGTGGGACCCCCAAAAAAGGGGTTCCCACCCTTCCATGTCATCTCCTAGATCTTTTGGGAAAAGCCCCAAAAGGTGGCTTTCCAAAAAGCAACCAAATAGTGTTTCCACTATTCATGAAACCAATTATTTTCGCGTCCGAAAAACCCGAAAAAATTTCTTTAGGCCCAGAACATTTCCAGCACCCCCCAGAATAATTTTGGACGTGTTCCGAAACATTTCCGGATCAAGGATTTTCATCAGCGAAAAGTAACCAACGCATTTCCGGCAGCTCCGAAACAACTTTTCGGCTTTCTCTCTCTCGGAACTTTTCCGCCGTCTTCGAAACTTTTTCTGTGACTTTATCTCAGACTCCCTATCTAGTAGTCAACAGATAGATGACCCTTAAGCGTGTGACCCTGTAGGTTCGATGAAGTATAGACATGACCCAGAACACTTTCCGATCAATGATCAATAGCGGAACCGTGGACATCCATATTGATCCCTATACCCATACGAATGAATATTCGAGTGAACCTGTAGTTGCCGTGTGCTATTCTTGTTGCTTCGCGATATGTTACAAATACCCGAGGTGAGACTTATCAGCATCCCCGTGAATCAACAATCTTGTCCACTATGCCAGTTACCTCGTTACCAGTTTTGTTCTCTTTTCTCGTTTCCGTGTTACGGCATCCCTGTGATCAAATCACATTGTGTCTGGCCAGACGATGATGGATACCGTAACATCGAGAGGGCCCAAAGAATATCTATCCATCGTCGGATGAGCAAATCCCAATCTTGAGCTATCTCGTTCCTTGTCATACTTTTCCGTGAACCCGTAAGCCGCCGTAATAGCCACCCAGTTACGGATGACGTTTAACAAACCCCAAAGTTCACGAAGCAAGAATGAAGGAACTCGATGCTCTCATGGTCTAAGGAATTATGCACACATTATCTTTCTTTGTGTTATTAACCATTTACTTGTGACGAATGTATCTCATAGCATAACATCAATTCGGGTCGTTTCAACACAAGTGTTCTTCTAACATTGTGCCCATAAAGTTGCCGACATACTCATGCCCATGATCAGGAAAACAGGACCATCATGCAACACTTAAGCCAGTCATAGAGGCATGACTAGGAACACATTTTACTGCTTAATATACCACACGTGCAAATGAGTTTCCCTCTAAGCTTCGTGGTTATGGAAGACTCGAGAATCATTGCAGTTATAGCATGGAACATAAACTTTAATTACAAACTTGGAGATACAAAATAACTATTATTACTGCCTCTAGGGCATATCTCCTACAGACTCCCACTTGCACTAGAGTCATAATCTAGTTACATGGCTTCCCTAACACCAATGGCTATTCGGTGTTGCTCATGCTTTGCTCGTGGTAGAGGCTTTGTCATCGGGTCTGACACATTCAGATCCGTGTGAACTTTGCGTACTTTCACTAAACCCTCTTCGACATGATATCGAATGAGTTTATATTTGCGTTCAATATGTCTTGTCTTATGGTGAGAACATGGCTCCCTTGCCTGAGCCACGGCGCCACTATTATCACAATAGATTTCCACCGGGTCCAGAGCACTTGGAACCACACCAAGGTCTTCAAGAAACTGCTTGATCCATACCGCCTCCTTGGAGGCTTCTGAAGCTGCAACATATTCCGCCTCTGTCGTAGAATCCGCCACAGTCTTTTGTTTGGAACTTTTCCAGTCAACTGCGCCACCGTTCAATATGAAAACATAGCCTGATTGAGATTTGAAGTCATCTGGGTCAGTCATGAAGCCAGCATCAGTGTAACCACTTACAATGAGCTCTTCATCACCTCCGTACACAAGGAGCAAGTCCTTGGTCCTTCTGAGGTACTTAAGAATATTTTTGACTGCGGCCCAGTGTTCCAATTCTGGATCACTTTGGTACCTGCTGCTAACACTTAGCGCATAGGAAACATCTGGTCTTGTACATAGCATGGCATACATAATTGAACCAACTGCCGAAGCATATGGAACATCATTCATTTGTACTCGCTCATCGAGAGTCCGAGGACACTGATTCTTGCTCAGTACTGTGCCAGGTGACATGGGGAGTAGGCCTTTCTTGGAGTTCTCCATGTTGAACCTTTTCAACACCTTGTCAATGTATGTGCTTTGGCTAAGCGCTATTAGGCGTTTTGATCTATCTCTATAGATTCTGATGCCCAATACGTATGCCGCTTCGCCTAAGTCTTTCATTGAAAAACTCTTCTTCAATGAGTCTTTTATTTCGCTAAGGAAATTCACGTTATTTCCAATCAACAATATGTCATCCACATATAAGATTAGAAATGCTTTTGCGCTCCCACTAAACTTCTTGTAAACACAAGATTCTTCATCATTCCTGATGAAGCCAAACTCTTTGACCACTTCATCAAAACGAATGTTCCAACTCCTTGATGCTTGCTTCAGACCATAAATGGCCTTCTGAAGTTTGCATACCTTTCCAGCATCCTTAGAAATGACAAAACCTTCAGGCTGTATCATGTATACATCTTCTTTGAGATTTCCATTTAGGAAAGCCGTTTTGACATCCATCTGCCATATTTCATAATCGAAATAAGCAGCAATTGCTAGTAATATCCGTACAGACTTAAGCATAGCTACGGGCGAGAAAGTCTCGTCATAGTCCACTCCTGGAACTTGCGTGAATCCTTTCGCGACAAGTCTAGCTTTATGGATAGTAATGTTACCATCCGCGTCTGACTTTCTTTTGAAAATCCATTTACAACCAATGGGCTTCACGCCTTCTGGAAGTTCTACCAAGTTCCAAACTTGATTTTCGTACATGGATTCCATTTCGGATTTCATGGCTTTATGCCATTCCCTCGAGTTGGGCCCCGCCATTGCTTCCTTGTAGTGCACAGGTTCATCGTCTTCAAGGATGAAGATTTCGTTATGAAACCACTCAGGTGGCACGATGGTCCTACCTGATCTGCGCGGTTCAGTCACATACTTGTCTGAAGTTTCCGCATCACATGCAACAACTGCCGGCTCGGTTGTATGGATAATTTGCGGAATTTCTTCCGGTTCCTTGGCCATATTAACGGTTGCCGAAGATTCAATAATCTCATCAAGTAGTACTGTCCTTCCACTCACCTCTTTAGTGAGAAACTCCTTTTCAAGAAATTGTCCATTTCTGGCAACAAACACTTTGTTATCGGACGGGTGGTAGAAGGAATACCCAATTGTTTTTATTGGATAACTTACAAAGTAACATTTGTCTGATCTGGGATCGAGTTTGGTAGGTTGTAAACGTTTCACGTATACCTCACAACCCCAAATCCTGAGATGCGACAAACCGGGTTTCTTCCCGTGCCATAACTCGTATGGTGTCGTCTCAACAGACTTAGACGGTGCTCTATTTAATGTGTAAGCGGCAGTTTCTAGTGCGTGACCCCAAAAGGATATCGGCAGATCTGTAAGAGACATCATCGACCTTACCATGTCTAACAGGGTTCGGTTACGTCGTTCCGACACTCCATTTCGCTGTGGAGTTCCGGGAGGCGTAAGCTGTGAAACGATTCCACGGTCACTCAGATGTTGGCTAAACTCATGACTAAGGTATTCGCCCCCACGATCTGATCGCAGAAACTTAATCCTTTTGTTACGATGATTTTCTACCTCATTCTGAAATTCTTTGAACTTTTCAAAGGTTTCTGACTTATGCTTCATCAAGTAGATATATCCATACCTACTTAAATCGTCAGTAAAAGTCACGAAGTAGAAATACCCACCCCGTGCGGTTGTGCTCATTGGACCACATACATCACTATGTATTATTTCCAACAATTCATTCGCCCGTTCAGGATGACCCATGAACGGCGTCTTGGTCATTTTCCCCATTAAGCAAGCCTCACATGTGTCAAATGATTCAAAATCAAATGATGGTAAAACTCCATCTTTGTGGAGTCTTTGCATGCGTTTCTTTCCGATGTGGCCAAGACGACAGTGCCACAAATAAGTGGTGGTGGTTTCAGCCTTCTTAAGGCGTTTAGCATTTACGTTAAAGACATCTTTTCCACATTCAAGATTTAGTATGAAAAGGCCCCCAACAATGGGTGCAAATCCATAAAACATATCCATACAATAAAGTGAACAACCATTGTTCTCAGACTTGTAGGAATACCCATCGTGTACCAAACATGATCCAGAGATAATGTTTCTACACAATGCCGGAACAAAATAACAGTTACTTAGTTCTAAGATAAATCCTGAAGGGAGACGTAGAGGCATCATGCCGACGGCTTGAGCTGCGATCCCAGCGCCGTTGCCGACGCGCATGATGACTTCATTCTTTGCTAGCTTGCGGACCTTCTGAAGCCCCTGTATCGAGTTGCAAATGTGAGCAACCGATCCGGTATCAAATACCCAAGACTTAGAATTTTCGCTAGCAAGCAAAACGTCAATGACATTAACATGTATTACAGTTATACCTTTTCCGGTGTTTCCGGACTTCTTATCTGCCAGGTACTTCTTGCAGTTTCTCTTCCAGTGTCCTGTGCCCTTGCAGTAGAAGCACTCAGTTTCAGTCTTGGCTCCGCCCTTAGAGTTGCTTTGGGAGACGGTCTTACCGGCGCCCTTGCCCTTCTTGGACTTGCCTTTCTTTTTGAAACTGGCGGTTTTATTCACAAGCAACACTTGCTTGCGATTTTTCCGCAGTCCTCCTTCCGCAGTTTTCAGCATGGCGAGCACCTCATTCGGTGTCTTCTCCATCCCATTCATGTTGTAGTTCATGATAAAACCGTCGTAAGACGGGGGGAGTGAAGCAAGCAACATGTCCATCATATGGGCTGGTGGAATTGGAAATTCCAGGGTTTTAAGCCTTTCAGCGTAGCCAATCATATTGACCACGTGTTCGCCAACTGAACTGCCCTCAGCCATCTTGCAATCCATCATGGTCTTTGTTATATCATAACGTTCAGACCGTGCATTTTGCTTGTACAGAGCATCCAATTCCCGGATCATATTACGGGCGTCATGGAATTCAAAACGTTTTTGAAGCCCTGGACTCATGCAAGCTAGCATGAGGCACTGCACTAAGTTGTAGTCATCTTCCTTAGTGGCCCAGACATTTTGTTCATCTTCCGGGGCAGTCTCCACCGGTTTAGCTGGAAGAGTCGTGTCAAGCACATACACTTTCTTAGCGCTCCTGAGGACAATCCTCAGGGTACGGACCCAGTCCGCATAGTTGTTTCCATTTGCAGCTAACTTCTCTTTCTCTAACATTGGGCCTAAGCTGAACGGTGTGTTGCGAGCCATGAGATCTACAACGGTAAACACAAGTTTCATTTAGATTTTGTTCATAATTAATTTGCACTAGAGAATAAACAATTTTATTCTAAGGTGCGCTCCCACTCAAATCAATATCTCTCATAATTGATTGTGAGTGATTCAAGATCCGTATTTCAATTTGACGTCATTGACGGGTTCATCACTGATGACGTCATTTTCAATCGGTAGGCCAACTTTCCAATCACATCTCTATGTGACTTTTGTCCATCTTTCGATGCATGTGTTCCGAGCTCAGGACTGTCCTGCCTGAACGTCAAGTCAACCAAGTGATCTTGCAGTGAGGTCTGACCTTCACCCGCCTTACACCTCTCAAATCGTTCGTGCTCATGTGTACATGGCGCACCCCGAAAAGATACGTGTTGTAGACGGTGCTACACTTGGGAGAACACAAACTACTTGATATTTTTAAGTGAGAGATCACCCTGATAAATAGCGACTACCGCGCAATCAAAAAGGGTGCATCATAAGGGATAAACAACTCAGGCAATTCATAATAGCATGATATGGTATAGCCCTTTCTGACGGAGAATTCTTTTATTTCTTCGTCTTCAGCATTTGTGTCGGTGTTCACCTTCCGAAGATTTCCACCACCTTGTCGATGTACCAGATAATATTGCTATCTCTATAGCTAATAAAATTAGTGCATTATATAAGGTTGACACGCAGGTCATTAAAATGGCAATCATATGGCTCCAGCCATCATGCTGAATCATGACACGCAGGTCATGTTAATTAATTTACATTATATAGTCATCTCATACATAATCAAATTAATATGAGAACTGCTATACCACATCACATGCCATCCTGCAAAACCAAGTTAGACGCCTCTAATCGGTTTATGCAAGATTTTATTTTACGTGGCTTCTAAGGTTTGTCTTAAACTGCAGATACCAACGTTTATTTTCAAGTATGATTATTCAAGTCGCTAGATTAACTTTGCGGGGTGTATGAAGAACGAGATAATAAAATCTCGAACCTCATACTGAACTTCGTCATACGCGTGACCCCCGTGCAGATCATATCTGCATTGCCCTTTAGTTTGTGAAATTTCATCTTTCTTTAACTATGGTGGAATTCAATGAACTGATAGCACTTCGTTGATCAATCAGGATCGCGGATTGCCAGAACTTTGAAACTACACCATGCCGTTAATCAAGATCAGAAATACGCAAATTCCAGGGAAGCAACAAGAACATCGGGTAACAGATTTCATCTGCTACTCGCATAAATAATTATTAGCAATAGATCTCATCTACTACAAAATTATATTAGGCAATACCCATACATCTCTTATGTATTCTAGATCGTGACCTGCATCTACGCATAGCACGGCTCTTGATGCCACTGTTGGGTAACGAGACAGAAAACGAAAATTTTCCGCACTACGAACACGCCCAGGATCACTATGGAGATGCATACAAGGTTTTTGATCTGATCATTACCGACTCGTAGCGCAGCGGAAGTAGAGTCGATGAAGATCGGCGGTGCAGACCCCCGCAGCTAGGATTTACAACCTCCCAACCGCGAGGATGTTCCCCTCCGTATGCTCCCCGGACAGCCCTCCGGGAGGCGGTCGGACAGTCCCTCGGACGGTGTCACGGACAGCCCTTCGGGAGGCACACTCAGAATCTTGGACAATCACTCGGACAGCCCTTCGGGAGGCACACCTGAACTAAGATCGAAACTACGACCTCTCTACCAGGTTGCACACATACGGTGTCAGCTATCCGGCAGGGCTTCGCCGTCCAGAACTAGTTCCTGCCGGAACCCAGACAGCCTTTCGGCTCTACGAAACTATTTCGTGGGAGGGAGATAAGAAAGCCAGATCATGCATGGCATTTTATGAGAGTTAGATCTAGTGTGGAGAGCCCCTCTCCACCTCTATTTATAGGAAAAGGCAAGGGGTAGGGTGCCACTTGAAAAACCCAAAATGTCCAAGCTTTATGTCTCACATAAAGGGCAAAATGGGGAGGTAAGTGGAGCTCCATGGAGGAGCTCTCCTTGGCCGGCCACCCCTTGTGGGACCCCCAAAAAAGGGGTTCCCACCCTTCCATGTCATCTCCTAGATCTTTTGGGAAAAGCCCCAAAAGGTGGCTTTCCAAAAAGCAACCAAATAGTGTTTCCACTATTCATGAAACCAATTATTTTCGCGTCCGAAAAACCCGAAAAAATTTCTTTAGGCCCAGAACATTTCCAGCACCCCCCAGAATAATTTTGGACGTGTTCCGAAACATTTCCGGATCAAGGATTTTCATCAGCGAAAAGTAACCAACGCATTTCCGGCAGCTCCGAAACAACTTTTCGGCTTTCTCTCTCTCGGAACTTTTCCGCCGTCTTCGAAACTTTTTCTGTGACTTTATCTCAGACTCCCTATCTAGTAGTCAACAGATAGATGACCCTTAAGCATGTGACCCTGTAGGTTCGATGAAGTATAGACATGACCCAGAACACTTTCCGATCAATGATCAATAGCGGAACCGTGGACATCCATATTGATCCCTATACCCATACGAATGAATATTCGAGTGAACCTGTAGTTGCCGTGTGCTATTCTTGTTGCTTCGCGATATGTTACAAATACCCGAGGTGAGACTTATCAGCATCCCCGTGAATCAACAATCTTGTCCACTATGCCAGTTACCTCGTTACCAGTTTTGTTCTCTTTTCTCGTTTCCGTGTTACGGCATCCCTGTGATCAAATCACATTGTGTCTGGCCAGACGATGATGGATACCGTAACATCGAGAGGGCCCAAAGAATATCTATCCATCGTCGGATGAGCAAATCCCAATCTTGAGCTATCTCGTTCCTTGTCATACTTTTCCGTGAACCCGTAAGCCGCCGTAATAGCCACCCAGTTACGGATGACGTTTAACAAACCCCAAAGTTCACGAAGCAAGAATGAAGGAACTCGATGCTCTCATGGTCTAAGGAATTATGCACACATTATCTTTCTTTGTGTTATTAACCATTTACTTGTGACGAATGTATCTCATAGCATAACATCAATTCGGGTCGATTCAACACAAGTGTTCTTCTAACATTGTGCCCATAAAGTTGCCGACATACTCATGCCCATGATCAGGAAAACAGGACCATCATGCAACACTTAAGCCAGTCATAGAGGCATGACTAGGAACACATTTTACTGCTTAATATACCACACGTGCAAATGAGTTTCCCTCTAAGCTTCGTGGTTATGGAAGACTCGAGAATCATTGCAGTTATAGCATGGAACATAAACTTTAATTACAAACTTGGAGATACAAAATAACTATTATTACTGCCTCTAGGGCATATCTCCTACACGAACAACTTCATATGCGTCTCAAGGTTCTCTCTGCTCATGTCCAGTTCGTTCACATGTGAGAAATCTTTGGATGGATATCAAATCACCAATCGTTACCTTATGGACAAGATGTTGAATGCTCTCATGGTGTATTCTCATCAAATGGTGTGGGAATTGAGGTGTATGCCCGACTTCTTCAAGATGAAACAGGATGATGTGATTGCCACCTTCTTGCAATATGAAGAGCACCTAAAGGATTCCAAGAGGCTTCTTTCCACATATGGTGGTCCGTCCTCAAACCTTGCACTCAAGGCTAGGCTCGAGGAGTTTGATGATGATGAGGAAGAAGATGAGTATGAAGATGATGATAACTCCGATGATACTCCCTCATATGATGATATTGCTCTCTTTGTGAAGAGGTTCACCAAAGGGGACTTCAAGGGAAGATTCCAAAAGAAGAAGACAAGACTGCTACAACCGTGAGAAACCGGGACACTTTGCGGAGGAGTGTCCGTATGAGAAAAGAGAGGACAAACCTCGATTTCCTCAGAAAAGAAGTTGTCAAGAAGATCCCAAATCCGCTCAACAACAAATTCAAGAAGAAATCATTGTTGGCTCTAGAAGGGTCCGATCCCGAGGATGTTGGTGGTGTTTCCGGAGTTGCTCAAGATACACAAAAGACCTTGAAGCTCATCAACAAGGAAGGTGAAGTTGTGAACTACAACTGCATGAGTGACTACACCGGCAATGTACACAAGTGCCTCATGGCCAAGTTGGTTGATGATGACACTCCCTCCTCCTCGGCTAAGATCAAGGTAACCCCTATTGATGAGTCCTTCATGTTCTCTTCCGAACTCATGATGAATAAAGTGATGATACTCATGCCATTTGTGAAGATTTGTTGTTTGCTAAAGTGAGCAAAATGATGAGCTCTCTCAAAGCAACAAGCTCAAAATGTTTCAATTACTTATGGATGTGGTGGGTAAGCACTCCACAACTATTAAGGACCTTGAAATCCTCCTCACCGAGGAAAAGGAGAACTATACTCTCCTTGAGCAAAAAATTGACTTCGAGGAAGCTCGAAATGATAACTTGTGAAAAGTTGTTCACGCATCAAATGACTTAAATGACAAGCATGTTGCCTCCTGGAAAAAGGCTAATGAAATATGTAAGGAACTTGCTAATGAGATGAGCAAGCTTGTGGAGCTAAACACCTCTCTTTCTAAGGACGTTGAGGTACTCACCGTGTCTCTCAAGAAAAAAGATGAGGAACTCATCACCCTTAAGAAAAATCTTGAGGCTCACAAACTTGCTCATATAAAAACACTTACTAAGATGTCTACTCCCACTATTGTGCATATTGATGGTTGTGCTACTAACTCTTCCCTTGATCAAGCATCTCTCATTGAGGAGAACTTAGTTCTTCATGCTCAACTAAAGAAGGGCCTCTTGACTTGTGCCCAAGGCGAGAAAAACCTAAATGATGTATTAAGTCATCACAAGGAGTCCTTTGCTAAAGAAGGACTTGGGTTTGATCCAAGTACAAGTGTGACAAAGGATGTCACCCTTAGCAAGGAATCAACTCCCCAAAAGGTGATCTTTGTTCGTGAAGGGAACAAGGACAAAGGTAAGAAAATTGTTGATGAGGTTGGTGTTGGGAATGGGAAGGCCATTAGGGGAAAGCCCACTCCTAACAATAAGAAGGAGAAAATGCCTCCATCCTATGTGCTCCGTAAGGCAAAGGATGGAGAGGTGTTTGCAAAATTCATTGGGCCCCGTAATGCTTTCCGTTTCTATACCATTTTGGTTCCAAAGACCCTTGTTACTAACCTTAGAGTTCACATTGCAAAATGGGCACCTCTAACCAAAGCCTAAATCTATGTGTAGGATGCTATCTCCGGTGGAGTCAAATGGATGATTGATAGTGGATGCACCAATCATATGACCGGAGAAAGCCGTTTGCTCAAGGACTTCATGGATGCAATTCAACCATACATGAGAATTGTCTTTGGTGGTGGTTCCAAGGGAAAGGTACTTGGGTTGGGCAAGGTGGCTATTACTAATGACATGTCTCTTGCAAATGTCATGCTTGTCCAATCCCTTCAATACAAATTGCTTTCCGTTCGTCAATTAGCTTCCGTTGGATATGATACACTATTTGGTCTAACAAGTGTGAAAGTCTTTAGGCGAGATACTCTCTAAGTGGTCTTTGTTGGAGAGTTGGATGGCAACCTTTATACGGTTGATTTCTCGAAAGAGAGTACTTACCATGCAACTTGTCTAATGGCCAAGGCCGACAAGGGGGTGGCTATGGCATCGCCGGCTAGCCCATGCCCGTATGAGAAATCTAAAAGATCTCCTAAAGGGTGAACGCATCCTCAGACTAACAAACGTGTCTTTTGAGCAAGATCATGTGTGTAGTGCATGCATAGCCAGGAAGCAACATCAAGCAAAGCATACCCCCAAGAATATCGTGTCAACTTCAAGGCCTTTGGAGCTCCTTCATGTGGATCTCTTTGGTCCTCCATCATGGCATAGTCTTGGTGGGAAGAAATATGGTCTTGTCATTGTTGATGATTATTCAAGATACACATGGGTGTTCTTTCTCAAGTCCAAGGACGAGACGAAAGCCACCTTCATTGATTTTGCCAAGCAAGCACAAAGGAAATACAACATGTCTATCTTGGCAATACGAAGTGACAATGGCTCCGAATTCAAGAACTACACCTTGGAAGAATTCTTGAGTGATGAGGGGATAGAACATCAATATTCTGCACCTTACACCCCTTAACAAAATGGTGTAGCCAAGAGGAAGAACCGTACTCTTGTGGACATGGCCCGGTCCATGTTGGATGAGTACAAGTCACCATATAGTTTTTGGGCCGAAGCCATCAACACCGCATGTCATGCATCAAACCGGCTCTTCCTTCGCAAGATCTTGATGAAGACCACCTATGAGCTTCTAACCGGTCACAAGCCAAACGTCAAATACTTCCGAGTATTCGGTTGTAAGTGTTTCTTTCTCAATAAGAAAGAACGGTTAGCTAAGTTCCAATCCAAAACAATTGAGGGTATATTTGTTGGGTATGCATCAAATTCCCATGCCTATAGGGTCTACAACAAATCCACCGGATGTGTTGTGGAAACTTGTGACGTGGAGTATGATGAATTTAATGGCTCCGAGGGGGAGCAAGTTGATCTAAGTGATGTAGGAAATAATGAAGATTCTTCTCAAGACATCTTGGCTATGGGCATTGGAGATCTTGTGCCCATTGCTTAAGTCCCTAGAGATGATGAGGTGTGTGATGGGCCAAGTGTTCCACCACCACAAGCACCTCCTCCTCCCACTCAAGATTCGATTGCTCATGATGAGCCCACTATCCAAGAACAAGAACAAGACCCTCCACAATCCGATGTTGTTGCTCAACCAAAAGTTTAGGTTGCGGTTGATCCACGTGATCGACTTGACCGCATTTGCTTTGGATAAAATGATGAAATTAATGATGGCTCCGCCCTTGATGATGAACCAAATGTTGTTCATGAGCCCGAATGGGTGGAGCCTATTGAAACTCCAACTTCCATCATGCCATTGGTGGCTAGACGTGTTGATGTTGACAAGATCCTCACGGGATTGGGGCAAGGTATAGTTACTCGTCGTCGACTTATGAACTTTTGCGCTCACTTCTCATTTGTGTCTTGCATTGAACCACTTAGGGTTGAACAAGCACTTGAGGATGCAGATTGGCTCATTGCAATGCAAGATGAGCTCACTAGTTTCACCCGGAATGAAGTTTGGTCTCTTGTGGAGACGCCTTCCGGTCATGATCATAACATCATTGGAACCAAGTGGATCTTCAAAAACAAGCAAGATGAATATGGTAATATCATTCGAAACAAGGCAAGGCTAGTGGCTCAAGGGTACTCCCAAGTTGAAGGCTTGGATTTTGATGAGACCTTCACTCCCGTTGCCCATCTTGAATATATACACATGTTTCTTGCTTATGCCGCATTCAATGGATTTCCATTATTTCAAATGGATGTAAAAAGTGCTTTTCTTAATGGTCCTCTACAAGAGGATGTATATGTAGCACAACCACCTGGCTTCTGTGACCCTCATCACAAGGACCACGTGTACAAACTTCATAAGGCATTATACGGTCTTAAGCAAGCCCCTAGGGCCTGGTATGACCATCTTAGGAAGTTTTTACTCGAGGAAGGATTTGTGAGGGGTGTCATTGATGCCACTCTTTTAACCAAGAGAACCAATGGTGAATTGCTCATATGCCAAATCTATGTAGATGACATAATATTTGGTTCTCCTAATCCATCTTTGTGCAAGTGGTTCTCGGAAACTATGACCAAGAACTTTGAGATGTCCATGATGGAGAGCTTGAAGTACTTCCTTGGATTTCAAATCGAGCAATTTCCCGAAGGAACCTTCATCTCCCAAACAAAGTACATTCAATACATGCTAGTGAATTTTGGTATGAAGGATGCCAAGCCATGCAAGACACCCATGCCAACCAAGGGATATCTAGATCAAGACCTTTCCGGTATTCCAGATGCTACTCTTTATCGTTCCATGATTGGATCATTGCTTTACCTTTGTGCATCTAGACCGGATATTATGCTTAGCGTAGGAATGTGTGCAAGATATCAAGCCTCTCCTATGGATAGTCATCATTTGGCGGTTAAGCGCATTCTTAGATACCTTGTTCATACTCCCTTGTTGGGCCTTTGGTACCCCAAGAAAGCCAAGTTTGATCTCTTGGGGTACACCGATGCGGATTGGGCCGGAGATAAGGTGGATCGGAAGTCAACATCCGGTTCATGCCAATTTCTTGGGCGCTCACTGGTAAGTTGGCATTCCAAGAAGAAAAATTGTGTCTCCCTCTCCACCGCCGAAGCCGAGTATGTGGCCGCTGCAAGTTGTGCTACTCAAGTTCTATGGATGAGGTAAATGATACGTCCAAAACGTATCTATAATTTCTTCTTGCTCCATGCATGTTTTGTGTGATATTTCTATGATCTAGATACACTTTCATACACTTTTGATCATATTTGGACTAACCTATTAACTCAGTGCACCACAGTGCCAGTTCCTGTTTTCTGCTGTTTTTCTATTTCGGTTTTCCCCCATATAAAAAGTGCTCCAAAAATCCGGGAAAAATCAGATAAAAAAATCAGCGTGAAGGAAGCTTCGCGAAGAGCCCGAGTGGGGCCAGAGGGGAGCCAGGGGTGGCCCAGGCGGCCACCCGGCGCGGCCACCCCCTGGGCCGCGCCAGGGGGGCGCCTGGGGCCCCTGGTCCACCTCTGTCTGCCCCCCTTCTCCTATATATTCTCCGTGACGCGAAACCCTCGAGGACAGAACCCTTTTTCGCGATCTCGCCTCTGTTCCGCCGCCGCCACGCTTCCGAGATCGGGAGCACCAGAAGACCCCTTCCCGGCACCCTGCCGGAGGAAGGGCCGACCTCCGGGAGTCTCCTCTCCACCATGGATGCTTCCACTCATGAGTAGTTTCCTTTGGACCATGGGTCCGTGATCAGTATCTATGTGATGTTCTCCTCCCCTCTTTGTTCTTCATGGATTAGACCTCGTGAGCTGCCCTACATGATCGAGGCACTTTTGTAATCTTTCTGCTGTTGCTATGCTGAGTTTGATGGGATCCGATGGATTATGAGATTATGTTCAGATTGTGATTGAGTAATATATTTGGTTTTTATCTCTTATATTTTTTTCCTAAGTAATTCTTGCATGTTCTCCATGGCTGTTTATTGCTTTGGCCAAGTAGTAGGTAGTAACTCCAAGAGGGAACGTTATGCTCGCTTGTGGGTTCATGCCCCCCGATGACACGCTTGAGTGACAGAAACATGAGTCTAGGGGATGTGCTATTGCCACAAGGGGGAAAACAACGGTGCTTGTAACCGCGGTTGCAAGGATTGTTTACTTTACGCAAAGTGATTTTTAATGCAGTTGTCTGTTGCTTTGGGTTTACACTTTGGGTGGGGCTCGCAACTTAATACCAGCGAGATGTTCTGGATAGATATCTCAAGGTGGATGATTAGTAGTAGATGCAGTTGGATTTCGGTCTACTTATTTTGGCGTACTGCCCATGCTTTTGAGCCTCTTCCTTTCTTTTGTAGCATAGTTAGCATTGCGGTGCGTTCATAATCCTTTCAATTGCCCTTCTGTAATTTTTTCACCTCGCATAGCAGTTTTATCGTCTTTTGGGAGAGAGACATCACTAGTGAACATCACGTATCCCGGTCCATATCCTCATTACTGTTTCCACGCTCATTTACTTTTCTGCTTTTACTTTCAGTTGCTATCATTATCCCTTGTGTTTGATCCTTTGTGAACAACAAGACCGGAGAGATTGACAACCTCTCTGAACTTCGTTGGGAACAAAGTTATTTGTGTCTGTGTGCAGGTCCACGTCAGTTGCGCCGCTGACACCTACTTATCATCTCTGGAGTCCTACTGGAGACAAACCTTGGTATCTTTACTGAGGGAAATTTGCTGCTGTGCTACATCACGCCTTCCACTTGGGGCTCACCAACGAAGGGCGAGAAGACCACACTCTTGCGACATCAAGAAAATTTCTGGCGCCGTTGCCGGGGACTCCGAGTTCTAAGATAGGGGAGTTGCACACTACCCTTTACCTTTGTTTTTTAGTCTTGTTAGTTTACCTTTTAGTTTTTATCTTTGAGTCTTATATCAAAAATCACAAAAAAAATCTGCCACACTTACTGCTACTATGGGTTCCACTGAAAACACCAAGTTGTGTGACTTCACTAGTCACAACAACCAAGACTTTATCTGCACCCCCATTGCCACACCTGCCACTTCATCTACCTCTTATGAAATTAAACATGCCTTGCTAAACCTTGTTATGAGAGATCAATTCTCTGGTGCTGGAGATGCTGCTGCTTTACACTTGAACAATTTTGTTAAATTATGTGATATGCAAAAGTATAAAGAAGTAGAAGGTGATATTGTTAAGCTCAAGCTCTTCCCTTTCTCTTTAAGTGGAGATGCTAAAATCTGGTTTCAATCTTTGCCTAGGAATAGCATAGATTCTTGGGATAAGTGTTGGAAATATGCCCTAGAGGCAATAATAAAATGTTATTATATATATATTTCCACGTTCATAATTAATGTTTATATTTCTGTGCTATAATTGCAATGACCCTGACTGTGAGATTCAGAAGAAAACTCATTTGCATGTGTGGAAATGTAAACACCAAGAGTTCCTGGTTTAGCCTCTAAGACCAGCTCATGTGCTAACTGATGATTACGTTTTCTTAATCATGGACATTGTTCTTGTAACAAAGATGTCAGTAGCAATGGGAACATATTGTTAGCAGAACAATGATGTTGAACCGACCCCAGTATTGAATGATATACTTAGAGATCACATTGTAACTACGTTATAAGTCATATCATGAAATGTTTTCATATACGTAATTCCTTAGACCATGAGAGTATCGAGTTGCTTCACACAGGAAGACATGCTTTGGTTCTTAGATGAATCCTCCCGTAAATGGGAAGTAGTAAAATAAGTTCTGGGTATGTCAGATGGTGTGGCTAGTGACTGTGATAGTTCAAGAATGGGATTTGCTCCTTCACGATGAAGAAGATATTCACTTCGGGCCCACTCGGTATGACGGTATCCATTATAGTCTGGCCAGACGCATTGTGATTCAGTCACGGGGATACCGGAATACGATAACGAGAAAATGGACAAACGAGCAAAGAGGATAACGAGTGGCTTGTGATCAAGAAGTTGTTACACATGGGTGCCAAACATCTCTCCTCTAACTTTTTCATATATCACGAAGCAAAGGGAATGGTACATGAATAAACATAATGGTTCACTCGAAGTTTCTTCGTGTATGTGCGGGAGTCAACATGGGTGTCCATGGCTCCGCTGTTGATTATTGGCTATTGACGAAAGGCTGTTGACCTATGTCCGGAAGATGTTCTGAGTCATGTCCGCATTATACCGAACCTATTGGGTCACACACTTAACGAGCAGTAGTCTGTTAGAATACTAGAATGGTAGAAGGTTTAGTGGAAGCAAAGCAGAATAGTTCATACGGGTACCGGAAGTAGTTCCGGGGATTTATGAAATAGTTCATAAGGGCACCAAAAGTAGTTTTGGGTATTTAAGGATATGTCCGTATCACTCTGGAGTAGTCCCAGGTGGTTCCGGAACATATGAAAATGGTAATGGGAAAGTTTACGATCAACCGGAATAGTTTCGGTGATCGGTGGACATCTTAAACAATATGTTGTGTTCATCGGACATATTAACCTAAACCCGGATTGTTCCGAAACCTATTTAGATGGCTCCGGAACATTCGTTAGAGGTCCCGGAAGGTATTGGAAGTGCTCCAAAAGTGTCCGGAATGTCCCGAAACGGTCCCGGTATGTCCCGGAAGGTCCTGGAAGCCTCTAGAAGGTCATGGAAGGTTCCGGAAGGTTCCGGGCATTACCACCCACTCCCCTACGCCCCTAGCCTTGGGGGGCAAGCCACCTAGGCTTCCCTGGCCGGCCAAGGGGTGGGGGGCGCACCAAGGGGAAGGAATCCCCCTCCAGGTGGGATTTCCAAAACCCATTATGGCAGGTTTCCGGTGGGAAGGTGTGGGAAGGTTTGGAAGGCTTGGGAGTCCAAGTTGGACTCCCAATCCTCCTTGAGCTGCGCCCTAGGCCTCCTGGCCACCTATATAAGGTGAGCCAAGGGGAGGGGGAGAGACACACAACTTGTCCCCAAGGCCTATGCGCCACCCTCCCTCCTCTAAACCCCGTTGCTCCACTTTTAGACCCCGGTTTAGACGCTGTTCTAGATCGGAATCCGTTAGGGTTTTCTCCCTCTAGTTTTCTCGGTGGCGTTCATCTCTAGACGGCGGAGCGCTGCTGGATTGCTGCTACGGGATGTGTGGATACTAATGGAGGGGTCGTACCTTCGACCCTTCTTCGAGGAGCTTGTTCATGGGACTTGTCCGTGGGACTAGATCGCGGGACTTGTTCGTGGGATTGATCGAGGGACTGTTCGTGGGAGAACTTGCGAGATCTACTTCCACTACGTCCACGAGCTTCACCAACTCTACTTCCGCTACATAGGTTGGTGAGCCATGACCTAAAACCTTGTATGCAATCTTCTTGGATGATCTTGGGTTCTTGATTCGTAGGCCGAATTTTTTTTTGTTTTCTACTACGTTTCCCAACAGTGGTATCAGAGCGATCCTTGATTAGATGCATGTTTAGGTCTAGATCATATGTGTGATATGAGGCATTGATTTTCTTGTTGCTTCCCTGTCATGTGATTTTTTCTATGCTTGATGGCAAGTTGAGGTTTTGCTACAAGGTTTGAGTTTTGCCATGATCCCTCTATGCTGCTCTTAGTATGCTGGTTGCCTTGATCATGGACTACATCAAATTCCTTGGATCTCATCCTAGTCTTGCTATAGAAAATTTTACATGAACGGGCTTGTGGATTTTATGAACTCAAATCCACACGGGGGTCACGCGTTTAACGAAGTTTGGCTTGTGGCATTAGTTGCTACACGCACCCCGTATGTTAAACTAGCAACAAAAGAAGTATCGTGTTTTTGTTTTGTCTAGGGTTTCTCGTTTGCCTTGTAAACCTGCTTAACAACCACGATAAAAGTTGCAACAACCCGTGTAGATGGCGATCTAACTCGTTTTTGCAGAGTATGCATGTGATGTGGTATAGCCTTCTAGATTTGCAATGTGTTTGTATGAGATGCTATATGTTATGTAATATTTATTCGCGACCTGCGTGTCGTGGTACGGCATGATGACTGGAGTCATATGATTGTCACTTAATTATGGCCTGCGTGCCAGAACTGTTTATTAGCTCGAGGCAAAGCAATAGATAGATGCAAGGTGATGATCTACGATGCGGAGGTGGACCCCGACGCACATGCCGGAAGCCGTGGTGATGGTCCCGGCGCCAAGGACAAAGTTGGTGGACACGGTGACTTCAACCACGACGACGTGAAGACAACGAAGACTTCACGAAGCAAAGGGCTATACTATATCACATAATTTTATGAACTGCCTGTGATGTTTATCCCTTTGATGCACCCTTGTTTGATGCGCGGTAGTCGTATTTTATTAGGGTGATCTCTCGCAAAACAATATCAAGTTGATAGTGTTCTTCCAACTGTAGCACCGTCTATACCATGTTTCACATCGGAGCAGGTCATGTCACATGGGTGCACACGGTGTGACGCATAAAAGACGGGTGTGTTAAAAGAACACACAGCACATTACACTTGGTTATCTTGACGGTTTGGATAAAAGTTTGCTACCGGAACACGCCCATCGAAAGATGAACAAGAATCACCTTTGGCGTGATTGGCAAGTTGGCCTACCGGTCCAGTCTAAGTCATCAGTGATGTCACATCAATGGCGGACGATTGGGTTGGATCTTGAATCACTCCAGCATCAATTACGAGAGATATTGATCTGAGTGGGAGCGCACTAAGTAATTAAATTGATTAATCACAAGTGCAACTTAATTATGAACAAAGTCTTAGTATTTGCATTATCGTTGTAGAATAATGGCTCGCGTTACCACCTTCCCAATTGATTTTGATTAACTATTTTATCTGGTAAAAACTTTACGATTGGTACCGTATTGTGAGGACTATCCTCAATAGTGTCGAGAAGGAGCTTGTCCTATCGCAAATTTTTGATGCTCTCCCGCTGATGCTATGGATGATGTGACTTATGTCCATAATCCAAAATGCTAGAATTCCACGACAGCTAAGTGCATTGTCTTCACCACCATGAAACCCGAACTTCGAAAAGTTTGAGATAGTTATGTTATATTCATGGAACTGAAAAATAAGTTTTCAGTAGTAAGACAATTAATGTTGGATATAAGATATCTAGTACAATGTATGATTGTAAGCATTAGTGAAAATGTTCATTGTGCTCTAAACAAAACTGATAAGTGTGGGATCCAGAAGAACACTGATCATATGATGATGAGGATTAAGGGAAAGGAAGTTCCATAGGGTGTTAGTAAGACTTACACGCCAGAAAGTCCATGGCATGCGCCACCCTTGATCATGTATGATCTTCTGTGAGTAGGAGTGACATTGGAAATAGAACTATGATACGTATAAAGGCAAAACGAAAGAAGACTGGAATAACCAGCTCAGAAATGAAAGTCATACGGAGTTATAGATGAATTCATTGCTGGTCAAGAGATGTAATTCTTGGGAATCATGATTAAGCAGTTAATTGTGGGTTCTGTATATTGTGATTAAACTGTTGATCACCGGAATATCACATCGATTGCATATTGTTGCAACTCGATGCAAGAAATACTATGGCCTTTATGACTAGCTAATGATGAATTTTGACACGCTCGGGAACACGGTAAAAGGTTTACTATACCGTGTGTTGACTCTATGATTATCTTCATAATTCATTTTAGAGTTGAGTAAATTGTTACTACACTTTAGCCTTGTTGCAAAACATCATTTTGAATCATGTTTGTTGCAAGAGAGTTGTTCAAAGCTATGAATAACGTAAAGGCCATACATCCATTATGAATAGGGTGTATGTTATGAATCTTGATAATAATACTAAACATCCATAACACTGACGCTAAACGTCGCAAGACTGACAGAAATACCACATAGATGTGGCACTGCCCTTTATCACAAGTGACATAACATGCATGAAGAATTTCCATAAGTGATGGACTTTCGAGTCATATGATTATGAATCACTTGACGCTTGCGATCTTTGTCTCGAAGTAATGTGACTAAAACACCGTTAATAGGCCATACATGAACGGGCAACTAAACCATTGGTAATCATACATGATGATGTGTGTAGTCCAATAAGTGTAGTTGTGTGCAGTGGATTCCCTATCTTCACTCATGAGTTGAAGTAGATATGTGGATATCTGTTCAATAGAGACATACGTCTGAAATCTTTGAAATGTTCAAGGAATTTTAGAGTGAAATAGAAATTCGTTGTAACAAGAAAATAAAGCTTCTGCAAATTAGATTGTAGAAAGTAATATTTGAGTTACAAGTTTAGCGAACGTCTGATGAGTTGTGAAGAAGTGTCATAACTTGCGTCTCCCGGAACATCACTATGAGTAAAGTGTTCGAGAGATGTAATCAAGCCATGTATGACACGGTAAAGATCAAATATGACGTTTATCAATTTGCCATTATACTTATTAAAGTTATGCGTTAGTGACTACGGCTTTTACACTGAAAAGAGCATCATCAAATCTGTTGAAATGACACCATATTAGATGTGGTATGGACTGTTAAAACCATGTTGTCTTTTCTTAAAATTTGGGTATATGAGGCATATGTTTGACATACTCAAATCAGATAAGTGCTACTTTGTTAAGGTTATGCCAAAAGTTTTGGTATTCCTCTATCACTACACAAAAGCAAAATTGTTTCCTGTTAAGAACAATGTGTTTTGAAGAAAAATAGTTTCTTGCAAAATAGTGAGTGGGAGGACAGTGCAACTTGTTAAAGATTGTTGAATCTTCAGAGAAGTGCGCAGCTGAACCACACAGGTTAGACAAAAATCGTACAAACATTCATGATATGTAAAACGAGATATTGTTGTTCGACAATGATAAACCTGTGATATACAAAGAAGCGTTGATGGGCCCTGACTCCGGGATTTGGCTAAATGCCAAATAATCCGAGATAGTATCCATGGAAGTAAGTCAAGTTTTGAACTTGGTAGACCCTCGGAAAGACTAAAAGTCTGAAGAATATATATATGGATCTATAATTGATTCAGATGAAATTGTTTTATCCATAAAGCTCAACTCGTTGGAAAATTGTTTTCTAGCAAGTTCAAAGGTTGACTACGGCGAAATAGTGTCGACCGTAGAAATGCTTTAGTCAGTTCGGGTTATATTAGCAATTACTACATATCTCATTTATAGGATATGGTAGAATGAACGTCAAAACAAAGTTCCTACACGGAAATATAACAAAGGACGTATATGTGATACGACCGGAATGTTTTGTCGATTCAAAGGATGCTAAAATAGATGCAAGCCTTGGATATCCAGTGATGGACTGAAGCTAGCATAATGGAGTTGGAATTTTCGTTGTGATGAAATTGCCAAAAGAGTTTGTTTTCATCAGGAATAACGAAGATGCTTGAATATTCAAGAAAGTAAGTGGGAGCTGAATAATATTTCTAAAACCTTATGTATATGACATATTGTTGATTAGAAATGATATAAATTTCTTGACACAAATAAGGACTTTATTGAAAATAGTTTTCAGCTGAAGTACTTGGGCTAATATAGCATTAGTATTGAGCGCAGTGATCTATGAAGATAGTAAGTGCCTGATCATGCTAAAGCCAACACTGCATATTGACATGATACTAAAGTAGTTTAGTATGAAAACGCCAGGAAGGATGTTCTTGCCGAGGTCACGGTGAAAAGTTGTTTGCGGAAATCGGTGTTCATGAACATTGATAAGCAAAACACATGAATTGAATTTCACTCACATGTGTGTTTGGATTAATCATGTACACCATAATATGTAAAACGACCAGATATGTCCAACGCTCCAAAAGGTTGTGAGCAAGATACCAAAGTGATCAATATGTTGATCATTGGACAAGCAGTGAAAAGTTAAACTTATGATAGATAAGATATGTTTCTCAGAAAATGGAGATAATGAAGAGCTCGTTGTAACAAGTTACACCAGCTGAATTTTGATGTAAACAGTTACACCAATTCAGTCTTCATACTTACTCCGATCGATTTTCGATTTTAATTGGGATTATGTGTTTCACACGTAAGGGTGGCACAGTATGGAGGAACTATGTCAAGTTCGATACTGTGGCGAATTCTATAACAGAGGCTAAGTATATTGTTGCTTAAAGAAGTAACAAGGAGGGTATTTTGAATCATAAATTCATTTATGAACATGGTATGGTTTCCTAGATGCTTGAAGCTCATGGAACATTGACGAATGATTTCATGACTTATTCTAAAGGAACCAAGGTCCTGCCAAATGATTCAAACATATACAAAGCTAAACTGATAAAATTAGTGAATTTTATGATAGCGTGAAAACGCGAAGATATGCAAGCTACAAACGGGCCTGAAACGTCAGATCCGAAGATGAGGTCTATACCACAAATGAAGCATTTCTTACACCGGTATGCCATAGGTGTAAAGTGCTCAAGCACTGACAATATTATTGACTCTAGTGCAAGTGGGAGACTGTTCGAAATATGCCCTAGAGGCAATAATAAAATGTTATTATATATATATTTCCACGTTCATAATTAATGTTTATATTTCTGTGCTATAATTGCAATGACCCTGACTGTGAGATTCAGAAGAAAACTCATTTGCATGTGTGGAAATGTAAACACCAAGAGTTCCTGGTTTAGCCTCTAAGACCAGCTCATGTGCTAACTGATGATTACGTTTTCTTAATCATGGACATTGTTCTTGTAACAAAGATGTCAGTAGCAATGGGAACATATTGTTAGCAGAACAATGATGTTGAACCGACCCCAGTATTGAATGATATACTTAGAGATCACATCGTAACTACGTTATAAGTCATATCATGAAATGTTTTCATATACGTAATTCCTTAGACCATGAGAGTATCGAGTTGCTTCACACAGGAAGACATGCTTTGGTTCTTAGATGAATCCTCCCGTAAATGGGAAGTAGTAAAATAAGTTCTGGGTATGTCAAATGGTGTGGCTAGTGATTGTGATAGTTCAAGAATGGGATTTGCTCCTTCACGATGAAGAAGATATTCACTTCGGGCCCACTCGGTATGACGGTATCCATTATAGTCTGGCCAGACGCATTGTGATTCAGTCACGGGGATACCGGAATACGATAACGAGAAAATGGACAAACGAGCAAAGAGGATAACGAGTGGCTTGTGATCAAGAAGTTGTTACACATGGGTGCCAAACATCTCTCCTCTAACTTTGTCATATATCACGAAGCAAAGGGAATGGTACATGAATAAACATAATGGTTCACTCGAAGTTTCTTCGTGTATGTGCGGGAGTCAACATGGGTGTCCATGGCTCCGCTGTTGATTATTGGCTATTGACGAAAGGCTGTTGACCTATGTCCGGAAGATGTTCTGAGTCATGTCCGCATTATACCGAACCTATTGGGTCACACACTTAACGAGCAGTAGTCTGTTAGAATACTAGAATGGTAGAAGGTTTAGTGGAAGCAAAGCAGAATAGTTCATACGGGTACCGGAAGTAGTTCCGGGGATTTATGAAATAGTTCATAAGGGCACCAAAAGTAGTTTTGGGTATTTAAGGATATGTCCGTATCACTCTGGAGTAGTCCCAGGTGGTTCCGGAACATATGAAAATGGTAATGGGAAAGTTTACGATCAACCGGAATAGTTTCGGTGATCGGTGGACATCTTAAACAATATGTTGTGTTCATCGGACATATTAACCTAAACCCGGATTGTTCCGAAACCTATTTAGATGGCTCCAAAACATTCGTTAGAGGTCCCGGAAGGTATTGGAAGTGCTCTAAAAGTGTCCGGAATGTCCCGAAACGGTCCCGGTATGTCCCGGAAGGTCCTGGAAGCCTCTAGAAGGTCATGGAAGGTTCCGGAAGGTTCCGGGCATTACCACCCACTCCCCTACGCCCCTAGCCTTGGGGGGCAAGCCACCTAGGCTTCCCTGGCCGGCCAAGGGGTGGGGGGCGCACCAAGGGGAAGGAATCCCCCTCCAGGTGGGATTTCCAAAACCCATTATGGCAGGTTTCCGGTGGGAAGGTGTGGGAAGGTTTGGAAGGCTTGGGAGTCCAAGTTGGACTCCCAATCCTCCTTGAGCTGCGCCCTAGGCCTCCTGGCCACCTATATAAGGTGAGCCAAGGGGAGGGGGAGAGACACACAACTTGTCCCCAAGGCCTATGCGCCACCCTCCCTCCTCTAAACCCCGTTGCTCCACTTTTAGACCCCAGTTTAGACGCTGTTCTAGATCGGAATCCGTTAGGGTTTTCTCCCTCTAGTTTTCTCGGTGGCGTTCATCTCTGGACGGCGGAGCGATCCTGGATTGCTGCTACGGGATGTGTGGATACTAATGGAGGGGTCGTACCTTCGACCCTTCTTCGAGGAGCTTGTTCATGGGACTTGTCCGTGGGACTAGATCGCGGGACTTGTTCGTGGGATTGATCGAGGGACTGTTCGTGGGAGAACTTGCGAGATCTACTTCCACTACGTCCACGAGCTTCACCAACTCTACTTCCGCTACATAGGTTGGTGAGCCATGACCTAAAACCTTGTATGCAATCTTCTTGGATGATCTTGGGTTCTTGATTCGTAGGCCGATTTTTTTTTGTTTTCTACTACGTTTCCCAACAATAAGTGGAAAGATGCTTTTATAGGGAAGTACTACCCACCTGCTAAAATTATCCAATTAAGGAGTAACATTATGAATTTTAAGCAATTGGATAATGAACACGTTGCCCAAGCTTGGGAACGAATGAAATCTCTTGTTAAGAAATTCCCTACACATGGTTTGACTACCTGGATGGTTATCCAGACTTTTTATGTAGGCCTGAACTTTACCTCGCGGAACCTGTTAGATTCGGCCGCGGGAGGAACCTTTATGTCAACTACACTTGGTGCTGCCACGAAGCTTCTCGATGAGATGATGACCAATTATTCCCAATGGCACACCGAACGCGCTCCAACAGGTATGAAGGTAAACTCTGTCGAGGAAATTACCTCCCTCAATGAAAATGTTGACTTAATTATGTCTCTACTTACCAAACAACCCTCTATTGATCCTCATGATGTCCCTTTAAATTCTTTGGTTGCCCAAGAACAAGTAGATGTGAACTTTATTGCTAGAAACAACTTCAACAACAATGCTTATAGGGGTAATTTTTCTAGCAATCCTGGACCGTTTCCATCCAACTATGGGAACAATAACACCTACCCTAGCAACAAGAACCCCTCTTCTGAATTGGAAAACATGCTTAGAGATTTTATCACTACCCAAAAAGCCTTCAATAAAAATGTAGAGGAGAAATTAGCTAAATTAGATAATCTTTCTTTGAAGGTAGAAAGCTTAGCCCTTGATATTGAGATGCTTAAAATTAGAACCTCTCCCCTTGAGGAGAGTAAGGCCACTCCTATTAATGCTATCCAATTACAAATTAATGAAAATATTAGGATGATGTCTAAACTTAAAGAAAGGTGGGGTAGAGAAAAAGAGGAAGAGGATAGAATTAAGAGCCTTCCTACACACCACACAGTTGCCACTATCCAAATTGTTGAGGACACCCAAATTATTAGCACCCAATGCACTCCTAGTCCCGTTGGACCTATTAATGGTGATCCTAATACCTCAACCGAAGATGAAGAAACTCCTATGAACATAGAGGGTTTCAAACAAGTGAGCCTAGACGACACTACTACCACCTTTGATAGTAGTGATATTGATTTTGATAGTTGCACCCTCTCAGAAGTTATTAGCTTGCTACACAAAATGTCTAGAGACCCCCACACTAGCACACTTAATCTTGCCTTCACGGAGCATATCACAAATGTTCTCATCAAAGCTAGGGAGGAGAAGCTTAGAGTAGAAGCCTCCATACCTAGGAAGCTAGATGATGGTTGGGACCCTATGATCAAAATTAAATTAAATAACTTCTCTTGCTATTCTTTATGTGATGTTGGATCTAGTACCTCCGTTATGCCCAAAAGAATATTTGATATGTTTGAATTGAAGCCCTTTGATCCTTGTTCTTTTGGTGTTCGTCTTGTTGATTCTTCCGTAAAGAAACCTTTGGGGAAGATCGACGATGTTCTTATCATTGTCAATGACAACTATGTTCCCGTTGATTTTATTGTTATGGATATAGAGTGTGAACCTTTGTGTCCAATTATTTTGGGACGTCCTTTTCTTCGCACCGTTGGTGCGGTTATTGACATGAAAGAGGGGAATATAAAATTCCAATTCCCTTTCAAGAAATGGATGGAACACTTCCCTAGAAAGAAAATCAAGTTACCTTTTGAGTCCGTTACTCGGTCTAGTTATTCTCCTTCTCTTGATAAAGCTTGATTCTTCTTTTGCACCATGCCTAGCTTAACGGCATAAAAGAAAGCGCTTTCGGGAGGCAGCCCGCAACGAATTTAGGTTTCTTTTTTGCTTTTTGTTGTGTCTTGATGTTTGTTACTACTGCAGCAACATCATTGTATCTTTATTTTTCAGCTTTGTGCCAAGTTATAGCCTCCTATGATAAGGGAAGCAAAAGTTGTGACATGCTGTCCAGAAAACAAATTCTGTCCTCGTGACGGGAAAAATCACAGAAAAATCCCAGTTCATCTTTTTGAGCTGAAATTTTTACACAGAATGCTCTATACCATTGTGAAACTTTCGTATGTTCTGAGTTTTTTTATTTGAGTTGGAGAAGTACCCCTAAAAAAATTCTTTACTACCTGTTGTTCTGTTTTTCACAGATTCTGCCATGTTTTATCTCTCCTTACTTTTGCAAACCTTAAGCTTGCTTTTTTCTTTGCAAAAACCTTTTGGCAATCCTGAGAAACAGTAGCTCTTCAAGAATATCTTTATATCCAGTGGGGAAAATTATTTTATTAAGGGTACTAACCTCTCTAATCAGCTTATGATGAGTTATGTATGAAGGGAGTTTTCAAGTGTGCGATGGGAGATGATGAAAGAAGATCCAAGAGTGTCAAGCGCTCAAGCTTGGGGATGCCCCCATGCATCCCCAACAAATATTCAAGGAGACTCAAGCGTATAAGCTTGGGGATGCCCCCGTGCATCCCCTTCTCCATCAACAATCATCAGTTCGTCCTTCGTCTCACTATATTTTTATCACTTCATGCGTTATGTGCTATGCTTGGAGCGTCTCGCTCTTAGGTTTTATTTTTTAGTTTTCTTTAGCTTTGATTGCTGTTCATAACAAGTTAGATCCCGTCTTACTTTGTGTGGGAGAGAAACACGCTCCACTTTAAAAATCTAGAACACATCATAGGATTTTTCCTGTTTATCTTTTTGCTGTTGTGTGTTCTTTATCTTTTCATAGCTGTTGCCATGTTTAGTTTTAGTCTTAGTTTGTCTTTAGCAAGAGCCTTGGCTTTTGTTTAGTTTGTTGCCAGAACTCTTTTTCGTTTTCATGTTTATCTTGTTAAAGAGAGTTGGTTGTTGCACTGAGTAGTGTCTTGTCTTGAAAGTAGGTAATTGAGGTTGCTATTTAATTTTAGTAGTAACTTGCAATAGTTTTGAGGTATTGATGTGAGTAATGTTTGAACTTTTGGTGTCAAGATCTCTAGCCTATTAGTGATAGGTGTCGTATTTTGGGAAATCCGTGTTTATTTTCAAAACCTACAAAACTAGTTGAGAACTCTAGCTACTAGATGGATCACTAATATTTGAAGGGATCGAATATTAGAGTACACTCACGTACCATGAGTTGAGGATGCGCAAGGATAACCAAACCCCCATACACTCCTCCTCGGGGTACTTGTCTCTTTGTGAACCTCCTTATTAGATTGAGAGTTACCGATAATAAGTGCATGAGTTCTTCGGACTAATGTAAGTATTGAAAGTTTGACACTTCCACCTTCCCATATTTTGCTAGCCTCTCCCGTGTCGTGCATTGCCTTCTTCTCACTCCGAGAGTTGGTGTCCACATTCGCCGGTACATCCAAACCCTTGGCATGATACGCTGTGTCATCATAAACCTCCTTATATCTTTCCTCAAAACAGCCACCATACCTACCTATCAAGGCATTTCCATAGCCTTTCTGAGATATATTGCCATGCAACATCCACATCTTCATGACTTGATCTTCATGTCATACATGTTCCTGCTACACTGGCAGCAACATATATTGCATACATCATGATAGTTACATCTTTATGATTTTGAGTACCTTGTAATGTGTGAAAGATCTCCTTTACCTTCTTGTAAAATAGAGTGTTGCCCTTAAGTGAGGAAAAGATCCCAAAGTGGACACAATAAAAGATCCCAAAGAGGACAAATGAGAGTTAAATAGATAGAGCCATTGATGCCACAAAAAAATACAAAAAATAGAAAAAGAGAATAAAGGAAATAAAAAGAGAGAAAGGGGCAACACTACTATCCTTTTGAGAGATCCACACTAGTACTCCCTTTATATACTTGTACTCCATAGAGATGATCATTATGCATATAGCTATGTGGGGACCTTCACACTATAGAACTTGGCTTGCATATTCCAAGGATGAGGCTCCTCAAACGAGCTCTAGGTCTTCATGAACGAGCAAGTTAGATGCACCCCCACTAGTTCCTTCGGAGAGCTTCTTAGCTCGTATGTGCATATGTTGCATGGCAATCCCTACTCCTCACACCATATCTATCATTTGGCATCTCTTGCCTATGATTTTCCTCATTGATGTGAGCCTTTCTCATCCTTTTTTGTCTTCCTCCTCCGTACTTCTCTCTTTGCCATCCTAAGTGTCAACTCTCGTGCTTACGCTCATCCATTGCATGAGTGCTCAATATATTGAAAAAGGAGTGGATCAAATTGACTTGTACCTGGCTAGTGGTCTGGGGACGAGTCAAGATAAGATTCCAGAAAAAGACCAAGTGTGAAAATTTAGTAGATTGAGTTCTCAACGAATAAATGTTTTTCTCGTATTCCCTATCCCCCTTCTTGCACGCAAACACCATTTGGAGACATTCGAGTCACGGACAGCGAGAGCTCTTGCACCTAATGTTCTTTTGTTACTTGTTTCAATGCTAATATAGACTCTTGCTTGTTATGACTTGAATTGAATTTCTAACCTTGATTGCTTTACTTTTCAAAGTTCTTATATGGTTTCTAGCATGTCACCACAGAAATTATGCTGTTATCATTTACCTACTCGAGGACGAGCAGGAATTAAGCTTGGGGATGTTGATACGTCCAAAACGTATCTATAATTTCTGCTTGCTCCATGCATGTTTTGTGTGATATTGCTATGATCTAGATACACTTTCATACACTTTTGATCATATTTGGACTAACCTATTAACTTAGTGCACCACAGTGCCAGTTCCTGTTTTCTGCTATTTTTCTATTTCAGTTTTCCCCCATATAAAAAGTGCTCCAAAAATCCGGGAAAAATCAGATAAAAAATCAGCGTGAAGGAAGCTTCGCGAAGAGCCCGGGTGGGGCCAGAGGGGAGCCAGGGGTGGCCTAGGCGGCCACCCGGCGCGGCCACCCCCTGGGCCGCGCCAGGGGGGCGCCTGGGGCCCCTGGTCCACCTCTGGCTGCCCCCCTTCGCCTATATATTCTCCGTGACGAGAAACCCTCGAGGACAGAACCCTTTTTCGCGATCTCGCCTCTGTTCCGCCGCCGCCACGCTTCCGAGATCGGGAGCACCAGAAGACCCCTTCCCGGCACCCTGCCGGAGGAAGGGTCGACCTCCGGGAGTCTCCGCTCCACCATGGATGCTTCCCGGATGACTCGTGAGTAGTTTCCTTTGGACCATGGGTCCGTGATCAGTAGCTATGTGATGTTCTCCTCCCCTCTTTGTTCTTCATGGATTAGACCTTGTGAGCCGCCCTACATGATCGAGGCACTTTTGTAATCTTTCTGCTGTTGCTATGTTGAGTTTGATGGGATCTGATGGATTATGAGATTATGTTCAGATTGTGATTGAGTAATATATTTGGCTTTTATCTCTTATATTTTTGTTCCTAAGTAATTCTTGCATGTTCTACGTTGTTGTTTATTGCTTTGGTCAAGTAGTATGTAGTAACACCAAGAGGGAACGTTATGCTCGATTGTGGGTTCATGCCCCCCGATGACACGCTTGAGTGACAGAAACATGAGTCTAGGGGATGTGCTGTTGCCACAAGGGGGAAAACAACGGTGCTTGTAACCGCGGTTGCAAGGATTGTTTACTTTACGCAAAGTGCTTTTTAATGCAGTTGTCTGTTGCTTTGGGTTTACACTTTGGGTGGGGCTCGCAACTTAATACCAGCGTGATGTTTTGGATAGATATCTCAAGGTGGATGATTAGTAGTAGATGCAGTTGGATTTCGGTCTACTTATTTTGGCGTACTGCCCATGCTTTTGAGCCTCTTCCTTTCTTTTGTAGCATAGTTAGCATTGCGGTGCGTTCATAATCCTGTCAATTGCCCTTCTGTAATTTGTTCACCTCGCATAGCAATTTTATCGTCTTTTGGGAGAGAGACAACACTAGTGAAAATCACGTATCCCAGTCCATATCCTCATTACTGTTTCCACGCTCATTTACTTTTCTGCTTTTACTTTCAGTTTCTATCATTATCCCTTGTGTTTGATCCTTTGTGAACAACAAGACCGGAGAGATTGACAACCTCTCTGAACTTCGTTGGGAACAAAGTTATTTGTGTCTGTGTGCAGGTCCACGTCAGTTGCGCCGCTGACACCTACTTATCATCTCTGGAGTCCTACTGGAGACAAACCTTGGTATCTTTACCGAGGGAAATTTGCTGCTGTGCTACATCACGCCTTCCACTTGGGGCTCACCAACGAAGGGCGAGAAGACCACACTCTCGCGACATCAGCAAACTTTGAAGGATTATGGCCTCACCTATAAGAAGGTACTCATCTTATGTGACAATGAAAGTGCTATCAAGATTGCCAACAACCCGTGTCAACATCCTCGCACCAAGCATATTGACATTCGTCATCACTTCATACGAGATCATATTCAAAAGGGTGATATTGTTCTTGCACATGTAGGCAGCGACAAGCAACTTGCCGATATTTTCACGAAACCATTGGATGAAGCAAGGTTTTGCCAACTAAGGGGTGAACTTGGTATCTAGGAACGTTATAGCTTCTCGGCCTAGGGGTATCTTGCTCTCATTCATGCGCATAGCAACTATCTTATCTAGATGTAGGCATATATGTAGGGGGAGACACTCAATCAATGAGTTCTCGACTCTCTACGTGATGCATAAATGGATCCACACATCAACAATCCGCGTGCTCACCACGGTGAACCCACGTGTAGAGGTTGTCGATGGAGTAAGTGTCTTTGGACCCAAGGTACATCTTCGCAGTGTCAAAGCACTATACACTCAAACATGGTGGCTTCGACCACCGCCTCTCCTTTGTGAAAGGTTTGATTTTCTCATTCATGTGCGCATCCATGGTTATGATTTTGTGTGTTTCTCTACGTTTGGCCCCTGTCAAGGTTGTTTGAAATTATTGCGTCAATTATTTTTCAACATTTTTGGGCTTATACGTCAAAAATCAGTAGTTTATCGGTCATCCGTCAGCTTTCGGACGTCCGACACGTCGGACGTCCGAAACTCGTCGGATTTCCGACATTTCCTGCTGCCATGCACCTGATGGCCCTTCCTGGCCTGACTTTGCTGTCTCAGCCCTCTTCGGAAATCCGATGGAATTCGAACGTCCGACACGTCAGACGTCCGATACCCGTCGGACGTCCGAAGTTGGCTGCACTATATATACTGGCCATCGGGCCGAGGGGGGCAGTTTTGTTTCCCCTCGGCCGTTCCTCTTTGGATTGGCTCGTGCGCAGCCGCCTCCTGACGCCGCCGACCGCCCTGGCCTCCCCGATGCTCCTCTCCTCTGGATCTCCTCACCCGTGGTACCTCTCGTCCCGATCTACCCGCTCCTCCAATTGGTTTTGCCAATTTTGCCCGGTTTCTTGCCTCATTCTTGCATCTCCTTACTCTAGGGGTTAGCGATGGTGAGGACGAAAACCTGCGGTCGGAAGAATCGTGAGGCCTCCGGGTCCCGTGGTATGCTCATGCTTATCTTTCCCTCCTTCGTGTGTCTCCGTTTTGTTGGTTAGGGTTCCTTGCTCATTTTCCCTCCCGTATGGCTAGGTGGTTACGGGGATGAACCGCCCCGTCTTCGTCGCCGCATGAAGCAACCGACGTACACGGAACCTTCCTCGGACAATGAGCACACTACTAGCGCGGAGGATAGCGCCTATGCCTCGGAATTTGAGGATGAGGAGGAGATTGTGGTTGAAGAAGAAGATCCCCCAGTGGTGACTAGCCCCTCCAAATTGGTGTGCGTCGCCCGACTAAGGGCTCCTCGTCGGCGTCCGGTGCTCGTGATGATGAGGATCCTGCCGATGCTCCTCCTATGCCTCCGCTACATATCTCCTCTGAGCCGGTGGTTGCTACTGGCCGTATGATGGCGGACTACTCGAAGATTTCTTTGGATGCATACCGCAAGCTTCGCCATGTCAATAAGTTTGAGGCTCCTCATGATTGTCTGGATGGCAGATTCTGGACCAATGTGTAGGCCGACATCTTCACATCAGTTTTAGTTCGTCAGGAACTTGCAAAATCTCATGCCTGCATTCCCCTTGACTTCTTCCACGCCAATTCGGACAAGTTTCCCGGTGTGATGGATCTTATTGATTCTGTGGGGCTCGGTCCAGTCTTCAGCTTTCGGCGTGACTGGAACACTGATGCGATCCTCCAGTTCTATGCCACATGCTACTTCCACACCAATCACCGAGAGATCTCATGGATGACTGGTGCGCAGCAGTGCACGACCACGTTTGCTCAGTTTCAGAAAGCCCTGAACATTCGCTCCTCTGGTTTCCAGATTCATGCAACTAACAAGGAGAATTCCAAGGGGATCAATGACTATCTGTGCTTTATTAAGTCTGGGATTCAAGGTGATGACTGCTACAGGAAGGCAAATGACATATCCATTTGGAAGCAGCCCTATAGGTTCATGTACCAGTGCGTGCTCAGGACTCTGTGTCCCAAGTCTGGTGATAAGACTCATTGCAGTAGCTCTGCTATCACACTGATGTGCCATATCCATGACACCCCTCTCAAGCGTCTTGATGTGCCCCACTATCTTTGGCATGAGATTCGGATGGAGAGCCTTTAGCAGCGTCGCCAATATCCCCATGCACCCTTCATCATGGCACTCATTCAGTACGTCGTCTCCTCTCCATTGGAGATCACTCAACTCCACGCTGTTTGGTCCATTCCGGAGCACATGTACTTCGATGCCCCTGAGGTGGTACTGACGCGCCCTATTCCGATGCACACAACTGTTCGTGGCAACCTTCACCGTCAGTTTATGGAGCAGGCTCCTATGCGTCGTATGGCTCAGTTCTTGGGTAAGGCCTAAGCGGCTATGATGCGCGCTATCTCGTTCAACTGCCACTCCAACCACAGGGTGGTCTCCAGTCTCATCCAGTCCAAGAACTCCCTGAAGGCCCGTCTGCGTGCAGCTGGAGAGACCAATGTCAGTGATGATGAGCGCCTTCCCGATGCTCCTCCCGCTGATCTTGGCTTCGGTTTTCCTACGGGACCGGAGTGGGCGGATTTCTTCCCTGGCGACCCTGGAGCGAGTGGCAGTGGGACTCACTAGTATCGTCAGTGCGTGTGCCCCTTTTTGGTACTTGGTGCCAAAGGGGGAGAGTCATATGTGTTTTACTTATGTTGTCTAGGTGATCGAGACTTGATTATGTCGTTGTATGGGATCTCGTGTGTTAATACTTGTTTATGTGGTTTTATGTGTCCCCTGCAATACTTCTGACTTTGTGCTATGCATGGTGTTGCTCTTGCGTCTGGCTAGCTTGAAAACTTATTGGCATATGTTTCTATGATGTTTGGTGCGATCTAATTTGTCATCTCCATAATCGATGATTGCTTGACTTGATATCATGTATTGTGATTCGCCCCAAATGTGTGCATCTTGCGTAAAGTAAAGAATCTTATATGCACACATTAAGGGGAGTTCATAGTAAAACTTGCTCCCATTAAAAAGCAAAATCTGAATAATTTTTGGAGCTATATGTATGTTGTCATCAACTACAAAAAAGGGGGAGATTGAAAGTGCAATCTTGCCCTTAATTATATTTTGATGTTGATGACAATATACATATAGAGGACTAATAATATTTGCCAAGTATATCTCAGGTTTTAGTCCTCGGTTCGTTGTGGTGGTGGATCAAGGACCATTTAATCTTATCAAATTGCTCAAGATACGGAACCCATGAAGTTGAAGCGTAAGCTTTTCGGTTAATCTTGAGTATAGGGATCCACGCACTATGAAGAGGGGATCAGTGGGTTTATGTTTAAGATTTGCTCAAAGCTAATTAAAACAAAGACATTCCGACACAAAATCGGTGCTAAAATGCAAAAATCTGATCACTACTTTCGGGCGTCCGACAAGGCTCGGACGTCCGACAATTCAAAGTTTCGGACGTCCGACAGCCATCGGACGTCCGACATATATCGTTTTTCGTTGGAAAGGTCAGTGGGCATGTAAATTCGCCGGAAGTCCGACGTGTTTCGGACGTCCGACCCTCGGACGTCCGAACTCTGTCGAACGTCCGATGAGCAACTGACCTTTCCTCGCGTGTTGTATGCTGAACTCATTATGAACACTTCGGACGTCCGATCTGGCTCGGACGTCCGACAATTTGACTTTCGGACGTCCGAAACCTGACGGACGTCCGACACTTACACATCATATTGCCCCAACGGCCATTTCGTCCCTTGGGCTATAAATACCCCCTTGATACGTCCCAAACGTATCTATAATTTCTGCTTGCTCCATGCATGTTTTGTGTGACTTTGCCATGATGTAAGGCCCGATATGCGGTACTATTCCAAATCTAGATGTTTCCATCCAGACCCGGGGACGAAGCACATATCGGTCCCACCGCGACATATGACGAAGTCATATGCCCCGGATTTCCAACATGATATCACAACATTACAGATACAAGGATACAGCATCTCATACAATCGGCATACGACTGCCTTAATACAATACAACAGCGGAAGATACATGTCTGAGTACAGACTACAATCAAATGCCTACTAGCAAAGAGAAAAACATCGATCTCCATAACCACACGGGTCCAGGCCCTCCGCCGGGATCCGCCTAACAAGTCGTCGTCGAGTCTCCACGTGAAACGTTGATCACCATACCTGTTGTCGATCAAGAACCCTAAAAAGAGTTTGGAGGTAGTATCATGAGTACAGAAGTACTCAACATCCAACTGTAGTGGTCATCTGACCCATGAAGGACTTCATCACTCGTCAATCTAGGACAACTAGTAGTTTACGGTAAGGAAGGGGTAAGTTGTGAGGTTGCTGCCACACTAGCATTTATGAAGTGGCTAACGATCTAGAGAGTAAGATAAGAAGCCAAGCATTCGATGAGGAATCGCCTCCAACAAGTCTTGCTATCAGCTACTTACGCAAACATAACACCTATCCTATCCTTGTCCTCCTCTTCGCATCCCGACGAAGAAGAAGCAGTGAAGGCACACACACATTGATCAAGTTATATTAAGAATATCTCAGTTGTTGTTGTCTATGAATAACAAGTCCATTACCGTCGACACGGCTTCTCGAAAAGATTTAACCCTGCAGGGGTGTACCAACTGCCCATTACAAGGCTCCACACGCACGCCCATCTCTCTCAGTTGCTACCCATTATAGGCAACCATTTTATGATTTAGTTCCGAGAGATCCGAAACGACAGGTCCCTCTAACTAACAACAAACAAATCTGGGTGGCCCCCGGTGAGTCGACACCCAACTCAAAAGTCGACCACGCTCTCGAATCGGTCTCTACCGTCTATCTTGGGTTTGGATAGCCGGTTAATCACACATGGGAAACCGGGTCCTCAGCCGAACAAGGGGGGCCAGCAAGGGAACTATGTCCTCACTGGTCTAGGTTGGTTTGAAAACTACTGGCAGCTGACCAGCACACACACGGTTTCAAATGGTAAATCAGCTTGGGCCACCACTGGAAATGTTTGAAGCTAGGTAGGTAAGAAAAGGGGACCCCATAAAACCCCACACACGGTTAGGCACGCTCAGTCATAAAACCAATACCCGGAACTCGGGTCCTAGGTGACTCGAATGGAACAAAGCGTCGGGGCGGGATAGCCTAGACCTTCCATCCTTCGTCGAATATAGTCAACATTATAATAATCATATCATCAACAACTATATAATAATGTGATAGACCAACCAAGAAGTAACAGGGTAACATCGTAGCATCCTAAGCATGCATACTAAGCAGGGGCTGAGCAACGAGCAATAGTAACATAGCAGTACAAGGTTTGCTGGGAGGGGACATGGCTGTATCGGTTTGAAAGAGGCTGTAAACATGTGGTAGGATCAAACATCGAACCTAACCTAGACTAGCATGCAAACCGCTGGTTGAAATAGAATGAATCATAAGTAATGTATAGTCCTTGCCTGTTGATAAGTCGGGTTCCGAAGGTGTAGTTGATCTCAAGCTCGCATCGTCTCCGAAGGTACCCGCGGAAGCATACAAGACGGTAAACACTGGAAAGCAATCAACGAGCAAGCATCTATTACTACGGGCAAACACTAGCAAGCATCAACAAGAAGGCAACACGAGACATCACACCTACCGTCGAGAGCGGTTACTAACAGGTTAAGTGGAGTACTCGTCACACACGCCGATACCGCACATTTGGAAAGGTTCAAGTTGTTTAGCTACAGGTGATCAACAAAGTTTGTTAACATGACAACTCAAGCAAGCATGGTATAGCACACAAACATGTCAAGAGGTGAAGCACAAAGTAAACTATCTATGCTAGTCAATTTAAGTGAGGCACAACCTAATCATGGCATAACACTAAGTGTCGCACGATGATTAAAACATTTGGTACTGTTTTGTCCTAAACCATATTTTAGGTTGGTTAACGACAACAAACAATAGCATAAACACAAAGTACACGAAAAACTAATCAAGTTACATATAAGGCACAATCCAAACGGAGTTACGGTTAAACAGATACAAGCAAAACAAGTTACGTGCACAATCTGCCAACATCAGGAAGCACACTATAGAGCAATGCATAAACAGGATAATCAATGCAAACATGCTCAAAAATGATATGGAACTAAAGTAGACATGACAGAGAAGGCATGGCAAAAAGAATCATGCAAATAGGCATCATAGATCAAAAGATATCAAGCATGCAACATGGCATCGGGACGTTACAGACTTAGAGAAAAACAGAGGTGGCTGTCAAAAACAGCAGCATAACAACTTTGGAGCTCAACAACTATATGACCAGCAAGCATATCATGGCAATGCAATACATATAATGGAAATAGACATGATGCTTAACAATATGCAATTGGAATCTCTCAATTCCGATAAACGGTTGCCCGAAGTTGCAACAAATTAACAGTTTTCAACACAACAACACATTAACATCAGGATCACCACTTTGGAGCAAGATTTAATATAGCTAAAGCACCCAAACTTGACAAGTTAAAGCATGGAAATGAAGTACACATGATTCTTAACACATAGGAAAAAGAATCAATGCAATAGGCCTCATGGATTTGTCACAATCATCATGCAAACTTGCAATAAAATAACAGCAGCAACACATAACAACAAAAATTAGCAGTTAACGGCCTGATGCCCACTTCAAAACAGATTTGCACCATCAATATGGCCTCAAATTAAAATGCTCACAAAAGATGGATTGAAGTACACACAATTCTAAGCAATTTTCATTTTGGGCGCATCGCGATCCGAGCTACAGATTTACCGCAAAACTACTCGCAAAATTGAATCAGCATCACAAATCTCAGGACTTAGCAAAAATAACAGATAAAAAAAAGAAAAAAAATATAACAGAAAAAAAGAGGGGCCTCACCCCCTAATGGGCTCGGCCCATCGGCCTGGGGCTGGATCTGGAGGCGCCTGTGCCCTGGATCTGGCAGGCCGGCTCTGCTCGGGCTGGGCCGCTGGGGGGGGGTTGCGGGTGCCACGCTGGCCCACGTGGTGGCTGGAGGAGGCCAGCTCGGGTCCTCCCGAGAGGCGTGGCGGCTGCGGCCGTTGCCGGCCACCGGCGGCGAGGCAGGAGGCGAGGGAGGGCGCAACAAGGCGCGCGGCGACGGAGGAGGCGGATCCGGGCGGCGGCTCGCCGGATCCGTGCTGGGAGGCCGCCGGCGGGGAGGATTGAGGCGGCGGCGCGAGTCTCATGCGCGGGTGGCGGCGGCCATGGCGTTCCGGCGGCGGCGCTCTACTGGTAAGAGAGAGGAGGCGGTGAGGGAGAGGAGATGGAGGAATGGGGCGGCCGGGTGGCTCATCGGGCGCGGGCGTCGCGGCGGCTTGGCTGCCGGCGGCTGCTCGTCGGAGCTCCACCGTGGGGGCGCGGGAGGCGGCGACTGGATGGGCTCCTGAGGGCCTGGCGGTGGAGGAGAAGCCCGCGCGGCCCGTGGTGCGGTGGACGCCGTCTGAGGGCGACGTGGACGGCTGGGAGCCCTCCGATCTGGATCTGACGGTCCAGATCGAGGGTTAGGGCTAGGGTTTTGGGTTTGGAGGGACTTTTGGGCGAAAATTGGAGCAAGTCTGGGGGTGTAGCTGCAATTTTGGCTTAGGGAAACCCTAGAAAGAGGTGGGAGTGTGGTGGTCTTTATATAGCCTAGGTGGCTGGCAGTTTGCAAAAACATCCCCGGTTGTTCTCTCGCGCGCGCGGTGCTCACTTTTCTGACCGCCGGGGGTCCGCAGGACCTCCGATTCGGGTAAAACTTCGAACTGCGCGATCAGCGCGTCGAGCCGGAGGAGTTCACCTCGCGCTGGAACCATTCCGAGAACACTTTCCGACGCGCTATAAAAATATCTCGTTTAGTTATTAAATGGGGTTTTTCGTTCCGTTGGCTGCGGCTGGTCTCGTGCGGTCTTCGCGACGGTGATCGGGTGAAACCCGGTGTCGCAAAGGTCGAGTGTCAGGTTGGCAAGGGTTGGTCTTTGTCCGGTACGAGATAAGAGGGGGAAAAATAATCGCCGATCGATAAATCAGGGATGCAAACACCGCAAACAATTCAGACAATCAAACAATTCACACCGAAAACAAATTTTTCAATTTTTGTGAAACCTGGGCTGTTACACATGATTTGCTTGAACTTTCATACACTTTTTAGCATATTAGGACTAATCTATTAACCCAGTGCACCCAGTTGCTGTTTTCTGCTGTTTTTGTATTTCAGGTTTTCCGGCCATTAAAAGTGCTCCAAAAAATCCGGAAAAATCAGCGACCCGGAAGCTTCCGGAATCACCAAGGTAGCGGAGGGTGGCCACCACCAGGAGACCAGGAGGGTCCCTGGCGCGACCCCACCCTAGGCCGCGCCAGGAGGCCTCCTGGCTGCCTGGTGGGTCCCCTCGACACCCCTCTCCGCCTATATTTAGCGCTCGGTGTGGAAACCCCTAAGATCGATCTCTTTTCCGCGAACTCGCCTCTGTACCGCCGCCGCCGCCGTTTCAAGATCGGGGCTGCCTGGAGAAGCTGCCCCGGCACCCTTCCGGGAGGAGGAACCCCCTACGGGAGACCATCCATAGCCATGGACGCCTCCCGGATGTGCCGTGAGTAGTCCCCCTTGGACCATGGGTCCGTGACCAGTAGCTATGTGATGTACCTCTCCCCTCTTTGTGCTTCCACTTTCGAGACCTCGTGAGCTGCCTCACATGATCGAGGAACTTTTGTAATTTCTGTTGTTGCTATGCTGAGTTTGCTGGGATCTGATGGATTATGAGACTATGTTCAGATTGTGATGAGTATATTGGGTTTTTCTTTTTATATTTTGTTCTTGAGTAAATTCTTGCATGTTCTCCGTTGCAGTATTTTGCTTTGGCCAAGTACTTTGCTTGCAACTCCAAGAGGGAGCGTTATGCTTGATTGTGGGTTCACCCCCCTGATGTGTAGCTTGAGTGACAGAAACATGAGACTAGGGATGTGTTGTTGCCACCAGGGATAAAACAACGGTGCTTGTACCCGCGGGTGCAAGGATTGTTTACTTTACGCAAAGTTATTTTAATGCAGTTGTCTGTTGCTTTGAGTTTACACTTTGGGTGGGATTCGCAACTTAATACCAACGAGATGTTCTGGATAGATATCTAAAGGTGGATGATTCGTAGTAGATGCTGTTGGATTTCGGTCTACTTACCTTGGCGTACTGCCCATTGCTTTCGAGCCCTTCCTTTCTTTGCAGCATAGTTAGCATTGCGGTGCCTTCATAATTATGTCAATTGCCCAGCTGTGATTTGTTTACCTTGCTAGCACTTTTATCGTCTTTTGGAAGAGAGACATCACTAGTGAAAATCACGGGACCTCGGTCCATCTTCACATTATTGTTTACACCCTTAGTTTACTTTCAGTTCCACTTCTATCTCTTGCGTTGATCCTTTATAAACAACAAGGCCGGAGGAATTGACAACTCCTCTGTACTCGTTGGGAGAAAAGTTATTTGTATCTGTGTGCAGGTCCACGTCAAGCGCCGTGACACCTACTTGTATCTCTTGGAGTCCTACTGGTTCGATACTCAACCTTAGCATCTTTGCTAAGGGAAACTTGCTGCTACACTGCATCTCACCTTCCACTTGGGGTAACCAACGAGGAGAGTTGCCACTCTGTATCACCCCTCACCCCCACTTGTGAGGGTTGACCACTTCATTTTCAAACACCCAAGAACACAAGTGCTCCCTCTCACTCTCTCCCTCACCAAATCTCAGATCCCGGAGATTTCCTTGCGAGTTCTTGACGGATCTTTCACCGAGTGGTAGATCCGCCCCTTCCCCATCTTCCAACCAAAGCAAATCGCGTTTTGAGCAAGTCTTGAGCATTTCCCATTGATCTTGTTACTCTTGGAGGTTGGAGACTCCTAGGCGGGTAGGATTTCTTCGGAGAGGAATCGACCGTTGTGATTACCACAGTTGAGTTTGTGAGGGTTTGGTGACCACCTTTAAGGTCAACCGGTAGTGGTTGGGAATTGCCTTCGTGGTGATATCTCAAGGGGAATAGAGTGAGACTTCGTGGCATTGGTGTGCCTTCGTGGTTTCACCCACTCTCTCCGAACGGTGAGTAGCTTCCCTCCAAGGAAGTGAACATCGAGATACATCGTTGTCTTCGCGTCATTCGGTTATCCCTACTCTTTCCCCTTATTACTTGTGCTACCGTATTATTTACCCCTCACTTGTTTTAGTATATTGTGCTTATTGTTTATCTTGTCACAACTAGGTAAACCTTGCAATTGTTAGGCTCACCTTTATCTTCCGCATTATTGCCTAAAATTGTTAAGTAGTGTTAAAATTTGTAATAAGACCTATTCACCCCCCCTCTAGGTCTATCTCGATCCTTTCACCATGCACTACTCTTTTTTGTCGGAGCTCGTGGTGTGCACGTCACCGTTGCCGATGGATCATTCCGGATTGCGCCTCCACATGGCGTTCAGACGCTAGACGGACCGGGACGCCTCCGGTGAGGCAGCGACGACGCTCCTCGCGCAAGATCCAAGTCGGTCGTCAGACATGGGCATAGCCATGAAACTGGATGAGTGTCACCGAAAATTTAGATTATGTATTATGTTGCATATAATTGTATGCATTCGAGATTTCATAATTGATGTATTTGATTGTGTTAACAAAAATTTAAAGTGGTATCCGTCATTATCCACGAACACGTTTGATTTGTGCGGAGTATAGGATTCGAGTTAGCTCAGTATGCTTATAGATATCCTATGACCATCTCTAGCAGATGCTATAAAACCCGCACTGCTGGAAACAAGAGTTTTGCCGTCAGCTTTCCTCTTTGCCGTCAGCTTCCTATCGGGGCTGAAGGCAAACCAGGCTAGGCCATCAGCTAGCAGAAAAGCTAACGGCAAAGAGCTAGCAAACGACAAAAACTGATATGCCGTCAGTATTTTCAAAGCCATCAGCTGGCTCACGGTAAAGTGACCCCAGGCTGACAACAATGTAGGGTCTGACGGCAACGTAGGTACGCGGGCCCACCAGTTGCCAAGGGGTAAGGGTTCGACGCGTTGCCGTCAGCCAGCTGGCTGACGGCCTAGAGCCGACTCCGTTAACTCCCCGCTGGCCGAACATTCCTCTCTCTCTCTCTCATTCTCTCTCGGGCTTGACCTAGCTGCTAACGACCCGCGCGGCGCCACCTGTGCGAGACCACGCCGGCGACCCCCGCCTCCTCCATGGAGACCACGCCGGCGACCCCTGCCTACTCCACCGAGTCCACACCGGCTCCTCCGCCTCCCTCCTCCTCCACCTCGCCGCCTCCCTCCTCCTCCGCCTCGCCGCCTCCCTTCTCCCTCCGCCTCGCCGCCTCCCTCCTCCTCGGCTCTGGTAAGTCTCCGGCCTCTCAGCCCTCTTTCCACCTCCATGGCTCCCTCCTTCCTCCTCCCCCTCTTTTAATTTCTTGCAATAATGCAGATCCGGCAGCGGCTTCACTCCTCGTCGGCGTCCTCCCCATTCTCATCGCCGGTGGCTGCCCTCCTCACGCGGCATTGTCCTCCCCGGCGGCTTCCCTCCTCCTCGTCTGGACAACTCCTCCTCCTCGATCCCCCTTGTGAGCACCCCCTTCCCTGTTTATTTTTTCAGTTTAGTTAGTGCAACATAAGATTTTGTTAGTGTAGTTAGTACAGTAGCTAAGATTTTGTTAGTGCAGAATTAGTGCAATAGATAAAAATTTTCTTAGTGAAGTTAGTGTAGTTGGTGCGGAAACAGGGAATAAGGAGGAAAAGGACAGAGGAGAGAAGGGCTTCTAAATTTTTGTTGTTTGAAACCAGAGAAAGAAAATTAAAAACATGGAATAATAATATGTATGGAAAATTAAAAAACAGAGGAAGAATATTAAAAGATTAGTTGTTAAAATTTGTTAGATTTTTCAGCTTAATTAATTGTTAGTTGTTTAGGCCATGCCTTCAGTTTGGTCATGCCAAAAAATTCTGGCAGAGAGGATGCCTTAGGCTTTGACCATTTTCTAAAAACCCAATACGGGGATACATTTTACTATTTTATTTAGTTCACAAAAAGTTATGTATAGAAGCTAGTAACAACAGATATGCATGTGGAGAACGGGAAATCAGTGAGGAAGGAGAGGAGATTGCCACTGGCCTTTTCCTGTTGGGTGAGCACTGAGCAATCACCGTCAAGTCTGGATCTCGGGAGCGAAAGGATGGTGTGAGGGCATCGGGTGCTAGGATTTCTTTAGTTGCTTGGTAACCTGAGCCTCGACCATATCCAAAGAAGCATTGGAAATAAGATTTTTACTTAGTGGATTTATATTTAGTGCAAATGGAAATACAATTACATTTTTATTTAATAAGTTAGTATTACTCCTCCCTCCATTCCTTTGCTGTAATCCGGCTTTCGTGCCGATGACACTAGGTAGATAGGTAAATTTAAGGTGTAAGATCGTTCGGGAGACCGGTCGAACCGCCGGCCTGTTAGGGTCCGGCTTTCTTGGAAACCGCCGGTTTGACCGCGGTTTAGGCGGTTTATTCCGGTTTGCAAGCGCGAACGGTTCAATGCGCCTAACAGACCGGCGGAGGCTCCGGTTCCGGTTTTTTCCGGTTTAACCGGCGGTCCGGTCCGGTTTTTTCAACTATGCCTAGAACTACAATGCAGACAAAAATCTCCGCAATCTTCTTTTTCCCAGCCCGATCTGCGTAAACCTGGGTCGATGTGGTGTCGGTGATGCTCAGGCTACCCCTCCTGCTCCGGCAACACTCCGATGATGCCCCGCCTGGGCAGTTCTGAGCTCCTCCGCCTGTTTCGGCCTTCACCGGTTTACGATTTTCCTAAAAAATAAGTCGAAAAGCAAAAATGTGTTTCTGATCCCGAGCACAGATGATCTCGAAATTAAAACCGTTGGTGTGTTATCGAGATCCATGCAGCAAGTTGTATTCTGTCTGTATTTCATCCGTATGTTCGTGTGGCCTACCGTGATTACTGCGGTTGGCAGACGTTTGTTGGTTAAGGGACCTACACGGTCGGCGATCGAGCATGCAATATTCAGGTACTGCTCGTAATTATTTGGACTGGTTTTAGATGGAGACTCCGTTCTTCACGTGACTATTACAACTTTTGTTTACCCAAAAAGTTTCTCCTTGTTACGTTTTCTCTCTTTCATTTTTCTTTACATTAAAAAATATCTTTAAAATATACATTTACATATTTTTATATCACATACTACTTGGTGAAAAAATGACGTGTATTTAAAGAATATTCATCATGTAATAAAAAATAGTTATTCGTCGTGTATTTTTTAAAAAGTTTGTTTGAGTTGTTCGGCGACCTACATATTTAGCCTATTCGTGTGGCGAGACGCCGAACGCGCTCAATAACACCATCACGTAGGATCCAGCTCCATATGGCTCACCGCAACCCCAAACAAACTTGTACCCCATCCACCAAATCCGAGTGATGAATATCTCGTGCTCCGCATTGCTATCGTGCGGAGCAAAGTGGACATCGGTCAAAGCTCGAGATCCGCATCGATATGGCAAGTCTCGCTTGGTACCGCGGATTTGGCGACAAGCGCGATCTCCTACCGTCACTCTCCAGCCTTAGCTCTGCCCATGCATCGTTGGGTGATCATCATGCACCGCCCCAGCGGATGGGGCTGTCGGGGTCAGAGTCGAATGCCACCCGATGTGAGAGGCAGCGAGCCCTTCCGATGAACGCACATGATCCGCGTTCACGCCGGTCGACCCGGATGAGCAATTCTTCCTCGATGCCCTTCGTCGATCGCTGACCACGGCGAATACGACGCGGGGCGTCTCCGTTGGAAGAACGCGAAGGCGCTCCGGCTTGCATCAAATAGTCGAGCGCCTCGCCCGTGAGAAGGACTACGCCAAGACGAAGGTGGCACGACACATGAAGTAGCATGTACGGTCCTCCTGCGCCTCGTTGGGCACGTCTCATTAGATAGCAGGACGACGAGCGACGTCGTTTCTCGCACCCGAACGCCTATACAGAGGATGATTATTACCGTCGCTCCGGTGACCACAAAGGGAAGAAATCGAAGAAATGGTGACACCATCTGCCCCTTTTCGTATTTTTTAGTTAATTTCACTTTAGTTCCACTATTCGACGAACTGATGATTTGAACCAATACTCCGAACATAGTGCTTCATGTTTGTTGATATCATTTCCTACGTTGATTGATTTATTTATTTACGTGTATAACTTGTATGAATTTAGAGCAAACATTTGCGGATCACGATTGTAGACGAGCACAAAAACAGATGTTTGATCACAACGCTCGAATGCAACCAAACGTGTTTAAATTTTCTCAATCCAGTTGTAAATGCTCTAACAACTTCAAAAATATATTTGGATTATCTAATTATATTGTACTTCCACAGTTTGAGGTTTGCAGACGTTGTTATCGCACACATGCACATATCCTCGCTGGATGCACATTTGACATTCCGTTATTAGTGTTGAGTATAATTGTAATATTAGGAAATATGAGATAGAGTAGGATTCTATTCTACCTTGACTTATACTCCAAGTAGATCAATTGTATTCCTATATATATGCCTCCAAGGCTCAAGCAATAAACATCGATTCCACCAAACCCCTCTCTATCCTTCTACATGGTATCAGCCTAAACACGATCTAAACCCTAGCCGCCACCGTCGCTTTCGCCCGCGCCGCCCCCGGGGCCGATCCATGATCGCCGGCACCGGGGGCCGCGCCGCCCGTACCTAGGGTTCGTCCGCCGGTTCCGTGGATCGGCTGCCCTAGAGAGTCTTTTTCCCGATCTCTTGATCCGGGTTTTTCTCTCTTTCGTCGGTCGTCTTGATCGGCGTCTTTTTTGGTTTTTTGATCTAAGATCGGTTTGCGTCGCCCATCGTCGTCGTCGACACACGCCTCTACTCCGACACTAGGCGTCACCGCCCTGTCCCCGAGTTCAGCGTGCCACTCCACCGATCGAGCAACGGGCTGCCGCTGCGTCGCCTCACCGGGCCGCAGCGCTGCTGCCCTGTGGTTCTCCCCGCGGCTGCACCAACCCGCGCGCTGCCGCTGCGTCGCCCCTTCGGGCCGTAGTGCCGCGGCCCGCGGTCAACCGCCGCCCTGAGGTCATCCGCTTCAGGCCGTCCCCGAGGCTGCACCGACCCTCGCGCTGCCGCTGCGTCGCCCCTTCGGGCCGCAGTGCTGCGGCCCGCGGTCAACCGCCGCCCCGAGGCCATCCGCTTCAGGCCGTCCCCGAGGCTGCACCGACCCTCGCGCTGCTGCTGCGTCGCCCTTTTGGGCCGTAGCGAGCGTGGCGCGCGGTACCTGCATCCACCCCGAGGTCTTCAACGCCGTCGCCGCGACCCGCGCGTTGCCGCTGCGTCGCCCCTTCAGGTCGTAGTGTCGCGGCGCATGGGCCACTTCGTCGTCCCCGCGCGTCGACTTCTATGTGGTATGCGCCGCGCCGTCTCTCTAAGCGCGGGAACGCCACAGTCCGCGTCGGTTTTCGTCACGCTATCGGATTCTTCCTCGCCTACTTCGAGCACCATCACCGCGCTTCTGACCTAGCCGCCGTCGCCGCCTCCTCCTCAGGCCGCCGCCGCCGCTCTTCTTCCCAGTCCACGGCGACTACCTCGACACCGGCCATCCTGATTCGACATCGACCACGGCGTCCATCGCACGGCTACCTCGACCACGACTACACCACCCTACGCTCTCGGCTACCTCGACATCGACACAAAGGGCTGCCGCCTGCTTGGGAACCTCGTTGGCTTCCACTCCAGCCACAAACTCCGCGATGCGTCGACCGTTACGACTGTGGTGGGGATGTTCGTCGGCTCCGCCTTCAGATTCTTCTCCAGTCTCACCGTGTGCGTCGCTACGTTGTGACTGCAGGGGGATGTTGAGTATAATTGTAACATTAGGAAATATGAGATAGAGTAGGATTCTATCCTACCTTGACTTATACTTCAAGTAGATCAATTGTAATCCTATATATATGCCTCCAAGGCTCAAGCAATAAACATCGATTCCACCAAACCCCTCTCTATCCTTCTACAATTAGGTTCATAATTTCCTTTACGTCCTGAGCCACGGCTCATAACTTCGGACTCGACGGATCCATCGGTCCGCGCCGTTAATACCACCTGCCACGTGCGGTTTGGTCCCACTGTACATTACTGTTCCCGTGACTTCCTCCTGTATACGCGATTTTTCATCTGCCAAGCATGTCCCCTCGTCAGCAATTTCTCCAATCTCCACGGCGAATCAAACACACAGGATAACGGCCTCATCTGAGCCCGGGATTAGAATAGCCGTGTCCGTCGAAAAGTGCAAATATAGGGTATATAGGGGATAATACACGGGAACCATCGGACTTGGGCACACCACCGAAATTTTAAATTATGTTTTATGTTACATATAATTGTGAATTTAAATATGATCGGTCACTCTTTAGATGCGCATAGCGAGCTATTAGGTTATTTTCAACTTAGCGTAAAAATAGCGGGTTGTTAGTGTTATTTCCAACTTAGCGTAAAAATGCATAGCTTTAGCGGGAAAGCTTTCGAAAAGCTATAACGATTGGGAATTTTTGGATCCCGAGCTCCAATGAGCTTGTTTTTTTGAAAAAAATTAAAAAAAATTTAAGATTCAAAAAATTCTAAAAAAAATTACGCATGAACACCGAGGTGTATACCACATTTCTGGAAAATTTCATGATGAAATACGCTTTGGCGTGAGCTGCACAAAAAAAACAAAATCATGCACTTTAATAGTGAATAGTACTTCTGCTAAAAATACAAGAATTTTGCATTTTTGTGTAGCTTGCATCAATACATATTTGACCGTGACACTTTGCAGAGCAGTAATATACATCCATATGTATGTGTGTGTTGTTTTAGATTTTTTTTAAACCCATAAATTGGATTTTTGATTTTTCAAAATTAAGGGAGCCATGGAGCTCAGGATCCAAAAGCTATTTTCGAGCTATAGCCGGCTATTTAAAACTATGGATAATACACAATTTGTTATATTTTTTCTAAGAAAAGGGGTATCAGGGAAGGAAAACTTGGGTCAGCCATTGGATTTAAAAGAAGCCATGAGGGAGCACAGATGGAAATACGTGGAGGGAGCTGGCAAGGGCATCCAATGCCATTGGGAATACAAAAAGGGTTTTACGGCCCCTTCATAAATGACCATTATTGGCTTCTCTGCATTCGGAAGGAAAACGTTCTGCATTCCTGTGACACAACAATTTTGCAACGATGGAAGAGGAGACGACATTTGAAGGCTTGCCACGGCTGGAGTTCTTCACGATTCTACTTCCAAATTTCATGAAGAAACTGGTATAGAACTGCATCCTATCCCAGTTGCACAATCTCACTTTTTTGTTTCATCTTCGTTTTCTGTTTCTACCACTTTGATCTTTGGTTGGTTGCTTAACACACTTCGCTTTCAACCGCTGCCTAATTCTCGTCGCAGAGGCTGCCAGACAAGTTCACCAAGGCGCTCGACGGCCGTGAGCCACGGAAAGTTAAGCTGCGGGAGGCCGGGCGGCGGCATAGAATGTGGGACGTGGAATTAGTGTCTGACGCCGACGGTCACATGTACCTGGGGCACGGCTGGAAGGAGTTCGCCCGCGCTCATGAGCTGCAGCTCGGCCACTTCCTCGTCTTCAGCTACTACGGCCGTCACGCCGTGCTCACCGTGAAGGTGTTCGACGGAAGCATGTGCCGCAGGCACTACGAGTACGACGATGATGCCAGTACGCGCGCCTCTGTAAAACAAGATTTTTATAAATCAGCAAAGACGCCTGCTGTATCTTGAAATTATGAGGGATTTCCAGTTTAAGTTTGTTCCGAAGTTAAATCTGCTACCCACACTTGCCCTTTGTTCTCTTACTATACTCTTGAATTTGTCTTAATGCAGCGGAGAATCCAGCTCCAGATGAGTCCGTGCAGTTGAATGATCTCCAAATGCCCTCCAAGGATTATGTCTTATCAGGGAAATGTGATCTTACAGTAGCACATAAGGCAAAAATACATGAACTCGTCACTGCAACTCAACCTAAAATCCCAGCGCTTGTTATACTGATGAAGAAGAGCAGTATAGAGCGGCGTATTCTGGTACGTTGTTTCAGCATCTGTATTCCCTTTCCTCTAACTTGTCATTTCTGACCTTATATTTCCCTCGCCACTAATGAAATGAAAGGCCTGCTCTGTCACACACACTACTGAATAATACGTTTACCTGAAGAGTCTACACCGAGTCTGAGTTGCCGAGACTAATGCTTGGCAAACACTTTGATGAGTCTTTTTCATCCTTCGTCGAGTCCCGCTAGCACTTAGCAAATGAACAATTTCCAGTAGTGAAAGTTTAGGGAAGTCAATGTTTTGGTTCTAACTCAAACGTCTGAAGAATGTGCTTTCCACAAAATGCATATCCATTAGTAAATCAAGATTATCAGTGGAAGCCATGCATATTTTGGAACAGTTTAGCTTTTGTTACAATGTTAACTTCTTGCTCCTTAGTGTTAAATAATATCATAATTACATTCTGTCCCTTTCTTAATTAGGGAATACCAAAGGATTATGCACTCAAATACTTTCCATGTGAAGATAGAAATATCATACTCCAGCTGCCTGGGAAGAACAAGGCTTGGAAGTGCAGATTGTATATCAGGCCATCTGGCGTGTCTGCTCCAGGTCGGCGCAGCCTTAATTGGGCTGCCTTTGCCTGTGACAATCATGTTAAGGAGGGTGATATATATCTCCTTCAACCAATGTCAAATGTTAAGAGGAACGGATTTAAAATGACAGTCCATCGCATTCATGAAGCGGGCATTTACCATTCACCTTGTGCAAGAGCTGACATTGGCTTAAATCATGGAAGGACAAGCACAAAGATGGCAGGTTTTCAGGAGGAACAAGCTAACGATGGTATGGCAGCACGGCACAAAGAAGACATAACCAGTGATAAAATTCAGTTCGTCAAATTTTGTTTCATATTTATTACTGTCTTATTGTTTTGAAAATCTGGTCAGGTGAAAAGATATCATCCTCTGGTCATGAAGACCTTGGAGATTCTAAGGGAGCTTCGGAACCTCCCTTCATGGTATCATACAGATCCAGTCTAACACAAGCGCAGGAAAACAAAGTGTTGGAGAAAGTGAATGCCATCAAGTTGGAACTGCCAGTTTTTGTTGTTGTCCTAAGCAAGACCAGTATTTTTCGGCGTGGCAGGGGGAACATGAATCCCATTCTAGTAAGTTCAGGGAGAACATTTTCGCATGTCTACATCTATATCCTTTTTCAGACAGCTGGGAACAAATTTCTCAACTATCCCTGCATCTGTGTGAGTCTAACATTTGCCCTCTGTTGTGTATATAAACAGAACTTTAGCTCGCAATATGCGACAAAATATCTCGTTGAGAAATTTTCTTCTGGCCACCATGGTGGAAAGACTAGAACAACTTGTTTGATCCTTCAGCGGGAGGATAAGAGCAGATCGTGGCCTGCCACGCTACGTCACAGCATGCGACACACAACTCATGTGACGTCAGTTCTCAAAGGATGGCCTTCTTTTGCCCTCGACAACCAGCTGCGGGAGCAGGACCTATGCCTCTTCGAGCTGATAAAGAACAAGGAGCCTCTGACTATGATGGTCTACATCATTCGCCATGAGAAATGTTAGCCTGAAGCATGTATTGCATGATGTTGCTCTGGTGATTCTGAACTTTGGTAATGGAAAACTATGTGGCTTATCTAAGAACTTATCTGAACTATATATGTGATCCGGAACTATATGGAATCGTAGAGCAAGAAACTTATCTGCTAACATGGGATGTTACGTTATGTTAGTGGTTTCTTACTTCTGCCAGATTTTTTTTTAATTTGACAGTGATTTGGATGGTTCAAGTTTGAACATATTATGTGTTTTGGAGGTTGATTTGAGTGAACATGTTTTTTTTATAGATAATGGTCTACATACCATTCGCTGTGAGAAATGTTATAGCCTGAAGCATGCATTGCATGCTGCTGACGACAATCTTCAACTTTCGGAGCAAAAGCTATGTGGCTTATCTTCGAACGAGGGAGTTATTGACTAAGAAACATACTTCCTTCGTTCTAAAATAAGTGTCTCAACTATAATACTCCCTCCGATCCGTATTAATTGACGCACACTTAGTATAACTTTATACTAAATTTATACTAAGTGTGCGTCAATTAATTTGGATCGGAGGGAGTACAATTTTATATTAAAGTTAGTACAAAATTAAGACACTTATTTCAGAATGAAAGAAGTATCTGTTATCATTAGACGATTATCTTGATGGTGTCTTAGTCTCGTGAGAACTAACAACCCGTGGTGTGTTGCTGACCGTGGTCTGGGGATGTCTGAAGGCACTGTTTTTGCATGTGGTTTCTCTGAGAAGTTGTGTGTATATAGTAGTAGCAATGAAACAATTTAAAGTAGCTAGAGGGCATGTAATGTTCAAAAAGAAACTAAATTGAAGGAATTATCTTTCTTTCCTCTCGGAGATCTTGGCATGGAGAAGGGCTAAGATAGACGTCTGGCACTATTTTGAGTAAGAAAAATTGAAGGTGCGCATAAGAGTTGATGAATATATTAGCAATTTAACATATGATTTAAAATCCATGAAATAGGTAAATAATTCATGATAGAAATAACAAGGATTAAAGTAGTCATGCAATCTACTATTACAGTAGATAAACAATGTCACGTCTATAGCGAACGCTAGGAACAAAAATTGTAGCATGATCTAAAACAGAAAGGAATCGATTACGTAGGATGCAGCTGGAGCAGAACCGCTGGCGCTGATGTTGTTGTTGCCCATTTCGTTGATAAAGAGGCTGGTGATGCCAGGGAAGAAATTGTCTTTCGGAAAGTAGTCGATGTCAGCAATCGCGTGGGCACACTTCCCAAAAACCTGATAGCCCCTCTCTCGTACAGGATCACAAGAGGTTGGGTCCCGAACGTCTGTTGTCCCTCCTAGCGGTGCATACCGTAAGAAGGTGTGTAGAAGACTTGAACGGTGGCACAATGCTCTGGAACGAGGTGGAACCATGCGAAAGATGTTAAGACGTTAGAGTAATGCTCATGAACTGAGTAATTAACCAATTAATGCGTCCGCTAATACCATAAGGAATAAAAACGACTGAGAAATTAGCGCATTCGTTAATTAACTAATGACTCATGAATTTTCTCGAGTTACAAAAATATACGAAACATGCATAGCTTTGTCCTCGGCTCGACTCATTCCTGAAACACTACCCAACACGGCGTGTGCACGGCGTAGGGTGGCGAGCAAGGAGGACGAGTGCGCTTGTTACACTCCTCTTCTCATGCTTTTACTAATAGTAGAAGATCTCACCTTATAAATATGTGTGCAATTCACTCCACTAGTAATGCGGGACTAAAGTTTAGTCCCACTTCTTACCATGCATGAATGGACCATGAGAGTTGTACAGTTTATGTTGGGATTTGGGTCAAAGGCCCACTAGCAAATACTAGTGAACTCGAAAAATCTCCAACAAAGTCTCATTGGCACAACTCATCATTTAGTACCAAAACATTGTTTATATATCGATGCTTAGTGAACTGTTAAGTTGAACTTTCACGTAGGGTACCAAAACATTGTTTATATATCGATGCTTAGTGAAGACTGTTAAGTTGAACTTTCACGTAGGGTTCATGTTACACTAGTTCACAACTTGAATAGTAGACTATGCCTTGAACTACAAGCTTTCTGTGATAAGTTTCACATAAATTCTTGACCGATAATAGCTCAAGGCTCCCAGGATGAACCTTATACGTCATACTCCAAGGCCTCTCATTGTGATGTTTAACACTCAAACTCATTTAGATGTGTTCCAAAAAAGATGTTTTGCAGCACAACATGTTTGCTTATATAAATAATCCACCTGGAACATATTAAAATAAATATCAATGTACCATGCAGATTAGGAGAGTATTGCATCATAACGGAGTGGGATAAGTAATATAAGGATACTCTCCTCTCAGATGACCAACAGGTTGTCTCCCACTTCTACCTCACGGGGTCTTCGATCACATAGAGTGGGTTACCACCGTGGACAAATCATATGGTGGGTATCAAACTCATCTCCCTCGATGCAGTAGCTATCACGTTACGTGATAAAAACTTTGTGAAGGGATCTACTGGATTTTTATATGTTTGGATATCATCCAATGTAATAACTCTTGAGTTCTTCAATTTCCTGATAGATTCTAATCTCCTCTTCACATGCCTTGATGTCTTCATAGAGTATATAGCATAAAACTAAAATCCATCACTTTTAAATTTTTTGTTGATATTCACCATGTCAGAGGCAGTCGTTTTAAAAAAAACAGATGATTGTCTGAGAAATTTTTAATCGTGATTATGACAGATAGGATCCACTTGTCAGATTTAACATTGCAAAAAAAGTTCCTGAAAAAAAGAAACTACAATTAGATCCTAAACCATACAAAAGGCATAGTAGCCATCCAATAGCCACTTGAGGTGGCCGGTCGGCGATACCCTGTCGTGCACGCGCCCCCTGCGCCGGCCACCTGATACGTACCAAATATATCTATAATTTTTGCTTGTTCCATGCTCTTTTGGGTGACATTGCTATGTGTTTTACACTTTCATACATTTTTACACATATTTGGACTAACCTACTAACTCAGTGCACCTAGTACCAGTTTCTGTCTGCTAATGTCTGTAAGTTGCAGGTTTTACCCATATTTACAGAGCTCCAAAAATTCCAAGAAAATCAGATAAAAACCAGCACGACAGAAACTTCCAGAGCCCCGAAGGAGGGCCAGAGGGAAGTCAGGACCCACCCAGGCGGTCAGGTGGCGCGGCTTGACGGAAAAGTTAGCCAAAAATCACAGTTCATATTTTTCATCTGATTTTTTTGACAGTATGCTCTATACAATTAGCTTTCAGGTGTATATTCTGAGTTTTTGATATGAGTTGCAGAAGTTCCCCGAAAAAATTATTTACTACCCGCTGGTCTGTTTTTCACCGATTCTGCCACGTTTGGCGTTTTCATCGTTTTGCAAATCTTAAGCTTGCTCATTCTTTGCAAAAACTTTTTGGCAATCATGAGAAGCAGTAGATTTTCATGAAAATCTTTATTTCCAGTGGAGAAAATAAATTTTATTATGGATACTAACCATTCTAATCAGCTTATGATGAGTTTCGTATGAATGAAGTTTTCAAATATGCGATGGAAGATGATGAAAGAAGATCCGGGAGTGTCAAACGCTCAAGCTTGGGGATGCCCGCATGCACCCTCAAGAAATATTCAACGATACTCAAGCGTCTAAGCTTGGGGATGCCCCCGTGCATCCCCTTCTCCATCAACAATCATCAGTTCGTCCTTCTCCATGCTATATTTATATCACTTCATATGTTATGTGCTATGCTTGGAGTGTCTCACTCTTTACTTTTTAGTTTGTTTTAGTATTGCTTGTTGTTCATAACAAGTTGGACCCTAGCCTTCATTGTTTGGGAGAGAAACACGCTCCACTTCACCCTAGAACACAACATAGGTTTGCATGTTTATCTTTTTGTGTGTTCTTTATCTTTTCATAGCTGCTGTCATGCTTAGCTCTTAGTTTTCATGCTTCATCTTTTTAAGAGCTTTTATTTAGGATGCTTTTGGAACTCTCTTGAGTTACCATGCTTATCTTGTTTAAAGAGTTGGCTTGTTGCACTGAGTTGTGTGTCTTGCATGAGTAGGTAATTGAGGTTGCTATTGCAAATGTAGTAGTAACTTGCAATAGTTTTGATGTATTGATTTGAGTAATGTTTGGACTTTTGGTGCCAAGAGCTTGAGCCTATTAGTGATAGGTGTCGTATTTTTGGAAATCCGTGTTTATTTTCGAAAACTACAAAAAGTAGTTGAGAACTCTAGCTACTAGATGGATCGCTAACCTCTGGAGGGGTTGGAATATATAGAGTACCCTCACGTACCATGGGTCGAGGATGCGCAAGGATAACCAAACCCCCATACACTCCTCCTCGGGGTACTTGTCTCTTTGTGAACCTCCTGACTAGATAGAGAGTTACCGATAATAAGTGCATGCATTCTTTGGACTAATGCAAGTATTCGATTGTTGGCACTTCCACCTTCCATATTTTTCTAGCCTCTTCGGTACGGTGCATAGCCCTTTCTCATCTTGAGAGTTGGAGCATACTTCGCCGGTGCATCCAAACCCTTGGCATGATACGCTATGTCATCATAAACCTCCTTATATCTTCCTCAAAACAGCCACCATACCTACCTATCAAGGCATTTCCATAGGCTTTTCGAGATACATTGTCATGCAACATCCACCATCTCATGACTTGATCTTCATGTCATACATGCTTTTGCTTGATCGAGGAGCCGCATGCTAGTTGGGCTTTGCCCTTATCATTGCTACATGACGCACTAGTATCATTGCATATCCTGCTACACTGGCAGAGGCATACATTTGCATACATCATGATAGTTTTCATTTTTCTTTATGTTGAGTACTTCCTTTTGAAAGATCCCAAAGAGGACAAAATAAAAGATCCCAAAAGAGGACAAATTAAAAGATCCCAAAGAGGACAAATGAGAGATAAATATAAAGAGCCAGTGAGGCCACAAAAATACAAAAGAAATAAAAAGAGAGAAGGGGACAACACTACTATTATTTTTGAAAGATCCACACTCGTACTCCATTGTCATATTCGTACTCCATAGAGATTATCATTCATGCATAACTATGTGGGGATTCTTGCACTATAGAAGTTGGCTTGCATATTCCAAGGATGAGCCTCCTCAAAAGAGCTCTAGGTCTTCATGAGCAAGCAAGTTGGATGCACCCCCACTAGTTCAATTAGAGAGCTTACCCTAGCTCCGTTGCATGGCAATCCCTACTCCTCACATCATATCTATCATTTGGCTTTCTCTCGCCAATGATTGTCCTCATTGATGTGTGCCTTTCACACCATTTTGTCTTCCTTCCCCATCATTTTTCTCTTTGCCATCCTAAGTGCCAACGTATCTTGCATGAGTGCTCAAAGTCGAAAGGAGAGGACCAGTTTGACTTGTGCCTGACTAGTGGTCTAGGGACGAGTCAAAATAAGATTCCGAAGGAGACCAAGTGTGAAGTTTTAGTAGATTGAGTTCTCAATTAAACTATATAGTATTTTATGCTCTAAACCCATCTCCCACTTCTTGCACGCAAATATCATTGGGAGACATTCGAGTCACGGACAGCGAGAGCTCTTGCACTTTTGTGTTCTTACTTTGCTAGTTTCAATACTAGATATAGAATCTTGCTTGTTATTGTCGTGACTTGAATTGCATATCTTACTTGCTTTACTTTGAAGTTCTTATATGTGTGTTAGCATGTCACCACATAATTTATCTGTGTTATCATTTACCTACTCGAGGACGAGCAAGAATTAAGCTTGGGGATGTTGATACGTCCCAAACGTATCTATAATTTCTGCTTGTTCCATGCTCTTTTGGGTGACATTGCTATGTGTTTTACTACACTTTAATAACTTTTTACACATATTTGGACTAACCTACTAACTTAGTGCATACCGTGCCAGTTTCTGTCTGCTGATGTCTGTAAGTTGCAGGTTCTACCCATATTTATAGAGCTCAAAAAATTCCAAGAAAATCGGATAAAAAATCAGCACGACAGAAGCTTCTATATCCCCGATGGAGGGCCAGAGGGGAGCCAGGCCCCACCCAGGCGGCCAGGTGGCGCGGCCCCCCCCCTGGGGGAAGCGGTCACCCGCTGGTTCCCCCCTTCGGCCTATATTTACCCCTCGACCTAAAAACACCCGAGAGGAGCCCCGCTTCGCGATTTTCACCTCTGTTCCACTGCCGCCTCGCTTCCAAGATCGGTAGCACCAGAAGACCTCTTCCTGGCACCGTGTGATACCCCACAAGTGTAGGGGATCGTAACAGTCTTCGCGGGTAAGAGTAACCCAATTTATTGATTCGACACAAGGGGAGCCAAAGTATACTTATAAGCCTTAGCAGTTGAGTTGTCAATTCAACCACACCTGAAAAAGCACTAGACAAGATATGTAGCAACGGTGTGTTGACGGGTGTAGCCTTTAAGACTTCCCCAATCACCAACACCACAAAGTAGTAACAAAGTAGTAGGAGCAGCAAAGAAAGTAAAAGTAACAACGAAGGCAATGAAGGTGAAAGATGGACCGGGGTTCAAGGTTTCACTAGTGGTACTTCTCTAGGCAAAAGAACAAGGTGCTGGGTGAACAAATTACAATTGGGCAATTGACAGAATTGCACAAACTCTAGCCAAAGAACAAACTAGAGCATCCTAGTCTAAGAACCAACCGTAGGCATGTGTTCCATATGTAGTTGTACGTGCTTGCAATAAGAACTTTGCACAACATCTTTTGTCCTACCATCCCGCTACGAACGGGGCCACTTAAGGAACTTATGGAGATTAAGGTGCTCCTGCGGCGGAGCACCGGAACAAAGCATTAACACTCCAAGAACACATATGATCCTCAAATTATAGCCCATCCCCTTTGGTGTCCGAAGCTGTCACTATTGGGATCGCCGGTTCCGGACTATAATAGGTGCATACAACCGTAGATAAAATCTAGAACAACAATTATAATCATGCAACCATAACGTGCTCAGATCTGAGATCATGCTACTCGTGCACTAGTAACAAGCATTAAGAACAACAAATTGCAGCAACAATAATTCATAAACCTCTTAGGACTGAACAAGGTAACAATTCATCGGATCCCAACAAACACAACACCAATTACATCATATGGATCTCAATCATGTAGGGCAGCTCACGAAAACATTGTATTGAAGATCTAGGGGGAGAGAATACCACATAGCTACTGCCAAGAACCCGTAGTCCAAGGAGGAACTACTCAAGAAGCATCATGGGGGAAGGAGAGTCGATGAAGATGGCTCCGGGGGCCAAGGCCCTCCCCGACAGGGTGCCGGAGCAGGATCCTAGTGACCCCCGAAGCTAGTTTTCGATGGCGGCGGAGATCGGAATCGCTTCTGGAAAAAGTACTTCTATATTAGGGGTTTCCTCCTCGGGGGTAAAAATAGGGGCCAAAGGGGGGCACCGAGAGGCGCCACCAGCAGCCAGGAGGGTGCCTGGCGTGGCCTAGGGCTGAGCCGCGCCATGGACCCTTCTGGAGTCCTGGTGGTGGCCCTCCCTTCCTTCCTTGGTGTTTCCGGAGGCTTCCGGGACGCTGATTTTTTATATAATTTTTCCGGAATTTTTGGAGCACTTTTAATGGCCGGAAAACCTGAAATACAAAAACAGCAGAAAACAAGAACTGGCAACTGGGTGCACTGAGTTAATAGGTTAGTCCAAATATGCTCAAAAGTGTATGAAAGTTCAAGCAAAACATGGCAAAGTCACACAAAACATGCATGGCACAAGAAGAAATTATAGATACGTTTGGGACGTATTAACATCCCCAAGCTTAATTCATGCTCGTCCTCGAGTAGGTAGATGATAACAAGCATAATTTCTGTGGTGACATGTCACACAGCCATATAAGGACTTTCAAGTAAAGCAATTAAATCTCAACTACTAATAAAAATGCGAACATCAATTCTCCTAAAGCCACCCCGTTATATGTACACGAAATAATCAGAAACGTTGGATCTAACCAACTTGATGAAATCCAAGAGTCTGTATTCATTCAATGATCTGCCACATATTTAGACGGTTCAGATTGGATGTTTTGCCCTTTGACGCTACAAAATCCACGCGTAGGTCTAATTGTGATCCGCTTAAGGCGTTCCGAATCCCCTAAATCATGGAACAACAAGCGTGCAGTTATAGCCCCTCTCGAGGATCGCCTCCGCCCCGCTGCGCAATGCGGCGGCGCCGGCGCAATGGAGCCACCATGCCGGGTCATCGTTTCATAGCCTCGCGCGCGTCGACGTAACCGAGAAGTGCGGCGCCGACGCAGTGGGCCGTCAGCAGAGCCCCTTGCGGCGAAGTGCTCCAACACCTGGGCTGCTGCTGCTGGCGTCGACGTGCGTAGGCACACTTGAGTTCGGGCCTGTGCTTGAGAAGTGGAGATCGTCAGCCGCATCTACGCGTATGTATCGAGTTTTGTGGCTAGACCTTGAGAATTGACATGTGCGACGTCCGAAGGGATTAACCAGTTGCATTACCAGTACATGCAGAAGCTGGAATCATTCAAACTTTGCACGGGAGAATAAGGAGAGAAAGACACAAGCGCAAGTGAGAAAGAAAGGATCAAGGAGGGATAGCCACACACACATATTTTGTTTGTTCGCTTGGTCTCCTTCTGAAACAAACACGGGCAGAACAGTGCCCAGACCACACGCAGAAGCACGAGGTGTACTGCATAGTGGCGGCGTTCAGGTTAATTTGTTCATGAAATTAACCTGAAAAAATGCATTGCATGCAACTCTGTAGAGCAGAGTGTAGTCCGTGCATCATAACAATCTTCATCATCAGTTGCATTGGATGGTATACTTGATTCTTGTAACCAGCAGGCTTGTCGAAGGCAGAGAAACAACGGCTCATGCACTGCATGGTCGTCGGCGGAAGCCCTACCAGAGTGGAGTTCAACCACGAGATGAGGTGACGAATGTCCTAGCGGTGGGAGTTAAAAATTGTGTCTACATGTGGAATGCATGTAGAAGCCAGGTGACCTCTTGAAATTGTTGCAAGATTTTCTTCTAAAGTTAAAAGCTCAACAAGACAATGAACATAAAGTATAGTTTCATCTTTGATTTGACAATATTATGTTATAGTAGATATTTTTCTTGTTTTTTCTGTTTAATATTTTCTATTTTTGGTAACAATACAAGAACTGGACGACAATGTAGTACTTATGACACTTGGATTCAAGCCACGCCGAAGATTGAATCCATCTTGTTTGTGAAATTTAAGAAGACTAATTTGAGATCAGCAAAGAGGAACGAGCCCCAAGAAATGCCGATATTCAACTAGATTTGCAAGGCAATATGTGGATCTCTGTGTAGTATGGTTTCAATGGCTTATTTAAGAGGTATCAATCTGGAATTAGCTTGTACAATAACTTAATATATTTACAAAAGGGTTCATTGGATTTTACTTAATATTTTTCATGTAACCATGAGCGAGATCACAACATCATGTACGTATTTAATTTATATATGGTTAGAAACATCATGTACTCGTGTATCTCATTTGGTCAATATTTAAGATGTGCGTATTTGGGAAGAAATTTCTTGGAAGAATGCAAATTATGCACAAATTCAGGAGTATCTTTGGAAATAATAGGAACGGAATCAAGCATTTGGAAACCATACACTTCAGACTGAAATTCTTGAAGATATCGTGTTTGTTCTTCTTTAGTGCAATAGCTGATTTCATCCTTCCTACTTCTCATTTGGGAAGAATATGAACTCCATCGTTTCTTTCTTTCAAAACTAAAAGTCATAGGTATCTGTTTTTGTTCCCTAATAGTTGTTGTTTGCATAGATTATAGCTTCTAGAAAGATTGCTAGAAAATATATTATCGTTTACCATATTTTGTAAGGAAAGGCCCCTTCGAGGGTGAATTCTTTCTTGTGATCGGTAGCTTATATTTGAGATTGTTATATCATTATATGTCACTATTAAAAACATGAAGGAATAGGTAAGAAACATCATAATATTTTATTGCCTCATAGAGTAAGTCATAACTAGATGAGTGAGAAAATAATTTTTAACCGTGTTATCGTGCATTGCACGTGCAAACTTACTATGCAATTCAATTTAAGTCTTAACAAGCAAGAGTCTATATTAGAATTGACACAAGCAACAAAAGAACATAAGGTTGAAGAGCTCTCGCTGTCCGTGACTCGAATGTCTCCAAATGGTGTTTGCGTGCAAGAAAGGGAATTTGGGAATACGAGAGAGAAAACTTTTTATTGTTGAGAACTATATCTACTAAAGTTTCACACTTAGTCTCCTTTGAAGTCTTATCTGGACTCGTCCCCAAACCACTAGCCAGGTACAAGTCAAACTGATCCACTCCCTTTCGATATTTTGAGCACTCATGCAATGGATGAGCGTGAGCAAAAAAGTTGACACCTAAACGGCGAAATAGAAAGATGGTGGAGGAAGAAGACAAAAAGGTGTGAAAGGCTCACATCAATGAGGACAATCATAGGCGAGAGAAAGCCATATGATAGATATGATATGAGGAGTAGGGATTTCCATGCAACATGCGGATGCACATAGATCTATAAGTGTATGAAATCCCTCCAATGGAACTACTGGGGGTGCATCCAACTTGCTTGCTCATGAAGACCTAGAGCTCTTTTGAGGAAGCTCATCCTTGGAATATGCAGGCCAAGTTCTATAGTGTAAGGATCCCCACTTAGTTATGCAAGTACAACATGAAAACTCTCTACAAACTGAAGTACATGTGCTACTATGAAGCACAAGTGTGGAATAAAGGATAGTAGTGTTTCCACTCTCTTTTTGTTTTTATTTTTTTTCAACTTTTTTTGTATTTTTTTATTTTGGGTGGCCTCCATGGCTCTTTATTTTTCTCTTTTTTTTTCTTTCGTCCTCTTTGGGATCTTTTATTCCTTTCCTCACTGCAGGGGCAACACTCTAGAAGAACATCAACACACTTTTATCTACTTACAACTCTGAATCAAAAAGTAATGACTCTATATGAATGCATCTGCCAGTGTAGCAGTATGTGCAATGATCAAGCGCAACATGCAGCAAAAATATGAATAGCGGGCAAAGCCTGTTACATCCTGGATTAATAGGAATGATAGACTACTCATATCAACAAGGTGCACCTTCTTTTCCGGAAGCACATCTTCAAAGAACTCCAAAGTTAAGCGTGCTTGGCTTGGAGCAATTTGAGGATGGGTGACCGACTGGGAAGTAGCTCCCAGGTGCGCACGAGTGAGGACAAAGTGCGCAGGAAAGACTAGTGTTGGTCTGTGGGGACAGTCTAGATCCCGCCAGGCGTACGCCGGGAACCGGTGGCTGTGGCCGGGGCGTTACAAATGGTATCAGAGCCGACCCTCGCGGTTACACAGGCGTGTGTGGGTCAGTTGCGCGAACATGTGGGACATGTGTCGGCACTGCACACACAGACGTGTGCCAAGGGGGAATGTTCCTGTGGGCCGATGAGGACATCAGTTCCTTTGAGTGGGGGTGTATGTTACATCCTGGCTTAATAGGAATGATAGACTACTCATATCAACAAGGTGCACCTTCTTTTCCGGAAGCACATCTTCAAAGAACTCCAAAGTTAAGCGTGCTTGGCTTGGAGCAATTTGAGGATGGGTGACCGACTGGGAAGTAGCTCCCAGGTGCGCACGAGTGAGGACAAAGTGCGCAGGAAAGACTAGTGTTGGTCTGTGGGGACAGTCTAGATCCCGCCAGGCGTACGCCGGGAACCGGTGGCTGTGGCCGGGGCGTTACAAAGCCCAACTACACGCAGGCTATGAGATCATGCAAGGTAATATGACAATGAAGGATAAGTCATATGAACATGAAGAACAATGGATGTTGCATGGCAATGTATCTCGGAAAGGCTATGGAAATGCCTTGTAGGTAGGTATGGTGGCTGTTTTGAGGAAAGGTATAAGGAGGCTTATGATGACAGAGCGTATCGTGCCAAGGGTTTGGATGCACCGGCGAAGTATGCGCCAACTCTCGAGGTGAGAAAGGGCAATGCACGGTACCGAAGAGGCTAGAAAAAGTATAGGTGGGTGGAAGTGTCAACTTTCGAATACTCACATAAGTCCGAAGAACTCATGCACTTATTATCGGTAACTCTCAATCTAGTCAGGAGGTTCACAAAGAGACAAGTACCTCGAGGAGGAGTGTATGGGGGTTTGGTTATCCTTGCGCATCCTCGACTCATGGTACGTGAGTGTACTCTAATATTCAACCCCTCCAGAGATTAGTGATCCATCTAGTAGCTAGAGTTCTCAACAGGGTTTAGGTTTTCGAAAATCACACGGATTGCCCAAAATACGACATCTGTCACTAATAGGCTAAAGCTCTTGACACCATAAGTTCAAACATTACTTAAGTCAATACCTCAAAACTATTGCAAGTTACTACTACAAAGAGAATAGCAACTTCAACTACCTACTTTCTAGTCAAGACACAAAACTCAGTGCAACAGGAAAACTCTCTAAACAAGATAAGCATGCAAACTATAAAAAGTTCAAGCCTTAGCCAATTAAAAATCTCTAGAAGAAAACTCTAAAGAACACAAACTAAACAGGGTAGCAGCTAAGAAAAGATAAAGAACAACTCACAGCAAAGAATAAGCATGAAAATCCTATGAGGTGTTCTAGTTTAAAGTGGAGCGTGTATATCTCCCAATCAAGCATGTTAGGTTCCGACATTGTAATGACCAGCAAACAAAACAAAAGAACTAAGAAAAGTAAAGAGCAAGATGCTCCAACCATAGCACATAACGCATGAAGTGATAAAAATATAGTGGGACGAGGGACGAACTGATGATTGTTGATGAAGAAGGGGATGCATGGGGGCATCCCCAAGCTTAGACGCTTGAGTCTCCTTGAATATTTCTTGGGGGTTCCGGGCGCATCCCCAAGCTTGAGCTTTTGACACTCCAAGATCTTCTTTCATCATCTTCTATCGCACACTTGAAAACTCCCTTCATACATAACTCATCATAAGCTGATTAGAGAGGTTAGTACCCTATTAAAATAATTTTCCTCTACTGCAAATAAATATTTCCAGGAAGGGATAATGCTTCTCTTGCCTGCCCAAAAGCTTTTGCAAAGAAAAAGCAAGCTTAAGATTTGCAAAACTGCCAAAAGAAAAACAGGGACAGAAGCTAAGAAAAACAGAACATCAGAGAGAAAAGAATTTTTTAGGGATACTTCTGCAACTCATATAAAAAAACTCAGAACATACGAAAGTTTCGTAATTGTATAGAGCACGCTGTGTAAAAAATTCAGCTCAAAAAGATGAACTGGGATTTTTCTAGTCACGAGGACAGAATCTGTTTTCTGGACAACATGTCACAACTTTCACTTCCCTTGTCGTATGAGGCTAAACTTGGCACAAAGCTTGAAAAGTAAAGATACAATGATGTTGCTACAGTAGTAACAATCATCAAGACCACTAAGAACAGAAGAAAATCAAAAAGAAAAACCTAAATTTGTTGCGGGCTGCCTCCCAAAAGCGATTCTTTAAAGCCATTAGCTAGGCATGAGTGTAACGATGCTCACGAAAGAATAAGAGTTGAAGCACAAAATAGAGCATCAAAGGAGCAAAGACAAACCACATTTAAGTCTAATATGCTTCCTATGCATGGGCAACTTGAAGAAAAATAAATAGATGAAGCGCAAAGTAACAAGCATAGGAAGGTAAAACAAGAGCACCTTCAAGATTTTCAACACGGAGAGGGGTGTTTTCCTAAAATGAAAATTTCTATAACCAAATTTCCCTCTCTCATAATAATTTTCAGTAGCATCATGAACAAACTCAACAATATAATTATCACACAAAGCATGCTTTTCATGATCTACTAGCACATAATCATGTAGACTTTCTAAGCAAACCTCATCATCATTAAGAACATCCATAGTAGGCCAAAATAGAGGTTTATCATAAGATTTATCAAGATAGCAAGGTTTATCATAAATAACAGTAGAAAAATCATCCTTGCAAGTATCATTCATAGGTGCATCGTGGCTACAAGCATCAATTCCATCAAAAAGGGATATTTCAAAAGAATCCATAGGATCATAGCAATCAATATAGCATTCATCCTCCTTTGGTAAGCATGGAGGGCAATCATATAAAGTAAGAGTCAAAGAGTTACTCTCATTAGTAGGTAGATATGGGTAGGTACTCCATTCTTCCTCCTTTTGTTCGTCACTCTCCTCCTCTTTTTCATCCAAGGAGCATTCTGTTTCAACAATTTCTTCTTCCGTAGAGTCCTGCAAAGCATTAGTCTCTTCCTCTTGTGGAGAGAACCTTTGGAGATGGTCAATAATATAACAATTGTCATTAAAATCCTCAAAGCAATAATTAAGTATTTCAAGACTCTCGAATTTGTAAGGGGCATCATCAATATTTTCAACAAAGAAAGCAATTTCATAGGCACCCTTAAAGATAACAACTTCTTCTATTTGTTCTACATCATAAAAATCATAGTTTCCCTTGGCGTAAGAAGCTAAGGTTTCATCATCATTGTACTCACATTGGAAAGCAAGGTGTTTATGCCTCATAAAGCAACAAGATTCATCCCTGCAGAAAGATATATTATATATTGAGCACAAGTTTCTAGCATAGTCATACAACTCCTGTATTAGTCCCCATGAGTGTATCCCTTTTTGAGACAAGCGGTATTCCTGGTAATATTTTTGTTGATCCTCCGTGAATCCGCCTTGCCAATAAGATCTAGTCTCAAAGAAAGTAGCCATTAGTAGAAAACAGAGTAATAAGCAAAAGTGTACTTATCAAGTGAACTTTATAAGTAAAGCTATGCTCCCCGGCAACGGCGCCAGAAAATAGTCTTGATAACCCACAAGTGTAGGGGATCACAACAGTCTTCGCGGGTAAGAGTAACCCAATTTATTGATTCGACACAAGGGGAGCCAAAGAATACTTATAAGCCTTAGCAGTTGAGTTGTCAATTCAACCACACCTGAAAAAGCACTAGACAAGATATGTAGCAACGGTGTGTTGACGGGTGTAGCCTTTAAGACTTACCCAATCACCAACACCACAAAGTAGTAACAAAGTAGTAGGAGCAGCAAAGAAAGTAAAAGTAACAACGAAGGCAATGAAGGTGAAAGATGGACCGGGGTTCAAGGTTTCACTAGTGGTACTTCTCTAGGCAAAAGAACAAGGTGCTGGGTGAACAAATTATAGTTGGGCAATTGACAGAATTGGACCAACTCTAGCCAAAGAACAAACTAGAGCATCCTAGTCTAAGAACCAAACGTAGGCATGTGTTTCGTATGTAGTTGTATGTGCTTGCAATAAGAACTTTGCACAACATCTTTTGTCCTACCATCCCTCTACGAACGGGGCCACTTAAGGAACTTATGGAGATTAAGGTGCTCCTGCGGCGGAGCACCGGAACAAAGCATTAACACTTCAAGAACACATGTGATCCTCAAATTATAGCCCATCCCCTTTGGTGTCCCAAGCTGTTGATGGCTTCTCGCCCCTCTTTGGTTACCCCAAGTGGAAGGTTTGATATGCAGTGCAGCAGCAAGTTCCCCTCAGTGAAGAGACCAAGGTTATCGAACCAGTAGGACTCAGGAGATACAAGTAGGTGACAACGGCGCTAGAAATTTACTTGCTGGCTAGAGAGTTGTCGTGGACCTGCACACAGCAACAAATAACTTTGCTCCCAACGAGTACAGAGGAGTTGTCAATTCCTCCGGCCTTGTCGTTTACAAAGGATCAATGCAAGAGATAAAGGTGCAAAGGAAAGTAAAAGCTGAAAGTAAATTGAGGGTGTGAACAATAATGTGAAGATGGACCGAGGCCCCGTGATTTTCACTAGTGATGTCTCTCTCCCAAAAGAAGATAAAAGTGCTAGCGAGGTAAACAAATCACAGTTGGGCAATTGACAGGATTATGAAGGCACCGCAATGCTAACTATGTTGCAAAGAAAGGAAGGGCTCAAAAGCAATGGGCAGTACGCCAAGGTAAGTAGACCGAAATCCATCTGCATCTACTACGAATCATCCACCTTGAGATATCTATCTAGAACATCTCGCTGGTATTAAGTTGCGAATCCCAACCAAAGTGTAAACTCAAAGCAACAGACAATTGCATTAAAATAACTTTGCATAAAGTAAACAATCCTTGCACCCGCAGGTACAAGCACCGTTGTTTTATCCCTGGTGGCAACAACACATCCCCTAGTCTCATGTTTCTGTCACTCATGCTAGACATCAAGGGGCTGAACCCACAATCGAGCATAACGCTCTCTCTTGGAGTTGCAAATAAAATACTTGGCCAAAGCAAATACCGCAACGGAGAACATGCAAGTATTTACTCAAGAACAAAATATAAAAGAGAAGAACCAAATATATTACTCATCACAATCTGAACATAGTCTCATAATCCATCAGATCCCAACAAACTCAGCATAGAAACAGCAGAAATTACATAGATGCCTCAAAGGGGAGAGATTCATCACATAGCTACTGGTCACGGGCCCATGGTCCAAGGGGGACTACTCACGGTACATACGGGATGCGTCCGTGGCTATGGATGGTCCCCCGGAGGGGGTTCCTCCTTCCGGCAGGGTGCCGGGGCAGCTTCTCCAGGAAGGCCCGATCTTGAAACGGCGGCGGCGGCAGTACAGAGGGGAGTTCGCGAGGAAGTGATCGATATTAGTGGTTTCCACCCCGAGGGGTAAATATAGGCGAAGGGGGCATCGAGGGGACCCACGAGGCAGTCAGGAGGGTCCCTGGCGCGACCCAGGGTGGGGCCGCGCCACCTGCCCTCCTGGCTTCCTGGTGGTGCCCCCCCTTCCCTCTCTTGGTGATTCCGGAAGCTTCTGTTGCGCTGATTTTTTCCCCAGAATTTTTGGAGCACTTTTAATGGCCGGAAAACCTGAAATACAAAAACAGCAGAAAACAGAAACTGGCAACTGGGTGCACTGAGTTAATAGGTTAGTCCAAATAGGTTCAAAAGTGTATGAAAGTTCAAGCAAAACATGGAAAAGTCACACAAAACATGCATGGAGCAAGCAGAAATTATAGATACATTTGGGACGTATCAACATCCCCAAGCTTAATTCCTGCTCGTCCTCGAGTAGGTAAATGATAACAATCATAATTTCTGTGGTGACATGCCACACAACCAAATAAGGACTTTTAAGTAAAGCAATCAAAGCATGCAATTCAATTCAAGTCTTAACAAGCAAGAGTCTATATTAGCATTGCCACAAGCAACAAAAGAACAAAAGGTGCAAGAGCTCTCGCTGTCCGTGACTCGAATGTCTCCAAATGGTGTTTGCGTGCAAGAAAGGGACTGGGAAGAAAGAGAAAAAAGGTTGTTGAGAACAACTATCTACTAAAGTTTCACACTTGGTCTCCTTTGGATTCTTATCTGGACTCGTCCCCAGACCACTAGCCAGGCACAAGTCAAACTGATCCACTCCCTTTCGATATTTTGAGCACTCATGCAATGGATGAGCGTGAGCAAGAAAGTTGACACCTAAAAGGTGAAACAGAAAGAAGGTGGAGGAGGAAGACAAAAATGTGTGAAAGGCTCACATCAATGAGGACAATCATAGGCGAGAGAAGGCCATATGATAGATATGATGTGAGGAGTAGGGATTGCCATACAACGGATGCACATGTGAGCTAAAAGCTCTCCAAGGGAACTAGTGGGGGTTCATCTAACTTGCTTTCTCAAGAAGACCTAAAGCTCGTTTGAGGAGGCTCATCATTGGAATATACGAGCCAAGTTCTATAGTGTGAAGGGTCCCCACGTAGCTATATGCATGATGATGATCTCTATGGAGTACAAGGGATAGACGATGAAGTACTAGTGTGGATCTCTCAAAAGGAATAATAGTATGCCCCCTTCTCTTTTTTTTTCTTTTCTCTTTTTTTTGGTGGCCTCAATGGCTCTTTCTATTTAACTCTCATTTGTCCTCTTTGGGATCTTTTGATTTTGTCCTCTTTGGGATCTTTTCCTCACTTTAGGGGCAATACTCTATATTTTACAAGAATATAGGAGATCTTTCGAATACTCACATTAGTCCGAAGAACTCATGCATTTATTATCGGTAACTCTCAATCTAATTAGGAGGTTCACAAAGAGACATGTACCCCGAGGAGGAGTGTATGGGGGTTTGGTTATCCTTGCGCATCCTCGACTCATGGTACGTGAGTGTACTCTAATATTCGAACCCTCCAGAGGTTAGTGATCCATCTAGTAGCTAGAGTTCTCAACAAGGGTTTTTTTGGTTTTAAAAAAACACACGGATTGCCCAAAATACGACATCTATCACTAATAGGCAAGAGCTCTTGACACCATAAGTTCAAACATTACTCTTGTCAATACCTCAAAACTATTGCAAGTTACTACTACAAAGAGAATAACAACTTTAACTACCTACTTTCAGTCAAGACACATAACTCAGTGCAACAGGAAAACTCTCTAACAAGATAAAAGCATGCAACCTATAGAAAGTTCAACCTAAGACAAAATAAAAGCTCTAGAAAAACTAAAGCACTACAACTAAACAGAACAGCAGCTAAGAAAAGAAAAAGAACAACTCACAGCTAAAAGAATAAGCATGCAAATCCTATGAGGAGTTCTAGTTCAAGCGGAGCGTGAATCTCTCCCACACAAAAGAGTAAGTTGGGATCTAACTTGTTACTACAGCAAAGAAAGCAAAACAAACCTAGAAAAGTAAAGAGCGAGACGCTCCAAGCAAAGCACATAACGCATGAAGTGATACAAATATTGTGCAACGAGGGACAAACTGATGATTGTTGATGAAGAAGGGGATGCATCGGGGGCATCCCCAAGCTTAGACGCTTGAGTCTTCTTGAATATTTATTGGGGGTGCACATGGGCATCCCCAAGCTTGAGCGTTTGACACTCCTGAATCTTCTTTCATCACCTTCCATCGTGCACTTGAAAACTCCCTTCATACATAACTCATTGTAGGCTGATTAGAGAGGTTAGTACCCTAATAAAATAATTTTCCTCTACTGCAAATAAAGATTAACTTGAAGAGCTACTGTTTCTCAAGATTTCCAAATAGTTTTTGCAAAGAAAAAGCAAGCTTAAGGTTTGCAAAAGTAGAGAGAGACAAAACATGACAGAATCTGTGAAAAACAGAACAGCAGATAGAGACGAATTTTTTAGGGGTACGTCTGCAACTCAAATCAAAAAACTTTGAACAGACGCCTGAAAGGTAATTTTATGGAGTATGCTTTCAAAAAAATTCAGATCAAAAAGACGATCTTGTGATTTATTGCGAATTTTTCCGTCAAGCAGACAGAATCTGTTTCTGGACAGCAAGCACCAACTTTTGACCTTTCTTGCAATCTGAGGCTAAACTTGGCACAAAGCTTGAAAAGTAAAGATACAATGATGTTGCCACAGTAGTAACAATCATCAAGACCACTAAGAACAGAACAAAAGCAAAAATAAAAACCTAAATTCGTTGCGGGCTGCCTCCCGAAAGCGCTTCTTTAGAGCCATTAGCTAGGCTTAAAGCAGAAGATCAAATTGCATCTATTGAACGATCATCATGATCATCAAAAAGCTCTTCAATAGTACAACTAGTCTTAATGGGTTTCTTAAATAAAGGACGAATGAAAATTCTTCTTGGAATAAAATCAAAAGGAGGGAAATCAATTGGAGTTTCATTAAAGTTAAAGATAGGTGTCTCCTCCAAAGTTTTCACCGTTTCTACTCTCTTGCACTGGGTGTGCTAGCTTTAGCTTGGGGAACCTTGGGTACGTAAACGGACTTAGGTTCCTTCTTTGCTGGAGTTTCATCCTTTTTGGTTTTGATTGAGGAAAAGGTAGTTCCTAAAGTTTCAATAACTTCCTCAATCTTTTCTATCCTAGAAGACTTTTCATCAAGGGATTTGATAGTCTCCAAATTTTTGACAATTTTCTACATGGAATTATCTAGCCTATTCAAATTCCCTTGAATCTTACGATCCAACTCATTCACCCTATCGATACTTGGCATCTCTAGCTCTATTTTTTCAAGTTTTCTCATAATGTGAGCTAAAATAATGTCCTCCTTAATACTAACAATGGGGAGACTTCCAACAAGATTCTCAATAACATTAAGGGCTTCCCAAACTGGGGCCTCTATGAAGTTCCCATTGATAGCAGTGTCTAAAAGAAACCTATTCCAAGAAGTAATCCCAACATAAAAATTTCTAAGCAGGATAGTAGTGGATTGTTTCTTGGTGGCTCTCTTTTGAGAATCATTAATTCTATACCAAGCATCTTTCAAACTTTCACCACCTCTTTGAGAAAAGGTAAGCACTTCTGCCTCACCAAAGGCAAAAGGACCAGCCATAGTGGTAACTACTAACAAGGTAACAGGTGTTTTTGGTATTTTTGATTAGGGACACAAAAGTAAAAAATGAAAGGTAAACTAACAAGACTAAAAAGCAAAGATAAAAGATAGTGTGCAACTCCCCTATCTTGTAGACTTGAGTCCCCGGCAACGGCGCCAGAAATTTTCTTGATGCCTTCTCGCCCCTCGTTGGTTACCCCAAGTGGAAGGTTTGAGATGCAGTGCAGCAGCATGTTTTCCTCAGTGAAGATACCAAGGTGTAAGTGCATCAAGTTCCCTCCCCTTGAGGTTTTGGAGTATGATGACAAAACGGTTAAGGGACTGATGTGTTTGTGAGTATACACAGGAGAACAGTCCCTGATGAGGTGTTTAACCACCAATGTCGACCCCCGAAAATGTTGAGGAACATTGAAGAAACGAAGGTTTTCCTGAAGAACGTATTGGCGCAAAATCCTGAAGAAACAGACCCTGAAGACTCCGAATCCTGAAGACTTGGAATCCTGAAGAAACTGGATTCTGAAGAATTGAGATCCTGAAGAAAGTTGCGCCATACAGAAGACATGTCAAGATGAAGATCAAGCTGAAGCGTAGTCTTCGTTAAGTCTTTTTCTTTCTTGAGTCGTAGGAAAACATCGTACTGTTGGAGGGGTTGAAGAAAACGAGTTCCGAAGGTCTGAGGAATTGCTCAATTCGAAATCCTGAAGAAAAACCCTGAGGAAATCTCCTGCAGTAGAAGTTCAGTCCTCGGGTGTCTGAGACGTTGTTCTTTAGGACACTGAGGTAACTAACTTCAGTTGAGGAGTCGAAAGATCGCCAGTGCGATTCTTATGAAGATTGTGAAGAGAGAGAATAGTTTGACCGTTCCACGTGTTGCATGGTGAGAGGCTAGAACCTATCTAGCAACGGTCATATCTGAGGGCACGAGAGTAATTGCGTGCATGGGCATTTATGTCCTTTCACCTGGGGTTGCTCCGTGGCTATAAATAGCCACCCCCAGCCCCATTTGTGGGTTGGCCGCTCCGAGAGAAAAACTGACACTTGTCATTTGAGAGCAACCCACCTCATTGAAGACACTGAAGAACCTATGTGAGGAAAACCACCAACCTGAGTAGTTGAGCATTTCTGAGGAAGTCGGTTCGAGTGATCCGAAGCTTTTTACTCTTGAAGACTGTGATCTTCCAGCCGGTGTAGAAGTCTTCAGTCTGAGGAATTCAAGATGCAATTGTGACTTCCCGGAGTGACTGAGTCTGTGAAGGTTTCGTGAGTCTACCTTGAAGACTCACCTGAGTTATTGGACGGAGTCTGAGGACTCTAGTTCAAGGAGAATAAGGTGAAGACTATGTCTTCTGAGTTCAATCTCAGCCTCTCCAACCAGACGTAGAGTTGTCACAGCAACTCGAACTGGTTCATCAAGTCTTCGTCTTCAGTGCCCTGGTGCTATTTCTTCAACCTCAGTTATTATGTTTATGCACTGATGACTTAACCTGATGCTTTACTTTCTGAGTTGACTCTGCACCGATTCCTCAGTTCGTGCCTCAATCTTACCTTAGCTGTGCAATAAGTTGTTTTTCATTCACGTCATTGCTATTGTACTTCGTGTGTTCTTCCTCGGGTTTCAGCTTCCTCAATTTCGTATTGCTTCAGTCCTGAGGAAATAGAAATTCCTCGAGATATTTGAAAATCTCCCATTCACCCCCCCTCTAGTCGATATATTTCAATTTCAATTGGTATCAGAGCAAGGTACTCCCTTGTTCTGTGTGATTCGGTTTAACCACCTGGATTTTTAGTTATGTCGACCTCAGGTACAATGAGCGTTGCCTCAAACTGCCCCATCTTCGACGGGATAGACTACCCATACTGGAAGAACAAGATGAGGATGCATCTTGAAGCCATTGACAAGGATCTATGGGATATTGTTGATCAAGGCATTCCTGAAGCAACTCTGATGACTGCTCCTGAAGTTGTCAAGAAAAACTGGCAGCTTGATGCAAAAGCTCGAAGCATTAATGGTGGCCATCTCAACAAGGCTCAGTTCAACCGTATCAGTGGTCTGGATACTGCAAAGAAGATATGGACTAGACTGTCAAAAGTAAATGAAGGAGTCTCCGCTCAACGAGACTCACGAGTTGATACACTCCATAGTCTCTTCAACAGGTTCAAGAGGCTGGACAACGAAAACGTGCAGCAAACCTTTGATAAACTCACTGACATATCCAATGAACTTCAAGCACTGGGTGCCGCTGATATCACAGATCATGAGGTGGTGAAGAAACTACTGAGGTCACTGGATGACTCATTTGAGTTCCTATCACTGATGATTCAAGAAAGGCCTGACTTCAAGACTTCTCGAGCGCCTCAATGCTCATGAACTGAAGCTCTTTGAAAAACAAGACTTGTACAGATCCACGCCTAAAGTCCGCGCGCTAAAAGCTAGAGCACGAAAAGTGTCCCCTGATGAGGAGTCTGAGGCTGATACTGATGATCTTGAAACCCTCAGCTTGGAACTTGCTCTCCTCACCAGAAAGGTCCAAAGATTCACGAAGAAGAATCGCTTCGGAAATTCCTCAAGATCTTCCTCAAGAAAAAGCAAAGATGATGACTCCGTCGAAACAAGAAAGAGAGTCTGCCATAAGTGCAAGAAACCTGGGCATTACATCACTGAGTGTCCTCTATGGGAAAAGGAAGCTAGACTGAAGAAGAAGAAGAAAGGGAAAGATGACAGTTCTGATGAAAAGACAAAGAAGAAATCCTCAAGATCCTCAAAGCCTGTTGGATACAGGAATAGCAACTCCCGTAAGGCTCGCGCATATCTCGGCAAAGAATTGGACTCTGAAGAATCTGGTTCCAACCCTGATGCTGAGGAAGAAGAATCTGAAGAATCTGAGGGTGTGGCCGGTCTGGCTCTTGCCACATTGCTTGTCTCCAAGTCAATCTTCAGCACCGAGGAATCTGGTCCATCACATGTTGATGATGAAGCTGAAGACACAACCCCTGCCTTCTGCTTCATGGCCAAGTCCTCCAAGGTATCTCCTTACTCATCATTAGATGATCCCTCTGATGAAGAACCTGATGAAAACTATGCTAAACTTGCTAAACTTGCATCTAAGCAACAACGTGCACTTGAAAAGATCCAGATCTCACTAAACAAGAGTGATGATATGTTGGTTGAGGAAATAACGAAGACTCAAAAGTTGACCGATGAATCAAAAATTCTTCAGTCAAAGTTTGATGACTTGTTCAGTCGTCATGAGCCACTCCTCACCGATCATGAGAAGCTGACTCATGAGTTCCTCATGAGGAAGCAAGAACTTGAACGCGTAAGGATGTCTCATGACGACCTGAGGAAAGAAAATGATTCACTCCTCTCCCAACAGATCATCATGCCAAAAGAAGGATTTAATCCTCCCTGTTTAAAATGCATTGAACATGACCGTATTACCTCTGTGCCTAGTTCTTCAATGTCTTCAGACTCTGTTATCTCTATTGCTTCTGTGGTATCTAACCCCTCATCTGAGGATACCATAGACATTATTGAAGAAAATGCTAGGTTGAAGAGTCTACTGGAAACCGACATGGTCAAGAGTCTGAAAGGACATCAGATTCTTTGTGACATCCTCAAGAAACAGATCCTCAACAGGAACCCGAGGAAAGAAGGTGTCGCATTCACTCGGAAACTCAACCCTGATGGGTCTTACTGGAAACCTGAACAATATCTAGAGACCACTTGGGTTCGGGCAAAGATGCCTCCTCCTGATCCCTATACTTTATCTGGTTATGATGTTGTTTCTTCAGATGTGGTGATTGAGTCGTTTGACTCAAACTATAAACTGTTTAAGGATGTTCATGGTGAGGTATTCGCCAGATACATCGGAAATAACTGCAGGAACGGTCCTCCAGTCAAGCAGATCTGGGTTCAGAAGGACCTCATCACTAACCTTCCTGTGAATGCAGATGCAAATGAGCTGAGGGTATCATCTGAGGACGATACCTCAAATGGAAATGGTTATAATCATGTATCTGCTAACCATTTTGTTCACAGGGAAGCCCCTCATAACAATGCTTATTCATTTTTTATCCTGATACCACCATCTCACGTCCCATTAGGTCTCATCGCCCTCATCAGTCCTCATGTACCTCAAAACCACCCATTAAGATGTGGGTGGTAAAGAAGAACTAATCATCTTTGCAGGGACATGTCCTGAGGCAATCATAAATTCTGCAGATCATATGCCCAGGACAACATCATTTGAGTCAGTTGAAGGATATTTATATTGTTTGGTTTCATAGAATCAATCCTGAGGAACGTCCTGAGGAATTAATTCTGAGGAACCATAAATTCCTCAAACTGAGACTGGCTCATAACTTGCTGTATGAGATACTAATTCCTTTGCAGGGAAAGACTGAATGGGTGATGGACAGTGGATGCACAAATCACATGACTAGTGACAGAAGCCTTCTTATGGAATCATCTCCGAGTCCTTCTTCAAAGAAAACCATCACCTTCACCGATAAAGGTAAAAGTAAGGTATTGGGTCTCGGCAGAGCGGCTATCTCTCGAGACCAACACATTGATAAAGTCATGCTTGTTGAATCCCTTGGATACAACTTGATGTCTGTATCTATGCTATGTGATCTTGATCTCGTCGTTCTCTTCGGAAAATATGGTTGTGCTGTCTATATGGCTAGCGATAACTCCATTGTCTTCAGTGGAGTTAGGAAAGGTGATATGTATATTGTAGATTTATCTGAAGGTCCTCAGGTCGCTACATGCCTCATGGCTCGAGCCTCAGAGTGCTGGCTATGGCATCGAAGACTCGGCCATGCTAGAAGGAGGAATCTGCAGAAGCTGGTGCTGAAGAAACATGTCCTCAGGATTGAGGAAATCAGATTCACAAAGGACCGACTGTGTGGTGCTTGCGAAGCTGGAAAGATGACCAAGGCCAAGCATCCTGCCAAGACCATCATGACTACTACTCGTCCTCTTGAGCTTCTTCATATGGACCTCTTCGGTCCTCCTAAGTACTCAAGCTTCGGAGGAAATTGCTATGGTCTCGTTATTGTTGATGACTTCTCATGTTACACTTGGGTGCATTTTCTCACTTTTAAGTCAGAAACCCAAGCTGTCTTCAAACGCTTCGCCAAGCGCGTCATGAAAAACTATTGCCTAAAGATCAAGCACATTCGAAGCGACAACGACACCGAATTCAAGAACTCTGGCGTACAGGAATTCCTCGATGAGATGGGCATCACTCATGAGTTCTCGGCTCCATACACTCCTCAGCAAAATGGAGTCGTTGAAAGGAAGAACAGAACCCTCATCGAGATGGCTCGAACGATGCTTGCTGAATACAACACGACTCTCATATGGTGGGCTGAAGCAATCAACACTGCCTGCCACATCGTCAATCGGGTGTATCTTCATAAGTTCCTCAAGAAAACTTCATACGAGCTAATGGTTGGTAAGAAACCCAATGTAAGTTACTTCAAGGTCTTCGGCGCACCTTGTTGGATCCGTGAGCCTCATCATCAATTTAAATTTGAGCCTAAAGCCTATGAAGGCTTCATGATTGGCTATGGCCTCGAATCGCACACGTACAGAGTCTTCAACAAAAATCATCATAAAATTGTCGAAACTGTAGACGTGCGGTTTGATGAATCTGACGGCTCCCAAAGAGAGCACCTGCCACATGATTTAGATGAAGCTCCACCTGAAGAACAGATCAAGAAGATGGGTGCCGGTGATCATTCCTGTGGATCATCCTGAAGAAACACACATACCTCCTGCTCCTGAAGAACATCCAAATCCTGATGCAAATAATCCTGATGACGATCCTGATACTAAGGCTCCTGATACCCCTGAAGCTCCTGAAGCACCTAAAGTAGATGCAAATGAATCTGATAGCAGTGACGAAGATGCACCTCAAGATCATCCTCCTCGTCTTCCTCGCGTGGCGAATGAAGTTCAAGTGGACAGAATCCTCGCCGACGTCAATCTACCAAGTCCTCTTACTCGTGCAAGAGCTAATCGTATAGCTAACTTTTGTGGGCATTTCTCGTTTGTATCAATTTTAGAGCCCACCAAAGTCACCGAGGCATTCTGAGAAGCGGAATGGATTCAGGAGATGCAAGATGAACTTCTTCAGTTCAAACTGAATGATGTTTGGGAATTAGTCAAACGTCCTGATCCTCAACTTCACAATGTCATCGGCACGAAGTGGATCTACCGCAACAAGCTCGATGAAGATGGACAAGTCATCAGAAACAAAGCTCGTCTCATAGCACAAGGATACACACAAGTCGAGGGGATCGACTTCGGTGAAACCTTCACTCCTGTTTCTAGACTTGAGTCCATTCGTATTATGCTTGCATTCGCTAACCATCATAATATCAAGTTATATCAAATGGATGTGAAAAGTGCTTTCCTCAATGGTAATATCGAGGAAGAAGTATATGTTGCTCAACCCCCAGGCTTTGAAGAAGCAAAGAAACCTGATATGGTGTACATATTGAAGAAAGCCCTCTATGGACTGAAGCAAGCCCCTCGGGCTTGGTATGACACACTAAGGGACTTCCTCATCAGCAAGGGCTTCAAATCTGGTTCCCTCGATCCAACTCTTTTCACAAAACGATATGATGATGCATTATTCATATGTCAAATTTATGTTGATGAAATTATATTTGGATGCACTAACAAGAAATACAGTGAATAATTTGCATTCTTGATGAGTGAACAATATCAGATGTCCATGATGGGCGAACTGAAGTTCTTCTTGGGGCTTCAAATTCGTCAACAACGCAATGGCATCTTCATCTCTCAGGAGAAGTACCTCAAAGAGTGCCTGAAGAAATTCGGGATGCAAGACTGCAAGGGTATCAAGACACCGATGCCTACAAATGGACAACTTGGCCCAGATGAAAATGGCAAGGACTACAATCAAAAGGTATACCGCTCCATGATAGGTTATCTGCTATATCTATGTGCATCTAGACCTGATATAATGTTGAGCGTTTGCATGTGTGCCCGATTCCAAGCGGCACCTAAGGAATCGCATCACCAAGCGGTGAAACAAATTCTTCGATATTTGGCTCACACCCCGTCGCTAGGCTTATGGTATCCAAAAGGACACAGCTGGATCTCGTCGGGTACTCAGACTGAGATTATGCTGGAGATCGAGTGGATCGGAAACCTACCTCAGGAACATGTCATTTCCTCGGACGTTCTCTGGTGTGCTGGTTATCGAAGAAGCAGAACTGCGTCTCCCTCTCCACCGCTAAAGCTGAATACATTGTTGCTGGTGCTAGCTCCTCACAGCTTCTTTGGATGAAGCAAACTCTGAAGGACTATGGCATCAACCTGAAGAAAGTACTACTACTATGTGACAATGAGAGCACCATCAAGAACTCTCAGAACCCAGTACAACACTCGAGGACGAAGCACATTGAGATTAGGTATCACTTTCTTCGGGATCATGTATTAAAGGAAGACATCGTCATCAGCCACGTGAAGACTGAAGACCAACTTGTTGATATATTCACTAAGCCTTTGGATGAGAAGAGATTTAGCACTCTGAGGTGTGAGCTAAATGTCTTAGATTCCTCAAACGTCCAGAGAATGGACACACGTCCTAACGATTAAACAATATTGAAGAATCCTGATGCACAACACACGATGCATCATAGTCGTCAACTCATGAGGAACTACCTTGCTAAGTGTGAAGAAATTAACGTGGAATTGACTCAAGATCCATACGACAAGTGTATGGTATCAAGTGTCTCATTCCCTATAAGGTGGGTAGCGCCACCGCCCAAATTCCTCAGGATCTGTTGTTCCTCAGTTTCCTCAGTTGAAGTCTTCATTGCTGATGATTACCGTGTTTGTCCTCAACAGCGTTCACCTATAGTTATTGTTCTTCAGCATTTGCTTCTTCATCTAGGTGAACTTGATCGGACCCGTCCCTCTGTGCCCACTTATCTATTCTTTCTATCTCATATGCGTTCATCTGGAAATCATGCATTCCTCAGCCTGAGACCATTTGTCTTAATCCTCAGCCTTTGTCCTCAAGTTCCTAAAATTGAGGATTATCAGTTACGATTTTCTTCAATTTGTTGTGATCTTACCGCACGTCGTGCTTATCCACCATTATAATATCCACTGAGGATCCCAACCATCAGGGGCAATCTGGTCCACAAATTTCGCAACCCCTCAGCTTTCACCCCTCTATAAATAACCCTCTACCCCACGGTCATTTTCCCCAACCTCTCCTCTCCCTCTCGCGCCGTCGCCCTTGAGCTCCTCAAGCTCTCGTGCTAACGTCGCCGGAGTTCGCCGTCGCCGGAGACGACTGACTCGTGGTTCCTCAGCAATTGCCTCAGTCCTGGTACGCTTATCCCTCAGTTGCTTATTCCTCAGTACTGTTGTGTCCTCACGAATCCTCCAATCCTCAACAGTACTGTTTAGTTTACTGATACCTATACCTATGCCTCATTATTTTCCTCAGCCTATTCCTCATGAACGCATATAGCCGTACCCCACTTCCCTTGCAACTTAATTCTGTCACAGGTACATGTCTGCTGAGGAATCGTATGGTTCTCATAGTCTCACTTCATTTGCAGCTCAGCTCGAACGTACAATTCCTCAGTCTCCACCGCTGAAGAAAATGGCTCCTCGGCGCAAGCTCACTGATACCGCTAAAGACTTACCTCCTGAGCTATATGAGAATCTGAAGACTCCCGAACATGAAACCGCGGGCGAACGAAAGAAACGTGTTCAGAAAATCACACGGGAGTGGGCTAAACGATGGGCTGCATATGAATGGATCAATCGTGAACATGATGAATCATTTGCAATCAATCCACCACTGAAGACCTTGAGCATCAAGGCTCGTCCTCCTCCTGCACCAGGTGTTATTCCTCATCCTTCAACCCTGAAGACCCGTGATGATTTCCCTGAGGCTTATCAGCGATATCTCAAGCGAACGGCATATCTCGCCCGTAATCTGGCCCGTGACTTGGCTCTTGGCTGCCTCAGTACAACTTCCGCCTCAGCCTCAGCCACAGCCTCAACCTCAGCCGAAGCCTCAACCTCATGTACAACATCGCAAAAAGGCTCCTGGCATCAAGCCTTCAAAGAAGTCCTCAGCTCAAGCTCAGGGTTCCTCATGTCAACGCACGGCCGGTGCTGCCCCCGCTACACGGATTCGAACTGATGAATTCGGCAGTGCTCCTGAGGCCTCAACCACAATGCCTCAGCCGCTGATGAAGACCAAAACTGTTGTGCAACGTGGCCCTCGGCCATCACCAAAGAAAACTGCTATGCGAGGCTCCATTCATCATACACCTCAGAGCTCTGATGATGAAGATGAATTTGAAGATTTGGCCGGCTTCGTAGCCACTGAAGAAGCCAAGATTGAATACGTGCGTGCTGCAGCCAGACGCAAAGCAGAAGCAACTGGGTCTGAAATCCCGCTTCTCCTTGATCCCAAGAAGATCTTGGAATACATCGAAATCTGGTCTGTCAAGCCTGATACTCCTCTTGATGATTTGGACATCCCTAAAGACATCAAATTCTATGTTCAACAATTCCTCATCAATGAGATTCATCAACATGATCTTCAGAAACAATTGAAGGCTCAACTGAAGAAAGTCCACAGTGACTTTAAAAAGAAACCTGTTACTGATATTACTCCTCAGGAGTTCATAGAGCATCAGTGTGAAGTTCATCGCCTCAACACTGAATATGCCGCCAACTGTGCCTACATCGGCAAATCCAAGGAACGGATGTCTAAGAAAATGGCTAACTTGATGAAGCTTAAACAACCTCAGGCCTCAGTGCCTCCTGCTGCTTCAGCACCTCAGGCTGACCGGACTAACGAACTTGCCCAAAGCCTCAAGCGCAGGTCTGAGACTGATCCACCGAGTACTCCCCCAGGTGCTAAGAAGCCTTCAGTTGAAGCGCAAACTGAAGAGCCCATCAATGCTAGGCCCATTTCTTCTGCTCCTCCTACTTCAAGAGCACCTGAAGCCTCTGCAACACCTCCTGCTGCTTCCATTCCTCAAGCAAATACTGAGCGCAGGCTGGTTGTGTTCACTCCACCTTCCAAGACACCTGCTTCAGCGCTTGCCATCCCGATCATTTCAATGCCTCTATCTCCCATTCCTCCAGTCATCACTGAAGCTGAAGATGTGGATATTGGTGACATGGGCACCCCTCAGATGGTTGATGAAGCATATGAGCTGGAACACTTCAACTCACCCTCTCACACCGTGTTCTCTCTGGAACCTCATTCTCCCTCAGTTACAGTTGTTTTATCTGACACGTCTCAACACTCTGAAGCCTCTGTGGATGCCTCTGTGTCCCCTGGCACTGAAGCAACTGACCCAGAGGCCACTAGTGCACGTAGTACTGCTTCTCCTGTAGCTTCTTCTCCTGCTCCAGCCACTCAGAATGTTGAAGCTGATCCTGAAGCTCAACCCATGGATACTGAAGCTCATGCTGCGGAGCCTGAAGCAGAACACAGTACGAATTCTCATCCTGAAGCTTCAAGGGATGGATCTGAAGATAAACAGACCACATCACCTCGGCTTCCCAAGGACCTCAACACGTCTGTGCCTGAAGCCTCTGCAGCGGCTCCGCCTCAGCCTCAAGTCACTCTTCAGATTGAAGTGCCTCAAGCGCCTTCACCACCTCAAGGCCCAGTTCAAGCTCGGTCCTTGTGTCCGAAGCAGAAGCAACCATTCTTCCGTGACCTTGAAGCTGATGATACCCCAAGCTTCGATGCTTCTGATTTCTTCAATGCCATGAGTTTCTTCCAAGAGGGGATTCAAAATCCTTATCATTCTGCTCCACCTTGAAAGCTGCTGCGGTTCTGGACAGCCACTCAGAAGAACTATTATGCTTCAGTTCTCTATAAGCAAAACAAACTGTTTCCTCACAAGCATATTACTCTAATGGATATGGAAGCAATTCCCTGCTTCAACAGTTTGCTTCAGGATCTACATCATGCCAAGCTGTTTCAGTTCTGCTCCGAATGCATCCACTGGAACGAAGAGCTTGTGCTTCAGTTTTATGCAACTCTGTATGTCTCTGGAGATCCTCTGGATATCACCACCTGGGTCCTCGAGTGGATGACTGAGCATCATCACTACACCATCACTGTTCCTGAAGCAATTGCCATTGCCTCAGTGCACTTCCCCAACTGCTTGCTCCTATGGGTCTCCAATTCTTCGAGATGACATGATGAACATGCTTATGAAGCCTCAAGCACCTGAAGCCCCATCTCGCACAAATTTTCCAGTTTCTGAGCTTTTGTATCTGCCAAGCACATTGTATCGGATTCTGGCGAAGTCCTTCTGCCCCATTAAAGGCTATGAATCCACTGCTGAAGAAGTCATTTGCATCATGAAGACCATCCTCCACAACCTCTGCATGTCTGGGTCAATCAACGTTCCTGACTTCTTCTTCGGAACTCTGGTGGATGCAGCACAAAATCCTCATATCCTGAAGCCTTATGCACCATGGATCATGAAGCTCATCCGAGTCACGACTGGTATTGATTTCCAACCTGATCACCCGAATCATAGGACCTATCTGCCGCTTGTCGAAGTGCTTCAGCATACGATTGCTTTTAATGATAAGGGAAAAGGCATATTCTATGAAGAAGTTCTCCCGACCAATTCCCTTGGTGGAAACATTCGTCATCCTCAGTCTCACACTACTGATGAAACCAGAACTCATGCCTCTACTGAGGACACGACTCAGGCTCGAGTGATGACAGACCGAGAGCTTCTGATTAGTCTTCATCAGAAGGTTGACCGAAATCATGATTGGGTGAAGCGTCAGTTTTGTGAAATCCTCAGCTACATGGCTCAGACGCATTCTTCTATGAAGAAAGTGCATCAGTATGCTCATCATACATATCAACATCTTGATGCCTTGATGAGAGAAGTACTCACCCCAGAAGACCTTGAAAAATTGGGTCTTCAAAAGCCTCCGATTCCTACCATCAGACCCCCGAGGCAATTCAGACGTTGCACAACTCCTCCTCCAGCCATGGACTCTTATTATTCGAACCAAGAAATGACTGCTGAAGAAGCTGAAGACACAGCTGCCTGCCCTCACACTGCAACGGCTTGCCTCAAGTGTGACTCACCTCAGCCTTGAAGCATCTACTAAGGGGCGTTAGCTTCAGTTTTTCCTTTTTTGTTCATTTTATGACAAAGGGGGAGAAATCTGTTAGTCTTCAAGCGCGTCTTAGTTATGGGGTTCTTCAGTTACAACTCTCGTTCTTCAGATTTTTTTTTGTAACGAGTTGTAAACTATTATTTTGGTGTTTGCCTGATACTATTCCTCGGTTACCTCATGCTATTTCCTCAAGTTTATCATATATGCATGTGATTGTCTCTGCAAACACCTTTCTCAGTGCGTTGTTTAAATTCCTCAAACACTTCATAACATGCGATGCTTCAAAAATGCCTGGGTATAGGGGGAGCTCCTCATATACCTCAAAATGCTTTAGATATTAATCATTCTTCAACTTATATGCATATCCTCAGGGGGATCTTCATTATATCCAGCTTAATGATAAAAATGTTCTTCAAAGTTTTTATTCTTCAAACTCATAATTTTATCCCAGTTGAAGCTTAACCTGATTGTCATCAAATCACAAAAAGGGGGAGATTGTAAGTGCATCAAGTGCCCTCCCCTTGAGGTTTTGGAGTTTGATGACAAAACGGTTAAGGGACTGATGTGTTTGTGAGTATACACAGGAGAACAGTCCCTGATGAGGTGTTTAACCACCAATGTCGACCCCCCACAATGTTGAGGAACATTGAAGAAACGAAGGTTTTCCTGAAGAACGTATTGGCGCAAAATCCTGAAGAAACAGACCCTGGAGACTCCGAATCCTGAAGACTTGGAATCCTGAAGAAACTGGATTCTGAAGAATTGAGATCCTGAAGAAAGTTGCGCCATACAGAAGACATGTCAAGATGAAGATCAAGCTGAAGCGTAGTCTTCGTTAAGTCTTTTTCTTTCTTGAGTCGTAGGAAAACATCGTACTGTTGGAGGGGTTGAAGAAAACGAGTTCCGAAGGTCTGAGGAATTGCTCAATTCGAAATCCTGAAGAAAAACCCTGAGGAAATCTCCTGCAGTAGAAGTTCAGTCCTCGGGTGTCTGAGACGTTGTTCTTTAGGACACTGAGGTAACTAACTTCAGTTGAGGAGTCGAAAGATCGCCAGTGCGATTCTTATGAAGATTGTGAAGAGAGAGAATATTTTGACCGTTCCACGTGTTGCATGGTGAGAGGCTAGAACCTATCTAGCAACGGTCATATCTGAGGGCACGAGAGTAATTGCGTGCATGGGCATTTATGTCCTTTCACCTGGGGTTGCTCCGTGGCTATAAATAGCAACCCCCAGCCCCATTTGTGGGTTGGCCGCTCCGAGAGAAAAACTGACACTTGTCATTTGAGAGCAACCCACCTCATTGAAGACACTGAAGAACCTATGTGAGGAAAACCACCAACCTGAGTAGTTGAGCATTTCTGAGGAAGTCGGTTCGAGTGATCCGAAGCTTTTTAATCTTGAAGACTGTGATCTTCCAGCCGGTGTAGAAGTCTTCAGTCTGAGGAATTCAAGATGCAATTGTGACTTCCCGGAGTGACTGAGTCTGTGAAGGTTTCGTGAGTCTACCTTGAAGACTCACCTGAGTTATTGGACGGAGTCTGAGGACTCTAGTTCAAGGAGAATAAGGTGAAGACTATGTCTTCTGAGTTCAATCTCAGCCTCTCCAACCAGACGTAGAGTTGTCACAGCAACTCGAACTGGTTCATCAAGTCTTCGTCTTCAGTGCCCTGGTGCTATTTCTTCAACCTCAGTTATTATGTTTATGCACTGATGACTTAACCTGATGCTTTACTTTCTGAGTTGACTCTGCACCGATTCCTCAGTTCGTGCCTCAATCTTACCTTAGCTGTGCAATAAGTTGTTTTTCATTCACGTCATTGCTATTGTACTTCGTGTGTTCTTCCTCGGGTTTCAGCTTCCTCAATTTCGTATTGCTTCAGTCCTGAGGAAATAGAAATTCCTCGAGATATTTGAAAATCTCCCATTCACCCCCCTCTGGTCGATATATTGCACTTTCACAAGGTTATCGAACCATTAGGACTCAAGAGCTACAAGTAGGTGACAACGGCGCCAGAAATTTACTTGCTGGCTAGAGAGTTGTCGTGGACCTGCACACAGCAACAAAAAGCTTTGCTCCCAACGAGTACAGAGAAGTTGTCAATTCCTCCGGCCTTGTCGTTTACAAAGGATCAACGCAAGAGATAAAAGGTGCAAAGGAAAGTAAAAGCTGAAAGTAAATTGAGGGTGTGAACAATAATGTGAAGATGGACCGAGGTCCCGTGATTTTCACTAGTGATGTCTCTCTCCCAAAAGACGATAAAAGTGCTAGCGAGGTAAACAAATCACAGTTGGGCAATTGACAGGATTATGAAGGCACCGCAATGCTAATTATGCTGCAAATAAAGGAAGGGCTCAAAAGAAATGGGCAGTACGCCAAGGTAAGTAGACCAAAATCCATCTGCATCTACTACGAATCATCCACCTTGAGATATCTATCCAGAACATCTCGCTGGTATTAAGTTGCGAATCCCACCTGTAAACTCAAAGCAACAGACAACTGCATTAAAAGAACTTTGCGTAAAGTAAACAATCCTTGCACCCGCAGGTACAAGCACCGTTATTTTATCCCTGGTGGCAACAGCACATCTGATACGTCCAAAACGTATCTATAATTTCTGCTTGCTCCATGCATGTTTTGTGTGATATTGCTATGTTTTTGATACACTTTCATACACTTTTGATCATATTTGGACTAACCTATTAACTCAGTGCACCCCAGTGCCAGTTTCTGTTTTCTGCTGTTTTTGTATTTCAGTTTTTCCCATTACTTAAAGTGTCCAAAAAAAATCCGGAAAAAATATATAAAAATCAGCGTTCCAGAAGCTTCCTTACGCCCGAAGGAGAGCCAGAGGGCCACCACCAGGGGCCCAGGTGCCCTGGTGGCGCGGCCAGGGGCCCACCCGCGCCGGGAGGCCGCCTAGGCACCCTGGGCACCGCCTCAGACTCCCCTTTGGCTCCTATTTATTCTCCCGTCGCGGAAACCCTGATACCAGACCCCTTTTCTCCAGAAGCAATTCCGATCTCCGCCGCCATCGCCGACAAGCTTCGGGGGACTGGAATTCCTGTGCCGGCACCCTGCCGGGATGGGGAAGTGCCCCCGGATTCATCTCCATCGTCGTTGCTTCCCTCCTCCATGAAGCGGGAGTAGTTCCTCCTCGGGGCTAAGGTTTCTACCAGTAGCTATGTGTTCTTCTCTCTCTCCCATGATGTGATCTTCGTTGTGATCATAGGCTATGTTAATCTAGGGTGATCCCATGATATTTTCCCTTCCTCTATGTATTGGTTTGATGTACTCAATTGATCTTATCTAGTATGATCCCCGAGACCAAGGTGACAGCGGTCTATTGGACATGGGTTAGAAGAATATTATCATGAGTGATTTCTTCTTTTGTGTGTTGATTGAAGATTGAGAGTCTCTTGGTGCTTGTCTTTGACTATCCTTGAGATATGTTGTAGTCATTGTGGTACTCTCTTTGGATGGCCGCGGTGACATTGGGAAATCCATAGATTGAGAACTACGAACTTTGAGGTGTGCTTTTGTAGCCCTACATAATTCTCATCCTCTCTTGACCACAAAGGAATGACCTCCGAGTGCGTCGCCATTGCATGTTTTATGAGAAATATCATGTGATTAGACTATGTTAATGTTGTTGGGAGTTGCCACTAGTGAAAGTATGAAGCCTAGGCCTTGTTTCCACCATTGCAATACCGTTTGTGCTCACGTTTACCACTTGTTTCTTTGCTGCAATTTTTATTACAGATTTATATTACTTCGCTTTACCACACCTATCACCCATATTTTACCATCTCTTCGCCGAACTAGTGCACCTATACAACTCCTAGTTGTATTAGGTGTGTTGGGGACACAAGAGACTTCTTGTATATTAATTGCAGGGTTGCTTGAGAGAGACCATCTTCAACCTCTACTTCCCTGAGTTCGATAAACCTTAGGTCATCCACTTGAGGGAAATTGTTGTTGTCTTACAAACCTCTGCGCTTGGAGGCCCTACATAGTCTACAAGAATAGAAGCGTGCGTAGACATCAAGCTATTTCTGGCGCCGTTGCCGGGGAGGTGAATGCTTGAAGGTATATATTTAGATTCTGCAATTAAATCTTTTCGTTTCTTGTTTTTATTTTCACTAGTTAGGTTTATGGAAAACTGCAATCTTAGTTTGCTGCTTCGGGGAGACCGCTTTGCCACACCTGTGGTAGAGAAGTCTCCGCCACCTACTGAATGTATCCCGTTCCAAATACCACTTGGGATAGTTGAAATAATTATTAATGATTGTTATGATGGGACAGTCAATCCTAGTATTCATTTGTTGAAACTTATAGAACTTTGTGAGTTATTTAAGATTTCAGGTTTGACAAGAGGTAAAGTCATGAAGAAATTATTTGCCTTGTCACTGAAAGGAAAAGCATTGGAATGGTATAGGCTACTAGATGATTCTCACCTATGGGATTGGGAAGAGATCCAGTCTCTCTTTTACTCCAAGTTTTATCCTCTTCATGAAGTCCATGAGAATAGGAATTATATTTATAATTTCTATCCTCATGACGGAGAGAGCATAGCTCAAGCTTGGGGGAGACTGAAAACTTTGATGCTAAAATGTCCTAACCATGGGCTCCCCAAAGATATGATTATTACTAATTTCTATGCAAGGCTATCTCGACAGGATAAAGACTTGCTCGATGCTTCCTCGATGGGTTCTTTCACAAACGAAAAGATTTATGCTAAATGGGAACTCCTTGAAAGAATCCAACACAACACTGAAGATTGGGAGATCGACAAAGGTAAAGAGTCAGGTATAATTTATGAGTATGATTGCATTAAGTCCTTTGTTGAAACTGCAAGTTTTAATAAATTTAGTGCTAAGTTTGGGCTTGATTCTCAACTCCTTGTTGATTTCCTCAAATCTTTTGCTTCACATCTTAATATGCCTAAGGAGAATTGGATCAAGCATCATGAACCTTTTAAAGAGATTTGCAAAGAAAATGATAATGTTAATGATTATTGCAACATGCATGATCCAATTCCTGAAAATGAAGTTTTATATAAGCATGTTAATTTTTGAGGAGTGGATAGACCTTGTGAAAGGCCTATGATTGAAGAAGAGAAGTATTGTAAGCAACATAAGCATGAAAGAACAATCACTTGGGTTAGAGATTTAAATGAAATTGCTAGAGAATTGTGTGACCTTTATCCTTTTACTTGTGAACTTTGCTGCATAAAGGGTCACTTCAATTTTCAGTGCATGTACTTTCAAAACATAACTGTTAGCCAGTTGTGTGATGACATGATCACCCCTGATCTTTATGATGAGCTTATGTTATTTTTGATGTGTGAAGAGTTATCAGAAAAGACTTCTTGGCTAGATGGTCATGCTTTGGGAATAAATAACACTTTGCAGGAATGCCATCTCTATTGTGTTGTTAATTGCCATGAGAATGATTACATAAGTAAGACTAGAAAGGAGGGAACTCTACCAAAGTATAAAATGTCTCTTATATTTCTACTAATAAAAAGGAGAGTTTCTCCCAAGTTTCCCCTATTGTTTCTAATGATAAACCAGGATATGTGGAGAAACTTCCCCTCCAACCACTCCTTCCTAAGGCGAAGAAGAATAAAAAGAAGAGGAGGAGGAAGAAGAGCAGGAAGGAAGAAGAATGGGTAACAACCTGGCCTGAGCATATTCCTCGCATCGATTTTTATCCTAACGGACAGAAATTTATGGAGGATGGTGAGCTTGATTACATTCATTATTATCTTGAAGATAAGTCTGTAGGTACTATTGAAGATGATTTTGATTATGATATGCATGTTACTTTTTGTGATTGGGAAAATGATGATAATGCTACTTATGACCTTGAAAATCTCTTTGGTACCAACTCTGAGAGTGATGATATGGAAAGCTCCAAGCTTGGGGATGATAGGATTGCAAGTCCTTTACCCATTAGTGATGTGGTAATTAATAATTCTTTTGCTAGTAAGAATAAAGACAAACATGTTTACAAATATAGTTTCTAGCAATGATAATGCTCTTATCTACTATGATGATGTTATAACTCCTATTTTTAGTGATTATAAAGGTACCTATGACATAAGGAGAAATTATCCTTATGAAACTTGTCATGATCATGGAGGGAATTACTCCCTTGTTGAACACCATCTTCCTAATACACAATTAATCTATAGTGTTCAAGTTGTTTATGACAGTCCTACTCCCACTATTACCAATGAGAAAGATTATGCTTATGTGGAGAGTAAGAGTACCCTTTTGCATGTGGATCATGGTAACAATTTTTTATGTGATACTTATATTGTTGAGCTTATTCATGATCCCACTGAAAATTATTATGAGAGGGGAACGTATGCTCATAGATATTTCAATAATATCAAATTCCCTCTTTTTATGTTGAAAGTTTTGAAGTTGCACTTGTTTTGCCTTCCTATGCTAATATCTTTATGCTTCAATGAGTTATTTCTCTACAAGATCCCTTCGCATAGGAAGCATGTTAGACTTAAATGTGTTTGGTATTTGCTTCTTGTTGCTCTCTTTTGTTCTTCAACTCTTATTCCCACGAGAGCATCATTAAAAATCTTAAGCCTATCTTTATGGCTATAAAGAAAGAGCTCTAGGGAGACAACCCTTGTTATCTTTACTTTAAGTTTTTTTTCTGTTCTTAGTGGTCTTGATGATTTTTACTACTGTAGCAACATCATTGTATCTTTAATTTCAAGCTTTGGGCCAAGTTATAGCCTCATATGACAAGGGAAGTGAAAGTTGTGACATGCTGTCCAGAAAACAGATTCTGTCCTCGTGACGGGAAAAATCACAGAAAAATCCCAGTTCATCTTTTTGAGCTGAAATTTTTACAAAGCATGCTATATACAATCACGGAACTTTTGTATGTTCTGATTTTTTTGATTTGAGTTGCAGAAGTACCCCTAAAAAATTCTTTACTACCTGCTGTTCTTTTTTTCACAGATTCTGCCACGTTTTGTCTCTCCTTACTTTTGCAAACCTTAAGCTTGCTTTTTCTTTGCAAAAACCTTTTGGCAATCTTGAGAAACAGTAGCTCTTCAATAACATCTTGATATCCAGTAGGGAAAAAATTATTTATTAAGGGTACTAACCTCTCTAATCAGCTTATGATGAGTTATGTATGAAGGGAGTTTTCAAGTGTGCGATGGAAGATGATGAAAGAAGATTCGGGAGTGTCAAGCGCTCAAGCTTGGGGATGCCCCCATGCATCCCCAACAAATATTCAAGGAGAGTCAAGCGTCTAAGCTTGGGGATGCCCCCGTGCATCCCCTTCTCCATCAACAATCATCAGTTCGTCCTTCGTCTCACTATATTTTTATCACTTCATGCGTTATGTGCTATGCTTGGAGCGTCTCGCTCTTAGGTTTTATTTTTAGTTTTCTTTAGCTTTGCTTTCTGTTCATAACAATTTAGATCCCATCTTACTTTGTGTGGGAGAGAACCACGCTCCACTTTCAAAATCTAGAACACATCATAGGATTCTTCATGCCTATCTTTTTGCTGTTATGTGTTATTTATCTTTTCGTAGATACTACCATGTTTAGTTTTAGCTTTAGTTTGTCTTTAGAAAGAGCCTTGGCTTTTGTTTAGTTTTCTGCTGGAACTCTCTTTAGTTTTCATGTTTATCTTGTTAAGAGAGTTGGTTGTTGCACTGAGTTGTGTCTTGTCTTGAAAGTAGGTAATTGAGGTTGCTATTTAATTTTAGTAGTAACTTGCAATGGTTTTGAGGTATTGATGTGAGTAATGTTTGAACTTTTGGTGTCAAGAGCTTTAGCCTATTAGTGATAGGTTTCGTATTTTGGGCAATCCATGTGTATTTTTAAATCCTACAAAAACTAGTTGAGAACTCTAGCTACTAGATGGATCACTAATCTTTGGAGGGATTGAATATTAGAGTATACTCACGTACCATGAGTCGAGGATGCGCAAGGATAACCAAACCCCCATACACTGCTCCTCGGGGTACTTGTCTCTTTGTGAACCTCCTTATTAGATTGAGAGTTAGCGATAATAAGTGCATGAGTTCTTCGGACTAATGTAAGTATTGAAAGTTGACACTTACACCTTCCCATATTTTGCTAGCCTCTCCCGTGTCGTGCATTGCCTTCTTCTCACTCCGAGAGTTGGAGTCCACCTTCGCCGGTACATCCAAACCCTTGGCATGATACTCTCTGTCATCATAAACCTCCTTATATCTTTCCTCAAAACAGCCACCATACCTACCTAACAAGGCATTTCCATAGCCTTTCCGAGATATATTGCCATGCAACATCCACCTCTTCATGACTTGATCTTCATGTCATACATGTTTCTGCTACACTGGCAGACGCATACATTGCATACATCATGATAGTTACATCTTCTTTATGTTTTGAGTACCTTCTAAAGTGTGAAAGATCTCCTTTACCTTCTTGTAAAATAGAGTGTTGCCCTTAAGTGAGGAAAAGATCCCAAAGTGGACACAATAAAAGATCCCAACGAGGACAAATAAGAGTTAAATAAAAAGAGCCATTGAGGCCACAAAAAATACAAAAAAATAGAAAAAGAGAAAAGAAAAATAAAAATAGAGAAGGGGGCACACTACTATTCCTTTTGAGAGATCCACACTAGTACTCCCTCTATATCCTTGTACTCCATAGAGATGATCATTATGCATATAGCTATGTGGGGACCTTCACACTATAGAACTTGGCTTGCATATTCCAAGGATGAGCCTCCTCAAACGAGCTCTAGGTCTTCATGAGCGAGCAAGTTAGATGCAACCCCACTAGTTCTATTGGAGAGCTTTCTAGCTCATATGTGCATCTGTTGCATGGCAATCCCTACTCCTCACATCATATCTATCATTTGGCATCTCTTGCCTATGATTGTCCTCATTGATGCGAGCCTTTCACACCATTTTTGTCTTCCTCCTCCACCTATTCTCTCTTTGCCATCCTAAGTGTCAACTCTCGTGCTTACGCTCATCCATTGCATGAGTGCTCAAAATATCGAAAAGGAGTGGATCAAATTAACTTGTACCTGGCTAGTGGTCTGGGGACGAGTCAAGATAAGATTCCAAAGAAGACCAAGTGTGAAACTTTATTAGATTGAGTTCTCAACAAAAATACTTTTTCATCTCGTATTCCCTATCCCCTTTCTTCCACGCAAACACCATTTGGAGACATTCGAGTCACGGACAGCGAGAGCTCTTGCACCTAATGTTCTTTTGTTACTTGTTTCAATGCTAATATAGACTCTTGCCTGTTATGACTTGAATTGAATTACATGCCTTGATTGCTTTACTTAAAAGTTCTTATATGGTTGCTAGCATGTCACCACAGAAATTATGCTTGTTATCATTTACCTACTGGAGGACGAGAAGGAATTAAGCTTGGGGATGTTGATACGTCCAAAACGTATCTATAATTTCTGCTCGCTCCAGCATGTTTTGTGTAACTGTCAGGACCCGGGGTTAGCGTATGCAAGTACAGTTAAGACATAGTCATATGGAGAGCCGAGAACCGCACCCACTTGTCTAAGCAGACAAGGCCAAGCACTGAACATTCTCGAAAAGCATCGTACGTGAGGGGCATCCCATCCAGGCCAGATGATCAACTGAGATGGGTCCTCATCGTCCGCACACAAGTCAAATGATATGGGTAGTGAACTCCCATATTCAAAGACAAGTCGCCTCAACCATACTACCGACTATCTCAAAACTCTTACATAGACTTACTTTAGCCCGATCACTTAGTCGGGGTCTAGGGCGGGCTCGATCATACCACAAAGTGTGCACGAGACGGAGTCTCGAGCACTCGCATCGCGATGCCCCAAGCTGCGCACATCTAAGGGCCACTTGGTGTATGAAAGACCGCCAGCCAGAACACAACTAAGGTCTCGAAAACCCATACAAAGACATACATGTTATAAATATACACGCAGCACACATGCCTTGTATGAACAGCAGGTACCATTGCAATTCTCTACAAAGTGTACATTTTATTTATAACTCTTATAGAGTACAAACAGAGATCACATACATGTGATCCAACATTACAACATAGGCGGAAGCAAATTATGTCTGAGTACAGACAAGTTTAACAAATGGCTTAAGAAGCCTTATTTAAACACAAAGCCCTCCACGAGGGAACCAGTCGTCTGACTGGGACTAGACTAGTTGTCTTCAGTCGTCCAGCTCGATGAAGAGACCACCTTCGGGGTCAGTGGCATCATCTAAAACATAGACTAAGCAAACGTGAGTACAAAGTCGTACTCAGCAAGACTTACATAGGAGCTATACTACTCATGCATATGTATCAAGGTAAAGGGAGGTGGGGTTCATTTGCAGAAGTGCCAGCTTTGACTTGGCTAATCCTGAACTACGAATACCAGACTTTGAGGTAAGAAGCGTACACGAGTCCACTACTTTCTCCAACCAATACACCACTTATGGTGCCTTCCTCGACTTCCCCACGAGGAAGCACGCCATAGCACTCACACTTATCTTGGTGTGTTTTAGAAGTATCCGGTTCAAGTTATCTAATAATCAAGCTAAGCTTTCCATGCAGTCCATAACCGCGGACGCGGCTATTCGAATAGTTTTGTTAACCTTGCAACGGTGTACCGCTACACACACATGATCATCATTTACCGCCTTTGATCTCGACACCATTCAAGGGGTGCCAGCGAGGATGCTCACCACAACTGTTACCTCATAGCCGATCTAGTCCGCGAAAGCCGCCTACTTGGGTTGGTTACCACAATCGTGAACCCGACCGGTTTACCGAAGTGGACCCAAGTGATGTGTGCGTGGTGCATAATCCGGTCTCGGATGAGCCGTTCTCTCACTTAGCATCCAGGCCACAGACCTACCAGAACTCCAAACTATTGCGAGATCTGGACATCGAAAGGGATGAGTTAGTAAGTTGAGAGGGGTCAGTGAGCCCAATGAGTGGTTGTACTCTTCATCTTGGATCACCACACAAGAACTCGTACTAGGGCGGTGTTCAACGAGACAACCCACCGTGTACTCCTACACAGCCTCTCATCGTTCACCTTGTATTAGGGTTGATTCACCAACACTTTTCTACCATCATCAACATGATCATTCCCATCCCGACTCACATCACAGTAACAACATGGTATCATACTAAGCATGCAATAAGCAGTAACATTGCAGGGGCCACATGATATCAATCCACTCCTACATTTACTAGGATTGTGGTTTGCTTACTACTGTGACAAAATGATAGGTCATGCAAAGGGATGGGTTCATCTATGCGGTAGAAACGAATCATGGTGATCATCCTAAACAATGCATAAGCGAGACATGAGAGGGAAGTGGGATTTTATCGACATGATCAATGGGGGTTTGCTTGCCTTGCTGACGAGGTTCGGGTTCGGGGTCTTCAACGTAGGGGGTGACCTCGGGTTCCGGCTCCACGTCTATCAGCAACATGACAATCATAGGATCAACATAATGTACAATGCACAATCACATGAATAAAATTGAAATGGTGATGTTCATGGCACTGATGTGTTGAGCATTCCATTTAAATGGAGTATATTGCAATTTGAATTGCAAATTCAAACTCCACATTTGAATTCAAAAATTTACCAAGTTACATGTGACATGGTTTGATCATTTTGAATTATCTTCAAATGTATAATATATTCCTTTGATGTGTGATTGAAATGTAGCATGTTGCCATGGTTCAAGTTGCAAAAATATTTGATTTGAATTTGATTTAATTCCATTTAAATCAAATAGCAAATGCTACTGATCACATTTTAAAATCAACTCAAACAGAGTTGAAAGTTGCATATTTGGAAAGATAATTTTCTCCTGATCATTTTTCATATATTATTTGTCCGATTTGGAGTTAATATGAATTTTCTATGAATTTCCAAAGTTTGGGCTATTTTCTGGAATTTCTGGAATTCTTTTAATTCAAATAATCTCTGGAAATTCATTTAATTTGATTTATTGCGCAATTGCTGACGTCAGGGGGGGGGCTGACATGTGGGGTCACCTTGTCAGTGACTGGGTTAATTAACCCGTGGGTTAAATTAATCCAGTGGCTTAATTAAGCCACTGGGCCCACTGGTCAGTGACCCAGGGGGTCATTAGCCGAGTGCTTAGGGGCTAATCCACCGGCGGCTAAACGCCGGCGACTGGAGTCGCGGCGGCGCTGCACGGGATCACTATTCCGGCCGTCATTTGGAGCGCGAAGACCACCATCTTGAAGCTCTTACTCGCGCGCGTCGAACGGGACCAAAACCAAGCACTGGGGTGCACCGTACGCTCGCCGGCGTCAACTTTTGCGGCGACCTAACTACGGCCGTGATCGAGATTCCGTTCCAGGGCACGACTTGATGCGGGGCTAGGCTGGTTCGACGAGGAAGAGCACGGGGAACACGTTGGACAGCATGGCAGGCTCGATTACTTAACGGGTTGACTTCGCCATGGATCCCGGTGGCGAGGAGCTTCGGCTCTCATGGCGGTCACGGCTACAGGAAGTAATCCAGGGGAAGAAGAGAGGGGTTTCGAACCCGAGCTCACCAGGAACTCAGTAGAGGTGGTGGCGAGGGCTGGGGTGGCTCAACGGCGGCGGAATTGACGAAGTCCTCCACGGCGGCCGGCGGAAACTCGAGGAAGAATCCGGCGTCTACGTGGGCTCCGGGCTTGATTCCTTCTGCAAGTCGGTGAAGACGACGACGACGAAGCGCTTGGACACAGTCTTGGGGCTTCTAGGCGTCAAAGGCCACGCGGGTGCTCGACGGCGCTCCGGCGTGTTCCTCAGGCGGCGATGAAACGGGCGAGAGAGGAAGGGGAGGTGTTCCTTTAGGGGGGGGAACGAAGCAGGACGGCTCCAGGATGCGTCTGGACGAAGATATAAGCTCGGGGGGGCTGGACGCTCGAAGGCGTCGCGGTGGCGTCCACGGCGTCGGCGCCTCTCCATCGAGCTGCTTGGCAGCACGGGGTGGAAGACGACAAGGGGTTTCGCGGGCTGGGCTGCGGGAGAGGTGAGTTGGGTCGGGGTGGCCCAGGTAAGCGGGCCACTTTCCTGTTTTCTTTTTCTTTCTGTTTTCTCTTCTGACATTTGTTCTGTTTAGATAAAATAAATAGCTAAACATTTTATTAAATGCTGAAAACTTTTATGTGGCCTCATAATAATATAGACTAGCCACTCATAAACTTTCAACATTTTTAAAATTCAAATAATTTGAATCTTAAATCAAATAGGGGTATTTCTTTAATTCCAAGGCACTGTTTGACTATTTGAGAAATCTATGAGCATGGGATGGGTCCCACATCACTTGATATGTGATCACACTCATTTATAAGACTTTTCAACAATCTAACATGAATTTTTGGAGAAGATTTTTATCTGGCCTTTTTGAATTAATTCATCTAGGGGTGTTCCTTCTCCCATTTGGATTTTGAAGTTGATTTCCTTTGAAAATTTGACATGATGCAAGGTTACTTGATCCTAGCACATTACCTAACAGAGGGTTCTGACAACTCGCCCCCACTCAACAGAATCTCGTCCCGAGATTCAGAAGTCTGCGGGAGGAAGGTGGGGTACTCGGCACTGAGACGGTCTTCTCTTTCCCACGTAGCTTCTCTTTCAGAGTGGTGTGACCATTGCACTTTCAGAAACCTAATCTTCTGACGACGAGTGACACGCTCTGCGGAATCAAGAATACGAATGGGGTATTCTCGATAAGAAAGGTCATCTTGAAGATCAAGCGTTTCATGGTCGACTTCGCGGATGGGGTCCTTGAAGCAACGCCTGAGTTGGGACACATGGAATACATCATGTACTCTGGAGAGGTGCGGAGGTAGTTCAAGTTGGTAGGCAACTTCTCCACGTTTAGCAATAATGCGGAAAGGTCCGATGTAACGTGGGGCCAACTTGCCTTTGATACCGAAACGTTGGGTTCCCTTCAGAGGAGTAACCCGAAGGTAAGCCTTCTCATCCAGATTGTAGCTCTCTTGCCTATGATGACGATCATAGTAGCTTTTCTGACGAGACTGGGCTGCTTTCAATTGATCACGAACAATGCGAACTTGCTCTTCTGCTTCCTTGATCATATCTGGTCCAAAGAATTGTCTTTCACCGGTTTCTGACCAGTTTAGTGGTGTTCGACATCGTCGTCCATATAGGAGTTCAAAAGGAGCCATGTTCAGACTAGATTGAAAACTATTGTTATAAGAAATTCGGCAAATGGAAGAGACTTCTCCCAATTCTTTCTGAATGAGATAACACAAGCTCTGAGCATGTCTTCAAGAATTTGGTTAACCCTTTCGACTTGACCGCTAGACTGAGGATGGAAAGCCGTACTAAAGGAGAGATGAGTTCCCATAGCATTCTGAAAGCTTCCCCAAAATCTAGAGGTAAAAAGGCTACCGCGATCAGAATTGATTTCCAAAGGAACACCATGAAGGGATACAATTCTAGAGATGTACAAGTCTGCTAACTGGCTAGCAGCTATAGACTCGCGATCCGGAAGGAAGTGAGCAACTTTGGAAAGCCTATCTATGACAACGAAGATGGCATTGTTTCCTTTCTGGGTTCTTGGAAAGCCGGTGATGAAGTCCATACCGACTTTGTCCCATTTCCACTCGGGAATAGACAAAGGTTGAAGTGTACCAGCAGGTCTTTGATGTTCTGCCTTAATGCGACGACAAACATCACATTCGGCGACAAATTGAGCAATGTCTCTCTTCATCCTAGTCCACCAAAATCTCTGGCGTAGATCTCGGTACATTTTTGTGCTACCGGGATGAATTGAGAGGGGTGTGTCATGGGATTCCTTGAGGATGAGTTGCCTTAGTTCCTTATTCTTAGGTACTACCAAACGATTTTCAAAGAATACCGTTCCTTTGCTATCTGTGGAGAAACATTTAGCAACTCCGCTAGCAATGTTCTCCTTGATCCGGCGAACACCTCATGCACGCCTTTGGGAAACTATGATTTGATCCTCAAGAGTTGGTTTCGCCACCAAGGTAGAAAGATAGCCATGAGGAACAATATCAAGATTGAGCTTGCGAAAGTCCTCATGAAGAAGTGGTTGATACTGTTGTAACATGAGGTTGTTACAATACGACTTACGACTTAGTGCATCAGCCATGACATTGGCCTTGCCTGGGGTGTAAGAAATTACTACGTCGTAATCTTTTATCAACTCAATCCAGCGTCTTTGCCTGAGATTAAGATCTGGCTGGGTGAAAATTCATTTGAGGCTTTGGTGGTCGGAATAAATCTCGCAACGGTTACCAAGGAGGTAATGTCGCCAAGTTGTTAGGGCATGAACTACGACAGCGAGTTCAAGGTCATGGGTAGGATAGTTCTCTTCATGTGGCCGCAGTTGGCGTGAAGCATAAGCTACCACATGTCGATCTTGCAGAAGTATGCATCCCAACCCTTGCCGTGATGCATCACAATAGATCTCGAAATCCTTTTTGGTGTCTGGAGGTGCAAATACGGGTGCAGAAGTCAATCTTCTTTTTAGCTCTTGAAAGCTTTCCTCGCACTTGGGAGTCCATAGGAATTTCCTATCTTTCTTGAGGAGTTCAGTTAGAGGCTTTGCAACTTTAGAAAAGTTCTCGACGAAGCGACGGAAATAGCTGGCTAGGCCAAGAAAACTGCTAGCTTGCTTAACCGATTCAGGTGGAGTCCAGTCAAGGACGGCCTGAACTCTCTCGGGATTCACAGCAATGCCTTTTGCAGAAATCACGTGGCCTAAGTAGGTCACTTCTGGTAGCCAAAATTCACACTTGGAGAATTTAGCATACAGGCGATGCTCTCTAAGTTTCATCAATACCAGCCTTAGGTGTTCGGCATGTTCTTCTTCGTTCTTCGAGTATATAAGGATGTCATCGAGGTAAACCACGACGAACTGGTCCAAATACTCCATGAAGATCGAATTCATCATGCGTGAGAAAGTGGCGGGGGCATTGGTTAAACCAAAGGACATGACGGTGTACTCGTAAAGACCATAACGAGTAGTAAAAGCCGTTTTGGGAATGTCCTCGTTTCGGATCTTGATTTGATGATAACCTAATCTCAAATCCATCTTTGAGAAGACAGAGGATCCTGCAAGTTGATCATAAAGATCATCGATCCTGGGCAGTGGGTACTTGTTCTTTATCGTCGCTAAATTTAGCGGGCGATAGTCTACGCACATCCTTTCTGTTCCATCTTTCTTCGTTACGAACAGAACGGGGCAACCCCATGGCGATGAGCTAGGGCGGATGAAGCCTTTCTCCAACAAAGCTTCCAGTTGGGTTTTAAGCTCAGCTAACTCACGTGGGGCCATTTTGTACGGGCGTCTAGAAATTGGTGCGGTTCCTGGGGCAAGATCCACTATAAACTCTACACATCTGTCGGGTGGCATACCCGGCAGCTCTTCAGGAAAGACATCCGGGAAGTCACGAACCACCGGAATATCTTCAAGTTCGGGAAGGGGAAGTACATTTAAGGAATGCACTTGGGTTCTTGTTCTGGGTGAGGTATAGTTGACGGTTTGGCCTGAAGGGTGGGTGAGTTTCACGGATTTGCCTCTGCAATCCAGGTAGGCATTCTGTCTCGATAGCCAATCCATGCCAAGGATGACATCAATGTCTGAAGACTTGAGGGCTATAAGTGAAGCAAGGAATACTAAACCCTCAATTGCAATCTGATTACCATGGCTTACTCTATTAGTTTGCCATCTTGACCCTGGAGTTTGAATAATCATTGGGGTGGACAATTCAACAAAAGATAACTCATGAAGAAGTGCATAACTTTCCGACATGAATGAATGAGATGCTCCTGGGTCGAAAAGAACGGAAGTAGGAACAAAATTGACTGGGAGCGTACCAAGAATGACGTCAGTGGTGTCGTCAGTCTCTTCGGCGGCAATCTGGTTCACACGTCCACGAGTGGCGGAAGGAGCGGGTTTGGCGGTGTAGACCTTCTGGGGTGGATTTCCACGACCATTGTTGCTGTTGTTGCCTCCGGCACGTGGTGGAGCATTCTGATGCTGGAGCTGGTTCTGGGGACACTCACGAGAATAGTGGCCTGCCTGACCACACTTGTAACAGGCTCCGAAAACAGTGCGTGGAGCTGGGTTGTTTGGTGGAGCTGGGTGGAACTGGGTGGGTGGACGAGGCGCCACATAGGATGGCCTCGGTGGGTTGTTCTGGCGGAACATGCTGTTTGGGATCCAGATCTTGCGCTTCTGGGAGCTAGAACTGGATGAACCATCATCTCTGGGGTGTTTGCGGAAATCGTTGGGGGTGTTCATGTCCTCTGCTTTGATGGCCTTGTTGACAAGGACCTGGAATGTGGCAAAGTCATGAAGATTGAGCTCACGACGAAGTCCAGTGTTGAGGCCACGACGGAACCTCTCTTGTTTCTTAGAGTCGGTGGAGACTTCTTTGGTAGCATAACGAGCCAGTCGGTTGAACTCACGACTAAACTCATCAACGGTCCTTCTGCCTTGAGTGAGGTTGCAGAACTCCTCACGCTTGCGGTCCATAAGACCTTTGGGAATGTGGTGCTCGCGGAAGGACGTGCAGAATTCCTCCCAAGATGCAGGTGGTCCATCGGGACGCATATTCAGAAAGTTCTCCCACCAAGAACTAGCTGCACCTTCGAGGTGATAGGTGGCATAGCTGACCTTGTCACCAGTTGCAACACGGCCTTCTTGGAGCTTCCTCTCGATGCTGCGAAGCCAGTCATCGGCGTCAAGGGGCTCGGTGGAGTAACTAAAAACTGGGGGATGAAGTCGGATGAAGTCGTTCAGGGACACCAACTCATTGCGCTGCTGAGTGGTGTTGCGAGCAATGACTTCCAACAGATGGTGAGAGTCACGGCGGTTCCTCTCGACCTCCATCAGAACTTGTGCCATCGTGGGTTGGGGTGGAAGGTTGCCTTCCTCCTGGTCATTCCCACGACCTTGGTTACGACCAACCTGGCCACGGGTTCCTTGAGACATCCTGAAGGTGAAAAACTAAAGCCAAACAGAGTTGATTTGAAGAGTCTAAACAAGGTATTGAAGTACTGGAAGGATTATAGAGCAAAGGAAGTAATCATCTTGACAACATGGTGATAGAGCATACAAGCCATATATTCACAAGCTTTCATACAAACCATACATCGTTTTAGTACAAGCACCAAGCTAATGCAAACGTGATGAAGATGATACATCCTTCAGAGGCACTCTGACTTCCTATACATTATTTATCTAAGCCTCTGTAACTTAGACCCTTGCGTACAATATACTATGATACTACTACATCATCACTAAATAAGACCACAGGCGGTCTCACTCATCTCCATCTCCATAGTAGTCCTCATAAATGTTACCCGCGTATCCCGGTAGCTGGAGGTGACCATCGGAAAACATGGAGGTTTGTGCACCCTGATATCCATTTGGGCAAGGATGGGGCCTAGGTCCAGCGTAGGGTGGAAGCAAAGGACCACGGGGTGGAAAAATGCCTCCAATCTCGGGCCAAGCAACTCGAGAAGGCATCTGAGTCCTCACTGGGTAGATCACATCAAACTCAACTGATCCAACGGTCACAAAGGGATCCAAAAGTGTCAGTGCTCGATAAAAACGAACACGGGTGGCGTGGAGCTCAAAACGGAGAGCGCGTGCATCACGATCTCTGTCACTAGCAAACCTAGCAGTCACCTGAAGTGTTGGATCCTCTGCAGAGTGATCTGAGTAGAGTCCGGTGTAATATCCCTCTTCTCCTGGAAGTGCAGCAGGGATATAGCGGAAAGAAGTCTCTCTCAGCAAAGTGTGCTCCTCTCCAGTAGTGTCATACATGAGTATGCAGCATCCTGCACAGCCATGTTCTCGGTAACGCCAATGCCATGTCCAAAGTGGATAGGCTGGGTGACTCCAACGTGGTGCGGATAGATCCGGACAATGCAGTGGAACTGTGTCTGGTTGAAGTCGTGAAACTGCTCCTCAACGGTGTACTCAGGGTACCACCGATATCCCACATAGGACATCATCTCGATCAACGTGGCAGGATGGACACGCACACCGAGGCACCTGGTCAAACGAACAATCTGCCGAGGGGGAAGATCTGCCATCTGAAACAGAAAGGAGTTTGCAAATGCATCAGATTATGAGATAAACCTGGAATGACTCGGACAGCATAACGGTTGTAATTGCAAGAAAAAGACAATTTCTTACAATATGGAAACAACACTTACATACGATGTAATAAAACAGGGAGCATAATCATTCTAACAAACCGATCACAACTTTCCTACGGCTATGAGGAAACAAACAACGAGATGTTCTAATCAGACAGAGGAGCGCCTAGTCCTATCTTCCCGTAGAATAAGATGAGGGTGACTCAGAACTCAGAACGAAGGGTTAACGAGAAAAAAGAAGCCTTACGTTGTTCCCTTATATACCCAGAGTAACTATATAACTATAGAAGGCTAGACTCGACTTCGGCCAAGGCTACTAGTCCTACAGTCAGTCCTGCTCTGATACCAAGTCTGTCGGGACCCGGGGTTAGCGTATGCAAGTACAGTTAAGACATAGTCATATGGAGAGCCGAGAACCGCACCCACTTGTCTAAGCAGACAAGGCCAAGCACTGAACATTCTCGGAAAGCATCGTACGTGAGGGGCATCCCATCCAGGCCGGATGATCAACTGAGATGGGTCCTCATCGTCCGCACACAAGTCAAATGATATGGGTAATGAACTCCCATATTCAAAGACAAGTCGCCTCAACCATACTACCGACTATCTCAAAACTCTTACATAGACTTACTTCAGCCCGATCACTTAGACGGGGTCTAGGGCGGGCTCGATCATACCGCAAAGTGTGCACGAGACGGAGTCTCGAGCAATCGCATCGCGATGCCCCAAGTTGCGCACATCTAAGGGCCACTTGGTGTATGAAAGACCGCCAGCCAGAACACAACTAAGGTCTCGAAAACCCATACAAAGACATACATGTTATAAACATACACGCAGCACACATGCCTTGTATGAACAGCAGGTACCATTGCAATTCTCTACAAAGTGTACATTTTATTTATAACTCTTATAGAGTACAAACAGAGATCACATACATGTGATCCAACATTACAACATAGGCGGAAGCAAATTATGTCTGAGTACAGACAAGTTTAACAAATGGCTTAAGAAGCCTTATTTAAACACAAAGCCCTCCACGAGGGAACCAGTCGTCTGACTGGGACTAGACTAGTTGTCTTCAGTCGTCCAGCTCGATGAAGAAACCACCTTCGGGGTCAGTGGCATCATCTAAAACATAGATTAAGCAAACGTGAGTACAAAGTCGTACTCAGCAAGACTTACATAGGAGCTATACTACTCATGCATATGTATCAAGGTAAAGGGAGGTGGGGTTCATTTGCAGAAGTGCCAGCTTTGACTTGGCTAATCCTGAACTACGAATACCAGACTTTGAGGTAAGAAGCGTACACGAGTCCACTACTTTCTCCAACCAATACACCACTATGGTGCCTTCCTCGACTTCCCCACGAGGAAGCACGCCATAGCACTCACACTTATCTTGGTGTGTTTTAGAAGTATCCGGTTCAAGTTATCTAATAATCAAGCTAAGCTTTCCATGCAGTGACTGGGTTAATTAACCCGTGGGTTAAATTAATCCAGTGGCTTAATTAAGCCACTGGGCCCACTGGTCAGTGACCCAGGGGGTCATTAGCCGAGTGCTTAGGGGCTAATCCACCGGCGGCTAAACGCCGGCGACTGGAGTCGCGGCGGCGCTGCACGGGATCACTATTCCGGCCGTCATTTGGAGCGCGAAGACCACCATCTTGAAGCTCTTACTCGCGCGCGTCGAACGGGACCAAAACCAAGCACTGGGGTGCACCGTACGCTCGCCGGCGTCAACTTTTGCGGCGACCTAACTACGGCCGTGATCGAGATTCCGTTCCAGGGCACGACTTGATGCGGGGCTAGGCTGGTTCGACGAGGAAGAGCACGGGGAACACGTTGGACAGCATGGCAGGCTCGATTACTTAACGGGTTGACTTCGCCATGGATCCCGGTGGCGTGGAGCTTCGGCTCTCATGGCGGTCACGGCTACAGGAAGTAATCCAGGGGAAGAAGAGAGGGGTTTCGAACCCGAGCTCACCAGGAACTCAGTAGAGGTGGTGGCGAGGGCTGGGGTGGCTCAACGGCGGCGGAATTGACGAAGTCCTCCACGGCGGCCGGCGGGAACTCGAGGAAGAATCTGGCGTCTACGTGGGCTCCGGGCTCGATTCCTTCTGCAAGTCGGTGAAGACGACGACGACGAAGCGCTTGGACACAGTCTTAGGGCTTTTAGGCGTCAAAGGCCACGCGGGTTCTCGACGGCGCTCCGGCGTGTTCCTCGGGCGGCGATGAAACGGGCGAGAGAGGAAGGGGAGGTGTTCCTGTAGGGGCGGGAACGAAGCAGGGCGGCTCCAGGATGCGTCTGGACGAAGAGATAAGCTCGGGGGGGCCTGGACGCTCGAAGGCGTCGCGGTGGCGTCCACGGCGTCGGCGCCTCTCCATCGAGCTGCTTCGCAGCACGGGGTGGAAGACGACAAGGGGTTTCGCGGGCTGGGCTGCGGGAGAGGTGAGTTGGGCCGGGGTGGCCCAGGTAAGCGGGCCACTTTCCTGTTTTCTTTTTCTTTCTGTTTTCTCTTCTGACATTTGTTCTGTTTAGCTAAAATAAATAGCTAAACATTTTATTAAATGCTGAAAACTTTTATGTGGCCTCATAATAATATAGACTAGACACTCATAAACTTTCAACACTTTGAAAATTCAAATAATTTGAATCTTAAATCAAATAGGGGTATTTCTTTAATTCCAAGGCACTGTTTGATTATTTGAAAAATCTATGAGCATGGGATGGGTCCCACATCACTTGATATGTGATCACACTCATTTATAAGACTTTTCAAAAATCTAACATGAATTTTTGGAGAAGATTTTTATCTGGCCTTTTTGAATTAATTCATCTGGGGGGTGTTCCTTCTCCCATTTGGATTTTGAAGTTGATTTCCTTTGAAAATTTGACATGATGCAAGGTTACTTGATCCTAGCACATTACCTAATAGAGGGTTCTGACACTAACCTATTAACTCAGTGCACCCCAGTGCCAGTTTCTGTTTTCTGTTGTTTTTGTATTTCAGTTTTTCCATTACTTAAAGTGTCCAAAAAATTCCGGAAAAAATATATAAAAAAATCAGCGTTCCAGAAGCTTCCTTACGCCCGAAGGAGAGCCAGAGGGCCACCACCAGGGGCCCAGGCGCCCTGGTGGTGCGGCCAGGGGCCCACCCGCGCTGGGAGGCCGCCTAGGCACCCTGGGCACCGCCTCGGACTCCCCTTTGGCTCCTATTTATTCTCCCGTCGCGGAAACCCAGATTCCAGACCCCTTTTCTCTAGAAGAAATTCCGATCTCCGTCGCCATCGCCGACAAGCTTCGGGGGACCAGAATTCCTGTGCCAGCACCCTGCCGGGACGGGGAAGTGCCCCCGGATTCATCTCCATCGCCGTTGCTTCCCTCCTCCATGAAGCGGGAGTAGTTCCTCCTCGGGGCTAAGGTTTCTACCAGTAGCTATGTGTTATTCTCTCTCTCCCATGATGTGATCTTCGTTGTGATCATAGGCTATGTTAATCTAGGGTGATCCCATGATATTTCCCCTTCCTCTATGTATTGGTTTGATGTACTCAATTGATCTTATCTAGTATGATCCCCGAGACCAAGGTGACAGCGGTCTATTGGACATGGGTTAGAAGAATATTATCATGAGTGATTTCCTCTTTTGTGTGTTGATTGAAGATTGAGAGTCTCTTGGTGCTTGTCTTTGACTATCCTTGAGATATGTTGTGGTGATTGTGGTACTCTCTTTGGATGGCCGCGGTGACATTGGGAAATCCATAGATTGAGAACTACAAACTTTGAGGTGTGCTTTTGTAGCCCTACATAATTCTCATCCTCTCTTGACCACGAAGGAATGACCTCCGAGTGCATCTCCATTGCATGTTTTATGGGAAATATCATGTGATTAGACTATGTTAATGTTGTTGGGAGTTGCCACTAGTGAAAGTATGAAGCCTAGGCCTTGTTTCCACCATTGCAATACCGTTTGTGCTCACGTTTACCACTTGTTTCTTTGCTGCACTTTTTATTACAGATTTATATTACTTCGCTTTACCACACCTATCACCCATATTTTACCATCTCTTCGCCGAACTAGTGCACCTATACAACTCCTAGTTGTATTAGGTGTGTTGGGGACACAAGAGACTTCTTGTATCTTAATTGCAGGGTTGCTTGAGAGAGACCATCTTCAACCTCTACTTCCCTGTGTTCGATAAACCTTAGGTCATCCACTTGAGGGAAATTGCTGATGTCCTACAAACCTCTGCGCTTGGAGGCCCAACATAGTCTACAAGAATAGAAGCGTGCGTAGACATCAACATCCCCTAGTCTCATGTTTCTGTCACTCAAGCTAGACATCAAGGGGCTGAACCCACAATCGAGCATAACGCTCTCTCTTTGAGTAGCAAATAAAATAATTGGCCAAAGCAAATACCGCAACGGAGAACATGCAAGAATTTACTCAGGAACAAAATATAAAAGAGAAGAACCAAATATATTACTCATCACAATCTGAATATAGTCTCATAATCCATCAGATCCCAACAAACTCAGCATAGCAACAGCATAAATTACATAGATGCCTCGATCATGTGAGGCAGCTCACGAGGACTCGAAAGTGGAAGCACAAAGAGGGGAGAGATTCATCACATAGCTACTGGTCACGGACCCATGGTCCAAGGGGGACTACTCACGGTACATACGGGAGGCGTCCATGGCTATGGATGGTCTCCCGGAGGGGGTTCCTCCTTCCGGCAGGGTGCCGAGGCAGCTTCTCCAGGCAGCCCCGATCTTGACACGGCGGCGGCGGCGGTACAGAGGGGAGTTCGCGAGAAAGAGATCGATATTAGGGGTTTCCACCCCGAGGGGTAAATATAGGCGAAGGGGGGCATCGAGGGGACCCACGAGGCAGTCAAGAGGGTCCCTGGCGCGGCCCAGGGTGGGGCCGCGCCAGCTACCCTCCTGGCTGCCTGGTGGTGGCCCCCCTTCCCTCTCTTGGTGATTCCGGAAGCTTCTGTTGCGCTAATTTATTTTTATATTTTCCCGGAATTTTTGGAGCACTTTTAATGGCCGGAAAACCTGAAATACAAAAACAGCAGAAAACAGAAACTGGCAACTGGGTGCACTGAGCTAATAGGTTAGTCCAAATAGGTTCAAAAGTGTATGAAAGTTCAAGCAAAACATGGCAAAGTCACACAAAACATGCATGGAGCAAGCAGAAATTATAGATACGTTTGAGACGTATCAGCTGTCGCCATTGGGATCGCCGGTTTCAGACTATTATAGGTGCATACAACCGCAGATAAGATCTAGAACAACAATTATAATCATGCAACCATAACGTGCTCAGATCTGAGATCATGCTACTCGTGCACTAGTAACAATCATTAAGAACAAAAAATTGCAGCAACAATAATTCATAAACCTCTGAGGACTGAACAAGGTAACAATTCATCGGATCCCAACAAACACAACACCAATTACATCATATGGATCTCAATCATGTAGGGCAGCTCATGAGAACATTGTATTGAAGATCTAGGGGGAGAGAATACCACATAGCTACTGCCAAGAACCCGTAGTCCAAGGAGGAACTACTTAAGAAGCATCATGGGGGAAGGAGAGTCGATGAAGATGGCCCCGGGGGCCAAGGCCCTCCCTGGCAGGGTGCCGGAGCAGGATCCTGGTGACCCCCGAAGCTAGTTTTTGATGGCGGCGGAGATCGGAATCGCTTCTGGAAAAATTAATTCTATATTAGGGGTTTCCTCCTCGAGGGTAAAAATAGGGGCCAAAGGGGGCACCGAGAGGGGCCACTAGGCAGCCAGGAGGGTGCCTGGCACGGCCTAGGGCTGGGCCGCGCCATGGACCCTTCTGGAGTCCTGGTGGTGTCCCTCCCTTCCTTCCTTGGTGTTTTCGGAGGCTTCCGGGACGCTGATTTTTTATATAATTTTTCCGGAATTTTTGGAGCACTTTTAATGGCCAGAAAACCTGAAATACAAAAACAGCAGAAAACAGGAACTGGCAACTGGGTGCACCGAGTTAATAGGTTAGTCCAAATATGCTCAAAAGTGTATGAAAGTTCAAGAAAAACATGGCAAAGTCACACAAAACATGCATGGCACAAGCAGAAATTACAGATATGTTTGGGACGTATCACCGTGCCGGAGGGAGGATTGACCTCCGGGAGCTTCTCCACCACCATGAGCGCTTCCCAAATGAGCCGTGAGTAGTCCCCCTTGGACCATGGGTCCGTGATCAGTAGCTATGTGATGTCTTCTCTCCAATCTTTTTGCTTCAATTCTTAGCCCTTGTGAGCTCCCCTACATGATCAAGGCATATATGTAATTTTCCAGCTGTTGCTATGATGAGTTTGCTGGGATCCGATGGATTATGAGATTATGTTCAGATTGTGATGAGTTATATATTTCGTTCTCCTTTTATATTTTGTTCTTGATTAATTCTTGCATGTTCTCTGTTGCTTTTTATTACTTTGGCCAAGTAGTAGATAGTGACTCCAAGAGGGAGCGTTTATGCTTGATTATAGGTTCATGCCCCCTGATGTCTCCGATGTCTAGTTTGAGTGACAGAAACATGAGACTAGGGGATGTGATGTTGCCACCAGGAATAAAACAACGGTGCTTGTAACCGCGGTTGCAAGGATTGTTTACCTTACGCAAAGTTTGTTAATGCAGTTGTCTGTTGCTTTGGGTTTACACTTTGGATGGGGCTCGCAACTTAATACCAGCGAGATGTTCTGGATAGATATCTCAAGGTGGATGATTAGTGAGTAGATGCTGATGGATAAACTGTCTACTTGTCTTGGTGTACTGCCCATACTTTTGAGCCTCTAACTTTCTTTGAAGCAAAATTAGCATTGCGGTGCGTTTATAATTCTGTCAATTGCCCAGCTGTAATTTGTTTACCCGGCTTAATTATTTTATTGTATTTTGGGAGACAGATATCACTAGTGAACATCATGGGACCCCGGTCCATATTTCCACCATTGTTTACACCTCCACGTTTTGCTGCTTTATTTCTTTTTAGTTGCAATCATTGTCACTATTTTCCACCGTGTGTTTGATCCTTTTAAAACGACAAGGCCGGAGAGATTGACAACCTATCTGAACTCATTGGGAGCAAATTTATTTGTTGTGTGTGCAGGTCCAGGTCAAGTAAGCATCCCTTGGTTGTAAAATGGTGCCATTCTTTCCTTGCCACCTTCTTGTCGATCCTTGGAGTCCTACTGGTCCGACAATCTTGGTATCTTCACCGAGGGGAATTTGTCGCTATCTACATCATAACCTTCCACTTGGGGTAACCTACGAGGAGGTGTTAGCTACACCCATCAAGCGAATTTCTGGCGCCGTTGCCGGGGACTCCAATCTTCAAGATAAGGGAGCTGCACACTATCTTTTACATTTACTTTTTAGTCTTGTTACTTTACTTTCTAGTTTTTTTATTTAGAGTCTTATATTAAAAACCAAAAAATAGTTGCTACCTTTTGTCTTTGTCTTTGTCTGCCTGCTGATGCTATCTTTACCATGGGTGTGGAACCACCCAAATATTGTAGGATGGACATGTTTCACTTGGATCATCTTCGATCAATTTTTGCTCACGCTAAAAACCCCACTGACTTGGTTGAGGGAGAATCAATGGATGAGCATGCTCATTATACGCAACACCGCTTATTTCAGAAAGGGAAACACTTATTGGATGAAATACATACTTCTTATTGCTATGCTGAATCTTTGTGCTATATTTATGATTTTACTTGCTGCTCTAAAAAAGATCGTAAACACATTCCTTTCCAATGTGGTTTTAATGACAATGAGATCTTATCCTCTTATGCTAAATGTGTTTATGATTACTTTCATGTTGAAAAGATTGAAGATTTTGTTGCTTTTAAGGGTGCTTATGAGATTGCTTCTTTGATTGAAAAGTATTACGATACTATTCACAAATCTGAAAACTTTGCAACCCTTGCTTATTGCCTTGAGAATTATATTTGCAATCATTATATTGAGGATTTTAAAAACAAAATGTTTGCTTCCCAAGAAGAGGCTAATGATTGCTATGATGAGGAATCCTATTATTCCAAGGACTCACTTGATACATCCCTTTCTGAAGATTTTGATACTTGCTTTGTTGATGGCCATGATGCCAATATGGATTAAGCAACCCTTGGTTGTAAAACGTTGCCATTGTTTCCTTGCCACCTTCTTGTCGATCCTTGGAGTCCTACTGGTCTGACAACCTTGGTATCTTCACCGAGGGAAATTTGCTGCTATCTACATCATAACCTTCCACTTGGGGTAACCTACGAGGAGGTGTTATATACACCCATCACCACCGCCACCACCGCCCTTTGCCGGCCGCCACCGCATATTGCTTGCCTGCGCCATCAACACACCCCGCGGCCGCGCCCCGCTCTCCTGCGCCCCGCTCGGCCTGGGCACGACCTCCGCGCTCCCTATGGCGCCACGACGCCCCACCGTGCTCTCGACGGCCGCCGCGCACGCGTCCGTGGTGGGAGAAGCTGGGGAGGGTGGGAAGGAGGCCAGCGGCTAGGAGGCAGTCCCCGGCGAGGCGTGGGCGGGCAGGGGAGGCTCGCCGGCGACGGTTGCCGACACAAGCGCTCTCTGGACATGAACAGGACCTGGTCGCTTTTTCATGTTTTCCAAGGAATTTTTTGTAAAATTTAAATATGACAAGTGGGTCCTATCTTTCATAGTCGCGATCAAAATATTGGTAAGACATTCATCTGGTTATTTTAAAATGATTGCCTCTGATGTGGTGGGTATCAACGAAAATTTTAAAAGTGGTGGATTTTTGGAATGACGTCCTGAATTTTGATAGTTCTATGCTATATACTCTGACTTCATATTATACTTATAACCTTTTATCTTGACAATCATTGTTTGATTATCATAGTTCATCAGGATAGCGGGTATTGGTTTTTCAACCATAGGTAAGTCCATCAAGAGATCACGAAACTGTTGGGAAACGTAGTAGAAAACAAAAAAATTCGTGCCTACGAAGCAAGAACCCAAGATCATCCAAGAAGATGTCATACAAGGTTTAGGTCAAAGCTCACCAACGGATGTAGCGGAAGAAGAGTTGGTGATGCTCGTTGAAGTAGATCTCGCGAATCATCCCACGAACAATCCCTCGATCCGTCCCACGAACAAGTCCCTCGATCAAGTCCTCCTCCGAAGAAGAAGCTCCTCGAAGAAGGATCAAAGTTATGATCCCTATACCGGTATCCACACGCCTGGCACAGCAATCCGGCAGCGCTCCATCGTCCAGAGAAGAACGCCTCCGAGAAAACTAGAGGAAGAAAACCCTAGCAGATTCCGATCTAGAACGGGGTCTAAACCGGGGTTTATGGTGGAGCAACTAGCAGCCTTGGGGTCAAGGGGGGCACAGGGGATTGTGGGGTGCGCCTCCCCCCTGGCTCACCTTTTATAGGTGGCCAAGCCCCCTGGTGCACCTCCCCTAAGGGAGGAGTCCTACATGGACTCAACTTCCCTTAAGAGGAGTCCTCCTACTCCAAGGAGGATTGCAATCCTACTTGGAGTAGGATCCCCCCCCTCTTGGTGCGCCCCCACCTCCTGACCGGCCAGGGACAGCCCAGGTGGCTTGCCCCCCTAGCTACGGGGTGGGCGCAGTAGGTGGTACTGCCCGGAACCTTCCGGAACCTTCCATGACCTTCCGGAAGCTTTCGGGACCTTCCGGAATGGTTTAAGGACATTCCGGAACCTTTTGGAACACTTCAAATACCTTCCGGGGCCGTTAATGGACGTTCCGGAACTATCTGGATAGGTTTCGGGGCGATCCGGATTATGGTCTAGCTAGCCCGGTGGCCTGCGTCAGTTCGTCGGTCATTTTCGGGACGTCCACCGATAATCCGGAAACTATTCCAGTTTAACTTGGACTTCCACAGTACCTTTCTCATATGTTCTAAAACCACCTAGGACTATTCCAGAGTGTTTTAGACATATTCATTTTGCTCCGAACAATTCACTTGCTTCCACAAAACCTTCAACCATCCTAGTATTCTAACAGATTTACTGTACGTTAAGTGTGTGACCCAATAGGTTTGGTACTATGTGGACATGACTCAGAACATCTTTCGGACTCATAGTCATTAGTCAATAATCAACAGCGGAGCCATGGACACCCATGTTGACTCCCACACATACACGAAGAAACTTCGAGTGAACCTTTATGTTATTCATACACCATTCCTTTTGCTTCGCGATATATGACAAAGTTTAGAGGAGAGAAGTTTGGCACCTATGTGAAACAACTTCTTGAACACAAGCCATCAGTTATCCTCATTGCTCGTTTGTCTCTATTCCTCATTTTTTATTCCGGTATCCCCGTGACTAAATCACAAAGCGTTTGGCCAGACTATAATGGATACCGTTATACCGAGTGGGCCCAAAGTCAATATCTCTTCATCGTGAAGGAGCAAATCCCATTCTTGAACTATCGCTGTTACTAGACACACTATCCAACATACCCAAAACTTATTTTACTACTTCCCAGTCACGGGAAGATTCATCTAAGAACCAAAGCATATCTTCCTGTGTGAAGCAACCCGATATTCTCATGGTCTAAGGAATTACGCATATGATAACAAATCATGATAGACTTATAACGTAGTTACGATGTGATATCTAAGTATATCATTTATAATACTGGGGTCGGTTCAACATCATCGTTCTTCTAACAACATTCTCTCATTGCTACCGACATCCATGTTGCAAGAACAATGTCCATGATTAAGAAAACATAATCATCAGTTAGCACATGAGCTGGTCTTAGAGGATAAACCAGGAACTCTTGTTGTTTACATTTCCACACATGCATATGCGTTTTCTTCTTAATCTCACAGTCATGGTCATGGCAATTATAGCACAGAAATATAAAAATTAATTATGAACTTGAATATAAATAATAACACCCTTTATTATTGCCTCTAGGGCATCTATCCAACAGTCTCCCACTTGCACTAGATACAATAAGACTAGTTTCATAAGTTCTCGCACACCAATGGCTATCCGGTGCTGCTCATGCTTTGCTCGTGAAAGAGGCTTCGTCATCGTGTATGACACGTTCAGATCCATGTGAATCTTGCATACTTTCACATATCCTTTGTCAACGAACTCTCGAATTTTGTGATAACGACGTTCAATGTGCTTGGACTTCTGGTGGGACCTTGGTTGTCTAGCTTGCGCCACGGCTCCACTATTGTCACAGTAGATCTCCATGGGATCTTCAGCACTAGGAACCACACCGAGCTCAGTGATGAGCTTCTTAATCCAATATCCCTCCTTCATAGCTTCCGAAGCTGCGATCTATTCCGCCTCCGTTGTAGAATCTGCGACCGTATTCTTCTTAGAACTTTTCCAGCTCACGGCACCCCCGTTGAGTGTGAAAACATATCCTGATTGAGATTTGAAGTCATTTGGGTCTGTCATGAAGCTTGAATCTGTGTAACCCTTTACAACAAGTTCTTCATCACCTCCGAACACCAAAATATGGAACGGTGTGCATTACCTAGGTTGCTCTGGTATTTACTACAGATACTCAGAGCATAGGAAATATCTGGTATTGTACATATCATGGCATACATAACAAATCCTATTGCCGAAGCATATGGAACGGTGCTCATCTCTACCTGCTCATCAGCATTCTTAGGACACTGACTCTTACAGAGTACCACACCATGTGACATTGGGAGTAGTCCTTTCTTCGAATTCTCCATTCTGAACCTCTTCAGAACCTTGTCAATATACGTGCTCTGGCTTATCCTTATCAGGCGTCGGGATCTATCTCTATAGATCTTGATGCCCAATATGTAGGCAGCTTCGCCTAAGTCTTTCATCGAAAAACTACTTTTCAATGACTCCTTTATAGTGTTAAGAAATTCTTTATCATTTCTAATCAACAATATGTCGTCTACATATAGTATTAGAAAATATATTGCGCTCCCACTTACTTTCTTGTAAACACAAGCTTCTTCGCCATTCTGGATGAAGCCAAAACTTTTGACCACTTCATCAAAGCGAAGATTCCAACTACGTGATGCTTGCTTTAGTCCATAAATGGACCTTTTAAGCTTGCACACCTTTCCAGCATCCTCGGGCGCGACAAAACCCTCAGGTTGTATCATATATACATTCTCCTCGAGATTTCCGTTAAGGAAAGCAGTTTTGACGTCCATCTGCCATATCTCATAATCGAAATACGCAGGAATTGCTAGTAAAATCTACACAGATTTAAGCATTGCTACTAGCAAGAAAGTCTCGTCGTAGTCAACTCCTTGTACTTGTCGGAACCCTTTCGCAACAAGCCTAGCTTTATGGATAGTGATGTTACCATCCGCATATGTCTTTCTTTTGAAAATCCATTTACATTCAATTGGTTTCACACCCTCTAGAGGGATCACCAAGTCCCATACTTAGTTTTCGTACATAGATTCCATTTCGGATTTCATGGCTTGTAGCCATTCAGTGGAGTTGGGGCTCATCATCGCTTCTTTTTAGTTCACAGGCTCATCATCTTCCAAGATGAATACTTCGTTGGCATACCACTCGGGTAGCTGACGCACTCTGCTTGATCTCCTTGGTTCAGTCACCATCTTCTCAGAAGTTCCTGTATCATTTGCAGGAGCTACCGGTTCCTTTATCGGAATGACTGCCGGAACAATTTTATTATTTTAAATCCTTGGTTCCGAAGGTTCGCTAACCTCATCAAGTTGTACTGTCCTCCCACTCACCTCTTTGCTAAGACACTCTTTCTCAAGAAAAGTTCCTCCTTTAGCAATAAAGACTTTGCCATCGGAGGGGTGGTAGAAGGAATAGCCTACGGTGTCTTTGGCATAACCTACAAAGTAGCACTTGTCTGCTTCAGGGTCGAGTTTGTTCGGCTGTAAACGTTTTACATAAGCATCACAACCCCAAATTTTCAGGAACGATATATTGGGTTTGTTCCCATTCCACAACTCGTATGGTGTCGTTTCCACAGACTTTGAGGGCGCCCTACTTAAAGTAAAAGCAGCAGTCTCTAACGCATAACCCCAAAAATATAGTGGCAGATCAGTTAATGACATCATGGACCTCACCATGTCTAACAAAGTTCGGTTATGCCTCTCTGACACTCCATTTCTCTATGGAGTTCCAGGTGGCGTCAGCTATGAAATGATTCCACGCTCCATGAGGTGTTCTCTAAACTCATGACTAAGATATTCACCAACACAATCAGATCGTATAAATTTGATTTTCTTGTCACGATGATTCTCAACTTCGTTTTGAAATTATTTGAACTTTTTGAAAGTTTCGGACTTTTGCTTCATTAATGAAATATAACCATATCTACTCAAATCGTAACTAAAAGTTACGAAGTAGAGATATCCACCGCGCTCCGGTACACTCATCGGTCCACACACATCACTATGTATTATTTCCAATAAGTCTGTTGACCGTTCTACATGACCTATGAACGGCGTCCGAGTCAGTTTGCCCATCAGACAAGCCTCACAATTATCAAATGATTCGAAATCAAAAGATTGCAAAATCCCATCTTTATGAAGTTTCTGCATGCGTTTCTGTCTGATGTGACCTAGACGGCAGTGCCACATGTAAGTGGTATTATCAGTCTTCTTAAGACGCTTAGAGCTAGTGTTTAATATGTCATTACTATAATCAAGATCCAAATAAAACAACACATTCTTAATAGGTGCAAAACCATAGAACATATTCTTTAAGTAAATAGAGAAACCATTGTTCTCAGACTTAAAACTATAATCGTCGCGGATTAAACATGATCCCGACATAATGTTCTTACAAATACCAGGAAAAAACTAAAAATTATCTAATTCTATGGTAAATCCTGAAGGTAGATGTAGAGTGTAGACGCCGATGGCGTTAGCAGAGATCGTAGCTCCATTTCCGACACGCATCGTCACTTCATTCCTTTCCAGCTTCCTTATTCTCCTTAGTCCCTGTAATGAATTACAGATATGTGCAATAGCTCCAGTATCAAATACCCACGACTTAGAGTGAGGGCCGGAAAGAAAGATATCTATGACATATATAACTTTTATACCTTTGCTGGTAAAACCAGGCTTCTTCCTATCTTCCAGATACTTCTTGCAGTTCCTATTCCATTGAACTTTAGCTTTGCAGTAGAAACACTCAGTATCCTTGTTAGGGCCAGTACCAGAGGGTTTCTTGTTCTTGGCGCCAGGCTTGCCGGCGCCCTTCCCCTTGGACTTCCCTTCTTCTTGAAACTGGTGGTCTTGCTAACCGCCAACGTATAGTTGGGGTCAGCCTGCATGGTAGTCTCCGCATTCTTCAGCATTGTAAGCAGTTCATTAAACGGCCTGTCCATCCCGTTCATCCGATAGTTCTGAACAAAGCTCTTAAAGCTCGGCGGGAGTGACATGAGGACGATATCTGTACCCACTTAGTCTGGAATCGGAAATCCCAGTTCAGTCAACCTTTGGCCAAAGCGCATGATCTTTATCATGTGCTCACTCACAGGTGATCCTTCCTTCATTTTGCAATTCCACATAGCATGAGTTACCTCATAACGTTCAGTCCTAGCGTGTTTGGCATACAGAGCATCTTACTCTTGAATAATCAAGTGGGGCATGGTATTTTCAAACCTCCGCTGTAACTCTGATTCCATACACGCAGTCATAAGACATTGAACTGCGGTGCTATCATCAAGCTTGGTCTGATGCACATTCTTCTCAACAACCGTGGCTTCAGGCCCCGGTGCTTCTGGGAGAGGTGTCGTCAGGACATAGTCCTTCTTAGCACTCCTGAGTACAATTCTCAGGGAATGAACCCAGTCCACATAGTTGCTTCCATCAGCTTTAAATTTTTCTTTCTCAATCAATGGACCTAAGTTAACCTGGGGATTGACACGGGCCATTTCAATCTAGAACATAAACACAAGTTTCACTTAGACAATGTTCATGATTAAGTTGCAGTAATTAATCATACTATTAATTTTAATAAGTGGTCCCACTCAGATCAACATCTCTCGTAGTTAATGCTAAGTGATTCAAGATCCAAATTTAGTCGTCCGCCATTGATGTGACATCACTGATGACTTAGACTGAATTGGTAGGCCAACTTGCCAATCACGCAAGGTGATTCTTGTTCATCTTTCAATGGGTGTGTTCCGGTAGCAAAATTTTATCCAAACCGTCAAGACAACCAAGTGTAATGTGTTGTATGTTCTTTTAACACACCCGTCTTTTATGCGTCACATCGTGTGCACCCATGTGACATGACCTGCTCCGATGTGAAACATAGTATAGACGGTGCTACAGTTGGAAGAACACTATCAACTTGATAATGTTTAGCGAGAGATCACCCTAATAAAACACGACTATCGCGCATCAAACAAGGGTGCATCAAAGGGATTAACATCACAGGCAATTCAAAAAATTATGTGACATGGTATAGCCCTTTGTGTCGTGAAGTTTACGTTGCCTTCATGACTCCGTGATTGAAGTCTCCACCCACACCTTTTGTCCTTGGCGCCGGGACCTCCTCACGGCTTCGACATGTGTGTCGGGGTCCACCTTCACATCATTGATCATCACCTCGTCTCCATCTCTAGCCTTGCCTCAAGCTTATAAACAGTTGTGTCATGCAGGCCATAATTAAGTGACAATCATATGACTCCAGTCATCATGTCGTACCACGGCTCGTAGGCCGCGAAAAAATATTACATCATATAGCATATCGTACAAACACATTGCAAATCTCGAAGGCTATACCACATCACATGCACTCTCTGCAAAACGAGTTAGATCGCTATCTACACGGGTTATTGCAAATTTTATCGTGGTTGTTAAGCAGGTTTACATGGAAAACATGAAACCCTAGACAAAACAAAACACGATACTTCTTTTGTTGCTAGTTTAACATACAGGGTGTGTGTAGCAACTAATGCCACAAGCCAAACTTCGTTAAATGCGTGACCCCCGTGTGGATTTGAGTTCATAAAATCCACAAGCCCATTCATGTAAAAATTTCTATAGCAAGACTAAGATGAGATCTAAGGAATTTGATGTAGTCCATGATCAAGGCAACTAGAATAATAAGAGCAACATAGAGGGATCATGTCAAAACTCAAACCTTGTAGCAAAATCACATCATGCCGTCGAGCAAAGAAAAGATCACATGACAGGGAAGCAAACAAGAAAATCAATGCCTCATATCAACATATGATCTACTTAAACATGCATCTAATCAAGGATCTCTCATGATACCAATTTTAGGAAACGTAGTAGAAAACAAAACAAAAATCGTGCCTACGAAGCAAGAACCCAAGATCATCCAAGAAGATGGCATACAAGGTTTAGGTCAAACCTCACCAACGGATGTAGCGGAAGAAGAGTAGGTGATGCTGATACGTCCAAAAAGCATCACTATTTTATATTGTGATTTCACCTTATTCATTGATATATTCCACTTTAAAGTATTGTTCTTATGTTGTTTTGGCTTATTTTACACAGTTTACAACTTTCGGGTGTCGAAGCAGCAGAACCAGAATTCAGCGGTAAAAAGTGGATACCAAGTTGCTGAATCAGATCAAGTCCAAATGCGATGAAATTTTACGGGGATAATTTATATGAAGATTGACTGGGGATCACCGAAGGAGGAGGTGAGGGGACCCACCAGGCACCCAGAAGGGTGCCTGGCGCGGCCCCCCTCCTGGCCGCGCCAGGAACCCTCCTGGGTGCCTGGTCGCCCCCCTCGGTGCCCCCTTTCGCCTATATAACACCCCTGTGGTAGAAACCCTAAAAAGAGAGTCGTTTGCGTGTTTCGCCGCCGCCACGGGGCGGAAACCTACAGAGGAGAAAAGCCATCTCCGGCGGGCAGATTCCGCCGGGGAGATCACCTCCCGGAAGGGGAGATCGTCGCCATCATCATCATCGTCACGGGCATCATCGAGATCATCATCAACATCATCCCCAACATCAGCACCATCTCCATCTCCATCCCATCTCATCTCACAATTGCAACTCGTGTTGTAATCCGTACTATCTATCCTCTCTACTCTGTTGGTGTTGATTACTACTTTGTGGTGAATGCTATTGAGTTTTGTTGGAGAAATATCATTGTGTCCAGATTGTTTACCACCCATCTATCACCTCTGATCATGATCTCTTTTATGTCTTGTGAGTAGTTACTTTAGTTCTTGAGAACATGGGAGAAGTCTAGTTGTTAGTAGTCATATGATGTCGAAGTATTATGTGTTGTTTGATACTTAAGTTGTGTTGTTATTTCTCTAGTGGTGTTATGTGAGTCGAACACATAACACTTCACCTTTCATGGGCCTAGAGGAATACATTGTGCACAAAGGATTCTTATGGAGGGTTGCCGGAGTGACAGAAACCTGAACCCCAGTTCGCAGACTTTCGCACAAGGGAGTTATGGATCCTTGATCGTAATGTTGTGGTTAGGCTTATGCCTTAATTACTACCTTGTATTTGCGGATGCTTGCAAGGTGTGTAATCATAAGAGTACACTTATCTTAGCCTAGAAGGTGTACTAGCATTGATCCACCCACCGACACTTATCAACACGATACATATTACTTGGCGGAGTATGGTGAAAGTGACTTGACTATCTCTCCCGTGTTTTCTCGAGAACGCTTTAGCTTTTATAAGTTCAGTTCCTAGGCTTATCCTTGTGAAAGGATTGGGCCACTTGCTATTCCTCAGTTACCCTGTTTACTTTGCCTGTCTTTTACTTTTCTGTTGCTTAAACCAAAAAACCCTAAATATTTACCTTTGAGTATTTGCAGCCCTTTCCTTATTCAGTGTCACTTATCAACACATTCTGCTCCTCGTGGGATCGATACTCTTTTTTATCGAAAAGCTACAATTGATCCCCTAGAATTGTGGGCTATCAAGAATCTTTTATTGGCGCGGTTAACAGGGAAGGCAACCCAACTAAACCTATTAACTTCTCCGCCATCAACGAGCTTTTCTGGCGCCGTTGCCGGGGAGTGTAGCACTATTGGTAAGTGAAGACGGTAAGGGACCTTTTATTTTCTGTTGTTACTTTCGGTCCTTATGGACTCTTCTGCTGTTGGTTCGTTGCTGGTAAGGAGCCGCCCCACGACTGTGGTGGTCACTCCTACCCCTACTGAAATTGTGCCCTATAAAATACCATCTGGTATTGTTGATTATGTCTTGGCTAATCGTTATACAGGAGAAGGACATCCGGGAGAACAGCTGCTATATTTATCACAATTATGTTCTTTATTTAAGCTTGCAGGTGTGACGATGGAGTTCGTCATGAAGAAACTATTCTCCATATCACTCAAAGATAAAGCTTCAGATTGGTATAAGCTACTCGATAACTCTGATATGCTTGAATGGCCAGAGATTATGTCTCTCTTTTATGCAAAGTTTTATCCTCTTCGTGAAATTCACCAAGACAGGAACTACATCTACAACTTTTGGTCTCGCAACGGAGAGAGCATCGCTCAAGATTGGGGGAGACTGAAGTCCCTGATGCTCAAATGCCCAAACCATGAGCTCCCCAAGGAAACTATACTTACAAATTTTTATGCCAGGCTTTCTCGTCAGGACAAGGAGATGTTGGATGCCTCCTCTAGTGGGGTATTCCAGACCAGAAGTATGGAAGAAAAATGGGATCTTATAGAAAGGATCCAGAAGAACACTGAAGACTGGGAAATTGATAAAGGTATTGAACCCGCTATAAACTATGAGCATGACTACATTGAGAGTTATGTGAAGACTGATTACTTTAATACCTTTTGCTCTAAAATTGGTCTTGATTCCCAGCTAATGGTTGACTTTTGCAAGGACTTTGCTTCTCATATTGATTCTTCCAGGAAGAAGGAGAGTCAACATCATAAACATTTCAAGGAGTCACCAATTGAGATTAATGTTACTGACCCTGTTTTACCTGCAGTTGTGTATGAACAGCCTCCTTATCCCTCCAGGATAAAGGAGCACTCTTTTGTTACAGGTATTCTAAACAAGAATAGAAGGACCACTGACGAACCTGAGGACATGATCAAGGTCCAGCCTCAAGTTGCAATGGTCAAGGATCTGGTAACCAGTGATATTAAAGAATCCACTATCAGTTTTTGTGCTATTGCCACTAACATTTTCACAGCCAGGAACAAAGGCCCAATTTCAGGTACACCAGTTGTATCTGTCAAAATAGGAGATCATAATTACTATGGGATATGTGATTTGGGATCCAGCATCAGCGTTATTCCCTTCACGTTTTATCAAGAGATCATGCACGAGATTCAGCCGTGTGAGATCGAGGACATAGATGTCACTATCCATCTTGCAAATAAACAACAATCTCTCCAGTTGGGATTGTAAGAGATGTTGAAGTACTCTGCGGGAAGGTAAAATATCCTACAGACTTTCTTGTACTTGGTTCAGTACAAGATAGTTTTTGCCCTATTATCTTTGGTAGGCCCTTCCTCGGCACTTGCGGAGCTATAATAGATTGCAAGGAAGGTAAAGTTTCTGTTGAATTCAACTGTGAGCCGTACGAATTTAATTTTTTCTAAGTTTTCTAAGCAGCCTCGTGGTCCTGACCTGTCAAGTAATGACAAAATTATTGAAGAAATTGCTTCCATTGCTATTCCTCCTAATGATACTTTGCAGCAATTTATGGAAGACCACGAGAATGATATACATATGCAGGAGAGGGATGAACTAGAAGACATATTTTTAAGACAAACTTCCATCCTGAAGCACAATCTCCCGGTTGAACCTTTAGGAATCCTCTCTCAACCGAAAGAAGACCCGGTGTTCGACCTAAAAATACTACCCGATACGCTCAAGTATGCTTATTTAGATAAAAAGAAAGTATATCATGTTATTATCAATTCTAACCTTTCAGGCTATGAAGAAGAGCGATTATTGGACACACTCCGCAGACACCGAGGTGCCATTGGCTATACTCTTGATGATCTCAAAGGTATTAGTCCATCCATTTGCCAACATACTATCAATCTCGAGCCCGATGCTAAACCGGTTGTTGATCATCAACGACGGTTGAACCCAAAGATGAAGGAAGTGGTTAGGACGGAGGTTCTCAAACTTCTAGCCGCAGGTATCATCTATCCTATAGCTGATAGTAAGTGGGTAAGTCCCGTTCATTGTGTTCCTAAAAAAAGAGGTATGACTGTTGTTCCTAACTATAAAATGAACTAATACCTCAGAGGACTATTATTCGGTATAGAATGTGTATTGATTTCAGGAAATTAAACAAGGCCACCCGGAAGGACCACTATCCTTTGCCCTTTATTGATCAGATGCTCGAGCGGTTGTCTAAAAACACCCACTTCTGCTATCATATGGGTACTCTGGCTTCTCCCAGATTCACGTCAACACCGCGGATCAAGAGAAGACCACTTTCACGTGTCCTTACGGTACTTATGCTTATATGCGTATGCCTTTCGGTTTGTGTAATGCACCTGCTACTTTTCAAAGTTGTATGTCTGCAATATTTCATGGTTTCTATGAGGAGATTGTAGAAGTTTTCATGGACGACTTTTCCGTCTATGGAAACTCCTTTGACCACTGTCTCCACAATCTTAATAAAGTTTTGCAGAGATGTGAAGAAACAAATTTGGTGCTCAATTGGGAGAAGTGTCATTTCATGGTTAACGAAGGGATAGTTCTTGGACACAAAATTTCCGAAAGGGGAATTGAAGTGGACAAGGCAAAAATTGAAGCTATTGAAAGGATGCCTTATCCAAGGGACATTAAAGGTATTCGTAGTTTTCTAGGTCATGCTGGTTTCTATAGAAGATTTATCAAGGACTTTTCTAAGATCTCGAGACCCCTTACCAATCTTCTCCAGAAGGATGCTCCTTTTGTATTTGATGAAGATTGTAAGGAAGCTTTTGAAGTTCTTAAGAAAGCCTTGATAACCGCTCCTATAGTACAACCACCTGACTGGAATTTTCCCTTTGAAATTATGTGTGATGCTAGTGATTTTGCTGTTGGAGCTGTTTTAGGACAAAGGGTTGACAAGAAGTTGAATGTCATCCACTATGCCAGCAAAACACTTGATAGTGCTCAAAAGAATTATGCTACTACCAAGAAGGAATTCTTGGCAGTGGTGTTTGCTTGTGATAAGTTTAGGCAGTATATTGTTGATTCTAAAGTTATTATTCATACTGACCATGCTTCCATTAAGTATCTTATGCAGAAAAAGGATGCCAAACCAAGACTCATTAGGTGGGTACTCCTTCTTCAAGAATTTGATTTACAGATTGTCGATAGAAAAGGGGAAGACAATCCGGTGGTGGATAATCTTTCAAGGATGGAAGATATCCCACACGATCCTATTCCAGTCAACGACAGTTTCCCAGATGAACAGCTTGCTGTTGTTAAAGTACAATCTCATTCCGACCCTGTGTTTTGCATATTATGCTAATTTATCGTTGCAAAGTTTTTGCCTCCAGGTTTCACATTTCAGCAGAGGAAGAAATTCTTCACGGATTTGAGGCATTACTTTTGGGATGATCCACATCTTTATAAAGAAGGTGTGGACGGGATCGTAAGAAGGTGTATACCGGAGCACGAGCAGCAGGACATTCTTCGACAATGTCACGATAGTCCCTATGGAGGACATCATGCCAGTGAAAGGACCGCACATAAAGTTTTACAATCAGGTTTTTATTGGCCTACTCTCTTTAAGGACACCCGAAGGTACGTTCTATCTTGTGATAAGTGTCAGAGAGTTGGTAACATTAGCAGGAGAAATGAGATGCCTATGAATTACTCACTAGTGATCGAACCTTTCAATTGCTGGGGTTTTGATTTTATGGGTCCTTTTCCTCCTTCACACAAGTACACACACATCTTAGTTGCTGTTGATTATGTAACCAAGTGGGTAGAAGAAATCTCCACTGAGAGTGCTGATCACAAGACATCTTTGAAAATGCTCACAGATTTAATTTTTCCTAGGTTTGGAGTACCAAGGTACCTCATGACAGATGGAGGGTCACACTTCACGCATGGAGCTTTTAGGAAAGCTCTAGCCAAGTACGATGTCAATCATAGGATTGCATCACCGTACCACCCTCAAACTAGTGGGCAAGTTGAGCTCACCAATAGGGAGATCAAGTTGATCTTGCAGAAAACAGTAAACAGTTCTAGAAAGGACTGGTCAAAGAAGTTAGGAGATGCTTTGTGAGCATATAGAACTGCTTACAAAAACCCCATGGGCATGTCTCCGTATAAGATGGTCTATGGCAAGGCTTGCCATTTACCATTGGAGTTAGAGCATAAACCTTTCTGGGCTGTCAGAGAGTTGAATGCTGACCCAAAGTTAGATGGTGAAAAGCGTCTCATGAACTTAACTTCTCTAGATGAGTGGAGAAGTGAAGCTTACGAGAGCGCTAAAATGTTCAAGGAAAAGGTAAAGAAGTGGAACGATAAAAGAACTCTGAAACGTGAATTTAATGTTGGTGATAAATTTTTATTGTTTAGATCTCATTTCAGGTTTTCTCCAGGTAAACTACTTTCCAGATGGGAAGGACCTTTTCATATCGAAGAAGTATATCGGTCGGCTGCAATCAAGATCAATAATTTCGAAGGCACCAAACCTCAAGTTGTGAAAGGACAAAGACTCAAACATTATATGGCAGGTGATCCAATCAATGTGGATGCAAACATGATATATACAAGTACTGATGAAGAACATGTTGCAGCCCAGTTTCAGACTCCGGCAGGAGCTTAATTAGAAAAGGTATGAATTATGGTAAGAAAACACCGCGAACGTCAATAAAAGTTAACTTTTCAGAGTTTTTGCAAAATTAGGAAAATTCCAAGCCCGAGTGGAGCCGGAGAGGAGCTCCAGGGAGGCCAGGAGGCCCCCTGGCGCGGCCCCCCTTCTGGCCGCGTAGGGCACCCTCCTGGCTGCCCTGGACTCCGCCTCCGACTCCACCTAGGCTTGAAACCTTCTTTCTGTTGCAGAATTTTTTGCTATATATTTGCCCGGATCATCCCGACACCGTATCTCGCGATTTCGTGTGTTTTCTTTCTCGGTCTGTTTCTGCCAGGAAAACTTTCAGCTAGACCTAGGTGCCATGGCTTCCCCAAGTTCCCCCAAGGACAAGTTCGTCGTCAACGTCATCAACCCTTACCTCGCTGAGGTGAGGAAGCACCCCCAGGTCCTTCGTGTGGAGGACGGTGTTCTCCACAAGGAAGATCTGAAGGGACCAGTCAAGGAAGGGAGCACCGAGGATCGGCTGAAGGAGATGGAACATGAGGTCTTCAAGTTCAAGAAGATGGTGGAGCGCGGTGTTGAAGCTAACTTCGACATCATGAACGAGATCGAGGCTTCCCACAAGGAGGAGATGTGGTCAAGTTTGGCCGCACTAGAAGAAAAAGTTTATGAGCTCCAAGCACAGATCTATGATCTACAGAACCAGAACTGTGAGTATGAACTAAAATTTCTGCGCATGGGTTTGGGTACTGAGTGCAGGATCTTGGAGACGGGAATGTCCTTTGAGAACGGAGAGCACCTACCATGGAAGCGCTTCGCCAAGGAGTACGTGACCAACAAGAACAAGAATGAGGAGTAAAACTCCTCGGGTAATGGCACCCCCGTAGCTTGTTCCAAGCTTGGGGGAGTGCCCGGTATCTTTATCTTTATCTTTGTCTTTAGGAGTCAAGTAGAGTCATATCATGTCTAGGGAGGTCACTTTATGAAATAGGTGTTGCTTTGAGGTCTATCACTCCTTTTGTGGAGAGCTTTGTATCCGTGAGTGTGGAGTCGTCTATGAAGGAATATTAATGAGAAGTCTATTGGTTTCTTCGCTGCACTTGGTATTCTCTTCACGCAATCGACATTATGAGCTGATTCTTATGGGGAGTATTGACCTTATATCAGGTATGGCTTCGAAAACTTTATTTAATCTTGGAAAGTATAGCTTTGGTCATAGCAACAAGCATGTTTTTCTCAAAGTAGCGACATAGCCAAAACCTTTGTGTTATTATGCTTGAAGTGTTATGATGACAAGGAAGACAACTTGATGTTCCATGCTAGTTTTAATGTTTATGCTTTGTATTGCTTGCATCTAAGTTGTCATCAATTGTCTGCTCTCTCAAATCCTTGCTAGCCAAAACTCTGTACTAAGCGGAATTCTGCTTGTACTTCCATACCTTGAAACCAACTTCTTCCACTTGAGTCCACCATACCTTCCTACTTGTGGTGTTCCACTACCACTCCTAAAGTATATAATTTACGTGCTATCTTTAGATGTTCAAAATCTTCTGTTTTTGTTCCGCTGACTCAGCTCATGAGGAAGTGGTGGGTGACCCATGATCTTCTTAATTTGGACAAGTTTTATCTTGCGATTGCATGTCTAATCTGCAAACCCCTAATACGAGAAGGGACTGGCATGAGTGCCCATCTTGTAAAAGATAAATACTAACACACAAGTTCATTTGCCCTTTTACGAGTGATAAACAAAGGAATCCAAGGGGATCTGATCGTCCCCACATGGGAGTCATTCCTCGAAACTTGTCCAAATCATGAAGTGAGTGAGTTATCTATCAGCAGTCGTTGACGAATCCTGCACCTCCCAAAAGTTTGTTTTTATTCTGTTTGATCTAGAGATGGCACATAAGTTTTCCCTGCTTACCCTTTTGCATGGGGTTTATCTTTATTTTGTGCTGAGTCAGTCCTTCCTACTTCCTTCCTTTCTAGAGAGAGAACAGACATTTGATGTTGATAAAGACGCTTGCATATAAAGTTGCATTGAAATCTAGCATGTTACATCTTTGTTGACATTATCTTTTGATAAGTGAGTTGTTTGCAAAAGCTTATGCTTAGTAAACATCTTCCTTTGTGTTAACATGTGCACTTCTTGACTAAGAGCATGTTCTTTCAAAAGCTTCAACTGTTCCATTATAAGTGAAAGAGCAAAAGTAAAAGTTATTAGTTGTTCCTTGGCCAAGGCTATGTTTGTCATGATTTGATGAGTTTTCTAGGTCCTACTTTGTTATAATTCCCTATTGCACTTTTCGTTAAAAAAAGTAGCTATATTATACTATTCATATATTTTTTTTGTGGAGGTGTTTCATCGTCACTTTTGGTGACAATTAGTTGCTTGGCAGAGGGGATCAAACTATCAAAGGGAGACCAAATAGTGAACCCTCCCAGTTCAAAAAGAAAAAAAATAGTGAATCCGTTATATCTGACAATTTAGGGAACTGTAGCTCTTAAATATGGTAAAACATGACATGATTTTTTTTAATATGGTAAAAATTATCATGATGACACAAATACCTGGTAACAAATGGCAGAATTCAATCCTTTTCATTTCATACTGTTCAAATGATTCGTTTACATAACTAATTTCCCCTTATACCAAGCAGTCGAGGCTCCATGTTACCTCGCGGAGCCGTAAACAAACCACAATCATAAAACTATAAAGCAGTAGGGTAGAACGTGATAACCAATCTATACAACAAAAATGCAGAGGAAAAGCGTAATGATCAGTGTAGCACAGAGTTCAAATCATCAAGTATGCTACTGGTACTGCTATTGTTATCAACAATGAAACCGAAAGCGACAACATGAACATTTTTCATATCTATAAACGCGAGGGCATTATCCATAAGACCAGAATACATGATAACATTGTAAAGGAGGAAGGTTGCAATTTGAAGGTTTAGAATCCCTGGGCAGCTATTAGAAAGGAGGTAGCACATGCCAATGAAGAATCCTGGAAAGGAGGAAGCACATGGACAGAACACATCAGGAAGGAAGGACGCACAAGCAAGAGTTCTAGGTGGTGGTCAACTATTCAGGAAACAACTATCCTTCAGAATACTAGTCAGCACGATGTTTTAGACCTGCCCACATGCAGTTGCTAATGCACGCATCACCTAATCCCTTCACATGCACATGAAGCAAATTCAAATCTATTGTAATAAACATGCTTATACTATGGTGTAAGTATCAGGATGGTGAATAGAATGTGTCTGAAAGGTGCATAAAATGGGGTGAATAAATTGCAGTAACATAAGAATTGAAAAAGTGCTTGGAAGATGTCAAGATGGTTACCTGTGTTTAACATAAAGAAAAGGACTGGATTGCTATAGTAGCAAATGGTGATCATATCTTCCCACCGGCATAAACCTTAGGACCGTGTACAAAAATTTGTTTCTGATTTCTAGACAATTGGCAATTCCCATACTATAGCATTCAACCATCCACATATCAAAACTATAAGTAGTATGACTTCATTTAATAGATCTACTAGTAGTAGTGCATAATCAGAAAGCTGAATCAGACAATTCCAGCAGTTGAAGATGAGTACGTTGCACTTGCAATAATATCAGCTACATTAGTGACCAAAATAGAAGCAGGTACTTTTAATCTGTTTCATAAAAGTTGCATCACAGTAGCACTCATGAGAGTCACGATATATTGTGGTAATATTGATCAGTACAGCAAATCAGGTACTTTATCACATGAGTCGTATCAACAAAGGGAACACTACGATTTAAGATTGTCATGGCAAAGACATGTTTTATACCACAGGTGCTCGGAATATGCACCACCATACAGGAAACTAGCATGAATTTCAGTAAGATATAGGGTTCACAGAGAACTAAATATTGATCAAGCTACTTCAATTGAACAAAAGAAACAGTCATGATATACTTCCTTCTCTCGTGATACAAATGTCCCTAAAAGAATCTATCGTGATCTTTGCAATGCACACAGCCTGCTCCCCAAAATGATTGGAAAATCTTCCTAGCAGTGTCAACCTAAGGACCAACTAATGGAACTAGGGAGAAATGCTCAGCTATGGGGAAGCAAACATAAGCAACAATTTTTCAACACTAACAACTTCATGCTTGTTTCGTTTCACTTGAAGGCGCTGGGTAAAACGGGCCTCTCAAAATCGGATGAATTAAGTACTGGACTAGAACTCTGATACACACCGTCAGAAGAGGGCCATCCAGAAACTGAATAGTCAGTCATCATCTTGCGCTGCTGCTCGTGCTGCCATTCCGACCACGCGAACCCTTGCCATTGCTACTGCCATGCTGCTTCTGCTTCACAGCCAACTCAGGATTGTAGTACTCAAGATACCACCGCACAAACTTCTTGAGCCCTGTTTGGAGATCGGTGGATGGCCGGTACCCAAGCTCCCGCTGTGCAAGGCTGATGTTAGCATGCGTGTAAGGCACATCACCATTCCTTGGCATCTTGACAACCCTCCTCACAGCCTTCACCTTGAGCATCTTCTCCAGTAAATCCACAAGCTGTGTCACCGGCACCGGAGAAGTGTTACCCAAATTGTATGTCCTGAATGGCGCTGGCCCTCGCTTCTTGCCGCCGCTGCCTGTGCTCCGCCCAGCTGTATCCAATGCCCCGACACATCCTTTGACAATATCATCAATGTAGGTGAAATCCCTGGAAATGGTGGTCTGGTGTGCGCCTCCACCGGAGCTCTCATAAACCGTGATTGGGCGACCAGCAAGAATGTCCCGGGTGAAGAAGAAGTATGCCATGTCGGGGCGCCCCCACGGCCCATAAACGGTAAAAAACCGGAGCGCGGTGAGCGAGAGCCCGTAGATGTGGTTGTAGACATGAGCGATCTCCTCCCCAGCCTTCTTGGTGGCCGCGTAGAGAGACGCGGGTCGGTCCGTCCTGTCATGCTCGGAGAAAGGCACATGGGAGTTGAGCCCGTACACGGAAGACGACGACGCCCAGACGATCGCCGGCTGCGGGTCCGCGGCGCGAGCCGCCTCGAGCAGCGCAACGAGGCCAGCGACGTTCGCCCGCACATACGACATGGGGTCAACGAGCGCGTGGCGCACGCCTGCCTGCGCCGCGAGGTGCAGGACGTGCGTGAAGGGCGCGACGTCGAAGAGCTTGGCGAGGAGCTCGGCGTCGGCGATGTCGCCGTCGACGACGTAGACCCCGGAGCGCGCGAGGAGCGCGGCGCGGCCGCGCTTGAGGGCAGGGTCGTAGTAGTCGTTGAAGTTGTCGAGGCCGAGGACGCCGTCTCCCCGGCGGCGCAGCGCGGCGGCGGCGTGGCAGCCGACGAAGCCCGCGGCGCCGGTGACGAGGACGGAGAGGCCGCGGCCGTTGGCCCGCCTGACGCGGGCGGAGGCGCGCACCTTCTTCTCCCAGGCGGCGCCGCCCCAGGTGGCGGTGGAGGGGTGGGCGTGGAGGGAGCGGCGCGGCGAGTCGGGGGAGGCGCGCGGGGAGGGGGTGGAGGATGGGGAGAGGAGGAGGAAGGCGAGGAGCAGCGAGAGGGAGCAGACGGACCAGAAGGCGAGCTTGGAGAGGAGCGAGGGGGAGGGGTGGTGGTGGCGCGGCGGGAGGCGGTGGTGGTGGTAGTGGTGGAACTGCGGCTTGAGGGCGGCGGCGCCGCCGGCCACCGCCGCCGAGCCGGGCGCGCCGGTCAGCTGCGGCGCCATCTCGATCTGCGGCAACGGCAATGCGGCTGCTGGCTGGATCTCGGGATTGGTTGGGAGGGTTTGCGTTTGGAGTTGGAGTTGGAGGGCTCTTTTCCGCTTCCCGTTTTCTCAGGATGGTTTGGTTTCGATTCGATTCGTTTCGTTTCGTTTCGTTTCGTTGGGGGCGTACTGCCGTACCCCTATTCGCTTTGTTTGTTTGTTTTGGGTTTCCGGTTGGGAGCGCTACATTTGAGGAGCTAATTTCTCCTTTTGTTTTAGGTTTTCCAGGAGCCAGCCAACGACTGCCTGGCCGGCCTTCCGTACTCCACTTTTCCCCATTAATAATAATCCTTTTTTCCTTTTCCCTTTATTAAATTAGGCCTTTTTTACGCGATTAAATTAGGCCTTGTGCGTTACTGCCATCATTGTCATTTTTTTGTCTTTTTTTTACAGTTCTTTTATTGTCTGTTGAGAGCAAAACTGCGATGCCGATGGATCCGCACTTCAAATTTGGAACGTGAAATTACTGTTAACCCTACTTACTAGATTTACGGGCGCTAAGATTAGCACTAGTGCGATTGTACTTTCTTTTATCAAATTCTTTTATTTACAGGGAAAATTTTAGGATCAATCAATCTGTAACTTCCAAACGTGATTCCCTGAAAAAAAAAGGTGATTGTTATTGTAAGAAAAATGCAAAAGCAGGAATACATGTGATTACACGTTGGGGTGGTTGAGAAATCGCAAAGTAGCCGGTGCGTTTCCTTTGCTCCCCATCGTTCGTTTCTTCTTTGTTTTGTAACCCGTGGAGGAGTGGGAACGTGGGCCTGCCTGGCTGGCCTACCAGGAGGAGGAGGAGGAGCCGACGCATCCTGGTTGTTGGGGAACCTCCGATTAGTGAGTGCACAAAATCATGGCTAAATCGTTATCATCCGGCGTGCTTTTCAGATGTGTACTGCTCTGCTGGGGATGGATGGAAGTGGACGGTGGGGTCGATGGTCCTGTTTCTTACTGATCCTAAAATGATCGCCGGTATTTTCGTGGATAATGAGATATCAGTCCATGAATACTGATGCGAAAATCGACCATTGTATTATAGTCGCAAACATTTTAACTGGAATGTAACAAATCCACTTAGGCCATGCTTGAATTGAATATAAAATATATAGGTGTATTTTTTTTTGAGGGGGGAAGGCCAACATGCCCTTATATTCATGTGATAAACAGGTTGCATCATTTGCTAGCACATTCAAGAGGAAATCTGGGGGTTCCTCTTGCCACTTTATAGAATGAGTGGGGTCTGAATGTCTAGCTAAGAGTTACTCCCTTCGATCCATAATAAGTGTCGTTCGTCTAGTACAAAGTTTATACTAGCTTAGTACAAAACTTGCGACACTTATTATGGATCGGAGGGAGTAATTTACAAGTGTATTATACTGTCCATAGTACAAAATCCAGTCGGAAACAAAACAACACTAGCGAGGTCTGTATCTTTTCTACAGTTGTATTTAGCTAAAACGGCCAGCCAAGCGGGCCTTAATTTTGTATAAAACAAACAGGTTTCATTCAGATTCGAATATAATTTACATAAAAATCATCATCTCAACTACTGTTTGCGGAGTATGCTAATTATGTTTAGAGATTCAGATTCGAACATAATTTACATTCAGATTCAAACATAATTTACATAAAAATCATCCAGGTTTTTCAACTAGAGTACTAAAACTAAAAAACCAAATAATAACCACACAGGGTGACTTTGTATGCATGATTGGGTTGCCTCGCAGCTCCTTCGTCGTCGTTCATGCCATCATCGTCGTACCTCCAGCGATGCGAGGTCGCGGCAACCCTATCGGACCACCCCCTGCCGCTCGTACTTCTCCACCGTAGGAAGGGCGATATCGGCAATGAACGATCATCGCTTCGGCGGATGAAGAGTCTGGGCCTTGCTTTGCCTTTGCCAATACCGTAAGTGGTTGTCGTGCAGAGGGATCATTCCTCGGCAAGGACCTAGGCGGGTGCCTCATTGGACATGGCGAAGGCGAGCGGCACGCCTTGTTGTGCCGCTTCTCCCGTGCCTACTCCCAGACCACCGTCTCCATTGCGAAGGTCTGCCCCCGCAACGAAGAGCCACCACTGCAGACGAGGTAGTGTAGAATCCAATTGCACGCCTTCCCGATCATCGATGGTAGCTCCTCCTTGATGCTTGCCACGCCAATTCTAGTGCGGCGGCGATGGCGCCACCCGATTGAACATCGTGCAGACGCTAGTCGACAGCGAGGGCGGCTCGTCCTTGACGCTGCGGCTTCTAGTCCTTCTCGTCGCCGAATGAGAGGACGATATCGTTGTGAAGGAGTCGGACGCCATGGAGGAAGAAGGGTTCGGAGATCGACGTCGTCGCCTCTAGGATCTAAATGATTCGTCTCCACTACCGCCGTCGGCCGACGCGGAGAACCAGGATTTCGTCATCAAGATCGGGAAGGTGGAGAGCAGAGAAGAAAAGGAGATGAGCGGAGAGAAGCACGTTTTGAAGGACTGGACAGTGATGTAGTCGTACTTAAGTATATGTGGGCGGTTTCAATGCGATCGGAGTTGACTCATCACGCGTCTCTTCGGTATTGGACGGTCGCGGAGAATGGAGGCACCATTGTAGTGACCGATCACGATTGCGTTCTCTCTGGAGCGGCCTGGCCGATAATAATGCTCTCCAAGCGATTCACGTGCGTAGAGGGGTTTGGTGTGTGTCGGGGATTTTAGTTGAGAAAAATTCGGTGCTCCGAACTATCGCAAAGCTTCCCCTTCCACTTGATTTAGATTAGATCTACCGAAAAATGGATTGATCCGCAGACGGATACAACACCCCATTAGATAACAAAAATGATCTAATAAAAATAATCCGAATGGAGATTTAAAATTCAGCGTTGAAGATATCCTTAATGCACAAAAGCATGGCTAATCATTATCATGTGGTGGTGTGATTTTCAGATGTGTACTGCTCTGCTGGGGATGGAAGTGGACGGTGGGGTCGATGGTCCTACTATTCCTGCTGCCCTACCAAGGGAAGGGAAGGGTCAGGTCACGGGATAAGGATTGGATTCTCATTTGGGCCAATAAAATCGGATAGAGCACTGTCGGTACAGCTTTGTTCTGGCCGATCAGGTTGTTGCGTTGCATCCAATCTTTGTGATGTCCTCTGCTTGCTGCGTAATATCCCGTGCCTCGTTTTGATCTGCACCACTTGCATTTCGCCCTCCCATTCTAAATACTATTATGTGGCGATGGATATATTTGTCATCGTTAAAATTATGGGCGTGATAGTTATGGCTCAACAAACAGAAGGAAAAAAGATTCGGGGTGAGAAGGAAAAAGAATAAAAGGAAAGAGAATGCCGTGATACGCACTCACATCATGCGCGGCATAAGCTGTACTGCTGATGCATAGTGCTTTGGTTGGGACGCTATAAAAAATGGGCAGTGATCAGATGCCGTTTGAGTTGCAGTACGGGGTTACTGTGATTCCCTCTGATCAAACGGCACCGTGCGTATCAAGGTTAAGGCATTCGCATTGGCAAAAAAAAAAGAGTAAAAAGATTAAGGCATTTGACTTGATGGTGATGCGTCAATCGGTCCAATGAATGGGTAGCAAGTGGCGGTGCAGAGTTGAACGCCAAGTTTCCACACATCATCATTCATCGGGCCCATCAGTCAGATCACACGACGAGTTGAATAATTTACCCAAGGATCTACAGGAGTAGTACTGTATCTTCATGGTCAAAGCGCGCCGCGCAGTATTCCCGGCCGTATCTCCGCGTCTCCCTTCACACTGGGAAAGGTACTGTAAAAACAACCATATGGCGATGCGTCGGTGCACGGCGTGGCAGCGCCGGTGCGTCGCCGTGGTCGGTGGGTGGGCGGGCGGGCGTGGGAGTCGTGCCGCGCGCGCTTGAGCTCGCTCGGCTGTCGTCGTCGGCTTTGGCCGTCCGATCGTGCACGTTCTTGTCTTGGGGTATGAGACGCCTACACATGCGCTTGCGTCCACGCCGGAGGATCAGAATGAGATATCCTCCGCACGTATGAATCTTCTAACCTACCTCTCTATTTCTAAATGTAAGGTTTTTTTAAAGTCTTCAATATAGTTTTTCTGTAAATTAATACTACCTCCGATCCATATTAATGTACTCAACTTTGTCTAGATTCGTATGTATCTAGTTAAGTATTTAGACTAGATGCATGTGTATCTAGACAAACTTAAATACATTAATATGGATCGGAGGGAGCACAAAATATTTTAGATCACTATTTTAGTTATCTAAAATATCTTATATTAATTTACGGAGGAACTATATTACATACAAACGTGTATAAACATAAGTAGAGTGTTTTTGCTTGTGTGTACAGGATTACAAGGCGTCTAATCTTTGTTTATGTTTATTTTGAGAGCTAATTTATAATTCTCTTCGGAGGGGGTACAGGTAGTGGAGCTATGAGTTATTAAATCCACTAGTGATTCACTACGTTCTATAACTAATATGTTTACTATCCACCAGGTGCTAGGGTAGTGCCTTTACTAACATCATGCCGACTCCATGCTAGGAACGCCTCTTGGATGTCTCCTGGCATCGAGTAAGATCATTGTAGATGACTGTAAATGACAAACTGATTGTTGTAGAATCTCGACTGAGGCACCTTAAATGACGAACATCTGAATGAACGCTATAAGAGTTAGATGATCATAGGCTTACTTGTCCTTAATGGGCTTGGGCCCTTTAATGGTTCTTGTACATCCATGAGAAGCCTACACGGTAAGCTATAAACTCGTCAATAGCCCCCGAGTTCATCAAGATTTCTTCTTGTAAGAATTTGATGGGTTCGAGTTCTGGGTTGGTTTTACCCGACAGTTAAAGCCCATTTCTTTCAAATGTTTTTGAACTTATGAGACCATAGATTCAGCCTTCAAGAGATCTAGATGGACTCTAAAAAAATTACTCTAGTCATGGATCGACTCAAACGACAAGTAAGGAAGAAACTTTGGTAATATTCAATCAACTCTCGAAACAGGTTGACTAATGACCCGACTCAGGTTGTATCATGAAAATCCTAATGATATCACGGGGTTATTAGTAAATTCTCTAGACAAGAAACTAACTCATATACCGGACAAAACCAGACATGTATCATGCTAGGATCCAAGTTTGGGAGAAATTACATTCTGAAAATTTAAAAAAATCAGACCATGCCACAAGGGATATCAAATGTTGTCCCTTGTTAAAACTGTTGGTACAGAATTTTATACCGAGTGTTATCGGGGCAAATCCTCGTCAAATGAGGATTCATTCGGGATTTGTTCATCGATATCTGAGAACTACTTGATCTGAGTCTTTGATGTCGCGAACCGTCGCGTATCTTTTTTACTGCAAAATAGATTCCATGTTTAAGTTAGTGGGAATGATTGGATGGTTTTGTAGGTGTCGCCTTGATCACTGTACAAGACCGGCTTTGATCATTGAGACCAGGGCGTCTCTTGGTGGTTTGTGTAAAAAGCACCCACTACCCATGAATCTCAAAACATGTGGACGTCTGAGATTAAAATCCAATGACACAGATTCAATGACGGTAGTATCCTGCACTTTTATAAGGCAAAAAGAGCGAGAAGGTTAATTTATTCACTCATATTCCCCTCTCCCAGTGTGAGATTAGCAGTTGTTATTCTACCCCTTTCTCTCCTTTGGCTTGTTGGAAATATGCCCTAGAGGCAATAATAAAATGTTATTACATATATTTCCATGTTCGTAATTAATGTTTATATTTCTGTGCTATAATTGCAATGACCCTGACTATGAAATTCAGAAGAAAACTCACTTGCATGTGTGGAAATGTAAACACCAAGAGTTCCTGGTTTAGCCTCTAAGACTAGCTCATGTGCTAACTGATGATTACGTTTTCTTAATCATGGACATTGTTCTTGTATCAAGGATGTCAGTAGCAATGAGAACATATTGTTAGCAGAACAATGATGTTGAACCGACCCCAGTATTGAATGATATACTTAGAGATCACATCGTAACTACGTTATAAGTCATATCATGAAATGTTATCATATACGTAATTCCTTAGACCATGAGAGTATCAAGTTGCTTCACACAGGAAGACATGCTTTGGTTCTTAGATGAATCCTCCCGTAAATGGGAAGTAGTAAAATAAGTTCTGGGTATGTCATATGGTGTGGCTAGTGACTGTGATAGTTCAAGAATGGGATTTGCTCCTTCACGATGAAGAAGATATTCACTTCGGGCCCACTCGGTATGACGGTATCCATTATAGTCTGGCCAGACGCATTGTGATTCAGTCACAGGGATACCGGAATACGATAACGAGAAAATGGACAAACGAGCAAAGAGGATAACGAGTGGCTTGTGTTCAAGAAGTTGTTACACATGGGTGCCAAACTTCTCTCCTCTGACTTTGTCTTATATCGCGAAGCAAAGGGAATGGTACATGACTAAACATAATGGTTCACTCGAAGTTTCTTCGTGTATGTGCGGGAGTCAACATGGGTGTCCATGGCTCCGCTGTTGATAATTGGCTATTGACAAAAGGCTGTTGACCTATGTCCGGAAGATGTTCTGAGTCATGTCCGCATTATACCGAACCTATTGGGTCACACACTTAACGAGCAGTAGTCTGTTAGAATGCTGGAATGGTAGAAGGTTTAGTGGAAGCAAAGCAGAATGGTTCATACGGGTACCGGAAGTAGTTCCGGGGATTTATGAAATAGTTCATAAGGGCACCAAAAGTAGTTTTGGGTATTTAAGGATATGTCCGGATCACTCTGGAGTAGTCCCAGGTGGTTCCGGAACATATGAGAATGGCACTGGGGAAGTCCTGGATCAACCGGAATAGTTTCCGGATAATCGCTGGGCGTCCCGACAACCTTCGCGGTCATCAGGTGGCTTAAACTGTAACTCGGATGGTCTTGGAAACTATCCGGATGGCTCCGAAACATCCGAGAACGGTCTCGGAAGATCCTGGAAGTGCTCCAGAAGTGTCCGGAATGTCCCGAAACGCTGCTGGATTGCTGCTACGGGATGTGTGGATACCGGTAGAGGGATCATAACTTTGATCCTTCTTCGAGGAGCTTCTTCTTCTCGGAGATCTGTTCGAGGGGCTTGTTCGTGGGATACATCGAGGGACTGTTCGTGGGAGATCTACTTCGACTACTTCCACTACGTCCACCCGCTTCACCAACTCTTCTTCTGCTGCAACCGTTGGTGAGAAATGGCCTAAACCTTGTATGCAATCTATCTTGGATGATCTTGGGTGCTTATTACGTAGGCACGAAATTTTGAATTCTACTACGTTTCCCAACAGCGGTATCATGAGCGATCCTTGATTAGATGCATGTTTAGTCTAGATCATATGTGTGATATGAGGCATTGATTTTCTTGTTGCTTCCCTGTCATGTGATTTTTTCTATGCTTGATGGCAAGTTGCGGTTTTGCTACAAGGATTGAGTTTTCCATCGATCCCTCTATGCTGCTTTCAGTATGCTGGTTTCCTTGATCATGGTCTACATCAAACTCCTTGGATCTCATCTTAATCTCGCAATAGAAGATTTAACATGGAGGGGCTTGTGGATTTTATGAACTCAAATCCACACGGGGGTCACGCGTTGAACGAATTTTGGTTTGTGGCATTAGTTGCTACACGCACCCCGAACGTTAAACTAGCAACATTGAAGTATCGTGTTTGGTTTGTTTAGGGAACAACGTTTGCATGTAACCTGCTAATCAACCACGATAAAATTTGCAACAACCCGTGTAGATAGCGATCTAACTTGTTTTTGCAGAGTATGCACGGATGTGGTATAGCCTTCAAGATTTGCAATGTGTTTGTATGAGATGCTATATGTTATGTAATATTTATTCGCGACCTGCGTGTCGTGGTACGACATGATGAATGGAGTCATATGATTGTCACTTAATTATGGCCTGCGTGCCAGAACTGTTTATTAGCTCGAGGCAAAGAAATAGATAGATGCAAGGTGATGATCTACGATGCGGAGGTGGACCCCGACGCACATGTCGAAAGCCGTGGTGATGTTCCCAGCGCCAAGGACAAAGTTGGTGGACACGGTGACTTCAACCACGACGACGTGAAGACAAAGAAGACTTCACGAAGCAAAGGGCCATACCATATCACATAATTTATGAACTGTCTCTGATGTTTATCCCTTTGATGCACCCTTGTTTGATGCGCGGTAGTCGTATTTTATTAGGGTGATCTCTCGCAAAACAATATCAAGTTGATAGTGTTCTTCCAACTGTAGCACCGTCTATACTATGTTTCACACCGGAGCAGGTCATGTCACATGGGTGCACACGGTGTGACGCATAAAAGGCGGGTGTGTTAAGAACACACTGCAATTACACTTGGTTGTCTTGACGGTTTGGATAAAAGTTTGCTACCGGAACACGCCCATCGAAAGATGAACAAGAATCACCTTTGGCGTGATTGGCAAGTTGGCCTACCGGTCCAGTCTAAGTCATCAGTGATGTCACATCAATGGCGGACGATTGGGTTGGATCTTGAATCACTCCAGCATCAATTAAGAGAGATATTGATCTGAGTGGGAGCGCACTTAGTAATTAAATTGATTAATCACAAGTGCAACTTAATTATGAACAAAGTCTTAGTATTTGCATTATCGTTGTAGAATAATGGCTCGCGTTACCACCTTCCCAATTGATTTTGATTAACTGTATTATCTGGTAAAAACTTTACGATTGGTACCGTATTGTGAGGACTATCCTCAATAGTGCCGAGAAGGACCATGTCCTATCGCTAATTTTTGATGCTCTCCCTCTAATGCTATGGATGATGTGACTTACGTCCATAATCCAAAAGGCTAGAATTCCACCACAGCTAAGTGTATTGTCGTAATCACCATGAAACCCAAACTTCGAAACGTTTGGGATAGTTATGTTATATTCATGGAATTGAAAAATTGTTTTCAGTGATAAAACAATTGATGTAGGATATAAGATATCTAGTACAATGTCTGATTGTAAGCATTAGTGAAAATGTTCATTATGCTCTAACGAAACTGATAAGTATGGGATCCAGAAGAACACTGATCATATGATGATGAGGATTAAGGGAAAGGAAGTTCCATGGGGTGTTAGTAAGACTTACACGCCGGAAAGTCCATGGCCTGCGCCACCCTTGATCATGTGTGATCTTTTGTGAGTAGGAGTGACATTGGAAATAGAACTATGATACGTATAAAGGCAAAACGAAAGAAGACTGGAATAACCAGCTTAGAAATGAAAGTCATACGGAGTTATAGATGAATTCATTGCTGGTCAAGAGATGTAATTCTTGGGAATCATGATTAAGCATTTAATTGTGGATTCTGTATATTGTGATTAAACTGTTGATCACCGGAATATCACATCGATTGCATATTGTTGCAACTCGATGCAAGAAATACTATGGCCTTTATGACTAGCTAATGATGAGTTTTGACACGCTCGGGAACATGGTAAAAGGTTTACTATACCGTGTGTTGACTCTATGATTATCTTCATAATTCATTTTAGAGTTGAGTAAATTGTTACTACACTTTAGCCTTGTTGCAAAACATCATTTTGAATCATGTTTGTTGCAAGAAAGTTGTTCAAAGCTATGAATAACGTAAAGGCCATACTTTCATTATGAATAGGTTGTATGTTATGAATCTTGATAATAATACTAAACATCCATAACACTGACGCTAAACGTCGCAAGACTGACAGAAATACCACATATATGTGGCACTGCCGTTTATCACAAGTGACATAACCTGCATGAAGAATTTCCATAAGTGATGGACTTTCGAGTCACATGATTATGAATCACTTGACGCTTGCGATCTTTGTCTCGAAGTAATGTGACTAAAACACCGTTGATAGGCCATACATGAACGGGCAACTAAACCATTGGTAATCATACATGATGATGTGTGTAGTCCAATAAGTGTAGTTGTGTGCAGTGGATTCCCTATCTTCACTCATGAGTTGAAGTAGATATGTGGATATCTGTTCAATAGAGACATACGTCTGAAATCTTCGAAATGTTCAAGGAATTTTAGAGTGAAATAGAAATTCATTGTAACGAGAAAATAAAGCTTCTGCAAATCAGATTGTAGAAAGTAATATTTGAGTTACAAGTTTAGCGAACGTCTGATGAGTTGTGAAGAAGTGTCATAACTTGCGTCTCCCAGAACACCACTATGAGTAAAGTGTTCGAGAGATGTAATCAATCCATGTATGACACGGTAAGATCAAATATGACGTTTATCAATTTGCCATTATACTTATTAAAGTTATGCGTTAGTGACTATGACTTTTACACTGAAAAGAGCACCATCAAATCTGTTGAAACGACGCCATATTAGATGTGGTATGGACTGTTAAAACCATGTTGTCTTTTCTTAAAATTTGGGTACATGAGGCATATGTTTGACATACTCAAAAACACCAAATCAGATAAGTGCTACTTTGTGAAGGTTATTCCAAAAGGTTTGGTATTCCTCTATCACTACACAAAAGCAAAACTGTTTGCTGTTAAGAACAATGTGTTTTGAAGAAAATGGTTTCTTGCAAAAGAGTGAGTGGGAGGACAGTGAAACTTGTTAAAGATTGTTGAATCTTCAAATAAGTGCGCAGCTGAACCACACAGGTTAGACAAAACTCGTACAAACATTCATGATATGTAAAACGAGATATTGTTGTTCGACAATGATAACCTGTGATATACAAAGAAGCGTTGATGGGCCCTGACTCCGGGATTTGGCTAAATGCCAAATAATCCGAGATAGTATCCATGGAAGTAAGTCAAGTTTTGAACTTGGTAGACCCTCCGAAAGACTAAGAGTCTGAAGAATATATAAATGGATCTATAACTGATTCGAATGAAATTGTTTTATCCATAAAGCTCAACTCGTTGGAAATATGTTTTCTAGCAAGTTCAAAAGTTGACTACGGTGAAGTAATGTCGACCGTAGAGATGCTTTAGTCAGTTCGGGTTATACTAGCAATTACTACATATCTCATTTATAGGATATGGTAGAATGAACGTCAAAACAAAGTTCCTACACGGAAATATAACAAAGGGCGTATATCTGATACGACCGGAATGTTTTGTCTATTCAAAGGATGCTAGAATAGATGCAAGCTTCGGTTATCCAGTAATGGACTGAAGCTGGCATGATGGATTTGGGATTCTCGTTGTGATGAAATTGCCAAAAGAGTTTGTTTTCATCAGGAATAACGAAGATGCTTGAATATTCAAGAAAGTAAGTGGGAGCTGAATGATATTTCTACCTTATGTACATGACATATTGTTGATTAGAAATGATATAAATTTCTTAACACGAATAAGGAATTCATTGAAAATAGTTTTCAGCTGAAGTGCTTGGGCTAATATAGCATTAGGATTGAGCACAATGATCTATGTAGATAGTAAGTGCCTGATCATGCTAAGACCAACATTACATGTTGACATGATACTAAAGTAGTTTAGTATGAAAACGCCAAGAAGAATGTTCTTGCCGAGGTCACGGTGAAAAATTATTTGCAGATATCAGTGTTCATGAACACAGATAAGCAAAAACACGTGAATTGAATTCCACTCACCTATGTGTTTGGATTAATCATGTACACCATAATATGTAAAACGACCAGATATGTCCACTGTTCGAAACGGTTGTGAGCAAGATACCAAAGTGATCAATATGTTGATCATTGGACAAACAGTGAAAAGTTAAACTTATGATAGATAAGATATGTTTCTCGGAAAATGGAGATAATGAAGAGCTCGTTGTAATAAGTTACACCAGCTGAATTTTGATGTAAACAGTTACACAAATTCAGTCTTCATATTTAATCCGACCGATTTTTGATTTTAATTGGGATTATGTGTTTCACACGTAAGGGTTGCGCAGTGTGGAGGAACTTTGTCAAGTTCGATACTGTGGCGAATTCTATAACAGAGGCTAAGTATATTGTTGCTTAAAGAAGTAACAAGGAGGGTATTTTGAATCATAAGTTCATTCATGAACGTGGTATGGTTTTCTTAGATACTTGAAGCTCATGGAACATTGATGAATGATTTCATGACTTATTCTAAAGGAACCAAGGTCCTACCAATTGATTCAAAAATATACAAAGCTAAACTGATAAAATTAGTGAATTTTATGATAGCGTGAAAACGCGAAGATATGCAACATACAAACGGGCCTGAAACGTCAGATCCGTGGATGAAGTCTATACCACAATTGAAGCATGCATTACACCGGTATGCCATAGGTGTAAAGTGCTCAAGCACTAACAATATTATTGACTCTAGTGCAAGTGGGAGACTGTTGGAAATATGCCCTAGAGGCAATAATAAAATGTTATTATATATATATTTCCATGTTCGTAATTAATGTTTATATTTCTGTGCTATAATTGCAATGACCCTGACTATGAGATTCAGAAGAAAACTCACTTGCATGTGTGGAAATGTAAACACCAAGAGTTCCTGGTTTAGCCTCTAAGACTAGCTCATGTGCTAACTGATGATTACGTTTTCTTAATCATGGACATTGTTCTTGTATCAAGGATGTCAGTAGCAATGAGAACATATTGTTAGCAGAACAATGATGTTGAACCGACCCCAGTATTGAATGATATACTTAGAGATCACATCGTAACTACGTTATAAGTCATATCATGAAATGTTATCATATACGTAATTCCTTAGACCATGAGAGTATCAAGTTGCTTCACACAGGAAGACATGCTTTGGTTCTTAGATGAATCCTCCCGTAAATGGGAAGTAATAAAATAAGTTCTGGGTATGTCAGATGGTGTGGCTAGTGACTGTGATAGTTCAAGAATGGGATTTTCTCCTTCACGATGAAGAAGATATTCACTTCGGGCCCACTCGGTATGACGGTATCCATTATAGTCTGGCCAGACGCATTATGATTCAGTCACAGGGATACCGGAATACGATAACGAGAAAATGGACAAACGAGCAAAGAGGATAACGAGTGGCTTGTGTTCAAGAAGTTGTTACACATGGGTGCCAAACTTCTCTCCTCTGACTTTGTCTTATATCGCGAAGCAAAGGGAATGGTACATGACTAAACATAATGGTTCACTCGAAGTTTCTTCGTGTATGTGCGGGAGTCAACATGGGTGTCCATGGCTCCGCTGTTGATAATTGGCTATTGACAAAAGGCTGTTGACCTATGTCCGGAAGATGTTCTGAGTCATGTCCGCATTATACCGAACCTATTGGGTCACACACTTAACGAGCAGTAGTCTGTTAGAATGCTGGAATGGTAGAAGGTTTAGTGGAAGCAAAGCAGAATAGTTCATACGGGTACCGGAAGTAGTTCCGGGGATTTATGAAATAGTTCATAAGGGCACCAAAAGTAGTTTTGGGTATTTAAGGATATGTCCGGATCACTCTGGAGTAGTCCCAGGTGGTTCCGGAACATATGAGAATGGCACTGGGGAAGTCCTGTATCAACCGGAATAGTTTCCGGATAATCGTTGGGCGTCCCGACAACCTTCGCGGTCATCAGGTGGCTTAAACTGTAACTCGGATGGTCTTGGAAACTATCCGGATGGCTCCGAAACATCCGAGAACGGTCTCGGAAGGTCCTAGAAGTGCTCCAGAAGTGTCCGGAATGTCCCGAAACGGTCCCGGTATGTCCCGGAAGGTTCTGGAAGCTTCTAGAAGGTCATGGAAGGTTCCGGGCAGTACCACCCACTCCCCTGCGCCCCTGGCCTTGGGGCGCACCAAGGAAGGGGGAATCCTCCTCCAGGTGGAATTACCAATTCCCATTATGACAGGTTTTCGGTGGGAAGGTGTGGGAAGGTTTGGAAGGCTTGGGAGTCCAAGTTGGACTCCCAATCCTCCTTGGGCTGCGCCCTAGGCCTCCTGGCCACCTATATAAGGTGAGCCATGGGGAGGGGGAGAGACACACAACTTGTCCCCAAGGCCTATGCGCCACCCTCCCTCCTCTAAACCCCGTTGCTCCACAATTAGACCCTGGTTTAGACGTTGTTCTAGATCGGAATCCGTTAGGGTTTTCTCCCTCTAGTTTTGTCGGTGGCGTTCATCTCTGGACGGCGGAGCGCTGCTGGATTGCTGCTACGGGATGTGTGGATACCGGTAGAGGGATCATAACTTTGATCCTTCTTCGAGGAGCTTCTTCTTCTCGGAGATCTGTTCGAGGGGCTTGTTCGTGGGATAGATCGAGGGACTGTTCGTGGGAGATCTACTTCGACTACTTCCACTACGTCCACCCGCTTCACCAACCCTTCTTCCGCTGCAACCGTTGGTGAGCAATGGCCTAAACCTTGTATGCGATCTATCTTGGATGATCTTGGGTGCTTGTTACGTAGGCACGAAATTTTGAATTCTACTAAGTTTCCCAACATGGCTTCCCTCTGGCAGATGACAGTGCATAAAATCGACAGATATCCCAAGAGGTGAATCGACGAACCAAAAGTATCAGAGAGAGGAAAGCTCGCAGGGGGTTTACCCAAGTTCAGGCCCTCATGGTTGAGGTGATACCCTACCCATTCTTTTATTTGATTATGGATGTAAGTACTCCTCGCGATAGGGGGGTTACAATCGTGTGTGGGCTACCGTGATCTACTAGATGTTAATGTGTCTCTAACTATCCCTGACCTTGTCTTATATATGTGGGACCAGGCCTAGGGTTACATGTAACAGTGAGTCGTCGTATTGTGCATTAATTTGATGATGCTTCTTGAAGGAGGGCTATGTGATCCTCACGGAGACCTTCTGAGTTGCGCACCGAGGGCTCCTTGGGTCGTTCTATGGTCCGAATTTCCTTTATGGGGTCCACCCCCAGTATAGCACACATCAACAGCCCTCGAGCTTCTTCGAAGAATTTGCACTGAGCTTTTGTCTTCTGGATATGCAAAGTCCGTATGGGCTCCTTAATTACCACCGATGGACGAGAACTTTGCCTATTGGTCCGCCTCGTCTTAACGAGCAGGAAAATGGTTCTCTTTGTCCCTCGCCCTTGGCACCGACGTTGTTGCCGACATAGCTAACAAGTTGTTCCCTGACTTACCTTGCAACTTGATCGCATTGTTTTTCACCACCCTTCTTATTTAAAGTGGGCCCCTAACCCACAGTTCCACAGGATCGAAACCTGACTCTTTTGTACATTCCTGTTCTCGAGCATTATTCCTCGTGCTTGATCTCGTATGCCATTCACGAGTCTCCTACCTTGTGATATTCAGTCCAATATCAGACACAGTGCTTATGCCTGATGCTCTGGACCCACCTTTTCATCATTCGTCATCGACATCGGATGCTTGCCTACCCACTTGAAACTCCTTATACCATTGTTTGTTTTCTCTCGATGCGTGACCCTGTGTTTCAACTCGAGAGATACTTTGTACCCCATTTCCTTGGACAATCTCGGTTGATTAACCGGATGCCGATCCGACCCCCCCTTAAGTTTTGACTCCTAGCCTATTCGTAAGTACGATGAAGACCCTGAAAGAAGTTTGACAACTCGTCGAGATGCGCTGATGCAGAGAAATGAAGACTTCAATGAGAAGGATTAACTTCTTCGAGAAGGACAACAAGAAGCAGAAGAATCGATAGAATACGAAACCAAAGCTTTACCCCTTTCACTACCTTTTAATTCTCGGGACGAGAATTCCTTGTAGTGGGGGAGAATTGTAACACCCCGGGTGTCACACTACAGTAATCACTGTTGATAATGATCATTACTGTTGCTAATCATGCCTTGATCAGCTTTGCATTTGATCATGTCCAAAATCATGATGGTTGATATTAAAACCAATGTGCCAACTATGCCTTGCTCATCATGGTTCAAATGAAAATCCAAAATCCCTTTTTCATGATAATAAAACAAAGTGATAAAATAAAGTTTCTCTAAAAATGATGAAACCAATTTTTTAAATGCCTAATAATCAGTAGGCCTTGTTAAAATTGAATTGGGGATTTATTAAAATATTTTAACATTGTAAATAAATAAAAACAATAGTAAAACAGTAGTATTTGACCCCTTTTAAATAAAACAAAATGGCAAATGAATTTATAAATGCCCCAAACTTTTTGTAGCACTGCTATGGAGCATAACACTAATTATGGAACCTATTACATATTTTACAAAAATACAAAAGTGTATAAAATAATTAAAACAGAATGGAAACAATACAAAAAAAGTAAGACAAAAACTAATCTGACCTACACCTATGGGCACAACCCACCTAACTGGGCTGGCCAGACCCCACCCCGAGCTCACCACGGCCCAGCCCCCTCACTCATCCCCTTCCTCTGTTCACAGGGGGGGGCGTGATGCGCATCCTGCGGCCAACCATGCCGTGGACGCGCCGTGGAGGGAATCCGGCGGCTAGCCGACGGGTAGAAGATGATGGGTTCGTTGCATAGAAAACAAAAAAAAATTCCTACGATTGCAACTGCCAAGATCACATCTAGGAGATAACTTGTAACGGTTTGAGAAGGACTCACCCTCGAAGACCAAAAAGCTTTAACGAGAACGATTCTCGTGGGTGATGTAGTCGATCACTTGCCGACCTCAAGGTCGTGATGAAGATGGGCGCCACAAACGGGCAGCGCCTCCGTAATCGGTCACACGTACGGATCAGCGACGACCTCCGCCCCTTGCTCCAGTTGGGCAGCAGAAGTAGTGGATCCTCGGGAACTCCAGCAGCACTACAACATAGTGGTGGTGGTGGTAGAGAAGATCTTGAGCAGGGCTTCGCCTAAGCACCGTACTCGTGAAACTGGATCAGCTAGCAAGGGGAGGAAGATGCCAACCAAAGGGCATATGAGAAAGCGATGGAATTAGCAAGGGGAGAAGATGCCAACCAAAGGGCACATAAGAGTTGAATGGAATGAGTGACTAGAGGGGTCTCCACCTCCTCCTTTTATAGGAGAGGGGGGCAGCACCCAAGGCGCCCCAAGAGGTGCCCCCACCTCTCCCCTCTTGATTGCTAGTGGAGTCTCCACTCACACATAATCAAGTGGCACTTTCTCCCATTTAACCTCCACTCAAAAACCAAAGGTCTTCCAATTAAAACTCCTTTTAATTCACTTGTTTAATGTCACTCAAATTAATGAACACTTCATTTAATGAGTAATTCATTGATGAATACTTCATTCAATGAACACATTAACAATTATCCCCTTGCACTATTTCGATATTCCGAAACTATTCCGGCAGTTTTATCGAAACAGTCCCTGTGTTGTCCTGTATTTTCTCCTGCGTTCTGTATCCACTTAAAACACGTCGACGAATCCTTAAGTGTGTCACCCTACGGTTCGTGAATAAAATGGACATGACTGAGACTCTTCTCCGATCAATAATCATCAGCGGGATCTGGAGATCCATGATGACTCCCACTTACTCAACGATGAACTAGTGATCGTGTGAACCATTACTCCGTAACCAATTCCTTTTGTCTCGCGATATTTTACTTGTCCGAGATCCGATCATTTGGTATCATCCATACCTAGCTCGATCTCGTTAGCGACAAGTACTCTTTAGTCGTTCCGTGATATAACATCCTCGTGAGCCAATCACGTGCTTGCAAGCGATGTCAATGTGATATCACCGAGAGGGCCCAGAGTATATCTCTCCGTCATCTGGATGGACAAATCCCACTCTTGATCCACGAGCCTCAACTAACACTTTCCAAGTACCCAACGACACCTTTATAATCACCCTGTTACGGTGTGACGTTTGATGGAATCAAAGTACTCTTCCGGTGTCAGTGATTGACGTGATCTCATGGTCTAAGGATTAGAGTTACTTCGTGAAAGTTTGATACAGCAATAGAAACTTGATGACATGATCGTATTGCTATAACTACTGTGGGTGTATGTTCATCACATCATTCTCCAATGACATGACCTTGTTATTAACAACATCCAATGTTCATGATCAAGAAACCTTGATCATCCGTTAATCAACAAGCTAGTATAAAGAGAGGCATTACTAGGAACCTTTTCTCTGTTTATTAAACACACATGTATTAACGTTTCCGGTTAACACAATTATAGCATGAAAATAAACATTTATCATAAACATGGAATAATATAATAACCACTTTATTATTGCCTCTCGGGCATATTCCCTTCAGTCTCCCACTTGCACTAGAGTCAATAATCTAGTTTGGTACTTGCGCATCCAAGACCTATGGCATTCAGGTGTTGTCCATACGCATTGCTAGTGGTAAACCTAATATCCAGATCTGACACTTCAGGTCCGTGTGTATTTGCATTTCTTTGCGTCTCTACGCATCACTCATTCACCAATGAGATGGCATTGCATAAATTTGGTCCTCCGGTGAGACCTTAGTCCCTTGAGCTCAAAACATGTTGAATCTATTGTCGTACAATAGATCTTCACAGTATTAGCTCGCTTGGAACTACACCTAGTTTGTCAAACAAACTTCTTGACACAAATGCCCTCCTTTGCTGCTGCTAGAGCAGTCATATACTTAGCCTTTCGTTGTAGTATTCATCACAATGTCTTAACTTTGGAACTCATCCAAATCCATTTGGAACTATTCCAAATCTATCATGGAACTTTCTTCCATTATATTTTGCCACCTTAACACACTTCCAAAATTGAGATAAATTTAGATTGTATCTTGCGACAAAACTAGTATCAATGTAACACTTTACAATGAACTATTGTCCAACATACGTAATATATGCTTAGTCCTTCCAAAGCACGTAAGGATATCTTTACTATTGTCCAATGATCATCTTATGAATCATTCTGGTATATGCTCATAACATTTAGAGCATAGGACATTCTGGAATTGTACATATCATGGTGTACATGATTGATCAAATCATTCATGTGATTTTACTCACCAAGTGTCAAAACACTTGAATCTCGCTTCAACCTTTTCCATGCGGCAAGAACCTTTCTCGTCGTTTCCATATTGAACTTATTCAATATTGCATATATGTACTTCGGCCCAACCATATTAGCACCTCAATCTATCTATATAGACCATATTATCCCAATATACTGATTTTTCCCAAATCTTCCATTAAAATCAAATTTTCAATGAAACTTCACCCGTGTCAATAAAAGATACATCATTTCCAATCAACAATATGTCTTCTACATAATGTATTAGAAATATGTCTCAGCGCTCCCACTTAATTTCTTGCAAAAGCAAGCATCTTCACCGTCTCTGATGAAACTAAACGTTTTAACAATTTCATCATGATGAAGATTCCAACTCCGCGAATGCTTATTTCAACCATTGAAATTTGCATGCTATTTTAGCACCCTTTGAATTAACAGAACCCTTTGGACCGTGTCCTGTACACGTCCTAGGTAACCATTCTATTAGAAGAACGTTGTTCCGTTTGTTCAACTACCATATACCAAAACTAGCATATGTAGTGGTTGCTACAATAATCCGTCCAGACTAAATATCGTTATGAAAGATCAAATCTTTTCATAGCCAACTCTTTGAACATAATTGTAAACCATTTTAACGATATGTCGAATATTTCATAGATGTGAGAACATCCACGTCTGTTTCTTTATAGATCCAAACACGGTATCTAGAGGGTCTTCCAAGTTCAGAAACTTGGTTTCTCGTGTATGGAACTATCACGGATTTTATAGCTTCTAGCCATTTTGACGGAGTCAGGGCCCATCATTGCTTCTTTGCATGTAGTCGGTCCATTATTATCAAATAACAATGATTCAATCTCAAATCTTACTATTTGATCGATTATCCGAACTACGCAGTTCAATAGGAACTTAGATCGCCGTGACCACAACCTTTGGGACACGGGAGCCAGGAGCATTGCGGCCGCTTCCGGGACACTTTCCGGCGCTGCGCCACTTAGCACATAAAGCTTAGGTTCAACAACCTAATCGAAGTTCTACTGTCCTCCCACTTAACTTTTCGCACAAAATTCCTTCTCAAGAAACTTGATGCTCTTAGCCACAAAAAACTTTTGTCTTTAGTGTTATGGAGGAATACCCAACGGTTACTTTGGGATAACCTACAAAGACGTACTTTATCCGACTTTGGTTGTAAACATTTTACATATGCCTTGCATACCAAAATTTAAGAAAAAACAAATTGGGTTTTATCCCATTCCATAACTTATATGGTGTCATTTCAACGGATCTCGATGGTGCTCTTTTCAGTGAAAAGCGGTAGTCTCTAAAGCTTAATCCTTAAAATATAATGGCAATTTTATAAATAACACCTTTGATCCTTACCATGTCAAACAAGGTTTGATTACATCTCTCGAACACTCCATACTCCTATGGTGTTTCGGGAGACGCAAGTTTATGGAACAATTCCTAAACTCTTAGGTGTTTGCTAAACTTTTAACTCAAAAATCTTCCTTTATGATCCAATCATAAACTCTTATTTTCTCGTTACAATGATTTTCACTTCATCTTGAAATTTATTTGAACATTTTCAAATATTTCATACTTCTTCCTTATCAAGTAAATATACACATATATCCACTCAAATCCTTGGTTAAAGTATATGAAGTTATAAGACCCACCACACACGGCTACACATAATGAACTATACACATCAACATGTATAATGTCCAATAAGTTAGTCGTCCGTCCCTCTTTGCCTATGAACGGAGTTTCAATCATTTCTAGGAAATTCTTACAAGCGTCAGTTGATTCAAAATCAAAAGACTCCAAAAATCCACCATCATGGAGTTTCTTCATGTGTTTCTTTCCAATATGATTCAAACGGTGGTGTCACTCATAAGTGATCTTCTAATTATTTGTCTTGCGACATGTTTAGCATCAGTTATTATGGATGTGATTTCTCCAACAAGATTTATAGAGTTCATCCATCTTCTATGAATATGGTGATAATTTGAACAACTATTGTTCGTATAACACCAGAACAGAATAACAATTATTCAAATAAATCTTGAAGGCTAGGTTTAATTCCAACGATAAACACAATAACACTTTATTTTGTTTTTGATGAGAATCATCCCATATTAATTTGCTAGTTATTCAGGCCATTGCAACTCTTGTATTGCGTTGTTCTGTATGACACTTCATACCAACCAATCAGTATCCAATACTCAAGAATCACATTGTTTAACAAGCAATGAATATACCCATAACATGTATATCATCTATATACCCGAGCTGGACATTTCCAGTCTTTTCCTTTTTCTTTTTCGCCAAAATATTTTTCAGATCCTCTTTCAGCAATTCCTTTCCTTTTTAGAAGAATTTACCAACATCACTTGTGGTACCATTCAAATGACACATAATCCAAAGTGTGTTAGTCAAATACTAACACCCTTTGATTCTCACTTTGATGTAGATCACCGTCATCAAATGTTTGGTGTTCTTCCAAATTCCATTCTTTAGTAATCTTATAGTGTAGTAAACATTTTACCTACATCTTCCATTCATCCTATCATGACAACTTTCATGACAAAACTACCATAGCTCATAGGGACAAACTGTGAGTACAATATTAGTTCCCAAATCCTTTTTGGGAGATTAGGACACATAGTGTCTCCAACCTTCACAAATTCTCATACAATATGAGAACATGTTTCTCACTAAATTTTACTCTATCACATTGCAACTAAACATTGTTTCAGATATCGCTATATCTTCCACACATGATAGTTACTGAAACAATCATTTCAGCTCCTAGATAACCTTGATAATAACAAACAACATTTGAATATCAAGGATCATGGAGGCAAGTGTGATACTTAGACACTAACACTGGAATTGTTACTCTCGATTTAATACACATTATTAAACTTCATGGAGTAAGCAAGGTTTGCTAAAGTTTGCAATAAGACTTTATACTTTAGATTGACACTCAAACAATATGGTACCAGTCCGTAAAGTTAAATATCCAGAATTCTATAGTTCTATTATCTCAATTATAGCTAAGCGCAAAGGTAGTAAACAAATGCCAATGACTACAACGAACTATGCAAATTCACTTTGATTTAGTTCATGATAAAATGAGTTCATCTAACTCCCACTCAAAAACAACATCCCTCGAGTCGTCTTTGGTGATTACACGAACCAAATTCACTACACCACGACCGATCATCACGTGAGGCAGTGTAGCTGCAATGGCGAGCATCTCAATATGGTTCATCATATCATCCATATGACTCGTGCTTAACCTTTCGGTCCATGTTCCGAGGCCATGTCTGTACATGCTAGGCTCGCCAAGTAGAACCTTAGTATTTGCATGTGTTTCAAGGCCATGTCTGTACATGCTAGGCTTGAAAACACCCGTTGTATGTGAACGTAGAGTCTATCACACCCGATCATCACGTGGTGTCTCGAAACGACGAACTTTCTTAACGGTGCATACTAAGGAAGAACATATAATTATCTTGATATTAAGTGAGAGGGATCATCTTATAATGCTACCGCAGCGATCATGATCGTAACTAAGCAAAATAAGATGCATAAAAGGATAAACATCACATGCATGGATAATGTGATATGATATGGTCCTTCTCGCATTAGATCTCCATCTTGTGCGTCTTGGTATGATCTCCATCATGCCACCGGCGCGGCACCAAGGTCCATGGCGCCACCACCATGGTCGTCCTTCTCCATTACAATATATCTCATGGATATATCTACAGCACGCAGGCCTTAAAAAGGAAAAAAACACAACCATATGGCTCCTGCCAGTTGTTTACAATAAATCTCATTTCATACAACAATTTTGTAACAATGACCATATCACATCACATGCCCTGCAAAAACAAGTTAGATGCCTCTAAAATATCTTTGCAAATTTTACGTGGTTTTGGGCTTCCTAGGAAAGAACCGATCTTACCTACGGACAAGAACCACAACGTTGATTCGCTAGTTGTTTCTTTTCGTCCTTTGCAGGGCCCTCCGTTGCAAATGCCATATCACTAATGCTAGAGAAACTGACACCCCCAAAGCCACTTTATACGGTACAAGCCGTATGTCAAGCGTGACAAGCAATTTGCGCTTAGGGCCGCTTCAATCCAACATTGCCGCAATATGAACAAGTGCACAAAAGAGGGTAACAACTAGAGGATCAACGCCCACATCTCTATGTGTTCTAACCGTACAAAGCATCTACGCATAGACGAGGCTCCGATACCACTGATGGGTTCGTTGCATAGAAAACAAAAAAAAATCCTACGATTGCAACTGCCAAGATCACATCTAGGAGATAACTTGTAACGGTTTGAGAAGGACTCACCCTCGAAGACCAAAAAGCTTTAACGAGAACGATTCTTGTGGGTGATGTAGTCGATCACTTGCCGACCTCAAGGTCGTGATGAAGATGGGCGCCACAAACGGGCAGCGCCTCCGTAATCGGTCACACGTACGGATCAGCGACGACCTCCGCCCCTTGCTCCAGTTGGGCAGCGGAAGTAGTGGATCCTCGGGAACTCCAGCAGCACTACAACATAGTGGTGGTGGTGGTAGAGAAGATCTTGAGCAGGGCTTCGCCTAAGCACCGTACTCGTGAAACTGGATCAACTAGCAAGGGGAGGAAGATGCCAACCAAAGGGCATATGAGAAAGCGATGGAATTAGCAAGGGGAGAAGATGCCAACCAAAGGGCACATAAGAGTTGAATGGAATGAGTGACTAGAGGGGTCTCCACCTCCTCCTTTTATAGGAGAGGGGGGAAGCACCCAAGGCGCCCCAAGAGGTGCCCCCACCTCTCCCCTCTTGATTGCTAGTGGAGTCTCCACTCACACATAATCAAGTGGCACTTTCTCCCATTTAACCTCCACTCAAAAACCAAAGGTCTTCCAATTAAAACTCCTTTTAATTCACTTGTTTAATGTCACTCAAATTAATGAACACTTCATTTAATGAGTAATTCATTGATGAATACTTCATTCAATGAACACATTAACAATTATCCCCTTGCACTATTTCGATATTCCGAAACTATTCCGGCAGTTTTATCGAAACAGTACCTGTGCTGTCCTGTATTTTCTCCTGCGTTCCGTATCCACTTAAAACACGTCGACGGATCCTTAAGTGTGTCACCCTACGGTTCGTGAATAAAATGGACATGACTGAGACTCTTCTCCGATCAATAATCATCAGCGGGATCTGGAGATCCATGATGACTCCCACTTACTCAACGATGAACTAGTGATCGTGTGAACCATTACTCCGTAACCAATTCCTTTTGTCTCGCGATATTTTACTTGTCCGAGATCCGATCATTTGGTATCATCCATACCTAGCTCGATCTCGTTAGCGAAAAGTACTCTTTACTCGTTCCGTGATATAACATCCTCGTGAGCCAGTCACGTGCTTGCAAGCGATGTCAATGTGATATCACCGAGAGGGCCCAGAGTATATCTCTCCGTCATCTGGATGGACAAATCCCACTCTTGATCCACGAGCCTCAACTAACACTTTCCAAGTACCCAACGACACCTTTATAATCACCCTGTTACGGTGTGACGTTTGATGGAATCAAAGTACTCTTCCGGTGTCAGTGATTGACGTGATATCATAGTCTAAGGATTAGAGTTACTTCGTGAAAGTTTGATACAGCAATAGAAACTTGATGACATGATCGTATTTCTATAACTACTGTGGGTGTATGTTCATCACATCATTCTCCAATGACATGACCTTGTTATTAACAACATCCAATGTTCATGATCAGGAAACCTTGATCATCCGTTAATCAACAAGCTAGTATAAAGAGAGGCATTACTAGGAACCTTTTCTCTGTTTATTAAACACACATGTATTAACGTTTCCGGTTAACACAATTATAGCATGAAAATAAACATTTATCATAAACATGGAATAAGATAATAACCACTTTATTATTGCCTCTCGGGCATATTCTTTTCAGAAGACCCCGAGCCCCCTCTAGAAACCCTAGAACCCCGCCCCCTCCCCTTTCTCACCCCCCCTCTCATCTCGCCGCATCTCGTCTGCGTCCGACCGTCGCCGCTGCCGGTGAACAACCGCGGCCAACGGCAACGATGGCCCGCGCCAGCATGTCCATCAAGCTCCCCACGGTGGACTCCGTCGCCTCAAGCTTTCCATCTTCGACGAGCGCCTCTGCTTCGACCGAATCGGGGTCGTCTTCAAGCTCGGCCCCGCCGCTTCTCACCGTCAAATTCGCGCCCCTGTTGCTCCTAAACGCTCACCGGCCGTCATGCGCCTCCTATGTGAGCTCCCCGTCCCGCTGGCCCCTTTTCCCCTCTGAATTGCGCACCTTCTTGTCGATCCCCCTGGTCAGAACTTCGGCCGCCGCGGATGCAACCGCTGCCATGGCCACTGACATCCCGAGATCGCCGTGCCCGCGAACCCTGCGCCCCTATGACCCCCGCGCGCGCCCGGGCCACGCCCTGCGCGTGCACACCGCACCTGCTCGCCGCACCCTTCATCTCTACGCCCCCCCCTCATGGCCGCGTCGCCCCACCTCGCTCGCCATCGCCCCGGGCCACCATGTGCCGTCGTTGTCGCCGCCGTTGTGCTGCTTTGCCCAGCACCCGCGTGCCCGCCACCGTAGACCGCACCCTCACTGCGCCTACCTCGCCGGGGTGTGCTCACCGCCGGCCACGGCCATGGCATGGCCATGGCGTGCCGTGCGTGTGGTGTGGCTTAGCGCCACTGACCACCGGGGCCCATCCAGTGGGATAACCCCCCTTATGTGTATGACAGATGGGCCCATGCCCTTAAGTTAATTATAAAAGTTTAATTAAAGCATGTTAGTATGACACCTGGGCCCCCCATTCAGTTTAATTATTTAAAAGAATTATTAGGAATTCCAGTCTATGACATGTGGGTCCAGTGATTATTAGATTTAATTAAATTGTTTTTTTATGCAATGTGAGGCTGACATGTGGGACCCACTGGTCAGTTGACCAGTCAACCTTACAGGTGGGTCCCCTCTGTCAGGTTTGACCAGTCAAACCTACTGTTTTGGATAATGTTGAATTAATAATTAAAGAAAATCCAGAAATTCTTTTAAATTTAATAAAATTTAGAAATTCAATATCTTTTAAACCGTAAGTCAGATTCAAAAACTTTATACATCAAAATTGATCAGAAAAATATAACGAATACGGATACGCTATCCGTATACCAACCCCCCCCCCCCTCTAACATACCGAACATCGAACCGTCCCCCTCCGTACCGTTTTTCCGATGATTTGTCCGGTACTGTCAAAGTATCCGGATGAATTTATTCTGAACACGAAAGTTGTTCAGAATAGTTCAACTAACCTGGATACCCCACCCATACGTTTGTCGGTTTTCCACGACACCTCCGGCATGATCCCTTCCCCCTCCGGACACCCTGTCCGGTAATCACCCGGAGCTGGCAGTTCATCCCCGGATGAATTTCCGCTCCGAGTTGAGTGCATCGTACTACGTTAGAACACCGATAACATTTCATCTATCATGTCATGCATTTGATTGCTATGTTTGCTTTATATTTACTGTTTCTCCCCCCTTAATCTCCGGTAGACCCCGCTGCTACTGCCGACTACACCGCTGCTGGGTACGACTACTTCGTCGACGACCCTGCCCCTACCGTCGAGCTTCCAGGCAAGCAGAGTCATTCTCTTCCCCAGATATTGCCTATCTTTCCGTACATTTCTTGCACTAGGCATGGTTACTGCTGCTGCTACGATTACAATCTTATTCAATTGCATAGCTTGTTTTTGTCGCCCCTTGATGTACCTTCCTTTATCCTATGCTGCCTTATAAAAATATATTATATTCAGCAGTGAGCCATGCGCTTTGTTAGCTAGGATTAGATAGCAGGGCCGTGACCACTCAGGGGAGTGACGCGGATACGTCTTATTATAACTGCAACAGGTACGGTGCATTGCAGACACCGCTAAGGCCCCTAGCTCGGCTCTGCCGAGCCACCATCAAGTGTGAGCTATCGAGGAGTAATCCTCGTACCTCCACTCGTTGCTGACTCTGTATAGCCGCTCTAGGTACCTGAGCAACGGTTGTCCTTAAGGTAAGAAGTCGGGCGACCCAACGGTGCCCGCGAGAGGTATATTGTCGGGAACGACGGGGAGGGTACGACCGACGTTACTGGCGTGCTTGGCCCCTGCTCGTATCTCGCGAGAGTTACCAAACCACGAAAGTCGAGCTCTACCCAGAGCACACGCGAGATAAGGTAAGGAGTCGGTTCACCTTGTTGGTAACCGCAGAGACTTGGTGGGACGACAGGGCAGGCACCGATGTACTGGTGGTCCTGACTGCTGTCGTTGACCGCGGGTCAGTTAAGTCGAGGCAACGATAACGGTTGTCACGCAGGTTAATTAAAATGCTAAATGGTTCGGCGGATGACTTGAGAGACCCGTTGGTCTGTACGCACTACCTTCACGTGGGATAAGGAGTTATGGGCTCCCCTTCGTCGTAGTTTGTCCGAAAGCTCTTCAGACGTCAGCAGTACCACGGGCCGATAGCCGGGAAGCGGTCTTGTCTTCTTTGCTGCAGCAGGTGTGTTTTGGATTTGCTTTTGCTTCACCGGCCAGTCTCGTACCGTGCAGGAGCGTGCAAGGGTGAGGGACCTAGACCCCTTGGCGCATAGGATATAGTCCGACGGATGGCCTCTCTGCTAAGCCTAGGATGGGATGCGTCGTGTCGGATAGCTTTGGTGGAGCGTTCCCTAACAAGGTTCCCGCCACCCTGGAGATCCGAGCGTGCAGGATGAACAGTAGTGCACCCCTGCAGGGAGTTTAATCTATTCGAATAGTCCTGTCCAAGGTAACAGGACGCTTTATGCTGAAGCTGGATCTTACCACTACAAACTACTACTATTAAATTGTACGGTTCCGGGTTTTCTTCCTCGCAGGGAAGTCGAGGAGGGGAACTCGGAGGCATTATTATTACTAATCATTACAACTTATATTATACAGTGCTGCAGTAACTTCTGCTTCATTGTTACTTTATGCTTTATATGAACTGTTGGCTGTTTCTCTTCTCATGCTGCAAGACATCGTCAGAAGATGCTAGTCTTCGATAGGCCTAGCTTCTTATCCTTATTCTGATTTCTACCTTGCAGTCCATTATATACAGCCTCCCCTTTCCATTGATACAAATGCATAAATGCTTAGTAGCGGACGTAAGACTCGCGGGTATGCTAGATACTCACCTTTGCTTTATTTCCCCCTTTATGTTTTGCCTGATCGGCCGCTGCAGTCGACGTTGGAGCTTTGGAGTCCAGGAGTGGGAGATCCCCGATGTCGACCACCGCAACATGAAGATCCCCGATGCCTTCTACGACGTCGAGTTCCCCGTTGACCAGGAGTAGTTTGGAGGTTCCCAGGCAGGAGGCCTCGCCTTTTCGATCGAGTGTTGATTTTGTGCTAGCCTTCTTAAGGCAACCTTGTATTCTTGTGTCTATATTCAGATACTTTTGCTTCCGCTAACTTTGTGCTTTCGAGCTGTTGTATTCGAGCCCTCGTGGCCCCTGGCTTGTATTAAACAGCTTGTGTTATTTTATTTGTAGAGTTGTGTTGTGATATCTCACCGTGAGTCCCTGATATCGATCGTGTACCTTGCGTGTATGATTATTGTACACGGTCTGATTTTGGGGGCGTCACACTTGATCCCGGAGGGCATTTCCCTCTTATAATACGTCGATGATACAATCATCCTGGTTGAAGCCTCAGACCTCTGCCTTGTCAATCTCAAGCTTTTGCTGCTTTGTTTTGAGAGTCGTTCGGGCCTAAAAATCAACTTCCTTAAATCTGAACTCTTCGCTTTCGGTTGTGATTTGGTGGAATCAACTAGGATGGCTGATCTCATGAATTGCTCGGTGGTTTCCTTCCCAATCTCTTACCTAGGCGTTCCCATTTCGGGCCATCACCTCCCTGCTACGACTTTCAATCCGGTGGTGGAGAAACTGGGAAAAAATACTCTCGTGGAAAGGGAGATTTCACTCCCCGGCAGGCAAGGTGTGCTTGATCAACTCTTGTCTTTCATCGCTTCCCACCTACACGACGGGCTTCTACCTCCTCCCAAAATCTTGCCACGATGGCTTCGACAAGCATCGCAACAACTTTTTTTGGAATTCCTCGGAGAACAAAAAGAAATACCGCATGGTGAGACGGGACATCATTTGCCGGCCCAAAGCGAAAGGTGGGTTGGGAATCACCGACACCCTGATCATGAATATGTGTTTGTTTACTAAGTGGTGGTGGAAAATTCTTAAGGATGATCCTAGAGCCCTTTGGTACAAGCTTCTAAAAGACAAATACTTCCATTTCTCTTCTCCTCTTATGGCCGATTCTGGTGGGGCGTCTCAGTTTTGGAAAGACCTCCAAAAGGTCAAAGATACTTTTAGATCCTTGGTTAAATTTTCGGTGGGCGATGGCTCATCTGTTAGGTTTTGGCTGGACTGGTGGACTGGGGATGGTCCCTTACCAGTGACCTTCCCAAACCTTTTCTCGTATTGTTCGAATTCTGAAATTTCCATCTCGGAATTAGCTCTGGCTGGTTGGGACTTTCAGTTTCGCCGCTCCCTGTCTCAGGTAGAGTTGGAACAGTGGCATAAACTTGTTGCTCTGTTCCCTACGCTCTCGGAGAACAAGGACGACGTCACATGGACCCTCTCCGCATCCGGTACGTTCTTAGTTAAGTCTCTTTACAACCACTTGTGCGCCCCGGCTGCGGGATCGCGAATCTCTCACATGTGGAAAGCGAAGATCCCCCAAGATTAAGACTTTCTTGTGGCAGGCGGCTAGAGGCAAGCTGCATGCCTCTGATCAAATCCTTCAACGCAATGGCACCGCCAACGCTGCATGTGCTCTATGTGGCGTCAGGAAAGAAACCAACCACATCTTATTCACTTGTTCCCTAGCCAAGGTGGGTTGGGCCTGTGTTCGGGAATGCTTTCATGTCTCATGGAACCCTCTCTCCTTCTCAGATATATTTTCCTTCTCTAGATCTATCTCGGGATCCAAAAAGCATATCTTTTGGATTTGTTGGGGCGCCGCGGCTTGGGTGTTGTGGACCACCCGCAACAAATTTACTATTGAACACAAGTTTCCTGAAAAAACGGCTCATTGCCTTTATGTTATGTTGTCACTTCTATTGCAATGGAAATCAGCGATTAAGGTGGACGATCATGCTAGCTTGGACGCAATCATCAGTCACATTCGCGATGCCACCAGACGTCTCTCCGCGACCTCGACTTGATGTGGTCTTTTTGCTACCTCGCCGTTTTCGAGTTTCCCTTTCCCGTATTTCTAGGTTATGTAGGTAAGGGCCTGCGTGCCTGGAACCGGTCATCCGTTGATGTTCTGTACTCCAACTCTTCTTTATTCTCGTTGAACCTTGATCTGTGATGTTGAACCGTTGCCTTCATGGCTTTATTTATAAAGTCGGGCCACGGTCTTTAGTCTAAAAAAACCATCTCAATGAGGTCAAGCCTGATGATATGCAAAAATAGGACATAGGTAATGGGAGTAAGAGGCAATCCGTATCAGAGGTGATGCGTAGCTCTTACAAAACCAAAGAAATCACATGATCTCCAGAAAGCCAAATCTTTAGAATAACTATTTTTTCAAAGCTAAGAAATTTCCTACTGTGACAACTATTATATCATGTTAACTTTCAAAGCTTCTACAAACCAGCATGTCTAAATTATCTATAATTTACCCTCTTTTCACTACATGTGTGTCTCAAACTTAAGTGCTACCATATTGTGTGCATCAATACTAATTTCACCATTTGCCAAAATCATCACATAGTTCTCCATTTCCTACTATCTAGTACAATTGAAGCACCTACCTAAACATTTCTTATGCTACAACTAAACTACAGGAAGTTACTGAAATTATTTATTCATCATCCCAAAGGACATGACCACACTCCACACACAACACTGAACCAACTGCAACATTTATCTTCATAACAATGGGCATATCCTGCTTTAGCACTAACAAAGAACTCATCATCTTCAACATTCTAGCATCTATAGATTTAGCTCTCACAAGACCGTTGTTTGCTGCATTTTTAGCAGCTTTTCCAGTTCCTGCAGATTTGAACAACCATTAACTCTTTTTTCCTTTCTTCCGCTCTAATTATCTCCTTTCTTCAACCCAACTGCGTTAATATCAGAATACCTACGAGGTATAGGTTGTAAGCTAAATACCTCACAAACTCTAGCTCCCAGTGCCAGGAATCACACCTTTTCTGTAATTTTTGCAACCACATTATCTTATTTACTATACAATTTTCAACAACAGCTAAACATGGCAGCATGATAGATATAAGGAGAAGAGTATAAAGTTACTTTCCCCATCTCCCATTCTATTTGTTAGATCAAAAGTTATTGAAGTTAATCCATTTGATTCTCCACCAAACTCTACATGTTACATTCTTGACCAGCAAGCAAGACCTTCTCTTACAAAAGTTACCATCAATGCAACTCTAAGCCCACGAGTCCTCGATCCTATAGCATCTAGAAAAGGATAGAATGAAAGAGTGGACGAAACAGCATGAGGCGAACCAAGCTGCACCGACAGTAATCTTCAACCAAACTAATGACATGGTCCTCTCGAGGAACATGATAAGTAAAACATAAATATATCTGCTTCTAGTGTCCATTTTCACGGACCTCCTCTTCATCCGCATCCTCGAAACGCTGGTCATTGATTTGAAGCTGCACGTATAAATAACAACAACATTAGTGGCAGTCGGTCACTGGCACAAACATAGTTCTAGACTCACTTTACTCTTACTCTTATAAAGATCTGAGGATGTTCACCCCTAAGAGATTACAGTACCTCTTAAGTTGCAAGGAAAATAATGACTGCAATTATCACACATTCTGTGTAGTACACAGCTGTACCACAATCTTCTGATTAGTTGATTCAATTGACGTATATTTTGAGATATTTTTGGTTAGCACAAAGTTAGGAACTGCAATTAAACAAGGATCTCAAACAACTCATGCAATAAAAAAACCTATAGCAATGCACGAGCATTTAACTTCCACAGCAAGTTGCAGTGGATCATACAACATATGTTGTTCTTCCAAATCACCGACTAACTATAGTTTCATAATAACAAGTGATTCTAGTTAAACATTAGTGCTCAGAACCCTGAAACCTGAGCTTTATAAGTCTATGCTACTAATTCTTTGCAACCAATTAAAATCAGATATATACCCACTGTAGCGTGGACCATGCTGAGTGTTTGCTTATACACTCATCTGAAATATAGGCCACTAGTACAACAACAAAAGGTAAGTTACAACTAATCCAAAAAAGGACTTGCCTTAGGTTACTTCAGTTATCTTATATGCAATCATTCACAACATTTGAAAAAATTAAAATATAACAGCATAACTCCAGTCAATGCATACCTCAAGCACTGAAGAACTGAGGTCATCTCCACCATTTTGACCTATCGGGTTGGGAACAAAAAACTCAGGGTCGATTCCTGCATGAAAGGTAAGATGTCAGAGCCCTACTCAGACACTAATAGAAATGTAAATAAAATGTATGTGGAAAATTACCATCAACCATGTGTTCATCTTCATCACCATGAATCCAACCCCCATCAGCCATACCCTCACCATGGAACAAGTCACTGTCTTCATTTTGTTCTGGAGTTTCAAAGAACACAGACATTTTCAGGATAGTAATTCTACACGTTTATTTTCAAGTATTAACTGCACCTCAAATAACTTACCAGCAGTAGGATCAGGGTTCAGTTCAGCACAATGGCAGAAGGCATCAAAAAGAGAATCTACTGAACTTCTGTCAAGGATATCAAGCATGAATTCTTTTGCTACAGGGAGTTGAATAAAGTTTTAGAGACTACAAGTGGAGCTACAAGTTATTCCCCTGGGGCACCATGGCATTCGGTTTCAAGAATAGTGTATGTCCGCTTGAATGATTTGAATTGAAAAGTTATTCAACAAAACATTGAGATTCAGGGTTAGTTGGGCTTGCAAGTGTATGTCAATTGATGATTGTTTCAAAAGCATTTTTGGAACAAATTCTGTTATTCAATGCTCGTTCCTCATATTTGCACTGAATTTTTCTGCCATCTGGAACACAAATTTAAAATTTTGCAACTTAGTTCAGAAAAAACATCAAATAAAAAAAACATCCTAAACTGATGAGATTATCCACCAGATTGCAAAATAAAGCTCGAATTATTACATTGCATTGCATGATGCACTTAGGAACTAATTATCTCGGATAACTTCTTTCAAAATTATAAGAGATTTACCTATATCACTAGTTCACTACATAGTTTTATCTATAAGTACTACTTAGTTGCATCCATGTCTTGATTTCCTGAAAATAGAAAATGATGGAAAGCTGGAAACAAAATCAGAATGCAGTGCTCCTCATCAATGCACATGAACTTAAAACATGATTGTCAAACTTCAGTAGTAAAACGGGAAAAAAAAAGTATTCCTTATGCTTGTTCTACAACTACTTGCTTAAGTGGGTAACTCATCAGAAAGTCAAAGCATCACAATGACAATAAACAATGGAAAAAAGGAAACTAGCAGCGGAAAAAAAAATGGCAGCCTAAAGCTGTCCACTGGTTTTTAACAATGAAATCAGAAGGAAAATGCGTTGCAAGATAAAAGCATCAGCCATAATGGGCAAAAATATATGGAAATTTTAGAAGGATACGTTGGGCAGCGTCTGCCAGTATAATGCGCATCTCAGAGATTTTTGCTAGCTGTGAATCACCATGTGTTTCAGAGTCAATGTCATCATCCTCTTCATCGGAGCCAGCTTCGGCTTCAATCTATAAACAACAGAAGAGAGGCATCACACATTAGAGCTGTAGAGTTCGAATATACTCCCTCCGATCCATAATAAGTGTCGTGGTTTTAGTTCACATTTGTACTAAAACCACGACACTTATTATGGATCGGAGGGAGTATGAAATAATTGCTAGTTATCTACACAACAGTGAACAACTGAGCACAAAGAGCAAATTAAGAACCGCCCAAAAATCAGTATAAATGTAGTAACAAATTTAGTTTTTTACCAACACTAGATTGATTTTCCATACAGATAAACATAGTTTTCCTTTTTTTTAAACTAGAACCATCCACATGCTAGGTCTGATATAAGACACTAACAGACGGGCTGCAAACAGCAAAGTCAGTGAGAGATAACATAGGTCACTGCTAGCCATCAAGAACAAAGACACAAAGAATGCATTCAGCGGTCTACAGAGAGTAAAGAACCATGTAATGTGGAGTTTAGCCGACTCTCCATCGACATAAGTACATGAGCTGAGCCATATTTTAAGTATTGGTCAAACACACGATTTGGCCCAATCAGATCTCACTTTTTAACATCCCACTGAACAAAGTGACATTTCAAAGGCATAATGGTGCCAAACAATGTTTTATGTTTCAGCTAGACATACCACCGCCATTTTTTAAAGAAACATATCACCATATTTATCAGAGATAGAATAAATATGCTGCATGCAACACAATTGGCAATTCATACACTAAATGACTTATGTGCCACATTCAATTACCCACAACCAAAATATCCTTGTTCCTCCAAGCTACAAGGCACTTATATACAAAAAAACAGAAAATAAAAACTTTTATATACAAAAAAACAGAAAATAAAAACTTTCCACGCTCAAATGAGCTTCCCCTGACATGGGTTTTATGTGTTGGGAGACAAACTATAAATAGAACCATCAAAGCAAATTGCAGCAAAAAAAAAACAGAACATCAGGAGCAGAACAATGATCCAGGTCAGTACCAAGTACACCCACCCCCAGTTTGAAACAAGCCACAAACGTTATAAAACATGGGACGTGGCTGATCAACTATATTCCAAATTAGTCGTCAATAACAAGAAATTAGACAGGGATGTTGCATCCTTAACCACCTGAGTGTAGAGGCATGGAGTGGGGTACGCCTCCGGGTCGCGCGACACGGCGTGGAGCGTGATGTCCAGGAACTCCACGGCGTATCCTTTGCCCTTCTCGGCCTCGCTGAGCCAAATCACCCTCCTGAGACGAGAAACGCAAACGGGGAAGAAACGCAAGGCGTCAGAAGAGACGGCGGCAGTGCCGGTGCCGCAGGAAGGCGGAAAAAAGGTCATCAGGCGGCGCTACCTGGTGGTGATGAAAAGGGTTCCAGCGGGCTCCGGCGCGCGGCGGCCGAGGGCGACCGACGCGGCGCGCTCCACGCAGACGAGCTCTTCGCCGGAGGCTTCGTCGAGGCGGGGCGTGCCGTCTGCCGCGACGTCGGTGAAGCGTTTGAGCCCTGGCGCCATTGGGGAACGGTGGCGGGGAGGGAGCGGAGCTAGGGTTTCGGGCTTTGGAGCGTGCGAGATTTGGGTGGGGATTTCTTTCGAAAGGGTTTAGCGGTCGCTGAAGTGGATGGAAGACAGCTTTGTACGCTGTGATGACTACCCCATACCGGGGTCTCCTTCGGTCGAGGTGGTCTCCTACGCGCGCATAGTTGCCATGGCCCAAGCACTCCGTTATAAAGGCCTGCAGAACGGAGTAGACTGTTCTGCCAAGTTTTTCTTGGGTAAAGATTTGTCTTGTTTTAGGCAAAAAAGGGTCAAAATGAAGTTTCCCGAACATATTATGGTTGTGCACTTTCTCGTGGTTTATTTTGGCTCCTGGGATAGCGCACAAAAATTGCATACCAAATTTTATAAAGAGATTATAAAAATTATGTGTGTCAAAAAATCAAGGGCTAGGACGTGAATGTAAAGAATTCTCGTCATCGGGCACGATCGATCCTCCATCGTTTGAACCTTCACACAAATCATGAAGGAGATGGCAAAGGGATATCAGCATTTAAACTTGTTTGCTAGAGGCCGCCTGGAGGGGTGGGGTCTCTGTCGGGGGGATGGATCAAGCCCATAGACCCGACATTAGGAACCTTTGGGCCGGCTTACATATGAAGGCCCACAAAGAAGACCCGACCAGGAGTCTGACGTGCCAAACGTAAAGATTGAAGCCCAAGAAGGAATTCGACTTACCTTGTATAGTACGTAGAAAACTTGTCAAGTAGAATAGAACTACATATCGTATAGGAGTCGGACTCTAGGAATCCCGGGACCCGGCACATTTATAAGCCGAGGACCACGGGAACCAGAGCCAGAACTTAGATCAAGCCAGGTTTAGACAACTCGCTCCAGGGCCTAGATCTCCACGAGACTAAGCTGGCGAAACATCGTCACTGTAATCGATACGATCGACTCTTACTATTGAAGAGTCGATCCCCATATAGTCATAAAGCAGGAGTAGGTCTTTACCGCACCGTCGGGGCCGAACCTGGGTAACTCGCCGAGTCTTGTGCCTATGTCGACTCCCTCTCTGAATTCGCCTCGCAGCAAAGGTCCCACGATAAGTCCGACTCTACGGACATCTGCCGTGACTTTCCCACGACAGTTGGCGCCCATCGTGGGGCCTGCGCTCGCAGGTGTTAAGACTCTGAAGGAAGCTCTGCAAGGTATGGAAGGATTCGTGACCGGACGAATCACAAGAAGCCGGAGCGGAATGCTCTGCATCGACGATGCCACATGGGAGCCCGAAGCCGATTTCATGAGTCGGGCTATCAGGTCCCAGTCGGCTCCATCCACCTCTTCATCGGCGGATTGAACGCGTCGGAGCCGGAGCCGGACCATTATGAGCCTACTGAACCAGCGAGCCGGCGACTTGCCGGCTCCGACCGCGCCTTCATCAGATTCATCAACGAACCCCCGAAGTTGACATACTCCTTCGAAACCTCGATGGATGATGAGTCGGCAATGCCCCTTGAGCAAGACAAAGCCCATGCGGAAGCACAAAAGCAGCCACCAATCAGGCTTTATGGCCTGAGAAATGCAGCAACCACCTATTAGCAGATGGGGCAGGGCTATTTCGAGAAAAGGATAAGCCAGAACATGCACACCTCTGCGGACGACGTATTTAGATCCCAGTTCACCGACTCACTTAACGGTGACCTAGAAATTCCTTCCAAAGAGATGAGTCGGCTTGATACTACCTCCCACCACACTTTTGTCGGGTTTATTAGTGAACTCCTCGAACAAGAACATCCCGACGGAACCCCAAACCACGATAAGGATGGTTTCCTCAACACCGACTCACTTCGAGAAGAAGACAAATACTCAGACAATGGATCAATACGACCCATTGGAGAAGGTAGACTCGGACCCGATTCAGAAGAATACGACCCGGACGTTCCTTACCTTAACGGGTCGGCTCATGAAACGCGTGGCAACGCCAACACCACCCAAAATCCGTCAGAAGATGAAAACGGCTCAGGACTACAAACAACCACTGTGTGGCAGCGACTGGGTCGGAACATAACCGACTCTGACAAAGAATTAGAAAACCAGAGAAAAGCTTGGGAACATGAAGCGCAAAATCGACTTTCACAAGAGATACGGTATGACGAGGTTCAAAAGTCGACAGGCCGCCGGCTTACTCCTATGACCAATGCACTAAAATGCATAAGAGAGGTAGCCGACGACCTTAAAAGACTCACAGATGCCGCCACCAGATATGCCGAGTCTAGTGAAGCAAAACATGAGGGGGCCCGACCTCAATGCCGGAGCCACCACAGAAAATGCAGACGCAACCTGACCTCACAGGAGTACGACCACCCCCAGAGGTACGAACGACCGTCAAGGAAAGACAAAAGACACCAGGATTGTGACAAAGCTATGAAAGAAGCCTGCCCAAAATATTCCGGGCCGGGCCACCTCGCTAACCACACCTGGGATCAATGCTACCTCATACAAGAGTACAAACGCCAAATCGAAAACAACATTCTAGGGGCAAGTCGACACGAAGACAGCCTGACAGGCTCACACAGCCGCAAGAGGCCAAGACACCTGGTGATAAGAACATGGACTCGTTCACAATAAAGCCGATCCGGGTTATTACACCCAGGAAACAGGCCAAAGGACGAGACACCCCAATATTGAAGCCTACCGACTCAGGAAGCAAACGAAGAAGCTGATAGCCCATGTCATCATCAACAAATGAAAGAACATGGGATATCGTCCGGATCCGTCCCTACTACACCTAGAGTCGGCCGTCACCATCTACCATATAAAGCCGATTCTCATCGCACTCTATAAACAGTTGACTCATGTCGGGACCCGGGGTTTGCATATGTAATTCCAGTCACAATTCAATCATATGAAGGGCCGAGAGCCATACCCACTTGTCTAAGCAGACAAGGCCAAGTACAAGACACTCTCGGAAAGCTCAAACGTGAGGGGCATCCCATCCAGGCCGGATGATCAACTGAGATGGGTCCTCATCGCCCGCTCATAAGTCTAAATGATTATGGGTGGTGAAATCCCATACTCATAGATAAGTCGCCTCAACCATATTATCGATTGAATCCTAACACTTACATAAACAGACTCCAGCCCGATCTCTTAGTTGGGGTCTCGGGCGGGCTCAATCATACAACAAGGTGTGCCACGTGACAAAGTCACGAGCAATCACATCGCGATGCCCCAAGCTGCGCACATCTAAGGGCCACTTGGTGTATAAAAGACCGCCGGCGAGAGCACAACTAAGGTATCGAACCCCACACTAAGACATGCACGTTATAATCATACACGCAGCATACATGTCTAGTGTAAACAGCAGGTAACACAACATGAACTCTACAAACTCATAGCTTTATTGCATCTGCTAAACAGAGCAGATATAGTAGTGTTACAAGCAGAGATCACATCACTGTGATCCAACATTACATCATACAACAACGTAAGCAAATTATGTCTTAGTAAAGACAAGGTTAACAAAATGGCTTAAGAAGCCTTTAAGAAAACACAACGACCCTCCAGAGGGACCAGGCTGCTGTCTGGGACTACAATACTTCGTCGACGTCGAGCTTGAGGGGGAGGCCACCAACAGTTTCAGTGGTCTCGTCTCTAAAACATAGAATAAGCAAACGTGAGTACAAAGTCGTACTCAGCAAGACTTACGTCAGAACTATACTACTCATGCTCAAGTATCAAGGTAAAGGCAAGTGGGGTTGTAATGCAGAAAGCTTTGACTTGGCTATCCTGTACTACGACTACATAGAGTTGAGATGAGAGGCGCACACGAGTCCATCTAATCTTGATCACCACATCAATACACAACCATGGATCCTTCCTCGACTTCCCCACGAGGCAGCAACCCAAAGCACTCACACTTATCTTGCGATTTTTAGAGTATCCATTTGAGTTGTCTAATAATCAAGTAAAGATCTCCAAGTAGTCCATAACCGCGGACACGGCTATTCGAATAGTTCATTAACCCTGCAGGGGTGTACTTCTTCACATACGTAGCTACCACTTACCGCCTAGAACTCGTCACCTTCAAGCGGTGTCGGTGGGGATAGTACCACGACACTTACCTCACGGCTCCAACTCTAGTCCAGGGAATCGCCTATCTGAGTATGTACCCCAATCGGGAATCCGGCCGGGGTTTCCGTTCAGGACCCAGACGATGTATGGACGGTCCGACAAGCCCACCTCGACGGATGGTGCTGCGCTTGCCTAAAACCATGCTACGTTATGAAAGCAAATAGAATAAAGTTAACCCATGCAAATCCTGGACCCTAGTCGGGGAGAGTTAATAGGTCGAGAGGGGTCAAAGAGCCCAACATGTGGTAGTAATCTGTGTCTTGGATCACAACACAAGAACTCGGGGCCTAGGGCAGTGTAAATGAGACAACCCACTGTGTACTCCTACACAGCCTCTCATTGTTCACTTATTTTAGGGTGACTTCATCAACACGTTACCACCTTGTTGCATGTGTTCACTACCATCCCGATACATCACCCAGATGGATCAACTTCATTGCAAACAACTCTAGCATGGCATAGCATAACATGGATGAAGGGCCACATGATGAGCACAAACAATCTTGTATCTGTTAGGTTGAGGTTTGCTTAATACTGTGGCAGCAATGATAGGTCATGCAAAGGATGGGTTCAACTAGCGGTAGAACTGTAACATGTGAATCACCTAAACATGCATAAGAGAACAAGAGGGAAACTGGGTTTTTATAGATATGATCAAAGGGGGTTTGCTTGCCTTATTGTCGAGACTCGGGGGGTGCCATTCTTCGAAGAAACAGGAACTACGTCCGGCGATGGATCTATCGAGAAGAAGCTAACACCGAGACAACAAAGTATAAACATCACGTTGCAATGCACATTCAAGAATGAAACATGGCATGGTACTGATGTGATCTATGTTCAATTTGCAACAAGATTAATTGAAGTTGATTTGAAAAAGGAATTCAAATCCAAACTCCAAATGTAGTTCAATTTAGCCAAAGTTGCATTTGCTAATGTTTGGATATGGTAAACCATGTTGTGATGTGTATGATATGCCTCTGATGTTCATGTGATAAGGTTGGCATTGCAAAGATTTAATTTGAAATGATTTAAACATTTATTTTGAATTATTCCAAATAAGCCATATAGCTAAATGCTACTGGTTCCCCACCATAGATGTGTTTTTCATCTATGAAAGTATGATATTTGGAATCCTTGAATTTTTCTGATGATTTTTCATATATAATTTATTTGATTTGGAGTTATGGTTTAAAATTTATTGAATTTCAAAGATTTAAACAATTTTTGGAAATTCTGTTAAAAAGAAATCGATTTATTGCGCAAGCATGACATCATGATGACGTCGGGGGTGCTGACTGGTCAAACCGACGCCTGGGACCCACCTGTCATTGTCTCTTGGGTTAACCCCGTTTTAATTAAATTAACAGGGGATTATTAGGGCGCTTGGTCCCACCAGTCAGTGAGAGAGAGAGAGGGATTAGGAGGGGGGTTTAGCCCCTAATTAACCCAGCCGGCCGGCGTTTAGCCGCCGGTGGCCTCTGGACGCGGCGGCGCCCGCTCCGGATGGCGGCTCCGGCCACGGGAGGCCATGCCAAGGGCACCGGAACGCGGCCCTTGCACGCGCGCATCCAAAGGGGCGAACGAGCTGGCCAGAGGAGGCTGGAGGCCATGGCGGGGTCGAGCTCCCGCGGCGGCGCTGCTCGGGCTCCGCTGAGTTAGGCGACGGAGTGCTTCTAGAGGAGAACGGGGAGGCTGGAAGGGAAGAATAGCTCACCAGGAGCAGGTCTGGGTGGTCGGGGAGCTCGGGGAGGCGTCGGAGGCGGCGAATTCGGAGGAGGTAGCCACGGCGGCCGGCGGCGAGTCGATGAAGGGGACGACGGCCCTCGAGGCTCCTTGGTCCAATTGATGGCGCGGGGTGACGAGGACAACAGAGAGGAGCACAAAGGACACGGCCGGGCGGCGTGTAGTCGACGTTGGCCACGGTTGCGCGCACACGGCGGCGACGGCGAGCTTCGGGTCCTCGCGGGAACGCATGGGAGAGAGGGGGGGAGAACCAGAGGAAGGGGAAGAACAGGGGGGCTTCGAGGGGCTCCTCGGCTTGGATAGGGACGAGGGGGAGCTGCTGCGTGGCCTCGGCGGCCACGGCGGCACGCAGCTGTGTGCTCGTGCCTGGGGAGAAGACGACAAGAGCCACTGGGCTGGGCTGGGCCAGGCCTGGTGGCTCCAGGTAAGTTGGGCCTCTTTTTCTTTCTCTATTTTTCTTTAATTTGTTTCTGTTTTTTTTGTTTTTTTTGTTTTTATAACAAAACATTTTTATAAAACCCTGATATTTTTATTGGGGCTATATATGACTGATATAAAGCCACTCCCAAGTTTTCAGGATTTTTGGAGTTCAAATTATTTGAATCCAATTCAAATAGCATTTAAATTTAATTTCCAAGCCTCTGTTTGAATATTTGAAAAAGCCATGAGCATGGGTTTGACCCCAAATCATTTTTAAAATGATCATACTCATTTATAGGACTTTTCAAAATTCTTTGGAGGAATTTTGGAAAAACTTTTTATCTGGCCTTTTATTTAAATTCTTTTTGAGGCTTTTCCAAATCCCCAATTCTTAAACCAAGAATTTAAACATGATGCAATTATTTTAGTAATAAAAGCACATACCAAAACTAGGGTTATGACAACTCACATACAATGAACAAGTCGATTATAAAAATCATCGTCGATTGACCATAGTTTCAACGACTCCTGCATGCATTACATCCTATACTCGTTTCACATACAATTGCATTACATATGCCATATTTTGCATTATTATTATCTCAGAAACTTGGGGGCTTGATCAACTCTCAACTGTTATCTAAGCACTTATGTGTTTATTTCAGGGATAACTCAGGGGACTTGATGATACTTCATCGAGCCTTTAAAAGTGAGAAAACCCGGCACATTTGTGTAATTACGTGTATATAGCTTATTTCAGGGAAATCTTGGGGGCTCAATTACATTCATCGAGTCTTAACCAAAGGAAAACCCGGCATATACATGTGGCACTACACGCCCTATAATCGCCTGTATATTCGATGCTCATACGATCCAAATACGCGAAACCCGGCCAAAAAACTCTCTTAAAAAGAAGTTTTAAAGCAAACGGAAAAACGCTGGTCAATGTGAGACAACATACAGAGAAGTTCCGACTCATGGATAACCCAAAAATTCGTCTCAGCAAAGAGAAGATAAGGAAAAGATGAATCCAGAGTCAACTTCTATATGAGCCTTTATATTTTGCATACATTAGCATCATCACATACTCTTTTTTATTGCATCCTCTGCACATATAAAGTCGACTTCGGTCGCAACGGCTTTCGCCATATATAAAGTCGACTTCGATCGCAACGGCTTTCACCACTTATAAAGTCGATTTCGGTCGCAACGGCTTTCGCCACATATAAAGTCGACTTCGGTCGCAACGGCTTTCGACACATATAAAGTCGACTTCGGTCGCAATGGATTTTCGCCATATACATATAAAGCCGACTTCGGTTGCAATGGCTTTTCATCGCGCCGGCTTTCGCCATACAAATCTACATTCGTCGCACTTGGCTCATGCCGACACAACCACTCTACTTAGAAGCTGGGAACACAACCCATCTATGTGGTCAGGCAAAATAAGCTTATGTGACTCGGCACTACACACAGATGCACATACCGACTCATTGGGACTACACTTCAAATTTCCTTCTCAAATAAAGACTTGACTTATCAGCTAGCTAAGCATGCCGACTCTTGTGAAGCAAGAACTTCAAAAGATTCCTTATCAAAAGGACTTGGCATAAAAATATCTGCCAAAATTTCAAAAGTCACCAGATTGTTACGGGTAAAAGATAAGCCCAACACTCTGAAGGCTATAGTTCAAATTATCCTAAATGAGTCGGCATGACACAATGATGATCATAAACGACTCATGGAGATTACACTTTGAAAGCATCTATGAGTCGCCTCGTGTTAGACAGAAAAACTTCTCCAAAAGACAAAAGTCAGATGGCATGATAAATTGGCATTCAAAAGCCGGCAAGGTAAAATTCAAACGCCATAAAAAGTATTTGACCACATGCAGGTCACAAAGTCACGGGACACGTTTCCCAATATTACAAACCCGACGCTATGGCCGTATAAATATTATTAAAGTTTTTTCCTCAACAAGAGGCTTACGATGGGACATAGGCCTGACTCTGAGACGACGACCCGACAACATTTGCTGATGGCAAGATCTCACTGTGTATCTTCATTAACTCCACATCAGCAATGTCATCCATCATCAAGTCATCCTCTTCTCCTCCTGAAAACGGCTCCACAGGGTTCCCCGGAGCCAAAGTCACCTTTGCAGCAGGAAGAAGAGAAAACTCAATAGGAGTCGGCAGGTTGATCCGCCGCCTCTTGTTGTGCTAATCATATCCAGTCTCTAGCCGACTCAGTTCGACGTCATCAGCAATCTTGGTGGCAAAAGGGTGAGTCTCTTTATGTACCTTTATAAAATCTTCCTTAGAAAAATGTGATCCATCGCTTTAAGATCCGGAAAGTCGGCAGCCAGACGATCTAGCTTCAAACCGGGATGATACGCCTTGACAAGCTCCAAGCCACGCATCACTCCCATGCAGCAAGCCGACCGCTTCCCCAGCTTCACCCACTCAGGTATAACTGAGAGAGGGCCCATCATATCAGTTATTCTCTTCATGCTTGGGGGCTTGGGCTGAGTTGCATAAACTGCCTTACATGCACCCTCAAACAATTGCTTGACCAAGGCAAATGTGCAAGTCAGCTTCATCGCAGGCGTCTCACCCAAAATAACATGATCTTTTCCTATTGAAAAGACAAAAAAGACAAACAAAAGTCAGCAAGCATAACAAAGGAAATCAGAACACTCAGAGTTAAAACAAAAACAGCTTGGACGACTCACCAAAGATGGCTGATACAAGCTGGTGGATACTATCCTTGAGCGTCTCCAGCTTCTTTTGTGCTGACTTTAATTTCCGTTCAGCTGTGTCACGCTGAGCCGTTGTATCATTTATAGCTTTGGTCAGAACACTTGCGGCTTCAGACATCTCGGCTCTGACGGCTTCCAGCTCTTTGTCCTTTCTCACCAACTCCTCACGGAGTCGGCTAATTTCTTCATCGGCCCATTTAAGGTTTGCCGACTCTGCAGCGAGCCGTTCCTCCATTTGACGCTTGGATTGCCCAGCGTCCATGGCGACAGCCTACAAGTAACAAAAATTTACTAAGTATTCACTTAGACCTATTCCCTCAACAAAGTTGCTTGGGGGCTAAGTTAGAAATAAAGAAACATGACCCGGTAGAAATGTAATCACATTCTGCCGGCTCATGGGGGCTACAGCTCAAAATATTATGATGACTCGACATACCACAAAAATTGGTATATCGATCCATGGGGGCTACAATTCAAATTCACCATAATTCTTCATACTGACTCATGGCTCATACAGCTTATCTATTATAACCCGGCATGGCAATCAATCACCAAGCCGGCTTATAGGGGCTACAGATATATAGCACCAAGGACAAGGGCAAGCAAGTACATACCTCATAACGCCTCCGAAGCTGAAGGAATATATTTTGCTGCTCAGAAGAACAAGCCAAAGACCGCTTGAATAAATCTTCAAGAAACGCCTTCTCAGATGCTGACTCAGTAGATTGACTTGTCACCTGACTCTTGTCATCCAAAACTTTCATTATGGATGTACTAGCAGGTGGGTCACCCTTCCGAGTCCCAGTGATCAAAACCTCATCAGCAACCGCTTTTTCCTTAGAAGGAGTCGACACGCAACTTGGTGCAATCAAAACTTATTCAGAAAGAATCACTGGCTTATCAAGGCCGGCTTCAGGAGATTTATCTTTGTATATATCTGATGGGCTCGACTCATCTAAACCAGCTTTCTTCGAAGCTTCAGAAACCTTTGGCAATTTCTCAGATATAACCGACTCTTTAAGAAAAGAAGAGTCGGCTAGGTCCTTGGGGTCAATTTGAGCACTGCTCCAAAACAAAAATAGAGCGTGTTAACAAAACACACAAAGAACAAAGTTATTATCTTAAGGAAAGAAACAGTTACCCACGATTGACTAGGAAAACCGACATCTGGACAGAGGAGCCCTCAAAAGAAGGAGTACCGGTTCCAGAGTCGCCACCTTGATGTTGTCCCTCAGAAATCCCTGCCGACTGATGAGAAGGAGCGACGACTAAAGTTGAATTTTGTCGAACTTTTCGAGGTTCATCCCCCAAAACCACAAGAGGGTCCGCCGAGTCAGAGCTATGGGTATGCCTCTTGAAATTTTGTGCCTATAAACAAAAACATAAGACACAAGATTGCCTCAAATCATCGAAACAGCCGGAAAAGATATTACCGGTGGGTTGACGGCTTTGCTCTCCTTGCTAGAGTCGGCCCTAACTGGAGGAACTTCCTCTTGTTCCTCTTCATCTTCATCATCCTCCTCTGAGTCATCCTACGGGAACCAAAAGGGTAAGAAAAACAGATATCATAAAGGGAGCTATCAAGTGAATCTTACCGAATGACTCGGACTTTTAGCATCAACTCCTTCCATAGGGAGGTCTTGCCCTACATTCCAACATGGATCACCTTCCTAGAAAGTAAAAAGTGGAAAGGATAAGATACCTAGTCTAATATTATGACTGAGGAAGAATAATAAAGGGAAAAACACATACCGGAAGAGCCGGATTGGCTTCACGGAACGGGGGGAGACCGACTTTCTTGATGTCCTCTATATGCTCAGCAAGAAATTTCTTGCAAGTCGCCACCAGAGCCCCTCCAGAAATCTCCTTCTTTGCAAAGCACATAGGGTCATCCGGTCCCGAGTACTCACACATGAGTCGGTCTCTCAAAACTAAGAGGTTAGATTTGCCAACCTATCCAGCATTTGATCAGGTCTGTTCCGGCAAGACCATGAGCTAACAAAGCCTTTATCCGAGCCATAATCGGCTCGTGCTTTTTATCATGAGCATCCGAAGGAAACAAGTTCAAGCCATCATGAAATTCAAGACGTCTCTCACGAAAGCCAGGCAGAGGATTTTCCTTCTCAGGAGTCACAATGGTGCAGTAAAAGAAAGATTTTTTCCATGTTTTCACCCGCCACTTAATTTCAGCCTGGGGGGGGGGCAAAATCCCTTCTGTCTCCATCTCCTTGAAAAAGGCTTCAGTGACCCAGCTTTTTGACCAGTTAGCTTCTAAAGTCGGCCGCGAAGTTGGAGGTTTGGATCTGCCAGCTGGCTTTTTACTTTTGTCTATAGCGACTTTGCTTTTATCAGAAGCAATTTTCCGGCCCATGGTGTAGAAGTAGGCTCTAGAAAAAGAAAAACTAGAGTCGGTCATAAACCGGCTTACGAGGAAACTACACAAACAGTTTTCACAAAATACAGCGGGGCGATTGGATCTAACCAACCCGAGAAATAGGTGAAAAATGATAAATAGATCTGCGACTTGCAAAAAACTGGAAACAGAGGCAAGATGAACATGGATCTGTAAACTACGGTTGCGTGACTAAGGAGGCACTACTGAAGGTATCCATTATCGATCCTATCCAATCTACCAACATGCACGGTGTGTAAAAACAGTAGAGGGTGAAGCTTGCAACCATGGATATGAGAGAAAGAACTACAATATCATGGGGATGAAAGAGAACTTACCTCGACGATGTGCGAGAATGGCACGGTCCCAGACCGTTTCACGTAGACGATGAGGGAGGAACATCGCAGAGCGGAGGCGGAGAGAAGAAGCTTCTTGTTCTCCGGTACGCAAGGAAGAAGAAGAGCAGATGTGGATGGGGTGATGAGAAAGTGTGCGGGGGGGATATATTTATCAAAGAACCTTTGCTCAAGACCCGAGGCGTCGCTAACCGCCAGCCTAAAAGGAAGGAGATCCCTCAATTTACGTGCAAAACCTAGGCAACATTAACTGCGCCTCCGAAATCGAGCCAGACCGTTTTAAGTCCCATCGAGGAAACATTTGAAGATTCAGATTCGTTGTCTTATAAATAAAAAGTTGGCTCTGGGAAATATTGGTCGACTCAACCAGGAGAACCGACTCCATGAAGATCAAGGAATTGAACCAAGATTGAAGAGAGATGACTCCGACTCCCAATTAATGTTGAGCATAAAAGACGGCCATTGATCCATGAAGAGCCAGCGACGATGAAGCAGATAAAGAAGATTGCTGTGAAGACTAAAGCATCACAACAATCCTGGGGGCTAATGTCGGGGGGATGGATCAAGCCCATAGACCCGGCATTAGGAACCTCTGGGCTGGCTTACATATGAAGGCCCACAAAGAAGACTCGACCAGGAGTCTGACGTGCCAAGCGTAAAGATTGAAGCCCAAGAAGAAATTCGACTTACCTTGTATAGTACGTAGAAAACTTGTAAAGTAGAATAGAACTCCATATCGTATAGGAGTCGGACTCTAGGAATCCCGGGACCCGACACCTTTATAAGCCGAGGACCACGGGAACCAGAGCCAGAACTTAGATCAAGCCAGGTTTAGACAACTCGCTCCAGGGCCTAGATCTCCACGAGACTAAGTCGGCGAAACATCGTCACTGTAATCGATACGATTGACTCTTCCTATTGAAGAGTCGATCCCCATATAGTCATAGAGCAGGAGTAGGTCTTTACCGCACCGTCCGGGCCAAACCTGGGTAACTCGCCGAGTCTTGTTCCTATGTCGACTCCCTCTCTGAATTCGCCTCGCAGCAAAGGTCCCACGATAAGTCCGACTCTACGAACATCTGCCGTGACTTTCCCACGTCAGTCTCCCCTCTAGCCCTCCTTCCGCCTATATTTACTCCTCGGTACAGAAACCCTGAAAAGAGAGCCCGCATCGCGAAATTCGCCACTATTTTTCCGCCGCCGCGATCCCGAGATCAGGATCGCTAGAAGACCTCGTCTCGGCACCCTGCCGGAGGGAGGATTGATCTCCGGAAGCTTCTCCACCACCACGAGCGCTTCCTAGATGTGTCGTGAGTAGTCCCCCTTGGACCATGGGTCCATGACCACTATCTATGTGATGTATTCTCTCCAATCTTGTGCTTCAATTCTTAGCCCTTGTGAGCTGCCCTACACGATCAATGCATCTATGTAATCTTTCTGATGTTGTTATGCTGTGTTTGCTGGGATCTGATGGATTATGAGATTATGGTCAGATCGTGATGAGTTATATATTTGGTTCTCATATTATATTTTGTTCTTGAGTAATTCTTGCATGTTCTTCGTTGCTTTTTATTGCTTTGGCCAAGTAGTAGATAGTAACTCCAAGAGGGAGCGTTATGTTTGATTGTGGGTTCATGCCCCCCGATGTCTAGCTTGAGTGACAGAAACATGAGACTAGGGGATGTATTTTTGCCATGAGGGAGAAAACAACGGTGCTTGATCGTAGAGTCGCATGCTAGTTGGGCATTGCCCTCATAATTGCTACATGACGTGCTAGTATCATTGCATATCCTGCTACACTGGCAGAGGCGTACATTTGTGTACATCGTGATAGTTTTAAGTTTTGTTTATGTTGAATACTTCTTGTAAAGTGTGTGATCTTCTATAATCTTGTAAAATATAGAGTGTTGCCCTTAAGTGAGGAAAAGATCCCAAAGAGGACAAATGAGAGATAAATAGAAAGAGCCAATGAGGCCACAAAAATACAAAAAAAATAAAATAAAAAAATAAAAAGAGAGAAGGGGGCAACACTACTATTCCTTTTTAAAGATCCACACTTGTACTCAAAGTTATATTTGTACTCCATAGAGATTTTCATATCATTCATGCATAACTATGTGGGGATCCTTACACTATAGAACTTGGCTTCCATATTCCAAGGATGAGCCTCCTCAAATGAGCTCTAGGTCTTCATGAGCAAGCATTGGACGCACCCCCACTAGTTCCATAGGAGAGCTTACCTTAGCTCACATGTGCATCTGTTGCATGGCAATCCTTACTCACATCATATCTATCATTTGGCTTTATCTTGCCTATAATTGTCCTCATTGATGTGAGCTTTTCACACATTTTTGTCTTTCTTCCCCATCATTATTCTATTTGCCATCCTAAGTGCCAACATATCTTGCTTGCGCTCATCCATTGCATGAATACTCAAAGTCGAAAGGGAGAGGATCATTTTGACTCGTGCCTGACTAGTGGTCTTGGGATGAGTCAAAATAAGATTCTAAAGGAGAACAAATGTGAAGTTTTAGTAGATTGAGTTCTCAATTAAACTATGTAGTATTTTTATGCTCTAAACCCATCTCCCACTTCTTGCATGCAAACACCATTTGGGACATTCGAGTCACGGATAGAGAGAGCTCATGCACCTTTATGTTCTTACTTTGCTAGTCTCAATACTAGATAGAGACTCTTGCTTGTTATTGTCTTGACTTGAATTACATATCTTATTTGCTTTACGTTGAAGTTCTTATATGTGTGATAGCATGTCACCATAGAAATTATCTTTGTTATCATTTACCTACTCGAGGACAAGCATGAATTAAGCTTGGGGATGTTCATACGTCCCAAATGTATCTATAATTTATGCTTGTTCCATGCTTATTTGGGTGACATTGTTATGTGTTTTGCTACACTTTCATACCTTCTTACACATATTTGGACTAACCTACTAACTCAGTGCACCTAGTGCCAGTTTATGTCTGCTGATGTCTGTGAATTTTAGGTTTATACCCATATTTACAGTGCCCAAAAAATTCCAAGAAAAATATAAAAAAATCAGCGTTCCAGAAGACTCCGGAAGACCGAAGGAGAGCCGGAGGGGGCCACCCCCTCCCAGGCGTCTAGGTGGAGCGACCCCACCCCTGGCTGTGCCAGGAGACTTTCTGGAGGGGTGGGGTCTCCCCTCTGGGCCTCCTTCCGCCAATATTTACTCCTCGGTACAGAAACCCTGAAAAGTATGCCCGCATCGCGAAATTCGCCACTGTTCCGCCGCCGCCGCGATCCCGATATCAGTATCGCTAGAAGACCTCGTCCCGGCACCTTGCCAGAGGGAGGATTGATCTCCGGGAGCTTCTCCACCACCATGAGCGCTTCCCGGATGTGCCGCGAGTAGTCCCCCTTGGACCATGGGTCCATGACCGGTAGCTATATGATGTCTTTTCTCCAATCTTGTGCTTCAATTCTTAGCCCTTGTGAGCTGCCCTACATGATCAAGGCATCTATGTAATCTTTCTGCTGTTGCTATGCTGTGTTTGCTGGGATCCGATGGATTATGAGATTATGTTCATGTCATGATGAGTTATATATTTGGTTCTCCTTTTATATTTTGTTCTTGAGTAATTCTTTCATGTTCTCCGTTGCTTTTTATTTCTTTGGCCAAGTAGTAGATAGTAACTACAAGAGGGAGCGTTATGCTTGATTCTGGGTTCATGCCCCCCCCCGACGTCTAGCTTGAGTGACAGAAGCATGAGACTAGGGGATGTGTTGTTTCCACCAGGGAGAAAACAACGGTGCCTGTAACCATGGTTGCAAAGATTGTTTACCTTACACATAGTTTGTTAATGCAGTTGTCTGTTGCTTTGGGTTTCACTTTGTGTGCGGCTCGCAACTTAATACCAGCGAAATGTTTTGGATATATATCTCAAGGTGGATGATTAGTGAGTGATATGTCTCGACCGTATCGACTTTTCCAAACACTTATGCTATTGTTTTGACCTCATTCTTGCATGATTTGAATGAAACTAACCTGGACTGACATTGTTTTTAGCAGAGTTGCATGTATGGTTTTCTTGTGTGCAGGAAAATAGATTTGTATGCGTCCCAGAAAATTCCTATAGAAAATACAGAAAATCCACGCACCGGGAGGAGCCACATGCCAAAAGAGGGGACAGAGGGGGGCTGCCCTTGGCCCAGGCGGCGCGGCCTCGCCCCTGGCCGTGCACCAGGGCACCTGGGAGGGCCCCACCCCCTCTTGTGCCCTACGGGGACTCCTATTTTTACCCTCTTCGAGAAAACCCCAGAACAGAAGTCGCTTTTCCAATTCTCGTCGCGGAGCCGCCGCCTGATGTCTACATACGCTTCTATTCTTGTAGACTATGTTGGGCCTCCAAGCGCAGAAGTTTGTAGGACAGCAGGAATTTCCCTCAAGTGGATAACCTAAGGTTTATCGAACTCAAGGAAGTAGAGGTTGAAGATGATCTCTCTCAAGAAACCCTGCAATTAAGATACAAGAAGTCCTTGTGTCCCTAACATACCTAATACAACTTGGAGTTGTATAGGTGCACTAGTTCGGCGAAGAGAAGCTGGGTTCTAACTTATTAAGAACATCAAGAAAAGCTAAAGAAAACTAAAAAGGTAAAGAGAAAAATACTCCAAGCATAGCACATAACGCATGAAGTGATAAAAATATAGTGGAACGAAGGACGAACTAATAATTGTTGATGGATAAGGGGATGCACGGGGCATCCCCAAGTGTAGACGCTTGAGTCTCCTTGAATATTTGTTCGGGGTGCATGGGGGCATCACCAAGCTAGAGCGTTTGACACTCCCGGATCTTCTTTCATCATTTTCCCTTGCACACTTGAAAACTCCCTTCATACATAACTCATCATAAGCTGATTAGAGAGGTTAGTACCCACAATAAAACAATTTGCCAATCTGTAAAAAACAGAACAAGAGGTAGTAAATAAATTTTTTGGGGTACTTCTGCAACTCAAATAAAAAAACTCAGAACAGACACTCGAAATCTAATTGTATCGAGCACGGATTCAAAAAACATCATATAAAAGAGATGATCTGGTGATTTATCATGATTTTTTTCGTCCATGGACAGAATATGTTTTCTGGACAGCATGTCACAACTTTTGAACTCTCTTGCATTCGGAGACTAAACTTGGCACAAAGCTTGAAAATAAAGATACAACGATGTTGCTATAGTAGTGACAAGCATCAAGACCACTAAAACTGAAAGTAAAAACTCAAAGTAAAGATAACAAGGGTTGTCTCCCTAGAGCTCTTTCTTTATAGCCATAAAGATAGGCTTAAGATTTTAATGATGTTCTGATAGGAATTAGAGTTGAAGAACAAAAGAGAGCATCGAGAAGCAAATACCAAACACATTTAAGTCTAACATGTTGCCTATGCATAGGAATATTGCAATAGAATAATTCATTGAAGCACAAAGCAATAAGTATAGGAAGGCAAAACAAGTGCAACTTCAAAACCTTCAACAAAAAGAGAGGGAACTTGATATTATTGAAATATCTATAAGCATATGTTCCCCTCTCATAATAATTTTCAGTGGGATCATGAATAAATTCAACAATATAAGTATCACATAAAAAATTCTTATCATGATCCACAAGCATAGAAAATTTATAACTCCCCACATAAGCAAAATCCTTCTCATTAGTAATAGTGGGAGCAAACTCAACAAAGTAACTATCACATGAATCATTCTTATCATGATCCACTTGCAAATTTTTATTCTTTATAGCATAAGTTTCATCACAATAAGCATCATAGATAGGAGGCAAAATATCATCAAAATAAATTTCCTCATCAAAACCTGGGGTGCTAAAAAGATCATCTTTATCAAACGTAGCATCCCCATGCTTATAACTTTGCAGATAATTAGCATCAAAGGTATTCAAAAAAGACATACTAGTAACATTGCAATCATGAAGAGTATGAAAATAAAGTTCCATAGGTTTTTTGATTTTCTCTTCAAACACTTCATGTCCCAATTCAAGGTAGAGCTCATAAAGCTCTCTCATTTTGTTATTGTTTTCCATAAGCCTAACTAGTGAAAATGAAAACAAGATACAAAAATATTTAATTGCAAGATCTAAAGATATACCTTCAAACCTTACCTCCCCGGCAACGGCGCCAAAAATATCTTGATGTCTACGCACGTTTCTATTCTTGTAGACTATGTTGGGCCTCCAAGCCTAGAGGTTTGTAGGACATCCGCAATTTCTCTCAAGTGGATGACCTAAGATTTATCGAACTCAGGGAAGTAGATGTTGAAGATGGTCTCTCTCAAGCAACCCTGCAATTAAGATAAAAGAAGTCTCTTGTGTCCCCAACACACCTAATACAACTAGGAGTTGTATAGGTGCACTAGTTCGACGAAGAGAAGGTAAAATATGGGTGATAGGTGTGGCAAAACAAAGTATTATAAATCTGTAATAAAAAGTGCATCAAGCAAACAAGTGGTAAACTTGATCACAAATGATATCGCAATGGTGGAAACAAGGCCTAGGCTTCATACTTTCACTAGTGGCAACTTCCAACAACATTAACATAATCTAATCACATGATATTTCCCATAAAACACACAATGGAGACGTACTCGGAGGTCATTCCTTTATGGTCAAGAGAGGACAAGAATTGTGTAGGGCTACAAAAGCACACCTTAGAGTTCGTAGTTCTCATCTACGGATTTCCCAATGTCACGCGGCCATCCAAAGAGAGTACCACAATCACCACAACATATCTCAAGGATAGTCAAAGATAAGCACCAAGAGACTCTCAACCTTCAATCCACACACAAAAGAGAAAATCACTCATGAAAATATTCTTCTAACCCATGTCCAATAGACCGCTGTGACCATGGTCTCGGGGATTATACTAGATAAGATCAAGTGAGTACATCAATCCAATACATAGAAGAAGGGGAAACATCATCGGATAACCCTAGATTAACATAGCCTATGATCACAATCAAGATCACATCATGGGAGAGAGAATTTACCACATATCTACTAGTAGAAACCTCATCCCCGGGGAGGAACTACTCCCACATCATGGAGGGAGGAAGCAAAGTCAATGGAGATGAATCCGGGGGCACTTCCCCATCCCGGCATGGTGCCAGCACAGGAATTCTGTTTCCCTGAAGCTTGTTGGCGATGGCGGCGGAGATTGGAATTGCTTCTGGAGAAAAGGGTTCTCGAATCAGGGTTTTCTCATCGGGAGAATAAATAAGGGCCAAGGGGGGCAGCCAGGGGGGCCACCAGGAGTCCAGGCGGCCTCCCGGTGTGGCCCCACCCTAGGTCGCGCCCACTGGCCACCTGGGCACCTGTGGGGCCCCTCTAGGCCCCCTTTGGGCGTCTGGAAGCTTCCGGTACACTGATTTTTTTATATATTTTCCCGGATTTTTTGGCACTTTAAGTAATGGGAAAACCTGAAATACAAAAACAACAGAAAACAGAAACTGGCACTGTGGTGCACTGAGTTAACAAGTTAGTCCAAATATGATCAAAAGTGTATGAAAGTGTATCAAAATCATAGCAATATCACCCAAAACATGCATGGAGCAAGCAGAAATTATAGATACTTTTGGGACGTATCACCGCCACCCTCTGTTCTTCTCCGGGAGAGCTAATCTGGAGGCTGTTTTGGCCTCCGGTGAGGGGGAATCATCGCCATCGTCATCACCATCACTACTCCATCATCCCTCCATGACTTCTCCTTTCATGTGTGAGTAATTCCCTGTTGTAGGCAAAAGGGGATGGTACGGATTGGATGAGTTAGATCATGTAATTGTCTATCAGATTGTTGGGGGCATTTTGCCTATCATATAGTATGGCGTTTATCATATTTGCTACAACTTGTTGTTCTTATTGCTTGTCATTTTGGGCCCGAGTGTCATGATTTCAGATCTTTACCCTATGTGTTTGCAAGAATATATTTGTTTTCTTGATCCTATCTATGAGTTGTATGCACCTATTATAGTCCGGAACCGGCGATCCCAATGGTGATAGCTTGAGGATTCCATGTATCCATTGATTGTTAATGCTTTGTTCCGGTGCTCTTTAGGAGCACCTTAATCTCCATAAGTTCCTTTCGGCCCCGTTTGTAGCGGGATGGTAGGACAAAAGATGATGTGCAAGTTCTTATTGCAAGCACGTGCAACTACCTTTAGGATACATGCCTAATGTTTGATATATGCCTAGATGATCATTAATTTTCTGTGTGCCTTGCCCCAAGTAAAATACATGATGTCTCTCATCCATGGAGTGCCCAACCATCCGCCCCCTAGCCTACAGTGTTTTAATTCTGCTTGTTACAAGTTACTTTACTCTACCGTTTTTTTACTTTCATTGCTTTACCATCACCATATCTGTTGCCACCATCACTTCCACATCACCATTACCACTAATATCTCATTGTCAAGCAAGTATCATTCAGGTGCGGTTGAATTGACAACTCAACTTTCAAAGCTTATAAATATTCTTTGGCTCCCCTTGTGTCGAATCAATAAATTGGGTTATCTTACCCGCGAAGACTATCACGATCCCCTACACTTGTGGGTCATCAAGACTATTTTCTGGCGCCTTTTTCGGGGAGCATAGCTCTATTTAGAAGTCTACTTTAAGTTATTTTGCTTGCTGCAATTTATCCGATATGGGTAATAAAGGAGACCCCAAGGTCCCGATTTTACCATCCACTACAAGAAAAGGTACTGCTCTTAGCACCCGTGCTTTATGGCGAGAGAGTTGACGGGTGCAACACCTCTCCTCGTTGGTCACCCCAAGTGGAAGGTGAGATGTAGGATAACGGCAAATTTCCCTCAGTGAAGATACCAAGGTTTGTCTCTAGTAGGACTCCGAAGATGATAAGTAGGTGGCAAGAAAGCAATGGCACCGTTTGAGACAAAAGTTGCTTCCTTGACCTGGACCTTCACACAACACAAATAACTTTGCTTCCCAACGAGTACAGAGAGGTTGTCAATCTCTCCGGCCTTGTTTGTTCACAAAGGATCAACGCAACAGATAATAGTGATAATGATAGTAGCTAGAAAGTAAAAGCAAGAAAGTAAATAAGCGTGTAAACAGTGATGAGAATATGGACCGAGGTCCCATGATGTTCACTAGTGATGTCTCTCTCCCAAAAGACGATAAACCTGCTATGCGAGGTAAACAAATTACAGCTGGGCAATTGACAGGATTAAAAACGCATCGCAATGCTAACTATGCTACAAAGAAAGGAAGAGCTCAAAAGCATGGGTGGTACGACAAAATAAGTAGACCAAAATCCAACTGCATCTACTACTAATCATCCACCTTGAGATATCTAACCAGAACATCTCGCTGGTATTAAGTTGCGAGCCCCACCCAAAGTGTAAACCCAAAGCAACAGTCAACTACATTAAAAAGCACTTTGCGTAAAGTAAACAATCCTTACAACCGAGGTTACAAGCACCGTTGTTTTCCCCTTGTGGCAACAACACATCCCCTAGACTCATGTTTTTGTCACTCAAGCGTGTCATCGGGGGGCATGAACCCACAATCGAGCATAACGTTCCCTCTTGGAGTTACTACCTACTACTTGGCCAAAGCAATAAACAGCAACGGAGAACATGCAAGAATTACTTAGGAAAAATAATATAAAAGATAAGAACCAAATATAGTACTCTGTCACAATCTGAACATAATCTCATAATCCATAAGATCCCAGCAAACTCATTATAGCAACAGCAGAAATATTACATATGTGCCTCGAACATGTAGGGCAGCTCACGAGGACTAAACCATGAAGAACAAAGAGGGGAGGAGAACATCACATAGCTACTGATCATGGACCCATGGTCCAAGGAAAACTACTCACGACTAATCCGGGAAGCGTCCATGGTGGAGGGGAAGCTCCCGGAGGTCAATCCTCCCTCCTACAGGGTGCCGAGAAGAAGTCTGCTGGCGCTCCAGATCTTGGAAGCGCGGCGGCGGTGGAACAGAGGCGAGATCGCGAAAAAAGGGTTCTGTCCTGGGGGGTTTCACGTCACGGATATTAAATAGGCTAAGGGTGCAGCCAGGGGGGCCACTAGGGGTCCAGGCACCCCCTGGCGCAGCCAAGCCCTAGGACGCGCCACCTGACTGCCTGGACACCAGGTGGGCCCCCTCTAGCCATCCTTCAGGGTTCCGGAAGCGCTGAATTTTTATCCGATTTTCCCGGATTTTTGAGCACTTTTAATATGGGGGAATACTGAAATAGAAAAACAACAGAAAACAGGAACTGGCACTGTGGTGCACTGAGTTAATAAGTTAGTCCAAATATGATCAATAGTGTATGAAAGTGTATCTAGATCATAACAATATCACACAAAACATGCATGGAGAAAGTAGAAATTATAGATACGTTTGGGACGTATCAACATCCCCAAGCTTAATTACTGCTCGTCCTCGAGTAGGTAAATGGTAACAAGCATAATTTATGTGGTGACATGCTAGCAACCATATAAGAACTTTGAAAAGTAAAGTAATCACCGTATGTGATTCAATTCAAGTCATAGCATGCAAGAGTCTATATTAGCATTGAAACAAGCAACGAAAGAACATTAGGTGCAAGAGCTCTCGCTGTTCATGACTCCAATGTCTCCAAATGGTGTTTGCGTAAAAGAAGGGGGATATGGGAATACGAGAAAAGGTATTTTTGTTGAGAACTCAATCTACTAAAGTTTCACACTTAGTCTTATTTGGAATCTTACATTGACTCGTCCCCAGACCACTAGCCAGGTACAAGTCAATTTGATCCACTCCTTTTTGATATTTTGAGCACTCATGCGATGGATGAGCGTAAGCACGAGAGTTGACACTTAGGATGGAAAAGAGAGAAATATGGTGGAGGAGGAAGACAAAAAGGGTGTGAAGGGCTCACATCAATGAGGACAATCATAGGCGAGAAGGCCAAATGATAGATATGATGTGAGGAGTAGGGATTGCCATGCAACATATGCACATATGAGCTAAGAAAATCTCTCCAATTGAACTAGTGGGGGTGCATCCAACTTGCTCGCTCATGAAGACCTAAAGCTCGTTTGAGGAGGCTCATCCTTGGAATATGCAAGCCAAGTTCTATAGTGTGAAGGTCCCTGTATAGCTATATGCATGTATGATCATCTCTATGGAGTACAAGGATAAGAGGGAGTACTAGTGTGGATCTTTCAAAAGGATAGTAGTGTTTCCCCTTTCTCTCTTTTTATTTATTTTTCTCTTTTTTCTATTTTTTTGGTGGCCTCAATGGCTCGTTCTATTTAACTCTCATTTGTCCTCTTTGGGATCTTTTAATTTGTCCACTTTGGGATCTTTTCCTCACTTAAGGGAAACGCTCTATTTTACAAGAGGCTATAGAAGATCTTTCACACTTTACAAGGTACTCAAACATAAAGAAGATGTAGCTATCATGATGTATGCAATGTATGCCTCTACCAGTGTAGCATGAACATGTATGACATGAAGATCAAGTCATGAAGAGGTGGATGTTGCATGGCAATATATCTCAGAAAGGCTATGGAAACGCCTTGATAGGTAGGTATGGTGGCTGTTTTGAGGAAAGATATGAGGAGGTTTATGATGACAGAGCGTATCAGGCCAAGGGTTTGGATGTACCGGCGAAGGTGGACGCCAACTCTCGGAGTGATAAGAAGGCAATGCACGGTACGGAAGAGGCTAGCAAATATGAGGAGGTGGAAGTGTCAACTTTCAATATTTACATTAGTCCGAAGAACTCATGCACTTATTATCGGTAACTCTCAATCTAATAAGGAGGTTCACAAAGAGACAAGTAACCCGAGGAGGAGTGTATGGGGGTTTGGTTATCCTTGCGCATCCTCGACTCATGGTACCTGAGTGTACTCTAATATCCGATCCCTCCAAAGAATAGCAATCCATCTACTAGCTAAAGTTCTCAACTAGTTTTGTAGGTTTTTGAAAATAAACACGGATTGACAAAATACGACACCTATCACTAATAGGCTAGAGCTATAGACACCAAAAGTTCAAACATTACTCACAACAATACCTCAAAACTGTTGCAAGTTACTACTAAAATGAAATAGCAACCTCAATTACCTACTTAAGGACAAGACACAACTCAGTGCAACAACCAACTCTCTTAACAAGATAAAATGAAAACTAAAGAGAGTTCCAGCAACAAACTATACAAAAGGAAAGGCTCTTGCTAAAGACAAACTAAGACTAAAACTAAACATGGCAGTAGCTACGAAAAGATAAAGAATACACAACAGTAGAAAGATAGGCATGAAAAATCCTATGATGTGTTCTAGATTGGAGTGGAGTGTGTTTCTCTCCCACACAAAGTAAGCTGGGGTCTAACTTGTTATGAACAGCAAGCAAAGCTAAAGAAAACTAAAAAGTAAACCTAAGAGCAAGACGCTCCAAGCATAGCACATAACGCATGAAGTGATAAAAATATAGTGAGACGAAGGACGAACTGATGATTGTTGATGGAGAAGGGGATGCACGGGGGCATCCCAAGCTTAGACGCTTGAGTCTCCTTGAATATTTATTGGGGATGCATGGGGGCATCCCCAAGCTTGAGCGCTGGACACTCCCGGATCTTCGTTCATCATCTTCCCTCGCACACTTGAAAACACCCTTCATACATAACTCATCATAAGCTGATTAGAGAGGTTAGTACCCTTAATAAAATAAATTTTTCCCACTAGATACATTGATATTATTGAGGAGATATTGTTTCTCAAGATTTACAAAAGGTTTTTGCAAAGAAAAAGCGAGCTTAAGGTTTGCAAAAGTAAGGAAAGGCAAAACGTGACAGAATCTGAGAAAAATAGAAGAACAAGTAGTAAATAATTTTTTGTGGGGTACTTCTGCAACTCAAATAAAAAAACTCAGCACATACGAACGTTTCACAATTGTATAGATCATGTTGAGTAAAAAATTCAGCTCAAAAAGATGAACCGGTGATTTGTTCCCATTTTTCCGTCAAGAAGACAAAATCTTCTTTCTGAACAACATGTCACAACTTTTTCTTATCATAAGAGGCTATAACTTGGCACAAAGCTTGAAAATAAAGATACAATGATGTTGCTACAGTAGTAAAAATCATCAAGACCACTTAGAACAGAAGTAAAAACATCTTGGCTTGCCTCCCAAAAAACGCTTTCTTTTATGCCTTTAAGCAAAGCATAAAGCAAAAGAAGAATAAAGTTTTATCAAGAGAGAGAGAATAGCTAGCCCGTGTAACAGACTCAAAAGGTAACTTGATTTTCTTTCTAGGGAAGTGTTCCATCCCATTTTTGAGAGAGAATTGAATTTTATATTCCCCTCTTTCATGTAAATAATAGCACCAACGGTGCAAAGAAAAGTACGTCCCAAAATAATTGGACATAAATGTTCACACTCTATATGCATAATAATATAATCAACAGGAACATAATTGTCATTGACAATGATAAGAACATCGCCGATCTTCCCCAAAGGTTTATTTACGAAAGAATCAACAAGACGAACACCAAAAGAACAAGAATCAAAAAGTTTCAATTCAAACATGTCATGCATTCTTTTGGGCATGACGGAGGTACTAGCTCCAACGTCACATAAAGCATAGCAAGAGAAGTTATTCAATTTAATTTTTATCATAGGGTCCCAACCATCATCTAGCTTCCTAGGTATGACGTCTTCTATTCTAAGTTTCTCCTCCCTAGATTTGATGAGAGAATTTGTGATATGCTCCATGAAGGAAAGATTCAGTGTGCTAGTGTGGGGGTCTTTTGACATTTTGTGTAGCAAGCTAATAACTTCCGAGAGGGTGCAACTATCAAAATCAATATCACTACTATCAAAGGTGGTAGTAGTGTCATCTAGGCTCACTTGTTTGAAACCCTCTATGTTCATAGGGGTTTCCTCTTCTACGGTTAAGGTATTATCATCACCATTAATTGGCCCAATGGGACTAGGAGTACATTGGGTGCTAATAGTTTGAGTGTCCTCAACAATTTGGATAGTGGCAACTGTGTGGTGTGTAGGAAGGCACTAAATTATATCCTCTTCCTCTTTTTCTCTAGCCAATCTTTCTTTAAGATTAGCCATCATCCTAATATTTTCATTGATTTGCAATTGAATAACATTAATAGGAGTGGCCTTCCTCTCCTCAAGGGGAGAGGTTTAATTTTTAGCATCTCAACATCAAGGGCTAGGCTATCTACCTTCAAAGAGAGATTATATAACTTAGATAGTTTCTCTTCTACATTCTTGTTGAAGGATTTTTGGGTAGTGATAAAGTATCTAAGCATATTTTCCAGTTCAGAAGTGGGGTTTTTGTTGCTAGGATAAGTATTGTTGTTCCCATAGTTGTATGGAAACAGTCTAGGATTACTAGCAAAGTTGCCCCTATAAGCATTATTGTTGAAGTTGTTTCTAGCAATAAAGTTCACATCTACTTGTTCCTGAGCAACCAAAGAATTTAATGGAACATCATGAGGATCAATAGAAGGTTGCTTGGTAAGTAGAGACATAATCAAGTCAACTTTTTCATTTAGGGAGGTAATCGCCTCGACAGAGTTTACCTTCCTACCTATTGGAGCGCGTTTGGTGTGCCATTGGGAATAGTTGGTCATCATCTCATCGAGAATCTTTGTGGCAGCACCAAGTGTAGTCGACATAAAGGTTCCTCCCGCGGCTGAATCTAACAAGATCCGCGAGGTAAAGTTCAAACCTGCATAAAAATTTCGGATAACTGATACGTCCAAAATGCATCACTATTTTATATTGTAATTTAACCCTATTCATTGATATACTCCACTTTAAAGTATTGTTCTTATGTTGTTTTGGCTTGTTTTACATAGTTTGCAACTTTCCGGTGCCGAAGCAGCAGAAGCAGAATTCAGCGATGAAAATTGGACATCAAGTTGCTTAATCAGATCAACTCCAAATTCGACGAAATTTGATGGAGATCATTTTTATGAAGATTAACTTGAGTTCACCGAAGAGGGACCAGAGGGGACCCACCAGGGCTCCAGAAGGGTCCCTGGCGCCCCCCCTAGGGCGCGCCAGGCACCCTCCTTGACGCCTGGTGGCCCACCTCGGTGCCCCCTCTGGCCTATATTACCCCCCTGGGGTAGAAACCCTAAAACAAGAGGAGTTTAGGAGTTTCACCTCCGCCTCGTGGAGGAAACCTACAGAGAAGAAAAAGCCATCTCCGGTGGGAAGATTCTGCCGGGGAGATCACCTCCCGGAAGGGGAGATCATCGCCATCGTCATCATCATCATCACAGGCATCATCGAGATCATCATTAACATCATCCCCAACATCAGCACCATCTCCACCACCATCCAATCTCACCTCACAAGTTCATCTTGTGTGTAATCCGTACTATCTATCCTCTCTACTCTACCAATGTTGATTACTACCATGTGATGAATGCTATTGAGTTTTGTTGGATAATTATCATTCTGTCCAGATTGTTTATCATATACTTATCCCTTCTGATCATGATCTCTTTTATGTCTTGTGAGTAGTTACTTAAGTTCTTGAGGACATGGGAGAAGTCTAGTTGTTAGTAGTCATATGATGTTGAAGTAATATGTGTTGTTTGATATTTAAGTTGAGTTTTTATTTTCCTAGTGGTGTTGTGTGAGTCGAACACACAACACTTCGCCTTATTAAGGACCTAGGGGAATACATTGTGTACAAAGGATGCTTATGGTGGGTTGCCGGAGTGACAGAAACTTGAACCCCAGTTCGCACACTTTTGCACAAGGGGGTTATGGATCCTCGATTGTAATGGTGTGGTTAGGCTTATGCCTTAATTACTACCTTGTATTTGCGGATGCTTGAAAGGTGTGTAATCATAAGAGTGCACTTATCTTAGTCTATAAGGTGCACTATCATTGATCCACCCACCGACACTTATCGACACAATACATACTACTTGGCGGAGTATGGTGAAAGTAACTTGACTATCTCTCCCGTGTTCCCTCGAGAACGCTTTAACTTTTATAAGTTCAGTCCCTAGGCTTATCCTTGTGAAAGGATTGGGCCACTTGCTACTCCTCAGTTACCCTGTTTACTTTGCTTGTCTTTTACCTTTCTGTTTCTTAAACCAAAACCCCCTAAATATTTACCTTTCAGTGTGTGCAGCCCTTTCCTTATCCAGGGTTACTTATCAATACCTTCTGCTCCTCGTTGGGACCGACATCCTTATTTATCGAAAAGCTACAATTGATCCCCTAGACTTGTGAGTCATCAAGAATCGTTTATTGGCACGGTTGACAGGGGAGGCATCCCACTAAACCTATTAACTTCACCGCCATCAACGAGCTTTTTTGGCGCCGTTGCCGGGGAGTGTAGCGCTATTGGTAAGTGAAGCCGGTAAGGAAACCTTTACTTTGTGTTGCTGTTTTTATTTTTGCTGTTGCTATCCTCAGTCCTTATGGACCCCTCTACTGTTGGTTTGTTGCTGGTGAGGAGCCGCCCCACGACTGTGGTGGTCACTCCTACCCCTACTGAAATTGTGCCCTATAAAATACCAACTGGTATTATATATTATGTCTTGGATAATCATTATACAGGAGAAGGACATCCGGGAGAACACCTGCTATATTTGTCACGATTATGTTCTTTATTTAAGCTTGCAGGTGTAACGGTGGAGTTCGTCATGAAGAAATTATTCTCCGTATCACTTAAAGATAAAGCTTCAGATTGGTATAAGCTACTCGATAACTCTGATTTGCTTGAATGGCAAGAGCTTATGTCTCTCTTTTATGCAAAGTTTATCCTCTTCGTGAAATTCACCAAGACAGGAACTACATCTAAAGCTTTTGGTCTCGCGACGGAGAGAGCATCGCTCAAGCTTGGGGGAGACTGAAGTCCCTGATGCTCAAATGTCCCAACTATGAGCCCCCAAAGGAAATTATACTTACAATTTTTTATGCCAGGCTTTCTCGTCAGGACAAGGAGATGTTGGATGCCTCCTCTAGCGGGGTATTCCAGACCAAAAGTATAGAAGAAAAATGGGATCTTATTGAAAGGATCCAGAAGAATACTGAAGACTGGGAAATTCATAAAGGTATTGAAACTACTATAAACTATGAGCATGACTACATTGAGAGTTATGTGAAGACTGATTACTTTAATACCTTTTGCTCTAAAATTCGTCTTGATTCCCAGCTAATGATTGAATTTTGCAAGGACTTTGCTTCTCATGTTGATTCTTCTAAGAAGAAGGAGAGTCAACATCATAAACCTTTCAAGGAGTCACCTATTGAGATTAATGTTATTGATCCTGTTTTACCTGCAGTTGTATATGAACAACCTCCTTATCCCTCAAGGATAAAGGAGCACTCTTTTGTTATAGGTATTCTAACCAAAAATGGAAGAACCACTGATGAACCTGAGGACCTGATCAAGGTCAAGCCTGAATTTGCAATGGTTAAGGACCTGGTAACCAGTGATATCAGAGAATCTACTATTAGTTTTTGTGCTATTTCTACTAACATTGTCACAGCCAAGAAAAAAGGCCCAATTTCAGGTACACCTGTTGTATCTGTCAAAATAGGAGAGCATAACTACTATGGGCTATGTGATTTGGGATCCAGTGTCAGCGCTATTCCTTTCACACTTTATCAAGAGATCATGCACGAGATTCAGCCGTGTGAGATCAAAGACATAGATGTCACGATTCATGTTGCAAATAAACAGACAATCTCTCCAGTTGGGATTATGAGAGACGTTGAAGTACTCTGCGGGAAGGTAAAATATCCTACTGAATTTCTTGTACTTGGTTTAGTGCAAGATAGTTTTTGCCCTATTATCTTTGGTAGGCCCTTCCTCAACACTTGTGGAGCTGTAATAGATTGCAAGAAAGGTAAAGTTTCTGTTGAATCCAACGGTGAGCCGTATGAATTTAAATTTTCTAAGTTTTCTAAGCAGCCTCCTGGTAATGATTTGCCTAGTAATGACAAAATTATTGAAGAAATTGCTTCTATTGCTATCCCTCCTGACGACACTTTGCAGCAATTTATGGAAGACCACGAAAATGACATGCGTATGCAGGAGAGGAATGATCTAGAAGACATATTTTAAAGACAAAATCCTATCCTGAAGCACAACCTCCCGGTTGAACCTTTAGGAATCCTCTCGCAACCAAAAGAAGACCCGGTGTTCGATCTCAAACCACTTCCCGATACGGTCAAGTACGCTTATTTAGATGAAAAGAAAGTATATCCTATTATTATCAATTCTAACCTTTCAAGGTATGAAGAAGAGCGATTATTGGAGACACTCCATAGACACCGAGGTGCTATTGGCTATACTCTTTATGATCTCAAGGGTATCAGTCCATCCATTTGCCAACATACTATCAATCTCAAGCCCGATGCTAAACCAGTTTTTGATCATCAACGACGGTTGAACCCAAAGATGAAGGACGTGGTTAGGACGGAGATTCTCAAACTTCTAGCCGCAGGTATCATCTATCCTATAGATGATAGTAAGTGGGTAAGTCCAGTTCATTGTGTTTCTAAGAAAGGAGGTATGACTGTTGTTCCTAATGATAAAAATGAACTAATACCTCAGCGGACTATTATTGGATATATAATGTGTATTGATTTCAGGAAGTTGAACAAGGCCACCCGGAAGGACCACTATCCTCTGCCCTTTATTGATCAGATGCTTGAGCGGCTGTCTAAAAACACCCACTTTTGCTATCTTGATGGGTACTCTGGCTTCTCTCAAATTCATGTTAACACCGCGGATCAAGAGAAGACCACTTTCACGTGTCCTTACGGTACTTATCCTTATAGGCGTATGCCTTTTGGTTTGTATAATGAACCTGCTACTTTTCAGAGGTGTATGTCTGCTATATTTCATGGTTTCTGTGAGGAGATTCTGGAGGTCTTCATGGACGACTTTTCCGTCTATGGAACCTCCTTTGACCATTGTCTCCACAATCTTAATAAAGTTTTGCAGAGATGTGAAGAAACAAATTTGGTGCTTAATTGGGAGAAGTGCCATTTCATGGTCAACAAAGGTATAGTTCTTGGTCACAAGATTTCTGAAAGGGGAATTGAAGTGGACAAGGCAAAGATTGAAGCTATTGAAAGGATGCCCTATCCAAGGGACATCAAAGGTATTCGTAGTTTTCTCGGTCATGCTGGTCTCTATAGAAGATTTATCAAAGACTTTACTAAGACCTCGAGACCCCTCACCAATCTTCTCCAGAAGGACGTTCCTTTTGTATTTGATGAAGATTGTAAGGAAGCCTTCAAAGTTCTTAAGAAAGCTTTGATAACCGCTCCTATAGTACAACCACCTAACTGGAATTTGCCCTTTGAAATTATGTGTGATGCTAGTGATTTTGCTGTTGGAGCAGTTTTAGGACAAAGGGTTGATAAGAAGTTGAATGTTATACACTATGCTAGCAAAACCCTTGATAGTGCTCAAAAGAATTATGCTACTACCGAGAAGGAATTCTTGGCAGTGGTGTTTGCTTGTGATAAGTTTAGGTAGTATATTGTTGATTCTAAGGTTATTATTCATACTGACCATGCTGCCATTAAGTATCTTATGTAGAAAAAGGATGCCAAACCAAGGCTCATAAGATGGGTACTCCTTCTTCAAGAATTTGATTTGCAAATTGTCGATAGAAAAGGAGAAGACAATCCGGTGGCGGACAACCTTTCAAGGATGGAAGATATTCCGCACGATCCTATTCCAGTCAACGTCAGTTTTCCAGATGAACAGCTTGCTGTTGTAAAAGTACAATCTCATTTCGATCCTTGGTTTGCAGATTATGCTAATTTTATCGTTGCAAAGTTTTTGCCTCCAAGTTTTACATTTCAGCAGAGGAAGAAATTCTTCACGGATTTGAGGCATTACTTTTGGGATGACCCACATATTTATAAAGAAGGTGCGGATGGGATCGTAAGAAGGTGTATACCGGAGCACGAGCAGAAGGACATTCTTCGACAATGTCACGATAGCCCCTATGGACGACATCATGCCGGTGAGAGGACCGCACATAAGGTTCTCAAATCAGGTTTTTATTGGCCTACTCTCTTTAAGGATGCTAGAAATTATGTTTTATCTTGTGATAAGTGTCAGAGAGTTGGTAACATTAGCAGGAGAAATGAGATGCCTATGAATTACTCACTAGTAATCGAACCTTTCGATTGCTGGGGTTTTGATTTTATGGGTCCTTTTTCTCCTTCACACAAGTACACACACATCTTAGTTGTTGTTGATTATGTAACCAAGTGGGTTGAAGCAATCCCCACTGAGAGTGCTGATCACAAGACATCTTTGAAAATGCTCAAGGATGTAATTTTTCCAAGGTTTGGTGTACCTAGGTATCTCATGACAGATGGAGGATCACACTTCACGCATGGAGCTTTTAGGAAAGCTCTAGCCAAGTACGATGTCAATCATAGAATTGCATCACCGTACCACCCTCAAACTAGTGGGCAAGTCGAGCTCACCAATAGAGAGATCAAGTTGATCTTACAGAAAACAGTAAACAGTTATAGAAAGGACTGGTCAAAGAAGTTAGGAGATGCTCTGTGGGCGTATAGAACTGCTTACAAAAACCCCATGGGCATGTCTCTGTATAAGATGGTCCGTGGCAAAGCTTGCCATTTGCCATTAGAATTAGAGCACAAAGCTTTCTGGGCTATTAGAGAGCTGAATGCTGACCCAAAGTTAGCTGGTGAAAAGCGTCTCATGAGCTTGACTTCTCTAGATGAGTGGACAAGTGAATCTTACGAGAGCGCTAAAATGTTCAAAGAAAAGGTAATGAAGTGCCACGATAAAAGGATTCTGAAACGTGAATTTAATGTTGGTGATAAAGTTTTGTTTTTTAGATCTCGTTTCAGGTTTTCTCCAGGTAAACTACTTTCCATATGGGAAGGACCTTTTCATATCGAAGAAGTATATCGGTCCGGTGCAATGAAGATTAACAATTTTGAAGGCACCAAACCTCAAGTTGTGAATGGACAAAGACTCAAACATTACATGGTAGGTGATCCTATCAATGTGGATGTGAATATGATATACACAAAAACTCATGCAGAACATGTTGCAGCCCAGTTCCAGACACCGGAAGGAGCAGAATAAGAAAAGGTATGTGTTACGGTAAGGAAACATCGCGAACATCAATAAAAGTTCACTTTTCAAAGTTTTTGCAAAATTAGGAAAATTCCAAGCCCAAGTGGAGCCGGAGAGGAACTCCAGGGGGCCGAGGAGGCCTCCCGGCGCGCCCCCCCTCCTGGTCGCGCCAGACACCCTCCTGGGGGCCCCGGACTCCGACTCCGACTCCACCTTGGCTTGAAACCTTCCTTCTGTTGCAGAAATTTTTTCTATATATTTTGCCCGGATCGTCCCGGCACCGAATCTCTCAATTCCGCGTGTTTTCTTCTCGAGCTATTTTTGCCAGGAAAACTTTCAGCAGATCTAGGTGCCATGGCTTCCCCAAGTTCCCCAAAGGACAAATTTGTCGCCAACGTCATCAATCCTTACCTTGCAGAGGTGAGGAAGCACCCCCAGATCCTTCGTGTGGAGGATGGTGTTCTCCAAAAGGAAGATCTGAAGGGACCAGTCAAGGAAGGGAGCACCGAGGAGCGGCTGAAGGATATGGAACATGAGGTCTTCAAGTTCAAGAAGATGGTGGAGCGTGGTGTTGAAGCTCACTTCGACATCATGAACGAGATAGAGGCTTTCCACAAGAAGGAGATGAAGGAGATGTGGTCAAGTTTGGCCGCCTAGAAGAAAATTTTTATGAGCTTCAAGCACAGATCTATGATCTGCAGAACCAGAACTGTGAGTATGAACTTAAGTTCTTACGCATACGTTTGGGTGCTGAGTGCAGGATCCTGGAGACGGGAATTTCCTTCGAGACTTGAGAACCTTTGCCTTGGAAGCGCTTCGCCAAGGAGTACATGATCAACAAGAATGAGAATGAGGAGTAAATCTCCTCGGGTAATGGCACCCCCCTCAGCTTGTTCCAAGCTTGGGGGAGTGACCGGTATCTTTATCTTTATCTTTTTCTTTAGGAGTCAAGTAGAGTCGTATCATGTCTAGGGAAGTTACTTGATGAAATAGGTGTTGCATTGAGGTCTATCACTCCTTTTGTGGAGAGTTTTGTATCCGTGAGTGTGGAGTCATCTATTGATACTATGAGGATAGTTCTCACTCCTCGTTGGTTACCCCAAGTGGAAGGTGAGATGTAGCGTAGCAGCAAATTTCCCTCGGTGAAGATACCAAGGTTATCGAACCAGTAGGACTCCAAGAGATACAAGTAGGTGACAACGGCGCCAGAAATTAGCTTCAGGCTAGGGAGTTCACGTGGACCTGCACACAGAAACAAATAACTTTGCTCCCAACGAGTACAGAGGAGTTGTCAATTCCTTCGGCCTTGCTGTTTACAAAGGATCAACGCAAGAGATATAATAGTGGAAACTGAAAGTAAAGACCGAAAGTAAATTGATGATGTAAACAATAGTGTGAATATGGACCGGGTCCCGTGATGTTCACTAGTGATGTCTCTCTCCCAAAAGACGATAAAAGTGCTAGCGAGGTAAACAAATCACAGCTAGGCAATTGACAGAATTATGAAGGCACCGCAATGCTAACTAAGCTACAAAGAAAGGAAGGGCTCAAAAGCAATGGGCAGTACGCCAAGGTAAGTAGACCGAAATCCAACTGCATCTACTACGAATCATCCACCTTGAGATATCTATCCAGAACATCTCGCTGGTATTAAGTTGCGAATCCCACCCAAAGTGTAAACTCAAAGCAATAGACAACTGCATTAAAAGAACATTGCGTAAAGTAAACAATCCTTGCACCCGCGGGTACAAGCACCGTTGTTTTATCCCTGGTGGCAACAGCACATCCCCTAGTCTCATGTTTCTGTCACTCAAGCTAGACATCAAGGGGCTGAACCCACAATCAAGCATAACGCTCCCTCTTGGAGTTGCAACAAATCACTTGGCCAAAGTAAAATACGGCAACGGAGAACATGCAAGAATTTACTCAAGAACAAAATATAAAAGGGAAGAACCAAATATATTACTCATCACAATCTGAACATAGTCTCATAATCCATTAGATCCCAACAAACTCAGCATAGCAACAACAGTAAATTACAAAAGTGCCTCGACCATGTGAGGCAGCTCACGAGGTCTCGAAAGTGGAAGCACAAAGAGGGGAGAGGTACATCACATAGCTACTGGTCACGGACCCTTGTTCCAAGGGGGACTACTCACGGTACATCCGGGAGGCGTCCATGGCTATGGATGATCTCCCGGAGGGGGTTCCTCCTTCCGGCAGGGTGCCGGAGCAGCTTCTCCAGGCAGCCCCGATCTTGAAACGGCGGCGGCGGCGGTACAAAGGGGAGTTCGCGGAAAACAGATCGATATTAGGGGTTTCCACCTCGAGGGCTAAATATAGGCGGAGGGGGGGGGGTGCCGAGGGGACCCACGGGGCAGCCAGGAGCCCCCCTGGCGCGGCCTAGGGTGGGGCCGCGCCAAGGACCCTTCTGGAGTCCCTGTGGTGGCCCCCTCCGCTGCCTTGGTGATTCCGGAAGCTTCCGGATCGCTGATTTTTCATCTGATTTTTCCGGATTTTTTGGAGCACTTTTAATGGCCGAAAAACCTGAAATACAAAACAGCAGAAAACAACAACTGGCAGCTGGGTGCACTGGGTTAATAGATTAGTCCAAATATGCTCAAAAGTGTATGAAAGTTCAAGCAAAACATGGCAAAGTCACACAAAACATGCATGGAGCAAGCAGAAATTATAGATAAGTTTGGGACGTATCAACATCCCCAAGCTTAATTCCTGCTCGTCCTCGAGTAGGTAAATGATAACAAGCATAATTTCTGTGGTGACATGCCACACAACCATATAAGGACTTTTAAGTAAAGCAATTAAAGCATGCAATTCAATTCAAGTCTTAACAAGCAAGAGTCTATATTAGCATTGACACAAGCAACAAAAGAAAAAAAGGTGCAAGAGCTCTCGCTGTCCGTGACTCGAATGTCTCCATATGGTGTTTGCGTGCAAGCAGGGGACTGGGAAAAGGAGAGAAAAAAGGTTGTTGAGAACAACTATATACTAAAGTTTCACACTTGGTCTCCTTTGGATTCTTATCTTGACTCGTCCCCAGACCACTAGCCAGGTACAAGTCAAACTGATCCACTCCCTTCTGATATTTTGAGCACTCATGCAATGGATGAACGTGAGGCCAAGAAATTTGACACCTAAAAGGCGAAACAGAAAGAAGGTGGAGGAGGAAGACAAAAATGTGTGAAAGGCTCACATCAATGAGGACAATCATAGGCGAGAGAAGGCCATATTATAGATATGATGTGAGGAGTAGGGATTGCCATGCAATAGATGCACATGTGAGCTAAAAGCTCTCCAAGGGAACTAGTGGGGGTGCATCTAACTTGCTTGCTCAAGAATACCTAGAGCTCGTTTGAGGAGGCTCATAATTGGAATATACAAGCCAAGTTCTATAGTGTGAAGGTCCCCACATAGCTATATGCATGATGATGATCTCTATGGAGTACAAGGGATAGAGGATGAAGTACTAGTGTGGATCTCTCAAAAGGAATAGTAGTGTGCCCCCTTCTCTCTATTTTTTTTTCTTTTTCTCTTCTTTCTATTCTTTTATATTTTTTGGTGGCCTCAATGGCTCTTTCTATTTAACTCTCATTTGTCCTCTTTGGGATCTTTTGATTTTTTCCTCTTTGGGATCTTTTCCTCACTTTAGGGGCAACACTCTATATTTTACAAGAATATAGGAGATCTTTCACACTTTACAAAGGTACTCACATAAAGAAGATGTAACTATCATGATGCAAATGTATGCCTCTGCCAGGATAGCAGGATATGAAATGATACTAGCAAGTCATATAGCAATGATTAGGGCAAGGCCCAACTAGCATGCGGCTCATCGATCAAGCAAGTAGCATGTATGACATGAAGATCAAGTCATGAGAAGGTTGATGTTGCATGGAAATGTATCTCGGAAAGGCTATGGAAATGCCTTGTAGGTAGATATGGTGGCTGTTTTGAGGAAAGATATAAGGAGGCTTATGATGACAGAGCGTATCGTGCCAAGGGTTTGGATGCACCGGCGAAGTATGCGCCAACTCTCAAGGTGAGAAAGGGCAATGCACGGTACCGAAGAGGCTAGAAAAAGTATAGGTGGGTGGAAGTGTCAACTTTCGAATACTCACATTAGTCTGAAGAACTCATGCACTTATTATCGACAACTCTCAATCTAAACAGGAGGTTCACAAAGAGACAAGTACCCCGAGGAGGAGTGTATGGGGGTTTGGTTATCCCTGCGCATGCTCGGCTCATGGTACGTAAGTGTACTCTAATATTCGAACCCTCCAGAGGTTAGTGATCCATCTAGTAGCTAGAGTTCTCAACAAGGATTTTTGGTTTTCGAAAATCACACGGATTGCGCAAAATACAACATCTATCACTAATAGGCTCGAGCTCTTGACACCAAAAGTTCAAACATTACTCTAGTCAATACCTCAAAACTATTGCAAGTTACTACTACAAAGAGAATAGCAACTTCAACTACCTACTTCTAGTGAAGACACAAAACTCAGTGCAACAGGCAAACTCTCTAACAAGATAAAACATGCAACCTATAGAAAGTTCAACCTAAAACAGAAGAAAATCTCTAGAAAAACTAAAGCACTACAACTAAACAGAGCAGCAGCTAAGAAAAGAAAAAGAACAACTCACAGCTAAAAGAATAAGCATGCAAATCCTATGAGGAGTTCTAGTTCAAGCGGAGCGTGTATCTCTCCCACACAAAGGAGTATGTTGGGGTCTAACTTGTTATGAACAGCAAGAAAAGCTAAAGAAAACTAAAAACAAAACCTAAGAGCGAGACGCTCCAAGAATAGCACACAACGCATGAAGTGATAAAAATATAGTGCAACGAGAGACGAACTGATAATTGTTGATGAAGAAAGGGATGCACGGGGGCATCCCCAAGCTTAGACGCGTTAGTCTCCTTGAATATTTATTGGGGGTGAACATGGGCATCCCCAAGCTTGAGCGTTTGACACTCCAAGATCTTCTTTCATCATCTTCCATCGCGCACTTGAAAACTCCCTTCATACATAACTCATTGTAGACTGATTAGAGAGGTTAGTGACCATAATAAAATAAAAAAATTCTCTACGGGAAATAAAGATAAACTTTAAGAACTACTGTTTCTCAAGATTTCCAACAAGTTTTTGCAAATAAAAAGCAAGCTTAAGGTTTGCAAAACGAAGAAAAGGCAAAACATGACAGAATCTGTGAAAAACAGACCAGCAGGTAAAAACGATTTTTTAGGGGTACTTCTACAACTCAAATAAAAAAACTCAGAACATATGAAAGTTTCGTAATTGTATGTAGCACACTCTGTAAAACTTTCAGCTCAAAAGGATGAACTGGTATTTTTCTCTGATATTTCTAGTCACGAGGACAGAATCTGTTTTCTGGACAACATGTCACAACTTTCACTTCCCTTGTCGTATGAGGCTAAACTTGGCACAAAGCTTGAAAAGTAAAGATACAATGATGTTGCTACAGTAGTAAAAATCATCAAGACCACTAAGGACAGAAGAAAATAAAAAAAAAACTAAATTCGTTGCGGGCTGCCTCCCAAAAGCGCTTCTTTAGAGCCATTAGCTAGGCTTAAAGCAGAAGATCAAGTCTTTTCAAGAGAATAACTAGCCCGTGTGACGGACTCAAAAGGTAACTTAATCTTTTTCCTATGGAAATGTTCCATCCCTTTCTTGAGAGGGAATTGGAATTTGATATTCCCCTCTTTCATGTCAATAACAACAATAACTGTGCGGAGAAAAGGATGTCCCAAAATAATTGGACAAGAGGGTTCACACTCAATGTCCATAATAGTGAAATCAACGGGAACATAATTGTCATTGACAATGATAAGAAGATCGTTGATCTTCCCCAAAGGTTTCTTTACGGAAGAATCAACAAGACGAACACCAAAAGAACAGGGATCAAAAGGTTTCAATTCAAGCATATCATACATTCTTTTGGGCATAACAGAGGTACTTGCTCCAACATCACAAAGAGCATAACAAGAGAAGTTATTAAATTTGATTTTTATCATAGGATCCCAACCATCTTCTAGCTTCCTAGGTATGGAGGCTTATAGTCTAAGCTTCTCCTCCCTAACTTTGATTAGAGCATTAGTGATATGCTCTGTGAAGGCAAGATTAAGTGTGCTAGTGTGGGGTCTCTAGACATCTTGTGTAGGAAACCAATAACTTCAGGTAAAGTGCAATTGTCAAAGTCTAGGTCACTACTATCTATCAAGGAGGTAGTGATATCATTTAGGCTCACTTGTTTGAAAGCCTCTATGTTCATAGGGGTTTCTTCATCTATGGTTGAGGTGGTAGCATCACCATTGGTAGGTCCAGTGGGACTAGGGGTGTGATGGATGTTAACAGTTTGGACATCCTCAACAACTTGGATAGTGGCTACTGTGTGGTAGGTAGGAAGGCTCTTAATTCTTTCTTCTTTCTTGGGAATGACTTCTGGTTTGGCTGCCATCTGGTTTATCAAGGTATATTGGGTGTGAGACATGTTTGAAACATAGGTCTCAATGGCAGTGAGTCTAGTTTGGAGGCTGGAAATGTCACTATTCAGGCTCTCAAGTTGTTTGCTAATGTTTTGCAGGATAGAGGAGTGCTCATCTAACTGTCTAGAAAAGGCCTTGTTTTGTTCAAATTGTGTGTGCATATAGCTTTTGGTGCCTTTTTCTATTTCTATAAGTTTCTCATAGCTGGGTAGGTCTCTTTCCCTATAATTCTGGCTGTAGGAGTTGCTATTACCGTTCCCATAGTTGTTGGATGGGAAAGGCCTAGGATTGTTGCTACCAAAATTACTCCTATAAGCATTATTGTTGAAGTTGTTTCTAGAGAGAAAGTTCACATCTACTTGCTCTTGAGCAACCAAAGAATTTAAAGGAACATCCTAAGGATCAATAGGAGCTTGCTTGGTAAGTAGAGACATGATAAGGTCAACCTTTTCATTTAGAGAGGAGATCTCCTCGACATAATTTACCTTCTTACCAGTTGGAGATCTTTCGGTGTGCCACTGAGAGTAGTTCAGCATCATCTCATCAAGTAGCTTTGTGGCAGCACCAAGTGTGGTTGACATAAAAGTTCCTCCCGCGGCCGAATTTAACAGGTTCTGCGAGGTAAAGTTCAAGCCTGCATAAAAAGTTTGGATAACCATCCAGGTAGTCAGTCCATGTGTGGGGCAGTTCTTGACAAGCGTCTTCATATGTTCCCATGCCTGGGCAACGTGTTCATTATCCAATTGCCTGAAATTCATAATGTTACTTCTCAATTGAATAATTTTAGCAGGGGGTTAGTACTTCCCTATAAAAGCATCTTTGCATTTACTCCAAGAATCGATACTGTTCTTGGGTAAGGATTGTAGCCACTCCTTGGCTCTTCCTCTCAAAGAGAAAGGAAAAAGCTTCAGCTTGACGATGTCTCCATCCACTTACTTGTACTTTTGCATATCACAGAGCTCGATAAAATTGTTTAAGTGCAAGGCAGCGTCCTCTCCAGCACCTGAGAATTGATCTTTCATAACAAGATTAAGCAGAGCAGGTTTAATTTCATAAGAAGGTGCTGAAGTGGCAGGTGGATCAATAGGAGTGCAAATAAAGTCACTGTTGTTGTGACTAGTGAAGTCACACAACTTGGTGTTTTCATTGGAACCCATAGTAGCAGCAGGTATTTTTGGTATTTTTGATAAAGGACACAAAAGTAAAAACTGAAAGGTAGACTAACAAGACTAAAAAGCAAAGATAAAAGATAGTGTGCAACTCCCCTATCTTGTAGACTGGAGTCCCCGGCAACGGCACCAGAAATTAGCTTGATACGGTGAGGATAGTTCTCACTCCTTGTTGGTTACCCCAAGCGGAAGGTGAGATTTAGCGTAGCAGCAAATTTCCCTCGGTGAAGATACCAAGGTTATCGAACCAGTAGGAATCCAAGAGATACAAGTAGGTGACAACGGCGCCAGAAATTAGCTTCAGGCTAGGGAGTTCACGTGGACCTGCACACAGAAACAAACAACTTTGCCCCCAACGAGTACATAGGAGTTGTCAATTCCTCCGGCCTTGCTGTTTACAAAGGATCAACGCATCAGAAAATAATAGTGGAAACTGAAAGTAAAGACTTAAAGTAAATTGATGATGTAAACAATAGTGTGAATATGGATCGAGGTCCCGTGATGTTCACTAGTGATGTCTCTCTCCCAAAAGACGACAAAAGTGCTAGCGAGGTAAAAAAATCACAGCTGGGCAATTGACAGAATTATGAAGGCACCACAATGCTAACTATGCTGCAAAGAAAGGAAGGGCTCAAAAGCAATGGGCAGTACACCAAGGTAAGTAGACCGAAATCCAACTGCATCTACTACGAATCATCCACCTTGAGATATCTATCCAGAAGATCTCGCTGGTACTAAGTTGCAAATCCCACCCAAAGTGTAAACTCAAAGCAACAGACAACTGCATTAAAAGAACTTTGCGTAAAGTAAACAATCCTTGCACCCGCGGGTACAAGCACCGTTGTTTTATCCCTGGTGGAAACAACACATCCCCTAGTCTCATGTTTCTGTCACTCAAGCTAGACATCAAGGGGCTGAACCCACAATCAAGCATAACGCTCCCTCTTGGAGTTGCAACAAATCACTTGGCCAAAGTAAAATACGGCAACGGAGAACATGCAAGAATTTACTTAAGAACAAAATATAAAAGAGAAGAACCAAATATATCACTCATCACAATCTGAACATAGTCTCATAATCCATCAGATCCCAACAAACTCAGCATAGCAACAACAGTAAATTACAAAAGTGCCTCGATCATGTGAGGCAGCTCACGAGGTCTCGAAAGTGGAAGCACAAAGAGGGGAGAGGTACATTATATAACTACTGGTCACGGACCCATGGTCCAAGGGGGACTACTCACGGTACATCCGGGAGGCGTCCATGGCTATGGAAGATCTCCCGGAGGGGGTTCCTCCTTCCGGCAGGGTGCCGGAGCAGCTTCTCCGGGCAGCCCCGATCTTGAAACGGCGGCGGCAGTACAGAGGGGAGTTCGCGGAAAACAGATCGATATTAGGGGTTTCCACCCCGAGGGCTAAATATAGGCGGAGGGGGGGGGTGTCGAGGGGACCCACATGGCAGCCATGAGGCCCCCTGGCACGGCCTAGGGTGGGGCCGCGCCAGGGACCCTTCTGGAATCCCTGTGGTGGCCCCCCTCCGCTGCCTTGGTGATTCCGGAAGCTTCCGGGTCGCTGATTTTTTATCTGATTTTTCTGGATTTTTTGGAGCACTTTTAATGGCCGGAAAACCTGAAATACAAAAACAGCAGAAAACAACAACTGGCAGCTGGGTGCAATGGGTTAATAGATTAGTCCAAATATGCTCAAAAGTTTATGAAAGTTCAAGCAAGACATGGCAAAGTCACACAAAACATGCATGGAGCAAGCAAAAATTATAGATAGGTTTGGGACGTATCATCTATGAAGGAATATTAATAAGAAGTCTATTGGTTTCTTCGCTGCACTCGGTATTCTCTTCACGCAGTCGACATTATGAGCTGATTCTTATGGTGAGTATTGACCTTATATCAGGTATGGCTTCGAAAACTTTATTTAATCTTGGCAAGTATAGCTTTGGTCATAACAACAGGCATGTTTTTCTCAAAGTAGCGACATAGCCAAAACATTTGTGTTATTATGCTTGAAGTGTTATGTTGACAAGGAAGACAACTTGATGTGCCATGCTAGTTTTAATGTTTATGCTTTGTATTTCTTGCATCCAAGTCATCATCAATTGTCTGGTCTCTCAAAGCCTTGCTAGCCAAAACTCTGTACCAAGGGGTATTCTGCTTGTACTTCCATACCCTGAAACCAACATCTTCCACTTGAGTCCACCATACCTTCCTATTCGTGGTATTCTACTACCACTCCTAAAGTATATAATTTATGTGCTATCTTTAGATGTTCAAAATCTTCTGCTTTGTGCCTCTGATTCAGCTCAGGAGGAAGTGGTGGGTAACCCATGATCTTCTTAATTTGGACAAGTTTTATCTTGGGATTTCATGTCTAATCTGCAAACCCCTAATGCGAGAAGGGACTGGCATGAGTGACCACCTTGTAAAGGATAAATACTAACACACAAGTTCCTTCTCCCATTTATGAGTGATACAAAGGAATTTAAGGGGATGTGATCATCCCCACATGGGAGCCGTTCCTCGAAACTTGTATAAATCATGAAGTGAGTGAGTTATCTATCATCAGTCGTTGACGGATCATGCACCTCCCAAAGTCTGTTTTTATTCTGTTTCATCTAGAGAGGGCACATGAGTTTTCCCTGCTTACCCTTTTGCACGGGGTTAATCCTTTATTTTGTGTTGAGTCAGTCCTTCCTACTTCCTTCCTTTCTGAGAGAACATACACTTGATGTTGATAAAGATTCTTGCATATAAAGCTGCATTGAGAGTTAGCTTGTTACATCTTTGTTGACATTATCCTTTGATAAGTAAGTTGTTTGCAAGGTTTATGCCAAGTAAACATATTCCTTTGTGTTAACTTGTGCACTTCTTGACTAATAACATGTTCTTTCAAAAGCTTCAACTGGTTCCTTTATAAGTGAAAGAGCAAAAGTAAAAGTTATTAGTTGTTCCTTGACCAAGGCTCTGTTTGCTATGATTTGATGAGTTTTCTTGGTCCTACTTTGTTATAATTGTTACTACTTTCTCATAAGGACCATATGAGTTGAGGATGCTGTTGAGGATGCTTTAGTTCGGTGAGAAATCTTGATGCTTCTTGTCCGTATTCTTTTATCGACACTTCACTCTCTAAACTTGTGAAAAGGTTTGCCGAGCTTAGTAATCGCTTGGGGACAAGCGAGGTCTAAGCTTGGGGGAGTTGATACGTCCAAAATGCATCACTATTTTATATTGTAATTTAACCCTATTCATTGATATATTCCACTTTAAAGTATTGTTCTTATGTTGTTTTGGCTTGTTTTACACAGTTTGCAACTTTCCGGTGCCGAAGCAGCAGAAGCATAATTCAGCGATGAAAATTGGACATCAAGTTGCTTAATCAGATCAACTCCAAATTCAACGAAATTTGACGGAGATCATTTTTACGAAGATTGGCGCCCCCTAGGGCACGCCAGGCACCCTCCTGGACGCCTGGTGGCCCACCTCGATGCCCCCTCTGGCCTATATTACCCCCCTGGGGTAGAAACCCTAAAACAAGAGGAGTTTCGGAGTTTCGCCGTCGCCTCTTGGCGAAAACCTACAGAGAAGAAAAAGCCATCTCCGGCGGGCAGATTCCGCCGGGGAGATCACCTCCCGGAAGGAGAGATCGTCGCCATCGTCATCATCATTGTCACGGGAATCATCGAGATCATCATCAACATCATCCCCAACATCATCACAATCTCCACCACCATCCAATATCACCTCAAAAGTTCATCTTGTGTTGTAATCCGTACTATCTATCCTGTCTACTCTACCGGTGTTGATTACTACCGTGTGATGAATGCTATTGAGTTTTGTTGGAGAATTATCATTGTGTCGAGATTTTTATCATATATTTATCCCCTCTGATCATGATCTCTTTTATGTCTTGTGAGTAGTTACTTAAGTTCTTGAGGACACGGGAGAAGTCTAGTTGTTAGTAGTCATATGATGTTGAAGTAATATGTGTTGTTTGATATTTTAAGTTGAGTTGTTATTTTCCTAGTGGTGTTGTGTGAGTCGAACACCCAACACTTCGCCTTATTAAGGACCTAGGGGAATACATTGTGCACAAAGGATGCTTATGGTGGGTTGCCGGAGTGACAGAAACCTGAACCCCAGTTCGCACACTTTTGCACGAGGGATTTATGGATCCTCGATCGTAATGTTGTGGTTAGGCTTATGCCTTAATTACTACCTTGTATTTGCGGATGCTTGCAAGGTGTGTAATCATAAGAGACTTATCTTAGTCTAGAAGGTGCACTAGCATTAATCCACCCACCGACACTTATCGACACAATACATACTACTTGGCGGAGTATGGTGAAAGTAACTTTACTATCTCTCCCGTGTTCCCTCGAGAACGCTTTAACTTTTATAAGTTCGGTTCCAAGTCTTATCCTTGTGAAAGGATTGGGCCACCTGCTACTCCTCAGTTACCCTGTTTACTTTGCTTGTCTTTTACCTTTCTATTGCTTAAACCAAAACCCCCTAAATATTTACCTTTCAATGTGTTCAGCCCTTTCCTTATCCAGGGTTACTTATCAATACCTTCCGCTCCTCGTTGGGATCTACATCCTTATTTATTGAAAAGCTACAATTGATCCCCCAGACTTGTGGGTCATCAAGAATCGTTTATTGGCGCGGTTGACATGGGAGGCATCCCACTAAACCTATTAACTTCACCGCCATCAATAAACATCCAGGTAGTCAAACCATGTGTAGGGCATTTCTTAACAAGAGATTTCATACGTTCCCAAGCTTGGGCAACGTGTTCATTATCCAATTGCTTAAAATTCATAATGTTACTCCTCAATTGGATAATTTTAGCAGGTGGGTAATACTTCCCAATAAAAGCATCTTTGCACTTATCCCAAGAATCTACGCTATTCCTAGGCAAAGATTGAAACCAAATTTTAGCTGCTTCCCTCAAGGAGAAAGGAAAAAAGCTTCAGCTTAACAACTTCACCTTCTACTTCTTTATACTTTTGCATATCACATAACTCAACAAAATTATTTAAGTGTAAAGCAACATCATCTCCAACACCAGAGAATGGATCTCTCATAACAAGGTTTAGCAAAGCAGGTTTAATTTCATAAGAGGTAGCTGAAGTGGCAGGTGTGGCAGAGGAACTGATGCTAGCAAGGAAGATACTTCTCTCGCTTCTCGTTGGTTACCCCAAGTGGAAGGTGAGATGTAGCGTAGCAGCAGAATTTCCCCTATGTAGAGGATAGGGTTTGTCTCCCGTAGGAGTCGCAGAGATACAAGAAGGTGGTAAAGTGAACAATGACGCCGAGGTTGCTAACTTCGCCTGGACCTACACACACAACAAATAACTTTGCTCCCAACGGGTACAGAGGAGTTGTCAATTCCTCCGACCTTGCTGTTTACAAAGGATCAACGCAAGAGATAATAATAGTGGCAAAGGAAAGTAAGAACTGAAAGTAAATTGAAAGTGTAAACAATGACGGAAATATGGACCGGGGTCCCGTGATGTTCACTAGTGATGTCTCTCTCCCAAAAGACGATAAAAGTGCTAGCGAGGTAAACAAATCACAGCTGGGCAATGGACATGATTTTAAAAGCACCGCAATGCTAACTATGCTACAAAAGAAAGGAAGAGGCTCAAAAGCAATGGGCAGTAAGCCAAGGTAAGTAGACTGAAATCCATCTGCATCTACTACGAATCATCCACCTTGAGATATCTATCCAGAACATCTCGCTGGTATTAAGTTGCGAATCCCACCCAAAGTGTAAACTCAAAGCAACAGACAACTGCATTAAAATAACTATGCGTAAAGTAAACAATCCTTTCACCCGCAAGTACAAGCCCCGTTGTTTTATCCCTGGTGGCAACAACACATCCCCTAGTCTCATGTTTCTGTCACTCAAGCTAGACATCAAGGGGCTGAACCCACAATCAAGCATAACGCTCCCTCTTGGAGTTGCAACAAATCACTTGGCCAAAGTAAAATATGGCAACGGAGAACATGCAAGAATTTACTAAAGAACACAAATATAAAAGAGAACCAAATATATTACTCATCACAATCTGAACATAATCTCATAATCCATCAGATCCCAGCAAAGTCAGCATAGCAACATAGAAAACTACAAAAGTGCCTCGATCATGTGAGGCAGCTCATGAGGTCTCGAAAGTGGAAGCACAAAGAGGGGAGGAGTACATCACATAGCTACTGGTCACGGACCCATGGTCCAAGGGGGACTACTCACGGCACATCCGGGAGGCGTCCATGGTGATGGATGGTCTCCCGGAGGGGATTCCTCCTTCCGGCAGGTGCTGGGGCAGCTTCTCCTGGCAAGCCCGATCTTGAAACGGCGGCGGCGGAGAAACAGAGAGGAGAACGGGAATAGCAGATCGATATTAGGGGTTTCCGTCATGGGGGGTAAATATAGGCGAAGGGGGCACCGGGAGGGGCCACAGGGCAGCCAGGAGGCCTCCTGGCGCGGCCTAGGGTGGGCCTGCGCTAGGGACCCTCCTGGGGCTCTTGTGGGTCCACCCCCCTCCTCTCTTGATTATTCGGGAAGCTTCCGGGTCGCTGATTTTTTATTGGATTTTTCCGGAATTTATTTGGCACTTTTAATGGCCGGAAAACCTGAAATACAAAAACAGCAGAAAACAGGAACTGGCAGCTGGGGTCACTGAGTTAATTGGTTAGTCCAAATATGATCAAAAGTGTATGAAAGTTCAAGCAAAACATGGCAAAGTCACACAAATCATGCATGGAGCAAGAAGTAATTATAAATACGTTTGGGACGTATCAGAAACCCGTAGTAGAAGCAAGTGTGGCAGATTTTTTTGTAATTTTTGATATAAGACACAAAGATAAAAACTGAAAGGTAAACTAACAAGACTAAAAAGCAAAGGTAAAAGGTAGTGGGAAACTCCCCTATCTTAGCACTCGGAGTCCCCGGCAACGATGCCATAAGTTTGTTTGATGGCGAGAGAGTTGACGGGTGCAACACCTCTCCTCGTTGGTTTCCCCAAGTGGAAGGTGAGATGTAGGATAACAAAAAAATTCCCTTGGTGAAGATACCAAGGTTTGTCTCCAGTAGGACTCCGGAGATGATAACTAGGTGGCAAGAAAGCAATGGCACCGTTTGAGACAACAGTTGCTTCCTTGACCTAGACCTGCACACAACACAAATAACTTTGCTTCCCAACGAGTACAGAGAGGTTGTCAATCTCTCCGGCCTTGTTTGTTCACAAAGGATCAACGCAACAGATAATATTGATAATGATAGCAGCTAGAAAGTAAAAGCAAGAAAGTAAATAAGCGTGTAAACAGTGATGAGAATATGGGCCGGGCTCCCGTGATGTTCACTAGTGATGTCTCTCTCCCAAAAGACGATAAAACTGCTATGCGAGGTAAACAAATTACAGCTCGGCTATTGACATGATTAAAAATGCACCGCAATGCTAACTATGCTACAAAGAAAGGAAGAGGCTCAAAAGCATGGGCGGTACGCTAAAATAAGTAGACCGAAATCCAACTGCATCTAGTACTAATCATCCACCTTGAGATATCTATCCAGAACATCTCGCTGGTATTAAGTTGTGATGACCCTCAACTGTAGGGGATCGTTTGTAGCGTTTTTGATAAATAAGAGTGTCGAACCCAACGAGGAGCAGAAGGTATTGGTAAGTGACTTTGGTAAAGAAATAGCTGCAGGAACTGAAAGATAACTTTTTAGGGGTTTTTGATATAAGCGACAAGAAGGTAAAAGCAAGCAAAGTAAAGAGCACTGAGGAGTAACAAGTGGCCCGATTATTTTGAGCAAAGGATAGGCCTAGAAACTGAGCTTATAAAGGCTAAAGCATTCTTGAGGACACACGGGAGAAATATCCATGTGCTTTCGCCATATTCCGCATCGGTACTATGTGTTGTGTTGATAAGTGTTGAGTGGGTGGATCTATGCTAGTGCACCCTCTAGACTAAGATAAGTGCACTCTTATGATTAAACACCTTGCAAGCATCCACAAATACAAGATAGTAATTAAGGAAAAAGCCTAACCATAGCAATACGATCGATGATCCACTGTTCCCTTGTGCAAAAGAGTGCGAACTGGAGTTCAGGTTTCTGTCACTACGACAACCCACCGCAAGCATTCTTTGTACACAATGTATCCCCCTAGGTCCTTAATAAGCAAAGTGTTGAGTGTTCGACTCACACAACACCACTAGGAAAATAAGAACACAACTTAAATATCAAACAACACATATTACTTCAACATCATAGGACTACTAACAACTAGACTTCTCCCATGTCCTCAAGAACTAAAGTAACTACTCACAAGACATAAAAGAGATCATGATCAGTTGGGATAAACAGATGATAAATAATCTGGACACAATGATAATTCTCCAACAAAACTCAATAGCATTCATCACACGGTAGTAATCAACACCGGTAGAGTAGAGAGGATAGATAGTACGGATTACAACACAAGTTGGACTTGTGAGGTGAGATTGGATGGTGGTGGAGATGGTGCTGATGTTGGGGATGATGTTGATGATGATCTCGATGATGCCCGTGACGATGGTGATGACGATGGCGACGATATCCCCTTCCGGGAGGTGTTCTCCCCGACGGAATCTGCCCGCCGGAGATGTATTTTCTTCTCTGTAGGTTTCCGCCATGGAGCGGCGGCGGAACTCCGGAAACTTTCTCTGTTTTAGGGTTTTTGATATATGAGCGATATATAGGACAAAGGTGGGAGCCGGGAGTGGCCCCAGGGGTCCAGGCGCCCTCCCGGCGCGACCAGGAGTGGGGCCGCGTTGGGTGGCCGCTTGGGCACCCTGTGGCCCCCCTCTGGCCCCTCTTCGGCATGTCTTTGTTAATCTTTTGAAAAATGCCCTCTGTCGATTTTCATGTAATTTGGAGGTATTCTTCTTCAACAACTCAGCGTCCACTTTTTACCGCTGAATCCTACGTCTGCTGCTTCAGCATCGGAAAGTTGCAAACTGTGTAAAATAAGCAAAAACAACATAAGAACAGCATCATAACATGAAATATATCAATGAATAAGAAAGAATTACTATATAAAATAGTGATGCATTTTGGATGTATCAATTCCCCCAAGCTTAGACCTCGCTTGTCCCCAAGCGAATGCTGAGCTCGGTAAACCTGTCCACAAGTTTAGAGGGTGAAGTGTCGATAAATATAATACGGACAAGAAGCATCAAGGTTTCTCCATCAAACTCAAGCATCCTCAATAACAACCTCAACTCATAAGGGCCTTATGATAAAGTAATAACAATTATAATCAAAAGTAGGGCTGAGAAAACTCATCAAATTATGGCAAACATATCCTTGGTCAAAGGACAACTAATAACTTTCACTTTTGCTCTTTCTATTTATAATGAAACAATTTGAAGATTTTGAAAGAACATGTTATTAGTCATGAAGTGCAAATGTTAACACAAAGGAAGATGTTTGCTCGGCAAAAGCTTTTGCAAACAACTTACTTATCAAAAGATAATGTCAACGATGATATGGCATGGCAAAACTTAATGCAACATTATATGGATGAATCCTCATCAGCATCAAGTGTCTGTTCTCTTTGGGAATAGAAGGAAGAAGTAGGAAAACTGACTCAACATAAAAGTAAAGGAAAGGCCTTTTTAAAGGCAAGAAGGGAAAACTCATGTGCTATCCTTAAATCAAACAGAATGAAAATAAATTTTGGGAGGTGCATAGTTTGTCAATGAATGCTAATAGATAGCTCAATTACTTCTCAAGACGGACAATTTTCGAGGAGCGGCTCCCAAGTGGGGACGATCACATTCCCTTAATCTCCTTTGTTTATCACTGCCAAGTTTCTGATTTCTCATAGACCGAGCGTGAAGGAGGGTTTGTTTGTTATATTATCTTTCGATCTGGGCGCACTCATGCCAGTTCCTCCTCGAATTATGGGTTTTCACATTAGACATGCAATCCCGGGGTAAAACTTGTCCAACTTAAGAAGATCATGAATTACCTAGTACTTCCTCATGAGCTAAACAAGAGGCACAAAACAGAAGATTTTGAACATTTAAGGATAACACATAAATTCTATACTTATAAGAGTGGCATGGGAGTACCGCGAATAGGAAGGTATGGTGGACTCATGGAAGGTAATGGTTTCAGGGTATGGATGCATAAGCAGAAATCTGCTAGGCAAGGAGTTTGGCTAGCAAAGGCTTTGAGAGAATAGACCATTGATGCTAACTTAGATGCAAAACATATAAAGCATAAACATTAAGGTAAGCATAACACATCAAGTTGTCTCCCTTGTCAACATAACACTTCAAGCATAATAACATAAAGGTTTTGGCTATGTCGCTACTTGGGAAAACATGCATGTTGTCAAGACCAAAGCTATGTTTTCCAAAATTAAATAAAGTTTCCAAAGCCATACCTGATATAAGGTCAATACTCCCCATAAGAATCATCATATAAGGTCGATTGTGTGGAGAGAATACCGAGTGCAGCGAAGGAACCAATAGACTTCTCATTAATATTGCAATATAGACGACTCCACACTCACAGATACAAAATCTCCACAGAAGGAGTGATAGACCTCAATGCAAACACCTATTTCATATAATAACTTCCCTACACATGATACGACTCTACTTGATTCTAAAAGACTAAGATAAAGATAAAGATACCGGGCACTCCCCCAAGCTTGGAACAAGCTGAGGGGATGCCATTACCCAAGGAGATTTACTCCTCATTCTTGTTGTGGCTGTTGTTGATGTAGTCATGGACGAAGCGCTTCCATGGTAGAGGTTCTCCTGTCCCATGAGAGGTTTCAGTCTCCAAGATCCTGCTTCCAGCACATAAACCCATGCGCATAAACTTTAGTTCGTACTCACAGTTCTGGCTATGCAGATCATAGATCTGCCCTTGGAGATCATCAATTCTTTCTTCTGCGGTGGTGATGCTTGACTAAATACCCCTCATCTCCTTCTTGTAGAACGTCTTCAGCTCGTTGATGATGTCGAAGTTGGATTCAATGCCCCGCTCAACCATCTTCTTGTACTTGAAGACTTTGTGCTCCATCTCTTCTAGCCTGGCCTCGATGCTCCCCTCCTTGACAGGTTCCTTCAGATCCTCTTGGTGAAGGTCACCATACTCCAACTGGACGGTTCGAGGATGGCTCTTCACCTGAGGGAGGTAAGGGTTGATGACGTTGACGACGAACTTGTGCTTGGGGGAACTTGGGAAAGCCATGGCACCTAGGTCTAGCTAAAAGATTTCCTGGCAGAAACTGATCGAGAAGAAAACACGCAAAATCGAGAGATACGGTGCCGGGACTATCCGGGCAAATATATAGCAAAAATTTCTGCAACATATGGAAGGAAACGAGCCAAAGTGGAGTCGGAGACGGGCTCCGGGGTGCCTAGGCGGCCTCCCGTCGTGACCAGGAGGTAGGCCGCGCCAGGGGGCGCCTGGGCCCCCTGGGGCTCCTCTCCGGCTTTGAATTTTCTATATTTTATAAAAAACGCGTAATTTGGAACTTTTATGGCGGTTCGCGATTTAACACCCCGGGTGTCACGCTACAGTAATCACCTACAATATTAACTGTTGTTAGAACAGTAATCACATGGCTTAAGTTCAAATCACTGTGGTTGGTCCTTGCCTTGATCGTCTTTGAAATTCAAAGACAAATTCAAAATTCTTTTGATTGAAATTAAAAACCAAGTTCAAATAAAACTTGTCCTAAAATTGTGAAACCACTTTTATACAATTCCTAATAATCAGTAGATCACATAAAAACTATAATGGGGTTTTTATTACGATGTTAAACAATTTAAATAAATTATAACAGTAGAAAACAGTGGCATTTAATAACTTTTAAATAAAACAAAATATTAAGTGAATTTATATATGCCCCAAACATTTTGTATCACTACTGTGGGGTATAACTTTAATTTAGAAACACCTAACACATTTTATAAAAATGGAAATGTAAACAAAACAAATGCAAGAAGAAAAAGAAAACAAGAAACAAAAAATATAAAAAAAACCTATCTACCACCCCAAGGCGAAGTCCACCCTGGCCGAACCACCAGGCCCACCTCCTGTCCCAACCCACTCCCACCCTCTTTTTCCACCTCGTGCGTGGCACGCATCGATGGTGCCCTGGACGCGTTCGTCGCCGTGGCGACCATCCCATGGTCGCCGGCGTGGATAAGACGCCGCCGAGCGCCCCCCAACCCTTCCCGAACCCTAGCCCCTCAGATCTCGTCCCTCAGACTCACGATCTCCCTCTTCCATCGCCCGTTCTCTCCTACTGAACCCGCACCGGTGAGCATCCGAAGCCGCCATGGACATGGGATCATAAGCACTCGCGGACACCTGCCACCCCAAGCCTCCCCGTGACGTCCGTCCGCTCTGCCATCGACGGGCACGCCGATCTGCAGCACGCGACGAGCCTGGAGCCCCCCACGACCTGCGAAGAAAAACCTTCTTCAACCTCGGAACCGCCGGCTTGCGGCTTCGATTCCGGCCGCCCTAGGTCCTCCTCAAGCCCATTGCCATCCTCAACGAGCTCACGCTGAGCATACGAGTCGAATGCCCCTCTTTGCTTGCCGATTTGGCCTCCTCCGCGTCGTTCCCGTCGGGCCGTTCTCCGGCCGTCGTCGGACTTTGTCGCCACCGGTGAGGGAGGCCGCGCCCGACCCTTTTCCTTTAATCAATTTGCTGCGCCGCGCCGTGCACGTTCGATCCCTCCCCTCCACTTGTGTCTTGGTGGCCGGGAGGACCTCGTCGTGCTCCCCGCGCCCGTCGTTTGCCATGGCTGGGACGCATCGGCCGACCATCGTGGCCGCGCCCCCTACCCTGTCCAGTGCGTGCGCACGCGCGCGTGACCACAACCCCCGCCCACCCCCGCCGCGGCTCTGCCCCCCGGCTAGCCAGCCCCACCGGAACGGCCTCCGCCGTGTCCTTCGTCGCTGATACGTCCAAAACGTATCTTTAATTTCTGCTCATTCCATGCATGTTTTGTGTGATATTGCTATGATATAGATACACTTTCATACATTTTTTTATCATATTTGGACTAACCTATTAACTCAGTGCACCCCAGTGCCAATTCCTGTTTTCTGCTGTTTTTCTATTTCAGTTTTCCCCCATATAAAAAGTGCCAGAAAAATTCGGGAAAATTCAGATAAAAAATCAGCGTGACGGAAGCTTTGAGAAAAGCCCGGGAGGGGCCAGAGGGGGGCCAAGGGGGGGCCAGGCGGCCACCCGGTGCGGCCCCACCCCTGGCCGCGCCAGGGGGGCGCCTGGGGCCCCTGGCCAACCTCTGGCTGCCCCCTTTCGCCTATATATCCCCCGTCACGGGAAAACTCCCGAAGAGGAACCCTATTCCGCGAACTCGCCTCTGTTCCGCCGCCGCCGCGCTTCCAAGATCGGGAGCACTAGAAGACCTCTTCCCGGCACCCTGCCGGAGGGAGGATTGACCTCCGGGAGTCTCCTCTCCACCATGGATGCTCCCCGGATGTCCCGTGAGTAGTTCCTATTGGACCATGGGTCCGTGATTAGTAGCTATGTGATGTTCTCCTCCCCTCTTTGATCTTCATTGTTTAGACCTCGTGAGCTGCCCTACATGATCGAGGCACCTTTGTATTATTTCTGCAATTGCTATGTTGAGTTTGATCGGATCTGATGGATTATGAGATTATGTTCAGATTGTGATAGAGTAATATATTTGGTCTTGATCTTTTATATTTTTGTTCCTAAGTGATTCTTGCATGTTCTCTGTTGCTGTTTATTGCTTTGGCCAAGTAGTAGGTAGTGACTCCAAGAGGGAGCGTTGTGCTAGATTGTGGGTTCATGCCTCCCTGATGACACGCTTGAGTGAAAAAAACATGAGTCTAGGGGATGTGCTGTTGCCACTAGGGGGAAAACAAAGGTGCTTGTGACCGCGGTCACAAGGATTGTTTACTTTACGCAAAGTTCTTTTATTGCAGTTGTCTGTTGCTTTGGGTTTACACTTTGGGTGGGGCTCGCAACTTAATACCAGCGAGATGTTCTGGATAGATTTCTCAAGGTGGATGATTAGTAGTAGATGCAGATGGATTTCGGTCTAATTATTTTGGCGTACTGCCCGTGCTTTTGAACCTCTTCCTTTCTTTTGTAGCATAGTTAGCATTGCGGTGCGTTCATAATCCTGTCAATTGCCTTTCTGTAATTTGTTTACCTCGCATAGCAGTTTTATCGTCTTTTGGTTGAGATACATCACTAGCGAACATAACGTATCCCGGTCCATATCCATATTACTGTTTCAAGCTATCTTTACTTTTCTTCTTTTACTTGCTATCATTATCACTTGTGTTTTACCCTTTGTGAACAACAAGACCGGAAAGATTGACAACCTCTCTGGACTTCGTTGGGAACAAAGTTATATGTGTCTGTGTGCAGGTCCACGTCAGTCGTGCCGCTGACACCTACTGTGACGCCCCCAAAATCAGACCGTGTACCGTAATCATACACACAGGGTACACGACTGAGATTAGGGTGCCACGGTGATAATATCACAGCACAACACTAAACAAAAAAGGATAAAAAAATATGTTACAATAGAGGGGGTCACGCGGACCCGAATACATAAGTCATACAAGCCATAATATCTGAGTACAAACATAGTTAGTCAAGTTTTGCCTTAAGAAGGCTAGCACAAATCACATCAGAGATACAGGTCGAAAAGGCGAGGCCTCCTGCCTGGGATCCACCGAACTACTCCTGGTCAACGGGGAACTCGACGTCGTAGTAGGCACCTCCGGGGTACTCCTGCTCCTGGGCTCCAACGTCGGCTGCAGCGGCCGATCAGGAAAAACAGTAAAGGAAATAAAGCAGGTGAGTATCTAGTATACCCGCGAGTCTTACGTCCGCTACTAAGCATTATGCATTGTATCAACGGAAAGAAGAGGCTGTATATAGTGGGCTGAAAGACAGAAATCCAGAGCAAGGGTAAGAAGCTAGGCCTAACGAAGACTAGCAACTTCCGACGATGTCTTGCAGCATGAGGTAAGAATCAGCCAACAGTTATATAAAGCATAAAGTAACAATGCAGCAGAAGTTGCTGCAGCATTGTATAATAATAAGTTGTAACAATTAACTATGCCTCCGAGTTCACCTCCTCGACATCCCCGCGAGGAAGAAAACCCGGAACCATACAGTTTAATAATAATAGTTTCTAGTGGTAAGATCCAGCTTCAGCATAAAGCGTCCTGTTACCGTGGACACGGCTATTCGAATAGATTAATCTTCCCTGCAGGGGTGCACTTGTGTTACGCTACACGCACGGATCTCCAGGGTGGCGGGAAGCTTGTTAGGGAACGCTCCACCGAGGCTATCCGACACTTCATAGCCCATCTTTCGAACTCAACAGAGAGGCCATCCGCCGGTCTAAGTCCTAAGTACGCCGGGCCTTGGACCCTAACCCGAACGTACTCCTGCAAGGTGCGTGGCTGGCCGGTGAAGTTGAAGCAAATCCAAAAAGACACCACCGCGCGAGCAATTAAGACAACACCACTTCCCGGCAATCAGCCCGCAGTACTGCTGACGTCTGAAGAGTCCTCGGACGACACTAAGAAGCAGAGGAGCCCATAACTCGTAGTTCCCACGGGTAGGTAGTGCGTACATGGCATATAGCCAACTCAAGACATTCACTGAACCATTTAGCATTTTAATTAACCTGCGTGGCAACCGTTATCGTTGCCTCGACTTAACCGACCTGCGGACAACGACAGCAGCCAGGACCACCAGTACATCGGTGCCTGCCCCGTCGTCCCACCAAGTCGCTGCGGTTACCAACAAGGTGAACCGTCTCCTTACCTTGTCTCGCGTGTGCTCCTGGAGGAGCTCGACTTTCGGGGGTTGGTAACTCTCGCGGCCCACGATCAGGGGCCAAGCACACCGGTACACTGGTCGTACCCTCCCTGTCGTCCCGTCGCAATACCTCTCGCGGGCACCGTTGGGTCGCCCAACTTCTTACCTGAAGGACAATCGCCGTTCAGAACCCTATGGCGGTAAGACAAAGTCAGCCTCGAGTGGAGTACAAGGATTACTCCTTGATAGCTCACACTTGAGGTGACTAGGCATAACCAAGATAGGGGCCTTAGACGGTGTCTGCATTGTACCGTACCTGTGCAGTTATAATATTTGTATCCGCGTTCACCCCCATGAGTGATCACGACCCTCTATCTAATCCTAGCTAACAATGCGCAGGGCTCACTGCTGAATAATGCATAATAATAATAATAGGAAGCATAGGATAAAGGAAGGCACATCAAGGGGCGACAAAAATGAGGCTATGCAGTTGAATAGGATTGTAATCGTAGCAGCAACAGTAACAATTCCTAGTGCAAGAAAAGTATGGAAATATAGGCGATATCTGGGGAAGAGAATGGCTCTGCTTGCCTGGAAGCTCGACGGTAGTAGTAGGGTCGTCGACGAAGTAGTCGTACTCAGCAGCGGTGTAGTCGACGGCAGTAGCGGGGTCTACCGGAGATTAAGGGGGGAGGAAACAGTAAATGCACATCAAGCATATACAAACAGATGCATGACATGATAGATGAAATGTTAACGGTGTTCTAACGCAGTGCAAGGCACGTTGCTCGGAACGGAAATTCATCTGAGGATGAACTACCGGCTCCGGATGATTACCGGACAGGGTGTCCGGAGGGGGAAGGATCAAGCCGGAGGTGTCGTGGGTACCGGACAAACATAAGGGGGGTGTATCCGTGCTAGTTGATCTATTCCGAGAAACATTCGTGTTCGGAATAAATTCATCCGGGCACTCTATCAGTACCGGACAATTTATCGGACAGTCGGTCCGGAGGGGGACGGTTCGATGTTTGTTGTGTTAGGGGGGTGTAATAGACATACGGATAGTGTATTTGTATTCGTTATATTTTTCTGATCAATTTTCATGTATAAAGTTTTTGAATCCGAGTTACGGTTTAAAAGTTATTGAATTTCAAAGTTTTAAATCATTTAAATGATTTTCTGAATTTCTTTTATTATTTATTCAACATTATCCAGAACATTATCCAAAATAGTGCCTGACATGTGGGACCCACATGTCAGCCTCTATTTATTTATAAAACATTTTAATAAATCAGAAATGCCTCTGGACCCACATGTCAGTGACTGGAATTTATTTAAATTCATTTTAATTATTAATCTGACAGTGGGTCCCAGATGTCATTGACACATGTTTATTATTAATCATTTCATTTAAACTAACCAAGGCCTCGGGCCCAGCTGCCATAGAGTCAAATTATTCCAACAGCTATTTTAATCTAATAGAGGTTAATTAAGTGGATGGACCCACATGTAAGTCACAGAGGGATCTATTAATTGAATAGGTTAATTAGAAAGGCCTGGCCCACATGTCAGTGTCTTAAGGGGGGGCATTAGCCGTGGTTAATCCTCTAGCGGGCGGGACCCACCTGTCGGCGGCACAGATGGTCGCCGGAGACTCGCCGGAGACAGACTCCGACGAGGTCGAGCCTGCGCACGCCACAGGGCACGAGAGAAGGTGCGGCTGGGCTCCTTCGAACGAGCGTCGAGCCGCAAGTTGATGGGTGGTGGTGCCGTGGCCTGGGGGCGACCGAAACGTCGCCGACGACGAGGAAGGCGGCGGTTGCGCTCGGGCGTCAATGGCGACTCGCTGTGCGGGGTGCAAACGAACGAGCTAACGCGACAAAATGGGCCTACGGCTCACGGGGATCACGCCGGTGCAGTTGGCGCGGGCTAAAGCTCACTAGAGCGAGCGCACGTCCATCCTCGGCGGAGACGTGCTCGGCTCCAATGGCGGCGGCCAGTACAGGGGGAGAGAGGGGGCGCGAGTACATGGGGAAGGTGACCCAGCTCACCCTGAGACGGTAGAGGAGGGCAGCGGGCGCGGTGGTGGTCCATAGCGGACGGAATTGGGCCGGAGGCACGCCGGAGTCGAAGATGAAGTCGGCGCCGATTCGCTGCGTGCAGGGGCTCCGGGCACGGCTTCTCCTCCGAGGTGATGAAGTCGTCGTCTGCGCTCCCGATGGACACGTCTACGTGGCCCATCGTCGTCGATGGCCGCGAGTTGGCGCGGCAATGGCGACGGTGGCCTCGGGCGGTTCTTTCCCCGTCGAGCGCGAGGTGAGGGGGAAGGGGAGAAGGGGTGGGGGTTGTCCAGGGAGCTTCTGGAGTTGGCCTTATCGCCTCCCCGGTCGTAGGGAGAAGGTGAGGGAGGGGAGGGCTCCAGCAGCGCCCGTGGCCACGGCTGTGCCACGACGTCGAGCAGTTGGCCGACGTGACGGGAGCAGGTGGGAGGTGGAAGACGGGCCGGGGTGGGCCGTGGTGTGGGCTTCGCCCAGGGGCGACAGGTAAGTCTTCGGTTGGTTTTATTCTTTTCCTTTTGCTTTTGTTTACTATTGTAATTAAATTAATCACTTCTGCATTTTATTTAAATGTGTTGGTGGTTTGTAAATTAGTTGTATGTCACCTGTAGGTTACATAAAAGATTTGGTGCATTTTAAAACTCAGTGGGTATTTCTTTTAAATATTTTAGGATTAAAAAGGGTCTTATAAGCTACTGTTATAATTGTTTGGGATTTTCCATAACTTCAAAAATTACCAAAGTTGGCCCAACATGATTATAATGATTTTAGACAATTTACAAAAATAGTTTCATGATTTTTGGAACAACTTTATTTGAGCACTTTTTTTTTATTTTTCATTCAAAGAAGTTTCAACTAGGGTTTGGTTTGTTAGATGAGCAAGGTGCATTTGGCTTTGGGTTTTGATCCCAAGGGCTCAAGTACATGGTGCATGGGGTGTTGATCAACCACAGCAAGGTTTGATCATTAGCATCACAAAGTTTTATCAAGGACAAGGGAGATCAATCAGTGATAATCCAACAGTGATGATCAACAGTAATGATGGTTACTGTTACAGGCATCTGAGGGTGTTACACCTACTTATCATATCCGGAGTCCTACGGAAGACAAACCTTGGTATCCTCACCGAGGGATACTCACTGCTAAACTGCATCACGCCTTCCACTTGGGGCTCACCAACGAAGGGCGGAAAGCCGCTAAGCAAGAGAATTTCTGGCGCCGTTGCCGGGGACTCCGAGTGCTAAGATAGGGGAGTTGCACACTATCTTTTACCTTTGCTTTTTAGTCTTGTTAGTTTACTTTTCAGTTTTTGTTTTTGCTTTTGTCTTATATGAAAAACCAAAAAACTAGTTGCTACCTTTTGCCTTTGTCTTGCTTTTCCTAGTTATGCTATCCTCACCATGGGTGCTGAACCACCCAAATATGGTAGGATGGACATATTTGACATGTTTTACTTGGATCGTCTTCGATCAATTTGTGCTCGCGCTAAAAACCCAACCGACTTGGTTGAGGGAAAATCATTGGATGAGCATGCTCATTATACGCGGCACCGCCTATCTTAGAAAGGGAAACACTTATGGGATCAAATACATGTTTCTTATTGCCATGCTAAACTTTTGTGCTACAATTATGATTTTACTTGTTGTTCTAATATAGATCATAAACACCTCCCTTTCCAATGTGAGTTCAATGAAAATGAGATCTTATCTTCTTATGCTAAAGGTGTTTATGATTACTTTGATGTTGAAAAGATTGAAGATTTTGTTGCTTTTAAAGGTGCTTATGAGATTGCTTCTTTGATTGAAAGGTATCACGATACTATTCACCAGTCCGAAAACTTTGAAGTTCTTGCTTATTGCTTTGAGAATTACACTTCGAATTCTTATATTGAGGATTTTAAAAATAAATGTTTGCTGCCCAAGAAGAGGCCAATGATTGCTTTGAGGAGGAATCCCATGATTCCGAGGACTCACTTGAAATATCCCTTTCTGAAAATTTTGATACTTGCTTTGTTGATGGCCAAGATGCCACTATAGATGATGCTAACAAAAATGAACTCTCTATAGTTCCTTATGTTAAGCATGAAATTGTTGCTATTGCACCCACACTTGATTGTCCTATTATCCTTTTGAAATCTCCAACTCCGGAGAATTTTCCTCTTATCAAAGCTCAATGTGATGGGTTGCATTTATCTTATGATCCTAAAAAGCATGTTGAAAACAATACACGTGTGCTTGTAGGTCATGAACAATATGATTTATGTGATAGTTACACTCTTGATGTTGTTCATGATACTACTGAAAATTACTTTGAGAGAGGAAAGTATGATTGTAGAAACCTCCATGTTACAGAAACACCTCTCTTTTTGTTGAAAGTTTTTAAGTTGTTCTTGTTCCACCTTCCTATGCATGTCACTTTGTGCTTCTTCGATTTATTTTCTTATGAGATGCCTATGCATAGGAAGTGGGTTAGGCTTAAATGTGTTTCATATTTTCTTCTTGATTTTCTCTTTTGCTTCAAAATTCTTATTCTTGTGAGAGCATCTTCTATAATCTTTCAGCCTAGCTAATGGCTCTAAAGAAGCGCTTTCGGGAGGCAGACCGCAACGAATTTAGGTTTTTCTTTTTGCTTTTGTTGTGTCTTGATGTTTGTTACTACTGTAGCAACATAATTGTATCTTTATTTTTCAGCTTTGTGCCAAGTTATAGCCTCTTATGATAAGGGAAGCAAAAGTTGTGACATGCTGTCCAGAAAGCAGATTCTGTCCTCGTGACCAGAAAAATTCCAGAAAAATCCCAGTTCATCTTTTTGAGCTCAACTTTTTACACAGAATTATCTATACAATTTTTAAACTTTCGTAAGTTCTGAGTTTTTTGATTTGAGTTGCAGAAGTGCCCCTAAAAAATTCTTTACTACCTGCTGTTCTGTTTTCACAGATTCTGCCACGTTTTGTCTCTCCTAACTTTTGCAAACCTTAAGCTTGCTTTTTCTTTGCAAAAACTTTTTGGCACTCTTGAGAAACAGTAGCTCTTCAAGAAATTCTTTATATCCAGTGGGGAAAAAATTATTTATTAAGGGTACTAACCTCTCTAATCAGCTTATGATGAGTTATGTATGAAGGGAGTTTTCAAGTGTGCGATGGAAGATGATGAAAGAAGATTCAGGAGTGTCAAGCGCTCAAGATTGGGGATGTCCCCATGCATACCCAATAAATATTCAAGGAGACTCAAGCGCCTAAGCTTGGGGATGCCCCCATGCATCCCCTTCTCCATCAACAATCATCAGTTCGTCCTTCGTCTCACTATATTTTTATCACTTCATGCGTTATGAGCTATTCTTGGAGCGTCTCGCTCTTAGGTTTTATTTTTAGTTTTATTTAGCTTTGCTTGCTGTTCATAACAAGTTAGATCCCGTCTTACTTTGTGTGGGAGAGAACCACGCTCCACTTTTAAAATCTAGAACACATCATAGGATTCTTCATGCCTATCTTTTTGCTGTTGTGTGTTCTTTATCTTTTCGTAGCTACTGCCATGTTTAGTTTTAGTTTTAGTTTGTCTTTAGCAAGAGCCTTGGCTTTTGTTTAGTTTGTTGCTGGAACTCTCTTTAGTTTTCATGTTTATCTTGTTAAGAGAGTTGGTTGTTGCACTGAGTTGTGTCTTGTCTTGAAAGTAGGTAATTGAGGTTGCTATTTAATTCTAGTAGTAACTTGCAATAGTTTTGAGGTATTGATGTGAGTAATATTTGAACTTTGGTGTCAAGAGATTTAGCCTATTAGTGATAGGTGTCGTATTTTGGGCAATCCGTGTTTATTTTCAAAACCTACAAAAACTAGTTGAGAACTCTAGCTACTAGATGGATCACTAATCTTTGGAGGGATCGAATATTAGAGTACACTCACGTACCATGAGTCGAGGATGCGCAAGGATAACCAAACCCCCATACACTACTCCTCGGGGTACTTGTCTCTTTGTGAACCTCCTTATTAGATTGAGAGTTACCGATAATAAGTGCATGAGTTCTTCGGACTAATGTAAGTATTGAAAGTTGACACTTCCACCTTCCCATATTTTGCTAGCCTCTCCCGTGCCGTGCATTGCCTTCTTCTCACTCCGAGAGTTGGTGTCCACCTTCGCCGGTACATCCAAACCCTTGGCATGATACGCTCTGTCATCATAAGCCTCCTTATATCTTTCCTCAAAACAGCCACCATACCTACCTATCAAGGCATTTCCATAGCCTTTCCGAGATATATTGCCATGCAACTTCCACCTCTTCATGACTTGATCTTCATGTCATACATGCTTTTGCTTGATCGATGAGCCGCATGCTAGTTGGGCCTTGCCCTAATCATTGCTACATGACGCGCTAGTATCATTGCATATTCTGCTACACTGGCAGACGCATACATTGCATACATCATGGTAGTTACATCTTCTTTATGTTTTGAGTACCTTGTAAAGTGTGAAAGATCTCCTTTACCTTCTGGTAAAATAGAGTGTTGCCCTTAAGTGAGGAAAATATCCCAAAGTGGACACAATAAAAGATCCCAAAGAGGACAAATGAGAGTTAAATAGAAAGAGCCATTGAGGCCACCAAAAAATAAAAAAATAAATAGAAAAAAGAGAAAAAGAAATAAAAAGAGAGAAAGGGGCAACACTACTATCCTTTTGAGAGATCCACACTAGTACTCCCTCTATATCCTTGTACTCCATAGAGATGATCATTATGCATATAGCTATGTGGGGACCTTCACACTATAGAACTTGGCTTGCATATTCCAAGGATGAGCCTCCTCAAATGAGCTCTAGGTCTTCATGAGCGAGCAAGTTAGATGCACCCCCACTAGTTCCATTGGAGAGCTTCCTAGCTCATACGTGCATCCTTTGCATGGCAATCCCTACTCCTCACATCATATCTATCATTTGGCATCTCTTGCCTATGATTGTCCTCATTGATGTGAGCCTTTCTTTTTCTTTTTTTTGTCTTCCTCCTCCTCCGTACTTCTCTCTTTGTCATCCTAAGTGTCAACTCTCGTGCTTACGCTCATCCATTGCATGAGTGCTCAAAATATTAAAAAAGGAGTGGATCAAATTGACTTGTACCTGGCTAGTGGTCTGGGGACGAGTCAAGATAAGATTCCAGAAAAAGACCAAGTGTGAAACTTTAGTAGATTGAGTTCTCAACAAATAAATATTTTTTCTCGTATTCCCTATCCCCCTTCTTGCACGCAAACACCATTTGGAGACATTCGAGTCACGGACAGCGAGAGCTCTTGCACCTAATGTTCTTTTGTTACTTGTTTCAATGCTAATATAGACTCTTGCATGTTACGACTTGAATTGAATCTCTAACCTTGATTGCTTTACTTTTCAAAGTTCTTATATGGTTTCTAGCATGTCACCACAGAAATTATGTTGTTATCATTTACCTACTCGAGGACGAGCAGGAATTAAGCTTGGGGATGTTGATACGTCCAAAACGTATCTATAATTTCTGCTTGCTCCATGCATGTTTTGTGTGATATTGCTATGATCTAGATACACTTTCATACACTTTTGATCATATTTGGACTAACCTATTAACTCAGTGCATCGCAGTTCCAGTTCCTGTTTTCTGCTGTTTTTCTATTTCAGTTTTCTCCCATATAAAAAGTGCCCCAAAAATTCGGGAAAAATCAGATAAAAAATCAGCGCAGAAGAACCTTCCGGAAGAACCTGAGTGGGGCCAGAGGGCCACCACCAGGGGCCCAGGCGCCCTGGTGGCGCGCCCTAGGGGCTGGCCGCGCCAGGGGGGGCGCCTGGACCCCTGGTGGCCCCCCTGGCTGCCCCCTTCGCCTATATATTCTCCCCTTCGCCTATATATTCTCCGTCTCGGGAAACCCTCGAAAGAAGAACCCTTTTCTCCAGAAGCAATTCCGATCTCCGCCGCCATCGCCACCAAGTTTTGGGGGACCAGAATTCTTGTGCCGGCACCCTGCCGGGACGGGGAAGTGCCCCCGGATTCATCTCCATCGACGTTGCTTCCTCCCTCCATGATGCGGGAGTAGTTCCTCCCCGGGGCTGAGGTTTCTACCAGTAGCTATGTGTTCTTCTCTCTCTCCCATGATGTGATCTTCATTGTGATCATAGGCTATGTTAATCTAGGGTGATCCCATGATATTTCCCCTTCTTCTATGTATTGGATTGATGTACTCATTTGATCTTATCTAGTATAATCCCCGAGACCATGGTGACAGCGGTCTATTGGACATGGGTTAGAAGAATATTTTCATGAGTAATTTCCTCTTTTGTGCGTGGATTGAAGATTGAGAGTCTCTTGGTGCTTGTCTTTGACTATCCTTGAGATATGTTGTGGTGATTGTGGAACTCTCTTTGGATGGCCGCGGTGACATTGGGAAATCCATAGATTGAGAACTATGAACTTTGAGGTGTGCTTTTGTAGCCCTACATAATTCTCATCCTCTCTTGAGATATTTTTTTTTTAATTTTTTAATGTTATATAAAATCTAGAACACATCATAGGATTCTTCCTGCTTATCTTTTAGCTTTTGTGTGTTCTTTATCTTTTCATAGCTACTGCCATGTTTAGTTTTAGTCTTAGTTTGTCTTTAGCAAGAGCCTTGGCTTTTGTTTAGTTTGTTGCTGGAACTCTTTTTAGTTTTCATGTTTATCTTGTTAAAGAGAGTTGGTTGTTGCACTGAGTTGTGTCCTGTTTTGAGAAGTAGGTATTTAAGGTTGCTATTTAATTCTAGTAGTAGCTTGCAATAGTTTTGAGGTATTGCTATGAGTAATGTTTGAACTTTTGGTGTCAAGAGCTCTTGCCTATTACTGATAGGTGTCGTATTTTGGGGCAATCCGTGTTTATTTTCAAAACGTACAAAACTAGTTGAGAACTCTAGCTACTAGATGGATCACTACTCTTCTGAGGAGTCGAATATCAGAGAACACTCACGTACCATGAGTCGAGGATGCGCAAGGATAACCAAACCCCCATACACTCCTCCTCGGGGTACTTGTCTCTTTGTGAAACTCCTTATTAGATTGAGAGTTACCGATAATAAGTGCATGAGTTCTTCGGACTAATGTAAGTATTGAAAGTTGACACTTCCACCTTCCCATATTTTGCTAGCCTTTCACGTGTCGTGCATTGCCTTCTTCTCACTCCGAGAGTTGGTGTCCACCTTCGCCGGTACATCCAAACCCTTGGCATGATACGCTCTGTCATCATAAGCCTCCTTATATTTTTCCTCAAAACAACCACCATACCTACCTATCAAGGCATTTGCATAGCCTTTCCGAGTTATATTGCCATGCAACATCCACCTCTTCATGACTTGATCTTCATGTCTTACATGTTCCTACTACACTGGCAGAAGCATACATTGCATACATCATGATAGTTACATCTTATTTATGATTTTGAGTACCTTGTAAAGTGTGAAATATTTCCTTTACCTTCTTGTAAAATAGGGTGTTGCCCTTAAGTGAGGAAAAGATCCCAAAGAGGACAAAAGAGAGTTAAATAGAAAGAGCCATTGAGGCCACAAAAAAATACAAAAAAATAGAAAAAGAGAAAAGGAAATAAAAAGAGAGAAAGGGGCAACACTACTATTCTTTTGAGAGATCCACACTAGTACTCCCTGTATATCCTTGTACTCCATAGAGATGATATTTTTACATATAGTTTGGAGAGCTTCTTAGCTTGTATGTGCACCCGTTGCATGGCAATCCCTACTCCTCACATCATATCTATCATATGGCATCTCTTGCCTATGATTGTCCTCATTGATGTGAGCCTTTCTCATCCTTTTTGTCTTCCTCCTCCACCATATTCTCTCTTTGCCATCCTAAGTGTCAACTTTCGTGCTTACGCTCATCCATTGCATGAGTGCTCAAAATATCGAAAAGGAGTGGATCAAATTGACTTGTACCTGGCTAGTGGTCTGGGGACGAGTCAAGATAAGATTCCGAAGAAGACCAAGTGTGACACTTTAGTAGATTCAGTTCTCAACAAAAATACTTTTTTCTCGTATTCCCTATCCCCTTTCTTGCACGCAAACACCATTTGGAGACATTCGAGTCACGGACAGCGAGAGCTCTTGCACCTAATGTTCTTTTGTTACTTGTTTCAATGCTAATATAGACTCTTGCATGTTATGACTAACCTTGATTGCTTTACTTTTCAAAGTCCTTTTATGGTTTCTAGCATGTCACCACAGAAATTATGCTTGTTATCATTTACCTACTCGAGGACGAGCAGGAATTAAGCTTGGGGATGTTGATACGTCCAAAACGTATCTATAATTTCTGCTCGTTCCACGCATGTTTTGTGTGATATTGCTATGATCTAGATACACTTTCATACATTTTTTTATCATATTTGGACTAACCTATTAACTCAGTGCACCGCAGTGCCAGTTCCTGTTTTCTACTGTTTTTCTATTTCAGTTTTCCCCCATATAAAAAGTGCCAGAAAAATTCGGGAAAATTCAGATAAAAAATCTGCGTGACGGAAGCTTCGAGAAAAGCCTGGGAGGGGCCAGAGGGGGGCCAAGGGGGGGCCAGGAGGCCACCCAGCGCGGCCCCACCCCTGGCCGCAGCCAGAGGTGGGCCAGGCGCCGTGCCACGGGGGCACCAGCCCACCTCTGGCTGCCCCCTTTCGCCTATATATCCCCCGTCACGGTAAAACTCCAGAAGAGGAACCCTATTCCGTGAACTCGCCTCTGTTCCGCCGCCTCCGTGCTTCCAAGATCGGGAGCACCAGAAGACCTCTTCCCGGCACCCTACCGGAGGGAGGATTGACCTCCGGGAGTCTCCTCTCCACCATGGATGCTCCCTGGATGTCCCGTGAGTAGTTCTTCTTGGACCATGGGTCCGTGATCAGTAGCTATGTGATGTTCTCCTCCCCTCTTTGATCTTCATTGTTTAGACCTCGTGAGCTTCCCTACATGATCGAGGCACCTTTGTAATATTTCTGCAATTGCTATGTTGAGTTTGATCGGATCTGATGGATTATGAGATTATGTTCAGATTGTGATAGAGTAATATATTTGGTGTTGATCTTTTATATTTTTTTCCTAAGTGATTCTTGCATGTTCTCCGTTGTTGTTTATTTCTTTGGCCAAGTAGTAGGTAGTGACTCCAAGAGGGAGCGTTGTGCTAGATTGTGGGTTCATGCCTCCCTGATGACACGCTTGAGTGACAAAAACATGAGTCTAGAGGATGTGCTGTTGCCACAAGGGGGAAAACAACGGTGCTTGTGACCGCGGTCACAAGGATTGTTTACTTTACGAAAAGTTCTTTTATTGCAGTTGTCTGTTGCTTTGGGTTTACACTTTGGGTGGGGCTCGCAACTTAATACCAGCGAGATGTTCTAGATAGATATCTCAAGGTGGATGATTAGTAGTAGATGCAGATGGATTTCGGTCTACTTATTTTGGCGTACTGCACGTGCTTTTGAACCTCTTCCTTTCTTTTGTAGCATAGTTAGCATTGCGGTGCGTTCATAATCCTGTCAATTGCCTTTCTGTAATTTGTTTACCTCGCATAGCGGTTTTATCGTCTTTTGGGAGAGAGACATCACTAGCGAACATCACGTATGCCGGTCCATATCCTTATTACTGTTTCAAGCTATCTTTACTTTTCTGCTTTTACTTGCTATCATTATCACTTGTGTTTTACCCTTTGTGAACAACAAGACCGGAGAGATTGACAACCTCTCTGAACTTCGTTGGGAACAAAGTTATCTGTGTCTGTGTGCAGGTCCACGTCAGTCGCGCTGCTGACACCTACTTATCATATTCGGAGTCCTACGGGAGACAAACCTTGGTATCCTCACCGAGGGAAACTCACTGCTAAACTGCATCACGCCTTCCACTTGGGGCTCACCAACGAAGGGCGGGAAGCCGCTAAGCAGTCGCCGGCATGGGCACGCCCTGGGTTAAGCCAGGGGGCTTGCCCACTGACCAATGGCCCCCCCTGGGTGATTAGCCACTAAACGGTAATTAAAGAGAAATAAACCCTTGTTATTAATAACATATGTCACTGACCAGTGTGCCCGAGGCCATTAACTTAACCCCTGGAATTTTGCTAATCTAAATATATAACATGTGTCACTGACCAGTGGGCCCCATCCCTGTTTAAATAAATTAAAATGATTTATTAGAGTACAGTGTATGACATGTGGGTCCCCCATGTCAGTACACTGTTTTGGATAATGTTATGGATAATGTTGCATTTTATTAATAAAGAAAATCCATAAATTGATTTAAATTGAATAAAACTTTGAAAATCAATATCTTTTAATCCGTAACTCCGATGAAAATATTTTATACAATAAAATTGATCAGAAAAATATAACGAATACTAATATGCTACACGCATACCCACCGCACCCCTCTAACATACCGAACCCGAGACTTTCCCCCTCCGGATCGTTTGTCCGGTAATTATCCGGTACCGGTTAAACTTTCCGGATGAATTTATTCTGAACACGAAAGTTGTTCAGAATGGATCAACTAGCACGGTTACACCATCCACATGTTTGTCGGATATCCACGGCACCTCCGGCATGATCCCTTCCCCCTCCGGACACCCTGTCCGGTAATCACCCGGAGTCGGTATTTCATCCCCGGATGAATTCCCGCTCCGAGCAACGTGCATTACACTGCGTTAGAACACCGTTAACATTGCATTTGTCATGTCATGCATATGTTTGTTTATGATTGCTTTATATTTACTATTTCTCCCCCCCTTTATTCTCCGGTAGAACCCGCTGCTACCGCCGACTACACTGCTGCCCGGTACGACTACTTCGTCGACGACCCTACCCCTACCGTTGAGCTTCCAGGCAAGCAGAGTCATTCTCTTCCCCAGATATCGCCTACCTTTCCGTACTTTCTTGCACTAGGAATTGTTTTTGCTGCTTCTATGTTACAATCCTATTCAATTGCATAGCCTGATTTTTTCGCCCCTTGTTGTACCTTCCTTATCCTATGCTGCCTGCTATATCTATATATTGTATTCAGCAGTGAGCCCTGCGCATTGTTTAGCTAGGATTAGATAGCAGGGCCGTGACCACTCAGGGGAGTGACACGGATACGTTATATTAATTGTAACAGCTATAGTACAATGTAGACACCGCCTGAGGACTCCTAGCTCGGCTCTGCCGAGCCACCATCAGCTATCGAGGAGTAATTCTCGTACCTCCACTCGTTGCTGACTCTGTATAGCCGCTCTAGGTACCTGAGCAACGGTTGTCCTTAAGGTAAGAAGTCGGGCGACCCAACGGTGCCCGCGAGCGGTATATTGTCGGGGACGACAGGGAGGGTACGACCGACGTTACTAGCGTGCTTGGCCCCTGCTCGTATCTCACGAGAGTTCCCAAACCACGAAAGTCGAGCTCTACCAAGAGCACACGCGAGATAAGGTAAGGAGACGGTTAACCTTGATGGTAACCGCAGAGACTTGGTGGGACGACAGGGCAGGCACCGATGTACTGGTGGTCCTGACTGCTGTCATTGACCGCGGGTCAGTTAAGTCGAGGCAACGATAACGGTTGTCACGCAGGTTAATTAAAATGCTAAATGGTTCGGCGGATGACTTGAGAGACCCATTGGTCTGTACGCACTACCTTCACGTGGGATAAGGAGTTATGGGCTCCCCTGCATCGTAGTTTGTCTGAAATCTCTTCAGACGTCAGCAGTACTGCGGCCTGGTCGCCGGGAAGTGGTCTTGTCTTCTTTGCTGCAGCAGGTGTGTTTGGATTTGCTTTTGCTTCACCGGCTAGACTCGCACCGTGCAGGAGCCTGCAAGGGTGACGGACCTAGACCCCTTGGCGCATAGGATATAGTCCGGCGGATGGCCTCTCTGCTGAGCCTAGGATGAACTGCGATGTGTCGGATAGCCTCGGTGGGGCGTTCCCTAACAAGGTTCACGCCACCCTGGAGATCCGAGCGTGCAGGCCGAACAGTAGTGCACCCCTGCAGGGAGTTTAATCTATTCGAATAGCTTTGTCCACGGTAACAAGACGCTTTATGCTGAAGCTCGATCTTACCACTACGAACTATTACTATTAAACTGTATGGTTCCGGGTTTTCTTCCTCGCAGGGAAGTCGAGGAGGGGTACTCGGAGGCATTACTATTATCAATAATTACAACTTACTATTATGCAATGTTGCAGCAACTTCTGCTTCATTGTTACTTTATGCTTTATATTAACTGTTGGCGGTTCTCTTCTTGTGCTGCAAGACATCGTCAGAAGATGCTAGTCTTCGATAGGCCTAGCTTCTTACCCTTATTCTGATTTCTACCTTGTAGTCCACAATATACAGCCTCCCCTTTCCATTTGATACAAATGCATAATGCTTAGTAGCGGACGTAAGACTCGCGGGTATGCTAGATACTCACCTTTGCTTTATTTCCTCCTTTATGTTTTGCCTGATCGGCCGCTGCAGTCGACGTTGGAGCCTTGGAGCCCAGGAGCAGGAGATCCCTGATGCCGACCACCACAACATGAAGCCCGATTCCTTCTACGATGTTGAGTTCCCCGTTGACCAGGAGTAGTTTGGAGGTTCCCAGGCAGGAGGCCTCGCCTTTTCGATATGTTGTTATTTGTGCTAGCCTTCTTAAGGCAACCTTGTATTCTTGTGTCTGTACTCAGATACTATTGCTTCCGCTAACTTTGTGCTCTCGAGCTGTTGTATTCGAGCCCTCGTGGCCCCTGGCTTGTATTAAACAGCTTGTATTATTTTTATTTGTAGAGTTGTGTTGTGATATCTTACTGTGAGTCCCTGATCTCGATCGTGTACCTTGCGTGTATGATTACTGTACACGGTCTGATTATGGGGGCGTCGCAGCGATGTTTGCTTACTGTAATACATACCTTTTCTTATTCTGCTTCTGCTGGAATCTGAAACAGGGCTGCAACATGTTCTTCATGAGTTGTTGTGTGTATTATATTTACATCAACGTTGACGGGATCTCCCGCCATGTAATGCTTGAGTCCTTGCTCATTCACAACTCGAAGTTTGGTGACATCAAAACTGTAAAACTTAATTGTACCTGACCGGTAGACTTCTTTGATATCAAATGGCCCTTCCCATCTGGACAGTAGTTTACTTGGAGAAAACCAGAAACGGGACCTAAACAACAAAACTTTATCACCAACATTAAATTCACGTTTCAGAATCCTTCTATCATGCCACTTCTTTACCTTTTCCTTGAACATTTTAGCGCTCTCGTAAGCTTCACTTCTCCACTCATCTAGAGAAGTCAAGTTCATGAGACGCTTTTCACCGGCTAACTTTGGGTCAACATTAAGCTCTCTAACAGCCCAGAAAGCTTTATGTTCTAATTCCAATGGCAAATGGCAAGCCTTGCAATAGACCATCTTATACGGGGACATGCCCATGGGATTTTTGTAAGCAGTTCTATACGCCCACAGAGCATCTCCTAACTTCTTTGACCAGTCCTTCCTAGAACTATTAACTGTCTTTTGCAAGATCAGCTTGATCTCTCTATTGGTGAGCTCAACTTGCCCACTAGTTTGACGATGGTACGGCGAATCAATCCTATGATTGACATCGTACTTTGCTAGAGCTTTTCTAAAAGCTCCATGCGTGAAGTGTGATCCTCCATCAGTCATAAGATACGTAGGTACACTAAACCTAGGGAAAATTACATCTTTGAGCATTTTCAAAGATGTCTTGTGATCAATACTCTCAGTGGGGATTGCTTCAACCCACTTGGTCACATAATCAACAACTACTAAAATGTGAGTGTACTTGTTTGAAGGAGGAAAAGGACCCATAAAATCAAAACCCCAGCAATCAAAAGGCTCAATCACTAGTGATTAATTCATAGGCGTATCATTCTTCATACTAATATTACCAACTCTCTGACACTTATCACAAGATAAACCATAATTTCTAGAATCTTTAAAGAGAGTAGGCCAATAAAAACCTGATTGGAGAACCTTATGTGCGGTCCTCTCACCGGCGTGATGTCCTCCATAGGGACTATCGTGACATTGCTTGAGAATGTCCTTCTTCTCATGTTCCGGTATGCATCTTCTCACGATCCCGTCAGGACCTTCTTTGAAAAGATGAGGGTCATCCCAAAAATAGTGCCTCAAATCATGGAAGAACTTCTTCCTTTGCTGAAATGTTAAACCTGGAGGCAAATACTTCTCAACGATAAAATTAGCATAATCTGCAAACCAAGGATCGGAGAGAGATTGTACTTTTACAACGGCAAGTTGTTCATCTGGAAAACTGTCGTTGATTGGGATGGGGTCATGCGGTATATCTTCCATCCTACAAAGATTATCCGCCACCGGATTGTCTGCTCCTTTTCCATCAACAATCTGTAAGTCAAATTCTTGAAGGAGTACCCACCTGATGAGTCTTGGTTTGGCATCCTTCTTTGCCATAAGGTACTTAAGAGCAGCATGGTCAGTATGAATAATAACTTTTGAATCAACAATATATATAAGGTCTAAACTTATCACAAGCAAATACTACTGCTAAGAATTCCTTCTTAGTAGTAGCATAATTCTTTTGAGCACTATCAAGGGTCTTGCTAGCATAATGTATAACATTCAATTTCTTATCAACTCTTTGTCTTAACACAGCTCCAACAGAAAAATCACTAGCATCACACATAATTTGAAAGGGCAATTTCCAGTAAGGTGGTTGTACTGTACGAGCGGTTATCAAAGCTTTCTTAAGAACTTTGAAAGCCTCCTTACAATCTTCATCAAATAAAAAAGGAACATCTTTCTGGAGAAGATTAGTGAGGAGTCTCGAAGTCTTAGAAAAGTCTTTGATAAATCTTCTATAGAAACCAGCATGACCGAGAAAAGTACGAATACCTTTAATGTCCCTTGGATAGGGCATCCTCTCGATAGCTTCAATCTTCGCCTTGTCCACTTCAATTCCCCTCTCGGAAATCTTGTGACCAAGTAAGATCCCTTCGTTAACCATGAAGTGGCATTTTCCCAATTTAGAACTAAGTTTGTATCCTCGCATCTCTGCAAAACATTATTAAGATTGTGGAGACAGTGGTCAAAGGAAGTTCCTGTTGGATATGTGCCCTAGAGACAAATTAATAAAGATATTTGTCACATATCCATTTTGTTCATAATACGTTTTATACTTTGCTATAAATGTATTACTTGGAAATACTAATACATGTGTAGTATAAAACATGGTCCGTAGTTTAACTCGGGTAAACTATCTCATTGGGCAATTGATTGATCAAGCTTTCCTGATCATGGCGACACTTAAGTGCATTGACAATGAGGTCATATCTTTAAGGGGAATGATGTGATGGACGTACACCCACCTAAAGTATTCCAATATGATCGAGTCACATAGTTCAGCGTTGCTATGACTTTGTAACATATGGCTTAGTCCTTAGACCGTAATGATCATACGTAATTGTCATCTATGAGGAGACTTTGATTTGTATCCCACCGCCTGACTGAAATATGCTGGCTATAACGGTGCACTTTGGGTATTCTGAAATAGATGGTTGATGAGTATGTTAATAGATCAAAGCGGCATTTGTCAGTCCTTGTGACAGGACAGGTACTCTGGGCCCACTCGGTGATATTGCATCAACACCTTGCAAGGACGTGACTAGGTCACAAGAGATGCAATGATCATGGACGAGAGAAGTTGTTTGTTGTGAGCGAGATGTGAACACAGTATGTAGGATACCGACGATCAAACCTCGAACAAACAAAGTACCGCAGCACCAAGGGATTACGTCGTATCATTAACGGTTTCCAAAAGCGATCGAAGTTCATTCGATGGAAGCGCAGGGGCAGTCAAGGATTGTAACCAGGTCCAACTGACTAGTCATTGGTCAATGAGAAGAGTCTCGACCATGTCTGATGTTTCCTGGACCATTAGGGTGTTACACTTAAGGGCAATCGATGCATAGGACAGTTACGGGATCAATCGGTGAAATAGGAGGAATCACCGGAATAGTTCCGGAGGAGGACGGAATGGTTTCCGGACATTTTGAATAGTTCAAAATAAAGTTTAATTTTTTTAATAATGTTTTATTATTTAATTATCTGAATTAAATATTTAAAACATATTAAATAAAAAAAATATGGGAAAAAGGCTAAATGGGCCCATGGGGCCCATTAAGGGAGGAGGGGGTCTCCCCCCTTGGGCTTGGCGCCAAGGGTGGGGCCCACCACCCCCTTGGTCGGCGCACTCCCCCCCTTGGGAGTTTAGTCCCACATGGGGGAGGGGAGGAGGATGGCACCCCCCCTTGGCCTATATAAGGAGGGGTAGACCCCCCTTTTTCCAACACACCAATATCTCCTTCTTCCTCCTTCTCCTTCCCGGAAGTGGAATCCCCTTGTTTGGAGTCTGCACCTGGATTGGAGTTCTCCACCATAAGGCAGGCCGTTGTTCTGTTGGAGTCGGGATCCGTAGCCGTCTTTCTTCCGCTGCTCGCCTTGTTCGGGGTCCGGGAGGAACATCGATTGTATCGTACGTGTATAATCTCTTCGAGGCACTACACCTGTGGTGCCACTTCGTCGCTGGAGGTTTACCGGGAGTCATCCTCGCCGGTGGTGGTCTTCTACACGACAGGTAGGTCGTAGTTCCGAGTCTACGCCAGCCATGTTCGCAAGAACGTTTCCCTCTTTCGGTCTTCAAAGGTATGAACACCGATTCCCTTCGTTACTTTACATCGCCATAGCATAGATCTTGGGTTCGGGTACCGTAGGTATGAAAATTTTGTGTTTTCTGCCCCGTATCCCAAAAGTGGTATCAGAGCTAGCTATGCGTAGATGTATTGTACGGGTAGAACACATCTAGGATGTGGGCATCGAATCTTCATTCGTTACCCTCCCACGTGTACTCATTTAGCGTTGCGGCAATGTTTGATGAAGCGGCGCCCGACCGACCTTACGCGTTTACGCGAGACTGGTTCCACGCTTGACATATGGCTTGTACCATAGAAAGTTGCTGGGGGGGGGGGTGTCTGTCTCTCTGCATTAGCAATCCGAAGATGTTTGCAACGGAGGGCCCCGACAGTGGTGTAATAGAGACGGATGGGAGACGGTGTTGTGGCATGTTTTTTCGCAGGATAGAAACGGTTTTCTCTCTCGAAACCCCTAGCAGCCACGTAAAACTTGAACAAGCTAAAGTAGAAAGGCGTTTAACTTTGCTTTGCATGAAGGGGGGTCATAGGTTGTATGATTTACAGTTTTACTTCCTGCTTTATGCTAGTATGCTAGATATATCGACGGTAGCACGAAACAGGACCATCTCTCACAATACCAACATTGTGTTCTCCCTTGGTGGGCACCGCCTGGAAGGTTCTCCCATATGGCTTGATGCTCCGTACATACCGGAGTTGTCCTACATATTCAACGGAGTTCGCATGAGGTTGGGTTCGGCAAGCCTGGCATATGCAGATATGGCCTTGCTGAATAGCTAACATCAAGGTTCGATTGGTAGGCTTGACGTATGTAGATGCGGGCCTGGAACACAGGAGACCGAAAGGTCGAGAACGAGTCACATGCCTGATGTGATTGGCTTAGAGGCCTACCTGGTTCGCATACTGATGGTCGTGACGATCGGGGGAGGTATGGGGGCTGGGATTGTGTAATCACTTAGTTAAATTGACAGGTGTTTATCTAAGTGGGAGCTTTCTAGAATTGTGAGATTAAATTGAAACTCCACATTATGAACAAAAGTCTAAATATGTATCCTTGTGAATCAACCGTGTAGATGGTAGCACCTCGCCCCTCGTTCAACTTAGAATCATTCCTAGAGAAAGATAAGCTAAAAACAGATGGGACAAACTTCACCAACTGGTTTCGCACCCTGAGGATTCTCCTCGTTCCCCTCAAGATGGAATACGTACTAGAGAGCGCGTTAGGTGACGCACCAGCAAATGATGCCAGTCAGGACGAGAAGAATGTCTACCTCTCCAGGACTGATGATTACAACCTTGTCCAGAGTGGCATGCTGTACTCCATGGAGGCTGAGCTGCAGAAACGCTTTGAGAGGATGGGTGCATATGATATTATCACCGACCTCAAGGCGGTCTTCGCACCTCAAGCCAGGTTTGAACGGTACGAGGCTTCTGAAGCCTTCTTCTCAGCAAAGATGGACGAGCACGACAGCGTGAGTGAGCACGTAGTCAAAATGTCTGGCTACGTTCAGCGCTTGAATGCTCTGGAATGCCAGATTCCAGATGAACTTGCTGTTGATAGGGTGTTGCAGTCGCTTCCCCCTAGCTACAAAGGCTTTGTGCTGAACTACAACATGTAGGGGATGACCAAAACCCCTTCTGAGTTGTTCGCCATGCTGAAGAGCGCCGAGGTTGAGATCAAGAAGGAGCACGCCGTCTTCATGGTCAACAAGACCACTGACTTGAAGAAGTCAAGCAGGCGGGAGAAGGCCAAGAGAGGTGGCCCCAAGAGGGATGGCAAGTCAGTTGCCGCTCCTCCAAGGCACCCAAGCCTAAACCCGGAGTGGAGTGCTTCTACTGCAAGGGTGAAGGTCACTGGAAATGCAACTGCCCCAAGTACCTAAAGGACAAGAAGGCTGGCAAGGTCGCCAAGAGAGACTAAGGTATATTTGATATACATATTGTTGATCTTCTCTTGACAAGCGTCGGGAAAAAATCCTGGATACACTATACATGATCTGTCGCTCATATTTCTAATTCCATTCAGGGACTAAGGAATAGGACACGCTTTCTCAAGGATGAAGTGACGATGCGCTTGGGGAATGGCTTTCAAATTGAAGTCTTGGCGGTCGGCACGACGCATCTTAGTCTCCCTTCGGGATTGGTTTTAGTTCTGAATAATTGCTACTATGTACCCGCGTTGAGTGTGAACATCGTTAGTGGCTCTTGCTTGAAGCGATACCACTATTCTTTTAAGTCTGATACAATTGGTTGTTCGATTTATAAGGATGAAATGTTTTATGTTCACGCACCGGAGTTGCATGGTTTATTCGTACTTGATCTCGATGGTGTCGTGTGTCACATAAACAATATTGAGGCCAAAAGATTGAAGAATGATGAAGATCACATGAAGATGTGGCATTGCCGACTTGGTCATATTGGTATAAAGCGCATGGAGAAGCTCCATAAGGATGGACTTCTTGAGTCATTGGATTTTGGATCCCTTGATACATGTGAACCATGCCTCATGGGCAAAATGACAAGGACTCCATTCAATGGGATAATGGAGCGTGCGGATGACTTATTGGGGATCATACACACGGATGTATGCGGACCCATGAACGTCCCCACTCGCAACGGTCTTTGTTACTTCATGACCTTTACTGATGACTTGAGTAGATATGGGTATATTTACTTGATGAAGCACAAGTCTGAAACCTTTGAAAAGTTCAAGGAATTTCAGAATGAGGTCGAAAATCAACTCGGAAAGAAAATCAAGCACCTTCGATCGGATCGAGGTGGCGAGTATTTGAGTCACGAGTTTGGCAATCATCTGAAGTCTTGTGGCATAGTACCACATCTTATGCCGGCAGGCACACCTCAGAGAAACGGTGTGGCTGAGCGACGTAATCGAACCCTATTGGATAGTGTACGATCGATGATGTCTAATACTGATTTGCCTGTGTCGTTCTGGGGGTATGCATTAGAAACTGCCGCTCATATTCTTAATAGGGAACCATCCAAATCCGTAAAGACAACACCATTTGAAGAATGGCATGGCACGAAACCTAAGTTGTCTCACCTGAAGATTTGGGGTTGTGAGGCTTATGTTAGGAAACTACAGCCTGAAAAACTTGAATCCAAGGCGGATAAGTGCATCTTTGTGGGCTATCCCAAGGAAACTTGTGGATACACCTTCTACAACAAGTCTGACAGCAAAACGTTTGTTGCCAAGACGGGACACTTTCTTGAGAAGGATTTTCTCGCGAAAGAGTTGAGTGGGAGGAAAATAGACCTCAATGAAGTGACTGACCAATCACTCCAATTGGAAGAAACGGCTACGGAAATTGTTCTGGAACCATCTTGCACAGTGGGAGCTGAAGAGAATGGCCAGAACGACATTCATAACGATCATGACATTGATGATGATCATGATGAGAATGAAGAGAAACCTTTTATGCCCCGTAGGTCATCAAGAGTCCGTCAACCTACTGAGTTTTACGGACAGCTTGTGAATGCAATCTCGGCTGATGAGTCGGATGTACCTACAAGTTACAAAGAAGCAATGGAGGGACCCGAGTCCGAGAAATGGCTTGAAGCCATGAAATCCGAAATAGACTCCATGTACACCAACAAAGTATGGACTTTGGTGGATATTCCCGAGGACCGCAAGGCCGTCGAGAATAAATGGATTTTCAAGAAAAAGACTGACGCAGACGGAAACGTATTTGTCTACAAAGCTCGACTTGTCGCGAAGGGGTTCCGACAAATTCAAGGAGTTGACTACGAGGAGACGTTCTCTCCTGTAGCGATGATAAAGTCTATTCGGATCCTACTAGCAATAGATGCATATCATGATTACGAGATATGGCAGATGGATGTGAAAACTGCATTCCTAAATGGCAACATTGAGGAAGAGTTGTATATGATGCAACCAGAGGGGTTTGTCGATCCAAGGAACGCTGGTAAGGTGTGCAAGCTTCAACGGTCCATATATGGGCTGAAGCAAGCATCTCGGAGCTGGAATCTTCGATTTGATGAGGTCATTAAAGCTTTTGGATTTGTCCAAAACGTCGAAGAGTTCTGCGTCTATAAGAAACTGAGTGGGAGCTTTGTAGCATTCCTTGTGTTATATGTAGATGACATATTACTAATAGGGAACGATAAGAAATTCTTAGAGGAAGTGAAGGAATATCTGAATGGACAATTTTCCATGAAGGACCTAGGTGAAGCTGCATACATATTGGGGATTAAGATCTATAGAGATAGACCTAATCGACGGTTGGCCTTGAGTCGGAGCACTTATATTGACAAGATATTGAAAAGGTTCAGTATGGGTAACTCCAAGAGAGGCCTCTTGCCAGTTATAAAAGGTGTCAAATTAAGTGTGACTCAATGCCCAACCACAGCAAAAGAGAAGGAGGAGATGTCCTCAAAGCGCTATGCCCCAGCCATAGGTTCTCTCATGTATGCTATGTTATGTACCAGACCGGATTTAGCGCTGGCCATTAGTATGACTAATCGCTACCAGAGTAACCCGGGAATGGCTCACTGGACAGCAGTAAAGAAAATCCTTAAGTACTTGAGAAGAACCAATGATCTCTTTCTCGTTTATGGAGGAGTTGATGAGGAGCTCACCGTAAATGGTTACATTGACGCAAGCCTCGGCTCAGATCTAGATGACTCGAAATCCCAGACAGGATATGTTTTCATGTTGAACGGTGGCGCAATTAGCTGGAGGAGCGGAAAACAGTCAGTCGTCGCCCAATCTACAATGGAGTCGGAGTATATTGCCGCTTGCGAAGCGTCAAACGAGGCGCTGTGGCTGAAGAAGTTCGTGATCGATCTTGGCGTCTTTCCCAGCTGTACTGACCCCGTGGGAATCTTCTGCGACAACATGGGTGCCATTGCTAACGCGAACGAGCCAAGAACTCACTCTACAGCCAAGCACATCCTCCGAAAGTTCCATGTGACGCGAGACTACGTCAGGGATGGACACACTAGGATTCACAAGATACATACGGATCTGAACGCAGCAGACGCGATGACTAAACCTCTTCCACAGGGCAAGTTTGAAGAACACCGAGGGACCATTGGTGTTAGATACATACCTGATGTAAACTAGTGTAATTTGTACTCTAGTGCAAGTGGGAGACTTTTGGATATGTGCCCTAGAGACAAATTAATAAAGATATTTGTCACATATCCGTTTTGTTCATAATACGTTTTATACTGTGCTATAACTGTATTACTTGGAAATACTAATACAGGTGTAGTATAAAACATGGTCCGTAGTTTAACTCGGGTTAACTATCTCATTGGGCAATTGATTGATCAAGCTTTCCTGATCATGGCGACACTTAAGTCCATTGACAATGAGGTCATATCGTTAAGGGGAATGATGTGATGGACGTACACCCACCTAAAGTATTGCAATATGATCGAGTCACATAGTTCAGCGTTGCTATGACTTTGTAACATATGGCTTAGTCCTTAGACCGTAATGATCATACGTAATTGTCATCTATGAGGAGACTTTGATTTGTATCCCACCACCTGACTGAAATATGCTGGCTATAACGGTGCACTTTGGGTATTCTGAAATAGATGGTTGATGAGTATGTTAATAGATCAGAGCGGGATTTGTCAGTCCTTGTGACAAGACAGGTACTCTGGGCCCACTCGGTGATATTGCATCAACACCTTGCAAGGACGTGACTAGGTCACAAGAGATGCAATGATCATGGACGAGAGAAGTTGTTTGTTGTGAGTGAGATGTGAACACGGTATGTAGGATACCGACGATCGAACCTCGAACAAACAAAGTACCGCAGCACAAAGGGATTACGTCGTATCGTTAACGGTTTCCAAAAGCGATCGAAGTTCATGCGATGGAAGCGCAGGGGCAGTCAAGGATTGTAACCAGGTCCAACTGACTAGTCATTGGTCAATGAGAAGAGTCTCGACCATGTCTGCTGTTTCCTGGACCATTAGGGTGTTACACTTAAGGGCAATCGATGCATAGGACAGTTACGGGATCAATCGGTGAAATAGGAGGAATCACCGGAATAGTTCCGGAGGAGGACGGAATGGTTTCCGGACATTTTGAATAGTTCAAAATAAAGTTTAATTGTTTTAATAATGTTTTATTATTTAATTATCTGAATTAAATATTTAAAACATATTAAAAAATTAAAAAAATGGGAAAAGGCTAAATGGGCCCATGGGGCCCATTAAGGGAGGAGGGGGTCTCCCCCCTTGGGCTTGGCGCCAAGGGTGGGGCCCACCACCCCCCTTGGCCGGCGCACTCCCCCCCCTTGGGAGTTTAGTCCCACATGGGGGAGGGGAGGAGGATGGCACCCCCCCTTGGCCTATATAAGGAGGGGTAGACCCCCCCTTTTTCCAACACACCAATATCTCCTTCCTCCTTCTCCTTCCCGGAAGTGTACTCCCCTTGTTTGGACTCTGCAACTGGATTGGAGTTCTCCACCATAAGGCAGGCCGTCGTTCTGCAGGAGTCGGGATCCATAGCCGTCTTTCTTCCGCTGCTCGCCTTGTTCGGGGCCCGGGAGGAACATCGATTGTACCGTACGTGTATAATCTCTTCGAGGCATTACACCTGTAGTGATACTTCGTCGCTGGAGGTTTACCGGTAGTCATCCTCGCCGGTGGTGGTCTTCTACACGACAGGGAGGTCGTAGTTCCGAGTCTACGCCAGCCACGTTCGCAAGAACGTTTCCCTCTTTCGGTCTTCAAAGGTATGAGCACCAATTCCCTCCGTTACTTTACATCGCCATAGCATAGATCTTGGGTTCGGGTGCCGTAGGTATGAAAAATTTGTGTTTTCTGCCCCGTATCCCAACAGTTCCATAGACGGAGAAATCGTCCATGAAGACTTCCACAATCTCCTCATAGAAACCATGAAAAATTGCAGACATACATCTCTGAAAAGTATCAGGTGCATTGCATAAACCAAAAGGCATGTGCCTGTAAGCATAAGTACCATAGGGACACGTGAAGGTGGTCTTCTCTTGATCGGCGGTGTTAACATGAATTTGAGAGAAGACAGGGTACCCATCAAGATAGCAAAAGTGGGTGTTTTTAGACAGCCTCTCTAGCATCTGATCAATAAAGGGCAACGGGTAGTGATCCTTCCTGGTCGCTTTGTTCAACTTCCTATAATCAATACACATTCTATATCCTATAACAACTCTTTGAGGTATTAATTCATTTTCATCATTAGGAACAACAGTCATACCTCCTTTCTTAGGAACACAATGAACTGGACTTACCCACCTACTATCAGCTATAGGATAGATGATACCTGCGGCTAGAAGCTTGAGAATCTCCGTCCTAACCACGTCCTTCATCCTTGGGTTCAGCTGTTGTTGATGATCAACAACTGGCTTAGCATCGGGCTCGAGATTGATAGTGTGTTGGAAAATCGATGGACTAATCCCCTTAAGGTCATCAAGGGTATAGCCAAAGGCACCGTAGTGTCTGCTAAGTGTCTCCAATAATCGCTCTTCTTCAAATCCTGAAAGGTTAGCATTGATAATGACAGGATATATTTTCTTTTCATCTAAATAAGCATACTTGAGCGTATCGGGAAGTGGTTTGAGGTCAAACACCGGGTCTTCTTTTGGTTGTGCTAGGATTCCTAAAGGCTCAACTAGAAGGTTGTGCTTCAGGATAACAGTGTGTCTCGTGAATATCTCGTCCAACTCATTTATTTCTTGCATATGCATATCATTCTCGTGGTCTTCCATATATTGCTGCAAAGGATCATTAAGAGGAATAGAAATAGAAGCAATATTTTCAATAATTTTATCATCACTAAGTAAATCAGTACCATGAGGTTGCTTGGTAAATTTAGAAAATTTATATTCATATGGCTCACCATTTAATTCAACAGAGACTTTACCTTTTTTACAATCTATAACAGCACCACAAGTGCTGAGGAAAGGTCTACCAAATATAATAGGGCAAAAACTGTCTTGCACTGAACCAAGTATGAGAAATTCGGTAGGATACTTTACCTTTCCCATAGGACTTCAACATCTCTCACAATTCCAATGGGAGAGATAGTTTCTTTGTTTGCTAGATAAATGTTAGCATCAACTTCTTCAAGTTCACATGGTGAAATCTCACCCATGATCTCCTAATAGAGTGAATAAGGAATAGCGCTAGCACTGGATCCTAGATCACAAAACCCGTAATAGTTGTGATCTCCTATCTTGACAGATACAACTGGTGTACCTGAAATTGGACTCTCATTCTTGGCTGTGACAATGTTAGTTGAAAGGGCACAAAAATTTATCTTGGAATCTGAAATATCATTAGTAACTAAATCTTTAATCACCGCAACTTGAGGATCGACCTTGATCAGGTCCTCAGGTTTGTCAGTTCTTCTCTCACTCTTATTCATTATGCCTCTCACAATAGAGTGCTCCCTCATCCTTGTAGGAAAAGGGGTCTTTTCATAGAAAACTGCAGGCAGAATAGGGTCAGGAACATTTATATCAACATGTAATTCTTTAAAAGGTATATGATACTGAGCCTTCTCTTCTTTCGAAGAGTCAATGTGAGAGGCAAAGTTCTTGCAAAAATCAATCATGAGCTGGGAATCAAGACCAATCTTAGAACAAAAGGTATTAAAGTAATCAGTTTTCACATAGCTCTCAATGTAATCATGCTCATAATTTATAGTGGGTTCAATGCCTTTATCGATTTCCCAGTCTTCAGTGTTCTTCTGGATCCTCTCGATGAGATCCCACCTTTCTTCAATGCTTTTTGTTTGGAATACCCCGCTGGAGGAGGCATACAACATCTCCTTATCCTGACAAGAGAGCCTGGAATAAAATTTTTTAATTATAATTTCTGTGGGGAGTTCATGAATAGGACATTTGAACATTAGGGATTTAAGTCTCCCCCAAGCTTGAGCGATGATCTCTCCGTCGCGAGACCAAAAGTTGTAGATGTAGTTCCTGTCTCGATGAATTTCATGAAGAGGGTAAAACTTTGAATAAAAGAGAGACATAACCTCTTCCCAATTAAGTAGATGTGAGTTATCAAGGAGCTTATACCAATCTGAAGCTTTACCCATAAGTGATACGGAGAATAATTTCTTCATGACGAACTCCAGTGACACACCTGCAAGCTTGAATAATGAACATAGTTATGATAAATGTAGCAAGTGTTCACCTGGATGTCTATCTCCTGCATAACGATTAGCTAAGACATGATCAATAATACCAGATGGTATTTTGTAAGGAACAATTTCAGTAGGGGTAGGCGTGACCACCACAGTTTTGGGGCGTTTCCACATAAACAACGATCGAAGAGTAGAGGTGTCCATGAGGACAAAAGCAACAATGACAAAATAAAAACAGAAATATAAAGACTTCCTTACCAGCTTCACTTACTAATAGCGTTACGCTCCCCGACAACGGCGCCAGAAAACAATACTTGATGACCCTCAACTGTAGGGGATTGTTTGTAGCGTTGTCGAGAAATAAGAGTGCCGAACCCAACGAGGAGCAGAAGGTATTGGTAAGTGACTTTGGTAAATAAATAGCTCCAGGAACTGAAAGTTAACTTTTTAGGGGTTTTCGATATAAGCGACAAGAAGGTAAAAGCAAGAAAAGTAAAGAGCACTGAGGAGTAACAAGTGGCCCGATCCTTTTGAGCAAAGGATAGGCCTAGAAACTGAGCTTATAAAGGCTAAAGCATTCTTCAGGACACGCGGGAGAAATAGTCATGTGCTTTCGCCATATTCTGCATCGGTACTATGTGCCGTGTTGATAAGTGTTGAGTGGGTGGATCTATGATAATGCACACTCTATACTAAGATAAGTGCACTCTTATGATTAAACACCTTGCAAGCATCCGCAAATACAAGATAGTAATTAAGGCAAAAGCCTAACCATAGCAATACGATCGATGATCCATTGTTACCTTGTGCAAAAGAGTGCGAACTAGGGTTCAGGTTTCTGTCACTCCGACAACCCACCATAAGCATTCTTTGTACACAATGTATCCCCCTAGGTCCTTAATAATGCGAAGTGTTGAGTGTTCGACTCACACAACACCACTAGGAAAATAACAACACAACTTTAATATCAAACAACACATATTACTTCAACATCATAGGACTACTAACAACTAGACTTCTCCCATGTCCTCAAGAACTAAAGTAACTACTCACAAGACATAAAATAGATCATGATCAGTGGAGATAAATAGATGATAAACCATCTGGACACAATGATAATTCTCCAACAAAACTCAATAGCATTCATCACACGGTAGTAATCAACACCGGTAGAGTAGAGAGGATAGATAGTACGGATTACAACACAAGTTGGACTTGTGAGGTGAGATTGGATGGTGGTGGATATGGTGCTGATGTTGGGTATGATGTTGATGATGATCTCGATGATGCCCTTGACGATGGTGATGACGATGGCGACGATCTCCCCTTCCGGGAGGTGTTCTCCCCGGCGGAATCTGCCCGCCGGAGATGTCTTTTCTTCTCTGTAGGTTTCTGCCACGGATCAGCGGCGGAACTCAGGAAACTCTCTCTTTTTTAGGGGTTTTGATATATGAGCGATATATAGGCCAAAGGGGGGAGTCAGGAGTGGCCCCAGGGGTCCAGGCGCCCTCCCTGCGGAGCCAGGGGTGCGGCCGCGCCGGTTGGACGCCTGGGCACCCTGTGGCCCCCTCTGGCCCCTCTTCGGCGTGTCTTCGTTAATCTTCTGAAAAATGCCCTTCGTCGATTTTCATGTAGTTTGGAGGTATTCTTCTTCAGCAACTCAGCATCCACTTTTTATCCGCTGAATCCTGCGTCTGCTGCTTCGGCATCGGAAAGTTGAAAACTGTGTAAAATAAGCCAAAACAACATAAGAACAACATCATAACATGAAATATATCAATGAATAAGAAAGAATTACTATATAAAATAGTGATGCATTTGGACGTATCGAGTTGCGAGCCCCACCCAAACTATAAACCCAAAGCAACAAACAACTGCATTAAAAAGCACTTTACGTAAAGTAAACAATCATTGCAACTGCGGATACAAGCACCATTGTTCTCCCCCTTGTGGCAACAACACATCCCCTAGACTCATGTTTCTGTCACTCAAGCGTGTCATTGGGGGGCATGAACCCACAATCGAGCATAACGTTCCCTCTTGGAGTTACTACCTACTACTTGGCCAAAGCAATAAACAGCAACGGAGAACATGCAAGAATTACTTAGGAACAAAAATATAAAAGATAAGAACCAAATATATTAATCTATCACAATCTGAACATAATCTCATAATCCATCAGATCCCAGCAAACTCAGCGTAGCAACAGCAGAAAGATTACATATGTGCCTCGATCATGTAGGGAAGCTCACGAGGACTAAACCATGAAGAATAAAGAGGGGAGGAGAACATCACATAGCTACTGATCACGGACCCATGGTCCAAGGAAAACTACTCATGACACATCCGGGAAGCGTCCCAGGTGGAGGGGAACCTCCCAGAGGTCAATCCTCCCTCCGACGGGGTGCCGAGAAGAAGTCTGCTGGAGCTCCTGATCTTGGAAGCGCGGCGGTGGAGGAACAGAGGCGAGATCGCGAAAATGGTTCAGTCCTTGGGGGTTTCACGCCACGGATATTAAATAGGCGAAAGGGGCAGCCAGGGGGTCCACCAGGGGTCCAGCCGCGGCCAAGCCCTAGGCCTTGCCACCTGGCCGCCTGGGCACCAGCTGGGACCCTCTGGCCCTCCTTCTGGGTTCCGAAAGCTTCCGTTGCGCTGTTTTTTTATCTATTTTTTCTCGGATTTTTGGAGCACTTTTAATATGGGGGAAAACTGAAATAGAAAATTAGCAGAAAACTAGAACTGGCACTGTGGTGCACTGATTTAATAAGTTAGTCCAAATATGATCAAAAGTGTATGAAAGTGTATCTAGATCATAGCAATATCACACAAAACATTCATGGAGAAAGAAAAAATTATAGATACGTTTGGGACGTATCAGTGCTATGCTTGATTCACCTTCTGTTATGAGTAAGCTTGTTTCACCACCACCACATGCTGCTTCTACTGAGTCAATTACTATGTATGATACTTTTGATGATGCTTCCACAACTTTTGAGGAGACCGGTTCTCTTGGTTGCTATCTTGAATCTCAAATTGCTAAGGCTGCAAAACAATCTGGAATTGAAATTCCTGTTACACGTTATCCTATTTGCAGATCTTCTGGGTACCCAGACTTGAGTGGTCTCAAGGAAAGAATCCTTGATGATGATTATATTGAACTTGATGATGATTTATGCAGGGAACTTACAGAGTGTGCTAACTCTGACCCTGGTGTTGTTAAGAAGCTGCTTGAAAAGCACTGCATGAAGAACAAGGTTACCCCAGATCCTAAATTTGCTTCGTCTCCTATTTTCATTGAAGATGCTGATTTTGATTTCTCTGTTGATCTTTCACTTATATCTATAGTTCAAGCTGACCCCTTTTATGGCAGAGAAAATGATGACGCTATAGCACACCTTACAAAACTCACTGATCTATGTGGTTTATTTCGCTATAGAGGACAAGAAGAGAAACTATTATGTTACTAAGCTTATTCCTTTTTCTTTGAAGGAGGGTGCTAGAGCATGGTATGACGCAATACCTTATGGATCTATTAAAAGTCCTCAAGAATTAGCTCAATCTTTTGTTGCTAAATATTTTCTTTCTCATATGCAACATGCTTCTTTGCATAGAATTTATAATTTTAAACAGTTGCAGGATGAGCACCTCCCTAAAGCTTGGGGGAGGTATTGCACTTTACTCAAGGCCAGACCGGGACATGGAGTCCCTAAGAATGAATTGCTTGATATATTTTATGCTGGTCTAACCGATGAATCTAGAACCTATCTAGATAGTTGTGTTGGTTGTGTTTTCATGGAAAGAACACCGGATGATGCTGAAGAAGTAATTGGAAAGATAGCCAAAAATCATGAAGATTGGTCCGTCCCTGAACCACCTCCACCACCAAAGAAGCGGGGAATGCTCATCTTGAACCCCAAAGATATGCAAGAAGCTAAGAAGTCTATCAAAGAGAGAGGTATTCAAGATGAAGATGTGAAGAATCTACCTCCTATTGAAAAACTTTGTGAGGCTACTACTCACCCTCCTACGGTAGAGGTACACTCTCTTTTTGATTTCAATGCAAGTGATATCCCTCATGGTAAGCTTCCTGATCAATGTTTAGATGAGCTTGATAATTTTATTATGAAGCAAAATCACTTTAATGATTCAAAGTCAGTTGCATGATAATACCCTTGCTATCATTAGTTTGCTTGATGTTTTAGGTAGAACTGTTAATGATGTTAAAGGCCTTGTTAAGCATTTTCATATGGTTCAAACTCAGCTTGAACAAATTTCTAATGTGCAAAAATATTTCTTGCTAACAATGCCAAATAAGACATGCCTGCCTACGGGATTAAAACCTGAGGGGGCACCCATATTCAAGATCCTCTTTATCCAGAGGGACACCCTAAGCGGATCGAGCAAGATTCTCAAATGCAGGATCAAGACATTGTCAGCTCCCCTAAGAAGAAAAAAAGAAGAAGAAACACAAAGAAGCCGACAATTCAAATGATCCCATAATTGATAAAGATCCTACGGATGAACCTAATAGTATATCTACTTCCGATGCTGAAACTGAAGATGGTGCTGAACCTGATAAAGATAAAGAGGAGAATGATCCTCCTGAAGTGTGAGAAGAAGAAGCACCAGATAAATGCAGGAGATATACTAGAGAAGACTTTATCGCAAGGAAGCACGGGAAGGAACGAGAACCATGGGTACAAAAACCAATGCACTTCCTAGGTAAGTCTCTCAAAACCAAAGAAGAAGAGCATTACAATAAATTTTGTGAATGGATGAAGCCTCTTTTTCTTCAAATTCCTTTGACTGATGCTATTAAGTTGCCTCGTATTCGAAGTATATGAAAGATATTGTGACTAATAAAAGAAAAAAAGTCCCTAATGAGCCAATATGTACTATGCTTGCTAACTATTCTTTTAGTTGCAAGATTCCTGAGAAGCTCGGTGACCCAGGTATACCCACCATTCCTTGCTCCATAAATAATAATTATGTTAGAACTGCCTTATGTGATCTTGGTGCAGGGGTGAGTGTTATGCCTTTTTATCTCTATAAATTATGTTGCTTAGATAAACTAATCCCCACAGATATCTCTCTTCAAATGGCTGACAAGTCAACAACCATTCACATTGGTATTTGTGAGGATGTTCCTGTTGAGTTTGCTAATTGTTTGATTCTTACTGATTTTGGTGTGCTTGACATGCCCGAGGATGGGAGCATGTCTATTATTCTTGGTAGACCTTTTCTTAACACCGCAGGTGCTATTATTGATTGCAATAAAGGAAATGTTACTTTCAATGTTAATGATAAAGAAAACATGGTTTATTTTTCGAAGAAGATCGATAAAAGCCATGGCCTTCACTCCATTGAGAATATTGAGACCGTGTAGATTGGTGATTGAGATTGTCCTCTACATGTGCATCGCAAATATAAAACAATCATGGTAGGGACAATCTCCCTCCAAATAAAGGTACCATGAATGCCTTATATGAAGTGAAACCTTTTTGCTTATTATATCACTTGTTTAGTAGTAAGACTTGATCAACCTTGCTAATAAACAAGTTTTATATAAGTAAAAAGGGGAGCTTATTATATTTGCATTTCTTTTAGCTTTCATCTACCTTGTTGTACCAAAGTTTATGCTTTTGAAACTTCATATGTTTAACCACTGTTTCGAGACCTCCAGAAGTTCTTGCACCATTCGCTACCTCGGAAAATTCTCAAAAAAGAATTTGTCAGAAAAATTCCAGAAAAAATATATTAATTTTTTGGCCGCGCCACCAGGTCGCCTGGGCCCACCAGGCCCCCTTTTCAGGTATGTATTCTTCATCTCTCTCTCTCTCTCTCACTCCGGAAACTCATGTTTTGTTGTTGGAACCCGAGTTCTTGCTGTTCTTGGAGCCAAATTTCGATCTCTCTTCTCAGCACGTCATTTCAGTTGAAATTTAGAGCATTTGCTCCCTGGTATGTGACTCCTCCACCCCTCCAATTAGAATTTTGAATGGTGGTCACATTTATGAGTATTTAGAAGTTTTTGGTGTTGTTCATATGAGCTTGCATGCATGTTTAGAAATTTAAATTTGATGTTTGATGCAAGTATATGCATTGGGTAAGTGAGTAGAGTAGTTTGCCTCAACTCATTTTGCTTAAATATTCGTTTTTGTAACTTGTCAAAAAATCCAGAAATGAGTTTATTTGGAAAGGCTAAGGGATGGCTTGTGAAGAAGAGGCCCGAGCCTACGGATAGAGTAACTAGATCTGCAGCTTCATCCTCTTCTGCGAGGATGAGTTACAGTGATGATATTGTGCCACCAGAGTTGCTCTACTAGACAAACACAACACGTGCCATGACGTACCCGTGTTCAGACTTTCTTATGGCTGCAGGTATTAACAATGAGTTTGATAACCTTTGTGAAGCTGAAGGTTTGACACACCTTGTGACACATCAGGCTCCACAATATCCAAAACTCACGTATTATTTTGTCAACTGGTTTAAATACAATGAAAAAACTGCTATGATTGAATTTAGAATATATGAGAAAGTTATTATCATGTGGTTGGCAGAGTTTTGTGATATTTTAGGTGTGCGGAATGCTGGGAAGACCAAGATACCTACTCATCCCACCGAGTTGAAGGCCCTCTTCACTTCTCTTTGCAGTAAGGATCTGAAGTACGTTCACCGGGGGAAGATTTCCAGCATTTTGTTTCCTCACATCAGGTATTTCGCGTACTATATTTCTCGAGGGGTGTTAGCTCATGACAACACGAGCAACATTTTGGGAGCAGATATTGCTATCTTGGCAACCGCCCTCTTAGAAGACAACCAGTATAATATTGGTGCTTTGATTTTTTGTCGCCTTGTCGCTAACAGCGGAAAAGGACCTCACTTTGGTGGCGTTTACGCCAATCTTATTCTCGACGGCTCGAGCTCACTGCACGTGTTGATGATGCGCCTTTTCCACTCTTACGCTTTGATCTTGCGGCTATGAAGAGGCATGAGTTTGTTACTAGGACTTCCGAGTTTGGTAACCTTGTTTATGTTATGAGATTTGGCAAGACTACCACTCACGAGATCCGTCTACCTGCACCAGTTTGGTTTAACTATACTAGCAGGAAAAGATGGTCATTCCCCGCACTCGAGCTGGATGAGTTCGTTGTCCAGCAACAGTTCTGCAACCCCATGGAGGGGGTTGCTCAGGAGGAGCGGGAGGAGATTCCACACCCCCAGGAGGAGCTTGTTGCCCAGTGGGGCGAGGGACCTTCTTATTAGGGTGGGGAGCCTTCTTCTTGGGAGGACAGCAGGACGTCCGTCTACGCACCCGAGATGCCATACGAGGGATGGACGTACCAGTACCACCCCGGAGCCGAAGGAATCTCCTAGGGCCCGCAGTAACCGAGCCCGACTTAGGCCAAAATCCTAAGCTTGGGGGAGTACGTGCCTTCTCCCCTTCCATTGTATTATCCATTTTCGTTCGCTTTTATCTTTTTGAAGTTTTTTCCTGTTCTTCTTTGTTCTTTCTTAATTTGCAAAAACGACAAAAAGATTTCTCCCTTTTGCTTTCGATTAACCTTTGAAAAATACAAAAAGATTTCCTTTCTCTCTTTACTTTGCTATGTTTACAGAGTTCAGCTGACGTCCATGGTTGCATTTGCACTTGATTATATCTTTCCACGTTCGATTGTGCAAGCGACGAGGCAATAGTGGCGAAGATCGACGGAAGGGATGCAACAAGGAAAGCCTGTATGAACTCTTTTTGTTTCTACTTTTGTACATATGCCTGTACTCATGATCTAGAGACCATCTTGTAGCGACATAGTGCTATGTTTACAATGCTTTCCCAGTAGTTCATGCTTTCTTGTGACTAGTTTCAAATAGCCGGAGTGCATAATGTGTTATTGAAATGATTTACGTTCATTGTATTGTTCATGGCTTGGAATATTGAAGTGATATTTCCCTTCGTAGAATTTTTGGATTGACTTGGCACATGCTTACACATGTTTATGACTAAAAGTCTATCGAGCCTTGATGATCTGTTTGTTTCAGAATATTTATATCACTTTCATGCCCGATTCAATGTTTCTTTGTAGCTCTGCATGATTATGACCGTTATTGCTCTCTAGTTGGTCGCTTCCCCGTCTTTTGCTAGCCTTCGCCCGTACTAAGCGGAATTCATCTTGTGCATAAAAAATCCTTGAAACCAGTTGATACGTCCCAAACGTATCTATAATTTCTGCTTGCTCCATGCATGATTTGTGTGACTTTGCCATGTTTTTCTTGAACTTTCATACACTTTTGATCATATTTGGACTAACCTATTAACTCAGTGCACCTGATACACGAGATAACTTCTCGCCCCTCGTAGGTTACCCCAAGTGGAAGGTGAGATGTAGATAGCGGCAAATTTCCCTTAGCGAAGATGCTAAGGTTGAGTATCGAACCAGTAGGACTCCAAGACCGACAAGAAGGTGGTGAAATGAACAATTGGCGCCATTGACAATCTAAGGATTCCTAACTTCACCTGGACCTGCACACACATCAAATAACTTCACTTCCCAACGAGTTCAGAGGAGTTGTCAATTCCTCCGGCCTTGTTGCTTACGAAGGATAAAACGCACGGGATAATAATGATAGTGATAGCAATTGAAAAGTAAATAAAGCAGTAAATTGATAGCGAGTGTAAACAGTGTTGGAAATATGGACCGGGGTCCTATGATGTTCACTAGTGATGTCTCTCTCCCAAAAGACGATAAAATAGCCATGCGAGGTAAACAAATTACAGCTGGGCAATTGATAGGATTATGTGCACAAACCAATGCTAATTATGCTATAAAGAAAGGAAGAGGCTCAAAAGCATGGGCGGTACACCAAGAAAAGTAGACCGAAATCCATCTGCATCTACCTACTAATCATCCACCTTGAGATATCTATCCAGAACATCTAGCTGGTATTAAGTTGCGAATTCCACCCAAAGTGTAAACTCAAAGCAACAGACAACTGCATTAAAGAACTTTGCGTAAAGTAAACAATCCTTGCACCCGCAAGTACAAGCACTGTTGTTTTCCTCCTTGTGGAAACAACACATACCCTAGACTCATGTTTCTGTTACTCAAGCTAGTCATCGGAGGGCATGAACCCACAATCATGCATAATGCTCCCTCTTGGAGTCACTACCTACTACTTGGCCAAAGCAATAAACAACAATGGAGAACATGCAAGAATTACTTAAGAACATAAATATAAAAGAGGAAAATCAAATATATAACTCAAACACAATCTGAACATAATCTCATAATACATCGGATCCCAGCAAACTCAGCATAGCAACAGCAGAAAGATTACATATGTGCATCGGTCATGTAGGGCAACTCACGATGTCTAATCCATGAAGAACAAAGAGGGGAGGAGAACATCATATAGCTACTGATCATAGACCCATGGTCCAAGGTGGAAGACTCACGGTTCATCCGGGAAGCGTCCATGGTGGTGGAGAAGCTCCCGGAGGTGGTTCCTCCCTCCGGCAGGGTGCCGGGAAGAGGTCTTCTGGTGCTCCCGATCTTGGAAGCGCGGCGGCGGCGAAACAGAGGAGAGATCGCGAAAAAGGGTTCCGTTCCTGAGGGTTCCTCGTCACGTGGAATAAATAGGAGAAGGGGGGAAGCCAGAGGTGGGCCAGGGGCTCCAGGCGCCCCCCTGGCCGCCTGGGCCCCCCTGGCCCCCTCGGCCCCCACTTTGGCTCTTCTGGAAGGTTCCCGTACGCTGATTTTTCCTATATTTTTCCTGGAATTTTTCTGGTACTTTAAATAAGGGGGAAACCTGAAATAGAAAAACAGCAGAAAACAGGAACTGGCACTGGGGTGCACTGAGTTAATAGGTTAGTCCAAATATGATCAAAAGTGTATGGAAGTTCATCAATATCATAGCAATATCACACAAAAGAGGCATGGAGCAAGCATAAATTACATATACGTTTTGGACGTATCAACATCCCCAAGCTTAATTCCAGCTCGTCCTCGAGTAGGTAAATGATAAAAGCATAATTTTTGTGGTGACATGCTAATAACCATATAAGAACTTTTAATTAAAGAAATCAAGGCATGCAATTCAATTCAAGTCATAACAGACAAGAGTCTATATTTAGTATTGAAACAAGCAACATAAGAACATAAAGGTGCAAGAGCTCTCACTGTCCGTGACTCGAATGTCTCCAAAATTGTGTTTGTGTGCAAGAAAGGGGATAAGGATATATGAGAAAAAGTATTTTTGTGTTGAGAACTCAATCTACTAAAGTTTCACACTTGGTCTTCTTTGGAATCTTATCTTGAATCATCCCCAGACCACTAGCCAGGTACAATTCAAAATGATCCACTCCTTTTCGACATTTTGAGCACTCATGCAATGGATGAGCGTAAGAAAGAAAGTTGACACTTAGGATGGCAAAGAGAGAAAATGGTGGAGGAGGAAGACAAAAAGGTGTGAAAGGCTCACATCAATGAGGACAGTCATAGGCGAGAGAAAGCCAAATGATAGATATGATGTGAGGAGTAGGGATTGCCATGCCACAGATGCACATATGAGCTAAGGTAAGCTCTCCGATGGAACTAGTGGGGGTGCATCCAACTTTCTTGCTCAAGAAGACCTAGAGCTCATTGGAGGAGGCTCATCATTGGAATATACAAGCCAAGTTCTATAGTGTGAAGGTCCCCACATAGCTATATGCATGAATGATAATCTCTATGGAGTACAAGATATAAGAGGCAGTACGAGTGTGGATCTCTCAAGAGGAATAGTAGTATGCCCTCTTCTCTCTTTTTATTTCTTTTGCTCTTTTTTTCTCTTTTTTTGCATTTTTTGGTGGCGTCAATGGCTCTTTCTATTTCTCTCATTTGTCCTCTTTGGTGTCTTATAAATTGTCCACTTTGGGATCTTTTAATTTGTCCACTTTGGGATCTTTTCCTCACTTTAGGGGCAACACTCTATATAATACAAAAAGTATAGAAGATCTTTCACACTTTACAAAGTACTTAAATCATAAAGAAAATGTAATTATCATGATGTATGCAAATGTATGCCTCTGCCAGGGTAGCAGGATATGCAATGATACTAGCGCGTCATGTAGCAATGATTAGGGCAAGGCCCAACTAGCATGCGGCTCATCGATCAAGCAAGTAACATGTATGCCATGAAGATCAAGTCATGAGAAGATGGATGTTGCATGGCAATATATCTCGGAAAGGCTATGGAAATGCCTTGGTAGGTAGGTATGGTTGCTGTTTTGAGGAAGGATATAAGGAGGTTTATGATGACAGAGCGTATCGTGCCAAGGATTTGGATGTACCGGCGAAGGTGGACCAAACTCTCGGAGTGAGAAGAAAGCAATGCATGGCACAGGAGAGGCTAGAAAAATATGGGAAGGTGGAAGTGTCAACTTGCGAATACTCACATTAGTCCGAAGAACTGATGCACTTATTATCAGTAACCCTCAATCTGATAAGGAGGTTTCACAAAGAGACAAGTACCCCGAGGATGAGTGTATGGGGGTTTGGTTATCCTTGCGCATCCTCGACTCATGGTAAGTGAGTGTACTCTAATATTCGACCCCTCATAAGAGTAGTGATCCATCTAGTAGCTAGAGTTCTCAACTAATTTTTAGGTTTTGAAAATATACACGGATTGCCCAAAATACGACATGTATCACTAATAGGCTAAAGCTCTTGACACCAAAAGTCCAAACATTACTCAAAACAACACCTCAAAACTATTGCAAGTTACTACTACAAAAAGAATATCAACCTCAATTACCTACTTCAAGTCAAGACACAAAACTCAGTGCAACAGGCAAGCTCTCTAAACAAGATAAACATGAAAACTCAAGAGAGTTCCAACAACAAACTAAAAAAGTTCTTTAAAAATATAAGCATGAATACTAAGAGCAAAACATGACAGTAGCTATGAAAAATATAAAGAACACACACATCAAAGATAAGCATGAAAAGTCCTATGTTGTGTTCTAAATTTTGGAAGTGGAGCGTGTTTCTCTCCCACACAAAGAAAGCTGGGTTCTAACTTTTTATTAACAGCAAGCAAAGCTAAAGAAAACTAAAAATAAAACCTAAGAGCGAGACGCTCCAAGAATAGCACATAACGCATGAAGTGATAAAGAAATAGTGAAACGAGAGACGAACTGATAATTGTTGATGGAGAAGGGGATGCACGGGGGCATCCCCAAGCTTAGACGCTTGAGTCTCCTTGAATATTTCTTGGGGATGCATGGGGGCATCCCCAAGCTTGAACGCTTGACACTTCTTAATCTTCTTTCATCATCTTCGCTCGCACACTTGAAAACTCCCTTCATACATAACTCATCATAATCTGATTAGCGAGGTTAGTACCCATAATAAAAATATTTTTTCTCTACTGGAAATAAATATAATCTTGAAAAGATACTGTTTCTCAAGATTGCCAAAAAAAATTTTGCAAAGAAAAAGCAAGCTTAAGGTTTGCAAAATGAGGAAAAGGCAAAACAGGACAGAATATGTGAAAAACAGACCAGCAGGTAGTACATAATTTTTTAGGGATACTTCTGCAACTCAAATCAAAAAACTCAGAACATACGAAAGTTTCGTAATTGTATATAGCATGATGTGTAAAAAATTCAGCTCAAAGAGATGAACTGGGATTTTCTGTGGTTTTTCTAGTCAGGAGGACAGAATCTGTTTTCTGGACAGCATGTCACAACTTTCACTTCCCTTGTCGTATGAGGCTATAAAAGGCATAAAGCTTGAAAAGTAAAGATACAATGATGTTGCTACAGTAGTAAAAATCATCAAGACCACTAAAAACAGAATAAAAACAAAAAGGAAATCCTAAATTCGTTGCGGGCTGCCTCCCGAAAGCGCTTCTTTAAAGCCATTAGCTAGGCTTAATGCAAATAGATCAAGTCTTTTCAAGAAAATAACTAGCCCGTGTGACGGACTCAAAAGGCAACTTAATAATTTTCCTAGGGAAGTGTTCCATCCCTTTCTGGAGACGGAATTGGAATTTTATAATCCCTTCTTTCATATCAATAATAGCACCCATGCATGGTGCGAAGAAAAGGACGTCCCAAAATAATTGGACAAGAAGGTTCACATTCAATGTCCATAATAGTAAAATCAATGGGAACGTAATTGTCATTGACAATGATAAGAACATCATCTATCTTCCCAAAGGTTTCTTTACAGAAGAATCGACGAGACGAACACCAAAAGAACAAGGATCAAAAGGTTTCAATTCAAATATATCATACATTCTTTTTGGCATAACAGAGGTACTAGCTCCAACATCACATAAAGCATAGCAAGAAAAGTTATTCAACTTAATTTTAATCATAGGATCCCAACCATCTTCTTGCTTTCTAGGTATGGAGTCTTCTACCCTAAGCTTCTCCTCCCTAGCTTTGATGAGAGCATTAGTGATATGCTCCGTGAAGGCAAGATTAAGTGTGCTAGTGTGGGGGTCTCTGGACATCTTGTGAAGGAAACGAATAACTTCTGAAAGAGTGCAATTATCAAAATAAAGGTCACTAATAACAAGTAAAGTGGTAGTGCTATCCTTTAGGCTCACTTTTTTGGTAGCTTCTATAGTCATAGGAATTTCTTCTTCTACGGTTGAGGTCATAGCATCACCATTAATAGGTCCTACGGGACTAGGGGTGCATTGGGTGCTAAGAGTTTGGATATCCTCAACCACTTGGATACTAGCAACAGTATGGTGTGTAGGAAGGCTCTTAATCCTATCTTCTTCCTCCTTTTCTCTTGCCCATCTCTCTTTGAGTTTAGCCATCATCCTAATGTTTTCATTAATTTGCAATTGGATAGCATTCATAGGAGTGACCTTCCTCTCCTCAAGGGGAGAAGTTCTAATTTTAAGCAATTCTACTTCATGGGCTAAATTGTCTACCTTCGACGAGAGGTTATCTAATTTGTCTAGTTTTTCCTCTACACTCTTCTTGAAGGCTTTTTGGGTAGTGATAAAGTCTTTAAGCATACTCTCTATTTCAGAAGTGGAATTTTTGGTGCTAGGATAAATGTTGTTGTTCCCATAGTTGTTGGAGGGGAACGGTCTAGGATTTCTACCAAAGTTACTCCTATAAGCATTGTTATTGAAGTTGTTTCTAGAGATAAAGTTCACATCTACTTGATCCTGAGCAATCAAAGAATTTAAAGGAACATTTTGAGGATCAATAGGAGATTGCTTGGTAAGTACAGACATAATCAAGTCGACTTTTTCATTTAGGGAGGAGATCTCCTCGACAGAGTTTACCTTCCTACCTGTTGGAGCTCTTTCGGTGTGCCATTGGGAATAGTTGGTCATCATCTCATCGAGAAGTTTTGTCGCAGCACCAAGTGTAGTTGACATAAAGGTTCCTCCCGCGGCCGAATCTAGCAAGTTCCGCGAGGTAAAGTTCAAGACTACATAAAAAGTTTGGATAACCATCCAAGTAGTCAAACCATGCGTAGGGCAATTCTTAATAAGAGATTTCATGCGTTCCCAAGCTTGGGCAACGTGTTCATTATCCAATTGCTTAAAATTCATAATAAAGCTCCTCAATTGGATAATCTTAGCAGGGGGATAGTACTTCCCAATAAAAGCATCCTTGCACTTATCCCAAGAATCTATGCTATTCTTAGGCAAGGATTGAAACCAGATTTTAGCTTCATCCCTCAAGGAGAAAGGAAAAAGCTTAAGCTTAACAATGTCACCATCTACTTCTTTGTACTTTTGCATATCACGAAGCTCAATAAAATTATTTAAATGCAAAGCAGCAGCATCTCTAGCACCAGAGAATTGATCTTTCATAGCAAGGTTCAGCAAAGCAGGTTTAATCTCATAAGAAGGTGTTGAAGTAGCAGGTGTAGCAATAGGAGTGAAGATAAAGTCACTGTTGTTATGACTAGTGAAGTCACACAACTTGGTGTTCTCAGAGGAACCCATAGTAGCAGCAAGCAAGATAACTATTTTTTTGATTTTTGATAAAAGATACTAAAGCAAAAACAGAAAGGTATACTAACAAGACTAAAAAGCATAGATAAAAGATAGTGTGCAACTCCCCTACCTTGAAGAGTGGAGTCCCCGGCAATGGCGCCAGAAATTTTCTTGATACACGAGATAACTTCTCGCCCCTCGTTGGTTACCCCAAGTGGAAGGTGAGATGTACATAGCGGCAAATTTCCCTTAGCGAAGATGCTAAGGTTGAGTATTGAACCAGTAGGACTCCAAGACCGACAAGAAGGTGGTGAAATGAACAAGTGGCGTCGTTGACAATCTAAGGATTGCTAACTTCACCTGGACCTGCACACAGAACAAATAACTTCGCTTCCCAACGAGTTCAGAGGAGTTGTCAATTCCTCCGGCCTTTTTTTTTACGAAGGATAAAACACACGTGATAATAATGATAGTGATAGCAACTGAAAAGTAAATAAAGCAGTAAATTGATAGAGAGTGTAAATTATGTGGGAAATATGGACCCGGGTCCTATGATGTTCACTAGTGATGTCTCTCTCCCAAAAGATGATAAAATAGCCATGCGAGGTAAACAAATTACAGCTGGGCAATTGACAGGATTATGTGCGCAAACCAATGCTAATTAGGCTATACAGAAAGGAAGAGGCTCAAAAGCATGGGAGGTACGCCAAGACAAGTAAACTGAAATCCATCTGCATCTACCTACTAATCATCCACCTTGAGATATCTATCCAGAACATCTCGCTGGTATTAAGTTGCGAATCCCAACCAAAGTGTAAACTCAAAGCAACAGACAACTGCATTAAATAACTTTGCGTAAAGTAAACAATCCTTGCACCCGCAAGTACAAGCACCGTTGTTTTCCCCCTTGTGGCAACATCACAGACTCATGTTTCTGTCACTCAAGCTAGTCATCGGGGGGCATGAACCCACAATCATGCATAACACTCCCTCTTGGAGTCACTACCTACTACTTGGCCAAAGCAATAAACAGCAACGGAGAAAATGCAAGAATTACTCAAGAACATAAATATAAAAGAGGAGAATCAAATATATAACTCAAACACAATCTGAACATAATCTCATAATCCATCGAATCCCAGCAAACTCAGCATAGAAACAGCAGAAAGATTACATATGTGCCTCGATCCTGTAGGGAAGCTCACGAGGTCTAATCCATGAAGAACAAAGAGGGGGAGGAGAATATCACATATCTACTGATCATATACCCATGGTCCAAGGTGGACTACTCACGGTTCATCTGGGAATCGTCCATGGTGGTGGAGAAGCTCCCGGAGGTGGTTCCTCCCTCCGGCAGGGTGCCGAGAAGAGGTCTTCTGGTGCTCCCGATCTTGGAAGCGCGGCGGCGGCGGAACAGAGGAGAGATCGCGAAAAAGGGTTCCGTTCCCGAGGTTTTCTCGTCACGGGGAATAAATAGGAGAAGGGGGCAGCCAGAGGTGGGCTAGGGGCTCCAGGCGCCCCCCTGGCACGACCAGGGGTGGGGCCGCACCCTCTGGCCGCCTGGGGCCCCCTAGCGCCCATCGGCCCCCACTTTGGCTCTTCTGGAAGGTTCCCTTACGCTGATTTTTCCTATATTTTTCCCAGAATTTTTCTGGTACTTTCAATAAGGGGGAAACCTGTAATAGAAAAACAACAGAAAACAAGAACTAGCGCTGGGGTGCACTGAGTTAATAGGTTAGTCCAAATATGATCAAAAGTGTATGGAAGTTCATCAATATCATAGCAATATCACACAAAAGAGGCATGGAGCAAGCATAAATTATAGATACGTTTTGGACGTATCAGCACCCAGTTGCCAGTTCCTGTTTTCTGCTGCTTTTGTATTTCAGATTTTCCGGCCATTAAAAGTGCTCCAAACATTCTGGAAAAATGATATAAAAAATCAGTGTCCCGGAAGCTTCCGGAATAACCAAGACATGGCAGGAGGGCCACCACCTAGGGCCCAGGAGGGTGCCCGGCGCGGGTCCACCCTAGGTCGCGCCACCTGCCCTCCTGGCTGCCCTGTGGCCCCCCTGGCCCACTCCTTTGGCCTATATTTAGCCCCCGCAGAGGAAATCCCTAATATCGAAGTACTTTTTCTAGAATCGATTCCGATCTCCGCCGACATTGCCAACAAGCTTCGGGGGACCTGAATTCCTGTGCCGGCTCCCTGCCGAGATGGGGAAGTGCCCCCGGATTCATCTCCATCGATGTTGCTTCCTCCCTCCATGAAGCGGGAGTAGTTCTCCCTCGGGGCTGAGGTTTCTACCAGTAGCTATGTGTTCTTCTCTCTCTCCCATGATGTGATCTTTGTTGTGATCATAGGCTATGTTAATTTAGGGTGATCCCATGATATTTACCCTTCCTCTATGTATTGGATTGATGTACTCACTTGATCTTATCTAGTATAATCCCCAAGATCACGGTGACAGCGGTCTATTGGACATGGGTTAGAAGAATATTTTCATGAGTGATTTCCTCTTTTGTGTGTTGATTGAATATTGAGAGTCTCTTGGTGCTTGTCTTTGACTATCCTTGAGATATGTTGTGGTGATTGTGGTACTCTCTTTGGATGGCCGCGGTGACATTGGGAAATCCATAGATTGAGAACTACGAACTCTGAGGTGTGCTTTTGTAGCCCTAAATAATTCTCGTCCTCTCTTGACCACAAAGGAATGACCTCCGAGTACGTCTCCATTGCATGTTTTATGGGAAATATCATGTGATCATACTAGGTTAATGTTGTTGGGAGTTGCCACTAGTGAAAGTATGAAGTCGAGGCCTTGTTTCCACCATTGCAATACCGTTTGTTCTCACGTTTACCACTTGTTTGCTTGCTGCACTTTTTATTACAGATTTATATTACTTTGTTTTTCCACACCTATCACTCATATTTTACTATCTCTTCACCGAACTAGTGCACCTATACAACTCCTAGTTGTACTAGGTGTGTTGGGGACACAAGAGACTTCTTGTATCTTAACTGCAGGGTTGCTTGAGAGAGACCATCTTCAACCTCTACTTCCCTGAGTTCGATAAACCTTAGGTCATCCACTTGAGGGAAATTGTTGCTGTCCTACAAACCTCTGCGCTTGGAGGTCCAACATAGTCTACAAGAATATAAGCGTGCGTAGACATCAAGCTATTTCTGGCGCCGTTGCTGGGGAGGTAAGCGTTGAAGGTATATCTTTAGATCTTGCAATTAAATCTTTTCGTTTCTTGTTTTTATTTTCACTAGTTATGCTTATGGAAAACTGCACTCTTAGTTCGCTGTTTGGGGAAGGCCTCTTTACCACGCCCGTGGTAGAGAAGTCTCATCCACCTACTGAATGTATCCCCTTCAAAATACCACTTGGGATAGTTGAAGTATTTATTAATTATTAATTGTTATGATGGGACAGTCAATCCTAGTATTCATTTGTTGAAACTTACAGAACTTTGTGAGTTATTTAAGATTTCAGGTTTGACAAGAGGTGAAGTCATGAAGAAATTATTTTCCTTGTCACTGAAAGGAAAATCATTGGAATGGTATAGGCTACTAGATGATTCTCACCTACAGGATTGGGAAGAGATCCAGTCTCTCTTTTACTCCAAGTTTTATCCTCTTCATGAAGTTCATGAGAATAGGAATTATGTTTATAATTTCTATCCTCATGACGGAGAGAGCATAGCTCAAGCTTGGGGGAGACTGAAAACTTTAATGCTAAAATGTCCTAACCATGGGCTCCCGAAAGATATAATTATTACTAATTTTTATGCGAGGCTCTCTCGACAGGATAAAGACTTGCTCAATGCTTCCTCTATGGGTTCTTTCACAAATGAAAAGATTGATGCTAAATGGGAACTCCTTGAAAGAATTCAACGCAATACTGAAGATTGGGAGATCGACAAAGGTAAAGAGTCAGGTATAAATTATGAGTATGATTTCATTAAGTCCTTTGTTGAAACTGCAAGTTTTAATAAGTTTAGTGCTAAGTTTGGGCTTGATTCTCAACTCCATGTTGATTTCCTCAAATATTTTGCTTCACATCTTAATATGCATAAGGAGAATTGGATCAAGCATCATGAACCTTTTAAAGATATTTTCAAATAAAATGAAATTGTTCATGATGATTGCAACATGCAGGATCCAATTCCTGAAAATGAAGTTTTATATAAGCATGTTAATTTTTGTGGAGTGGATGGACCTTGTGAAAGGCCTATGATTGAAGAAGAGAAGTATTGTAAGCAACATAAGCATGAAAGAACAATCACTTGGGTCAAAGATTTAAATGAAATTGCTAGAGAATTGTGTGACCTTTATCCTTTTACTTGTGAACTTTGTTGTATAGAGGGTCACTTTAATTTTCAATGCATGAACTTTCAAAGCATAACTGTTAATCAGTTGTGTGATAACATGATCACTTCTGATCTTTATGATGAACTTATGTTATTTTTGATGTGTGAAGAGTTATCAGAAAAGACTTCTTGGCTAGATGTTAATGCCTTAGGAATTAGCAACACTTTGCAAAATTTCCATCTCTATTGTGTTGTTAATTGCCATGAAAATGATTACATAAGTAAGATTAGAAAGGAGGGAACTTTACCAAAGTTTAAAAATGTCTCTTATATCTCTACTAATAAAAAAGAGAGTTTCTCCCAAGTTTCCCCTATTGTTTCTAATGATAAACCAGGATATGTGGAGAAACATCATCTCCAACCACTCCCTCCTAAGGTGAAGAAGAAGAAAAAGAAAAGGAGGAGGAAGAGGAGCAAGAAGGAAGAACAATTGGTATCAACCTGGCCTGAACATATCCCTTGCATCAATTTTTATCCGAACGGACATAAATTTTTGGAGGACGGTGAGCTTGATTGCATTCGTTATTATCCCGATGTTAAGTCCGTAGGCACTATTGAAGATGATTTTGATTATGATATGCATGTTACTTTTTGTGATTGGGAAAATGATGATAATACTACTTATGATCTTGAAAATATTTTTGGTACCAACTCTGAGAGTGATGATATGGAAAGCTCTAAGCTTGGGATGACAGGATTGCATGTCCTTTACCCATTAGTGATGTGGTAATTGATAATTCTTTTGCTAGTAAAAATAAAGACAACATGTTTACAAATATAGTTGCTAGCAATGATAATGCTCTTCTCTACTATGATGATATTATAACTCCTATATATAGTGATTTTAAAGTTACCTATGACATAAGGAGAAATTATCCTTATGAAACTTGTCATAATAATGGAGGGAATTACTTCCTTGTTGAACACCCTCTTCCTAATACACAATTAATCTATAGTGTTCAAGTTGTTTATGATAATCCTACTCCCACTATTACCAATGAGAAAGATGCTTATGTGGAGAGTAAGAGTACCCTTTTGCATGTGGATCATGATAACAATGCCTTATGCGATGCTTATATTGTTGAGTTTATGCATGATCCTACTGGAAATTATTATGAGAAGGGAACATATTCTTATAGATATTTCAATAATATCAAGTTCCCTCTCTTTATGTTGAAGGTTTTGAAGTTGCACTTATTTTGCCTTCCTATGCTAATATCTTTATGCTTCAATGAGTTATTCCTCTAAAATATCCCTTTGCATAGGAAGCATGTTAGACTTAAATGTGTTTGATATTTGCTTCTTGATGCTCTCTTTTGTTCTTCAACTCTTATTCCTACGAGAGCATCACTAAAATCTTAAGCCTATCTTTATGGCTATAAAGAAAGATCTCTAGGGAGACAACCCTTGTTATCTTTACTTTGAGTTTTTACCTTCTGTTTTTAGTGGTCTTGATGATTTTTAATACTGTAGCAACATCATTGTATCTTTATTTTCAAGCTTTGTGCCAAGTCATAGCCTCATACGACAAGGGAAGTGAAAGTTGTGACATGCTGTCCAGAAAACAGATTCTGTCCTCGTGACGGGAAAAATCAGATCAAATCACCAGTTCATCTTTTTGAGCTGATTTTTTTACACAGCGTTCTCTATACAATCACGGAACTTTCATCTGTTCTGAATTTTTTCATTTGAGTTGTATAAGTACCCCTAAAAAATTCTTTACTACCTGCTGTTCTGTTTTTTCACAGATTCTGCCACATTTTGCCTTTCCTAACTTTTGCAAACCTTAAGCTTGATTTTTATTTGAAAAAACCTTTTGGCAATCTTGAGAAATAGTAGCTCTTCAAGAATATCTTTATATCCAGTAGGCAAAAATTATTTATTAAGGGTACTAACCTCTCTAATCAGCTTATGAGGAGTTATGTATGAAGGGAGTTTTCAAGTGTGCGATGGAAGATGATGAAAGAAGATTCGGGAGTGTCAAGCGCTCAAGCTTGGGGATGCCCCATGCATCCCCAACAAATATTCAAGGAGACTCAAGCGTCTAAGCTTGGTGATGCCCCCGTGCATCCCCTTCTCCATCAACAATCATCAGTTCGTCCTTCGTCTCACTGTATTTTTATCACTTCATGCGTTATGTGCTATGCTTGGAGCGTCTCGCTCTTATGTTTTATTTTTAGTTTTCTTTAGATTTTCTTGATGTTAATAACAATTTAAATCCCATATTACATTGTGTGGGAGTTAAACACGCTTCACTTTCAAAATCTAGAACACATCATAGGATTCTTCATGCCTATCTTTTTGTTGTTGTGTGTTCTTTATCTTTTCGTAGCTACTGACATGTCTAGTTTTAGTATTAGTTTGTCTTTAGCAAGAGCCTTGGATTTTGTTTAGTTTGTTGATGGAACTCTCTTTGTTTTTCATGTTTATCTTGTTAAAAGAGTTGGTTGCTGCACTGAGTTGCGTCTTGTCTTGAAAGTAGGTAATTGAGGTTGCTATTTAATTTTAGTAGTGACTTGCAATAGTTTTGAGGTATAGATGTGAGTAATGTTTGAAATTTTGGTGTCAAGAGCTCTAGCCTATTAGTGATAGGTGTCGTATTTTGGGCAATCCATGTTTATTTTCAAAACCTACAAAACTAGTTGAGAACTCTAGCTACTAGATGGATCGCTAATCTTTGGAGGGATCGAATATTAGAGTGCACTCACGTACCATGAGTCGAGGATGCGCAAGGATAACCAAACCCCCATACACTCCACCTCGAGGTACTTGTCTCTTTGTGAACCTCCTTATTATATTGAGAGTTACCGATAGTAAGTGCATGAGTTCTTCGGACTAATGTAAGTATTGAAAGTTGACACTTCCACCTCCTCATATTTGCTAGCCTCTTCGGTACCATGCATTGTCCTTTCTCACACCAACAATTGGCGCATACTTTGGCGGTGCATCCAAACCAATGAAAAAAATAGCACGCTATAGCGTTTTGGGCAATGCCTCGCTAAATGAATATGTGTACAATGTCTCGATAATAGCACACTATAGCGCGAAATAGCACGCTAATAGCATACTTTTAGGGCCACGCTATTTTGTCATAGCACGCTATTTTTTCATTGATCCCAACCCTTGGCATGATACGCTCTGTCATCATAAACCTCCTTATATCTTTCCTCAAAACAGCCACCATACCTACCTATCAAGGCATTTCCATAGCCTTTCCGAGATATATTGCCATGCAACAACCACCTCTTCATGACTTGATCTTCATGTCATACATGCTACTTGCTTGATCGATGAGCCGCATGCTAGTTGGGCCTTGCCCTAATCATTGCTACATGACACGCTAGTATCATTGCATATCCTGCTATCCTGGAAGAGGCATACATTTGCATCATGATAGTTACATCTTCTTTATGATTTGACTACCTTGTAAAGTTTGAAAGATATTCTATACCCTGTTGTAAATTACAGTGTTGCCCGTAAGTGAGGAAAAGATCCCAAATTGGACAAAATAAAAGATCTCAAAGAGGACAAATGAGAGTTAAATAGAAAGAGCCATTGAGGCCACCAAAAAATAAAAAAAAATAAAAAAGAGAGAAAAAGAAATAAAAAGAGAGAAAGGGGCAACACTACTATCCTTTTGAAATATGCACACTAGTGCTCCCTCTTATCCTCGTACTCCATAGAGATGATCATTCATGCATATAGCTATGTGGGGACCTTCACATTATAGAACTTGGCTTGCATATTCCAAGGATGAGCCTCCTCAAAAGAGCTCTAGGTCTTCATGAGCGAGCAAGTTAGATGCACCCCCACTAGTTCCATTGGAGAGCTTTTTAGCTCATATTTGCATCCGTTGCATGGCAATCCATACTCCTCACATCATATCTATCATTTGTCCTTCTCGCCTATGATTGTCCTCATTGACGTGACCCTTTCTCACCTTTTTGTCTTCCTCCTCCACCATATTCTGTATTTGCCATCCTAAGTGTCAACTTTCGTGCTTACGCTCATCCATTGCATGAGTGCTCAAAATATCGAAAAAGGAGTGTATCCAATTGACTTGTACCTGGCTAGTAGTCTGGGGACGAGTCAAGATAAGATTCCAAAGAGGACCAAGTGTGAAACTTTAGTAGATTGAGTTCCCAACAAATATACTTTTCTCTCGTATTCCCATGTCCCCCTTCTTGCACACAAACACCATTTGGAGACATTCGAGTCACGGACAGCAAGAGCTCTTGCACCCTTTGTTCTTTTGTTCCTTGTTTCAATGCTAATATAGACTCTTGCTTGTTAAGACTTGAATTGAATTGCATGCTTTGATTGCTTTACTTAAAAAGTCCTTATATGGTTGTGTGGCATGTCGCCGCAGAAATTATGCTTGTTATCATTTCCCTACTCGAGGACGAGCAGGAATTAAGCTTGGGGATGTTGATACGTCCCAAACGTATCTATAATTTCTTCTTGCTCGATGCATGATTTGTGTGACTTTGCCATGTTTTGCTTGAACTTTCATACACTTTTGATCATATTTGTACTAACCTATTAACTCGGTGCACCCAGTTGCCAGTTCCTGTTTTCTGCTGTTTTTGCATTTCAGGTTTTCCGGCCATTAAAAGTGCTCCAAAAATTCCGGAAAATTATATAAAAAATCAGCGTCCCGGAAGCTTCCGGAATAACCAAGACATGGTAGGAGGGCCACCACCTGGGGCCCAGGAGGGAGCCCGGCGCGGGTCCACCCTAGGCCGCGCCACCTGCCCTCCTGGATGCCCTGTGCCCCCCTGGCCCCCTCCTTTGGCCTATATTTAGCCCCCCCGGAGGAAATCCCTAATATCGAAGTACTTTTACCAGAAGCGATTCCGATCTCCGCCGCCATCGCCAACTAGCTCTGGGGGACCAGAATTCCTGTGCCGACACCCTGCCGGGACGGGGAAGTGCCCTCGGATTCATCTCCATCGATGTTTCTTCCTCCCTCCATGAAGCGGGAGTAGTTCTCCCTCGGGGCTGAGGTTTCTACCAGTAGCTATGTGTTCTTATCTCTCTCCCATGATGTGATCTTCGTTGTGATCATAGACTATGTTAATCTAGGGTGATCCCATGATATTTCCCCTTCCTCTATGTATTGGATTGATGTACTCACTTGATCTTATCTAGTATAATCCCCGAGACCATGGTAACAGCGGTCTATTGGACATGGGTTAGAAGAATATTTTCATGAGTGATTTCCTCTTTTGTGTGTTGATTGAAGATTGAGAGTATCTTGGTGCTTGTCTTTGACTATCCTTGAGATATGTTGTGGTGATTGTGGTACTCTGTTTGGATGGCCACGGTGACATTGGGAAATCCATAGATTGAGAACTACGAACTCTGAGGTGTGATTTTGTAGCCCTACATAATTCTCGTCCTCTCTTGACCACAAATGAATGCCCTCTGAGTACGTCTCCATTGCATGTTTTATGGGAAATATCATGTGATTAGACTATGTTAATGTTGTTGGGAGTTGCCACTATTGAAAGTATGAAGCCTAGGCCTTGTTTCCACCATTTCAATACCGTTTGTGCTCACGTTTACCACGTGTTTTCTTGTTGCACTTTTTATTACAGATTTATATTACTTTGTTTTGCCACACCTATCACCCATATTTTACTATCTCTTCGTCGAACTAGTGCACCTATAAAACTCCTAGTTGTATTAGGTGTGTTGGGGACACAAGAGTCTTCTTGTATCTTTTGAGAGAGACTATCTTCAACCTCTACTTCCCTGAGTTCGATAAACCTTAGGTCATCCACTTGAGGGAAATTGATGTTGTCCTACAAACCTCTGCGCTTGGAGGCCCAACATAGTCTAAAAGAATAGAAGCGTGCGTAGACATCACCAGTTGCGCCGTCTCAGTCCACCATACCTTCCTATGTATGGTATTTACCGGCCATCCTAACGAAGATTTTCTTGTACCATCTCAAAATTATTCAAATGCATTTCTCGTTTTGTATCCGTACAAGCTCATGGGGCGTTAGAGGGAATCATTATCTTCCATGCTAAAAATGTTTTACTCCTTGACAAAGTTTATTATAATCAAATTTATGAGGCAGAGGTCGGTCTCGAGAATGCCCAGTTCTCACTTATTTTACATTTTTATAAAAGCTTGCACTTGCCCTCCATACTTGATGATGGAACGAAATGGAACTAAATGTTGGCCAATAATTGCTAATGATAGGTGGAGAGAGACACACAATCTTCTCTTCCTTACTTGAGGAAATATAAAAGGCACCACGCAATTGCTGGCCATGGACCGTTTATGATAGATGGGAAGGGAACACAAGTGTAGGCATAATACAAAATCATCGGAACCGCCATTAATATGGTTGGTATGGAAGATATTGAGAACCTTTACCGTTACCGTTGACTGGAAAGATACACTCTCAAAAACATTTTTTCTCTGTTTTCAAAACCATGAGCTCTGGTACTTGTTTATTCTTTGCTTCCAGCCACGGTTTTCAACCTCGCCATCAAAAGCCACGGTTCAAGTCTCCCATTCTTTCTTCAAAGCACCAACTATTGAGATCATAATTGTCATTGTGAGTGTAATGTGCATTGTCCCAAAGTACCACATTGTCTTCTGCATGCTTGTCATATCACCCAATTTGAAGTATCTAGTTCTAGTCTCCTTTAAAACTCCAAAGGAGCTTCTGCATTCTTGTTTTGCTTCACTCATGGAGGCTAGCGAGATACCACTCTAGTATGTTCAAGTCATGTGCATTGTAATCTTTTTTTATTTTCATTTGCATATTATTCATTTGTGGTTGTTTGAAACTTTTTACATGAAAGAAGGATTGCTTCGTGCATTGTCCTTGTAGCATGGTGTCAACACTTGCCAGCCTTGCTCGTAGTACATGCTTATATACATCTAATGAAGCAAAAGCAGTTTGTCAAAGTTTTCTTTGTCGCGTCCAGTTCGTTGAACTTAATTGCTTGAGGACAAGCAATCTGCTAAGCTTGGGGAGTTGATACATCTCAAACGTATCGACTTTTCCAAACACTTTTTCTATTGTTTTGATCTTATTCTTGCATGATTTGAATGAAACTAACCCGGACTGACGTTGTTTTCAGAAGAATTGCATGTATGATTTTCTTGTGTGCAGAAAAATGGATTTTTAGGCGTCCTAGAAAATTCCCATAAAAATACAGAAAATCCACGCACCGGGAGGAGCCACATGCCAGAATAGGGGCCAGAGGGGGCTGCCCCTGTCCCAGGCGGCTAGGTGGCACAGCCTGTCCCCTGGCCAAGCCACCAGGGCGCCTGGGAGGCCTCCACCCCCTCTGGTTCCCTACGAGGACTCCTATTTTTACCCTCGTCGAGAAAACCCCAGAACAGAAGTCTCTTTTCCAATTCTCGTCACGGAGCCGCTGCCACCCTATGTTCTTCTCCGGGAGAGCTAATCTGGAGGCTACTTTGGTCTCCGGTGAGGGGGAATCATCGCCATCGTCATCACCATCACCACTCCATCATCCCTCCATGAATTCTCCTTTCATGTGTGAGTAATTCCCTGTTGTAGGCAAAAGGGGATGGTATGGATTGGATGAGTTAGATCATGTAAATGTTTATCAGATTGTTGGGGTCACGAGGGGGTGACCTCACGACCCCTGCATGTAAGGCTACCTGGTGCGTATAAAAGATAGAAGGCCCGCTGGGAAGCTACGACAATCCCACAATTGGCCCAACCATACGCCGACGTAGGAGTCCGCGACTAGTATGGAAGGCGCAACTTGGCGTACAAGGCAAGACTAGAACTAGGAAGTTATCTTTGTAACCTAGTAAGGACTCCCCGAGACCTAGCCTAGTATATAATGGCTGGGAGGGGAGACGTCCAGACAACACAATATGCATCTACTCATCTAGACTTGCGAGAACTTGCCTTGGCCTCCATTGTAATCGCCCCTCACGCAATAATATCGAGCAGGAAGTGCTTCTCCTGTTAGCCGACGAGTATCGCCCAACCTGTGCCTTCTCTATGACTAACCCAGGGTCCCTGACCATGGGATTTTCCGGGGTTGATCCCCGTCAATTGGCTCCGTATTGGGAACTACGTAGGTTGGAATCACGATCTCGGCGGTCCCAGCAGATCAAGACTCGAGGACTAGAAACAGATCTAGACCGCTCGAGGAATTCAAGATCACTACAAACATCTTCATCATCTCGTCAAGATCATCTAGCCTGCAGCCGATCCAAGTCCAGCACCTCGACGACTATCAGATCCATCGCCGACGGAAAAGAACTCGATGACCCAGAAGACAAGCACAAGGACTCTACTCGAGAACCCCACTCGAAGAGTCGCGGCACGTGGAAGAAGACTCGCCCACCAATCGACGACCCGCCGCCACCCGGACTCCCACCACACGACAAGACAGCGACTCCGAAACCCAGACCGGGTAGTACTACGACCCGGATCGAAGGCCAGATGAATTCGCCAACTTCATCCGGAGCCAATCACTCAGCGACGGGATAGAACTTGACCCAAGACTCCACAGCTGAGCAGAAGACCCCTCGCAGATCTTCCAAATCTCAAGGAGAAGAAGGCACGCCGGCTCCAGCAAACTCACAACTAAAGAGCAACTGGAAGGACCCTGCGCGATCCACTGTTTTGAAGACAGTCGGGGACATCACACAGCAAGCCACACCCTAGGAGATTGCCGCCTATTCGCCGAATTATCCAACAACCTCAAGGAGGAGAAGCAGCATGAAGCCAAACACACTCGAAGAAGCGAGCAGTCGCCTGCACCAAGTACAGAGGTACAATACACCATGTCCCATGGACGAATCTGGATGATCCAAGAAGGAATACCCTCGAAAGCAAAGCAAGATGCCTACACCCAGCAGGCCGAAGCAGCTGAAGGACTAAAGATAGCTGAAACCTACCAACTGAGCGGCGCTGAGACCAGCATCACTTTCTCACAGAGCGACCATCCGCCCGCAGTACCAAGGCCTGGACATGCACCCTTGGTCCTCGAAGCTCAGATCGGAGGTTACGACATGGAAAGAGTCTTCATGGACGGAGGCAGCAGTCTAAACAGAATCTTCTCCAGCACCCTACGCAAAATGTTAATCCCATGATCAATTTGGAAGAAGTCAGGCACCACGATATACGGCGTAGTTTCGGGCGAAGCAGCCACCTCCATCGGAACAATACAGCTTGATGTGATCTTCGGCAGCAAGCGCAACTTCGGAAAGCAAGCGCTCGAGTTCGAAGTGCTCGACTGGCAGTCGCAGTATCACGCCATACTCGGGCGACCAGCGTTCGCATAGTTCATGGCGGTTCCACGCTACGCATATCTCAAGCTCAAGATGCCAGGACCCGCAGGAATCATCACAGTCAAGGGTAGCTTCACCAAATCAGACCAGTGCGACCGCGACTTCCGCAAAGTCTCCGACACGTTCGGAGCCCAACAACAACTGAAATAAATTGCCATGGTGGCGGACAAAAGCATATTTCCGTTGGAAAACCGAAGCGACACAAAAGAATTTGGCCGTGACTTCCGCATCGACAGCGACACAATCACACACCAAGTACACCCAACAGACCCAGAGAAGACAGTTCGCGTATATGCTCACCTTCCAGAAGAGCAAGCAACCGCCGTCATAACCTTCCTTCGCGAAGAGTGGAAAATTTTCGCCTGGTGCCCAGCCGACATGCCCTGGATACCAAGAGAATTCGCAGAACACGCGCTCCACATCAAGCCAAACACCAAACCAGTAAATCAGGCACTGCGACGATTCTCAGAACCCAAGCGCAGAGCAATCGGAGAATAAGTCAGCCGACTACTCGACGCACAGTTCATCCGAGAGACGAAGAAAGCAACATGGATAGCAAACCCAGTCCTAGTCCCTAAAAAGGACACCGAGGTACTGAGGATGTGCGTCGACTATGGGCCTATCAAGAAGCACTGACCAAGAGACCACTTCCCCCCTGCCAAGAATCGATCAAATAATCGACTCCACAGCAGGATGCGACCTCCTCTCCTTCCTCGACGCATACTCAGGGTACAATCAGATCAGGATGAAGGAAGGAGACGAAGAGCACACCTCGTTCATCACCCCCTACGGAGTATTCTGCTACCAAACAATGCCCTTCGGACTAAAAAATGCCAGAGCCACGTACCAGCGGACGATCCAAGCATGTTTGACAGACCAAATCGGCAGGAACGTCCAGGTCTATGTAGACAACATTTTCATCAAAACCTACAGCGCAAACACACTACTAGACGAACTCCGCGAGACATTCGCGGCCCTCAACAAGTACAGGATCAAACTCAACCCCAAAAAATGCGTGTTCGGCGTCCCAACCAGAAAATTACTCGGGTGCATGGTCTCTGCCCGAGTAATCGAGGCAAACCCCGAAAAGGTTCAAGCAATCGCCAACATCAGAGGAGTACATCAGGTCACAGGAAAGCTCGCAACATTAAGCCGCTTCATCAGCAGGATAGGCGAAAGGACCTTACCATTCTACAAACTGCTGAGAAAAGGAAAAAAATTCGAGTGGACCGAGAAAGCCAACAATGCATTTGCAGACTTAAAGAAGACCCTCTCGACCCCACCAATCTTGGCGGTGCCTAAATAAAGGGAAAAGTTGTATCCCTACATAGCAGCACCCAGCAGTGTCGTGAGCACGGTGCTTGTCGTCGAGCGGCAAGAAGAAGGAAAAATCCAGAGCATCCAGAGACCAATTTACTACCTCAGCACGCTACTCACGAAGCCGCAGCAGCGGTACCCACACTACCAGAAGCTCCTGCTCTCCATTATTATGACCTCCAGGAAAGTATCGCACTACTTCAACGAACACTCCATCTGTCGGGGGATTGGTACCCGGGTAGGCTCACCCAAGAGGAAGCAACCTTTCAAGACAAGGATGGACCGATTGGGCTGCAGTTGGGCCGAGCTGGGCAGACGTACAGCCAATTGCCCCAAGGCAATCAGTTGTACCGAATGCCAGCAGTCGGCCCAGGCGCAACCGGTCCACCCTTTCATCACAAGACGATCATCCAATTGGCCTACAGCTGGGCCGAGATGGGCATCGACGCGGCCGATTGCCTAGAGCAATCGACCCTGCCGAGGGCCACCAGTCGGCCCAGGTGTAATCGGTACCCTTGGAGAAGTTGACCCCGAGACCAGTCGAAGGTCCAAGTACGAGGTCATAAATGCGCAATCCCGAGTGATCGGGGTGGCAGAGAAGCCAAGTCACATCGAAGATCTGGCAGAGATGCGGTGTCGACCTCTCCGCCAATTCCGCGGACAGGACGACAAGACCGCACCTCCTAGCTCCACTGTTCACCATCATGCCCTACGAGTCTACAGCATGGGCCGCCGCTCGTCGGGTCCGGATCACCCGGAGAGGTGCAGTCGGTGGGCCCCAGCCGATTAGAGGATGAAAGTTGGGCCCAATCGGCAGTGAAGTTACCGATTTACCCCGGGCTCACACTATAAGAGTCCGGAGTACCCCTCCTGCGTGAGGGACGATCCACACATTCGCACCATTACTTACATCTCGCTCAGTGCATTGACTGCTTGTAGTTCCTCCTAAGGGAAGCAGGAGAGAGCCTTGCCCACGGCGGCTCTCACCTTCCCTTGAGTAGACGAAGAAGCAGTTATTGTAGTTCAGTTCCATTGATATAGAAGAGACAAGCAGGAGTAGGGGTGTTATCTCTCCGGAGAGCCCCGAACCTAGGTACATCGTGGTGTCGATCACCGTGTTTGTGCCCAACCCGATTCCGGCACCATCGACATATTCTTCCTCGCGTCTTCCCCTCACTTTAGCCATCCCCATGGCATCTGCCGTCACATATCGACGACAGTTGGCGCCCACCGTGGGGCAGACCGAGGCGTCGACTGGAGTAAAGATCCGGACGGGATTTTCCTCTGCATCGGGCGGTAGCCACGCCTCTGGCTTGATTCTTAGGCGTGGGGCAATCGACTACGTGGTGGACTACTCGGCGCGGCACGGGGTCGGCGCACTGTAACATCCCAAATTTACTATTTTGGATGAGTTACTAGAGAGCATATGCATATCATTTTTGTGTGTGCATTTTGGATCTTATTTGAGAGTTTATTTGAATTTATTGAATAAAGTTTTTTCTTTAGTATTTTATTTTGTATAAATAACTTATTGAAAATGTTATTTATGTTTTTCTAAGATTTTAGAAATTTATTTCGTATTTTTCCGACTTATATTTTATGTTATAAAACCCTTTGAAGTTTAAGAAAAATACGTATATATATATAAACGTAATTACGTTTTACGTATTTTTATTATTTTAAAAATATAAGATGTTATTTTTTTGAGGCTACTTTTATTATATTAAAAATACTTCTATACTTTAAAAAAAAATTCGCGTAAAAAAAATTGGACGGGCCTGCCTGCTGGCCGAGCTAGCCAGCCGGGCCAGGCCAGGCCGAGCGGCCAGCTAGGCCACCGCACACCGCACGTGCTCCTCTTCTTCGTCTCGTTCGTGTCCAACACGAACTGGACACAGAGTCCAGAACAGACTCGCACAGCGTGCGCCGCCGCTCGTGCTACCTATGGACTCCGATTCGATTGCCCCCCGCCCACGAAATCTTGTCCCATAAATACCCCATGACCCCCTCCACCGATTTCCCACAAAATTTCGCACCAAACCGTTCCAAATCGAGCTAATTTCGGGGTAGATCTAGGTCCAACTGAGCTCCATTGTTGGACGAATTTCGTCACCGGTGAGCCTTCCCTTGACCCCAAATTCTGCAGGCCGACTCCTCTCTTCGTTGTGCATCTAATTGACATATTTTCCCTCTTCTTTTCTTGCGCAAGATTGATCCTCAAATTGTACGCGTACCGCGGGAGTTCATCGGAATGCGCTCGGTTCACCGCGTTGCCACGCCCGTACGGACGACGTTGGAGATCATCACCACCACCGTTGCGATCTTCTAATCAAGCCCTACATCCTAGACGTCCTCGTTGACGCCGAAGATCGCCGGAGTTGTCGTCTTCGTCGCGTCTAATCTACACGCCGCGGTTAGTAAAAGCGCCGTATTTTTTTATCCGTTGCTCCGTTTTATACGAAACCAGCGGCCAAATCGTTGTTTTAAAACCCTCTCAATATTGTGTACTGTAGATCCAATTTTTTAGAAAATTATTTTTTCCGTTTGCAAAAAAATTCCTAAATCCTATGCAAAACCGTTCTAGTAATATTTTTTACTCGTAGATCCGTTTTGCGTGATTCCAAAGCCCACGGTTTTCTTTAGAAGCCCTCTATTCAGTTCAACCATAAAGTTTGTTTTCGTATTTTCGAAAATATTCAGATCTGATCAGATTCTATTTTCAACTTTAGTTGATCGTATCTTTTGTTTTACAACTCGGATTTGATTGATTCTTTTTGCAAACTAAAACCATAGCTAAACCCTATATTCTAGACACTTTGCAACCCACTTTAAAAATCAATCTTGATCTGTTTTGAAAAATATTTTATTCGGATTTTATTTTGGAGTTCTTGAACATTGTTTTGCTTTTGGTTGTGTATTGATTGTGTGTATCTTTGTTTGCTCACGATAGATTGTCCGGAGTGCGAAGCAGAGTACCACTGTCACAACCCCAAGTTAGGTATATGCTAGGATCAAGTGCTCCTTTGCATCATGCAAAAATTTCAAAAGAAAATTAAAAAATGGGCAAAAGAAAAGCCCTGAGAAATTAATTCAAATGGCCAGATAAAAATCTTTTTCCAAAAATCATTTGAACATTTGGAAAATTCCTATAAATGGTGCTGATCATTTTAAAAATGGTTTGGGAGCAATCCCATGCTCATGGAATTTTCTAATTTTCAAATAATGGCTTGGAAATTAGATAAATACCCTATTTGATTTAAAATTCAAATGTTTTGGATTTTAAAAAGTGCCAAATTTTATAAGTGGCTAGCTATAGCTTTAATGAGGCCATAAAAAATATTGGCATTTTATAAAATGCCTAGCTATTTTAAATAGCTAGGTCAATCAATTTACAGAAAATATAAAAAGAAAAAGAGAGAAGAAAAGGGAAAAGGAACAGCCCCTGGCTTCGGCCCAACTCAAGCCTGTCTGGCCCAGCACCACGGCCCAGCCCACCTCGCCGTTTGTCCTCTTCCTCAACCAGCTCGGTGGCGAGCTGGGAGAGCACGACGACGCCGCCGTGGCCGCCGGGAGGCTTCTAGTCCTCCACCTGCCCTCTGCCTGCGCCACGAGATCGCCCAGGAGCTCCTACCTCCTTCCCCTCACTCGCTGCTCTCTCTCTCGCTCTCCTCTCGTTGTTTTCCTCGCCGCCAGAAAAGACCCGAGCGCCCCACCGGAGCAAGCCACCGCCCAGCCGTGGCCAGTGACCTCCTCGGGCCCCTCCGTGATGTCCATCGTCTTCGCCGTCGTCGTCTACGCCAAGGAGCAGAAGGAATCGAGCAGGGGTGCTCTAGGATCGCCACCCCCTTCATCGTCTTCACCTCCAGCCGCCGCACGTCGCCGTTAAATTCCGGCCGCCGTGAAGCTTCCCCGAGCGCGCCACTGACTCCGTTGAGTTCACGGTGAGCTTATGGTTCTCCTGAACTACTCCATCGTCCCCCTCCTCAACTCTAGCCGGATCCGCCATGAACGCAGGAGCACCTCCCCGCCGGGATGCTCGTCGTCGTGCAACCTTGAACCCTAGAACCCCGAGGCCATGTCTAACTTGCTCCTTGTGCTCCTCTGCTTCGATTGCAACCACGAACGTTTCAATTGGCGCTTCACAGCTAGTTCCACCTCGGGCCAGTAGCTCCGCCGCCGCTAGGGCTCGTCGCCGACGATGATGTCGTGCCCCCCAGGCCTTGTTCTTGGTCCAGTTCGAAGCGCGACGCTCAGGGCTCCAAAAAGGTGGTATTGGCGCATCAAGAGGACCACGGAACGCCGTCACAGAGGACACCGCCGTCTCGGGAGGTCGCCGGAGACACATCGCCGGCGAACTGACGTGTCCAGCGAGGTTAACCACCTTGGCCCCACCTGCAGTGTCACTGACCAGTGGGCCCAGGGCTTAATTAACCCCTGTTTAATTTAAACAGGGAGGGAATTAAGTCCCAGGTCACTGACTAGTGGGGCCCTTCTGTCAGTGGCCCCCTAACGTCAGCCTGGTGTCACAGTGATGCAATAAATCTTTTCCAGAGATTAAAAGAAATAAAGAAAAGAGAGAAAATTCCCGAAAATGCTTTAAACTTTGGAATTCAATAACTTTTTCATATTAACTCCAAATTGGACAAATAATATATGAAAAATGATCAGGAGAAAATTATCTATCCAAATATCTAACTTTCAACTTTTTTTGAGTTGAATTTAAATTCTGATTAGTAGCTTTTGCTATTTGATTTAAATGGAATTAAATCAAATTTAATCCAAATGCAATTCCACTTTGAACCTTTGCAATGCACATATGATCACCTACACTTCAGAAGCTTATCACACACATGATCATTTGGATTACAAAATACAAATACTAGTAAATGCAACTTGGACCAATTTAAATACATTTGGAGTTTGAATTTGAATTCACTTTCAAATCAACTTCAATTAACTTGTTGCAAATGGAACCTAGATCACATCAATACAATTCACATCATTTGACAACATAATCATGTGCTTGAGCATGGCAACTTATTTATGCTTTGTTTATATTGTTTGCTCGGATAGAAGTGGATCCAGAGCTCGAGGCCACCCCCTTCGTTGAAGACACCGTTATCGAAACCTCGTCAGCAAGGCAAGCAAACCCCATTGATCATGTCGAGAAAATCCCACTTCCCTCTCATGTCTCGCTTATGCATTGTTTAGGATGATCACCGTGATAACGTTTCTACCGCATAGTTGAACCCATATCCTTTGCGTGACCTATCATCTTGTCACAGTAGTAAGCAAACCACAATCCTAGCAGATGTAGGAGTTGGTTGATATCATGTGGCCCCTGCAACTGTTACTGCTTATTGCATGCTTAGTGGTACAATGAGGTTGCTTATGATGTGAGTCGGTATGATGATAAACATGGTGTTGATGAAAGTGAAACGTGTTGGTGAATCTACCCTAATACCAGGTGAACGATGAGAGGCTGTGTAGGAGTACACAGTGGGTTGTCTCGTTGGACACCGCCCTAAGCCTGAGTTCTTGTGTAGTGATCCAAGAAGAAGAGTACAACCACACATTGGGCTCACTGACCCCTCTCATCCTAGTACCTCACCCCGTTCGAACCCCAAGAGTCGCAGTAGTTCGGAGTTCTGGTAGGGTTGTGGCACGGTCTGCGAAGTGGATGAACGGCTTTTCAAGACCGGCTTGGGACCCTGCACACATCGTTTGAGGCTGTACTGGAACCTCGGCTGGACTTCCATACGGATCCCCCTCAGATAGGCGACTCTCTGGACTAGAACGGAGCTGTGGGCGAAGTGTTGTGGTGGCATCCTCGCTGTCACCTCTTGAACGGTGACATGCAAAAGGCGGTAACTGATGACACGTGTGTGTAGCGGTACACCCCTGCAGGGTTAACAAAACTATTCGAATAGCCGCGTCCGCGGTTAAGGACTGCTTGGAGAGCTGTGCAAGATTATTAGACAACTTGAACTGGATACTTCTAAAACTCGCAAGATAAGCGTGAGTGTTATGGTGTGCTTCTCGTGGGGAAGTCGAGGAAGTAACCATAGTGGTGTAATTGGTTGAAGAGATGTAGTGGACTCGTGTACGCTTCTTATCTCAAGTCTGGTACTCGTAGTTCAGGATTAGCCAAGTCAAAGCTGGCACTTCTGCAAGTGAAACCCCACCTCCCTTTACCTTGATACATATGCATGAGTAGTATAGCTCCTATGTAAGTCTTGCTGAGTACGATTTTGTACTCACGTTTGCTTAATCTATGTTTTAGATGAACCCACCGACCCCGATGGTGACTTCTACCCGAAGCTCGAAGAATGAAGACTCAGACCAAGACCAAGCTAGTTTAGTCCCAGTCAGACGACTGGTTCCCTCGTGGAGGGCTTGTTTTTAGATAAGGCTTCTCTAAGCCATTTGTTAAACTTGTCTGTACTCAGACCTACTTTTCTTCCGCTTGTCTGTTGTAATGTTGGATCACATGCTTGTGATCTCTGTGTGCACTCTGTAAGAGTTATTAATAAATATGTATACTTTGTAGAGAATTGCAATGATACCTACTGTTCATACAAGGCATGTGTGCTGCGTGTATGTTTATAACATGCATGTCTTTGTATGGGTTTTCGAGACCTTAGTTGTGATCTGGCTGGCGGTCTTTTATACACCAAGTGGCCCTTAGATGTGCGCAGCTTGGGGCATCGCGATGCGATTGTTCGAGACTCTGTCTCATGCACACTTTGATGTATGATCGAGCCCGCCCTAGACCCCGACTAAGTGATCGGGCTGGAGTAAGTCTATGTAAGGGTTATAATACAATCGATAGTATGGTTGAGGTGACTTGTCTATGAGTATGGGAGTTCATCACCCATATCATTTAGACTTGTGTGCGGACGATGAGGACCCATTTCAGTTGATCATCCGGCCTGGATGGGAGGCCCCTCACGTTCGATGCTTTCCGAGAACGTTCTGTGCTTGGCCTTGTCTGCTTAGACAAGTGGGTATAGTTCTCGGCTCTCCATATGATTGTGTTGTAGCGAGGCTTGCATACGCTAACCCCGGGTCCCGACAACCACCAATCTTTAGAGTTCTGCAATCAACAGCAAGGCAAGTCATATCTTTGATCATATTCCCTATTACCTATGTTTTTAATACATTAGTTCTTCTTCTTTAGATTGCATGATAGGTTATGCTATGCTATTACACACAATAGTTCATTGAGGTAGGTCTGATCCTTACATCATTGTCACCATCGTATACTATGATATTGCTATGCTAAGTAGACGTGGATTGGGAAGTGAATCATTATGAGGTATGAGTGATAATGTAGTAATTAGGACCGAGATAAAGTTAATGAACTACCTGGGTGGGATGGTTGCGACCATCCTGGGGGTGGCCAGTGATGACTGCGGAAAGCCACCCAAGCTCAAAGGGACTGTTTGTACTGACATACTTAGAAGCTTACGTGTGCAGCCACAAGCTACTATGGGCTCTGGCTTGGTTGATCAGTTGTAGGGACTCTTACTAGGTAGCGCTACGAAAGTAGTTGTGAGTAGGTGGGATGGGTGCTACCGGAGTAAGGGAAACTCTTCTGAAAGACCATGTCTCGATCTTCCAGTTGTCATACACCATGCACTGTGATAAACTACAAAGGAGGCGATCGAGTCTTGTGGGGAAAAGTGCGCAAACCTCTGCAGAGTGTAAAACTAATCGATTAGCCGTGTCCCCGATTATGGACAATCTGAGCAACTAGTTGTGGAAATATTAATTTGTCTCATCATCTTTAATTAATTTATTGGGTTAATCACTTTGGGATAGCTTGAGTGGGGGTTCCCATCTCAATCGTATGCTATTGTAGAACTTAGCTATTATTATTCTATAGGGAAAATTAGGTTTTTGCAAAAATAAATGTAGAAGCTCCACCAGCCAAATTGCATGTATTATAGGGCTTTTACTTCTTTCTGTGATATGGCTTGCCGTACGATCAAAGTACTGACCCCTTTTGGGGTTGTAACTTATTCATGTTGCAGATTGTTCTGACGAGGAGTAAGGTGCGAATAGGTCGCTGTCTTATACTCAACTTTTGCCGTGGAGTCGGATGGACTCGCTACTACTACTGTTATAGCTTCCGCAAGTATTTGATTAGATGGCCTTAAGCCATATTATTATTGGAATATTTACATCATTCGATGTAATAAAGACATGTTTTACTTTTGTTATTTCATCGAGTACTATGTGTGCTAGCAAACTGATCCAGGGACTAGCACGTTAAGCACAGAGACTTGGTCCCTTCGGATCTGGTCGCTACAAGATGGTATCAGAGCCAGGTTGACTGTAGGACGTGACCTTAGGAATGGAAAAGCCATAGGATGAAAACTTTATTTTAAAACCCTCTACAGTTCTAATGATTCTCATACTCTTTCCTATTCACTTCTAATCTCTTCTCTCCTTACAAATATAGATGCCAATCATGAAGTTCGCTCAGCCTGATGAGACCACGCCTTTTGGACAAAGCCTGATGGAGATCGTGAAGTTTTTGAAGATCGCCTTGCCTAGTTTCACCGGGACACTCATGACTACAGGACCAGGAGCAAAGTGCTGGAAGGTCCAAGTTCACATTCCAGGACGCACCTTTGGAAGGAAAATCAAGCCAATTAACTTCTCGGTGAAAGCACCAAACTGGAGTGTGGGAAGAAGTCGTGCCGCAATGATGACCTTAGGCCGTATTCGACAGGAGTACCACGCAGATCTTCAAGGAGCCCGCTTCGAGATGTATGGACGCCGAGATCATACTGGAGAATTAGTACGCACTATTGAGGATACATCAATGGCATCCCACATTCAAGACTTGGGGGAACATGTTCAACGTGTGGAGGAAGAAATGCTTCATTGCATGGACGTTATTGAGGGTTTGGAGGAGGAAGCTAAGAGAGTCCGTGAAGAGTGTGAATTGTTGGGAAGATTTCACAAGTGCATTCATTCACAACTTCACGAGCACGTATGAGCGGCCCAACCTCCCGCGGCAGTTGGCTCTTTGTGTGCAAGGCAAGGATGAACCCCTCCGAGATTACTTATCTCGGTGGATCAAGCTGAAGAACTCATGTGAAGGAGTCCATGAGATCCAGGTCATTCAGTACTTCACGGATGGATGCCTGGCCGATTCAATGTTGAAGAACAAGTTGCTCCGCAAGGATTTCACATCGCTCGCCGAGCTCATGAAGGTGGCCAATGCATTTGCTATGTCCGATTCTGCGATGCGCCCTATCCAGCTCGGAGTTGGAGGTGTCATCCAGTCACCAGGGGCTCCGCAGTCAAACACAGGGAATCAAGGCCTCAGTCGGAAGGAAAGAAGAGAGAACAACCGCAACAACAACAACAACCAACAGAACAATGGCAAGCGCAAGGATGAGCAGCCAGATACTCAGTATGGCAGTCGGCAGGTGGCCGCTGTCCAGAATGAAGAAGATCCAGGGGCTGCAGGAGGCTGTCGGAAGATGATACCCAATGTGAGGCCGCAGGGACAGATGAAGCCCAAGTACACGTTTGATGATATGCTGGATGCACCGTGCAAGTTGCACAGCACTCCTAGCAGGACGTCTGCGCACACCACTCGGCAGTGTGATTTGGGAGAAGCATTGCAAAGGGAGAAGCTTTACCACCTCCACCCCCACCACCACCCCAGAACAGAGGACCACCTCAACAGCAGAACCAGTTCCCACGGCAAGACGCCGCTTACATGATTTTCACCAGCGAGTCCACCGACAAGGGCAGTCGGAGAGCCCGAGCTCAAGAAGTCAATGCCACCATGCCACTGATTCCTCAGTACATGCATTGGTCCGATTGTCCTATATCCTGGGACAGAGCAGATCACCCGACCATCTTGCCGAATCCAGGGAACTATCCGCTTGTGGTTGATGCTCTGTTCGCTGGACCAAGATCGGGTTTGAGGTCGCCGACCTCAGCAGTCCTTATCATGCTCTGTTGGGATTGCCTGCATTCGCCCAGTTCATGTTCAATGCCCAGAAGACTTACCTCAAGATGAAGATCCCAGGGCCAAACAGCGTCATCACCGTCACCGGGGACTTCAGGAAGTCCCTCGAGTGCACGTCGGCTGGCGGTAGTTTGGCTGATTCCCAAGTAGTTGAAACAGAGAAGCGTCAGCTCGGCAAGGTGATAGCAATGGCGCAAGCGCAGAACAAGTCTCCACTCCCAGTCGGCCCAGCCAAGAGATCAGATGAGGAATCGGCTTTTCAGTCGGCCAAGGACAGCAAGAAGGTCGCTCTACATCCCTCCGACCCAACCAAGTTCGTTGTAGTCGGAGCTGGACTTAGCGACAAATAGGAAAGCGAGCTCGTCGAGTTTCTCCGTGAGAATCGGGACATCTTCGCATGGTCTCCACAAGACATGCCTGGTGTGCCGAGAGAACTCGCCGAGCACAAGCTGCACATTCGGCCAGGCTCGAAGCCGGTCAAGCAACCCCTGAGACGTTTTTCTGAAGATAAGAGAAGGGCAATCGGCGAAGAGATTGCGAAGCTGCAAGCTGCAGGCTTCATCATGGAAGTGTTTTACCCCGAGTGGCTGGCGAATCCAGTCCTCGTGATGAAGAAGAACAAGACCTGGCGTATGTGTATCGATTACACCTGCCTGAACAAGGCGTGCCCGAAAGATCCATTTGCTCTGCCCCGTATCGATCAAGTGATTGATTCTACGGCCGGCTGCGAGCTTTTGTCTTTTCTGGATGCCACAACTGGCTATCACCAGATCAAACTCGCTGTGGAGGATCAAATAAAAACTGCATTCATAACCCCTTTCGGGGCTTATTGTTATATCACCATGCCTTTTGGTCTGAAGAACGGAGGTGCCACTTATCAGCGCACAATTCAGAGATGTACACACTCCCAACTCGGCAGAAATCTCCACGTCTATGTGGATGATCTGGTAGTGATGTCGGCCAAGGGAGTCACACTCCTAGATGACCTCCGAGAGACATTTGCAAATCTGAGAACTTACCAGATCAAGCACAATCCTGAGAAGTGTGTTTTTGGGGTCCAAGACGGCAAGCTCTTGGGATTTCTCGTTTCCGAGAGGGGAATCGAATGCAATCCCGAGAATGGAGCAGCCCAAGAACCTGAAGCAAGTACAGAAGTTCACCGGTTGCCTCTCCTCACTCAGCCGATTTCTCAGCCGGCTGGGTGAAAAAGCAATCCTGTTATATCAGCTGATGAAGAAGACGGAGAAGTTCATCTGGACACCTCAGGCAAATGAAGCATTCCGAGAGCTCAAGCGCATGCTCTCCACTGCGTCGATTCTGGCTGCCCCAATTGAGACGGAGCCAATGATGTTGTATGTTGCGGCAACCAATCGGGTGATCAGTGCAGTCATGGTGGTGGAGCGGCCCGAGAAGGACAAGGCACAATAAATTTAGCGACCTGTGTATTATATCAGTGAAGTGCTCTCGGCGTCCAAGCAGAACTACCCTCACTACCAGAAGATGTGCTATGGAGTATATATGGCGGCCAAGAGATTGAAGCCATATTTTCAAGCTCATCTGATCACGGTCGTCAGCTCGGCTCCACTGGCCGACATCATAGGAAGCAGAGATGCAACCGGAAGAGTGGCGAAGTGGGCAATCGAGATCGCCAACCATGGCATCCAGTATGAGCCGAGAACAGCAATCAAGTCGTAAGCGTTGGCCGATTTCTTGGTGGACTGGGCTGAAACTCAATATATGCCATCGGTCCCAGGATCGGACTTCTGGCGAATGCATTTTCATGGATCCAAGATGAAGAGCTTCCTAGGGGCTGGCGTAGTGCTAACTTCACCAAGAGGAGATCAACTACACTATGTACTCCAGATTCACTTTGCAGCATCAAACAACATTGCCGAGTACGAAGCCCTTGTGCATGGAATCAAGCTGGACAAGGAAATCGGCATTCGGAATATTGAGTGTTTTGACTCCGATTTGGTGGTGCAGCAGTGCACATGCACCTGGGATGCAAAGGATGCAAATATGGCAAGCTACCGTTTCCTAGTGCAGCAGATCAGTGGGTACTTTGAAGGATGTGAGTTCCACCATGTGCCGAGAGCAAGCAACGAAGCAGCAGATGCATTGTACAAGCTCGGCTCAACAAGGCAAGCTATTCCGCCAAGCGTATCACTTGAGCACATCAGGAAGCCATCCATCATGCCGTCTCCAGAGTCCGAATACATCTTCATCTCGGAGAATGACCTTGAAGTGTTGAAGAAGGCAAAAGAAGCTCAACCGGAAAAAATCCCAACTCTGAAGAAGCAATCAAGCGCCCAAGGTGCTCCACCCTCAGCAGAGCCGACAACACCAGGGGCTGCCGATTGCAGACAAGGGGCTGCCGATTGCAGCAAAAAGAGCAAGGCCAAAGGGAAGCAAGCAGAGGCAGCACCAGATGACACAGCCTCAGAAGAGCCAATGACATCAGGCACTGCCGATTGCATTGAAGAAGTTCCAGCTCCAGACAAGCAGTCGGCACCAGGGGCTGCCAAATGCGTGCCAGGCGCAGCAATCGGTAGTTCAGAGACAGAAACCGAGATGGCCGAGATCCAAGAGGCCAATGGCCAAGAAGCCGAGATCCAAGAAGAAGTCGCACCCCAGCAAGCAGCAGTGATGGTAGTCGTCAGTGCGCCATCATGGGCTCAGCCGATTAGAGATTTCCTAGCGGACGGAGTCCTCCCAGAAGATGAAGCCGAGTCAAGGAAAATCAGTCGCCGATCTTGGGCATACACAATAATCAACAATGAGCTAGTGCGCAAGAGTGCAACCGGTGTCTTTCAGAGATGTGTAGAAGACAGAGGCTTGGAGTTGCTCAAAGACATCCACCAAGGTGAATGCGGTCATCACGCATCAGCAAAAGCCATTGCCAGCAAAGCTTTTCGAAATGGTTTCTACTGGCCGACTACGCTTGCAGCGGCTGAAAACTTGGTGAAATATTGCAAGGGATGCCAGCGGTTCAAGGCAAAAAGTCATCAGCCAGCATCAGCATTGAAGACAATCCCAATAGCATGGCCATTTGCGGTGTGGGGTTTGGACATGGTTGGTCCATTCAAGAGAGCCCGAAGTGGCATGACACATCTCCTGGTGGCAGTAGACAAGTTTACCAAGTGGATTGAAGCCCGCCCGATCAAGAAGCTGGATGGTCCGACTGCGGTCCGTTTTGTGGCCGACATCGTGTGCAGATATGGTGTGCCCAATAGCATCATCACCGACAATGACACCAATTTTGCATAGGGCGCTCTGGCTCGATATGCATCTCATCAGGGTATTCGGCTCGATCTTGCATCGGTTGCGCACCCTCAGTCGAATGGTCAAGTAGAAAGAGCAAACGGTCTCATCCTGTCGGGTATCAGACCCCGATTGGTGGAGCCACTTGAGAGGGCACCCGGAGCCTGGATTGAAGAACTCCCAGCAGTATTGTTCAGCTTAAGGACAACGCCGAATAGGTCGACTGGATTTACTCCCTTCTTCCTGGTATATGGATCAGAAGCAATCATCCCGTGCGACATCGAGTTTGATTCACCTCGGCATGCCTTGTACACCGAGGAAGAAGCCAAGTTAGCACGAGAAGATGGCGTCGATCTCAAGGAAGAAGCATGCCTGCTGGCCTTGTCCAGACCGGCAATCTACCAGCAGAAGTTGCGGCACTACCACAGCAAGAAGATTCGTCCTCTCGCTTTCCGAGAGGGGGACATGGTGCTCCGCCGAATTCAGAAGTCAGATGGGCAGCACAAGTTATCCTCACCCTGGGAAGGACCTTTCGTCATCAGCCGCGCACTCAAGAACAACTCGTACTATTTGATCGATTGCACCAAGTGCACTCGGCACAAGGACACGTCAGGAGTAGAAACAGAGCGGCCGTGGAACACCGAGCTCTTGTGCCCGTTCTATAGTTGAGCGGTAGAAATCTATGTATGCTATTTGGCAAATGATCAGTAAAGCTATCATGCTTCTGAAGAAGAGCATTCGATTACCTTTGCATAATTTCATTCGAAAAGCTAGCCCAAGTCGGCAACGCTTAGTCATACCCGAGACATGCATAGTGCACTCGGGGACTAACCGACCACGAGGTCAGAAAAATAAGCCAACGAGGCACGGGGGCTGCGGGCTGGTACTTAGCCTAGCACCGGACTCAAGCAAAAGTCACGAAAAGTGGTTGTGGCATTGAGAAAGGTAGCGGTTGGGGCAGCCGGCAGTACAAATCCTCGCGAGACAAATCAGAACGCTCTAAAAAGGGCACAGCCGATTAAGTCAGCTACCGATTGCGCCGCCGACCGATGCACCAAGTAGCCGGCAGCGAGCAATCGGCTCCTAATATTGCAGAATCCTTTGCGCTAATGTTGTCGTGTAAACTCAAAAAACTTATTGAACCTTGGCCGGAAATCAACCTTCGATCCGAATGCAGACCGCATGTCGGTTGCAGAATGGACGAGGCATGACGACCCCAAGTGAAGACCGATAAAGGAAACCGACATAAAACGCAAAGTAGATCGCACATATAAAACTTGCAACGAGAAATCGGAGCGCATAGAGATAACAGGCCTAAGGCCTAATAAGTTCATTACATCGAACCACACCCAGTGGGTGTCGGCGAAATTAAAATCATGTTTTACAAGCAACTGTGCTAAAAATAAAAATAAGATAAGGCCGATCAGGTGCCGGCAGCAGAGGCAGATGACGTCATCGGCGGCACGACTCAAGCAGTCGGGGCAGTTGGTGGAGCAGAGCTCGCAGTCGGAGCAGCCGAGGTGGCAGGAGCAGTTGGATCAGCTTGCGTAGTAGCAGCATTCGGCTCCGTCTGCGCGTCAGTCGACGTGGCATCAGCTTGTTTGGACCTCGGAGAGATATGGGACGATCCGCTGTCAGAAAGCTCATCGGCCAAGCCAGAGATGGTAGTTGCTGCCAATGGGTTCCCTCCCTCGTCGAGATACGGAGTGTAGTCATATGGAGAAAACCAGTTCACCATGGTGCTGGCTAGCCGATTCACCTCAGTATAAGTCTTCTCAAGCAAGTCGGTTGCATTCTCTCTGATGCTGTAGAGCTGGGTAAGCTTCACTTGTGGGTACCAGCTTAGCACAGTTTGGAGAGCAGTCTCCGCACCAATCCGACCGGCAGAATTGAGCAAGACGTCAATCCGACGTGGGATGGCCTTCAGAAGAATCCGAGTTTGCTCGGTGGTAGCATTCGGAGCCTCTCCCTTGTCGCAATCTTCTTCATCCAAAGTTTCTGGTTCGCGGGTCTCGGCGGAGGAGCCGGCAGCATGCTTCATCCTTTGGAGCCCCACATTGAGCTCAGTCGGCGACCACAGCAACTCGGCAATCTTCAGTATGCCAAGTTTGAAGGATAGTGCAATCCCCTTGATGACAGGAATGTGGGCCTCCGTGCCAATCAGATATTCATGCTGAGTCCAGACATTATCATCAAGTTGGACGGTCCCTCCGGCCGCGATGGTCTCCTCTCGGGATTTGTCCATCGCTGCATAAGCAGCTGCTTCAGATTCACGCCAGGCCTCTGCATCACGAGGAAAAGTATGAGTAATAACACAGAAGAAGGAAGTAGTCGGAAAGTGCACTCGGATGCAAGAAAAACTCACCACTAAGAAGGACGTCCATCTCAGTCATGGTATCACAGAAACCCTTGGCCCGGTGGCGCAGTCGGGTTGTTTCTTCATAATTGTGCTTTTCCAACTCTTCATATTTGGCAATGTGCTCGTCCCGGTCTTTCCGGATGGAGTCTCGGGCAGCAACAGCGTGATCCCTCTCGGCCTGCATCGCTTCTCGGGCGGCTACAGCGGCATCTCGTTCAACGCGAAGTTCATCGCCAGCAGCAGCCACGGCAGCCAAGTCGTCCAAATGTTTCTTCTTTAGAGCAGCAAACTCGGAGCGGAGGTTTTGGATGGTCCGAGACAAATCGAACTCCACCCCCTGCAGTTGGGTCATCTCTTGTTTAGCTGCGGCGAGTGCGGGCCCTTGCTGGCCGAGTTCAGTGGTCAATTCGGCAATACGGCCCTGAAGGTCATCCACCATGGGAACAGAGGCTAGAGGAAGATATAAAGATATTAATACAAGAGAAATTATCAATCGGAGGGAAGATAGAAGTAATGGAGAGGTTACCTCTCAGCTTGTTGATCTTGGCCGACTGATTGTTGACCTCGAGCTGGGCCTGAGCAAGGGTTCGGAGGCTGGCGGCGTAGGCTTCGAGGATTTTCTCGAAGACCTGGCGTCTTTCTTCAAGAACGACCTGAGAAGAAGAACAAGATGAACTTTAGATGCACAACAGCCAAAAGAAGATCCGAATCGATTGCAAGCAATCGGCCCGAATCTCGGGGAGTACAGCCAGGGGTGCGCTTGCGCGCACCCACCGGAAGCAAAGTCTCGACAAGACGAAACCAGGAGAGATAAGCAAAGGATATCTAAAACATAGAGATCCGAACCGATTGCGAACAATCGGCCCGAATCTCGGGGACTACACCCAGTGGGTGCGCTTGCGCGCACCCACCGGAAGAAAAGTCTCCCGATTGGAGGAAGCCATAGAGGAAAGTTGAAGGACTTACCGTGTGATGGCGGTCGAGCAGATGGAGGTCTTGAGCTATGGCGGTGGCAAAGTCGTTCACCCAATTGAAGGCTATCATCAAAGGACCTTCAGAGGGAACCGGAGAGCGGTGTGAAGCATCGGGCTCGGCGCCGACATGTCGGGTGCGGGAGTACTCGGCCCGGAACTGGTCCACCGAGCGCATCAGAATTACTGACGCAGAAGAGGTCGACTGTGGCAGTGAAGCTTGAGTCGCAGCGGCAGAAGAAGTGATGGTCGAGACCGGTGGCGCCGACGTCGCCAGAAGGCTGGAGGCATCCGGTTGTGACCGTGGCAAAATCGGACGAGACGAGGTCGAAGGACCGGTCGCCATAATCGGCGAGGTGGTTGTCATGATCGGCGACTTGGTCGTTACAGTCAGAGAAGTGGTCGTCAAGATGGATGAGGAGATAGTTGTCACAGGGGCGGAGACTGGGTCGGAGCGTCGTGGCGGAGATGGGGCAATCGGATCGACCGGTTGCGCTCCTTCGCCACCAGTAACTCCCTGGTCGGCCGTGCTCTTGGAGGTCTTGGAGGCAGTGGTGGAAGCAATAGTTTTCTTGGTAGTCTCGAGGCGGGCTTTCTTGGCGACGCGCTCGGCATCCTTGGAGGTACGGTGTGAAGCCGGTTGCCGTTTGCGGACTGCAGCAGCAGACGCGGCAGGGGCAATGGCTGCGCCGACATGGGCAGGAATGTCGGCGTCGACGTCATCAAGACCAATCGGCTCCCTGAAAGAAGAAAGAAGAGGTGAATCAGTACAAGAGAAGACAGTAAGGTTCAATGCGTGAAGATAAAGGCATACCCGACTGTTCTCGGCGCGCCCGTGGGCATCCGACATCTCAGCGGGGCGACATTCAGAGGCGCCTGACCAGTCGTCACTCGAGTGGCCGTCACTTGGGGCTGTTTGCCTTTGTGAGCAGTCGGCACCGTCTTAGCAACCTTGCCGGAAGCGGCACCGGAGGAGGAGCCGGTCGCCGAGGCGCGCTTAGTCGGCACCTTCGGAGGCTTAGCCTGAGGAGCTGCATCAGAATCACCGATCTTTGAGACACTGTCGTCATCGCTCCATTCGGCCAGAAATTGCTCAAGGGAAGGGTCAGGCGTACCCCCTCGAGCTGCAGTCCGGAGATCGGCGTTCCTGGTGTCGGCGGCCTCGACGTCGGCGTCGTCAGCGGGATCGTCGGGTTCGGAGGACTCCCCAGAGGATTCATCGCCATCTTCGGATTCGGAGGGGGGAACCTCACCATTGTACTCGAAGTACGCGGGGTCATCTTCCTCGCGGTCGGGGGTGTACGTGCCGGCCACCTGGTCGTCTTCCATCAGATCGGATCGAATGAAGTGCTGAGCAAGAAGAAGAAAGTCATCAGAGAAGTTAAGTATGAGTAAAAAGCAATCGGAGAAAGGGAGCAGTCGGAGCATACCACAGGTGGTTTCTGTCGGCGGTTGAGGTACTCAAGGCCGAAGCGGAAAGGGTCGGGCGAAGGACTGGAGGTGATAGTCTTCAGCCTGGTGCAGAGGTCTTCGAGTTTCACTCGCCACGTCCAGAGCCGAGTGGGATCTCGGGGGCCCGACATATCGCAGATGCGGTGCACTCGGCGTTGTAGAGGGAGCACTCGGGCCTGGAGCCAGGCAGCAGCAAGATCAGTCGGCAGGAGGCCCTCCTGCTCCAGCTGAGCAATCCTAGTGACTTGGGCGTCAACATCGCAATCGCCGACACCGTACTTCAGTGACCACTGGTACTTCTCAGTCGGCCGTGCGAGGGAGAACTCGGGCAGGTTCAGGAGATCGGGGCCTTGGTCGGGCGACTTGACATAGAATAAAGTAGTTTGCCAGTTCTTGCAAGATTGGACGATCTCGGGACCTTTGTACTTGTGCTTGCCGGATGCGACGAGGCAACTGCCGCAGTCGGTCATGTCAGTCGGAAAAGTCGGATCGCCGCCTTCCATAGCAGGAGGCACCACAGCTCCCGTCCGAGCATTGTGAGCTCGGAGGTTGAAGAACCGCTTCCAGAGAGCGATGCTTGGGCGGCAGCCGAGATACCCCTCGCACAGCGTGACGAAGCTGGAGAGGATCATGATGAAGTTCGCCGCGAGGTGATGCGGCTGCAGACGATGGAAGTTAAGGAAATCCCGAAAGAAGGTGCTGGCGGGGAGTCCGGATCCACGCTCGAAGTGAGCGAGGAACACGACCCTCTCGCCAGCACGCGCAGCGGGGACGAGCTTGGTGCCGGGAGCACGCCATTGGACTTCGGCCGGCATCTTGCGGGCGCGAACCAAAGCCTGGATGGCACCGGCGGCGACGGTGGATCCCTTCCAGCACCCACGGCTGGCCTGAGAGGTGTCTCGCCGGGGCACCATGGAGCTTGCGGGCAGGAAGAGAGCAAAGACGGAGAGCGCAAGAACACTGTGCGAGGCGGCGGTGAGAGGTTACCGCGAGGCGGAGGAGCACGCGAGCGCGCGGCCGGAGCAGGTTCCGTGCGCGGAGGCGAAGCTGCGAGCGCGACGGAGAGCTTCGGGCGAAGCAGCAATGGCGCGTGCGAGGAGCGAGAAGCGGAGGAGGAAGAATGCGTATGAGAGAATAAGGAGCCCGAGGCCCTCCCCTGTGGCTTATATGGGCGGCGGGGGAGGGGAGTGGGATCCAGCTGTGGCCGTGTGGCCCGGTGTGGCCTAGCCCACAGGAAGCCCAACCGGCAAATCGGCGCAAGAGATCCCAGCACGGGAGGCGAGGCGTGCGACGTGGGAGTCGAGGCCTGCATTTATGTCAAATCGCGCGTGGGTCGTGTTCCCCGGTTCATTGACTGCACCCCGGAAGAATCGGAGGTAACCGTTGGAAGGCAATCGGTGAGGAGTAGATCCAAATGGGCGAGGGGTATGATTCTCAAAAAGTGAAGAAAGAAATCGGAGACAACGCAAGTCGGATCAGACGAAACCTTGGTCAGCCGAGTGTGATCTCCGAGTCGGTCGACGAACTCGGAACGACGCACTTGATGAGGCCAATGCATTCGGAAGGTATTGGAGAAAAGATTGAAAACTGCAAAGGCCACGCGATCGAGTGACCGTGGGACCTTTACAGCTTTAGGGGCTACTGTCGGGGGATTGGTACCCGTGTAGGCTCACCCAAGCGGAAGCAACCTTTCAAGACAAGGATGGACCGATGGGCTGCAGCTGGGCCGAGCTGGGCAGACATACGACCAATTGCCCCAAGGCAATCAGCTGTACTGAATGCCAGCAGTCGGCCCAGGCGCAACCGGTCCACCCTTTCATCACAAGACGATCATCCGAGTGGCCTGCAGTTGGGCCGAGATGGGCATCGATGCGGCCAATTGCCTAGAGCAATCGACCCTGCCGAGGGCCACCAGTCGGCCCAGGCGCAATCGGTACCCTTGGAGAAGTTGACCCCGAGACCAGTCGAAGGTCCAAGTACGAGGTCATAAATGCGCAATCCCGAGAGATCGGGGTGGCAGAGATGCCAAGTCACATCGAAGATCAGACAGAGATGCGGTGTCGACCTCTCCGCCGATTCCGCGGACAGGACGACAAGACCGCACCTCCTAGCTCCACTGTTCACCATCATGCCCTACGAGTCTACAGCATGGGCCGCCGCTCGTCGGGTCCGGATCACCCGGAGAGGTGCAGTCGGTGGGCCCCAGCCGATTAGAGGATGACAGTTGGGCCCAATCGGCAGTGAAGTTACCGATTTACCCCGGGCTCACACTATAAGAGTCCGGGGTACCCCTCCTGCGTGAGGGACGATCCACACATTCGCACCATTACTTACATCTCGCTCAGTGCATTGACTGCTTGTAGTTCCTCCTCAGGGAAGCAGGAGAGAGCCTTGCCCACGGTGGCTCTCACCTTCCCTTGAATAGACAAAGAAGCAGTTATTGTAGTTCAGTTCCATTGATATAGAAGAGACAAGCAGGAGTAGGGGTGTTATCTCTCCGGAGAGCCCCGAACATGGGTACATCGTGGTGTCCATCACCGTGTTTGTGCCCAACCCGATTCCGGCACCATCAACATCTTCTTCCTCGCGTCTTCCCCTCACTTTAGCCATCCCCATGGCATCTGCCGTCACATATCGACGACAGTTGGCGCCCACCGTGGGGCAGACCGAGGCGTCGACTGGAGTAAAGATCCGGACGGGATTTTCCTCTGCATCGGGCGGTAGCCACGCCTCTAGCCTGATTCTTAGGCGTGGGGCAATCGACTACGTGGTGGACTACTCGGCGTGGCACGGGGTCAGCGCACCCCTGCCGCCTGGTGTGTCACTGCAAGTTGGCATATCCCAGGGAAATTCGCATCTTCTCGTGCGTCACGGATTCGCTCTCGACCAGGGGCTGCACTGCTGCACCTGGCAGAGAGGATGGCCGTGTGCATGCAGCCGTCATGATGGCGGGGGCATCTTCATCGAGCAACCGCGGCGCAGCGAGTGCGGCTAGGAGAGCCAAGGAGGAAGCTGACGCCCGGGAGTCGGCACCAGCGCGTTGCGGGATGTGTTGTACACATTCGTGGTGATCCCGATCAAGTTCACACCGAGCTGGAGACAGCACGGCTCTCCCTCACTCGCAGGGCCGAGCAAGTGTTGGCAGAAGAGCGTAGGATGGGAGCTATCACAAGGGAGTACAACGCAGCGCATGCGGGACCGCGTCGGCCGATTGAGCCCCCAGTCTTAGAAGATTTGAGAAGCCGAGGTAGAGCAGTCAATCAGCAGCTGTCGGGAGCTGAGCAACCGGTGAGGCCGGCGAGGCCGGCGCAGCAGGTGCAGCAGGCGCAGCCTGCGCAGTCGGCATTCGTCCAAAGGCCGACATACAGCACACCTGACAAGAACCTGAGAGCCGCCGAGCAGACAGAAATCGAATTGGACGAGCTAGAAGGAGATGAACGGCGTGAACAAACGCGCCGAATGCACGAGTTGCTGGCAGTTGCAAAGGCGCAACAGCTGGTGGCAATGGAGAATCCGAATGCAGGAGCTGGGGCGTCAAGAGGAACTGTGAGGCCGATTCCGGAAGCTAGCCAGCGACCGAATGCATCGCGCCAGAACAGACACCAACCGGCCCCATCTCGGCATGAGAGTAGGGTCAGGAGCAATCGTCCAACCCCAGCGGCAAGCAGAAGAATAGAAGAGCCAGATGTTAACAGCAGGCGCAATGACATGCCTCAGCAGTCGGCAGCAAGACCAGCAATCAACGCCCGACTTGGCCCTCGCCAAATCGGTCAGAATGACGCCAGGCATCGCATTGAACTCCTGGAGAAGGAGGCTCAGGAAGATGAAGAAGGAGAGGCTGGCCCATCATGTTTCGGTCATCGCATTCGGACCGAGAAGTTTCCCATGGGCTTCACGCTGCCGAGAGACACACCCAAGTACAATGGTTCTGTGAAGCCAGAAGATTGGTTGTCCGATTACTTGAACGCAGTTCGCATTGCAGGGGGCAATCGGCGCGTGGCAGTCCGCTATGCACCTTTGATGCTGCAGGGTTCAGCTCGGACGTGGTTGAACAGTCTGCCCAAGGACAGTGTGAATTGTTGGGTAGATTTCACAAGTGCATTCATTCACAACTTCACGAGCACGTATGAGCGGCCCAACCTCCCGCGGCAGTTGGCTCTTTGTTTGCAACGCAAGGATGAACCCCTCCGAGATTACTTATCTCGGTGGATCAAGCTGAAGAACTCATGTGAAGGAGTCCATGAGGTCCAGGCCATTCAGTACTTCATGGATGGATGCCTGGCCGATTCAATGTTGAAGCACAAGTTGCTCCGCAAGGATTTCACATCGCTCGCCGAACTCATGAAGGTGGCCAATGCATTTGTTATGTCCATTCTGCGATGCGCCCTATCCATCTCGGAGTTGGAGGTTTCATCCAGTCACCAGGGGCTCCGCAGCCGGACACAGGGAATCAAGGCCTCAGTCGGAAGGAAAGAAGAGAGAACAACCGCAACAACAACAACAACCAACAGAACAATGGCAAGCGCAAGGATGAGCAGCCAGATACTCAGTATGGCAGTCGGCAGGTGGCCGCTGTCCAGAATGAAGAAGATCCAGGGGCTGCAGGAGGCAGTCGGAAGATGAAACCCAATGTGAGGCCGCAGGGACAGATGAAGCCCAAGTACACGTTTGATGATATGCTGGATGCACCGTGCAAGTTGCACAGCACTCCTGGCAGGCCGTCTGCGCACACCACTCGGCAGTGTGATTTTGTGAGAAGGATTGCAAAGGGAGAAGCTCTACCACCTCCACCCCCACCACCACCCCAGAACAGAGGACCACCTCAGCAGCAGAACCAGTTCCCACGGCAAGACGCCGCTTACATGATTTTCACCAGCGAGTCCACCGACAAGGGCAGTCGGAGAGCCCGAGCTCAAGAAGTCAATACCACCATGCCAATGATTCCTCGGTACATGCATTGGTCTGATTGTCCTATATACTGGGACAGAGCAGATCACCCGACCATCTTGCCGAATCCAGGGAACTATCCGCTTGTTGTTGATGCTCTGTTCCCAGGACCAAGATTTTTCATGCAAGTTCTCCCGAGTGCTCGTCGATGGAGAAAGCACAATCAACATTCTGTACAGAGACACCTTGATCAAGCTGGGGCTCACCGAGAAGGATCTGGAGCGCAGTCGGACGACATTCCATGGGATTGTCCCTGGGTTGTCTTGCACCCCCATGGGTCGCATTCGGCTGAATTTCATATTTGGCACAGAGGAGAATTTCAGGAGGGAGCCAATCTGGTTTGAGGTCGCCGACCTCAGCAGTCCTTATCATGCTCTGTTGGGATTCCCTGCATTCGCCAAGTTCATGTTCAATTCCCAGCAGACTTACCTCAAGATGAAGATCCCAAGGCCAAACGGCGTCATCACCGTCACCGGGGACTTCAGGAAGTCCCTCGAGTGCACGTCGGCTGGCGGCAGTTTGGCTGATTCCCAAGTAGCTGAAACAAGGAAGCGTCAGCTCGGCAAGGTGATAGCAATGGAGCAAGCGCAGAACAAGTCTCCACTCCCAATCAGATCAGCCAAGAGAGAAGATGAGGAATCGGCTTTTCAGTCGTCCAAGGACAGCAAGAAGGTCGCTCTAGATCCCTCCGACCCAACCAAGTTCGTTGTAGTCGGAGCTGGACTTAGCGACAAATAGGAAAGCTAGCTCGTTGAGTTTCTCCGTGAGAATCGGGACATCTTCGCATGGTCTCCACAAGACATGCCTGGTGTGCCGAGAGAACTCGCCGAGCACAAGCTGCACATTCGGCCAGGCTCGAAGCCGGTCAAGCAACCCCTGAGACGTTTTTCTGAAGATAAGAGAAGGGAAATCGACGAAGAGATTGCGAAGCTGCAAGCTGCAGGTTTCATCATGGAAGTGTTTTACCCCGAGTGGCTGGCGAATCCAGTCCTCGTGATGAAGAAGAACAAGACCTGGTGTATGTGTATCGATTACACCTGCCTGAACAAGGCGTGCCCGAAAGATCCGTTTACATATCGACGACACCATCACAATCGTGAGCAGTGCACCACTCGCGGACATCCTAAACAATCCCGAAACGACCGGTCGAGTTGCCGAGTGGAACAGGGAGCTCAGCCCGCAAGACCTGCAGTTCAAACACCCGACAGCAATCAAAGCCCAAGTACTCCCAGACTTCCTGGTCGAGTGGGCAAAAGTCCAAACACCAGGTCCCCCAGACCTATCCAACTCATGGACGATGTATTTCGATGGATCTAAAATATAGCAAGGAGCCAGAGCAGGCATCGTCCTAGTCTCCCTCAAAGGAACAAAGCTAATATACATCCTCCAGATCAACTTCAGCAACGCCTCCAAAAACGAAGCAGAATACGAGGCACTAATTCACGGCATGTGCATGGCAAAAACTTGCGGTGCCACTTGATACGGTGAGGATAGTTCTCACTCCTCGTTGTTTACCCCAAGTGGAAGGCGAGATGTAGCGTAGCAGCAAATTTCCCTCGGTTATCGAACCAGTAGGACTCCAAGAGATACAAGTAGGTGACAACGGTGCCAGAAATTAGGCGGTTGTCGTGGACCTGCACACAGAAACAAATAACTTTGCTCCCAACGAGTACAGAGGAGTTGTCAATTCCTCCGACCTTGCTGTTTACAAAGGATCAACGCAAGAGATAATAATGGTGGTAACTGAAAGTAAAGACTGAAAGTAAAGTAAGGGTGCGAACAATAATGTGAAGATGGACCGGGGTCCCATGACTTTCACTAGTGATGTCTCTCTCCCAAAAGGGAATAAAAGTGCTAGCAAGGTAAACAAATCACAGTTGGGCAATTGACAGAATTATGAAGGCACCGCAATGCTAACTATGCTGCAAAGAAAGGAAGGGCTCAAAAGCAATGGGTAGTACGCCAAGGTAAGTAGACCGAAATCCAACTGCATTTACTAAGAATCATCCACCTTGAGATATCTATCCAGAACATCTCGCTGGTATTAAGTTGCGAATCCCACCCAAAGTGTAAACTCAAAGCAATGGACAACTGCATTAAAAGAACTTTGCGTAAAGTAAAAAATCCTTGCACCCGCGGGTACAAGCACCGTTGTTTTATCCCTGGTGGCAATAGCACATCCCCTAGTCTCATGTTTCTGTCACTCAAGCTAGACATCAAGGGGTTGAACCCACAATCAAGCATAACGCTCCCTCTTGGAGTTGCAACAAATCACTTGGCCAAAGTAAAATACGGCAACGGAGAAAATGCAATAATTTACTCAAGAACAAAATATAAAAGAGAAGAACCAAATATATTACTCATCACAATATGATAGTCTCATAATCCATCAGATCCCATCAAACTCAGCATAGCAACAGCAGAAAATTACAATAGTGCCTCGATCATGTGAGACAACTCACGAGGTCTCGAAAGTGGAAGCACAAAGAGGGGAGAGGTACATCACATAGCTACTGGTCACGGACCCATGGTCCAAGGGGGGTTACTCACGGTACATCCGGGAGGCGTCCATGGCTATGGATGGTCTCCCGGAGGGGGTTCCTCCTTCTGGCAGGGTGCCGGAGCAGCTTCTCCAGGCAGCCCCGATCTTGAAACGGCGGCGGCGGCGGTACAGAGGGGAGTTCGCGGAAAAAAGATCGATATTAGGGGTTTCCACCCCAAGGGCTAAATATAGGCGGAGGGGGGCATCGAGGGGACCCACAGGGCAGCCAGGAGGCTCCCTGGCGCGACCTAGGGTGGGGCCGCGCCAGGGACCCTTCTGGAGTCCCTGTGGTGGCCCCCCCTCCGCTGCCTTGGTGATTCCGGAAACTTCCGGGTCGCTGATTTTTTATCTGATTTTTTTCGGATATTTTGGAGCACTTTTAATGGACGGAAAACCTGAAATACAATAACAGCAGAAAACAACAACTGGCAGTTGGGTGCACTGGGTTAATAGATTAGTCCAAATATGCTCAAAAGTGTATGAAAGTTCAAGCAAATCATGGCAAAGTCACACAAAACATGCATGGAGCAAGCAGAAATTATACATACGTTTGGGACGTATCAACATCCCAAGCTTAATTCCTGCTCGTCCTCGAGTAGGTAAATGATAACAAGCAAAATTTCTGTGGTGACATGCCACACAACCATATAAGTACTTTTAAGTAAAGAAATTAAAGCATGCAATTCAATTCAAGTCTTAACAAGCAAGAGTCTACATTAGCATTGACACAAGCAACAAAAGAACAAAAGGTGCAAGAGCTCTCGCTGTCCGTGACTCGAATGTCTCCAGATGGTGTTTGCGTGCAAGCAGGGGACTGGGAAAAACAGAGAAAAAGGTTGTTGAGAACAACTATCTACTAAAGTTTCACACTTGGTCTCCTTTGGATTCTTATCTTGACTCGTCCCCAGACCACTAGCCAGGTACAAGTCAAACTGATCTGCTCCCTTTCGTTATTTTGAGCACTCATGCAATGGATGAGCGTGAGCAAGAAAGTTGACACCTAAAAGGCGAAACAGAAAGAAGGTGGAGGAGGAAGACAAAAATGCGTGAAAGTCTCACATCAATGAGGACAATCATAGGCGAGAGAAGGCCATATGATAGATATGATGTGAGGAGTAGGGATTGCCATGCAACGGATGCACAAGTGAGCTAAAATCTCTACAAGGGAACTAGTGGGGGTGCATCTAACTTGCTTACTCAAGAAGACCTAGAGCTCGTTTGAGGAGGCTCATCATTGGAATATACAAGCCAAGTTCTATAGTGTGAAGGTCCCCACATAGCTATATGCATGATGATGATCTCTAAGGAGTACAAGGGATAAAGGATGAAGTACTAGTGTGGATCTCTCAAAAGGAATAGTAGTGTGCCCCCTTCTCTCTTTTTATTTTCTTTTTCTCTTTTTTGTATTTTTTTGTATTTTTTGGTGGCCTCAATGGCTCTTTCTATTTCTCTCATTTGTCCTCTTTGGGATCTTTTGATTTTATTCCTCTTTGGGATCTTTTCCTCACTTTAGGGGCAACACTATATATTTTACAAGAATATAGGACATCTTTCACACTTTACAAAGGTACTCACATAAAGAAGATATAACTATCATGATGCAAATATATGCCTCTGCCAAGATAGCAGGATATGCAATGATACTAGCGCGTCATGTAGCAATGATTAGGGCAAAGCCCAACTAGCATGTGGTTCATCGATCAAGCAAGGAGCATGTATGACATGAAGATCAAGTCATGAGAAGGTGGATGTTGCATGGCAATGTATCTCGGAAAGGCTATGGAAATGCCTTGTAGATAGGTATGGTGGCTGTTTTGAGGAAAGGTATGAGGAGGCTTATGATGACAGAGCATATCGTGCCAAGGGTTTGGATGCACCGGCGAAGTATGCGCCAACTCTAAAGGTGAGAAAGGGCAATGCACGGTACCGAAGAGGCTAGAAAAAGTATAGGTGGGTGGAAGTGTCAACTTTTGAATACTCACATTAGTCCGAAGAACTCATGCACTTATTATCAGTAACTCTCAATCTAATCAGGAGGTTCACAAAGATACAAGTACCCCGAGGAGGAGTGTATGGGGGTTTGGTTATCCTTGCGCATCCTCGACTCATGGTACGTGAGTGTACTCTAATATTCGAACCCTCCAGAGGTTAGTGATCCATCTAGTAGCTAGAGTTCTCAACAGGGGTTTTTGGTTTTTGAAAAACACACGGATTGCCCAAAATAAGACATCTATCACTAATAGGCTCGAGCTCTTGACACCAAAAGTTCAAACATTACTCTAGTCAATACCTCAAAACTATTGCAAGTTACTACTACAAAGAGAAAAACAACTTTAACTACCTACTTTCTAGTCAAGACACAAAACTCAGTGCAACAGGCAAACTCTCTAACAAGATAAAACATGCAACCTATAGAAAGTTCAATCTAAAACAAAATAAAAGCTCTAGAAAGACTAAAGCACTACAACTAAACAGAGCAGCAACTAAGAAAAGAAAAAAAAACAACTCACAGCTAAAAGAATAGGCATGCAAATCCTATGAGGAGTTCTAGTTCAAGCGGAGCGTGTAATTCTCCCACGCAAAAGAGTAAGATGGGGTCTAACTTGTTACTACAGCAAATAAAGCAAAAAAACCTAGAAAATTAAAGAGCGAGACGCTCCAAGCATAGCACATAACATATGAAGTGATAAAAATATAGTGAAACGATTGACGAACTGATAATTGTTGATGAAGAAGGAGATGCACGGGGGCTTCCCCAAGCTTAGAAGATTGATTCTCCTTGAATATTTATTGGGGGTGCACATGGGCATCCCCAAGCTTGAGCGTTTGACACTCCAAGATCTTCTTTCATCATCTTCCATCGCGCACTTGAAAACTCCCTTCATACAAAACTCATTGTAGAGTGATTAGAGAGGTTAGTTCCCTACTAAAATAATTTTTTTCTCTACTGGAAATAAAGATAACCTTGAAGATATACTGTTTCTCAATATTGCCAACAATTTTTTGCAAAGAAAAAGCAAGCTTAAGGTTTGCCAAACGCAGAAAAGGCAAAACAGGACAGAACCTGTGAAAAAAAACCAGTAGGTAGAAACGAATTTTTTAGGGATACTTCTGCAACTCAAATAAAAAAACTCAGAGCATACAAAAGTTTCGTAAATGTATAGATCACGTTGTGTAAAAATTTCATCTCAAAAAGATGAACTGGGATTTTTCTCTGAGTTTTCTAGTCACGAGGACAGAATCTGTTTTCTGGACAGCATGTCACAACTTTCACTTGCCTTGTCGTATGAGGCTAAACTTGGCACAAAGCTTGAAAAGTAAAGATAAATGATGTTTCTACAGTAGTAACAATCATCAAGACCACTAAGAACAGAAGAAAAGCAAAAATAAAAACCTAAATTCGTTGCGGGCTGCCTCCCGAAAGCGCTTCTTTAGAGCCATTAGCTAGGCTTAAAGTAGAAGATCAAGTCTTTTCAAGAGAATAACCAGCCCGTGTGACGGACTCAAAAGGTAACTTAATATTTTTCCTAGGGAAATGTTCCATCCCTTTCTTGAGAGGGAATTGGAATTTGATATTCCCCTCTTTCATGTCAATAACAGCACCAACTGTGTGAAGAAAAGGACGTCCCAAAATAATTGGACAAGAAGGTTCACATTCAATGTCCATAATAGTAAAATCAACGGGAACATAATTGTCATTGACAATGATAAGAACATAGTCAATCTTCCCCAAAGGTTTCTTTACGGAAGGATCAACAAGATGAACATCAAAAGAACAGGGATCAAAAGGTTTCAATTCAAGCATATCATACATTCTTTTGGGCATAACAGAGGTACTTGCTCCAACATCACATAAAGCATAGCAAGAAAATTATTCAATTTGATTTTTATCATAGGATCCCAACCATCTTCTAGCTTCCTAGGTATGGAGGCTTCTAGTCTAAGCTTCTCCTCCCTAACTCTGATTAGAGCATTAGTGGTATGCTCTGTGAAGGCAAGATTAAGTGTGCTAGTGTGGGGGTCTATAGACATATTGTGTAGGAAACCAATAACTTCAGGTAAAGTGCAATTGTAAAAGTCTAGGTCACTACTATCTATCAAGGAGGTAGTGATATCATTTAGGCTCACTTGTTTGAAAGCCTCTATGTTCATAGAGGTTTCTTCATCTATGGTTGAGGTGGTAGCATCACCATTGGTAGGTCCAGTGGGACTAGGGGTGCGATGGGTGCTAACAGTTTGGACATGCTCAACTACTTGGATAGTGGCTACTGTGTGGTAGGTAGGAAGGCTCTTAACTCTTTCTTATTCCTCCTTTTCTCTAGCCCATCTCTCTTTTAGTTTTCCCAACATCCTAATGTTTTCATTAATTTGGACTTGGATGGCATTCATAGGAGTGGTCTTCCTCTCCTCAGGGGGAGAAGTTCTAATCTTCAGCATCTCTACATCATGGGCTATGTTATCTACCTTCGAAGAGAGGATATCTAATTTATCTAATTTCTCTTCCACACTCTTGTTGAAGGCTTTTTGGGTAGTGATAAAGTCTTTGAGCAAGGTCTCTAGTTCAAAGGTGAAGTTTTTGGTGCTAGGATAAGTGTTGTTGTTCCCATAGTTGTTGGATGGGAAAGGCCTAGGATTGTTGCTACAAAAATTACTCCTATAAGAATTATTGTTGAAGTTGTTTCTAGAGACAAAGTTCACTTCTACTTGCTCTTGAGCAACCAAAGAATTTAAAGGAACATCCTGAGGATCAATAGGAGCTTGCTTGGTAAGTAGAGACATGATAAGGTCAACCTTTTAATTTAGAGAGGAGATCTCCTCGACAGAATTTACCTTCTTACCAGTTGGAGATCTTTCGGTGTGCCACTGAGAGTAGTTCAGCATCATCTCATCAAGTAGCTTTGTGGCAGCACCAAGTGTGGTTGACATAAAAGTTCCTCCCGCGGCCGAATCTAACAGGTCCCGCGAGGTAAAGTTCAAGCCTGCATAAAAAGTCTGGATAACCATCCAGGTAGTCAGTCCATGTGTGGGGCAGTTCTTGACAAGCGTCTTCATACGCTCCCATGCCTGGGCAACGTGTTCATTATCCAATTGCCTGAAATTCATAATGTTACTTCTTAATTGAATAATTTTAGCAGGGGGTAGTCACTACTGGAAAAACATAATTTGCCGTCAGCCTTTGGCTTTGCCGTCAGCTATTTCACGGGGCTGACGGCAAAGAGGCTTTGCCCACAGCCAAACAGAAAGCTGACGGCATAGACCCGGCGGATGGCATAGAAAACCTATGTCGTTGGCTCTATCTAAGCCATCAGCCAGCTGACGGCAAAGACGAAAAAGACTGACAGCATAGGTCGGCTAACGGCATAGGGAACTTACCTGGCCCACGTTCGATCACTGCTTAACGGGAGCCAGCTATGCCGTCAGCCAGCTGACGGCAAAGCCTACCGTGTGGCTATGCCGTCAGCTGGCTGACGGCATAGCCTGGTAGTTATCCCCCCGTGGCACGACCTAGCCGGCCCTATCCTATCTCTCTCACCTCTCTCACCTAGCTCTCCCGACCCGCCGCCGTCGTCGACCCGCGCCCGCCCCAACTCTCCGCCGCCGCCCCGGGCCCCAACTCGCTGCCGCCGCCCCGCGCCAGCCCCGCCGCGACCACGCGTCGTGGCCCCGCAGCAGGCCCGCCCTGAGCCGCCGCCATCGCCCCACCCCCGAGGCCTCCCCTCCCAGACCCTCCATCATCGCCGCCCCTGGGCTGCGGTCGCCGTCCCGGCCGAGACCCTCCACCGCCGCCGCTCATCAGGCCGTCCCCTCCCCAGTAAGACATTCTCCCTCCCCTACTCCTCTCTCTTCCTCCCCCGATCCCTAACCCGAAATCCACAGGTGACTCGCGCCGTGTCTGCCCGCGCCGCCGTCCGTGAGCCGCAGAAGTTGACCGTAGGCCTTCCGTCGCCATACTCAGGTGAGAACTGACCTCCTCTGTTTTTTTTATTTTTTTTGCATTTTTTAGGCTTGGAGACCACTAGTCCACAGATGTAGAATCGACCGTTTGAACAAATGAACCACTAGTCCATCATGTCTGCTAGTTGCATTCCAATAGTTTCTTGACTATAATGAAACATAAAGAAAACAATATGGAATGCAATCAATTAACAAGAAATAGTTACATAGATGTTCCATTGCATTACCTTTGTTAAGAAATAGCATTACCTTTGTTACTTCTGTTAAAAAATAGCGTTACCTTTGTTGCATTTAGTTACAAAGTAGTGCATTAGTAGAAGCTTAATGTTACTTATAATATTTGCATCCACACTTCAAGTGACACACGCAAGACAAAAACTGAACGATCTCTACTAGAAAAACATGGCAACCAAAAAAGAATGGACAAACAGAAGAGTCACCAGGGAAACCAGTGGTAATCATAAACTATAAAAAATCTCATACATCATGTTGATCCAAATTCAAATTTATTTTGCTTAGTCATTATGTGACTTGGGGAAGCAACAGAGACAATGCCTACAAGTCTAGAAGTCTAGCAACTATGACAATGCTTAATTATGTTAGTATTAGTTTGAAAAAGAATAGTAATTTTGTTAATCAGGTCATCTCCCCCCCCCCCTCATTTATATTGCTCTGTTCCGGCCTTCGTGTCGATGACACTATCTAGATAGGTAGTTTTAGTATTGAAATGCAAAGTCTTCACGTAACCAATATGCGTCTCCCATTCGAAAGGGGTACGGTTATAACTATGCATGCATTTGCATATTTATAAAGGTGATTCTTTTGAATTGTCCAACGTTATCCATGGACAGCCCGGGTATGTGTAGATTGGGTCATTTTCCCATGCTTTGTTCCGGATCCGATGCAGAGTTTCGACAGCACCTCCTTGTTTTTCTCCGAGTACACATCCTCTCGGTTAGTTTCCGAGACGTGTATTAGGAGAACAGCGGGGAGGTGCTGCCGAAATTTTGCGTTGGATCGGGAGCAGAGCATGGGAAAATGACCCAATCTACACATACTCGGGTGGGATTAGGACTCATCTTTACCTAGTAGCTGGTAGGTGTGCATGCCGTGCATCCCAATGTTTTAACCATGATTTAAAAATGACCATAATTAATTTGACATACTTGATGAACTGATAATTTATATTGTTCATATGTGGATACTATAGAGCTAGCTTGACAGAATGACTGATCGTGAATGGATGTACTCCGGTCACCCTAGTCAGAAAGACATGACCAATGAATGGTTGAGAAAAACCTATGAATTCCTGCAAACGGCATTTTCTAAAGGCCAGCAAAAAACATGGTGCCCCTGCACTAAGTGCAAGAATTATTCGCGACAGACAAAGGATGTAATGGGTAAACACCTGCAGATGTGTGGTTTTACTCCCGACTATACCTTGTGGACATTTCATGGTGAGTCGGCCCAACGTAACAGAGACGAGGTGTTGCGTCGGCGCACCGACGATTATGGTACAGGGATTGAAGGCATGGTGAATGATTTTGATGATGCTCGTAACAAGGACGAAGAGATGGAGGAATCCGCAAAGGCCTTCTATGCCATGTTGGAGTCTTCAAAACGTCCTCTTCACGAGCACACTAAGATTTCTCAGCTAGATGCCATCGCACAAGTAATGGCTCTGAAAGCCCAATTCAACATTGGAAGAGACCTATTTGACTCAATGATGACCCTATTTGGGCGGTTTCTACCCGAAGGTCATATTATGCCTTCAAACCTATATGAGTCAGACAAAATCCTTAGTGCACTCAAGATGCCATATGAGCAGATACATGCTTGTGAGAAAGGATGTGCCTTATTTAGGAAAGAGTATGCGGACGAAACATATTGTCCATTTTGCAAGTCCTCCAGATATGTTGAGGTAGAAAACGGTGAAGGTGAGAAGAAACAGAGCAAAATCCCTGTGAGTGTTCTACGGTATCTGCCGATCCTACCAAGACTTCAACGACTTTACATGCTCGAAGAAACAGCAAAACAGATGACATGGCACAAACATGGAATTAGGAAAGAATTAGATGAAAACGGAGATCCGATGTTGGTACACCCTTCGGATGGTGACGCATGGAAGGCATTTGATCGTAAACATACGGAAAAAGCTAAAGAGCCAAGGAATTGTCGAATCGCCATCGGTCTCGATGGGTTCAATCCTTTTGGTATGACGGCTACCCAATATAGTTGTTGGCCTGTGTTTGTTATTCCGCTCAATCTTCCACCATCATCCATTATGCAAAGAAAGCACATATTTCTGACGTTGATAGTTCCAGGGCCAAACTATCCGGGGAAGAATATGAGTGTGTACATGCAACCGCTGATGGATGACTTGAAAGAAGCTTGGGTGAATGGGGTCAACACATACGACGCAGCTAAGAAAGAGAACTTTCAAATGTATGTTTGGTACCAATACTCGTTGCATAATCTGCCGGCATTTGCGCTTTTCGTTGCCTGGTGTGTGCATGGAATATTCCCATGCCCACAATGCAAAGCAGCTCTTAAGTTTCATTGGTTGCCGGCGGGTGGAAAGTATTCCTGCTTTGACTTGCATAGACAGTTCTTGCCTATGGACCATCCATTCAGAAAAGACAAGAAGAATTTCATGAAAGGTAAAGTTTTCAAACACTCGGCAACACCTGCGTTGACGGGCACACAAATTCATGAACAGTTAAAATCTATGGAGCCTGATCCAAACCGTCCAGGGTATTTCTTGGGTTATAATGAGGAACACGCCTGGACCCACAAGCCATGCATCTGGGATCTCCCCTTCTTCGAAGACCTCTTACTACCACACAACATTGACATGATGCACACTGAAAAGAATATCGCCGAGGCCCTTCTTGGCACATTTTTCGGCACTGATAAGGGCAAAGATAATACAAAGGCTAGAGTTGACCAGGAGACTCTTTGTGATAGGCCATCACTAAACATGCAACAACCGAAAGGATGAAAAAATTGGTCCAAGCCACCTGCCTGGTACAATCTTGAGAAGGGAGCAATAAGGGAAATCCTCTTGTGGGTGCTACAAAAGTTGTTGTTCCCTGATGGGTATGCTGCGAATCTAGCGAGGGGAGCGAGCATTGAAAAAATGAAAATTTTTGGGCTCAAGAGTCATGATTGGCACATATGGCTTGAGCGGATAATGCCGGTGATGTTGCGCGGCTATATCCCAGAGTCTGAATGGCTAGTATTGGCAGAGTTAAGTTATTTCTTCCGTGTTCTTTGTGCTAAAGAGTTGTCGCGTGCCGTGATAGATGACATGGAAGAGTTGGCGCCTGAGTTGCTCTGCAAGTTAGAGAAGATTTTTCCACCGGGCTTCTTTAATCCGATGCAACACATGATTTTGCATCTCCCGACCGAGGCAAGATTGGGTGGCCCTGTCGGGACCCGGGGTTAGCGTATGCAAGTACAGCTAAGACATAGTCATATGGAGAGCCGAGAACCGTACCCACTTGTCTAAGCAGACAAGGCCAAGCACAGAACGTTCTCGGAAAGCATCGTACGTGAGGGGCATCCCATCCAGGCCGGATGATCAACTGAGATGGGTCCTCATCGTCCGCACACAAGTCTAATGATATGGGTGGTGAACTCCCATATTCAAAGAGAAGTCGCCTCAACCATACTATCGACTATCTCAAAACTCTTACATAGACTTACTCCAGCCCGATCACTTAGTCGGGGTCTAGGGCGGGCTCGATCATACCACAAAGTGTGCACGAGACGGAGTCTCGAACAATCGCATCGCGATGCCCCAAGCTGCGCACATCTAAGGGCCACTTGGTGTATGAAAGACCGCCAGCCAGAACACAACTAAGGTCTCGAAAACCCATACAAAGACATGCATGTTATAAACATACACGCAGCACACATGCCTTGTATGAACAGCAGGTACCATTGCAATTCTCTACAAAGTGTACAATTTTATTGATAACTCTTATAGAGTGCAAACAGAGATCACAAACATGTGATCCAACATTACAACACAAACGGAAGCAAAATATGTCTGAGTACAGACAAGTTTAACAAATGGCTTAAGAAGCCTTATTTAAACACAAGCCCTCCACGAGGGAACCAGTCGTCTGACTGGGACTAGACTAGTTGGTCTTCAGTCGTCCAGCTCGATGAAGAAGCCACCTTCGGGGTCAGTGGCATCATCTAAAACATAGATTAAGCAAACGTGAGTACAAAGTCGTACTCAGCAAGACTTACATAGGAGCTACACTACTCATGCACATGTATCAAGGTAAAGGGAGGTGGGGTTCACTTGCAGAAATGCCAGCTTTGACTTGGCTAATCCTAAACTACGAGTACCAGACTTTGAGGTAAGAAGCGTACACGAGTCCACTACATTCTCCAACCAATTACACCACTATGGTGCCTTCCTCGACTTCCCCACGAGAAAGCACGCCATAGCACTCACACTTATCTTGGTGTGTTTTAGAAGTATCCAGTTCAAGTTGTCTAATAATCAAGCTAAGCTTTCCAAGCAGTCCATAACCGCGGACGCGGCTATTCGAATAGTTTTGTTAACCCTGCAGGGGTGTACCGCTACACACACATGATCATCATTTACCGCCTTTGTACTCGACACCGTTCAAGAAGTGTCGGCGAGGATGCTCACCACAACTGTTACCTCATAGCCGATCTAGTCCGAGAAAGCCGCCTACTTGGGTTGGTTACCACAATCGTGAACCCAGCCGGTTTACCGACGTGGACCCAAGTGATGTGTGCGTGGTGCATAAGCCGGTCTCGGATGATCCGTTCTCTCACTTAGCATCCAGGCCACAAGCCTACCAGAACTCCGAACTATTGCGACATCTGGACATCGAAAGGGATGAGTTAGTAAGCTGAGAGGGGTCAGTGAGCCCAATGTGTGGTTGTACTCTTCATCTTGGATCACCACACAAGAACTCGGACTTAGGGCGGTGTTCAACGAGACAACCCACCGTGTACTCCTACACAGCCTCTCATCGTTCACCTTGTATTAGGGTCGATTCACCAACACTTTTCTACCAACATCAACATGATCACTACCATCCCGACTCACATCACAGTAACAACATGGTATCATACTAAGAATGCAATAAGCGATAACATTTGCAGGGGCCACATGATATCAAACAACTCCTACATTTGCTAGGATTGTGGTTTGCTTACTACTGTGACAAAATGATAGGTCATGCAAAGGAATGGGTTCATCTATGCGGTAGAAGCGAATCATGGTGATCATCCTAAACAATGCATAAGCGAGTCATGAGAGGGAAGTGGGATTTTATCGACATGATCAATGGGGGTTTTGCTTGCCTTGCTGACGAGGTTCGGGTTCTGGGTCTTCAACGAAGGGGGCAGCCTCCTGCTCTGGTTCCACCTCTACTCGACAAACAACAAGCAAAGTAGCAAAGTGAATACGATGCACAACACATGATGGAAGTTTGAATCTTGATGTATATGCTTTGATGTGTAAGGCAATTCCATTTAAATGGAGTATATTGCAAATTGAATTGCAAATTCAAACTCCACATTTGAATTCAAATTAACCAAGTTGCATGTGACATTGTTTGATCATTTTGAACCTTTTGGAAATGTGTATGATATGTCTCTGAAGTGTGCTTGAATTGTAGCATAATTCCATGGTCCAAGTTGCAAGATCATTTGATTTGAATTTGAATTAATTTCAAATAAACCAAATGACATATGCTACTGGTCCCATTTTAAAATCAACCCCAACATAGTTGAAAGTTGCATATTTGGAAACATAATTTTCTCCTGATCATTTTTCATATATTATTTGTCCAATTTGGAGTTAATATGAATTTTCTATGAATTTACAAAGTTTGGGGTATTTTCTGGAATTTCTGGAATTCTTTAATTCAAATAATCTCTGGAAATTCATTTAAATGATTTAATGCGCCAGGCTGACGTCAGGGGGGGGGCTGACAAAGGGGTCCCACCTGTCAGTGGCTGGGTTTAATTAACCGGTGGGTTAAATTAACTAGTGGCTTAATTAAGCCACTAGGCCCACTGGTCAATGACCCAGGGGTGGGTTAGGAGGTGGATTAGCGAGGGGGTTTGGGCTAACCCACCGGCGGCTAAACGCCGGCGACCTGGCCACGGCAGCGCACTCGCCGGAATGGGCTAGGGGCCACGGGAGGCTACGGGGAGGACATCAACGGGCGCAGCAACTTCGTCCGCGTCGTCTGGAAGCATCAGGGGTTCACGGGGAGCTCTGAATCGACGGCGGCGACGACTCCGGCGGCAACAGAACGGCGGCGAGGTTGCAGTTGTCGTTGCAGTGCACGGATTGAGTCGATTCGGGCGCGTTCGAACGCTAGCACACGCAGGAGTCAAACGCGTGCACTGGAGCTTCACGACGGGCACTGGAGCGAGGAGAGCGACGACCATGGCGGCGAGGTGCTTGGGTTCCCATGGAGGATCCAGCTAGAGGAAGCAATCGAAGGGGGAAAAGGAGGGGTTTTGATCCCGAGCTCACCCTGATTCTAACTGGAGCGGCTGCTTGCTCGGGGAGGCTCTGGTGCTGCCGGAATTCCAAGTCGATCCGCGGCGGCCGGCGACGAAGACGACGAAGCTAGCGAGCTCGTGGAGGCGTCTGGCTCCGATTCCTTCTGCAGGTTGATGAAGACGACGACGACGAACTCCCTGGACACCTTGGTTTGGCTCTTCGACGTCGTTGGCCGCGAGTCCGAACGGCTGCGCTTCGGCTAGGTTACGGGGGCGTCGCTGTTCTTCGTGGGGAGGATGAACCAGAGGGCGAGGATGGAGGGGAAAGTGTTCTGGGCTTCTCCTGGACACGCGGGGCGGCGAGAAGGAGGCAGCAGCGTGGCTGTGGAGCTGCCACCGCGACGGCCACGGCATGCCGGGCACGCAGTTGTGTGCTCGTACCCGGGGAAGACGACAGAGGAGCCCTCCTGGTGGGCTGGGCCGGCTGGAAAGGTGGGCCTCGCCCCTGGCGAGAGGTAAGCTTCCTTCTTCTTTTTCTTATTTCCTTTTTCTTTTTTCTTCTGACATTTGTTCTGTTTAGCTAAATAAAATAGCTAAACATTTAATTAAATGCTGAAAACTTTTATATGGCTTCATAATAATATAGACTAGCCACTTATAAAGTTTCAACATTTTTAAAATTCAAATAATTTGAATCTTAACTCAAATAGGGTTATTTGATTAATTCCAAGGCACTGTTTGAATATTTGAAAAATCTTTGAGCATGGGATGGGTCCCACATCACTTGATATGTGATCACACTCATTTATAAGACTTTTCAAAAATCTAACATGAATTTTTGGAGAAGATTTTTATCTGGCCTTTTGAATTAATTCATCTGGGGGGGTTTCCTTCTCCCATTTTGATTTTGAAGTTGATTTCAAAGATTCCTTTTGAAAATTTTGACATGATGCAAGGTTACTTTGATCCTAGCACATTACCTAACAGAGGGTTCTGACAGGCCCTGTGCAAAATCGTTGGTGCTACGCAACTGAAAGAATGCAGAAGACACTTAGAGCAAAATGTAAAAATAAACGTAGAATTGAAGCATCGATGGCCGAGGCGTTCATTACCGAGGAGGCGGCAAACTTCGTAACAGCACACTATGATGCCACTTTGCATAGCTTGCATAATCCAAAGCCTCGGTACAATGTGGGCGACCCCAAACGACGTGAATCCAAACTCAGCCTCTTCAAAGGGAAGCTCGCCCCTTCTAGTGTGGAAAAATCAAAGTTGTTGGGCGTCGAGGAGTGGCGCACGCTAACAATGTATATATTGAACAACTTAACAGAAGTTCGGCCGTACATCGAGTAAGTCCTCGATACATTGTTTCGCAACTTTTAACAAGTTTTGTGTCTAACAGCTGTTATTAATTGATACAGTCGATACGTCGAACAGTTCTCGAATGGTGTTGCAATCAAAAAAGAATCCATTCTCGAGTATGAACTTCTTGAAAAGACAGGAGGCGGCTATCCTGGTTTCATCTCTTGGTTCAAAAAAATAGCTAGTTCAGATGAGCAAGTCGACGATGAATTGAGACAAATAGCAAATGGTTTTGACTTTAAGGTCCGGACATTTCAGAAGTACGACATCAACGGGTATCGCTTTCGTACTGCTAGCAAAGAGCTTTCAATGCCCGGTCGAAAAACAACCAATTCCGGTGTCTCTGCTATAGGCGAGGGAGGTGTCGAGTATTATGGAAGACTTGAAGAAGTTTATGAACTTCATTATTATGGTGAAAATCCTCCAAATGTTGTTGTGTTCAAATGTCATTGGTTTGATCCTACTAAGACAAGACGGACTCATGAACATGTTGGGCTAGTCGATATCCGACAAGACAGGAAGTTAAGCGGTGATGATGTCTTTATTGTGGCTCAACAGGCCACCCAAGTTTTTTATCTGCCATACAGTCGTCAAACTGTTAAGAACCTGGAAGGTTGGTATGTCGTGTACGATGTGCCGCCCCATCTTAGACCACCTCCACCAAACGAAGAGGATTATGAACCTCAAATTGACCCAATAACATATGATGGAGAATTCTTCCAAGAATCACGTGGTGTGAGACGTCGTCTCCGGAACTGCTCTACGTCCACCCTGAACACGGAGGAACAAGAATCACGTGATGATGAGGAAGAAGTGGAAGTAGAAGAGCTTACCAATCCGGATGAGCTATCAATGCTTGATCGGTTACAAAAAGGCCTTCCACATGATGTCCCTGAACCCGATGACGATGTCATTCATGACGACACGTGTGATACTGATGATGATTATGCTTCAGTTGACCATGGAGAAGAGACAGATGATCCCGAATATTAGTACTTTGTATGCATCCAAACATTGTTGTTTAATTATTTAATTAATTGTTTAATTATTCATGTATTTATTATTGTTCATTTAATTATTGTCTTTGAATTTGTACTAAGTATTTAACTATGTATTGTTGCAGGTGGTGAGACATGGCAGGCAGGGATAAGTTGAGGATAGCACCTGGGCAGCTACGGAGACAGTTGTTGCAGAGCTTTACCAAGGAGCCCCGTGGGAGAGGCGGAGGAAAGAAGAGAGGCAGAGGACGTGGTCGCGGGAGAGGGAGGCTGCCTAATAGGAGCCAGTCGCCACCACCCTCAGCTACTTCAGTCTCAGCCACTTCACCCCTGCAGACAAGGGTGTCACCGGTGCGTGATCCTCCCGTCCAGGAGCGGACATCGATGCAGGATCCTCCCGTCCAGGAGCCGACACCCTCACACGAGGAGTGGGGGAGTTGGGGGGCTGGGGCGGATGTGGAGGCTGAGGTTGAGGTGGAGGATGAGGGGGCTGAGGCGGAGGATGAGAGGGCTGAGGCGGAGGATGAGGACCCGTCTGCCAGCAAGTCGGTCTACCAACGTGGTATGACACGAGTTCCAGACCGATTGGAGTTGCAGCACAGGGCGTTGATTTCACCAGATGGCGAGAAGTAAGTTGATGTCTATTGTGTACCTTATATCATTATTTTCCACCAAGTAGCTAATGTCTTTGCCTTCTCATTATGCAGGGGGTGGCATTACCCGGAGAATACCCGGAATCCAAACTGCCTCCTTGGTGCTTTGCTTAGGGAGCACTTTCCCGGGATAGTGCAGTTGCCCGGGGAGGGTATGGTTCCTGAGCCAGGACTGAAGTGGGAGCACTACCAAGCCGCGCTGCTCCCGGAAAACACTCACGTGAACGGTGTTGTTTGCGCGAGCGTGGCCGACAAGCTGTTGGCTGATTTTTGGGTAACTATTATTTTACCCAATAAAAAGTATACAATATCCAATGTTATATCTTGTTATTTCCTATTCATCTGTGCATATATATGGCATAATTGCAGAGTTACCATAGGGTCGAGGAGGGGACGGAGGAGGCGGCCAAGAAGAACCTCGAGAAAGAGTGCAAGAGATTATTGAATAACACGAGGCATGAGATGCGTGTTCAGGCCGTTCGAGATTGGTACGCCAAGAAAAACGAGCCGAAGATGAAGGCTGAATGTCGAAAGCTTTTCCCTGATAAGACCGAGTACATGGAGGTACGTAGATTCCTTAGTTACATTCTTTATTAGTTTTGTTAGGGCTAGTTACAATACTTAGTTTCATTCATAGGTGCCCCCGAGATGGTTGGCCGATAAGATGGATTGTTGGGAGATGATAGTGGACAAGTGGTGCACAGAGGCTTGGTTGACCACCCACAATGTGGCCAAGGAGCGTCGTGCCCAATTGGTTGGTGTGGCACACCACCAAGGAAATGCCAACATCAAGCAATACGCCAAAAAATGGGTATGTGTGCCTTGTTTTCTTTCATCATTAATTCATTTGTGCATGATTTTTGTTGTACTAACTCTTTGCCTTTTCTTGTAGGCCAAACACCATAACCAGCCTGAGCCTCAGGGATACGCCGCGTTTGGCATGGCCCATAAGGGCTCGTACAAGACGGCGACACCATATTCTAAGGGGGACGGGCCATCGGCGTACACAAGCCTGTCCGCCTACAACAAGATGACGTCTTATTCTGAGGTTGTCAAACAACTGCGCGGCCCTGACTTTGACCCGAGCCTGAATCCTATGGATGCGGAGGCGTTGATGATCTCTGGTGGCGGTAAGAGCCATGGCACGGTGGCCATGTGTGATGGCTTCGTCCCTATCACTGAGACTCTATCTCAGATCAAGGCGAGGCAAACGAGCTCGGCTCCTGTAATACGGCAACGCGCGAGGCCAGTTGATCTTGCCATCGAGGTTAGTTTTCCTTCATTATTTATTTAGTTCATTTGACCCTGGATGGATGATGATGAGAAGTGGTTGCAGGCCGCACTTGAGAAGGAGAGGGAGGCCACTAGACTCTTGTTGGAGGAGAGGGACCGGAATACACAGAGGCTGCTGGAGGAGTAGAGGGCACGCAATAATGCCCATGCGAAGGCCATGCACGACTTCGTTGCGGTAAGTCAGTTGCGTGAGAAGAAAGGCTATGTGTGAGAAGCAACAAGACTATTTCTTTGACTTCTCGAAAACTAATTTGCAGGCTATGTGTGAGAAGCAAGGTTTGCCACCCCCTCCACCGATGCCTTCTCCGGTGGGAACGGTGAGTTCCCTTTCAATGACCAACCTTGCACGGTCTTATATCATTGTATGTTTCCATGCTAACCACATATTTCAACTCTTGCTTTGTTGCAGCATCATTCCAGAGTCGCATCCCACAATCCCTCTCCCGGTGAGAACCCTACCAACCCGGCGACCAATCGAGATGGTGCTTCTCCTCCGTGACTTGGCATTTGGTAAGTTATTCCTCTCCTTCTTATTCTTATTGTTTAGCTCAACTTAGACTATGCCATGCTTTAGTTAGCTTAGTAAATTCTAGTTAGGCAAAAAATTGCATAACTAGCTTAATTACATAAAAAATTACATAATTAGCTTACTTACCTCAAAAATGACATAGACTTTGCTTATTTGGTACAAACATGACATAATTACTTGATAACACCAAAAATAGCATAATTAGTTGATATTAGAGCTCAAAAATGACATAATTACTTTAGAAAGTTTCAAAAGAAACCAGAAGAGAAGAACAAAGAAGAGATGAAGAAATAAGAGAAGAAGAAAGAGGATAAAAAGATAGATTCAGAAGAAACAAATCCTCTTATTCTTTCTTTTTCTCTTCTTTCTTTTTCTCCATCTTGTTCTTCTTCTTCTTCTTCTTGTTCTTCTTCTTCTAATTGCTTATCGCTAAATTCTTTCTTCTTCTCATTATGCAGATTTTGATAAAGCAGCATGGCACATGGATGGATGCTGCAGGGACTCTACTTGTAGTCTTAGATGCTTTGTAATGCACTTTGTAATGCACTTGTACTTGCGGATGCACTTGTTATTCTTTGTGATGCTTTCTGATGCACTTTGTGATGCCATCTTGTTGTTTGCACTTTAATTACTTTGTGATGCACTTGTGATGCACTTGTGGTGCTGTTTAGGGCCTGGCAGAAATATATATTGTGTTATTTATATTTTTGTTTGAAAATGCAGGGAATTAACAGAAATTAAATATAGAAAAAACAGAGAGGGCCTTTGCCGTCAGCTTACTGACGGCAAAGGCTTTGCCGTCGGTGGGCTGACGGCAAAGAAGGACACGTGCCAGCAGCCTGTTCAATCTGGCAACTCTGGGACGACCAAATTTCCCAGGTTATTAGCTTTGTCGTCAGCTAGCCCGTGGCTGACGGCAAAGAGGGGACCCACGTGGCAGTGGTTGCAGCTTCCCTGGCAAGTATGGCCCACCAGCAGCATCAAACTTTGCCGTCAGCTATGGGCCAGCTGACGGCAAAGCCTGCCGTTAACCCTCTAACGGGGCTGGGCTTACGACGTTGCCGTCAAGGCTCTACGCCGTCAGCCTTGGCCCCCTAGCTGACGGCAAAGCCTTTGCCGTCGGTCGAATTCCAGCTGACGGCAAAGAACCTGTTTGCCGATAAAATCTTGGCCAGTCTCTTTGCCGACAACAAACTGACGGCAAAGCCTTTGCCGTCAGTTAAAGTGGCCTTTGCTGTCAGCTATGGCTGACGGCAAACCAGCAGATTCCAGTAGTGAGTACTTCCCTATAAAAGCATCTTTGCATTTACTCCAAGAATCGATACTGTTCTTGGGTAAGGATTGCAGCCACTCCTTGGCTCTTCCTCTCAAAGAGAAAGGAAAAAAGCTTCAGCTTGACGATGTCTCCATCCACTTCCTTGTACTTTTGCATATCACAGAGCTCGATAAAATTGTTTATGTGCAAGGCAGCGTCCTCTCCAGCACCTGAGAATTGATCTTTCATAACAAGATTAAGCAGAGCTGGTTTTAATTTCATAAGAAGGTGCTGAAGTGGCACGTGGAGCAATAGGAGTGCAGATAAAGTCACTGTTGTTGTGACTAGTGAAGTCACACAACTTGGTGTTTTCATTGGAACCCATAATAGCAGCAGGTATCTTGGGTATTTTTTATAAAGGACACAAAAGTAAAAACTGAAAGGTAAACTAAAAAGACTAAAAAGACAAGATAAAATATAGTGTGCAACTCCCCTGTCTTGTAGACCGGAGTCGCCGGCAACGGCGCCAGAAATTAGCTTGATACGGTGAGGATAGTTCTCACTCCTCGTTGGTTACCCCAAGTGGAAGGTGAGATGTAGCGTAGCAGCAAATTTCCCTTGATGAAGATACCAAGGTTATCGAACCAGTAGGACTCCAAGAGATACAAGTAGGTGACAACGGCGCCAGAAATTAGGCGGTTGTCATGGACCTGCACACAGAAACAAATAACTTTGCTCCCAACGAGTACAGAGGAGTGATACGTCCCAAACGTATCTATAATTTATGCTTGCTCCAGGCATGTTTTGTGTGACTTTGACATGTTTTGCTTGAACTTTCATACACTTTTGAGCATATTTGGACTAATCTATTAACCCAGTGCACCCAGCTGCCAGTTGCTATTTTCTGCTGTTTTTGTATTTCAGGTTTTCCGGCCATTAAAAGTGCTCCAAAAAATCCGGAAAAATCAGATAAAAAATCAGCGGCCCAAAAGCTTCCGGAATAACCAAGGCAGCAGAGGGGGGCCACCACCAGGAGACCAGGAGGGTCCCTGGCGCGGCCCCACCCTAGGCCGCGCCAGGAGGCCTCCTGGCTCCCTGGTGGGTCCCCTCGACACCCCCCCTCCGCCTATATTTAGCCCTCGGGGTGGAAACCCCTAATATCGATATCTCTTTCGCGATCTCCCCTCTGTACCGCCGCCGCTGCCGTTTCAAGATCGGGGCTGCCTGGAGAAGCTGCTCCGGCACCCTGCCGGGAGAAGCTACCCCCTCCGGGAGACCATCCATAGCCATGGACGCCTCCCGTATGTAACGTGCGTAGTCCCCCTTGGACCATGGGTCCGTGACTAGTAGCTATGTGATGAATCTTTCCCCCCTTTGTGCTTCCACTTTCGAGTCCTCGTGAGCTGCCTCACATGATCGAGGCATCTATGTAATTTCTGCTGTTTCTATGCTGAGTTTGTTGGGATCTGATGGATTATGAGACTATGTTCAGATTGTGATGAGTAATATATTTGATTCTTCTCTTTTATATTTTGTTCTTGAGTAAATTCTTGCATGTTCTCCGTTGCCGTATTTGCTTTGGCCAAGTATTTTATTTGCAACTCCAAGAGAGAGCGTTATGCTTGATTGTGGGTTCAGCCCCTTGATGTCTAGCTTGAGTGACAGAAACATGAGACTAGGGGATGTGTTGTTGCCACCAGGGATAAAACAACGGTGCTTGTACCTGCGGGTGCAAGGATTGTTTACTTTACGCAAAGTTCTTTTAATGCAGTTGTCTGTTGCTTTGAGTTTACACTTTGGGTGGGATTCGCAACTTAATACCAGCGAGATGTTCTGGATAGATATCTCAAGGTGGATGATTCGTAGTAGATGCAGATGGATTTCGGTCTACTTACCTTGGCGTACTGCCCATTGCTTTTGAGCCCTTCCTTTCTTTGCAGCATAGTTAGCATTGCGGTGCCTTCATAATCCTGTCAATTGCCCAACTGTGATTTGTTTACCTCGCTAGCACTTTTATCGTCTTTTGGGAGAGAGACATCACTAGTGAAAATCATGGGACCCCGGTCCATCTTCACATTATCGTTCACACCCTCAATTTACTTTCAGCTTTTAGTTTCCTTTGCACCTTTTATCTCTTGCGTTGATCCTTTGTAAACGACAAGGCCGGAAGAATTGACAACTCCTTTGTACTCGTTGGGAGCAAAGTTATTTGTTGCTGTGTGCAGGTCCACGACAACACCCTAGTAAGGAAGCAATTTCTGGCGCCGTTGCCACCTACTTGTATCTCCTGAGTCCTACTGGTTCGATAACCTTGGTATCTTCACTAAGGGAAACTTGTTGTTGCACTGCATCTCACACCTTCCACTTGGGGTAAGCAACGAGGGGCGAGAAGCCATCAAGGAGTTGTCAATTCCTCCAGCCTTGATGTTTACAAAGGATCAATGCAAGAGATAATAATGGTGGTAACTAAAAGTAAAGACTGAAAGTAAAGTAAGGGTGTGAACAATAATGTGAAGATGGACCGGGGTCCCGTGATTTTCACTAGTGATGTCTCTCTCCCAAAAGACGATAAAAGTGCTAGCGAGGTAAACAAATCACAGCCTGGAAATTGACAGAATTATGAAGGCACCGCAATGCTAACTATGCTGCAAAGAAAGGAAGGGCTCAAAAGCAATGGACAGTACGTCAAGGTAAGTAGACCGAAATCCAACTGCATCTACTACGAATCATCCACCTTGAGATATCTATCCAGAACATCTCGCTGGTATTAAGTTGCGAATCCCACCCAAAGTGTAAACTGAAAGCAACAGACAACTGCATTAAAAGAACTTTGCGTAAAGTAAACAATCCTTGCACCCGTGGGTACAAGCACCGTTGTTTTATCCCTGGTGGCAACAACACATCCCCTAGTCTCATGTTTCTGTCACTCAAGCTAGACATCAAGGGGCTGAACCCACAATCAAGCATAACGCTCCCTCTTGGAGTTGCAACAAATCACTTGGCCAAAGTAAAATACGGCAACGGAGAACATGCAAGAATTTACTCAAGAACAAAATATCAAAGAGAAGAACAAAATATATTACTCATCACAATCTGAACATAGTCTCATAATCAATCAGATTCCATCAAACTCAGCATAGCAATAGCAGAAAATTACAATAGTGTCTCGATCATGTGAGGCAGCTCATGAGGTCTCGAAAGTGGAAGCACAAAGAGGGGAGAGGTACATCACATAGCTACTGGTCCCGGACCCATGGTCCAAGGAGGATTAGTCACGGTACATCCGGGAGGCGTCCATGGTTGTGGATGGTCTCCCGGAGGGGGTTCCTCCTTCCGGCAGGGTGCCGGAGCAGCTTCTCCAGGAAGCCCCGATCTTGAAACGGCGGCGGCGGCGGTACAGAGGGGAGTTCGCGGAAAACTGATCGATATTAGGGGTTTCCACCCTGAGGGCTAAATATAGGCGGAGGGGGGCATCGAGGGGACCCACAGGGCAGCCACGAGGCTCCCTGGCGCGGCCTAGGGTGGGGCCGCGCCAGGGACCCTTCTGGAGTCCATGTGGTGCCCCGCCCTCCGCTGCCTTGGTGATTTCGGAAGCTTCTGGGTCGTTGATTTTTTATCTGATTTTTCCGAATTTTTTGGAGCACTTTTAATGGCCGGAAAACCTGAAATACAAAAACAGCAGAACACAGCAACTGGCAGCTGGGTGCACTGGGTTAATAGATTAGTCCAAATATGCTCAAAAGTGTATGAAAGTTCAAGCAAATCATGGCAAAGTCACACAAAACATACATGGAGCAAGCAGAAATTATAGATACGTTTGGGACGTATCACCACTCGCCTCTCGATCTATGGCGACTCCAACCTCGTCGTCCAGCAGGGAATGAGAGACTGTAACGCAATCACAGACAACATGCCAGCCTACCAAAAGCTCTATAACACACTAGAGGGAGGATTCGACGGCTGCGAAATCAACTACATCCCCAGAGCAAATAATACAGAAGCCGACGAACTCGCGAACATAGGATCGACTCGAGGACCAATAACACCAGGCATTTTCCTCGAGAGCATCAACCAGAGATCAATAAAAGCAAAGCTAGAGGAACCCAAGATAGTCGCAGAGGAATACGACACAAACGAGCCAGCACAGGTGGCAGCAACGAGCGTACCTGACGGCACAAACGGCCAAGCCATCGAAGTCGAAGAACCAGAAGCACTCGAAGACCTGGCCTGGGCAAGACCCTTCCTTCGATTCCTAGTCGAAGGCACCCTACCACAAGACGTCGCAGAAGCCCGACGCATCAGTCGACGATCTAAAGCATTCAAAGTAATCTACAGAAAGCTCTACAAGCGCAGCATTTCTCAGGTCCTCCAAAAGTGTATAGACGAAGAATACGGCAAAGCCCTACTTCTCGAGATTCACGAAGGCACCTGTGGACTTCACGCAAGCAGCCGCGCACTCGTGGCCAAGGCCTTTCGAGCAGGTTTCTACTGGCCGACCGCTATAAGAAATGCAGAGGACATCGTACGGTGTTGCATCGCCTGCCAAAAATTCGCCAGCAGGCCACACGCCCCAGCATCGGAACTCAAAACCATACCGCTGTCATGGCCATTCGCCACATGGGGACTCGACATGGTAGGCCCACTTAAGAAATCCTCAAAAGGAGGAAGAACACATCTACTGGTCGCAGTCGACAAGTTCACCAAATGGATCGAAGCAGTACCAATCACCAGCTCAAGAGCCCTCACGGCAGTCAACTTCATCAAATCAATCATCTTCAGATTCGGAGTACCACACAACATCATCACAGACAATGGCACAAACTTCACAGCAGTAGAATTCCAAAACTTTTGTCAAGAGCTGGGCATCAAAATCAACTACGCATAAGTCGCACACCCGCAGTCCAATGGCCAAGTGGAGAAAGCAAACGGCCTAGTATGCGGAGGAATAAAGAAGCGACTCCTAGCACCACTAGAACAAGCCGTAGGCAACTAGGTAGAGGAGCTCCCCGCGGTTCTTTGGAGCCTGCGCACCACCCCAAACAGATCAACCCAGTATACACCCTTCTTTTTGGTATACGGGGCAGAAGCAGTACTGCCGCACGACTTAAAATTCGGAGCACCCAGAATCTCAGGGTACGAAGAGGAAGAGGCAGAAGAAGCACTGCAGAACGACAAAGACATAGCAGACGAAGCACGGGACACAGCCATCACAAGATCCGAAGGATACCAGGACAAATTATGCACATATCAAAGCAGTCGCCTGCGGACCAGAACGTTCAACAAAGGAGACCTTGTGCTACGGCTAATACAGGAAAAAGTGCACAAACTTTCCACACGATGGGAAGGGACGTTCATCATCTCGGACGTCATAGGAGGAGGAGCATACAGATTGAAGAATCTGAAGACCAGTGAAGACATGGGAAATCCATGGAACATAGCGAACCTACGCCTATTCTACCCATAGTCCTCAAGGCATAATCAGAGACATCGGCAGCAGCACCGATCGGCAACTCATGTAAAATTCGAAGGAATAAAATAATGTTGCCCAAAGCATCTTACTCAAAAGCACTCGGGGGTTCGAGCCATGAACTCCCCCCGAGAGACGCTATCTTCGCTCACGCGACCTTTACTCAAAAGCACTCGGGGGCTCGAGTCTATACTCCCCCCGAGAGACGCTATCTTCGCTCACGCGACCTTTACTCAAAAGCACTCAAGGGCTCAAGTTTAAACTCCCCCCGAGAGATGCTATCTTCGCTCACGCCACCTTTACTCAAAAGAACTCGGGGGCTCGAGTCTAAACTCCCCCCCCCCCGAGAGACGCTATCTTCGCTCACGCGACCTTTACTCAAAAGCACTCGGGGGCTCAAGTTTAAACTCCCCCTGGGAGACGCTATCTTCGCTCACGCGACCTTTACTCAAAAGCACTCGGGGGCTTGAGTCTAAACTCCCCCCGAGAGACGCTATCTTCGCTCACGCGACCTTTACTCAAAAGCACTCGGGGGCTCAAGTTTAAACCCCCCCCCCCCCGAGAGACGCTATCTTCTCTCATGCGACATTTACTAAAAAGCAATCGGGGGCTTGAGTCTAAACTCCCCCCGAGAGACGCTATCTTTGCTCACGCGACCTTTACTAAAAAGCACTCGGGGGCTCGAGCCTAAACTCCCCCCGAGAGACGCTATCTTCGCTCATGCGACATTTACTTAAAAAGCACTCAGGGGCTCGAGTCTAAACTCCCCCCGAGAGACGCTATCTTCGCTCATGCGACATTTACTTAAAAAGCACTCGGGGGCTCGAGTCTAAACTCCCCCCGAGAGACGCTATCTTCGCTCACGCGACATTTACTTGAAAAGCACTCGGGGGCTCGAGTCTAAACTCCCCCCGAGAGACGCTATCTTCGCTCACGCGACATTTACTTAAAGGAAATCGGGGGCCTGAGCATAAACTTCCCCGAAAGACGTTATCCTCGCTAAAAAATGCGACTATCTACAACCATCGGGAGGCCAGAACGCCAGAACGCAAGACTCTCGCCAACAATAAAAGCTCAGGCAAAGAAAGTTGCATCAAAAAGCGCATGGTTCTTTAGTCTTCACCCGATCGCAAGAGATCACCTAAAGACTCGGGGGCTACTCCCATCGGGAGCACTGACGCGCACCCGATCCAAACTTAGAAAAATTCAAAAACAACTACAAACCAGTGTGACAAAAATTCATAAAGCCTACGCTTGATTCTACAAATCAAACGCAGCCTCGGGGGCTACTCCCATCGGGAGCGTTGGCGCGCACCCGAGAAGACATTTTCATTACAAAGGAGTCGAAGACATATTCATTACAAAGGAGTCGAAGACATATTCATTACAAAGGAGTCGAAGACATTTTCATTACAAGGGAGTCGAAGACATTTTCATTACAAAGGAGTTAGAGACATATTCATTACAAAGGAGTCGAAGACAGTCAATTCATTACAAAGAACTCGAAACGACAGTTGCCGCTACAGAAGGACCTGTGGAACTACAAGACGGGCTACATCCAACTTCTACATGTGTGCTCATGCTGAGATAATTTGTACTTTCATGCCAAAACCTGACGGGCATCACCACAGACAAAGTAGCAACCCAGCACGTGAAGAAGAAGGTCGTTGTCCTCCAGTTCTACAAGGTGCCTCGCCTACTGACGCTGCCGCTTGATGACTGGCTTGACGTACAGTTCATCTTTAGAACTACAAGAGAAAACACCATCGCCCGAGGGATCAGCCGAAGACGAAGACACGGGAGAAGAAGGCGAACCACCACTCGAGACATCGGAATCCTTGCTGCTTGTTTCCTCACAGTATGGATCCAGACGGTTGCCACCAGCATCAAATGCACGGATAATAACAGCATCTTCGCCGTCAAAACGACAACAAAGGCTATCTCCATCGCGTAGATTCAACTGACGAGAAAACGCCCTCCAGCCAGATCCAAGGAAAATCAGGGATGAATCATCAACTTCCAGCTCCACCCAAGAAGAAGAACGAGCGCATCCGTGAAGACGGAGCCAGAAGCCCCTCAAGTTACGCTCAGAAGCAATGGAGGAAAACGAGAAGGGAAGAGGAATCCGTGAAGCATTCCGGCTAAGAACACGCAAAAGAAAATCATAACGCCAAAAACCCCCTTCCATGGAGGAAGAAGAAGAAGGCACCGATGTGACACCATGACGTCCACCACGTGAAGAACGAGGCGTGCGGCCACCACGGCCACGGCGGCCACGGCCTCGCCCAGCCACACCACTACCACGCTTGGGCCCCATATGAAGAAGAATCAGAAGGGAAAGATGTGAAGAATGGATGTCAAGTACGGGCAACCACAAGAAGTATTTATAGCACAATCCAAGGGTAAACTAGGAAAAACACGCGGAAGCTCAGGCGGCGCCATCATTACATCAAAGACCGAACGGGCCGGCCGTTACGAATTCCAAGGCAAAGATGTCTTCACACGATCAGCATTATTTACAGGACGCGTCAAATCTTGCCTGTTTCCCATACAAGCCTCGGAAACCCAACAGGAAACAGGCAGCACGACGTCCAAACCATCATTATGACGGTCCAGAAGACGCGACGGATCAAGAAAATCAAGCATCATCATAGGTCATCAAACAGCATGACAATGCACATCAACACGGCATCTCAAGAGGGACGGATCAAGATGAAAGCAGTTGGGAAAAAACAAAAGATTCCAAAAGCCAGCCATCCGTCCAAATTTTCTGACTCTAAAAAAAATCTTACTCCCATTTCGAGTTCGGGTGCTCCCTCACCCAGAAGGTAAAGATGTGCTCGAGAGATCACTCGCACCAGCAAAACCAACATACTCTCAGAGTTCGGGTGCTCCCTCACCCCGAAAGCAGTAAAGCATTCGAGTGACTACTCGCAAAAAAAGACTTAGCAATTCAGCAAACATGACTTACTCGTGCACTCGACGACATTCCGAGTGGGTGCTTTCTTATTTTCCTCGCCTGAGTTCATTACAAGCTCCGCGAGTGACTGCTAAAACATCTCACTTGATTGTTTATTCAAAGTGGGTGCATCGCTAACCAAGCTCCGTGCCTCTACAAAAACAATTAAGCATGGGCTACGACACACTGTACCCAGATGCCACGCAAGCTTAGCGTGTAGGTAAGACCCCGTTGTGCAGAACGGCCGGGCCGGGACTTGCCGCAGAGTGATTTCACTCCCGACCTTTTCCATGCGCACGCATGATAGAAAGAGCCGAGCGGACGCGCTCAGTCTATGTGCTTAGACTGGCAGCAATTGATCCTATAAGACCTGCAGCGGCATGACTTTCCTTGACACCGGTCGTTCCAAGTTCATGTCGAGGGACGTGAGATTGATTGGGATACTGTGGTATTTGTCACTAGCATAATTCACCAAGGCTCGACCAGTCGACTCCTTGGGCCCTTTCAGCTTAGCAATCCCTCGAAGCAGATATTGTCATGGCTCAAAACTGCAAGCGACCTGCGGCGATGCCGCTCCTACAGATAATAAAGCTTGGATGAATTCGAGTCCCTGCACGACTCTTCGAGTCCCCTAGGCACTCGGGGGCTACTAACGAGAGGGTGACCTCACGACCCCTGCATGTAAGGCTACCTGGTGCGTATAAAGATAGAAGGCCCACTGGGAAGCTACGATAAGCCCACAATTGGCCCAACCAAGCGCCGACGTAGGAGTCCGCGACTAGTATGGAAGGCGCAACTTGGCGTACAAGGCAAGACTACAACTAGGAAGTTATCTGTGACATCCTGGCTTAATAGGAATGATAGACTACTCATATCAACAAGGTGAACCTTTTTTTCCGGGAGCCCAGATCCAAAGAACTCCAAAGTTAAGCGTGCTTGGCTTGGAGCGATTTGAGGATGGGTGACACACCGGGAAGTTGTTCCCGGGTGCGCACGAGTGAGGACAAAGTGCGCAGGAAAGACTAGTGTTGGTCTGTGGGGACAGTCTAGATCCCTCCAGGCGTACGCCGAGAACCGGTGGGTGTGGCCGGGGCGTTACAAATGGTATCAGAGCCGACCCTTGCGGTTATACGGGCGTGTGTGGGTCAGTGCGCGAACATGTGGGACATGTGTCGGCACTGGACGCACAGACGTGTGCCAAGAGGGAACGTTCCTGTGGGCCGATGAGGACATCGGTTCCTTTGAGTGGGGGTGTATGTGACATCGTGGCTTAATAGGAATGATAGACTACTCATATCAACAAGGTGAACCTTCTTTTCCGGGAGCCCAGATCCAAAGAACTCCAAAGTTAAGCGTGCTTGGCTTGGAGCGATTTGAGGATGGGTGACCGACTGGGAAGTTGTTCCCGGGTGCGCACGAGTGAGGACAAAGTGCGCAGGAAAGACTAGTGTTGGTCTGTGGGGACAGTCTAGATCCCTCCAGGCGTACGCCGGGAACCGGTGGGTGTGGCCGGGGCGTTACATTATCTTTGTAACCTAGTACGGACTCCCCGAGACCTAGCCTAGTATATAAAGGCTGGGAGGGGAGACGTCTAGACAACACAATACACATCTACTCATCTAGCATTGCGAGAACTCTCCTTGGCCTCCATTGTAATCGCCCCTCACACAATAATATTGAGCAGGAAGTGCTTCTCCTGTTAGCCGACGAGTATCGTCCAACCTGTGCCTTCTCTATGACTAACCCAGGGTCCCTGACCATGGGATTTTCCGGGGTTGATCCCCGTCATGGGGGAATGTTGTCTTTCATCTAGTATGGTTTTTATCATCTTTGCTACAACTTTTTGTTCTTATTGCTTGACACTTTGGGCCCGAGTGCCTGATAAGTCCCAAACGTATCTATAATTTTTGCTTGCTCCATGCATGTTTTGTGTGACTTTGCCATTTTTGCTTGAACTTTCATACACTTTTTTTTATCATGTTTGGACTGACCTATTAACTCAGTGCACCCAGTTGTCAGTTCCTGTTTTTCTGCTATTTTTGTATTTCAGATTTTCCGACCATTAAAAGTGCCCAATAAATCCCGGAAAAATTATATAAAAAATCAGAGTCACGAAAGCTTCCGGAATAACCAAGATATGGCAGGAGAGCCACCACCGAGGGCCCAGGAGGGTCCCTGGCGCGGCCCCACCCTAGGCGGCGCCAGGAGGCCTCCTGGCTTCCTGGTGGACCCCCTCGGTGCCCCCCTTCGCCTATATTTACCCCCCGTGACGGAAACCCCTAAGATCGATCTTCTATTCTCGTTCTCCTCTCTGTTTCGCCGCCACCGCCGTTTCAAGATCGGGGCTACCAGGAGAAGCTGCCCCGGCACCCTACCGGAAGGAGGAATCCCCTCCGGGAGACCATCCATCGCCATGGACGCCTCCCGGATGTGCCGTGAGTAGTCCCCCTTGGACCATGGGTCCGTGACCAGTAGCTATGTGATGTACTCCTCCCCTCTTTGTGCTTCCACTTTCGAGACCTCGTGAGCTGCCTCACATGATCGAGACACTTTTTTAGTTTTCTATTTTGCTATGATGAGTTTGCTGGGATCTGATGGATTGTGAGATTATGTTCAGATTGTGATGAGTAATATATTTGGTTCTCTTTTATATTTATGTTCTTTAGTAAATTCTTGCATGTTCTCCGTTGCCGTATTTTACTTTGGCCAAGTGATTTGTTGCAACTCCAAGAGGGAGCGTTATGCTTGATTGTGGGTTTAGCCCCTTGATGTCTAGCTTGAGTGAAAAAAATGAGACTAGGGGATGTGTTGTTGCCACCAGGGACAAAACAACGGTGCTTGTACTTGCGGGTGCAAGGATTGTTTACTTTACGCATAGTTCTTTTAATGTAGTTGTTTGTTGCTTTGAGTTTACACTTTGGGTGGGATTCGCAACTTAATACCAGCGAGATATTCTGGATAGATATCTCAAGGTGGATGATTCGTAGTAGATGCAGATGGATTTCGGTCTGCTTACCTCGGCGTGCTGCCCATTTCTTTTGAGCCTCTTCCTTACTTTTGTAGCATAGTTAGCATTGTGGTGCGTTTATAATCCTGTCAATTTCCCAGTTGTGATTTGTTTACCTCGCTAGCACTTTTATCGTCTTTTGGTAGAGAGACATCACTAGTGAACATCACGGGACCCTGGTCCATATTCACATCACTTTTTACACTTTAAATTTACTTTCAGTTCTTACTTTCAGTTGCCACTATTATTATCTCTTGCGTTGATCATTTGTGTTGATGCCGGTTATTGGCACGACAATAAACCTATATAAGATGACATCAAATGAAGAAGTGATCCACATGAAAAAGTTGGGTCTTGTCGATATTAACAACTTTGTAGTTCGAGCCATGGTCATCCAAATCCATCTCAAAGGCCGAAACTATGTTTGAAGCAATAAGATCAAAGTAACCGAAGTACTATTTTGCCAATAAGGCCTTCAAGACATCCTCAAATTGGAAAGTGTTCTACATGGGGCGGCTTCGGCTCGTCGAACCGGTCAATTTTCATATTTGAAACATACAAATCCGAGTTCGTATGAAAAAGTTACGGCCAAAACAGTGCAATGAGAAGAACCAGGTCGGACCGTCCGAGATGGAAGTCGGACCGTCCAGGCTAAGGTCGGACCGTCCGACCCCGAAATCGGACCGTCCGACTTGAGGACCACGATTACAGAAAGATTTGACCTTCATCTCGGACCGTCCGACCTTGACACCGGACCGTCCGACCCTGTAGTCCGGACCGTCCGAGATAAAGTTCGGACGTCCGACCCCCCGGTTCGGGTCCGAGTTTGGACGAGATTTTGGCAGTTTTGACGCAGATTGGAGTCCATATCTTGCACGTGAAGTCCAACCCCCTCATAAATAGACGAGGTGACGGCCGATTGAAAGAACACACAATCGATATTCATCTAAACACATCTACTTTACTCGTATCTTTTACTTTTCTTTACCCATGGCCGAGCCTTAGCAACCCTAGGGTTTGGTTCATCTTTGCCGTTTTTCACTGAAAAGCGGTCGGCTCTCCTCCCCGAAATCGAGGAACCCTTTGTTTCTTTGCTCATAAAGCATCCGTCTCTCTTCTACGAAATTGAAGAAACCTTTGTTGATTTGCTCGTAAATCATTCGTTCTTCGTAACCTAAAACGAAGTGGCGACTTCCTTACTCTAAACAATTGTGCGGTGCAAGTCTTGCGTTGCGTTGAACAAATTATTCGTCAACAGAAATTGGCGACTCTGCTGGGGACGAGAACGCTGAGTACTTCTAAACTACTCGGTGACAAGAAGATCAAGGACGAGCCCGAGTTACATCTAACTCGGACGAACAAGAACCTACACCCCGGAGCGCATCAAGAGTCTGCGATCTACACGGTATCATGAATCCCCAATTTTCTTACGTAGATTCATATTACTCTTATGCTATTGTTGCTAGATCTAGTAATATGTGTGTTGTATCGACTAACCCTAATTCTTACTATATGCAAGAGTCGGTACAACATGATTTGCATGCTTCGGCTAACCCCAGTTCTTACTATGGGCAAAGGCCGATGCATAATAATCCATATGATTCAACTTTTTCTAGCAACTTCCAACATGTAGATTTGAATTCTCATGCATCGGTTAACCCTAGTTCCTACTATGTGCAAAAGCCGATGGACAACATGGTGAATTCGGTCAATCAATATGAGACACCCGATCTTAACAATTTCAATGGCATGCAATCAAGTGTTTCATCTCCATATCCATCGGCTCATTGTTCGTCATATGTGTCTTCACCTCCAAACATGCCAATGGATAGAGAAGTCGGCCACGTTCCTACTAGCTATTTGGGAAATTACCCTCCACCATCATATGATGCACCTTATGCTACTAACTTTTCAGCACCATGTGCAACTAATGTGCTTTCATCTAGTACTGCAGCCTATGGTACGTCCCCTGTACACTTGCAAATTTTTGGCAACACATCAATGCCGAAAGAAACAAAGAGCATTGGGGGGCATCCTATTATAGAAACAAAAGAATGGTGGGATAATCTGGAGAGAGATTTTATCGCTGGCATGAAGAATATTATCTACCAAGAGCTAGTAAAGAAGCCCCATGATGCTGCCACAATAAGGCAAAAAGAAATAGATAAGCAACATAAGGAAAATAATAGCGTCATCAAGAGGGCAGCTATAGAACCAAGTAGTTCCAACCCAAAAACAGAGGCGCCGAGTTGTTCTGATTCAAAAACTTCTGTACAAAGTTGTTCCAACTCGGACGCAACATCACCGAGTTGCTCCAACTCGGAAGTAACATCACTGAGTTGCTCAAACTCGAAAGCAACAATACCGAGTTGTTCTGACTCGGAGACAATAGTACCGAGCTGCTCTAGCTCGGAAGCAACAATACCAAGCTATTTCAACTCGGAGACCTTAGCACCAAGTTGTTTCAACTTAGAGACAAAAGTATCAAGTTGCTCCAAGTTGGAGACAAAGGCACCGAGCTATTTCAACTCGGAGATCACAGCACCGACTAGTTATAACTTGGAAATAGATGCACCAAGTTGCTCCAACTCGGAAGCAATAGTACCGAGTTGCTCCTACTCGGAAGAAACAGTACCGAGTTGTAAATCGGAAACAACAGAAAACCGAGTTACTCCAGCTCGGAAACAAGAGCGTGTCGAGTTACTCTTGACTCGGAAACATGCACATCAGCACTCGGGTGACTTGTCTACTCCTTACTGCAGCAACCATTTGGAGACTTCCGAGTTAGATATACAAAAGAAAGGAACCCTGCAAGTATACCAAGACAATGTTGACTCGATTATTAGAAACGAGTTGGCTAATGAAGCCAAGTCAGCCGTATGTGAATTTTCTGAATACCAGGGAGTTTTCGTGATACCCTTCGAGTTTCGTGCCAAGGATGATGGGCATCAAAAGCAGAAAAGCATGACCAAGCAAGATTTACTCAACAATGAGCCTCAAGAGCTAGAAAGCGATGCCAAGCAGTGTTCGGTTAGCAAGGTGCCTCCGAGTAACATGGCACGAGATCCAGAGGAGGAAGACGCGGCATTGGAGAATTATCCAGAAGAGGAGCAAAGTATTGTTCCCATACAAGCATTACGTTTGCCAGACGTCTTCAGAGAGGTATACCTAACTAGCAGCTTGCTCACCTCTCGATCTGGTCATAATTATATTTTCGATGCGTCTACCTTCATGATTTTACTTAATGTTGAAAGACCGATCAAGATGAGTAACTTGTTTGCTAGGAATTATTATTTTCACTGACCATGCCAGTCAACATATCATACCATTCATAAAGGCTAGTAGTGAAGTTGTAACTCGAGACACTTATAACTCAGAGGTGAAGAACCTAGTCGTTCATAGTTCGGATATGACACATACCGAGTTACATCTAGCTCGGAACCAAAACCCACTGAGATACACACCGAGTTATAATTTTTCTCAATCAAGGTTTCTCCCATCATACATGCTAAGTTTTATTTTCATACGGGCAACTTCGGTTACTTCATACTTGGCTAACATTTGGTCTCAAATGAGGCATAAGTTTTGTAACACTTTTGATTTCAGAAACATGAAGCCAAGATATGAATCTATTGAGGAAACCGATGGTGTTATAATTCCTTATTCAAAGCCATCGGAGGTAGAGTATGAAATACAATGCATAGCCGAATGTGGTGATGCCAAATCTGAACCATTCGTTGGCTTATTTCCAAAGCCGTTCTCACATCAAGATCGGCTAGAAAATAAAAAGTGTACCTTCGATTCAAACATGTGTGATCAGATTGATAAGAAAGTGGACACCACAAGTGACAGGATCGAGCTTTCAAGTACATCAACTATTCATGAGCATTATGATGATACTCTTGAAGGCGAAGGTTTTGTCAAGGTTACAATGAAGACGCCAAGCACTGGGGGCAACAAGATAATTCGATGATTGATGATACCACAGTCAAAGAAAGCAAAGGCCGAAGTAAACGCAGAAGTAGAAAGCCGAAAGTTACTTTCGCGCAGCTATTGGAAAAATATCAAAAGATAAATGAGGAAAAAAGTGTTTATCGGCCAATTGTTTCAAAGGCGTCAAAATCACCCCCTAGGCGCAAATTTAAAGACCGGTATTGGCAAAGAGAAAATCTCAATACATCATATTCACATCCTTATTGTGGATTGCCAATACCAATGTCATGGGTACCTCCCTATGCTTATATGAGTTCATATCCATCACAAGAGAGGTATGATACAAGGGCACATTATCCATCCTATTTCGAGTCATCTCAGCAAGGCTATGTAGCTCCAAAAAGATCAGTATTTAGTAAACATAACCAAGACTGTTTCACTCAAAAGGAATCGGTCAGGAGCTCATGGAGGAAGGAGGTAGTCCAGCAAGTCTACCAAGTAAAAAGAGATGGCCGCAAGGATGCTGTTTCAGAGTTAGAAGTGCCCAATCCCAGTCGGCTAAGATTTGGAGAATTAGAGAAGAGGAAGATGGTGTGGATCCCTAAGAAAAATTCTCAAGTTAAAAGGGATATCCCAGCGTCTGTTGCAAAGCTGACTAGGGTAGGAGAGGACAGACAGGAAGCCAAGCTCGAAACAAACCAAGGTACTCAGAGCGAGCTCAGAATCAGCCGAGTTGTTCAAAAGGAACTTGGAACAAACCAGGCTACTCAGCAACAACTCGGATCAAATCATGTTACTCGAAACCGGGGCAAAGACAACCGAACTGTTGAAAACCAGCTCGAAACCAATGGAGCGGCTTGAGAGCAACTCAGAATTCACCGAGCAGCTCGGAACCCACTCGGAACTAATCGAGTAACTCGACACCAACTCAGAATCCACCGAACTACTCGAAATTCATAAGCAAACCGTGGTCGTGAACAGGGATCGGTCCAAAAAGGAGTTGTTGCTACCGATGAGTTGATCATGACTCGGAAACACAAGCACCAAGCTACAAGCAATTCGGATGCTACGCTCACCGAGTTACATATGCAAACACGGCCGGATGTTGTGTCATCAAGTACTACTCGGAAACATAATTCGGCTAGTACCACATGGAAAAAATTGGAAAAGCTTGGTGCACGAGAACTTGAGAAGATGAGTATGGCATGGGTTCCCAAGAAAAGAAATCGATCTAAGAATGATGTGCGAGCTCCTGTTGCAACAGGTTCAACCAAGGTGAAGAAAGATAAAGTATCCCATAAGAGATTAAGCCAAAGGTTTTTATCCACAAAAAATGATCTTAGGTTAGCACATCATTTATATTCTTCAACCATGCCATTAACATCTTCAACATGGAATTCATCCCCAGGTATGATTGGCTACCCTCCATGGGCTTATTCTTATCCATGGATGCAATACGATTTCTTACATCATGAAGGGGTATCACCAAATCAATATGCATTCTATTAGTTGCATTCTTTGCTGCTTCAAAGAGCTGAAATATTGACTTGTTATTTCATCTATTTATTTCGGTTATATATGATTTGGTGGATGAATTCTGCATGCTACTTCTGGTTACATAAACATGGCCGGTGTGATTTTCTAAACATCGTCCTTAGTCATTTTGGAGAACGAGACAAGGTGTGCATTCATTGAAAATCTGTTTCATGGACCAATTCATAGTTGTGGAATTGGTGAATTGTGTTTTGGCTTAGTATGATCTAGCTAGTTCTTTCTTTGAATTTATGAGAAGCCAAATCATTACTGTTTCTATTATTGAGCATCCTATTTATGACATGCATAATATTGGTAAACCTTGTCTTATTAGTGCCATGGAGATTTTTTACTTTGATAGTTCGGTTTGCAATAGCCGAGGTATTGATATTGTTTATACATCTCCTTTAGGTGCTGTTTTGGAGCCTCAAACTGTTTAAAGTGTTGTTGCACAAATGATCAAAACCGAATGTTTTATTATTCGGTTCAGAGTTTTTATTTGCTATAAGTGCTACGAATATTGATGGTTTTTGGTAATTCGTTATTAATATTCCAACAAATATCTATGGATTTCACATGTGTTGACGAATCACTTAATATTCATCTTGATAAAGTGTCTAGATATAATGTTTATATTGGATTGTTTTAGCATTGCTCATATACCTAGACATGACAACTGAAAGGAAAGTAAATTGGCACAACAGACATCTGGTTATCATGTTAATTTTGGTATATTTCATATTTCTCAAGAGCTGATGTTAATCTTGCCAATATAGGGGAGAACAAACCGGGGTTCACCGTTTCGGCCACTATTGGAGATTTTTATATGCAGGCGAAAGCAAGGATTGGGGGAGGTTCAATATTTATTGTTTACAAGATTCTCGCAAAAGGGTGGACAATATGGTCCAGTGGATATCTTTGAGGTAGATGTTGATATATGGGGATTATTGATGGATTTCTTATGACGTTATTCTCAAGTTCAGATTGTTTCACCCAAGTCTGCATAAAAAGGATCAAACAAGCAATGGATGATACAAGATTAATCGTGCTAATAAATAGCCGATATATGATTATGACTCAAGGATAAACGGGGCCGATATATTATTATCGCCCTAAGAATATGCATGGCCGATGGAGTGTTGACATCGTCCTTAGAACCTATATGTTGTAGAGTATTTTTCGGCACGCAAGTTTTGCCGAAAAACAGGGGGGCATGTGTTGACGCCGGTTTTTGGCACGACAATAAACCTATATAAGATGACCTCAAATGAAGAAGTGCTCTACATGAAAAGGTTGGGGTGTTGTCGATATTAACAACTTTGTAGTTCGAGCCATGGTCATCCAAATCCATCTCAAAGGCCGAAACTATGTTCGAAGCAATAAGATCAAAGTAACCGAAGTACTATTTTGCCAATAAGGCCTTCAAGACATCCTCAAATTGGAAAGTGTTCTACATGCGGCGGCTTCGGCTCGTCGAACCGGTCGATTTTCATATTTGAAACGTCCAAATCCGAGTTCGTATGAAAAAGTTACGGCCAAAACAGTGCAATGCTGAAGAACCAAGTCGGACCGTCCGAGATGGAAGTCGGACCGTCCGGGCTAAGGTCGGACCGTCCGACCCCGAAATCGGACCGTCCGACTTGAGGGCCCCGATTACAGAAAGATTTGACCTTCAGCTCGGACCGTCCGACCTTGACACCGGACCGTCCGACCTTGTAGTCCGGACCGTCCGAGATAAAGTCCGGACGTCCGACCCCCCCGGTCCGGTCCGAGTTTGGACAAGATTTTGGCAGTTTTGACGCATATTTGAGTCCATATCTTGCACGGGAAGTCCAACCCCCTCATAAATAGATGAGGTGACGGCCGATTGAAAGAACACACAATCGATATTCATCTAAACACATCTACTTTACTCGTATCTTTTACTTTTCTTTACCCATGGTCGAGCATTAGCAACCCTAGGGTTTGGTTCATCTTTGCCGTTTTGCGCTGAAAAGCGGTCGGCTCTCCTCCCCGAAATCGAGGAACCCTTTGTTTCTTTGCTCGTAAATCATCTGTCTCTCTTCTACGAAATTGAAGAAACCTTTGTTGATTTGCTCGTAAATCATCCGTTCGTCATAACGAAAAACGAAGTGGCGACTCCCTTACTCTAAACAATTGCGCGGTGCAAGTCTTGTGTTGCGTTGAACAAATTCTTCGTCAACACTTTGTAAACAGCAAGGCCGGAGGAATTGACAAATCCTCTGTACTCGTTGGGAGCAAAGTTATTTGATGTGTGTGCAGGTCCAGGAGAAGCAAGTGATTCGCAAACGGCGCATCACTTGTCGAACCACCTTCTTGTATCTCTTGGAGTCCTACTGGTTCGATACTCAACCTTAGCATCTTCGCTAAGGGAAATTCTTCTGCTATGCTACATCTCACCTTCCACTTGGGGTAACCAACAAGGAGCGAGAGAAGTATCTTCCTTGCTAGCATCAAGCAATTTCTGGCGCCGTTGCCGGGGATTCCAACGTACAACAAGTAGACTGGTCCCGTCACTCCCTAGCCAGAAGCAATTTCTGGCGCCGTTGCCGGGGACCCCGGTCTACAAGATAGGGGAGTTGCACACTATCTTTTATCTTTGCTTTTTAGTCTTGCTAGTTTATCTTTCAGTTTTTACTTTTGTGTCCTTTATCAAAAATCCAAAAATAATAGTATGTATAGTTCCTTATTTGCCAATCAATGTCTAACTTCTTTGAAACTAGATCTTATTGGCATGGAGGATTCACTGAGGATCAACAATAATGGTACAAGGAACACCGCTTGTACCAAAAGGGGATACACTTATGGAAACATATACATCAGTTGTATGATTATGCTAGAAACTTGTGCTCAATATATAATATATCTTTCTGCAGGGATGAATATTGTTGCTTTATGAGGCATAAACACCTTGCTTTCCAATGTGAGTACAATGATGATGAAACCTTAGCTTCTTATGCTAAGAAGAATTATGATTTTTATGATGCAGAGCTAATAGAAGAATTTGTTGCTTATAAGGGTGCCTATGAAATTACTTCTCTTCTTAAAAATATTGATGATGCCCCTTACAAATCTGAGAGTCTTGCTATACTTAACTACTGTTTGTAAAATTACGAAGAAAATTATTATATTACTGATCATCTTGAGAGAATCTCTCCCTCAAAGTAAGAGACTAATGTGTTGCAGGACTCTATGGAAGAAGAAATTGTTGAACCTGAAAGCTCCTTGGATGAAAAAGAGGAGGAGAGTGACGAACAAAAGGAGGAAGAATGGAGCCATCCATCTCTACCTTCTAATGAGAGTAACTCTTTGACTCTTACCTTATATAAGTGTTATGATCCTATGGATTCTTTTGAAATATCCCTTTTTGATGAAGTTGATGCCTTTTATACTTTTGGCCAAGATGCCACTATGGATGATGCTTACGAAGATGAACTTGCTATATTTCCTTACGTTAAGCATGAAATTGTTTCTATTACACCCACACTTGATTGTCCTATTATCCTTTTGAAATCTCCAACTCATATTCCGGAGAACTGTGCTCTTATTAAGGCTCAATGTGATGGGATGCATTTATCTTATGTTCCTAAAGACCGTGTTGAAAACTATACACGTGTGCTTGTAGGTCATGAACAATATGATTTATGTGATATTTATATTATTTATGTTGTTCATGATACTACTGAAAATTACTTTGAGAGAAGAAAGTTTGGTTGTAGAAACTTCCATGTTACAAAAACACTCTCTTCATGTTGAAAGTTTTGAAGTTGTTTTTTTTCCACCTTCCTATGCATGTCACTTTGTGCTTCTTTGATTTATTTTATTATAAGATGCCTATGCATAGGAAATGTGTTAGGCTTAAATATGTTTCATATTTTATTCTTGTTGCTCTCTTTTGCTTCAAAATTCTTATTCTTATGAGAGCATCTTTTAAAATCTTCATGTCTAGCTTAAAGGCGTAAAAGAAAGCGCTTGTTGGGAGGCAACCCAAGATGTTTTTTCTTATCTTTTTTAGTGGTCTTGATGATTTTTAATACTGTAGCAACATCATTGTATCTTTACTTTTCAAGCTTTGTGCCATTTATAGCCTCATATGACAAGGGAAGTGAAAGTTGTGACATGCTGTCTAGAAAACAGATTCTGTCCTTGTGACGGGAAAAATCGTAGAAAAATCTCAGTTCATCTTTTTGAGCTGAATTTTTTACACAGCGTGCTCTATACAATCACGGAACTTTCGTATGTTCTGAGTGTTTTTATTTGAGTTGCAGAAGTATACCTAAAAAATTCTTTACTACCTTCTGTTATGCTTTTCACAGATTCTGCCACGTTTTGTCTCTCTTTACTTTTGCAAACCTTAAGTTTTCTTTTTATTTGCAAATTTTTTTGGCAATCTTGATAAAGAGTATCTCTTGAATAATATCTTTATTTCCAGTAAGGGAAAAATTATTTTAATAGGGTACTAACCTCTCTAATCAGTTTACAATGAGTTATGTATGAAGGGAGTTTTCAAGTGTGCGATGGAAGATGATGAAAGAAGATCCTGGAGTGTCAAACGCTCAAGCTTTGGGATGCCTATGTGAAGACCCAATAAATATTCAAGGAGAATCAAGCGTCTAAGCTTGGGGATGCCCCTTGCATCCCCTTCTTCATCAACAATTATCAGTTCGTCCCTCGTTGCACTATATTTTTATCACTTCGTGCGTTATGTGATATGCTTGGAGCGTCTCGCTCTTTACTTTTCTTAGGCTTGTTTTTGCTTTGTTTGCTGTTCATAACAAGTTAGACCCAACTTTCTTTTGTGTGGGAGAGAAACACGCTTCGCTTGAACTAGAACTCCTCATAGGATTTGCATGCTTATTCTCTTAGCTGTGAGTTGTTCTTTTTCTTTTCTTAGCTGCTGGCCTGTTTAGTTATTGTGCTTTAGTTTTCTTCTAGAGCTTTTCTTTTGTGTTAGGTTTAACTTTATATAGGTTGCATGTTTTATCTTGTTAGAGAGTTTTCCTGTTGCACTGAGTTTGTTGTCTTGACTAGAAAGTAGGTAGTTGAAGTTGCTATTCTCTTTGTAGTAGTAACTTGCAATAGTTTTCAGGTATTGACTGGAGTAATGTTTGAACTTTTGGTGTCAAGATCTCGAGCCTATTAGAGATAGATGTCGTATTTTTGGAAATTTGTGTGATTTTTGAAAACCAAAACCCTGTTGAGAACTCTAGCTACTAGATGGATCACTAAACTCTGGAGGGTTCGAATATTAGAGTACACTCACGTACCATGAGTTGAGGATGCGCAAGGATAACCAAACCCCCATACACTCCTCCTCGGGGTACTTGTATCTTTGAGAACCTCCTGATTAGATTGAGAGCTACCGATAATAAGTGCATGAGTTCTTTGGACTAATGTGAGTATGCGAAAGTTGACACTTCCACCTTCCCATATTTTTCTAGCCTCTCATGTGCCGTGAATTTCCTCCTTCTCACTCCGAGAGTTGGCGTCCACCTTCACCGGTAAATCCAAACCCTTGGCACGATATGCTCTGTCATCATAAACCTCCTTATATCTTTCCTCAAAACAGCCACCATACCTACCTATCAAGGCATTTCCATAGGCTTTCCGAGATACATTGCCATGCAACATCCATCTTCTCACAACTTGATCTTCATGTCATACATGCCACTTGCTTGATCGATGAGCCGCATGCTAGTTGGGCCTTGCCCTAATCATTGCTACATGACGCGCTAGTATCATTGCATATCCTGCTACCCTGGCAGAGGCATGCATTTGCATCATGATAGTTACATTTTTTTATGTGAGTGCCTTTGTAAAGTGTGAAAGATCTCCTATATTCTTGTAAAATATAGAGTGTTGCCCCTAAAATGAGGAAAAGATCCCAAAGAGGACAAAATCAAAAGATCCCAAAGAGGACAAATGAGAGAAATAGAAAGAGACATTGAGGCCACCAAAAAAATACAAAAAAATTTGAAAAAGGAGAAAAAGAAAAAATAATAAAAAGAGAGAAGGGGGCACACTACTATTCCTTTTGAGAGATCCACACTAGTGCTTCATCCTCTATCCCTTGTACTCCATAGATATCATCATACATGCATATAGCTATGTGGGGACCCTTCACACTGTAAAACTTGGCTTGTATATTCCAATGTTGAGCCTCCTCAAACGAGCTCTAGGTCTTCTTGAGCAAGCAAGTTGGATGCAACCCCACTAGTTCCCTTGGAGAGCGTTTAGCTCACATGTGCATCCGTTGCATGGAAATACCTACTCCTCACATCATATCTATCATATGGCCTTCTTTCGCCTATGGCTGTCCTCATTGATGTGAGCTTTTCACACCTTTTTTGTCTTCCTCCTCCACCTTCTTTCCGTTTCGCCTTTTAGGTGTCAACTTTCTTGCTCACGCTCATCCATTGCATGAGTGCTCAAAATATTGAAAGGGAGTGGATCAAATTGACTTGTACCTGACTAGTGGTCTGGGGACGAGTCCAGATAATAATCCAAAGGAGACTAAGTGTGAAACTTTAGTAGATAGTGGTTCTTGATACGTCCAAAACGTATATATAATTTCTGCTTGCTCCATGAATGTTTTGTGTGATATTGCTATGATCTAGATACACTTTCATACACTTTTGATCATATTTGGACTAACCTATTAACTCAGTGCACCACAGTGCCAGTTCCTATTTTCTGCTGTTTTTCTATTTCAGTTTTCCCCCATATAAAAAGTGCTCTAAAAATTCGGGAAAAATCAGATAAAAAATCAGCGCAGAGGAACCTTCCGGAAGAGCCTGAGTGGGGCCAGAGGGCCACCACCAGGGGCCCAGGCGCCCTGGTGGCGCGCCCCAGGGTCTGGCCGCGCCAGGGGGGCGCCTGGACCCCTGGTGGCCCCCCTGGCTGCCCCCCTTCGCCTATATATTCTCCGTGACGCGAAACCCTCGAAGACAGAACCCTTTCGCGATCTCGCCTCTGTTCTGCCGCCGCCGCGCTTCCGAGATCGGGAGCACCAGCAGACCTCTTCCCGGCATCCTGCCGGAGTGAGGGCCGACCTCCGGGAGTCTCCTCTCCACCATGGATGCTTCCCGGATGACTCGTGAGTAGTTTCCCTTGGACCATGGGCCCGTGATCAGTAGCTATGTGATGTTCTCCTCCCCTCTTTGTTCTTCATGGATTAGACCTCGTGAGATGCCCTACATGATCGAGGCACTTTTGTAATCTCATTGATGTTGATATGCTGAGTTTGATGGGATCTGATGGATTATGAGATTATGTTCAGATTGTGATTGAGTAATATATTTGGTTCTTATCTCTTATATTTTTGTTCCTAAGTAATTCTTGCATGTTCTCCGTTGCTGTTTATTGCTTTGGCCAAGTAGTAGGTAGTAACTCCAAGAGGGAACGTTATGCTCGATTGTGGGTTCATGCCCCCCGATGACACACTTGAGTGACAGAAACATGAGTCTAGGGGATGTGCTGTTGCCACAAGGGGGAAAACAACGGTGCTTGTAACCGCGGTTGCAAGGATTGTTTACTTTACGCATAGTGCTTTTTAATGCAGTTGTCTGTTGCTTTGGGTTTACACTTTGGGTGGGGCTCGCAACTTAATACCAGCGAGATGTTCTGGATAGATATCTCAAGGTGGATGATTAGTAGTAGATGCAGTTGGATTTTGGTCTACTTATTTTGGCGTTCTGCCCATGCTTTTGAGCCTCTTCCTTTCTTTTGTAGCATAGTTAGCATTGCAGTGCGTTCATAATCCTGTCAATTGCCCGTCTGTAATTTGTTTACCTCACATAGCAGTTTTATCGTCTTTTGGGAGAGAGACATCACTAGTGAACATCACATATCCCGGTCCATATCCTCATTACTATTTCCACACTCATTTACTTTTCTGCTTTTACTTTCAGTTGCTATCATTATCCCTTGCGTTTGATCCTTTGTGAACAACAAGACCGGAGAGATTGACAACCTCTCTGAACTTCGTTGGGAACAAATTTATTTGTGTCTGTGTGCAGGTCCGTGTCAATTGCGCCGCTGACACCTACTTACCATCTTTGGAGTCCTACTGGAGACAAACCTTGGTATCTTTACTGAGGGAAATTTGCTGCTGTGCTACATCACGCCTTCCACTTGGGGTTTACCAACGAAGGGCGAGAAATCACTATCATAACCTCGCACATCAAGCCAAATTTCTGGCGCCGTTGCCGGGGACTCTGAGTGCTAAGATAGGGGAGTTGCACACTACCCTTTACCTTTGTTTTTAGTCTTGTTAGTTTACCTTTCAGTTTTTATCTTTGAGTCTTATATCAAAAATCACAAAAAAATCTGCCACAGTTGCTGCTGCTATGGGTTCCACTGAAAACACCAAGTTGTGTGACTTCACTAGTCACAACAACCAAGACTTTATCTGCACCCCTATTGCCACACCTGCCACTTCAGCTACCTCTTATGAAATTAAACCTGCCTTGCTAAACCTTGTTATGAGAGATCAATTCTCTGGTGCTGGAGATGATGCTGCTTTACACTTGAACAATTTTGTTGAATTATGTGATATGCAAAAGTATAAAGAAGTAGAAGGTGATATTGTTAAGCTCAAGCTCTTTCCTTTCTCTTTAAGGGGAGACGCTAAAATCTGGTTTCAATCTTTGCCTAGGAATAGCATAGATTCTTGGGATAAGTGCAAAGATGCTTTTATAGGGAAGTACTACCCACCTGCCAAAATTATCCAATTAAGGAGTAACATTATGAATTTTAAGCAATTGGATAATGAACACGTTGCCCAAGCTTGGGAACGAATGAAATCTCTTGTTAAGAAATTCCCTACACATGGTTTGACTACCTGGATGGTTATCCAGACTTTTTATGCAGGCTTGAACTTTACCTCGCGGAACCTGTTGGATTCGGCCGCGGGTGGAACCTTTATGTCAACTACACTTGGTGCTGCCACGAAGCTTCTCGATGAGATGATGACCAATTATTCCCAATGGCACACCAAACGCGCTCCAACAGGTAGGAAGGTAAACTCTGTCGAGGAAATTACCTCCCTCAATGAAAAAGTTGACTTAATTATGTCTCTACTTACCAAGCAACCCTCTATTGATCCTCGTGATGTTCCTTTAAACTCTTTGGTTGCTCAAGAACAAGTAGATGTGAACTTTATTGCTAGAAACAACTTCAACAACAATGCTTATAGGGGTAATTTTGCTAACAATCCTAGACCGTTTCCATCCAACTATGGGAACAATAACACCTACCCTAGCAACAAGAACCCCACTTATGAGTTAGAAAACATGCTTAGAGATTTTATCACCACTCAAAAAGCCTTCAATAAGAATGTGGAGGAGAAATTAGCTAAATTAGATAATCTCTCTTCGAAGGTAGAAAGCTTAGCCCTTGATATTGAGATGCTTAAAATTATAACCTCTCCCCTTGAGGAGAATAAGGCCACTCCTATTAATGCTATCCAATTACAAATTAATGAAAATATTAGGATGATGGCTAAACTTAAAGAAATATGGGCTAGAGAAAAAGAGGAAGAGGATATAATTAAGAGCCTTCCTACACACCACACAGTTGCTACTATCCAAATTGTTGAGGACACCCAAACTATTAGCCCCCAATGCACTCCTAGTCCCGTTGGACCTATTAATGGTGATGCTAATACCTCAACCAAAGATGAAGAAACTCCTATGAACATAGAGGGTTTCAAACAAGTGAGCCTAGACGACACTAATACCACCTTTGATAGTAGTGATATTGATTTTGATAGTTGCACCCTCTCAGAAGTTATTAGCTTGCTACACAAAATGTCTAGAGACCCCCACACTAGCACACTTAATCTTGCCTTCACGGAGCATATCACAAATGCTCTCATCAAAGCTAGGGAGGAGAAGCTTAGAATAGAAGCCTCCATACCTAGGAAGCTACATGATGGTTGGGACCCTATGATCAAAATTAAATTAAATAACTTCTCTTGCTATGCTTTATGTGATGTTGGAGCTAGTACCTCCGTTATGCCCAAAAGAATATATGATATGTTTGAATTGAAGCCCTTTGAGCCTTGTTCTTTTGGTGTTCGTCTTGTTGATTCTTCCGTAAAGAAACCTTTGGGGAAGATCGACGATGTTCTTATCATTGTCAATGACAGCTATGTTCCCGTTGATTTTATTGTTATGGATATAGAGTGTGAACCTTTATGTCCAATTATTTTGGGACGTCCTTTTCTTCGCACCGTTGGTGCGGTTATTGACATGAAAGAAGGGAATACAAAATTCCAATTCCCACTCAAAAAGGGGATGGAACACTTCCCTAGAAAGAAAATCAAGTTACCTTTTGAGTCCGTTACACGGGCTAGTTATTCTCTTTCTCTTGATAAAACTTGATTCTTCTTTTGCATCATGCCTAGATTAAAGGCATAAAAGAAAGCGCTTTCGGGAGGCAGCCCGCAATGAATTTAGGTTTTTTTTTTTGCTTTTGTTGTGTCTTGATGTTTGTTACTACTGTAGCAACTTCATTGTATCCTTATTTTTAAGTTTTGTGCCATTTATAGCCTCACATGACAAGGGAAGTGAAAGTTGTGACATGCTGTCCAGAAAACAGATTCTGTCCTCCTGACGAGAAAAATCCCAGTTCATCTTTTTGAGCTGAAATTTTTACACAGCGTGCTCTATACAATCACGCAACTTTCGTATGTTCTGAGTTTTTTTATTTGAGTTGCAGAAGTACCCCTAAAAAATTCTTTACTACCTGTTGTTCTGTTTTTCACAGATTCTGCCACGTTTTGTCTCTCCTTACTTTTGCAAACCTTAAGCTTGCTTTTTCTTTGCAAAAACCTTTTGGCAATCTTGAGAAACAGTAGCTTTTCAATAATATCTTTATATCCAGTAGGGAAAAATTATTTATTAAGGGTACTAACCTCTCTAATCAGCTTATGATGAGTTATGTATGAAGGGAGTTTTCAAGTGTGCGATGGAAGATGATGAAAGAATATCCAGGAGTGTCAAGCGCTCAATCTTGGGGATGCCCTCATGGATCCCCAACAAATATTCAAGGAGACTCGAGCGTCTAATCTTGGGGATGCCCCCTTGCATCCCCTTCTCCATCAACAATCATCAGTTCGTCCTTCGTCTCACTATATTTTTATCACTTCATGCGTTATGTGCTATGCTTGGAGCGTCTCGCTCTTAGGTTTTATTTTGAGTTTTCTTTAGCTTTGCTTGCTGTTCATAACAAGTTAGATCCCGTCTTACTTTGTGTGGGAGAGAAACACGCTCCACTTTCAAAATCTAGAACACATCATAGAATTTTTCATGCCTATCTTTTTGCTGTTGTGTGTTCTTTATCTTTTCATAGCTGCTGCCATGTTTAGTTTTAGTCTTAGTTTGTCTTTAACAAGAGCCTTGGATTTTGTTTAGTTTGTTGCTGGAACTCTTTTTAGTCTTCATGTTTATCTTGTTAAAGAGAGTTGGTTGTTGCACTGAGTTGTGTCTTGTCTTGAAAGTAGGTAATTGAGGTTGCTATTTAATTAGTAGTAACTTGCAATGGTTTTGAGGTATTGATGTGAGTAATGTTTGAACTTTTGGTGTCAAGAGATTTAGCCTATTAGTGATAGGTGTCGTATACACCAATGGGAAATCCGTGTGTATTTTCAAAACCTACAAAACTAGTTGAGAACTCTAGCTACTAGATGGATCACTAATCTTTGGAGGGATCGAATATTAGAGTACACTCACGTACCATGAGTCGAGGATGCGCAAGGATAACCAAACCCCCATACACTCCTCCTCGGGGTACTTGTCTCTTTGTGAACCTCCTTATTAGATTGAGAGTTACCGATAATAAGTGCATGAGTTCTTCGGACTAATGTAAGTATTGAAAGTTGACACTTCCACCTTCCCATATTTTGCTAGCCTCTCCCGTGTCGTGCATTGCCTTCTTCTCACTCCGAGAGTTGGTGTCCACCTTCACCGGTACATCCAAACCCTTGGCATGATACGCTCTGTCATCATAAACCTCCTTATATCTTTCCTCAAAACAGCCACCATACCTACCTATCAAGGCATTTCCATAGCCTTTCCGAGATATATTGCCATGCAACATCCACCTCTTCATGACTTGATCTTCATGTCATACATGTTCCTGCTACACTGGCAGCGACATACATTGCATACATCATGATAGTTACATCTTCTTTATGATTTTGAGTACCTTCTAAAGTGTGAAAGGTCTCCTTTACCTTCTTGTAAAATAGAGTGTTGCCCTTAAGTGAGGAAAAGATCCCAAAGAGGACAAATAAGAGTTAAATAGAAAGAGCCATTGAGGCCACAAAAAAATACAAAAAAGGAGAAAAAATATAAAAAAAGAAATAAAAAGAGAGAAAGGGGCAACACTACTATCCTTTTGAGAGATCCACACTAGTACTCCCTTTATATCCTTGTACTCCATAGAGATGATCATTATGCATATAGCTATGTGGGGACCTTCACACTATAGAACTTGGCTTGCATATTCCAAGGATGAGCCTCTTCAAAAGAGCTCTCGGTCTTCATGAGCGAGCAAGTTAGATGCACCCCTACTAGTTCCCTTGGAGAGCTTTTAGCCTTTCACACCATTTTTGTCTTCCTCCTCCACCTATTCTCTCTTTGCCATCCTAAGTGTCAACTCTCGTGCTTACGCTCATCCATTGCATGAGTACTCAAAATATCGAAAAGGAGTGGATCAAATTGACTTGTACCTGGCTAGTGGTCTGGGGACGAGTCAAGATAAGATTCCAGAAAAAGACCAAGTGTGAAACTTTAGTAGATTGAGTTCTCAACAAATAAATATTTTTTCTCGTATTCCCTATCCCCCTTCTTGCACGCAAACACCATTTGGAGACATTCGAGTCACGGACACGGGAGCTCTTGCACCTAATGTTCTTTTGTTACTTGTTTCAATGCTAATATAGACTCTTGCATGTTATGACTTGAATTGAATCTCTAACCTTGATTGCTTTACTTTTCAAAGTTCTTATATGGTTGCTAGCATGTCACCACAGAAATTATGCCGTTATCATTTACCTACTCGAGGACTAGCAGGAATTAAGCTTGGGGATGTTGATACGTCCAAAACGTATCTATAATTTCTGCTTGCTCCGTGCATGTTTTGTGTGATATTGCTATGATCTAGATACACTTTCATACACTTTTGATCATATTTGGACTAACATATTAACTCAGTGCACCACAGTGCCAGTTCCTGTTTTCTTCTGTTTTTCTATTTCACTTTTCCCCCATATAAAAAGTGCTCCAAAAATTCGGGAAAAATCAGCGCAGAGGAACCTTCCGGAAGAGCCTGAGTGGGGCCAGAGGGCCACCACCAGGGGCCCAGGCGCCCTGGTGGCGCGCCCCAGGGTCTGGCCGCGCCAGGGGGGCGCCTAGACCCCTGATGGCCCCCCTGGTTGCCCCCCTTTTCCTATATATTCTCCGTGACGCGAAACCCTCGAAGAAAGAACCCTTTTTCGCGATCTCGCCTCTGTTCCGCCGCCGCCGCGCTTCCGAGATCGGGAGCACCGGCAGACCTCTTCCCGGCACCCTGCCGGAGGGAGGGCCGACCTCCGGGAGTCTCCTCTCCACCATGGATGCTTCCCCGATGACTCGTGAGTAGTTTCCCTTGGACCATGGGTCCGTGATCAGTAGCTATGTGATGTTCTCCTCCCCTCTTTGTTCTTCATGGATTGGACCTCGTGAACTGCCCTACATGATCGAGGCACTTTTGTAATCTTTTTGCTATTGCTATGCTGAGTTTGATGGGATCTGATGGATTATGAGATTATGTTCAGATTGTGATTGAGTAATATATTTGGTTCTTATCTCTTATATTTTTGTTCCTAAGTAATTCTTGCATGTTCTCCGTTGTTGTTTATTGCTTTGGCCAAGTAGTAGGTAGTAACTCCAAGAGGGAACGTTATGCTCGGTTGTGGGTTCATGCCCCCCGATGACACACTTGAGTGACAGAAACATGAGTCTAGGGGATGTGTTGTTGCCGCAAGGGGGAAAACAACGGTGCTTGTAACCGCGGTTGCAAGGATTGTTTACTTTACGCATAGTGCTTTTTAATGCAGTTGTCTGTTGCTTTGGGTTTACACTTTGGGTGGGGCTCGCAACTTAATACCAGCGAGATTTTCTGGATAGATATCTCAAGGTGGATGATTAGTAGTAGATGCACTTGGATTTCGGTCTACTTCTTTTGGCGTTCTGCCCATGCTTTTGAGCCTCTTCCTTTCTTTTGTAGCATAGTTAGCATTGCGGTGCGTTCATAATCCTGTCAATTGCCCGTCTGTAATTTGTTTACCTCGCATAGCAGTTTTATCGTCTTTTGGGAGAGAGACATCACTAGTGAACATCACGTATCCCGATCCATATCCTCATTATTGTTTCCACACTCATTTACTTTTATGCTTTTACTTTCAGTTGCTATCATTATCCCTTGCGTTTGATCCTTTGTGAACAACAAGACCGGAGAGATTGACAACCTCTCTGAACTTTGTTGGGAACAAAGTTATTTGTGTCTGTGTGCAGGTCCGCGTCAGTTGCGCCGCTGACACCTACTTATCATCTCTAGAGTCCTACTGGAGAGAAACCTTGGTATCTTTACTGAGGGAAATTTGCTGTTGTGCTACATCACGCCTTCCATATGGGGTTTACCAACGAAGGGGGAGAAATCACTATCATAACCTCGCACATCAGTTCTCAACAATTATTTTTTATCTCGTATTCCCTATCCCCTTTCTTGCACGCAAACACCATCTGGAGACATTCGAGTCACGGACAGCGAGAGCTCTTTCACCTTTTGTTCTTGTGTTACTTGTGTCAATGCTAATATAGACTCTTGCTTGTTAAGACTTGAATTGAATTGCATGCTTTGATTGATTTACTTAAAAAGTCTTTATATGGTTGTGTGGCATGTCACCACAGAAATTATGCTTGTTATTATTTACCTTCTCGAGGACGAGCAGGAATTAAGCTTGGGGATGTTGATACGTCCCAAATGTATCTATAATTTCTGCTTGCTCCATGCATGTTTTGTGTGACTTTGCCATGTTTTGCTTGAACTTTCATACACTTTTTTTATCATATTTGGACTAACATATTAACTCAGTGCACCCATTGCCAGTTCCTGTTTTTCTGCGGTTTTTGTATTTCAGGTTTTTCGGCCATTTAAAGTGCCCAATAAATTTTGTAAAAAATATATAAATAATCAGCGTCACGGAAGCTTCCGGAATAACCAAGATATGGCAGGAGAGCCACCACCGGGGGGCCAGGAGGGTCCCTGGCGCGGCCCCACCCTAGTCCGCGCCAGGAGGCCTCCTGGCTTCCTGGTGGCCCCCCTCGGTGCCCCCCTTCACCTATATTTACCCCCCGTGAAGGAAACCCCTAAGATCGATCTGCTATTCATGTTCTCCTCTCTGTTCCTCCGCCACATCCATTTCAAGATTGGGGATGCCAAGAGAAGCTGCCCCGGCACCCTGCCAGAAGGAGGAATCCCCTCCGGGAGACCATCCATCGCCATCGACGCATCCCGGATGTGCCGTGAGTAGTCCCCCTTGGACCATGGGTCCGTGACCAGTAGCTATGTGATCTACTCCTCCCCTCTTTGTGCTTCCACTTTCGAGACCTCGTGAGCTGCCTCACATGAGCGAGGCACTTTTGTAGTTTTCTATGTTGCTATGCTGAGTTTGCTGGGATCTGATGGATTATGAGATTATGTTCAGATTGTGATGAGTAATATATTTGGTTCTCTTTTATATTTGTGTTCTTTAGTAAATTCTTGCATGTTCTCTGTTGCCGTATTTTACTTTGGCCAAGTGATTTTTTGCAACTCCAAGAGGGACCATTATACTTGATTGTGGGTTCAGCCCCTTGGTGTCTAGCTTGAGTGACAGAAACATGAGACTAGGGCATGTGTTGTTTCCACCATGGACAAAACAACGTTGCTTGTACTTGTGGGTGCAAGGATTGCTTACCTTATGCATAGTTCTTTTAATGCAGTTGTCTGTTGCTTTGAGTTTACACTTTGGGTGGGATTCGCAACTTAATACCAGCGAGATGTTCTAGATAGATATCTCAAGGTGGATGATTCGTAGTAGATGCAGATGGATTTCGGTCTACTTACCTCGGCATACTTCCCATTGCTTTTGAGCCTCTTCCTTTCTTTTGTAGCATAGTTAGCATTGTGGTGCGTTTATAATCCTGTCAATTTCCCAGCTGAGATTTGTTTACCTCGCTAGCACTTTTATCGTCTTTTGGGAGAGAGACATCACTAGTGAACATCACGGGACCCCGGTCCATATTCACATCATTGTTTACACTTTCAATTTACTTTCAGTTCTTACTTTCAGTTGCCACTATTATTATCTCTTGCGTTGATCCTTTGTAAACAACAAGGTCGGTGGAATTGACAACTCCTCTGTACTCGTTGGGAGCAAAGTTATTTGTTGTGTGTGCAGGTCCAGGAGAAGCAAGTGATTCTCAAATGGCGCATCACTTGTTGAATCACCTTCTTGTATCTCTTGGAGTCCTACTGGTTCGATACTCAACCTTAGCATCTTCGCTAAGGGAAATTCTGCTGCTACGCTACATCTCACCTTCCACTTGGGGTAACCAACAAGGAGAGAGAGAAGTATCTTCCTTGCTAGCATCAGTGCCATGATTTCAGATCTGAACCCTATGTGTTTGCATGAATATATTTGTGTTCTTGATCCTATCGATGAGTTGTATGCACCTATTATAGTCTGGAACCGGTGATCCCAATGGTGACAGCTTGGGTCACCAAAGGGGATGGACTATAATTTGAGGATTCCATGTATCCATTGATTGTTAATGCTTTGTTCCGGTGATCTTTGATAGGAGCACCTTAATCTCCATAAGTTCCTTTTGGCCCCGTTTATAGCAGGATGGTAGGATAAAAGATGTTGTGCAAGTTCTTATTGCAAGCACGTACAACTACCTTCGGGATACATGCCTAATGTTTGATATATGCCTAGATGATCATTAATTTTCTGGGTGCTTTTCCCCAAGTAAAATACATGATGTCTCTCATCCATGCAGCGCCCAACCATCTTCCCCCCTAGACTACAGTGTTTTAATTCTTCTTGTTACAAGTACTTTACTCTACCATTTTTACTTTCATTGCTTTACCATCAACATATCTGTTGCCACCATCACTTCCACATCACCGTTACCACTAATATCTCGTTGTCAAGCAAGTATCTTTCAGGTGCGATTGAATTGACAACTCAACTGTCAAAGCTTATAAATATTCTTTGGCTCCCCTTGTGTCGAATCAATAAATTGGGTTATCTTACCCGCGAAGACTATCGCGATCCCCTACACTTGTGGGTCATCAGTGAGTAGATGTTCATAAATAAACGGTCTACTTGTTTTGGCATACTGCCCATACGATTGAGCCTCTAACTTTCTTGTAGCATAATTAGCATTGTGGTGCGTTTATAATTCTGACAATTGCCAAGCTATAATTTGTTCACCCGACATAGTTGTTTTATCGTCTTTTGGAAGATAGACATCACTAGTGAACATCATGGGACCCCGGTCCATATTTTCACCATTGTTTACACCACTATTTACTTCTTTATTTACTTTTTTGTTGCAATCACCACAACTATATCCCACTTGTGATTTGATCCTTTGTAAACAACAAGGCCGGAGAGATTGACAACCTCTCTGAACTTGTTGGTAGCAAAGTTATTTGTTTCTGTGTGCAGGACCACGATAACTCCATAACCAGAAGTAATTTCTGGCGCCGTTGCCACCTACTTGCAGAACTTGGAGTCCTACTGGTCGATTAAACCTTGGTATCTTCACTGAGGAAAACTTGATGTTGTCTACTTCTTAACCTTCCACTTGGGGTAACCAACAAGGGGCGAGAATCCATCAGGGTTTCAGGGGAACCCCCAAGCTTAAGCTTTTGGCACTTCTGAATCTCCTTTCATCATCTCCCTTCGCAACACTTGAAACCATCCTTCACGCGAAACTTCTCATAAACTGATTAGAGCGGTTAGTGCCAATAAATAAATTTCACTTGGGTACTGTTGAAACAATTAATTTAAACAATAGCTATTGTTCCCCAACGTTTTTGAGAGATTTTGCAAAGAGAAACCAAGAACAAAGTGTCCAAAAGATGAAAGTGCAAAACAGGACAAAAATCTGGGAAAACGGAACAGCAGGTGAAACTTAATTATTAAGGGCATTTCTGTAGCTCAAACTAGAAATATACCCCGCGCGTTGCAGCGGGAATTTCATTATAAACTATATTATGTAAATAAAAATTTATAAAAAGTATGATACATTAAGGCATATAAGTGAACATGCAAAATTCAATTTTTCATAGTCGAGATACTAAATTTATTCGAAACAAAATATATGTTTATTTAAAATTATTAGTGTGTACAATAAAATGATTAAAAGTCGGTTGATGTGGATTTTTCATATAGATATTGATAAATATATTGGAGGATATGACATGGAAAATTGAGTGGCTAAGAGAATGGATGACATGGCTAGCTAGCATGTGATGATAGATAACTTAAATGACCCTATGTGGGGTGACATAGACAATTGATAGGCTAAGAGAAATGATGAGTTGGATAGCTTGCATGTTGAGATAGACAACTTAAACGATCATATAGTGGGGTTTTGTTTTATAAGAGTTATAGATAAGAAAACTCAAAATTGATGAAAGTTTTCCAATTATATAGAGCATGTTGTGTACAAAATTCAGATAAAAAATATGATTTGGTGATTTTTGACCAGAATCTGGTTTCTGGGCAGCATGTCACTACTTTTGGTTACCTTATCATTAGAGGCCAAAACTTGGCACGAAACTTAAAAATAAAGATATAATGGAGATGCTACAGTGGTAAAAACATCAATACACAACAAAAGCAAGAAGAAACCTAATCTGTTTTGGGTTGCCTCCCAATAAGCGCTTCTTTAAAGCCATTAGCTAGGCATGGGTGTAACGATGCTCACAAAAGAATAAGAGTTGAAGCACAAAAGAGAGCATCAAACGAGCAAAGATAAACCACATTTAAGTCTAGCATGCTTCCTATGCCCCCGCATATTGTAAGCATTCAAATAAATAAAGCACAAAGCATCAAGCATAGGAAGGTAAAACAAGAGAACCTTCAAGATTTTCAACATGGAGAAAGGTATTTTCCTAACATGAGAATTTCTACAACCATATTTACCTCTCTCGTAATAATTTTCAGTAGCATCATGAACAAACTAGCAATATAATTATCACATAAAGCATGTTTTTCATGATCTACAAGCACATAATTCTTATCAAGCTCCAAAATAGTGGGGTAAACATGAAAATCATGACCTCTCCAAACCCACTTTTGACATTATAGTAACAAGATGATTGATCACTCTCTAAATGTATGGGACTCCTAGCTAAAGTCAAGACCTCTCCAATTCCATTTATATCATCAAGTAACATGGGACCATCATCAAAGCATTATCATATAAAATTTCTAAACAAAATTCCTTATTATCTTGAATGTCCATTGCAGGCACAAATAGAGGATTATCATAAGATTTATCAAAATAGCAAGGATTATCATAAATAACACTAGTAGAATCATCCTTGCCAGTTTCATTCATAGGAGCATCATGGCCACAAGCATCAATTTCATCAAAAAGGGATATTTAAAAAGAATCCATAGGATCATAGCAATCAATATAGCATTCATCCTCCTTAGGTAAGCATGGAGGGCAATAATATAATGTAAGAGTCGAAGAACAAAGAATTACTCTCATTAGTAGGTAGACATGAGTAGCTACTCCATTCTTCCTTCCTTTTTTCGTCACTCTCCTCCTATTTTTCATCCAATTAGCTTTTAGTTTGAGCAATTTCTTCTTCAATAGAGTCATCCAAAGCATTAATCTCTTCCTTTGGTGGAGATAACCTTTTGAGATAGTTAGTAATATAAGAATTTTCATTAAAAATCTCAAAGCAATATTTAAGTATAGCAAGACTCTCAGATTTATAAGGGGCATCTTCAATATTCTCAAGAAAGGAAGCAATTTCATAGGCACCCTTAAAAATAACAAATTCTTCTATTTGTTCTACATCAAAGAAATCATAATGTCCCTTAGTATAAGAAGCCAAGGTTTCATTATCATTACACCCACATTGGAAAGGAAGGTGTTTAAACAACATGCAGCAACAAGATTCATCACAGCAAATTGATTTATCATAATCAGAGCATCAGTTTCTAGCATAACTATCAAGTTAAGCTATTAGTTTCCATATAAATATCCCTTTTCCAAACAGGGGATATTCCTTATAATTTTTTCGTTGATCCTCCGTGAATCCACCTTGCCAATAAGATATAGTTTCATAAAAAGTAACCATTAGTAGCAACCAGAATAATAATCAAAAGTGTACTTATCAAGTGAACTTATAAGTAGATCTATGCTCCCCGGCAACGACGCCAGAAATTTGCTTGATGGGTGTAGATAACACCTCCTCATAGGTTACCCCAAGTGGAAGGTTATGACGTAGATAGTAGAAAAATTTCCTCAATGAAGATACCGAGCTTATCAATCCAGTAGGATTCCAGAGACCACAATTACGTGTCTGCTGCTCTGGCGCTAACAGAAGACGCTGACCTGCACACAAGAGCACAAATAACTTTTCTCCCAACAAGTACAGAGAGGTTGTCAATCTCTCCGGCTTTTATGTTTACAAAGGGTCAAAACAACGGGGAAATAGTAATGCAACGGAAAGGAAAAGTAAAGCACTACACGTTGGCGGTGTAAACTATGATGTGAATATGGATCGGGGTACCTCATGCTCACTAGTAGTGTCTCTCTCCCAAAAGACAGTAAGCAGTTATGCTGGGTGAACAAATTACAACTAGGAAATTGACAGAATTATAAACGCACCGCAATGCTAATTATTCTACAAGAAGGTAAAAGGCTCAATCATATGGGCATTACACCAAGACAAGTAGACAGGTTATTAATCAGCATCTACTCACTAATTATCCACCTTGAGATATCAATCTAGAACATCTCGCTGGTATTAAGTTGCGAGCCACAACTAATGTTGTTGTTGGGGTTCGGGGCAGAAAACACAAATTTTTCCAAAACCTACGATACCCAATCCCAAGACCTATGTTATGGCGATGCTAGTAATGAATGGAATAGGTCACATACCAGTATGTAGTCCGTTAAGCGGGAAACGTTCCCGCGTGAACGTGGTTGGTGTAGTCGTACCGGCAATCCCCGATGCCGCGCAGCTCCACGATGACTCCGATGGCCACCCGGTCCTTGAGACCGATGACGGGATTGCATCCTTGTCGGAACGTTGTCGGTGAAGACACCACGATACGGCCACGACGATGAAGTAGCACCACAAGTGTAGTGCCTCGCGGGATTATACACATACAGTATACCCGACGTCCCTCCGAGCTTCAAACCAGGCGAGCAGCGGACATAAGATTGATTCGGATCCCGATTCCAGCAACACGATGGCATGCGTATGGTGGAGAAATCCCCAACCTAGTGCAGCCTCAAAACAAGAGGAGTCCGCTCATAGGAAGGAGAGAGGAGGAAGAGAGAGAAGAGAACTTGTCTCAAAAAATCATGATTCAAAAGGGCACCCCTACCCCTCCTTATATAGGCTGAGGGGAAATGGGAACCTTCATCCCTCCCCGAGGTGGGACTAATCCCACCAAGGGGGTGGTGCGCCGGCCAGGGGGGAGTGGGCCCCTCCCTTGGCGCAAGGCCCAAGGGGGGAGGCTCCTCCTTCCCCTAATGGTCCCTATGAGGCCCATATACCTTTTAATTCATTTTTAATTATATTTTAATATTTAATTCAGATAATTAAATAATGAAACATTAATTAAACATTATTAATTATATTTTAAACCTTTCAAAATACCCAGAACAACTTCCGTCCTTCACCGGAACAATTCCGGTGTTCTCTCCTATTTCTCCGGTGATCCCGAATCAATCCTTACTGCGTCGAATACCCTTAAGTGTAACACCCTACGGTCCGGGAAACAGCAGACATGATCGAGACAATCTCATTGATCAATGACTAATCAATTGGACCTGGTTACAATCCTTGATAGCCCCTGCGCTTCCATCGAATGAACTTCAATCGCTGTTGGATCTGTTAACCGTGTGCATGTTCCCTTTGTCCTACGGTACTTTGCTTGTCCGAGGTTTGATCATTGGTATCCAATATACCTAGTTCGTCCTCGTTCTCAACAAACAAGTTTACTCATTCCCGTGATATTGCAACTCTGTGACCCAGTCACATGTTTGCGCAAACCTTATGATGCAATATCATCGAGTGGGCCTAGAGTACCTATCCGTCACTCGGATGGACAAATCCCGTTTGATATATTTGCATACTCATCAACCATCTATTTCGGAATACCCAAAGTGCATCGTTATGGACAGCATATTTCAGTCAGGCGGTGGGATACAAATCAAAGTCTCCTCATAGATGACAATTACGTATGATCATTACGGTCAAAGGATCTGGTCACTACGTTATAGTCATCGCAATGTCGAACTATGTGACTTGATCACATCGCAACACTTATGGTGGGTGTATGTCCATCATATCATTATCCCAATGATACGACTCCATTTCTAACAGACTTATTTGTCCCATGATCAGGAAACCTTGATCATCAATCGCCCAATGGACTAGTATACTAGAGTTAACTAGGGACCTGGTTGTTTGTATACCGCACATGTATTAAGGTTTCCGCTTAATACAGTTATAGCATAGTACAAAACGTATTATGAACTAATGGAATATGCTCAATAAAACATATTTTATTTGCCTCTAGGGCACATTCCCAACAGTCTCCCACTTGCACTAGATTACAAATAATCTAGTTGCATTTTCTGTGGATCATAACTCCATATCATATATATGGTTACTGATCATGCTTTCTCGTGGAAAAGGTTGTATCAACGGTCTGGGTACCATTCATATCCGTATGTCTTTTGCAAATCATTAATGTCACCTAGTTTGACATTCCTTCATTATCCATTATAATGATGAGGTATATATTTTTGGCGGTGGAGTGAGAATGCGTTCGTTGTGTTTCAGCAATGACGTCCGTTGGATCACACGGACCTTCACTTAGTCATGCACACTAAAAACTCACTTAGTCAGAAGTCGAACTTCTCCAGCCAAATTATAACTCCTGCCACTTCTAAAGCAGCCACATCAATGTAGATTTAATTCTTAGTGCATTGTATGCAACTTTGATGTCTAACCATGTTTCTTTCAACTTAGGAATTTATTAGTATGAAATCTCAATTTTCTAGGTTAGTGTCAGAACATGAACCAACATAACATTTATGGTCAAGTCCACTATCCTTTACAAATTAGAGATGAATCCTCGGTTCTCTCCAGATACCGAAGGATAAACTTAACTCTTTGTTCAATGATTTACTCATAAATCATATCACAACATGTTCTTACTACTAAGAACTTGGGTCACATTACGTCGAGTACATAACTCTGGTTTTATATGAAAGAACCTATGACAAAGGCATAGAGGATCCAGCACATCCATTTCTTTCATTTAATTAACCATTGTTCTTGTACTGAGATTAACTCGATACTTCTCTTGGATATACAAGTAAGGACTACTTCTTGACTTGTCCCATTCTTAACTCCTTCATAATCTTATCCAGGAAAGTATTCCGACTCAATGTTTATCAAACACATTAATCTATCTTCATAGATTTCAATGCTTAATACTTGTTCATCTTCATTTATGAAAGATTCAAATAATCATTTATACCAACTACACCATTCACAATATGTTATCCATATATGAGAATGTTTTCACGCTCCCACTCAAATATGTCATGCACATATTAAGTTAAGGATAACACTCATATAGCTCCCACTCAAATATGTCAGTTACATATAAGATATGGATAACATCCACATGGCTGCCACTTAGATATGTCAAACACATATTAAGTTCAGGATACTAACCACATGGCTCCTACTCAAATATGTCAGTTACATATAAGGATAGGATAATACTCCCATATCTCCCACTCAAAATATGTCGTCTACATATTAAGTTTCAGGAAACTATTCTGCTCCCACTCAGTTTCATGCAAATGCATGTTTCCTCGATATTCTGGCTAAGTCCAAAATCATTTGATCATTCATCAAATCGAGAATTCCTGTCACGAGACACTAGAATCCATATGTTTTCAAAACCTACTTGTTGTGCCAATTACAACACTTCTTCAAATGCAGGATTTCAGGAAGTCACGGTATTGATAACAATTTTGGATCAATTGTAGTGAATATCCCATTGACTCAAGCATTGTTACATATTGTAGTCAACCTATTGAATTTGTCAGAACCAATCTTTGTGACAAATCAATCTTGATGTCTTATTTGATGTTTACATTTATTCCTTATAACTCTGAAGTTATTGAGAATATCAAGTAACCTATTTACTTGATAAGATTCAAGCAATCTTAAATGAAACTCAATATAGGATTTCATGACTCATAGTCATATCTCGTACTTAGGTCCACCATCGCTTCTTCGTAGTTCATAGGTATGTCTTGTTCCATTAACTTGACAAGTGAATCATGAATATCATTTTGCACAAGGGGAAAATGTATTCTTGAATCCTACTTTGTTCAGTAAAAGCTTCCATCAAAACATCATGATCATTATCATTAGTTTCTCCTCTAATTATAGATTTTTGCTTCTGGAACATATTCCGTTGTGCTACTCTAACATTTGGAGGCAAGGTCAATTACTTTGGTTGAACTTTCACTTTCTTCCATTACCACATTTATCAAGAACAATTCTTGACAAACACCAAGCTTAGCAATACAAGTTTTGCTCCTTTTGGTTCTAGTTGTGGAAGATGTATGCATGATTGTCTAAGGATACACTACAAAGATGATTTATCATATAAATCAGGCTTCCTAGAAACCACGATACACCATGACATATATAGTGTTGGTTTCCACGAACTCAGATGGTTCCCTATACTGGAGTGAGTGTTTGCATATCAAATTAATAACTCTAAACAATAATAACGTAACTCGGTAAGAGATAACTTAGACCATACACTATTCAATAGAGTATGATTACGATGTTCACGCACATCAACAATATTGAAGTTTCTCAAACATTGTAATTTGTGGAACAACTTTCACAAGTCTGTATGCACAAGACTAACTCAAAACATTTGTCACTTTGATCAAATCGTAGAGACTTGCCTTTCTTGTTAATTTAATATCCATCTTCACTCTGAAATCCCTTTTGATCATATCAAATCATTTTTGACTCATGTTTCATTAGTGAATACACATATTCATCTAAGTCCACATATGAAGTTCACGAAATAATGAAATTCACTACTTGCTGATATACGATACATCACAATGTATGATATGCAACAATCAGTACACACTCTGTTTTACCAGAATGCGATGTTTTAGTTATCTCACCTAAAGAGGCATGGTTTGCATGTGTCAAGAGATCAAGTATCTCAAAACATCATCATACCATTCATGACTTAAACTGTAGTGTCATTATTAAGTCTGGATAATTCTTGGTATTACAATATTTCTTATAAATGATCAAACTACTATCATCAATATAAGAATAACTCATTCATAATCGTAATGTGACCATAAAAGATATCATTCATAAAAGGAGAACAACTAACTTGTTACTCACTAATATGAATACTTGTCTTTGCAAGATGCAAGACACACTAATATAGTTCACATTCAAACGATCATAAATTTATTCATATATTAATCAATTGATAGATGTAGAGGGAGAGTGTTGTTGACCATCAACTATCTTGATTATCGTCAGCACACATTGTCACCTCATCCCTTCCAAGACACTCTCAAGAAGTATGTTCAAGCATCAAATACTTAATCAACCGCAATTAGTGTTTTGTGGGGAAAGACATTTATAACTCGTATATCAAATATACTTTCTCCGTCAATGACTATTCCTGCATTGGTTCTAATCTTAAAGTTCTTAACTTTAACCTTGACCTCATGACAGGTGAACAATTCTCCTTCATGACATAGTCTAGACATGGTCTTTGTAGCTGGAAGGAAGCGGATGAAACTCCTCAACTATCGCAAACTAACCAGTCATTTAGTAGTCCAAGTTATGCACGAGGTGTTCATGTATCTTATACAGTTTCCAAGTGACTTTCTCAGCAGGTTATTCCTTGCACCATGGTTGAAAGAAACCCCGTCCATATACTCATATTCCATTACTCTGATTTGTGACTTAGTTATTTCAAGTTCACCTAGCACGTCATACGTGTTGGTTAACATGCATTCATAATTCAGATTCATAGAATGAAGTATGGTGTATTGGACAGTCATTCATAAGTGACGGTGAGTACGATACTCGTCATCATCTTCCTTAATTACGGAGTTATCTGGTGTATCTCCTAGCAGTTCTCGTATTATGTTTAGTAAGTCATTACTAACGAGTATGTCTCTAGCAGTGTTGGTAACAATCAATGAAGTAAGACCCATTTTCCTTAAGTTCTACATCACACTAAAAGAGCCATAGTTATAAACATTTTGGTATGACATTATCTACATTGATATTTTCTAAGACATGAAGATTAAGTTCATAATATGGAGTTCATGTTTTAAAACAATTCTGGAACTCACACAAACATCCCTCATAGTTTATTCTAAGTGATTGCACAATCCTTGAGAACTATACCTCCCCCATGTGACACGACCATCAGTATATTCTCAAGGTAGGCCATCATGCCAATCACATCATCCATGTGACTCATGCTCGACCTTTCGGTCTCTTGTGTCCCGAGGCCATATCTGCATATGCCAGGCTCGCCACAATAACCTTAGTGATTATATGTTGCGTATGCAAGGCCATGTTTCTGGACATGCTAGGCTTGCTCCACCCATATCTTGTGAACGTAAAAATGTTTGACACCCATGTGACATGTGATGCCTCCATAATGAAGAACTTTCCAGATGGTGCTTCACTAAGGAAGGACACTTTGTTGGATTAGTGAGGGATCATCCTATAATGCTATCGTCGTATATCTAACATATTAGCAAAACAGGATGCAACAATATAAATCATACATGCTATGATTCCCCCCGGCCTGCAAATTAAAGTTGAAAACACCTTTCTACTTTATCTTTTGCAAGTTTTACGTGGCTGCTAGGGGTTTCGAGAAAATAACCGTTTCTATCCTACGAAAACAAGCCACAACACCAATCCTGCAATTGTCTCTATTACACCCCTTCGAGGCCCTCCGTTGCAAACATCTTCGCAAAGCTAATGTTAGAGAGACAGATACCAACCAGCCACTTATATGGTGCAATCCATATGTCAAGCGTGGAACCAGTCTCGCATAAACGTGTAAGGTCGGTCGGGGCCGCTTCATCAGGACATTGCCGCAATGCTAAACGAGTACACGTGAGAGGGTAACAATTGGAGAATTGATGCCCACATACTAGATGTGTTATATCCGTACAATACATCTACGCATAGCCTTGCTCTGATACCACTGTTGGGGTTCGGGGCAGAAAACACAAATTTTTCCATGACCTACGATACCCAATCCCAAGACCTATGCTATGGAGATGCAAGTAACGGATGGAATAGGTCACATACCAGTATGTAGCCCGTTTAGCGGGAAACGTTCCCGCGTGAACGTGGTTGGTGTAGTCGTACCGGCAATCCCGGATGTCGCGCAGATCCACGATGACTCCGATAGCCACCCGGTCCTTGAGACCGATGACGGGATTGCGTCCCCATCGGAACGTTGTCGGTGAAGACGCCTCGATACGGCCACGACGATGAAGTAGTACCACAAGTGTAGTGCCTCGCGGGATTATACACATACAGTATACCCGACATCCCTCCGGGCTCCGAACCAGGCGAGCATCGGAAAGAAGATGGATTCGGATCCCGATTCCAGCAGCACAACGGCGTGCGTATGGTGGAGAAATCCCCAACCTAGTGCAGCCTCCAAACAAGGGGAGTCCTCTCATAGGAAGGAGGGAGGAGGAAGAGAGAGAAGAGAACTTGTCTCAAAAAATCATGATTCAAAAGGGCACCCCTACCCCTCCTTATATAGGCTGAGGGGAGGTGGGAACCTTCATCCCTCCCCGAGGTGGGACTAATCCCACCAAGGGAGGTGGTGCGCGCGGCCAGGGGGGAGTGGGCCCCTCCCTTGGCGCAAGGCCCAAGGGGGGAGGCTCCTCCTTCCCCTAATGGGCCCTATGAGGCCCATATTCCTTTTAATTCATTTTTTATTATATTTTAATATTTAATTCAGACAATTAAATAATAAAACAATAATTAAACATTATTAAATATATTTTGAACCTTTCAAAATACCCAGAACAACTTCCGGCCTTCACCAGAACAATTCCGGTGTTCTCTCCTATTTCTCCGGTGATCCCGAATCAATCCTTACTGCGTCGAATACCCTTAAGTGTAACCCCCTACGGTCCGGGAAACATCAGACATGATCGAGACAATCTAATTGATCAATGACTAATCAATTGGACCTGGTTACAGTCCTTGATAGCCCCTGCGCTTCCATCGAATGAACTTCAATCGTTGTTGGATCCGTTAACCGTGTGCCTGTTCCCTTTGTCCTACGGTACTTTGCTTGTCCGAGGTTTGATCATCGGTATCCAATATACCTATTTCGTCCTCGTTCTCAAAAAACAAGTGTACTCGTTCTCGTGATATTGCAACTCCGTGACCCAGTCACATGTTTGCACAAACCTTATGATGCAATATCACCGAGTGGGCCCAGAGTACCAATCTGTCACTCGGATGGACAAATCCCGCTTTGATATATTTGCATACTCATCAACCATCTATTTTGGAATACCCAAAGTGCACCGTTATGGCCAGCTTATTTCAGTCAGGCGGTGGGATACAAATCAAAGTCTCCTCATACGGTGAGGATCTCTCACTCCTCGTTGGTTACCCCAAGTGGAAGGTGAGATGTAGTGTAGCACCAAATTTCCCCTATCTAGAGGATAGGGTTTGTCTCCCGTAGGACTCGCAGAGATACAAGAAGGTGGTAAAGTGAACAATGGCGCCGAGGTTGCTAACTTCACCTGGACCTGCACACAAATACAAATAACTTTGCTCCCAACGAGTACAGAGGAGTTGTCAATTCCTCCGGCCTTGCTGTTTACAAAGGATCAACGCAAGAGATAATAGTGGTGGCAACTGAAAGTAAATTGAAGGTGTAAACAATGATATGAAGATGGACCGGGATCTCGTGATTTTCACTAGTGATGTCTCTCTCCAAAAAGACGATAAAAGTGCTAGCGAGGTAAACAAATCACAGTTGGGCAATTGACAGGATTATGAAGGCATCGCAATGCTAACTATGTTGCAAATAAAGGAAGGGCTCAAAAGCAATGGGCAGTACGCCAAGGTAAGTAGACTGAAATCCAACTGCATCTACTACGAATCATCCACCTTGAGATATCTATCCAGAACATCTCGCTGGTATTAAGTTGCGAATCCCACCCAAAGTGTAAATCCAAAGCAACAGACAACTGTATTAAAAGAACTTTGCGTAAAGTAAACAATCCTTGCATCCGCGGATACAAGCACCGTTGTTTTATCCCTGGTGGCAACAGCACATCCCCTAGTCTCATGTTTCTGTCACTCAAGCTAGACTTCAAGGGGCTGAACCCACAATCAAGCATAACGCTCCCTCTTGGAGTTGCATCAAAACACTTGGCCAAAGTAAAATACGGCAACGGAGAACATGCAAGAATTTACTCAAGAACAAAATATAAAAGAGAAGAACCAAATATATTACTCATCACAATCTGAACATAGTCTCATAATCCATCAGATCCCAACAAACTCAGCATAGCAACGACAGAAAATTACAAAGGTGCCTCGATCATGTGAGGCAGCTCACGAGGTATCGAAAGTGGAGGCACAAAGAGGGGAGAGGAACATCACATAGCTACTGGTCACGGACCCATGGTCCAAGGGAAACTACTCACGGTACATATGGGAGGCGTCCATGGCTATGGATGGTCTCTCGGAGGGGGTAGCTTCTCCCGGCAAGGTGCCGGAGCAGCTTCTCCAGCCAGCCCCGATCTTGAAACGGCGGCGGCGGCGGTACAGAGGCGAGATCGCGAAAGAAATATCGATATTAGGGGTTTCCACCCCGAGGGCTAAATATAGGCGGAGCGGGGCACCGAGAGAGGCCACAGGGCAGACAGGAGGATCCCTGGCGCGGCCTAAGGTGGGGCCGCGCCAGGGACCCTTCTGGAGTCCCTGTGTTGGGCCCCCTCCGCTGCCTTGGTTATTCCGGAAGCTTCCGTGTCGCTGATTTTTTATCTGATTTTTCCGGATTTTTTGGAGCACTTTTAATGGCCGGAAAACCTGAAATACAAAAACGGCAGAAAACAACAACTGGCAGCTGGGTGCACTGGGTTAATAGATTAGTCCAAATATGCTCAAAAGTGTATGAAAGTTCAAGCAAAACATGGCAAAGTCACACAAAACATGCATGGAGAAAGCAGAAATTATAGATACGTTTGGGACGTATCAACATCCCCAAGCTTAATTCCTTCTCGTCCTCGAGTAGGTAAATGATAACAAGCATAATTTCTATGGTGACATGCCACACAAACATATAAGAACTTTGTAAGTAAAGGAATCAAAGCATGCAATTCAATTCAAGTCTTAACAAGCAAGAGTCTATATTAGCATTGACACAAGCAACAAAAGAACAAAGGGTGCAAGAGATCTCGCTGTCCGTGACTCGAATGTCTCCAGATGGTGTTTGCGTGCAAGCAGGGGATAGGAAATACGAGAGAAAAAATAAGGTTGTTGAGAACAACTATCTACTAAAGTTTCACACTTAGTCTCCTTTGGATTCTTATCTTGACTCGTCCCCAGACCACTAGCCAGGTACAAGTCAAACTGATCCACTCCCTTTCGATATTTTGAGCACTCATGCATTGGATGAGCGTGAGCAAGAAAGTTGACACCTAAAAGGCGAAACAGAAAGAAGGTGGAGGAGGAAGACAAAAAAAGGTGTGAAAGGCTCACATTAATGAGGACAATCATAGGCGAGAGAAGGCCATATGATAGATATGATGTGTGGAGTAGGGATTGCCATGCAACGGATGCACATGTGAGCTAAGGTAAGCTCTCCGATGGAACTAGTGGGGGTGCATCCAACTTGCTTGCTCAAGAAGACCTAGAGCTCTTTTGAGGAGGCTCATCATTGGAATATACAAGTCAAGTTTTATAGTGTGAAGGTCCCCACATAGCTATATGCATGATGATGATCTCTATGGAGTACAAGGGATAGAGAATGAAGTACTAGTGTGGATCTCTCAAAAGGAATAGTGGTGTGCCCCCTTCTCTCTATTTATTTTTATTTTCTCTTTTTATTTATTTATTTGTATTTTTTTATGGTGGCCTCGATGGCTCTTTCTATTTCTCTCTCATTTGTCCTCTTTGGGATCTTTTGATTTTGTCCTCTTTGGGATCTTTTCCTCACTTTAGGGGCAACACTCTATATTTTACAAGAATATAGGAGATCTTTCACACTTTACAAAAGTACTCACATAAAGAAGATATAACTATCATGATGCAAAGGTATGACATGAGGATCAAGTCATGAGAAGATGGATGTTGCATTGCAATGTATCTCGGAAAGGCTATGGAAATGCCTTGTAGGTAGGTATGGTGGCTGTTTTGAGGAAGGATATAAGGAGGCTTATGATGGCAGAGCGTATCGTGCCAAGGGTTTGGATGCACCGGCGAAGTATGCGCCAACTCTCAAGGTGAGAAAGGGCAATGCACGGTACCGAAGAGGCTAGAAAAAGTATAGGTGGGTGGAAGTGTCAACTTTCGAATACTCACATTAGTCCGAAGAACTCATGCACTTATTATCGGTAACTCTCAATCTAATCAGAAGGTTCACAAAGAGACAAGTACCCCGAGGAGGAGTGTATGGGGGTTTGGTTATCCTTGCGCATCCTCGACTCATGGTACGTGGGTGTACTCTAATATTCGAACCCTCCAGAGGTTAGTGAGCCATCTAGTAGCTAGAGTTCTCAACAGGGTTTTTTGGTTTTCGAAAAACACACGATTGCCCAAAATACGACATCTATCACTAATAGGCTCGAGCTCTTGACACCAAAAGTTCAAACATTACTCTAGTCAATACCTCAAAACTATTGCAAGTTACTACTACAAAGAGAATAGCAACTTCAACTACCTACTTCTAGTCAAGACACAAAACTCAGTGCAACAGGCAAACTCTCTAACAAGATAAAACATGCAACCTATAGAAAGTTCAACCTAAAACAGAAAATCTCTAGAAAAACTAAAGCACTACAACTAAACAGAGCAGCAGCTAAGAAAAGAAAAAGAACAACTCATAGCTAAAAGAATAAGCATGCAAATCCTATGAGGAGTTCTAGTTCAAGCGGAGCGTGTATCTCTCCCACACAAAAGAGTAAGCTGGGGTCTAACTTGTTACTACAGCAAACAAAGCAAAAACAAACCTAGAAAAGTAAAGAGTGAGACGCTCCAAGTATAGCACATAACGCATGAAGCGATAAAAATATAGTGCAACGAGGGACGAACTGGTAATTGTTGATGAAGAAGGGGATGCACGGGGGCATACCCAAGCTTAGACGCTTGAGTCTCGTTGAATATTTATTGGGGGTGCACATGGGCATCCCCAAGCTTGAGCGTTTGACATTCCCGGATCTTCTTTCATCATCTTCCATCGCACACTTGAAAACTCCCTTCACACATAACTCATTGTAGACTGATTAGAGAGGTTAGTACCCATAATAAAATAATTTTTCCTTTGCTGGAAATAAATATAATCTTGAAGAGCTACTGTTTCTCAAGATTTCCAAAAGTTTTTTTCAAAGAAAAAGCAAGCTTAAGGTTTGCAAAAGTAGAGAGAGACAAAACGTGGCAGAATCTGTGAAAAACAGAACAGCAGATAGAAACGAATTTTTTAGGGGTACTTCTGCAACTCAAATCAAAAAACTCAGAACATACGAAAGTTTCGTAATTGTATATAGCACACTGTGTAAATAATTCAGCTCAAAAAGATGAACTGAGATTTTTCTCTGAATTTTCTAGTCACGAGGACAGAATCTGTTTTCTGTACAGCATGTCACAACTTTCACTTCCCTTGCCGTATGAGGCTATAGGCACAAAGCTTGAAAAGTAAAGATACAATGATGTTGCTACAGTAGTAAAAATCATCAAGACCACTAAGAACAGAAGAAAATCAAACAGAAAAACCTAAATTCGTTGCGGGCTGCCTCCCGAAAGCACCTCTTTAAAGCCATTAGCTAGGCTTAATGCAAAAGATCAAGTTGTATCCATTGAATTATCATCAAGATCATCAAAAAGCTCTTCAATGGTACAACTAGTCTTAATAGGTTTCTCAAATAAAGGACGAATAAAAATGCTTCTTGGAATAAAATCAAAAGGAGGGAAATCAATTGGAGTTTCATTAAAGTTAAAGATAGGTGTCTCCTCCAAAGTTTTCACCGTTTCAACTCTCTTGGCAATGGGTGTGTTTGCTTTAGCTCGAGGAACCTTGGGGACGTAAACGAACTTAGGTTCCTTCTTTTGTGGAGTTTCATCTTTTTTGGTTTTGATTGAGAAAAAGGTAGTTCCTAGAGTTTCAATAACTTCCTCAATCTTTTCTATCCTAGAAGACTTCTCATCAAGGGATTTGATAGTCTCCAAAGTTTTGACAATTTTCTGCATGGAGTTATCTAACCTATTCAAATTCCCTTGAATCTTACGATCCAACTCATTCACCCTATCGATACTTGGCATCTCTAGCTCTACTTTTTCAAGTTTTCTCATGATGTGAGCTAAAGTAATGTCCTCCTTAATACTAACATTTGGGAGACTTCCAACAAGATTTTCAATAACATTAAGGGCTTCCCAAACTGGGGCCTCTATGAAGTTCCCATTGATACCAGTGTCTAAAAGAAACCTATTCCAGGAAGTGATCCCAACATAAAAATTTCTAAGCAAGATAGTAGTGGATTGCTTCATGGTGGCTCTTTTTTGAGAATCATTAATTCTATACCAAGCATCTTTCAAACATTCACCACCTCTTTGACTAAAGGTAAGTACTTCTGCCTCACCAAAGGCAAAAGGACCAGCCATAGTGGTAACTACTGACAAGGTAATAGGTATTTTTGGTATTTTTTATAAGGGACACAAAAGTAAAAACTGAAAGGTATACTAACAAGACTAAAAAGCAAAGATAAAAGATAGTGTGCAACTCCCCTATCTTGTAGACTGGAGTCCCCGGCAACGGCGCCAGAAATTGGCTTGATACGGTGAGGATCTGTCACTCCTCGTTGGTTACCCCAAGTGAAAGGTGAGATGTAGCGTAACAGCAAATTTCCCCTATGTAGAGGATAGGGTTTGTCTCCCGTAGGACTCGCAGAGATACAAGAAGGTGGTAAAGTGAACAATGGCACCGAGGTTGCTAACTTCACCTGGACCTGCACACAGATACAAATAACTTTGATCCCAACGAGTACAGAGGAGTTGTCAATTCCTCCGGCCTTGCTGTTTACAAAGGATCAACGCAAGAGATAATAGTGGTGGCAACTGAAAGTAAATTGAAGGTGTAAACAATGATATGAAGATGGACCGGGGTCCCGTGATTTTCACTAGTGATGTCTCTCCCCAAAAGACGATAAAACTGCTAGCGAGGTAAACAAATCACAGTTGGGCAATTGACAGGATTATGAAGGCACCGCAATGCTAACTATGTTGCAAAGAAAGGAAGGGCTCAAAAGCACTGGGCAGTACGCCAAGGTAAGTAGACCAAAATCCAACTGCATCTACTACGAATCATCCACCTTGAGATATCTATCCAGAACATCTCGCTGGTATTAAGTTGTGAATCCCACCCAAAGTGTAAATCCAAAGCAACAGACAACTGCATTGAAAGAACTTTGCATAAAGTAAACAATCCTTGCATCCGCGGATACAAGCACCGTTGTTTTATCCCTGGTGGCAACAGCACATCTGTAACATCCCAAAATTCTTCGAATTTTTGAATGTTAATAAAATTAAATAGATAATGATTGTTTGCTTGATGTGTTTGATTTTCTCTGAGATTTAAAACTTTTTGGAGTTTATTGAATATTAAAAAAAAGAGGGAATAAAAGGACTTTCCCTAATATTCATAATTGGTGTTTTTGGAAATTATTATTTAAAAACAAAACCAACAAAACAAAATGAGAGAAGGTAATATGACTCCTTCAACATATTAAAAGGTTGGAAAATGTTTTAAATCATTATTGAAATTCTTCTGAATATTTAAAACATTTTTCAACTCAAGGAAATTCATTCGAGAGGATATAAAATGACTTATCCCCTTTTTAATAAAGTTGGAAAATATTTAGAATATTACTTTAAAGTTTTTAAAATTTATTATGAGTATTATAAATAACTCTAAAATTATTTTTGGGATTTTATAATGCTAAGAGAGTTTTTATTTCATTAAAATGATTTATTGAATATTTTAAAAGAGTTGAAAAAGTATTCCAATGGGATATTTTTATTTTACCAAATTATTTATTGGTGCAACAATTTTAAAATTTATATTTTATTATTTAGGAAGGGTTTGTCAATGCTTTTGATCAAATAAAAATATTTTTAATAATTTATTGGATTTTATTTGATTAATGAAATGTATTTTATATTTAAATAAAGTATTTAGAACATGTTTTTATTTTTATTTTCCTTTTAGGAAAATGTATTCATTAAATAAATTTCTTTGTATTATTTGATGAATTTAGGATTTTGTTTCATATTTTTCTGAGGTGTAGTTATTTTGTATTATTGTTTGAAGTTTCAATTTTTAAATAAAAAGAAAAATCTGTAGCCCGGCCCAGTAGTTTGGTTCCGCCCGCGAGTGTAATTAAAGCCCGAAGCGGATCCAATTTCTGTTTTTTTTTCTCTGTCTATATAAGGTTTTTCCAGAATTTTCTTTTTTTTCTTTTTCAAAAAAAACCCTAAATTTTTGCCCCACGGGACCCGCATCGCCGCCGCCGGGACTCGGCCGCCACACCGCCGGCAGAACCGCGTCGCCGTCGCATGTGCGCCACCGCGCCGGCCACGCCGCCGCCCGGCCGCCTCTTCCCGTGCCGGAGCACGCGCCACGCCGGAATCCGCGCCGTCGCGCCGGGCAGCTCGTCGGGCCGCCCTCTGCCTCGCCGCACCGCCTCGCCTCTCGTCGCCGTACTCCGCCTCCACGACGAGCTCACCGGAAACTGCCTCTGGGCTAGGGACCCGATCACGTTTTTTGTAAAAAGATAATTGTGGATAGGTCCTTTTGGCAGAAAAGACCCTGGCGCCGTACTCGCAATATCTCCCACATCGTGCGTCGGATTGAGGTGAAACATTTTGTTACACGCTCGTGTTGTTCTGTACTTTAGCATGGAATAAATTTTTGCACACTTTGCACACTTTTGAAATTTCAAATTCAAATTGAAATCCCGGAGGCCATATCTTGTAAACCATTGATCCAAATCGAGTGATTCTTTTTGCGTTGGATCACTCATTCCATGTACTTTCTGTTCATAGTATGTGTACACAAAAATTCAAATGTTTCTTGATTTGTTTAAATTCAAATTCAATTCAATTTTGCACTTGCTATGACCTGCGTTGTAGTATTCCGTTTCACGTGATTCTTTTTGCATATCGGATCACCTGAGACATGTTGTCGGTAAGATTCACACACTTTTCATGTGGGCATGAATTTCACCTTGATTTCGTAAATGCCCGTAGTCAAAATTATTTACCGATGAATCTCTATCTGTTGACTCTCTCGAGTTCACTCCCACCGATCACCTTCGAGCACATCGACACTTGTACCGTGTCAAGCCTTTTGTTTTGTTGCTAAAACCCTTTGTGATTGTTTTGTTGATCTTTTGTTTTGTCCTTGTGGTGTGATTGCTTATTCGAGTTCCTTCGTTTGCGATAGATTTGCTCGGAGTGTGACGAGTAGAGTTGACTGGACCGTGAGAGCGAAGAACTTCACCGAATGGAAAAGGCAAGTTACACTTTGACCATACCTCAACCTATATTTTGTATTATGCATGTAGCAAATTATCACTCTATGCATTTTGCAGGATTATATATTAGTTACGATTTAAACCTAGTAGGATAGCCATATGTTCTGACCTTGTATTTCATTGTCGCCCTAGGATCGTGGTTCTTATATACTGCTATTGCTTTGTAGACGGGGATTGGTTGAGTTATCGTTGAGCTATGTGAGGATTAATGACTTGACTAGCAAACTTAAATAGAAATCACTTCTGGGCGGGCAGGGAATGCATCCTGGGGATCGTGCCTTGGTTAAGGAGGGACCAGGGCTAAATGCTTCCCGAATGGTTGTTTTGGTGGTGAACAGGGTGCGTCATGGTGACTACCCTCTGAACGCAGTGGGCGCCGTCCAGGCTCAAAAAGATCGGACAGACAGTGTGACTAGTAGCTTCCATGTACAACCACTGGCTATATGGGCTCTGGCTTAGATGAGTAAGTTGTGGGGAACCTGGCCCTGGTAGCTAGCTGATATAGATATGATAGGTGTACCGGCTACCAAAGGGTGGAGGCAACCTCTTCTGAAAGACTATGTCTCAATCTTCGGGTTGAGTCTAGTGGGGAAAGTGTACAAACCTCTGCAGAGTGTAAAAACTGATCATGATTAGCCGTGTCCACGGTTACGGACAACTTTGAGCAACTGGGCATTATTGTTGTTGGATGGTCTTGACAGATAATTCACCTTAATAAGAATTTGAGTGGGAACTTTTAATAAAGGGATGGTTGGAATTGGTGTAGCCCGATTCAACCATACTTAGGACTAGAAAGATAAATTAAAATTTGATTAGTTGTAGTATGTGAGGGAAAAACTGGCTTTCTGCAAAACTAAACCATAAGCCTTTCCTTTGACTTACCTTGCATGTAGATGTAGGTCTGCTATATACTTTTTCGTGTGACTTGCCGTACAAATCAGATGTACTGACCCGTTGTCGGGCTATAACCTTCGGTGTTGCAGGATTGTATACGACGAGTAAGTGTTGCGATGTAGGGTTACGATGTCTATACTCAACTATGTCGGTGGAGTTGATGGACGCCACGAAGCTTATATTGTCTTCCGCTGTATTTTATTTGTAAGCTAGCCTTGAGCTATGCAGGTATGCTTTATTGTAATACTGTATCTTCGATGTAATATATATGACATGTGGTTTATTCTTGATATTACATCATGTACTGTGTGTGCTAGCAATTGATCAAGGGACTAGCACGGAAAGCACAGAGACTTGGATTCTTAGCGAATCGGGTCGTTACAGATGGTATCAGAGCCCATGTTGACTGTAGGTCGTGACCCTAGAAAATGGATAGAAAAAGCCATAGGAATAAAAGTATTTTATCATTCTTTGGTTATGTACTCTCTCCACTAGTATTTCTCATCTATTATTCGTCTTCTAAAACCCCTCATCTTATTTTACTGTAAATACCCCTCTGAGTTGCTTACCCCTGAAGACAAGACATTTGAGAGGTGCATCATCAACCTCGTGGATCAATTGAAGTTACGCCTGCCAGAATTAGGAGGATTATCCTATGGATTTAATAAGGATTAGTGTTTACACTACGAGAGGATCTTCAAGATCAGCTTAGCTGAGAAGGGTGAAGTTTAGATTCAGACCACCACTTTTAGGTGAAGTTAGATGAACGATTTTCGCGTAGTATGATGAGATAGTATGTCTTGCACATATGACCTTACTCTAGGAGTTGTTTGTGTGGATTGATTTTTGCGACTTGAGTGATTGTTGTTATGTGGTTGTTTGCGTGTAGGTGTTTTGCCTTATTCTTGTTTGAGTGCATATGTTTGGTATTATCCTTAGTTTGTTTTCTCGTTGGTGTTATAGTTTTTCCCCTAACCCTTGTCGTATGGGTTTAATAGATGGAGTATGGAGTAGGACTCGCCTTTTCTGGGGCGATGTCGAGACTGAAGGTGGAGCAATGGATTCGTAGTATGGAGGAGCACATGAAGATAAATAAGGTTGGAAGTGAGGACATGGTCCACTATGCTGTCAAGTACTTTGTAGAAGAGGCTGCTACTTGGTGGACAATGCACCAGGCGATTAACGAAGCAAGACCAGCTCACAAGGTCTCGAAAGTGGAGGCACAAAGAGGGGAGAGGAACATCACATATCTACTGGTCACGGACCCATGGTCCAAGGGAAACTACTCACGGTACATATGGGAGGCGTCCATGGCTATGGATGGTCTCCCGGAGGGGGTAGCTTCTCCCGGCAGGGTGCCGGAGCAGCTTCTCCAGGCAGCCCCGATCTTGAAACGGCGGCGGCGGTGGTACAGAGGCGAGATCGCGAAAGAAAGATCGATATTAGGGGTTTCCACCCCGAGGGCTAAATATAGGCGGAGGGGGCACCGAGAGGGGCCACAGGGCAGCCAGGAGGCTCCCTGGCGCGGCCTAGGGTGGGGCCGCGCCAGGGACCCTTCTGGAGTCCCTGTGGTGGCCCCCCATCCTCTGCCTTGGTTATTCCAGAAGCTTCCGTGTCACTGATTTTTTATCTGATTTTTCTGGATTTTTTGGAGCACTTTTAATGGCCAGAAAACCTGAAATACAAAAATAGCAGAAAACAGCAACTGACAGATGGGTGCACTGGGTTAATAGATTAGTCCAAATATGCTCAAAAGTGTATGAAAGTTCAAACAAAACATGGCAAAGTCACACAAAACATGGATGGAGCAAGCAGAAATTATAGATACGTTTGAGACGTATCAGCGGCCAAAGGGAGCGTCCCCCCTGGGAGCCATGGGGACGCCTGGAGAGGTGGTGGCCCCTTCAGTTGCCCTTCGGGCTTCTGGAGTCTTACGACATATTGGAATCTTGGGAATTGTTTTGGATTTTTCCGAGCACTTTGATTTTTCAGATTTTTCTGCATTGCACGGACAAAAACAGACAATAACTAGCACTGTGCACTAGGTTAGTATGTTAGTCAAAAATATGTTGTAAATAATATGAAAGTGCATGAAAACATCAAACATATAGCAATATCAACAGAAAAGCATGGAGCAACCAAAAATTTAAATACGTTCGGAACATATCAATGTCTATAGAAAGAAGAGAGAAAATCATCTAGTATAATTGATAAGCTATCACAAAAACAATGAACAATAGAAAGAAGAGAGAAATGATTTTTTTAGGAAAATGGACTATGATGCAAGATGGCATGACAACACTAGTAAGCACGCGAGAACCCACCGGTGGTGGGATGATTAGGAGAATCGTGGTCTTTCCAACTCACCAAAGACCAAACCCCATGTTTGACGCTTTGATGTCTCATTAAAGACGAATATTATTTTAGTGGGAGGAGACGTTCCCGTTGACAGCGAAGACGCTTATGATGGCTTCGTTAAATCTTTAGACTCTCCGAATCAAGACCAGTCTTTCGGAGATGTTCACAGGGGTAGGGTATACGTGTATACCTTTATAGGTATGACTATGTATAAGTAGTTATAAGCGTCTGTGTCTATACCGTCTTCTAAGAAAACACTAGTAGCCACGACTCGTCGAGTCGCGGAGGCTACACCGACTGTTTGGCATGCATGACTTTTTTAGGGTAATTAGCACACAGAACTAGGAGTCGAGCGTCGCATGAAGTTTTTTTTGCAGAAATTTACTGGTCAAGGGGACAATATCATGCTTCTACAATTCTCCGAGAAATATAAACATTATGAATCAACCTGTGTTTGAGTTGGTTAGAACAACTCTAACAAATCCCTTATCCCGCGGATTCTTAAAATTGGTATACGGGTAAAAAAAACGCGGTATAAGGGTCTAAATCGTCTGCGGCAGAACAACTACAGTAAACCTAAAATAGAATATTCCATGAATATTCTTTTAGCATTTTTTTTATTTTTTTCTTCCTCAGACTGCCTGTCGTGCTTCTCGTCCTTCTCTAGCGACACAACGTCGGGCGCAACCGGTGGCGGGCCAGTGCCGTCCGGGAGCGGCCGGTGACGGAGGCCGGGGACCGGTGGCGCGGACGGAGAAGGGAGGGCGCGAATGGGGACGGCTGGCGCGGACGGGGATGAACGGCGCGCGATTGCGGACGACCGGCGCGTAGGATGGGCGAACGACCGGAGCGGCTTGGACAGCAGGGCAGCGGTCGGCGGATGTTTCAGCGACAGTTAAACTCGCGCCAAAGGTTTTCTTCGGATACGGGGCACGCTCGGGTTCGACCCAGAAACTGTATCTTTGCATGTCGAGAGGGATCTTTTACCATGCCCCTTAAAAAATCACGAGTCCGCAAGTTTACGATTTCTGGTCTTTTTTTTCCTCGCGAACCCTTAAACTGACGGTTATTATAAGGGTCCACGGTTGTTAAAGAATATGCTAGAGTTGCACTTAGAGTGATAGTGATATCTCCAGCCCGCTAGAGTTAAAATCTTAGATTTAACATGAGTGCTTGCATTTTTTTAATTTTTTTAAAAATATGCTCATAGAAATAAGATGTGCGTGTATAAGGATGACTCATGAGTGTATGTAAGCGTGTGTGTGTATTGTACTGTGTTTAAAAATAAATAAAAGCGCTAAAATAACAGCGTCGCTGCAAAAGAAAAAAGACACCGTCTTTATTTCCGGCCGTAGGAGGAGCAACGGGCGCAGTCCTCCAACAGGGCGACGATAGGATCAGCTACAGTTGGCGGCACCACCAGCCCCCTCCAGTTCCATTGACCGGAGAACAGTAAACCGGCAGATGCCTCGGTGTCGGGACCCCCCTCGATCACGCCGGCACCGGGACCGGCGGACTGCCCTCGGTGCCCAGCGAAACAGACTCCGTGCGCGCGTGTGACGAACCCCTCTCAGCTTGGACCTCGGCGCTCCCTTCCGCCGGACGCGACCGAACGAGCTTCTCTTCTCTCCCCCGTTTTTCCACGGCCACGTCGCGTCGGCATTCAATCGGAGTGACGAGATCACCACGACGACGGGACAGGACGGGGGAGACAAACGGTGCGACGGGACCGGCGTCGCAGCGGTCAGAGACAGAGCGAGGCCTGTTGACCGGCCAGTCAAACAAGCCACCCCCAGAGTCCAGAGTCCAGAGTCCAGACCACCACGCCGCTGCGCTGCGTGCGTGACTCCCGGCCTCTGACGCCGGCCGGCGCGAAAGACGAGGGGAGCGGCAGCGCAGTGCGTGCACGCCCCACGCTCTCTGCTGACACGAGATGAGCTGAGCTGACCTGACCGGGCGAGCTCTCTCTCGCTCTCTGTGTCTGTCGCCCATGCCGGCGTGCGTCCGTCCGGGCGGCTGACGTCTGACGACCGAGGCGTGTACGGTTCGCCACTGTGCACGCCGCAGCGGACGCCACCACGCCAGCAGTGCCTGCCCCTGCGCGTGGCACAACTCACGAGGCGGCCTGATGAAGACGCCTCCCGCTGTCTCGCACGCCCCTGCTGCTGCTGATGGACGGGTGCCATGAACAGCCCGCTTTGTAGGTCTTGAAGGAAAGGCTGGAGCTAGATAGATCGACGGTGCAGCGAGAAATATGTCTTGTTTTTCTTGTTTGGACAGCGCGGTGCGTGCGCCCATGCTAAAAGCATCTCCAACGACACATCTACATGAACGTCTATATGAAATTTGGATAACGTGGATCTCAGAATAACATCCAACAGCTTGTCTAAACGAACGTGTAAATATACACATCCTCTAAAATGACATTGACATTGTCTATATATAAACAATGTGAAACATTGTAAGCTCAATTGAGTCTATAATATAGGAAAGAGAATATAGACAATCTGCCGTAAATTTGAACATGTATATGAAAAAATCTTTATATACCATTGTCTATATAAACATTTAGACATCCAATTATACACATGCTTTTGGAGATGTTCTAACAAGGCGTGACCGTGTGACCATCGTCCACTGCTCTTGGTGCCGTTGTACTCCTTCGTTTCATAATGGATGTCCCATTTTCAACTCCATCTTTTCTCTTTGGAGTCGTTGGATCCAATTTTTATTCGTTTTTCTTGTCCATTTAGGTCGTTCAGATGTTCATTCGTCTTCGTATGGGTCGGGACACATCCAACAAAGAGCCGGGACACATTAAAAAAATATTTACATTGCAAAAGACTACCATTATATTTAATTAAACATGAAAAATAATAATCAAACCCTTTGAAGGGCGGCGGCGTGGTCCTCCTTGTCATCGATCGCCCTAGTCCTTGTCGTCTCCGTCGCTGGGCAGGTCCATGAACACCGACGGATCCCACAGTAGGTCTATAGTGGCACGACGGCCTGCAGTTGCCCCAAGTGTGGCGAGGGCGTGAACGTCCACACTGTGCCCGCCATGGACCGGATGATCTCACGACCCCGAGGGCCCTCCTCTATGTCATGCTCCAGCACCTTCTCCGGCTCCAAGTAGTCATACTAAGGTCTTTGTGACAACGGCAACGGCGGTGGCACGAAAACGACGACGATCGGGTCCACAACGTTTGCACGAAGGACGTCAAGCATGCCCGACCACTACTATGCCTCCTCTAGCTTGTATAGCTCGAGGACCGTTGTGAGGGCCACATCATCGTCATTCTCTGGTGGCGACGGTGGCGGTAGATTGGCCTGCGGTGGTGGGGATGGCGGTCGTTGCGGTGGTGGGGGAGAACGCATGACTCATCTGTTGCGGTACGGGCGGTGTACTCATCTACGACGGCATGCGGGGGCACCGGTACTGGACTTAGATGTCACCCATGGGGGAGGTGGACATCTGGACACAACGCAGGTGTATCCTGCTGTCAGTACCAGACTATCTCCGAATAGTGACGTTGACACGATTCTAGTGGCGGTGGCCCAACGAGGAGGCCTCGCGGTTGTGCATGGCAACCACTTTCGTTGGCTGTTGGGCGACGGGGAGCGAGATGGGATGGAGAGTGGATGGCCACCGATGACCCCGCATTAAAAAGACCGCTTCTATCTATGCAGACGTAAATCCAATCCAAATTTAGGTTAAAAGTGAATAGGTGCAGATAAAAAAGAATAGACAATCATCTGTTTGCTTTCCTACGGCAAGCCACATTTTTTATCGGCACGACAGACAAACACGAATCAAAACAGATCATTTGAATGACCCTATGAAGTTGCCCTTAGGGCAACTCCAAAGGGGCGACCCAAAAGGACTGTCATTTTGTCTACTTTCTGTCATTGTGGGTCACCAAACAAACCATTATCCGGCCCTTGTCTGCCCTTCCTAGGTCGCTTCGTCCAACGATATGGGCGTCCCAAGCACCCCCCCCCCCCCCACCCCACCCCCACCTCCACACACACATGCACAAGTGTGCAATTTTTAGTCCCACCTCACCCGTCAATGGGTGGTCGGAGATGTTTATAGCAGAATCATAAAAGAGCACTAATTTGAAACTGCTAAGTCTTGGTGGTATTATATCTATATCACCAAAGTTAGAACGCTTTATAACACTTCCGATCACCCTTCCGTCAGTGAGGTGAGATTAAAAATAATGCACTTCTGTGTGGGGGGCACTAGAGACGCAAACAGACGGGCTAGGGAGGACATCGAACGCGTCCATCTGGATCCAAATCGAGCAAAGATTTGGGTCTGAAATGGGTCGTGGCGAACCAAAAAACAAAAAATAATTCATTTCCGACAATCCAAACGAAAACTAGCGAACCAAAAACAGACAAATGGATCGTCAGATGCCCTTAGACATGGTGGCGCCCATAGACACTATGCACTATGCAGCGCACTCCGTGCCTCTGTGAACATATTTTATCGAAGAGTCCTGCACACATACTGCACCTCAAGACAGTGCTACTAGCGGACGCGGCTATTTGGCTTTGGGATGCACGCGCTCTCTAATGAATAGTAAAATCAAAACAAATGATAAAAAAGTTCAAAAAAATTTGAAACTTTTTTGTGGATGTTCATATTAGTTTGGCATGTGTGCTTGCCAGTTTTGATGCCATATGGTGCAGTGGTTTTTCCTCGGTGAAAAAAAATAAAAGTACGTATGACGTTTTGCTACTTTTGAAGGCATCATTTGGTGTTCGATTTGTCTTTTTCTTTACAGGCCAAAATACTAAAGCTTTTCACCTGAAATTTTGCATGTACCATTTGAATATGACAATGAACACATACATTTTTTTTCAAATTTTTTGACATTGACAAAATGTACATTTGACACGCAAGTACACGTGCACCCCAGAGCCAAAGGGAATATCCTGCTACTAGCCCACTATGCTAAATGTTGATACCAAAATCTCAATGTGCAGCTAGGCGTACCAAAGCTCACAGGACGCGGCACGATTCTCAAACTGGTATGGTAGATCTTGCCCTTCTAATTGGGTGAATTGTTGTTACATTCTTACACGCGAGCGTCCAGTGAACATGTGATGCGTCTGATAAGTTCAGAGTTCAGGACCAGTGATGTATAGTGCGCATTGGGACAGAAACAGAAGCAATGTTTTCTCGTCAGGCGCTGGTTTCCGATGGAAGAAACAAAAACTGCTGTGAAGCCATCCCCACCGAGATGCCACCACAGTTTTTGGCCCTTGTTATATTTTTACATCTACTGTTTCTCCACGGATGAAAACAAGAAATGGCTGCAACACTAGTAGCTATCTTCACCAAGATGCCTTTCACCATGTTGGATCCTTCTTCACATTTACCGGTGCATGAATCAGATGAAGGTATGTCCAAGAACCACGCTGAGAAAATGGCAGTGATCAGTGTCTCTGAATCTGTGCAGTATTTAACCTCATAAAAAAATGTGCAGTATTGATGTCACTGATTTGTATAGACATTAAAATGCTTCAGAAAAGTTATGTAGAGATTAAAACTGCAAAATGGAGATTAAGGGAAACAACAAAAGTTACCATGCGGAAGGTTTTTTATCACACCAATATAGCAGGTATCAGAGAAGGCGACTTTGTTATCCTGCAATCAATCCCAACTAGGTTTGCTCCTTCTTAATTCTTTCTTCTGTGAAAGTACCTTCTTGTTTTGCATTCTGTTCCTCTCAGCGGCTGCAGCACTACGATGACACATAGAGCAACCGAGTCAGCGAGTGCGGTTTGACAATTTATCTTCTCATGTGTAATCAGAGATGCAACAGCAAAAATTCCAGGCCTGTTTTGATGGATTCCAAAGTGTGGCTTGACCACACTGTTTTGGGCAGGTGGCCCATTTATCGCCACAAGCTGAGGCAAATTTTGGCTAAGCAATATGCCTATATGGCAAGCAGGTTAAGTAGGTTTTACATGCCATTGTTATGGAAGCAGACCAAATAGCTGACATAGTAGGTCAAACAAACAAACGTGCCTGAGTCCACGAAATATGGACATTGGGCCTAAGAAAGTGTGACAAGTCATAGTTTCAACAAGTAACTTTAATATGTGGGATGAGAATAAGGTTAGGGTCATGTTTGGTTTGAATCCACGAAACAACATGAGGCTAACAAACTGTGCCCAAAGGGCATGTAAATTGGTTTAGACAGATTGTGTCTGTAATACCACTCCATGCCATGTATAGACACCACTTCAACAACACATACAACAGACTGTTTGTAACTTGTCTATTTTTAGACATAACTACCTGTGAGTATAAATTACAAACAACATCCATACAATGGCAAAATCACTGTCTGTAAGTTGTTTCTATAACTCCTACAGAGAGTACATCACTAAAATTTCTACGGGGTACCCTTTACAGACCGCTAACTAGATACTGGTGTACCTGCCCTACATGGAAGGACATGACATGACGCTAGGAACACGTGACACCCTACAAGTGTCGCAAGGGGTGAAGCGTAGTGGAGACCAAACTAGGCCCAGGCCCGTACTTCCCAAACTGTAACAACAGAGTATATATGTCCAATTTAGTGCTATGGCCCGTCATGTATTGCTTGATTTATAGCCAGTGTGTTGGTTTGGCCCATTAGTTCAGCAACTGGCCCTGTCTTCTTTGTTGTGGTTCACGCTCCGCCACTGTGCGGCAACAAACGAACAAACAGCCTTGAAAGGTCAAACTTGCCTAAGTGAGTTGTGGCAAGTTGTAGCTTCAAGTTAAGTATACTTGGCAAGTGAACCAAGCAACCCCTTTATACACGTACAGAAGGTTTCAATGATCTCCTTAACAGAAATACTCCACAGAAGTAGAACCCGATGAGCTAATCTGAACTGAGCTAGTTCTTTCGTTATATAAGTGCAAGTCATTTAAGGACATCATAAACGGTGTCATGTAGTGCAGATATTCATCCGCAGAGAAATTGTTGAACACTTGTAAAGTGGTCTCTTATCTCAATAAGAAACTCATATTGGCACCTAAATAAATTTGGAAGAAGCAAATGGTCAAAAAAGTAGCTTACATTTTTTCAATTTTCTTCTTTTGCTCTTCTGAAGGCGGTGGAGGAACGTATGATGCAGCATCAATGATCGTCTGTTAATATTTAGGGAGTAAGCTATAAGGAAAAAAACGACAACAGCAACATGATCCCTCCGCAAATAGCTTCTACACAACTAATTGAAACGAATGAGGCATACCTGTATTTTCTGCAAAGCATCTTCAATATTGCCCCTAAGGTGATAAACATGTCAATTGCTGTTCAAACAAGATAAGAAAGAGAAATAGCTAATTAATATTTACTTCTGTGTCCTAGTTTTTGTAGAAGACATCACAAGTTCACCATCTTTATTTATCCTGTTCTTTTCCTGGGCATACAAAGAACTTAAATTGTAAATGACCTCTCTAAATATGAAATATGATACAAAAGTACATACAAGGGAAACACATAATAAGGTACTCCTACATCAATTAAGAGTAAACAACATAATACAGAATCGTCTTCAGACATGATAGCAACATAAGCAAATAAGATGTGCAGATTCAGGTTTTCAAACCGCTTGCAATATTCGTTGCTTAATCCTCTCTCCGAGCCAATGAGCTTTCTCAACATTGAACCGCATGTCAACCTTTGTATTAACTGCAAAATGGTGGTACACATTTCAGCATGAAGTGGTAACATCAACATACTTAAGTAATCACTATGTCGGCGGGAAATACCAGGATGCACTCAGGTTCATCCCTCCCTCATATCTCACCATCCAAAAATATTGGGATATGTGTCCCTGTTAGTATTAACAAATTTTTTTTTTATATGAGAGTATTTGCTAATAGATGGAGCCCACTTCTGCAATCCCACTGACAATAGATATGTGAATTTTAATGCGTTCTCATTTCAAAATCACAGAACGTCAACTGCATGCATTAAATGTTGTTTCAAAAAGAAAAATATTGGTTGTGCAATGGGAAACAGGGAATCGTTGTTTTTAAAACCTTTTTCTAATACTCGGCCATTATGTACACTAGCTGAATGCTCGTGCGTTGCCACAGAATAACAAACTTATGTATAGTAATATTAATTAAATAATCATTATAATCCTAAAAATATAGAGGCGTCGAGCACATCAATTCGAAAGTAAGTTTGTTATTCCGTAAGAACGAACGGGTATTCAGCTAGTATTAGTACACGTGATGTCATATGCATGTGATTCCCATTATATGGACAAGTAAAGTTGGGTAAAGATGTATCGTTGGATGGAGAGGATTCGAGGTTAGGATTGAAGAGGTTGTTAGATAATCCTTCACCATCAGATTTCGATGATTGATGGGTTAATAGGCTTGAAGAGGTTGTTAGATAATCCTTCACCATCAGATTTCGATGATTGATGGGTTAATAGGCTTTGGGTCCAACACAACTCGTGTAGTTAATATTAGTGGAAAGGATATGGATGCGTAGTATTTGTTGGTCTCACTAAAAACTTGCTTTTATTAGCAGTAGGGATTACTCATCTGAGAGATAGGATCATAGGAATAGTAGGAATAAAATTTAGGGAAACGTTTACAGCCGGCCGACCGGCGTACCGATTCGCCGGTCGCCTTCCTTAGCGCGAGGCGCTAGTGTCCTTTTTCACGCGCCGTCCGCCGCCCGCCTTTCATGGCCGTGCATAGCACGCGCTGCCCACCGCCGCCTCCTGCCATGGATGCACACCTCGTGGCGCCGCCGTCAATCGCGCCATGGCCGCCCACCACACTGATCCGCCATGGCCATGGCTAAAGGAGCTCGCCTCCGTGCTCCCGGGACCTCGCCGGCGTCGTCCCTCTGCCCAGATCCGACCCCTCCCCAACCAGCCGCGCCTGCCCCAGTCCTCCTCCGGCGAGCCCGCACCTCCCCGTGCACCACGTCGTCGGCCATGGCCGCCATGGCCATGAGCAGCCTCGTGCACCGTCATTTTTTTTTTGCTACAACCATATCATATTTTTGCTACAAAGGAACAAACTGGTGTTTTTGCTACAAACGCACAATGTACATGGGAATATCTGAGTATGTAATGTTGCAACCAGTGAACCATTTTGTTTCTACTGTTTTATGTTTTTGCTACTACCGGCCAAGATTTTTGCTACATCACCACTACGGAGCTACGACCTCGACGGCGGCGACGATAAATTTTGTTGCAACCGTTTTTTTTTCTGCTACAACCGTTGTATGTTTTTGCTACCACCGTTGTATGTTTTTGTTACGTACAATGTTGCAACCGTTTAAATTTTTGCTTCCACCGTTGTGTATTTTTGCTACTACCGGTAAGAGTTTTTGCTACAATGAAAAAGTTATAAAGTGATTAGCGACGGTGGATTATGATTTTTTGTTGCAACCGATAGTAAAAAATGCTACCACCAGCGATTTAAAATTTGTTACCATAATTTTTTTTGCTGCAAAAAACACCCAAAATAAAAATGTTGCATCCGTGTACCAAAAAAGTTGCGAAAATACCGCAAATATTGCAAAGATACCGCAAATGTTGCAGTAAAAAACGAAGGGGTACGCGTGAATCTAGACCGTTAAATCGCGGAGATCAGACGATCTGCGTCTGACCGGCGCAAAACTAGCGCCGGTCGACCGGCGCCTATCACTGGCCTAAAATATATTAGGTTAGAAATGTGAGGACTTCCAGATTCTATCAAAGTGAGATGTAATTATTGTACTACTTGAAGAATGAAGTAGACAGACATTATAAAAAAATGGGCAGCATAATCACATATCCAAACTTAAAGGCATCAGACAATATTTATGTGGACACTTCCGACTATTCTCTTGTTGGCCCTAGTGCACTATTGTATACAGTTGTAACTTGAAATACTCGGGTAGAATTATTGGGTGAGAATAAATCGTTCTTGCCACAAGATGTGAAATGTTTGGCCATCTCTACACTACTATTCACTGCCAGTAAATAGTCATTGGATAAGTGCTCATTTAGGCAATATCTTATACACACTGCCATTAGTTTTAGAAGACTGTAATTTTGTTGGACAAACATATACACTTATAAAAACTTCAGGTTTTTTTTAGTGAAACTTATGCAAACTTTTAGTTTTTTTCAGTGAAACGGAATATCATGACTGCAAAATCTAGTTAATTTGGAGAAACTCCTAATTTGAAAACCAAAATAGACACCATGTGACTACAAAAGATAGATTAGATGTCTGAAAAAAATTGTATTAAGAAAAGAAATATTGCAAAGATGAACCTGAGTGGCAAAAAGATATACCTCAGGGAGTAGTTAAATATTTTATTTGTGTAAACTCGTTAATATGCTACCAAAGAATTAGTCTAACGTGTGAAACCTGGAGCAATGACAACTTGGGCAGTGTGTGAACATGTTGCAACTTTGATTTAGCCAGATTCAACGAATTTGTTCTTGAGTTCGCTGTGTAGTCTAGTCGGTAGCTCGTGTCTAGTACAGGGCTCGGTAAGTAGTACTCTGTGGGAAAACAGGGATGTGTGTATTGCGAGTCCAAAGAATCAGTGAAAAAAGAAAGGACAAAAAAAGGCATTGGCTGAATCCCGACAGTGTGTGCTCCTCTGTTTCCCGTAGCCTCGTCTCCAGTTCTTGTGCTTCTGGGTGCGTCACCACCAGCGAGGCAGCGAGCGAGAGGGATGACGATAACCCTCGATGCTTACCCGATTAGTGCGTGCGTGCGTGCAGCCAGCATGGGGAGTTCAGCTTCAAGGCGCCGGCCTCCATGCACCTGGGCGTGGGGAGTTCCGGCCGTCCCACGAAGGTACGATGTCGATTGTTGGACGACCGCGTTCATGCGTGAGAACTGGACAACTCATGTAAAAAATGATGCAAACGGGATTAAAAATTGATGCGGTAAGGATGCCAAAAGGACAGGACGGAAACATGATTAGAGATAGGCCACCTTGATGCGCTTGGACATTCGAGAATTGATAGGGGGAGGCCTCGAGGTCATGGGCGGAGTCGTTGTGGAGCTTTTCGAGGCGGCGCTTGAGCGAGTTGAGGGTCGAAGCGGCGACGCTCCTCAGGTCGCCGATGGTGAACATGGAGGCTGACGTGGATATAGCCGCCGCGGAGATGGAGATCAGGCCGCGGGCGTCATCCACGAGAAGGGCGAGAGGAAGCCGTGGCCGACTGCGGAGGGAGATGAAGACCCGCCACTACCGGACAGCAACGAGGCGTTGGAGCGAAAATCGGGGCTTGTCTTCACCCTGAGCTTGGTCCTGGCCCTTGCTCTAGGAAAAAAGGAAAGCACGGCAAAGATGAAGCCATGATAGTGGCTGAGCGTTGGCATGGCGTGCAACAGTGTGGTCGCAGGGCTGGGTTGTTCGGGTTCGTGAGAGAAGTCGGGGGAGAAGGTGGAGAGCGTGCGCAGTTGTTTTGCGGCATGGGGATTTTGAGTGGTGTTTTTTTTTTCGTCGAAAGTAGCGATATCATCCTGTTTCTTTAAATCGATTCGCGAGCGAATTAACCAATACGACGACGACACAATCCCCTTTAATAGTAGAGATTTACTTTACAAATCAATGTTCTAATATGATTCTCTGTTTTTCCAACATGTAAATATTCTTTTTTTACTTCAAAATTTCATTATTGGAAAAACATAATTGAAAAAAATGGTTGTGCAATGGCGAGCATGGAATGATTATTGAAAAAAAATGCTTGGTGATTATTTACCTTCACTTTTCAAACCAATGTTCTAAATAGAATCCCTGTTTTTACTACATGTAAATATTTTTACTTCAAAAATTTATTTTCCTCCCTCTGCACACTGTTGTCTTCAATGCACAACCATATCCTACCCAAACGTGTCACAAACCAATTACATTGCTGATATTGACATTGTGTCATTTTCATTTTTAACTATATAGTTTTTTCAGTGTTAAGTAGACCGTGAATTTTTTCCACATCCATGTACTGACAAATATTCCTGTACACACCGTTGCATACTACCTACAAAAAGATGACACAATTTTACCAGTCTCATATTTGCTGATTAGCCGTTAATTAACTTAATAGTTTCCTAAATAATCTGTGTCGAATTAGTATAACATCTTCAGTACAGCTGCTATGGGAGTTACTGCGAAGCTGCCGGGGGACAGGTTCCTGACATAATTCTACCACTGCCAAAGCTAGACGTGCTCGAACAAGCGCAGCCCTTAATGCGAATGAATGCAAGACGCGTCAGGGACTGCTCCATATCCTGCTTGGTACTGTAAAAGGCTACATATGACACAGATCAACACCCGTATATCTCTCTTTTCTGACTTTGCTCACAGATTGCAGTGCACAAAACAACGGACTTGATTTCAGGGACATATGTTGCCGAGACCCATTCGTCCGCGTCCCTATCTGGACATCCTTTATATAAAGACATATAGGGAATCTGGTTTGTAGGACTAGATCGTGAATGGACCATACCATCCTAGCTCCGAATCCAGCCCACTTGTTTGGTTTGACAAATGGAATATATTTGGTAAATTTAAGATACAATCTCATGATGGACTCACCCATCCCAGGACAATGTGATCCCTCAGATAAAACACCCCATCGATGTGCCAACAGCGATTATTTGATCATGACAAGTGATGAAACAAAATATGTTACTGCTGAATTGGAAATGTTGAACAAAACAGTTCTGGCAATAGTTTCACAATGTTGAACCAACAAAGATTTAGATACTAAGCAAGAAATATCAATGCGGTGATAAATAAGAAAAATGTACAGTCAGCAAACCTTTATTAACGTTCTGACCACCGGCACCCCCACTTCTTGCAAAGCTGACAGTAACATGATCTGCATACATAAAGCGGGTTATGTCAGAACAGCTTGGCAACCCACGTAACGATTGGGACACATAGCCATCAGGAATCAAACATTCAGAAATATCACTAGGATACAGAATGCAGAACTAATACTGTTATCATAAATAGTTGTAACGGATGCTATATATACGCTCGCAGTTTGGTGATTTTTTCAAACTTATCCCAGTTCATAGTCAAATACCTGCAACAAGCCATTACAAGAATATGCATTTTACTTGCAACAAGTCACCTTGAAATAATCAGGTCAGATGTTTCATTGCATCTTACATGAACTTATGGTTAGATACAACATCTAACCAGAAGTTCAGTATTACCTCACAATTGTAGTACCTCATATTTACTACTCCCTCCGTTCCTAGATATAGGGCGTATAGTTTTTGGCACGGAAATTAAAGAACACATGTGAAGGAAGAATTACACCGGGTTTGGAAGGGATTATCCATAGGTAATTGATGTGAGCAAATAGAGGGGTTCGCAAGAAATAAGGAAACATGATCAATTGTTTTTAAAAACTGTCCAAACGAGTGTTGTAACACAATACACCTATATTTTGGACTTTTTCTCAAAGAACTATACGCTCTATATCTAGGAACGGAGGGAGTATTATTTTTGCTTCCGAGCCATAAGGCAAGCAAATCTAGCTACTTCTCAAGCTTAATTAACTTGCTTTCCACACTACCAGTTTCTGCTTAATAAAAGCAGATTGACAACGGAGCAACCAAATCAACTTCACAGCTAGCATTCACCACACTGCAAGCTTACACATTCTAGGGCGCTATGTAAATACCAGCCGAATGATGTCCTTAGCATGAAGTGTATCCATGAGTAGCTGGCAGCAATCAGGAGGGAAAACTCCCTAGGGGCTAGATGGCTAGGTAGAATGGACTTATGGACCTACTACATCAAATGCCCATTTCTGGCTCAGTAAATAACATTTTTTCTGCAGATGCATTCTAATCTTCCATAATCTATATCAAATACGGTTCCTCGTTCCCATCTTCTATGTTTTCTAGTCATAAGCTACAAATTTAGAAGTGCAATTAAAAACTCTAATTCTCAATACAGGCTCTTTCCTAGGATTTGAACAGTTTCCCTTACTACTCAATTCCTACAGCACTCAGCAATCAATTCGGATTTATGTACCAATGATAGGAATGCGCCCATGGGGAAAATTAGGTCGGTTGGAGTGAGTTACCCATGGTGATCTTGGGGGCGGGATCAGAGCCAGCTGAGGCCGCGCGCTCCTCGGCGTCACGCATCACCTGCTGTGCCAGTGCTAGCCGCGCTGACACCTTCTTACCCCTGCCGTCGCCTCCCTCGGCCGCCGAGCATTGGAGACGGAGCAACCCGACCCTGCCGACGCCCAAGCCCAGGCCCAGGCCCAGACCCAGGCTCGGGGCGGGGAGCAAGGGCCCTCGGGCGAGGAGAGATGGGACGTGACGGAAGCCGAACCGTAGGAGGCGGGTGCTCCGCATGGCGGTCGCCATTAGCCTTTCTGTGGAGGGGGCGGAGCGACGAGACTATGGCCTTGGGCATACGGCAGCAAGCTGGAGAAGAAGAGGTAGAAATTTATTTGGGCTTGAAGGGCTTTGGGGCTCATCTGCGCGTCCGCTGGTGGCACATCAGAGGAGGTGGTACCCCGGGCCGCGGATTTCTTAGGGCCTGTTTGGTCGTGGATCATATCGGCGTCCGTGAGCGGGCATATGAGTTAATTGCACCGTTCATACAATTACTTGTCCCCAATGCTCATTTTAGTACATTAAATTGTAAAATGTATCAGTTTGTTCTTTAAACTTGTCTCTCGCGTTCAGTTTGATACGAATACATTTTTTTAACCCGAAGAAAAGTAATTTTGATTCAGAAAAATAAACCATTTCCCCAAAATTAATATCTGAAAATAATTTTTTTACTCCAAAAAATGTTTTCGGCCCAGAAAACTCAATTATTTACTCCACAAAAAATATATTGTACCAGAAAATAAAAAAAATTACCCAAAAATCTCCAATTTTTACTTGATAAAAATATTTATTACCCACAAAAATATTTTCATCCAAAAAAACCCAACTTTTTCCAACAAAAAATCGTTTTACACAAAAAAATTATTTTATCCCAAGAAATAATTTTCAGACCCACAAATATTTAAATTTTAATTTTCAGACCCAACAAAAAAAAATTACACGAAAATAATTTATTTTTACCCCGAATATATTCTTCCATAAAACTATGTTCCCCGGTAAAAACTTGTTTTTTGGACTGAATATTATTTGTTTGCAAAAAATCTGCTGATAATATTTCCCTGTAAATCTAATTTTGTACCTGTGAAAATAGTTTTTGGGTATAAATCAATTATTTTCAGGTAAAAAAATTCCAGAAAAAAGTTGGACTTTTTGGGGCTGGAAATTATTTTGCAGGTTTATATATTTGAGTTGTTTGGGCCGAAAATATTTTTTCCGGTAATTTTTTTTATTTCCGGGTAAACATTATTATTTTCGGGGTAAAAGTTGATTTTTTTTTACTGAAATTATTATTTTTCCTAAGTTTAGGGATCAAATTGATACGTTTTGTAAGTTGATGTATTAAAGTGAGCATTGGTGACAAGTTGTTGTATGAACGATGCAATTAACTCGCGGCAAATAGATGGGGCGACTCGTACGCGTTTCTTTTTTGCGTTCGAGCTAAGCTGCTGCACGTTTCATGGAGCAAATGAAATAAGAAAAAAAGGTCACAATAGTTTTTTTTAGAACACAGTATAACGTGGATGTTTACATACACACTCTATTTTTATGAGCATCTTCACAATATTGAGCCAGCACATCATATTAAAAATAACGAAGTCACCACCTCATCTTCGACGAGAATGTCTTTTCCCACAGAAAGCACATCGCCGTAGTCCTAGAATAAATTCAGGAAAATGCGAGCACTACTGTCAAATTTGGTATTTAAACTTTGGTAGGCTGGGATACCACTGTCCCTCTAACCAACTCAACCACAGGTTGATTCACAAAAGTCACAATAGCTATATTTTTTTCAGAGTACAACGCAGACTCTCACATAGATGCCCATACCCTCAACCCTATGAACGCACACACGCACACCTTACCCCTATGAGCATCTTCACAATACTGAGCCAAGAAATCATCTTGATATTGATGAAGTCATCACAGGTGCCTCATAGTCGATGAAAACATTTTCTCCCACTGAAAGCACATCGCTGAAAATCTAAAATAAATCCAAAATAATACGAGCAGCAGTATCAAATCTGAAACTTGAACTGGGCTAAAAATACAATCATCCACCTAACCCTACATTTTGTTGTTGTTGCGAGTAATAGCTATTCTTTTGTTGCCTGAAAATACTGTTTAAGTCATTTAATTTTTTCCTGCACACTACTAATCTTGTTGCGAGGAATAGCTAAATTATAATCTTGTTGTTATGATTCTAGCTATTTGTAATTTGATAGATTTTTAAATTTGGGTTAGTTTCTCACCTCTAATTTGTGCTTCAAGATGTGTGCCCTTTATGTAAGAGCAAAGTTTTGCCCCCGTGTGTTTTGGATATTGTTGGACAAGACAGTAGAGGAACTAACAATGTTTTCTAGTGTAAACAGTTGTATAGGTTCCTGAAGGACAAGCTAGGTGATAAAGTTTCAGGGAAGGTCTTCATGATTATCGAAGCATTACCCCTAAGCGAAGCTTAATCACGAAAGATGACCCCCAAAAATGAAGGTGTCCTGAAGCTCAACTCATTGAAGGAAATGAAGAAGACGGCGCAAGACTTAGATGTTTCTGTGTAGTTCTTTTTCGGTTCTTTGAGTCATAGGACAAACCGTACTATCAAGAGGGGTATTTAGTTTGTGGACACCGAAGTCATTGAGAAAGTGCTCAGATCAAATCCAAACCAAGTGAGAAGCCTGAGCGAAGAAATCTCATGTGCACTGAGTTAACTTTCAGTAGCAAAGACTTCGCTCTTTGGCTTCTGAAGCAGAACTAAGTCCGTGAGTCAGCTTTACTTGTTCCTCAAGTAAAGTTGCGCAGTAATGACAAATCTGACCGTTGTGGACACGTGTCAAGCTATCACCTCAGGTCAATTTGGTCATTCCGCACCTCGGGATCGCCAACTATAAATACGCCGCCCCCTCCTCATTTTGCGGGCGGCTGCTCTAAGAATATTCCGAGAGAGATTGAAGAGAGTACCCCAAAAACGCCACCGAAGCAAAACCCAAAATCCAGAATACTGAAGCCTAAGTCCCATTGATCTGAGTAGATTCGAGATGACTTAGGTGAAAGCTTACTAGCCTTTTTATCTTGGAGAACTGCAATTCTCCTAGACAGTTAGAGTGTTGTTCTTTAGAGAGCGAAGAGTAATTGTCGCCTCGAAGTCCAGTTTGTCAAAGGTTTCGGTGATTTCCTCAATAATCAACCACGAGTGAAGAACTGACCAAGCTCAAGGAGTTTGGTGCAGTGGAGCAACGGACGGAGAGAGATTTGCTCCAGGTGTTCATTCACCAGTCCCTCCAACCAGACGTAGCGCTTTGCAGAGCGTGAACTGGTCGAACAAACATCGCCGAGTCCCAGTTCGTTTTACTTCAAGCATTTACCTTCAGTATCGCATTTGCTTCACTATTATGCTTCAATGTGTTTTGATTCACTGCATTTAGTTTCGCTTCTAGTTTTACTTCGCTATTCCGCACTGCTTATACTTCACTTCAATAGTTTCAGTAGAAAATTTTGAAGTGATCATTCACCCCCTCCCCCTCTGATCACATACTTGGACTTTCAATTGGTATCAGAGCTAGTCACTCCCTACACTCTGTGTGTTTTGGATTAACCTCCTGGAATGTTTTCAAGTATTTCTTTCGCAGCCATTCGCTCTGGCGAACCTATTCCTGTTTTCAATGGGAAGGATTACTCGTACTGGAGGACAAAATGAAGAGAAATATCATGGCTATCAATTCAGCTACCTGGCAAGTTGTTTTGAAAGGCGTCACAGTCAAGGATGAGAAGGCAATCACTCCTGATGAAGCAAAACTGATTAATCTTGATTCTGAAGTTTGGGTTTTCATCACCAATCATTTGACACCAGAAAAGTATCATGAAGTGAAGAATATTCCATCTGCCAAAGGTGTCTGGGACTATCTTGAAAAGATTGGTGAAGGTGTTTCTACCCAGAAAGAAGCCAGAATTGATACACTCCGAAGCAAATTCTATCGCTTCAAGAGAAACGAGGGTGAAAAAGTCAGCTCCATTTACAGCAGACTCACAACTCTTGCTAATGAGTTAATTTCCCTCGGTGCTGATGACATTACTCCTCACTTTGTTGTAAGAACTTTGCTTCGTTCATTGGATGATTCGTTCGATCACATTGTGCTAATGATCAAGGAAATTAATGATTTCAGACGTCTGGTTGCCGCTGATATTCTTGAGAGACTCAATAATTTTGAAATGGAAGAAGATGAGAAACGTGACATAAATGGCTCTCGAAGAAGATCACATGCTTTGAAAGCAAAAGCTTCGCGTCATTCTTCACCCGAAGTCAGTTCTGCTTCAGGTGTCGAATCAGATGATCCAGCAAGCATTGGGAAGGATTTAGCATTGGTCATGAGACGTTTCAACCGCTTCCAAAGAAAAGGTTTTTCTTCACCAAAGAAGACTTATTCTTCGAGAAACTCAAGTTACACATCTCACCGTTCATCCTCAAGAAGCTCTCCATCGAAGGACAACTGCTGCTACAAGTGCAAGAAACCAGGTCACTACATTGCTGATTGTCCTCTGTGGGAAGCTGAGAATAAAGCAAAGCATTCGCTCAGAGACTCCTCATCCAAGTCCCACAGATCTTCCAGAAGCTATGAATCCAAGAGACATGATTCCAGTTCGAGAAGAGATAAGAAGAAAGATTCTGATGATGACAAGAGGAAGAAGTATCACAAGAAGCGTGAGGGTTCCTCATCGAAGACTCACTCATCTCGGCGAAGCAGCTCTCACCGTGCCAAGGCCTATCTGGGAAAGGAGATGAACTCTGAAGACGAAGCCTCTGGGTCTGAAGCTGAATCAGGCTCAAGGTCTGGGTCTGGGTCCGAATCAGATGGTGTTGCTGGTTTGGCATTCGCTTCAGCAGATGCTTCGACAAAAGCTTCGAGCTCATTCTTCACCAACAACAGTAGTGAAGATGAATCTCCTGCATATTGCTTCATGGCCAAGGCGAAGGTATCTTCATCAAAAGTCAACTATGATACTTCTGATTGTTCCTCATATGACAGTGATTCAAAGATTAGCTATGCCAAACTTGCTAAAATTGCTTCAATCCAACAAGATGAACTTGATTCGCTAAGCAAAACCATTAAGAAATCAGAAACTCTGTTGATCGATGAGATAGAGAAAGGTCAAACTTTGACTAATGAGCATGCATCTCTGAAGGAAAAGTTTGAAGAATTATCCTCTCGGCATGATCTTCTTTCAGTTGATTATGAGAAGCTCACCTATGAATTTCTTCAGAGGAAAATGGCTCTCGAAAAACTGAAAGAGGCTCATGAAGAGTTGGAAAATGTCAATCTCTCTCTTATGGCTCAACAAGGTTCTGAAGAAAATCATAAAACTAATTCACCTTGCTTAACTTGTTTGGAACGAAGCAAAACTGATTCCAAAGGCAAAGCTCCTATTATTATTGATGATACTAATGCCTCTGATGAGGAAAATCCTGCTGTTACCGAGGAACTCCTCAGGTTGAAAAACTTATTTGAAACAGGGATGTTCAAAAGTGTACAAGGTCACCATTATCTTTGTGATATCCTGAGGAAGGCTCTCCTTCACAGGAATCCTAGGAATGAAGGTGTTGGTTTCGAGAGAAAGATAAACCCTGATGGCACCTATTGGGAACCTGAGAAGTATCCCAAAACTGTTTGGGTCCTAGCGAAAGAGAAACCTATTGACATTGCTAACCTTTCAGGTTTCGACTGCAAAATGAACAAAGCTATTGTAGATGAATCACTTGATTCAGACTACAAGCTCAGTAAAGATGAACAGGGAAAGGTTACTGCTAAGTATGTTGGTACTCCTCCTAAGAATGGCTTCTATAAGAGGCAAATATGGGTGCAGAAAGCACTTGTGGAAAAACTGCCTGCTAACCATACTATGCAGGGAAAGCCTTCGGTACCACCGAACCATTTCTATTCTCTAGAAACGAGAAATGATTCACTGGTGCCCGAATCAAATGTTCCGCAGAAGCGATACTATCGCACTGGGCGCTATACTTATCGTCGTCATGATAACAATTCTAAGATTGCATATGCTCATTCTTATCCTAACCATTCACAGAGGACTTACATTTATGGTGTGCTTGATGGTACACCGAAGCAATATAATCATGTTCGCTTTAATATTGCTTCAACCAGTGCTTCAACATCTTCTCAGTCACCTGCTCGTTTGTGGGTGGTTAAGAAGAACTAATTCTTCTGCAGGGCTATGTCTCCGGTGGATCTGAATGGATTATGGATAGTGGTTGCACAAATCATATGACCGGAGACAAGGAGTTATTCACCGAAGAAAAACTATCTCAATCTTCTCAGAAGTACATTACCTTCGGTGATAACAATAAGGGTAAAGTTTTAGGTTTGGGTAAGGTTGCCATATCAAAAGATAAGCACATTGACAAGGTTATGTTAGTCCAATCCCTTGGATATAATCTTATGTCTATTTCTAAGTTATGCGATATGGGTATGCTTGTTCTATTTTCTGCTTCGCGTTGCGTTGTCTTTTCACAGGATGACTATGCGTTTGTCTTCGGGGGTTACCGAAAAGGAGATTTATACATTGTTGATTTTTCTTCGGGCCCTGCCATATCCACATGCTTAATGGCAAAAGCTTCATCTGGATGGCTATGGCATCGAAGACTTGGTCATGCAGGGATGAGAAATCTTCATAATCTAGTGAAGAAGAATCATGTTATTGGCCTTAGCGAAGTAAAATTCGATAAGGATCGTCTCTGTAGTGCCTGTGAAGCTGGTAAAATTATGAAGAAACATCATTCAGCGAAGACTATTATGACTACCACTCGTCCTCTTGAATTGCTTCATATGGATCTGTTTGGTCCTCAAAATTATGCTAGCCTGGGAGGAAACAAATATGGTCTAGTTATTGTTGATGACTTCTCTCGTTATACTTGGGTTTTCTTTTTGGATGACAAGAGCAAAGTTGTTGAAATCTTCAAGTCATTCGCTAAGAGAGCTCAAACTGAATATGAATTATCTCTGAAGCATATCCGAAGTGATAATGGAACAGAATTCAAAAATACTCATATTGAAGATTTTCTTGATGATCATGGTTTCACTCATGAGTTCTCTGCTGCTTATACACCTCAACAAAATGGTGTAGTTGAAAGGAAGAATAGAACTCTCATTGAAATGTCCAGAACTATGCTTGCTGAATACAAGACTCCTATAAGGTTCTGGGCCGAAGCAATTAACACAGCTTGTCATGTCATCAACAAGGTTTACCTTCACAAGTTCCTGAAGAAAACTTCACATGAGCTTATCAATGGTAACAAACCAAATGTTTCGTATCTTAGGGTATTTGGTGCTCCTTGCTTTATTAGAGATATGAATCATAGCTCCAAATTTGCCCCTAAGGCACATGAGGGTTTTCTTTTAGGTTATGGCTCAAACTCTCACACTTACAGAGTCTATAACTCTCATTTTGGTAAAGTTATGGAAACTGTAAATGTTAGGTTTGATGAAACTAATAGCTCTCAAAAAGAGCATTTGCCTCATGATCTAGATGAACCACCTCTTGATGAAGTGATCAGGTCCATGGCTATTGGAGAGATTCGCCCTGTTGAAGCCAATGCTCGTCAAGCGCATAAGGATGCTGATGGTCCAATGTTCCCACAAATAGCCCGGGGCGCTGGTGATCAACATCTTGAACCAAATGATGAACAGGACGAAGCAGAGCAAGGGAACGAAGGAAATCCAAATCCTGAAGGAAATGCTGAAGGTGAAGCAGACCCTGAAGCTGAAGCAGATTCTGAAGCAGAAGCTGAGCCTGAAGCAAATGATCACAACTTATCACGAGTTCGAAGAAGAGTTGATGTTGATTCGATCCTTGAAGAAATTCAACAACCAGGTCGTCCCACGACTCGTTCTCGTACTCGTTTGGCTAACTTCTGTGGAAACTTTTCTTTTGTATCCATGTTAGAACCTTCAAAGTTTGATGAAGCCATGAAGGATCCAGATTGGTTAACTGCCATGCTCGAAGAACTCAACCAATTCGAGCGAAACAAAGTCTGGTCCTTAGTTGATAGACCTGATCCCACGAAGCACAACATCATTGGTACAAAGTGGATCTTTCGCAACAAGCAAGATGAAGATGGTATAGTGGTAAGAAACAAAGCACGTCTGGTAGCACAAGGTTACACCCAAATCGAAGGTATCGATTTCGGCGAAACTTATGCTCCAGTTGCTCGTCTCGAATCCATTCGTGTTATGCTTGCCTTTGCCAATTTCAATGGTATTCTGCTTTATCAAATGGATGTGAAAAGTGCTTTTCTTAACGGAGAAATCGAGGAAGAAGTGTATGTTATGCAGCCTCCAGGTTTTGAAAACCCAAAGAAACCCGACATGGTGTACAGGTTACACAAGGCCCTCTATGGGTTGAAGCAAGCACCTCGTGCTTGGTACGACACATTGAAGGACTTCCTTCTGAAGAAAGGCTTCAAACCAGGAACCACTGACCCAACTCTTTTCACTCGTTCTTATAATGGTGATTTGTTTGTATGTCAAATATATGTGGATGATATCATTTTTGGATGCACTAACACTGAAATCAGCGAAGAATTTGCCAAAATGACGTCGAAGAAATATGAGATGTCTATGATGGGTGAATTGAAGTTTTTCCTTGGACTTCAAATCCGTCAACAGAAGAATGGCACCTTTATTTCTCAAGAAAAATATCTCAAGGATTGCCTGAAGAAGTTTGGTCTCACCGATTGCAAAACCATCAAGACTCCAATGCCTACTAATGGCTTCTTAGATGCCGATGAGAAGGGCAAAGCCTTCGACCAGAAGAAATATCGGTCTATGATTGGATCTCTTTTATATCTTTGTGCATCTAGACCTGACATTATGCTTTCAGTATGTATTTGTGCTCGTTTTCAGGCCAATCCTAAGGAATCACATCATACTGCTGTAAAGTGAATTTTTCGATATCTTGCTCACACACCAACCTTGGTCTTGTGGTATCCCAAGGGAACTCAGTTTGATCTCATTGGCGATTCTGACTCAGACTGGGCTGGTGATCGTGTGGATAGGAAATCAACTTCAGGGACTTGTCATTTCCTTGGAAGATCACTTGTGTGTTGGGCTTCAAAGAAGCAAAATTGTGTTTCTATATCTACTGCTGAAGCCGAATACATTGCTGCTGGGTCATGCTGTACTCAGATTCTTTGGCTGAAGCAAACGCTGAAGGATTATGGTATTCATGTGAAGAAAATTCCCCTTCTATGTGATAATGCGAGTGCAATCAAAATTGCCCACAATCCTGTGCAGCACTCTCGCACGAAGCATATTGATATTCGCCATCATTTTCTTCGTGATCATGTTCAGCGTGAAGACATTGTTATAAGTCATGTCAGAACTGAAGAACAACTGGCTGACATATTTATGAAGCCATTGGATGAGAACAGGTTCTGTGCGTTAAGGTGTGAGCTCAATATATTGGACTCACGCAATGTACTGTAAGAACGAACCTTTTTACTCCTGTATATATTCATTTACTTCGTCGCATACTTTTTGGTTTCGATGTTTGTTTTCACTTCGTTTACTTTATTTTATTTCGCTTGGATTCAGTCCGCTATGCTTATCACTTTTTGCTTCGTTTGGTTTTTCTTCGAGGTGATAAGTTTCGGACCCTACCCTTTCTATTCTTTTTCTTTCTTATTCTGTCTGTCCAAAGTGGTTGAGCACAATTGAAACGGAAAGTATTTTGCTTCGAACATCATTGAGTTCCGAATCAAATGCTTCCAAGTTTTATCGAAGTTTTTACTCAAGTCGAGGACTTATTATTCGGTCGTTGAGATCCCATAAAATCCGGGTCGTTGAGATTTTCTCGCGATTCGCCACGTAATCTTCGCCGTAGAATCCGGAGAGACGGTCGCTGGGGGCCGTTCGATCTGATCTGGCAACTCCTGTCAGATTGGCCTATATAAGGCATCCAACCCAGCGAATCCATCTCACCTCATTCTTCGCATCTCTCCGGAACCCCCTCTCTCTCCTGAGCGCCGCCGAGCTCTTCGTCCCCGTCGCCGTTCTCGTTGCTTCACTGCCGGAAGAGCGCCGCCGTGGACTTCACGCCGACGACGAGCACATCCACTCCGCTCCTCGCCGCCGTAGCTGCTCGACGCCACCAAGTTAGGGTACGCCGAGCCACCCGATCCGATCTCTGATCTCTTTGCTCCTTATTCTTCTAGATCGGCTCCATGTTCTTAGTCTGTCTGTTGGATTGAATTCCTTAGGTTTCTTTGATCCGTTGGATCGTTGCACTGTTGGGAAATCTGTTTCTGCTAGCCAAAAGGTTCCCATCTCGATTCAGGTTAGAAGCTATGGTTTGAGTCTATCCGTTCTGTGTTAGGGTTTCAGTTCCTCATTGCTTGAGGCTGAGTCTAGCTCAGAACAGACTAGAATCATCACCCAAAATTCATCACTGAATCTCTTATCAAAACTCTTTGTTTTTGGATCAAAACTTTTGTTGGTGCTCATTCCACACTTGCCTTTTTCCCTCGCAACCTTTATGCTTTTCACAGGATGTCTGCTGAGTTAGGCTTCGGGAATGAGTCACCCAATCTTGATCACATCAACGAAGTAGAAAGGTCTGCTCCGAAGAAGAAAGGAGGAAGAAAGAAGGAAACCAACAATGCAAGAGGCATCCCCGAATCCATTCGACTTGAACTGGGATATGACACGCCTCCTGAAGAAACCTCGGATCAGCGCAAGAATCGCTTGCAAAACATTCGCCGGTACTGGGTTGTTAGATGGTACAAGTATAAAAGCATTCCTGACTGGAAGTGGGCGATGCAATTTGCCTTCAGTCCACCCTTTCAATATACTTCGGCCATGTGCAGTCAGTACACTGAAGAAAATCGTCATTTATATTACCCAGTTCCACCGAAGCTTCCCCACCCCAATACACTCAAAACCCCTGACGATTACCCTGAAGAGAAAGAGAGACTGAGAATTGCTGCTGAGAAAAATAGGCTCAAGGATGTCAAGAAGGCTGCTAAGGTAGCAGATGCTGAAGCTCATGAAGTTGGGCCAAGCTCGAAGAAAAAGAGGAAACTCAAGAAGAAATCAGCTTCTCCTCCTCATGCTTCCTCAAATGATGAAGAGCAAGCCCGACAAGAACAAGCAGCTCTGGAAGATTCGCTTAAGGACGAATCAAATGCTGCTGATGATGAATCTGGATCTGAAGCAGATGACGAATCCGATCCAGATCCCCCCAAGAAACAAAAGCTTCGTATCCCCCTGAAGAAGAAGCCAGGAGAAAAACCAGTTGCTAAGGGCATATCGATTCAAGACCCCAAGGTCAAGCCCTCCGCTCGCCCCACCATTGACCTATCAAACTTGGTGGTTGCGAAGCCTTTTGCCTCCAAGACACCGGCTGATGCCCTCACCTCTGAGAGGCGATCGAAGCAGAGGCAAGACCCTGCTAAGAAACAACCTGCAAAGGTTTCAGCTGCAATGAAGCCTAAGAAATCTGCCCTCACAAACCCTTCAGCGAAGCGGAAGCTCACTGAAGAAGAACTAAGACAGAAAGACCTCGCTGAGGCACTTGACCGCAACATCCTTGCCCGCAATGCTGCCGAAAAGAAGAAGGCCGAAGAGGATGCCGCCAGAAAGAAGAAGGAGTTGGACTCCGCCAGATTGGCAGCAGAGAAGGGTGAGACGAAGTGCAAGCTCGCCGAAGCCGAAAATAACGAAGAACTAGCTGCCGCTGAAGCTAAACAGCTGGCCGAGACTGAAGCTAAACGTAAGGCCACTTTAGATGGTCTCAGAACAAAGAAAGCCGAGAAAGCGACTAGGGCTAGTCTGAAGAAGTCTGTTGTTGACATGACTCCCCCCATTGAAGCTATTCCATCGAAGCAGAAAGGCATTTCTCTGCCTGAAGCTCAAGCTGAAGCTGATCGCCATAGTGAGCATCAGTTCCCTGATCCACGTGAAGGCGAACTATGGGATCAGTTGGGCATCACTGAAGCCCTTTGGGAAAAATGTGCTGCTTAAGAGCCTGAAGCTGTTGATCTTGGAGAAGTTTACATCTCCAGCTCCATTGAAGCAATGATCACCACAATGATCAGTCAGCTGAAGGATCTGCACTCAAGAGATAGGGCTAAAATAAAAAAGATTCACAACTATCAGAAGAGAGCTGAATCAGAACCTGATGAAGAATTCAAACAGCATGCCCTGAAATTGCTTCAACAAGTGACTGACGTCAACTCCACCACCAAGAACAATATCAAACTCTTCAGAGGCAAAATCAAGGCCACTGTTGATGAAATGGTGAAGATCCATAATGCATCCATTATGGACAGGGATTCAAGGAAGCGTAAGGCTTCGCTCGAAGCAGAACCTGTTGTTGCACAACCCCCGGCTGCCAAGCCACATGCTTCAAAGGCTTCAGACCCTTCACCCAAGAAGAGAACATCCAAGAAGCGCAAGGTTACTTTGGCTTCTACTGCAGACATGGACACCAGTGACGAACAACCAAAGGAAACTCCTGAAGCAGTTCCCACTCCTACCCCGAAGCCAAAGCCATCCCAGCCAAAACCCAAATCCTCAGCTCCACCCACCAAGACTCCCACACCTCCTCCTACCAGAACCACCCCCAACCCAACTCCACCTCAAAGAGCTCCTACCTCAACTCCAACGCCTGCAAGAATTCCTACACCCATTCCACCCCGTGTTCCCACACCCATCCATGCTCCAATCCCCTCACCGCAAAGAATTTCCACTCCACCAGTTGCTCCCGCACCACCCCCTTCACCTCCTCATGAAGCAAACGCACCATCCCCAACCCACTCCAGAACCCATGTCTCCCGAGATTTCCCCCCCGCTAGATCCGCCCAAGAGTCTGAAGCAAATGTGCCTCATACCGAAGCACATGACGACGAAGAAGAACAAGTACAGATATTGAATCTTTCGCAAGAGCAAGCTCTCATTGTTGCTCAGACTTCTGGACCGTCTAGAGTAAATCCTATTGCTCCTCTGCAAAGGTTTCGCGCGCATTCGCCCCCCTGCCAAGATACCCAGCTTGACTCCAATTACCCTCGTGAAACTTTTCCAATATTCAAGGGTGCTGGTTATTCTTCAAGGCATGGTCCGGACTTCAACTTGGAACAGCATCAGAAGTGCCACCGATTCTTTGGTGTTAGTCCTTATGCTTCTGATAGAACTGCAGATGATCTTCGTTTTTGGACTGCAGAACAACAAGTCCTATACACCAAAGTCTTCTGTCAGCAAGGAGTTCTGTTTAGGCATAAATTTCTGGATATGCGAAGTCTTTCAACTGCCACTTGCTTTCAGAACGTTGCCGAAACGATTGAGAATCAGAATTTGACTCGGTTGTTTGCTTTGAGCACTCCCTTCAATTCTGAACTCATCAAGCAATTTTATGCAACTCTTTATGTTTCTCGTGATGCAAATGAACCCAGCTCTTGGATGCTGGAATGGATGATTCAAGGCAAAATCTTCAGAATGACCTCTACCGAATTCATGGAGATAGTCAATATTCCAAGGCATTCTGGAATTCAAGCACAGATTCATTTAGAACCTGATCTGACTGACGCAGAATTTGCAACTCTGTTGGATCCTGAAGTCACTGCAAGCTACATTCCTGAAAACATTCGCCCGAAGCATTTGAATTTCATCTCAAGGACTTGGTTCTACATCTTGTCCAACTCTTTGATCCCTTTGAGTACTGCTTCGGAAGAATCGAACATTTATCCTGAGACAAGACATGCAATTATGAAGCTCACTCATGGTCTTCTCTTTGACTTTGAAAACTGCTTCATTAGGAATTTGGTTCATGCAGCTGAACTTCCATTCACTCTGAAACCTTATGCTCCACGGCTGCAAGTTGTCTGTGATTATGGCAGGAACGAAGACTTTGTGGCTCGCCATCATCCGAAGCTTTTCCTTCCACCGGTGCGTGACACCTTGGAATTGCTAAGGAAGCCCAGTGATCCTTTTGCCACATATGTGGGCGTGCGTCATCAAGTCAATGAACGAAACTTATCCAAGAAATTCCAGAAGGACTGCCATCATTTTGAAGTTAATCTTCGTTCGCAGCAAATGCTTGAGAACTACATTGAAGCAAATCAACGCCAGATGCAATGGCTTGCTGATGAGATAAATAGAGTTGGCAACATTGCCATGAACAACAACCAGTATTTGCGAGTTCTCAAACGTCATTCCTGGAAGGGGCTCCGCAAATTCAACTCTGTCAAAGGACTTCATAAAGAATGCATTTACAAAGAATATGAGCACCTCCGGCGAAACTTTTCCCGCGATGATACTGTGGACCGCCAGAATCAGAAGATCCCTCCCCTGCACAAGATTGATGAAGTACTCTTCGTCAACGAACCTGAACCCATCCGGCCTGACACCGTCTCCGAGAACGACTCCATCACCTCCAAAGACGAAGAAGGCCTCGACGACAGCGACCTCGACATCAACCTCATCACTCAGACTCAACACGAAGCTTTTCCTACGTCTTCTTCCGAAGAAGAATCATCGGGCGACCAGTCTTCGTCGGATGACTCTTCGTCAAGCTTAGCTTCGTCGGGTCCTCAGGGTGCTGATGCCGCGCAATAGATCTGTCAAACCTTTTCTCAACCTTTTGTCCAATCATTGACAAAAAGGGGGAGAGTGAGGGCATCGATGAGTTAGATTTGCACCGGGGAAAGGGCCTGCCATTTGTTTTTGCTTCGTTTGGTTAAGTTACAACAAACATTCCTTTCTCTTCGATTGGGTTGTAACTTAAGTTTAACTTTGGTACTATTACTCTTGTGCTACGCTTAAGTTTAATAACCCACTTTGCTTGCAAGTATTGCTTCGTATCTTCTATCTTGCAGGTGGTTATTAGTTTCCTAGTCACAGGCCATTGGAAGCAATTGCATATATTCCTGGATATATATCTTCAATTGCAATTGTATTCGCTAAGATATTTTGTTTTGCTCTCCATCGAAGAAAAATATGTCAAGCATTAACTTCGATTATATAAATCTTCGATTCTTGTATTCAGGGGGAGCCTAGAACTTCATATCTTAGAGTTTGTCCCTTCACTTCACAAAAACTTCAACATCTTTTATCGATGTCTGTTTTGTCAACAATAGTCCAAAAAGGGGGAGATTGTAAGAGCAAAGTTTTGTCCCCGTGTGTTTTGGATATTGTTGGACAAGACAGTAGAGGAACTAACAATGTTTTCTAGTGTAAACAGTTGTATAGGTTCCTGAAGGACAAGCTAGGTGATAAAGCTTCAGGGAAGGTCTTCATGATTATCGAAGCATTACCCCTAAACGAAGCTTAATCACGAAAGATGACCCCCAAAAATGAAGGTGTCCTGAAGCTCAACTCATTGAAGGAAATGAAGAAGACGGCGCAAGACTTAGATGTTTCTGTGTAGTTCTTTTTCGGTTCTTTGAGTCATAGGACAAACCGTACTATCAAGAGGGGTATTTAGTTTGTGGACACCGAAGTCATTGAGAAAGTGCTCAGATCAAATCCAAACCAAGTTAGAAGCCTGAGCGAAGAAATCTCATGTGCACTGAGTTAAGTTTCAGTAGCAAAGACTTCGCTCTTTGGCTTCTGAAGCAGAACTAAGTCCGTGAGTCAGCTTTACTTGTTACTCAAGTAAAGTTGCGCAGTAATGACAAATCTGACCGTTGTGGACACGTGTCAAGCTCTCACCTCAGGTCAATTTGGTCATTCCGCACCTCGGGATCGCCAACTATAAATACGCCGCCCCCTCCTCATTTTGCGGGCGGCTGCTCTAAGAATATTCCGAGAGAGATTGAAGAGAGTACCCCAAAAACGCCACCGAAGCAAAATCCAAAATCCAGAATACTGAAGCCTAAGTCCCATTGATCTGAGTAGATTCGAGATGACTTAGGTGAAAGCTTACTAGCCTTTTTATCTTGGAGAACTGCAATTCTCCTAGACGGTTAGAGTGTTGTTCTTCAGAGAGCGAAGAGTAATTGTCGCCTCGAAGTCCAGTTTGTCAAAGGTTTCGGTGATTTCCTCAATAATAACCACGAGTGAAGAACTGACCAAGCTCAAGGAGTTTGGTGCAGTGGAGCAACGGACGGAGAGAGATTTGCTCCAGGTGTTCATTCACCAGTCCCTCCAACCAGACGTAGCGCTTTGCAGAGCGTGAACTGGTCGAACAAACATCGCCGAGTCCCAGTTCGTTTTACTTCAAGCGTTTATCTTCAGTATCACATTTGCTTCACTATTATGCTTCAATGTGTTTTGATTCACTGCATTTAGTTTCGCTTCCAGTTTTACTTCGCTATTCCGCACTGCTTATACTTCACTTCAATAGTTTCAGTAGAAAATTTTGAAGTGATCATTCACCCCCTCCCCCTCTGATCACATACTTGGACTTTCACTTTATTTATTTTCCAGTTGTGTGTGTTTGGGCTAATTTCTTTTAAATGATCATTGTTTTGAGTCAATCATCTCTTCTTTATTGTGTTTAAGCCATTGTGTGCTTCTTCATTGGGCTCTTTGTATGCGCTTTTGCTCCTATCTTTTTATTTTTAGACAGTTTTTATGGGTATTTTTGTGATGTTTTTTTTGCGTGAGTGCAAAATGTATACACGCAGATATTGTATAATGAATGTATAAATTATACTCCCTTCATTTATTTATATAAAACATTCTAACAAGCTAAGTTAGCTTGCTAAAACGTCATATATAAATGAACAGAGGTAGTAATAGAGTGTGAAAGTTCTACTATCATATGTCTATTTCTGTGAAATTTCAGCGCAAAACTTTGTGCAAGTATTTTAAAAAAAAATCATTTTATCTTTCTTAAGGGTTAATATCAATGTCACACATTCATTCTTCTTTCGAAAACTTCATTTCTATACTATGTTTAGTTTGTATTTAATTCTACTTCTTCTTTATTGTAATACAAATGGCATTAATTCATTTCTTCTTCGGAAACATCTTTTTTATAAAATTTCGTCATTATATGCTTACTCTTGCATATTATATAAAGGCACATTTTCAAATTTTGTCACAATTTGGTTAATTGTTCTAATTTTATTTCTTCTTAAACATAATAGCAATACATTAATTCAACGGAACGAAAATTTAATATTATATGATTATTCTTGCATATTATAAAACATCGCAGTATTAGGGTAAATTTTCTACATTTTTTGTCATTTTTACTCTTTATTTTCCCTTCTTCGTAAAAATATATCAATGCCATTATTTCATTTTACATAGAAAACTTCATGATTTTTATTCTATTTTAGTTTTTATTTAAAAAATCTTCTTTAAGGGTGATGCCAATGCGACTAATACATTTCTTCTTAGAAAACCCTTTTTGTGAAATTTCACTCTTATATGACTAATCTTTCATATCAAACACAAAGCGCAATTTATGTGTAAGTTGTGAGCCAATTTTGTCATCATTTTTTTAATTTCCTTTCTTCTTAAAGGGAAATATCAATATCACTAATTCACTCTTTCATAGGAAACTTCATAATTTATTTATTTTGTTTTATTTCATTTTCTTTATATTCTATAAGGGCAATACAATGTTATTACTTAAATTTTTGCTTAGATTGTTTTTGTGAATTTTCACTATTATATGATTATTCTTGCACATTATTAAAAAATGTACTTTATGTGTAAACTATGAGAAAAAAATTCATTTTCTTCTTCTTAAAGGATAATACCAGAGTGTGGAGAAGCGGAAAAACGTTGTTACAACTGACCTCTGTTGCAAAGAAAGCTTTGCAAGAGGCGTCTTGTTGCAAGGCGGAAGAGGAGGCTACAGGGTATGGAGAAGTGAAAAAAACGATTAGTCGCTTTGCAACAAGGGTCCTATTACAATAAACCAAGTGATACGTCCCAAACATATCTATAATTTTCGCTTGCTCCATGTTTATTTTGGTGACATTGCTATGTGTTTTGCTACACTTTTATATCTTTTTACATATATTTGGACTAACCTACTAACGCAGTGCACCCAGTGACAGTTTCTGTCTGCTGATGTTTGTGCATTGCAGGTATTTACCAATATTTCCAGTGCCAGAAAAATTTCAAGAAAAATATATAAAAAATCAGCATTCCAGAAGACTCTGAAGGCCCGAAGGAGAGCCGAAGGGGGGCCACCCCCATCCCAAGCGGCAAGTGGGCGCGGCCCCACTCCTGGCCGCGCCAGGAACCCCCGTGGAAGGAGGGCACCTTCCCTGGTGCCCCCTTCGGCCTATATTTACCCCCTCGGTACATAAACCCTGAAAAAGACCACGCATCGCGAATTTCACCTCTGTTTCGCCGCCGCGATCCCGAGATCGGGATCGCCAGAAGACCTCGTCTCGGCACCCTACCGGAGGGAGGATTGATCTTTGGGAGCTTCTCCACCACCATGAGCGCTTCCAAGATGTGTCGTTAGTAGTCCCCCTTGGACCATGGGTCCATGACCAGTAGCTATGTGATATCTTCTCTCTAATCTTGTGCTTCATTTTTTAGCCCTTGTGAGCTGCCCTACATGATCAAGACACTTATGTAATATTTTTGCTGTTGCTATGCTATGCTTGCTGGGATCCGATGGATTATGAGATTATGTTCATATCGTGATGATTTATATATTTGGTTTTCCTTTTATATTTTGTTCTTGATTAATTCTTGCATGTTCTCCGTTGCTTTTTATTTCTTTGGCCAAGTTGTAGATAGTAACTCCAAGATGGAGCATTATGCTTGATTGTGGGTTCATGCCCCCCAATGTCTAGCTTGAGTGACAGAAATATGAGATTAGGGGATGTGATGTTGCCACCAGGGAGAAAACAACAGTGCTTGTAACTGCGGTGGCAAGGATTGGTTACCTTACACAAAATTTGTTAATGCAGTTGTTTGTTGCTTTGGGTTTACACTTTGGGTGGGGCTCGCAACTTAATACCAAGGAGATGTTCTGGATATATATCTCAAGGTGGATGATTAGTGAGTAGATGTTGATGAATAAACGGTCTAATTGTCTTGGCGTAATGCACATACTTTTGAGTCTCTAACTTTCTGTTCACCCAGCTGTAATTTATTAGCATTGCGGTGCATTTATAATTCTGTCAATTGCCCAGCTGTAATTTGTTCACCCAGTTTAGTTGTTTTATCGTCTTTTGGGAGAGAGAAATCACTAGTGAACATCATGGGACCCCGGTCCATATTTCCACCATTGTTTACACCTCCACTATTTACTTCTTTTATTTCCTTTTCGTTGCAATCATCACTACTATTTCTCGCTTGTGTTTGATCCTTTGTAAACAACAACACCGGAGATATTGACAACCTCTCCGAACTTAAGGTTGTAAACGACGCCATTGTTTTCTTGCCACCTACTTGCAGAACTTGTAGTCCTCCTGGTACGATAACCATGGTATCTTCATCGAGGGAAATTTGCTACTATCTACATCATAACCTTTCACTTGGGGTAACCAACGAGGAGGTGTGATCCACACCCATCAAGCATAATTTCCGGTGCCGTTGCCGGAGACTCCAATCTTCAACATTGAGGAGTTACACACTATCTTTTACATTTGATTTTTAGTCTTGTTACTTTACTTTCTAGTTTTTGCTTTAGAGTATTATACCAAAAACCACACAAAAATTAGTTACTTCGCTCTTGCCTGCTGTTACTATGGGTTCCATTGAAATCACTAAGTTGTGTGACTTCACTATTCCCAACAACAATGACTTTATTAGCACTCCTATTACTCCACCTGCCACTTCAGCACCTTCATATGAAATTAAACCTGCTTTGATAAATCTTGTTATGAAAGAAAAAATCTCTGGTGCTAGAGATGATGTTGCTTTGCACTTAATTTTTTTGTTGAGCTTTGTGATATTCGAATTTCCATGAATTTCGTTCAAATTTATGTGACCAGTCCACGAACGGATGTGGTGTCCATTTTAATGATCGACATTGGAGATGCTCTAATCCAGGGTGTCTTTTTGCATAATTTCCAATACAAACTAAACTTGCTCAATCTCGTGCCTTCGTCCAGATCTAACGATCCACATGCTTCGAGATTGTGACGCCCCCAAAATCAAACCGTGTACAGTAATCATACACGCAAGGTACACGATCGAGACCAGGGACTCACGGTGAGATATCACAACACAACTCTACAAATAAAATAATACAAGTTGTTTAATACAAGCCATGGGCCACGAGGGCTCGAATACAACAGCTCGAGAGCACAAAGTTAGCGGAAGCAATAGTATCTGAGTACAGACACAAGGATACAAGGTTGCCGTAAGAAGGCTAGCACAAATTCAACACCGATCGAAAAGGCAAGGCCTCCTGCCTGGGAACCTCCAAACTACTCCTGGTCAAAGGGGTACTCGACGTCGTAGAAGGCATCGGGGATCTTCATGTTGCGGTGGTCCGCATCGGGGATCTCCTGCTCCTGGACTCCAAGGCTCCAACGTCGACTGCAGCGGCCGATCAGGCAAAACAATAAAAGGGGAAAATAAAGCAGGTGAGTATCTAGCATACCCGCGAGTCTTACGTCCGCTACTAAGCATTATGCATTTGTATCAACGGAAAGGGGAGGTTGTATATAGTGGACTGCAAGATAGAATTCAGAATAAGGGTAAGAAGCTAGGCCTATCGAAGACTAGCATCTTCTGACGATGTCTTGCAACATGAGAAGAGAATCAGCCAACAGTTTATATAAAGCATAAAGTGACAATGAAGCAGAAGTTGCTGCAACATTGAATAATATAAGTTGTAATGATTAATAATAATAATGCCTCCGAGTTACCCTCCTCGACTTTCGTGCGAGGAAGAAAACCCGGTACCATACAGTTTAATAGTAATAGTTTGTAGTAGTAAGATCCAGCTTCAGCATAAAGCGTCCTGTTACCGTGGACACGGCTATTCGAATAGATTAAACTCCCTGCAGGGGTGCACTACTGTTCAGCCTACACGCTCGGATCTCCAGGGTGGCGTGAACCTTGTTAGGGAACGCCCCATCGAGGCTATCTGACACATCGCAGTTCATCCTAGGCTCAGCAGAGAGGCCATCCGCCGGACTATATCCTATGCGCCAAGGGGTCTAGGTCCCTCACCCTTGCACGCTCCTGCACGGTGCGAGTCTGGCCGGTGAAGAAAAAGCAAATCCAAACACACCTGCTGCAGCAAAAAGACAAGACCACTTCCCGGCGATCAGGCCGCAGTACTGCTGACGTCTGAAGAGCTTACGGACGAACTACGACGTGGAGGGCCCACACCGTAATCCCACGTGTAGGTAGTGCGTACAGGCCTTTGCGGTCTCTCAAGTCATCCGCCGAACCATTTATCATTTTAATTAACCTGCGTGACAACCGTTATCGTTGCCTCGACTTAACTGACCCGCGATCAACGACAGCAGTCAAGACCACCAGTACATCGGTGCCTTCCCTGTCGTCCCACCAAGTCTCTGCGGTTACCAACAAGGTGAACCGTCTCCTTACCTTGTCTCGCGTGTGCCCTTGGTAGAGCTCAACTTTCGTGGTTTGGTAACTCTCGCGAGATACGAGCAGGGGCCAAGCACTCCTGTAACATCGGTCGTACCCTCCCTGTCGCTCCCGACAATATACCGCTCGCGGGCACCGTTGGGTCGCCCGACTCTTACCTTTAAGGACACCAGTTGATTCGAGTGTCTACCATTAAGTGAAACCAGGAGGAATCACCCTCGATGGCACACTTAACGAGGTTCGACAGAGTCATCAGCGGAATGAACTAAAGAGGAATATTCTCGTATCACCCCGGTGGTGCCGAGACACCAGCGGAATGAACTAAAGAGGAATACCCTCGTATCATCCCAGTGACACTACGCTACTGAGCCGACGAGAGTGAATTACGAGTCAGTCCCCTCGTAAGTTAAACTCGAAGCGACTCGGTAGAGTCTCGCCGTTGTAGGTTCCCTAGGGCGTCTGCATTGATCCGTACCTGTTGCAGTTGTATATATTTTGTATCCGCGTCACTCCCCTGAGTGACCACGGCCCGCTATCTAATCCTAGCTAACAATGCGCAGGGCTCACTTCTGAATATAATATACAGATATAGCAGGCAGCATAGGATAAGGAAGGTACATCAAGGGGCAACAAAATCAGGCTATGCAATTGAATAGGATTGTAACCGTAGCAGCAGCAGTAACAATGCCTAGTGCAAGAAAGTACGGAAAGGTAGGCGATATCTGGGGAAGAGAATGACTCTGCTTGCCTGGAAGCTCGATGGTAGGGGTACGGTCGTCGACGAAGTAGTCGTACCCAGCAGCGGTGTAGTCGGCAGTAGCAGCGGGGTCTACCGGAGAATAAAGGGGGGAAGAAACAGTAAATACAAAGCGATCATAGAAAACAGATGAATAACATGACGTATGCAATGTTAACGGTGCTCTAACGTTGAACGATACACGTTGCACGGAGCGGAAGTTCATCCGGGGATGAAGTACCGGCTCCGGGTGATTACCGGACAGGGTGTCCGGAGGGGGAAGGGATCATGCCGGAGGTGTCGTGGCATCCGACAAACATAAGAGGGGTGTATCCGTGTTAGTTGAACTATTCTGAACAACTTTGGTGTTTAGAATAAATTCATCCGGATCGTTTATCGGTATCGGGCAATCATCGGGCAGTCAGTCCGGAGGGGGACGGTTCGATGTTCATTGTGTTAGAGGGGTGTGGTAGACATACAGATAGCGTATTCAGACTAGGTATTTTTTTGATCAAGTTTGATGTATAAAGTTTTTCCATCGGAGTTACGGATTAAAAGATATTGAATTTCAAAGTTTTAATCAATTTAAATAATTTTTGGAATTTCTTTTAATTATTTAAATAGAATTATCCAAAAAGTGGGGATTGACTGGTCAACTGACATATGGGACCTACATGTCATAGTCACATTTATTTTAACAGGGTTTTAATTTAATCAAAATGTCTATTTAACAGGGGGGTCCCACTTGTCATATACTCAGATTCATCTATACATTAAGTAGATTTAGTTTACCAGCAATGGGGCCCATTGTCATTGTATGTGAGGGGGTACTAATAATAAAGGGGATTAATCCCACCTAACAAAACCAACTGGCCCCACCGGCCAGGGGCACAACCGTGCCTTCCCCGTGGCTGGACTCGCACGGGATAAGGCCACCGGCGGCCATGGCGAGAAAGGCTCACAAGTGTGTGTGGGGGGGGGCAAGGCGCGGCCTACAGGCGACGCTGACGGCGCGAGTGCGCGGCTAGGCGGCGGCGGCGGGGCATCCGCGAGGCCGCGGTGGCGCATCGGCCTCAGGGGCTCTCACGCACCGGCTCATGGCCAGGAAGCGGGCCGGCACGGCCGAGCACGGGAGCAGCGGGAGCAGAGGCTAGGCGACCAAATCGACGGGGGGGAGGGGAAATTCGAAGGCAGGGCTCACAGGGGGGCGCAGCACGGCAGGTCATGGGCTCGAGGAGGCCCAGGGAGGCTCCACTAGCGGCGAACCGGCCATGGCTTCGCCGGATGCACGGGCGAGCTCGAGGGTGGCTTGCGTTGGCCTCCCTGCTCGAGTTTTTCGGCGCAGTGGTAGTAGCAGTCGGCGGCGGGGTTGTCCGGCTCGGGGACGCGGCGTGGCGAGGTCCTCGGCCTCAGCCACGACTAGCCATGCGAGGTAGGCGACAACCATGGCGGGAGGAACAGCAGCGGAGTGTGGGGATAGGAAAGGAGAAAAATGGGGCTAGGGTTTCCAGGGAGCGGCGGGGTCACGGGGACCTTATACGCGCGCGACGGACGCCGGATGGCCTCCACGCCGACGGAAATCGTCGTGCAGCCGTGGGATTCCCTCCACGCAAGGCAGAGGTAGAAGACAACGGGGAGGGGGAAGCCGTGGTGGGCCGGGCCATGGGTCCAGTGGAGGGGGTGGGTGCGGGTTTTGCCCATGAGCGAAAGATAGGCTTGCTTCTATGTCTTTTATTTTATTTTCTGTAATTTTTTTGTTTGCAATTGTTTTCGTAGCCTTTAACTTTTTGAAAAATGTGGATCTGGTCCTAATATTATTGTTGCATATCACCGAGGTGCCACACAAAGTTTGGTGGCATAAGAAATTCATTTAATATTTTTGTATTATTGAAAATGGATTAAATGCCACTGGTTTGCTACTTTTTGAATTGTTTGATTTATTTTATGGCTTGATAAAATACCATAACCATATTGTCATGGCCCACTTATTATTTGGGATTTAGCAAAAGTGGTTCCACCAATTTTGGACAAGGTTTTATTTATCACATATTTTTAATATTCATCAAAATGCATTTCGAGTTTGTGTTGATTAAAAAATAATCAAGGCATGATTAGCAACAGCAATTGTGATTACTGTAGGTGATTACTGTAGCGTGACACCCGGGGTGTTACAAATCTCCACCACTACAAAGAATTCTCGTCCCGAGAATTTAAAAGTATGGCCAGGGGTAAGGTTTCGGTTTCGCATTCTAACGAGTCTTCTTGGTATTGCTGCCCTTCTCGAAGGAGTTGGTCCTTGATGATGTTGCCTTCATTTCTCTGCATCGGTGCATATCGACGGGTTGTCATCCTTCCTTCAGGGTCTTCATCGTACCTACGGATAGGCTAGGAGGGGACACTTAGGGGGGTCGAATCAACGCAAGGTTAATCAACTGAGGCATTCCGAGGGAATGAGGTACAGGGGTATCCCTCGAGTTCAAACTCAGGGAAACACATTGAGGGATACAAAAGAATATATAAGAAGTTTCAAGCGGATAGGCAAGCATTCGATGCCGATGAGGGATGATGAAAAAAGGGGGTCCAAAGCATCAGGCATAAGCACCGAGTCTGATAGTCTGATATCGAACTGAATATCACAAGGTAGAGGGCTCATGAATTGCATACGAGGTCAAGCAAGAGGAATAACCTCGAGAACAAAAAGGTACAAGAGAGTCAGGTTTCGATCCTGTGGAACTGTGGGTTATGGGCCCACATTGAATAAGAAGGGTGGTGACAAACAATGCGATCAAGTTGCAAGATAAGTCAGAGAACAGCTTGTTAGCCATGTCGGCAACAACATCGGTACCAAGGGCGAGGGACGAAGAGAACCATTTTCCTGCTCGTTAAGACGAGGCGGACTAGTAGGCAAAGTTCTCATCCATCGGTGGTTACAGAAAAGTCATCAACAATAGTAACAGGTTGTACGGACAAAGTAGTACACCGAAGTGTTTACATCAGCCGGGAATCATCACTGCTCAGACAAGACACATTACAAGAAAGGTTAAACATACCAATGAGAGGGGAGAGGTGATTGTCCGATTAACCAGACCAATGGAAGGAAAAATGTGATTATACACAAGCATTAGGGGCATAACCTTCCCAAGGGAAAGCAGAGCACGATATTCATGACCGGTTTTTATTGGTCAGGAGTCAAAGGAGGTTGTCGGTGATAACACAATTCATCGAGGGGCAAGGATGGTATTTCTTCGATGCATCCAAGTAACACTTGGGAGAAGTCAAAATGTCGATGATGATCACGACACATCATGTCAAAAGGTTTCAAGAAAATACAGTCGAACAATCGCGACATCAAGCGAAAGGAATGGTGAAGCAAAAGGTATTCGATGTTCTCGGTTGACAACAACCCAAAACCATGATATGGCTATGACAGGGATAGGCATTGTTTCATCACAATTCATAAGATGTAGTGCTAAGGCATGATATCCTCGAGATACCAGGGGTAATACTCGAAGGTAGAATGGAGGATCATAGGTGCAGGATGAATTTATACCAAGGGGTTATTATCTTTACGAGAAGCTTTCACGATAAGTTCTACATAGTATCCATGGGCATGAACACAAGGTTCAGGGTCGACTCCCACTTCTTCAATGCATAACATTTCAATAACTTCTCGCTTTCGATGAAGTTGTAGAGTAGGCAATTTATCTGGCGTAACACCAGTAGAGTATGACCCAAAGAAGTTTCGGGGTTCACACAGATGGCTGAAACATAGATACAACCAAAAAGGACATTTTACGAATCTTTACAACCAACAACATGAGTACAAGATACAAGTTCGAAAGCAGAAGGATGATAACACCGAGTAGATGATATCATTTGCTAGAGGCGTCTGATATTAGGAAAATTTCAAGAATGACTTATGGCACAAGGGGACGGTAGGTAGTAATCCACCAAACGGTTAGGTGGGGTACAGAGAGTCTGGTGCGAGTATCGGTACTCAACCATAAGAAGAAAAATTGCATAAGTATCCGAGATAGAAGCATCTGAATAGTTCGACGCTGGAGTACAAAGGAATTACGATGTCCAAAATATGGACAACCAAGGAAGGTTTGCCATATCGAGTTCCAGCTCATGTCCAGAATGATGTCTGAGCCGAAAGAATGAATTCATAGGGTTAATCGATGACTGCGCGCACTAGTACACACGATGATTCAAAAGATCAGAATGGCAATGCCAAGGGAGGTCATCAAAGACTACAAGACAAACGGAATTAATCAAAGTGCAAGCGGGTAAGAAGAATCTCCAAAGCAGTAGGCTGCCGAGGATTGTCGCGAGATCGAATAGTATTTCAAAGTATTTGGGAATCACAGGATCCACTTAGGATGAACGGATCCTCGTAAAATGTGAGGAATTATCCGCAGGGTGAAAAGAAGCGGCAAGGTAGTAGGCTCAAATGATTTCCGAAACAACGGAAAGTAATTCGATGCATCTTGTGAACACAAGAGCAACTGGGATTGAATGGATGAAAGGAAGGTGTATGTGGTTATACTTACGAACTTATCGGTGGTAGGGAATTGTAAAGGTGATCGGCACATATGGTCTCGGGAATTTTATCAGAGAGTAATCTTCGGAATCTTCTCGTGAAGCAAGCGATCATCTGTAATGAGGGGCTCTCCGGTAGGAAGTAGTCACGAGAACCTAATGTCAGAGTTAGCAAAATCTTTAACCCGAAAGAGAAGAGAGATAAGAGTCCCAAAGTAAAGGTACGGATTAAAGATCCTAATACCACCCAGATTACGACGTGGGCCGATAAGCCACACGACACAGTTAGTAAAGTAGTTTTGCAACGACGAGACTCGCCTTCGACCAAGGAGTTGGAAGGGGGTGCCCTACAGGCAGTCGGCTCTGATACCAACTTGTGACGCCCCCAAAATCAAACCATGTACAGTAATCATACACGCAAGGTACACGATCGAGATCAGGGACTCACGGTGAGCTATCACAACACAACTCTACAGATAAAATAATACAAGCTGTTTAATACAAGCCAGGGGCCACGAGGGCTCGAATACAACAGCTCGAGAGCACAAAGTTAGCGGAAGCAATAGTATCTGAGTACAGACACAAGGATACAAGGTTGCCGTAAGAAGGCTAGCACAAATTCAACACCGATCGAAAAGGCAAGGCCTCCTGCCTGGGAACCTCCAAACTACTCCTGGTCAAAGGGGAACTCGACGTCGTAGAAGGCATCGGGGATCTTCATGTTGCGGTGGTCGGCATCGGGGATCTCCTGCTCCTGGACTCCAAGGCTCCAACGTCGACTGCAGTGGCCGATCAGGCAAAACAATAAAAGGGGAAAATAAATCAGGTGAGTATCTAGCATACCCGCGAGTCTTACGTTCGCTACTAAGCATTATGCATTTGTATCAACGGAAAGGGGAGGCTGTATATAGTGGACTGCAAGATAGAATTCAGAATAAGGGTAAGAAGCTAGGCCTATCGAAGACTAGCATCTTCTGACGATGTCTTGCAGCATGAGAAGAGAATCAGCCAACAGTTTATATAAAGCATAAAGTGACAATGAAGCAGAAGTTGCTGCAACATTGAATAATATAAGTTGTAATGATTAATAATAATAATGCCTCCGAGTTCCCCTCCTCGACTTTCGTGCGAGGAAGAAAACCCGGAACCATACAGTTTAATAGTAATAGTTTGTAGTAGTAAGATCCAGCTTCAGCATAAAGCGTCCTGTTACCGTGGACACGGCTATTCGAATAGATTAAACTCCCTGCAGGGGTGCACTACTGTTCAGCCTACACGCTCGGATCTCCAGGGTGGCGTGAACCTTGTTAGGGAACGCCCCACCGAGGCTATCCGACACATCGCAGTTCATCCTAGGCTCAGCAGAGAGGCCATCCGACGGACTATATCCTATGCGCCAAGGGGTCTAGGTCCCTCACCCTTGCACGCTCCTGCACGGTGCGAGTCTGGCCGGTGAAGCAAAAGCAAATCCAAACACACCTGCTGCAGCAAAAAGACAAGACCACTTCCCGGCGACCAGGCCGCAGTACTGCTGACGTCTGAAGAGCTTACGGACGAACTACGACGTGGAGGGCCCACACCGTAATCCCACGTGTAGGTAGTGCGTACAGGCCTTTGCGGCCTCTCAAGTCATCCGTCGAACCATTTATCATTTTAATTAACCTGCGTGACAACCGTTACCGTTGCCTCGACTTAACTGACCCGCGGTCAACGACAGCAGTCAGGACCACCAGTACATCGGTGCCTTCCCTGTCGTCCCACCAAGTCTCTGCGGTTACCAACAAGGTGAACCGTCTCCTTACCTTGTCTCGCGTGTGCCCTTGGTAGAGCTCAACTTTCGTGGTTTGGTAACTCTCGCGAGATACGAGCAGGGGCCAAGCACTCCTGTAACATCGGTCGTACCCTCCCTGTCGCTCCCGACAATATACCGCTCGCGGGCACCGTTGGGTCGCCCGACTCTTACCTTTAAGGACACCAGTTGATTCGAGTGTCTACCATTAAGTGAAACCAGGAGGAATCACCCTCGATGGCACACTTAACGAGGTTCGACAGAGTCATCAGCGGAATGAACTAAAGAGGAATATTCTCGTATCACCCCGGTGGTGCCGAGACACCAGCGGAATGAACTAAAGAGGAATACCCTCGTATCATCCCAGTGACACTACGCTACTGAGCCGACGAGAGTGAATTACGAGTCAGTCCCCTCGTAAGTTAAACTCGAAGCGACTCGGTAGAGTCTCGCCGTTGTAGGTTCCCTAGGGCGTCTGCATTGATCCGTACCTGTTGCAGTTGTATATATTTTGTATCCGCGTCACTCCCCTGAGTGACCACGGCCCGCTATCTAATCCTAGCTAACAATGCGCAGGGCTCACTTCTGAATATAATATACAGATATAGCAGGCAGCATAGGATAAGGAAGGTACATCAAGGGGCAACAAAATTAGGCTATGCAATTGAATAGGATTGTAACCGTAGCAGCAGCAGTAACAATGCCTAGTGCAAGAAAGTACGGAAAGGTAGGCGATATCTGGGGAAGAGAATGACTCTGCTTGCCTGGAAGCTCGATGGTAGGGGTACGGTCGTCGACGAAGTAGTCGTACCCAGCAGCGGTGTAGTCGGCAGTAGCAGCGGGGTCTACCGGAGAATAAAGGGGGGAAGAAACAGTAAATACAAAGCGATCATAGAAAACAGATGAATAACATGACGTATGCAATGTTAACGGTGCTCTAACGTTGAACGATACACGTTGCACGGAGCGGAAGTTCATCCGGGGATGAAGTACCGGCTCCGGGTGATTACCGGACAGGGTGTCCGGAGGGGGAAGGGATCATGCCGGAGGTGTCGTGGCATCCGACAAACATAAGAGGGGTGTATCCGTGTTAGTTGAACTATTCTGAACAACTTTGGTGTTTAGAATAAATTCATCCGGATCGTTTATCGGTATCGGGCAATCATCGGGCAGTCAGTCCGGAGGGGGACGGTTCGATGTTCATTGTGTTAGAGGGGTGTGGTAGACATACAGATATCGTATTCAGACTAGGTATTTTTTTGATCAAGTTTGATGTATAAAGTTTTTCCATCGGAGTTACGGATTAAAAGATATTGAATTTCAAAGTTTTAATCAATTTAAATAATTTTTGGAATTTCTTTTAATTATTTAAATAGAATTATCCAAAAAGTGGGGATTGACTGGTCAACTGACATATGGGACCTACATGTCATAGTCACATTTATTTTAACAGGGTTTTAATTTAATCAAAATGTCTATTTAACAGGGGGGTCCCACTTGTCATATACTCAGATTCATCTATACATTAAGTAGATTTAGTTTACCAGCAATGGGGCCCATTGTCATTGTATGTGAGGGGGTACTAATAATAAAGGGGATTAATCCCACCTAACAAAACCAACTGGCCCCACCGGCCAGGGGCACAACCGTGCCTTCCCCGTGGCTGGACTCGCACGGGATAAGGCCACCGGCGGCCATGGCGAGAAAGGCTCACAAGTGTGTGTGGGGGGGGGCAAGGCGCGGCCTACAGGCGACGCTGACGGCGCGAGTGCGCGGCTAGGCGGCGGCGGCGGGGCATCCGCGAGGCCGCGGTGGCGCATCGGCCTCAGGGGCTCTCACGCACCGGCTCATGGCCAGGAAGCGGGCCGGCACGGCCGAGCACGGGAGCAGCGGGAGCAGAGGCTAGGCGACCAAATCGACGGGGGGGAGGGGAAATTCGAAGGCAGGGCTCACAGGGGGGCGCAGCACGGCAGGTCATGGGCTCGAGGAGGCCCAGGGAGGCTCCGCTAGCGGCGAACCGGCCATGGCTTCGCCGGATGCACGGGCGAGCTCGAGGGTGGCTTGCGTTGGCCTCCCTGCTCGAGTTTTCCGGCGCAGTGGTAGTAGCAGTCGGCGGCGGGGCTGTCCGGCTCGGGGACGCGGCGTGGCGAGGTCCTCGGCCTCAGCCACGACTAGCCATGCGAGGTAGGCGACAACCATGGCGGGAGGAACAGCAGCGGAGTGTGGGGATAGGAAAGGAGAAAAATGGGGCTAGGGTTTCCAGGGAGCGGCGGGGTCACGGGGACCTTATACGCGCGCGACGGACGCCGGATGGCCTCCACGCCGACGGAAATCGTCGTGCAGCCGTGGGATTCCCTCCACGCAAGGCAGAGGTAGAAGACAACGGGGAGGGGGAAGCCGTGGTGGGCCGGGCCATGGGTCCAGTGGAGGGGGTGGGTGCGGGTTTTGCCCATGAGCGAAAGATAGGCTTGCTTCTATGTCTTTTATTTTATTTTCTGTAATTTTTTTGTTTGCAATTGTTTTCGTAGCCTTTAACTTTTTGAAAAATGTGGATCTGGTCCTAATATTATTGTTGCATATCACCGAGGTGCCACACAAAGTTTGGTGGCATAAGAAATTCATTTAATATTTTTGTATTATTGAAAATGGATTAAATGCCACTGGTTTGCTACTTTTTGAATTGTTTGATTTATTTTATGGCTTGATAAAATACCATAACCATATTGTCATGGCCCACTTATTATTTGGGATTTAGCAAAAGTGGTTCCACCAATTTTGGACAAGGTTTTATTTATCACATATTTTTAATATTCATCAAAATGCATTTCGAGTTTGTGTTGATTAAAAAATAATCAAGGCATGATTAGCAACAGCAATTGTGATTACTGTAGGTGATTACTGTAGCGTGACACCCGGGGTGTTACAAATCTCCACCACTACAAAGAATTCTCGTCCCGAGAATTTAAAAGTATGGCCAGGGGTAAGGTTTCGGTTTCGCATTCTAACGAGTCTTCTTGGTATTGCTGCCCTTCTCGAAGGAGTTGGTCCTTGATGATGTTGCCTTCATTTCTCTGCATCGGTGCATATCGACGGGTTGTCATCCTTCCTTCAGGGTCTTCATCGTACCTACGGATAGGCTAGGAGGGGACACTTAGGGGGGTCGAATCAACGCAAGGTTAATCAACTGAGGCATTCCGAGGGAATGAGGTACAGGGGTATCCCTCGAGTTCAAACTCAGGGAAACACATTGAGGGATACAAAAGAATATATAAGAAGTTTCAAGCGGATAGGCAAGCATTCGATGCCGATGAGGGATGATGAAAAAAGGGGGTCCAAAGCATCAGGCATAAGCACCGAGTCTGATAGTCTGATATCGAACTGAATATCACAAGGTAGAGGGCTCATGAATTGCATACGAGGTCAAGCAAGAGGAATAACCTCGAGAACAAAAAGGTACAAGAGAGTCAGGTTTCGATCCTGTGGAACTGTGGGTTATGGGCCCACATTGAATAAGAAGGGTGGTGACAAACAATGCGATCAAGTTGCAAGATAAGTCAGAGAACAGCTTGTTAGCCATGTCGGCAACAACATCGGTACCAAGGGCGAGGGACGAAGAGAACCATTTTCCTGCTCGTTAAGACGAGGCGGACTAGTAGGCAAAGTTCTCATCCATCGGTGGTTACAGAAAAGTCATCAACAATAGTAACAGGTTGTACGGACAAAGTAGTACACCGAAGTGTTTACATCAGCCGGGAATCATCACTGCTCAGACAAGACACATTACAAGAAAGGTTAAACATACCAATGAGAGGGGAGAGGTGATTGTCCGATTAACCAGACCAATGGAAGGAAAAATGTGATTATACACAAGCATTAGGGGCATAACCTTCCCAAGGGAAAGCAGAGCACGATATTCATGACCGGTTTTTATTGGTCGGGAGTCAAAGGAGGTTGTCGGTGATAACACAATTCATCGAGGGGCAAGGATGGTATTTCTTCGATGCATCCAAGTAACACTTGGGAGAAGTCAAAATGTCGATGATGATCACGACACATCATGTCAAAAGGTTTCAAGAAAATACAGTCGAACAATCGCGACATCAAGCGAAAGGAATGGTGAAGCAAAAGGTATTCGATGTTCTCGGTTGACAACAACCCAAAACCATGATATGGCTATGACAGGGATAGGCATTGTTTCATCACAATTCATAATATGTAGTGCTAAGGCATGATATCCTCGAGATACCAGGGGTAATACTCGAAGGTAGAATGGAGGATCATAGGTGCAGGATGAATTTATACCAAGGGGTTATTATCTTTACGAGAAGCTTTCACGATAAGTTCTACATAGTATCCATGGGCATGAACACAAGGTTCAGGGTCGACTCCCACTTCTTCAATGCATAACATTTCAATAACTTCTCGCTTTCGATGAAGTTGTAGAGTAGGCAATTTATCTGGCGTAACACCAGTAGAGTATGACCCAAAGAAGTTTCGGGGTTCACACAGATGGCTGAAACATAGATACAACCAAAAAGGACATTTTACGAATCTTTACAACCAACAACATGAGTACAAGATACAAGTTCGAAAGCAGAAGGATGATAACACCGAGTAGATGATATCATTTGCTAGAGGCGTCTGATATTAGGAAAATTTCAAGAATGACTTATGGCACAAGGGGACGGTAGGTAGTAATCCACCAAACGGTTAGGTGGGGTACAGAGAGTCTGGTGCGAGTATCGGTACTCAACCATAAGAAGAAAAATTGCATAAGTATCCGAGATAGAAGCATCTGAATAGTTCGACGCTGGAGTACAAAGGAATTACGATGTCCAAAATATGGACAACCAAGGAAGGTTTGCCATATCGAGTTCCAGCTCATGTCCAGAATGATGTCTGAGCCGAAAGAATGAATTCATAGGGTTAATCGATGACTGCGCGCACTAGTACACACGATGATTCAAAAGATCAGAATGGCAATGCCAAGGGAGGTCATCAAAGACTACAAGACAAACGGAATTAATCAAAGTGCAAGCGGGTAAGAAGAATCTCCAAAGCAGTAGGCTGCCGAGGATTGTCGCGAGATCGAATAGTATTTCAAAGTATTTGGGAATCACAGGATCCACTTAGGATGAACGGATCCTCGTAAAATGTGAGGAATTATCCGCAGGGTGAAAAGAAGCGGCAAGGTAGTAGGCTCAAATGATTTCCGAAACAACGGAAAGTAATTCGATGCATCTTGTGAACACAAGAGCAACTGGGATTGAATGGATGAAAGGAAGGTGTATGTGGTTATACTTACGAACTTATCGGTGGTAGGGAATTGTAAAGGTGATCGGCACATATGGTCTCGGGAATTTTATCAGAGAGTAATCTTCGGAATCTTCTCGTGAAGCAAGCGATCATCTGTAATGAGGGGCTCTCCGGTAGGAAGTAGTCACGAGAACCTAATGTCAGAGTTAGCAAAATCTTTAACCCGAAAGAGAAGAGAGATAAGAGTCCCAAAGTAAAGGTACGGATTAAAGATCCTAATACCACCCAGATTACGACGTGGGCCGATAAGCCACACGACACAGTTAGTAAAGTAGTTTTGCAACGACGAGACTCGCCTTTGACCAAGGAGTTGGAAGGGGGTGCCCTACAGGCAGTCGGCTCTGATACCAACTTGTGACGCCCCCAAAATCAAACCATGTACAGTAATCATACACGCAAGGTACACGATCGAGATCAGGGACTCACGGTGAGCTATCACAACACAACTCTACAGATAAAATAATACAAGCTGTTTAATACAAGCCAGGGGCCACGAGGGCTCGAATACAACAGCTCGAGAGCACAAAGTTAGCGGAAGCAATAGTATCTGAGTACAGACACAAGGATACAAGGTTGCCGTAAGAAGGCTAGCACAAATTCAACACCGATCGAAAAGGCAAGGCCTCCTGCCTGGGAACCTCCAAACTACTCCTGGTCAAAGGGGAACTCGACGTCGTAGAAGGCATCGGGGATCTTCATGTTGCGGTGGTCGGCATCGGGGATCTCCTGCTCCTGGACTCCAAGGCTCCAACGTCGACTGCAGTGGCCGATCAGGCAAAACAATAAAAGGGGAAAATAAATCAGGTGAGTATCTAGCATACCCGCGAGTCTTACGTCCGCTACTAAGCATTATGCATTTGTATCAACGGAAAGGGGAGGCTGTATATAGTGGACTGCAAGATAGAATTCAGAATAAGGGTAAGAAGCTAGGCCTATCGAAGACTAGCATCTTCTGACGATGTCTTGCAGCATGAGAAGAGAATCAGCCAACAGTTTATATAAAGCATAAAGTGACAATGAAGCAGAAGTTGCTGCAACATTGAATAATATAAGTTGTAATGATTAATAATAATAATGCCTCCGAGTTCCCCTCCTCGACTTTCGTGCGAGGAAGAAAACCCGGAACCATACAGTTTAATAGTAATAGTTTGTAGTAGTAAGATCCAGCTTCAGCATAAAGCGTCCTGTTACCGTGGACACGGCTATTCGAATAGATTAAACTCCCTGCAGGGGTGCACTACTGTTCAGCCTACACGCTCGGATCTCCAGGGTGGCGTGAACCTTGTTAGGGAACGCCCCACCGAGGCTATCCGACACATCGCAGTTCATCCTAGGCTCAGCAGAGAGGCCATCCGACGGACTATATCCTATGCGCCAAGGGGTCTAGGTCCCTCACCCTTGCACGCTCCTGCACGGTGCGAGTCTGGCCGGTGAAGCAAAAGCAAATCCAAACACACCTGCTGCAGCAAAAAGACAAGACCACTTCCCGGCGACCAGGCCGCAGTACTGCTGACGTCTGAAGAGCTTACGGACGAACTACGACGTGGAGGGCCCACACCGTAATCCCACGTGTAGGTAGTGCGTACAGGCCTTTGCGGCCTCTCAAGTCATCCGTCGAACCATTTATCATTTTAATTAACCTGCGTGACAACCGTTACCGTTGCCTCGACTTAACTGACCCGCGGTCAACGACAGCAGTCAGGACCACCAGTACATCGGTGCCTTCCCTGTCGTCCCACCAAGTCTCTGCGGTTACCAACAAGGTGAACCGTCTCCTTACCTTGTCTCGCGTGTGCCCTTGGTAGAGCTCAACTTTCGTGGTTTGGTAACTCTCGCGAGATACGAGCAGGGGCCAAGCACTCCTGTAACATCGGTCGTACCCTCCCTGTCGCTCCCGACAATATACCGCTCGCGGGCACCGTTGGGTCGCCCGACTCTTACCTTTAAGGACACCAGTTGATTCGAGTGTCTACCATTAAGTGAAACCAGGAGGAATCACCCTCGATGGCACACTTAACGAGGTTCGACAGAGTCATCAGCGGAATGAACTAAAGAGGAATATTCTCGTATCACCCCGGTGGTGCCGAGACACCAGCAGAATGAACTAAAGAGGAATACCCTCGTATCATCCCAGTGACACTACGCTACTGAGCCGACGAGAGTGAATTACGAGTCAGTCCCCTCGTAAGTTAAACTCGAAGCGACTCGGTAGAGTCTCGCCGTTGTAGGTTCCCTAGGGCGTCTGCATTGATCCGTACCTGTTGCAGTTGTATATATTTTGTATCCGCGTCACTCCCCTGAGTGACCACGGCCCGCTATCTAATCCTAGCTAACAATGCGCAGGGCTCACTTCTGAATATAATATACAGATATAGCAGGCAGCATAGGATAAGGAAGGTACATCAAGGGGCAACAAAATCAGGCTATGCAATTGAATAGGATTGTAACCGTAGCAGCAGCAGTAACAATGCCTAGTGCAAGAAAGTACGGAAAGGTAGGCGATATCTGGGGAAGAGAATGGCTCTGCTTGCCTGGAAGCTCGATAGTAGGGGTACGGTCGTCGACGAAGTAGTCGTACCCAGCAGCGGTGTAGTCGGCAGTAGCAGCGGGGTCTACCGGAGAATAAAGGGGGGAAGAAACAGTAAATACAAAGCGATCATAGAAAACAGATGAATAACATGACGTATGCAATGTTAACGGTGCTCTAACGTTGAACGATACACGTTGCACGGAGCGGAAGTTCATCCGGGGATGAAGTACCGGCTCCGGGTGATTACCGGACAGGGTGTCCGGAGGGGGAAGGGATCATGCCGGAGGTGTCATGGACATCCGACAAACATAAGATGGGTGTATCCGTGTTAGTTGAACTATTCTGAACAACTTTGGTGTTTAGAATAAATTCATCCGGATCGTTTATCGGTATCGGGCAATCATCAGACAGTCAGTCCGGAGGGGGACGGTTCGATGTTCATTGTGTTAGAGGGGTGTGGTAGACATACAGATAGCGTATTCGGACTAGGTATTTTTTTTGATCAAGTTTGATGTATAAAGTTTTTCCATCGGAGTTACGGATTAAAAGATATTGAATTTCAAAGTTTTAATCAATTTAAATAATTTTTGGAATTTCTTTTAATTATTTAAATAGAATTATCCAAAAAGTGGGGATTGACTGGTCAACTGACATATGGGACCTACATGTCATAGTCACATTTATTTTAACAGGGTTTTAATTTAATCAAAATGTCTATTTAACAGGGGGGTCCCACTTGTCATAGACTCAGATTCATTTATACATTAAGTAGATTTAGTTTACCAGCAATGGGGCCCATTGTCATTGTATGTGAGGGGGTACTAATAATAAAGGGGATTAATCCCACCTAACAAAACCAACTGGCCCCACCGGCCAGGGGCACAACCGTGCCTTCCCCGTGGCTGGACTCGCACGGGATAAGGCCACCGGCGGCCATGGCGAGAAAGGCTCACAAGTGTGTGTGGGGGGGGGCAAGGCGCGGCCTACAGGCGACACTGACGGCGCGAGTGCGCGGCTAGGCGGCGGCGGCGGGGCAGCCGCGAGGCCGCGGTGGCGCATCAGCCTCAGGGGCTCTCACGCACCGGCTCATGGCCAGGAAGCGGGCCGGCACGGCCGAGCACGGGAGCAGAGGCTAGGCGACCAAATCGACGGGGGGGAGGGGAAATTCGAAGGCAGGGCTCACAGGGGGGCGCAGCACGGCAGGTCATGGGCTCGAGGAGGCCCAGGGAGGCTCCGCTAGCGGCGAACCGGCCATGGCTTCGCCGGATGCACGGGCGAGCTCGAGGGTGGCTTGCGTTGGCCTCCCTGCTCGAGTTTTCCGGCGCAGTGGTAGTAGCAGTCGGCGGCGGGGCTGTCCGGCTCGGGGACGCGGCGTGGCGAGGTCCTCGGCCTCAGCCACGACTAGCCATGGCGAGGTAGGCGACAGCCATGGCGGGAGGAACAGCAGCGGAGTGTGGGGATAGGAAAGGAGAAAAATGGGGCTAGGGTTTCCAGGGAGCGGCGGGGTCACGGGGACCTTATACGCGCGCGCCGGACGCCGGTTGGCCTCCACGCCGACGGCAATCGCCGTGCAGCCGTGGGATTCCCTCCACGCAAGGCAGAGGTAGAAGACAACGGGGAGGGGGAAGCCGTGGTGGGCCGGGCCATGGGTCCAGTGGAGGGGGTGGGTGCGGGTTTTGCCCATGAGCGAAAGATAGGCTTGCTTCTATTTCTTTTATATTTTCTGTGATTTTTTTGTTTGCAATTGTTTTCGTAGCCTTTACCTTTTTGAAAAATGTGGATCTGGTCCTAATATTATTGTTGCATATCACTGAGGTGCCACAAAAAGTTTGGTGGCATAAGAAATTCATTTAATATTTTTGTATTATTGAAAATGGATTAAATGCCACTGGTTTGCTACTTTTTGAATTGTTTGATTTATTTTATGGCTTGATAAAATACCATAACCATATTTTCATGGCCCACTGATTATTTGGGATTTAGCAAAAGTGGTTGCACCAATTTTGGACAAGGTTTTATTTATCACATATTTTTAATATTCATCAAAAAGCATTTTGAGTTTGTGTTCATTAAAAAATAATCAAGGCATGATTAGCAACAGTAATTGTGATTACTGTAGGTGATTGCTGTAGCGTGACACCCGGGGTGTTACAGAGATCAAGGGATCATACCATGCCTCGTATCACCATATATGCACTCACGAGCTTTGCTACACCTAGCGGTGTTTTACGGGTTAGAAGGATTACAAGGCGATGTGGGGTTTCTAAATGGAGATTAACAAGAGGACGAGCCCACCTTAAGAAGTGCAATGCTAAACCTAAGAAAGAGTTTATGTAAATTTACGTGATTAGGCACTTGACAAAGGATGATTGGGGGTAGAGGGAAGGTTCAGGGGGGCAGAGAAGTAGTGAAAGGAAGTTACGCAAACTTAAGTAATTCCTTCGTAGGTGTAGGATTTTCGCCTTAAGAATCAAAGGGGTAGTTTATTAGATGGGAAGAACGGTTACGCGGGATTTTGTAGAAACATTGTAGGTGTAGCATTTTTTATGCACTCATATATGAACACCCTATAAATCTTTCTTTCTTTGAACCGGGACAATGCCCCTTTCCATTACTCTCATAACGGAAACACATCGTTCAAATGAAAGGGGGAGGGAGGGAACAGAAGAATAGCAAGGTTCGGGCTATTAGTGGGAAACCCACGCGACAATTCAAAGTCAAAATCATCACTATGGGGCAAAAACCCATTGGCCCATTTCTTGTATCCAGTTCAACAGAAAACTAACCAGGACCCAGACACTACTAGGGAATGCCTTTTAGTGGCGTCCTTTTTTCTGTTTAGTGGCGCATTATGGATGCGCCACTAACTACAAGCCACTAATAAGGGCTTATAGGTGACGCATTCTGGATGCGCCACCCCGAAGGCCCTTAGGCGTGGCGCATCTCAGAATGCGCCACCTATAAGCTCTTAGGGGTGGCGCATTTTCAAAATGCGCCACTATTATTTTTTTAAAATTTTGAATTTTGAATCTGGATCTGGATAACGATTTTTTTTTCTTAATCTCAGGTTAGTATGCTTAATGCCCGGTCACTATGCTTAATCCCAGGTCAAACTAACCTCCGTGGCCAAACTTCCCCGAGGGTCACCCATCCTAGCACTACTCCAGCCCCAGCACGCTTAACTTCTCGGTTCTATTCAACTCCCACTCCATCTCACCTAGCTGACACTTGTTGATATATCTAACATATAAATCCTATTAAACCATGTTGATGGCTACGACCTTGTTAATGTTTATGGGTGTGCTAAAACCTTCAACATTCTTTTGAAACTTTCTCGATGGTACCATTAGCATATTTTGAACTTAAAAAATGATTTTTTATTATTTTTTAATGTTACTATCTAAAATTTTCAACTTTTTTTAAAACTTCCCGATTGTTCCTCTAGCCTATTTTGAATTTCTTTTAGAAAATAAAAAAAAAATAAAAAAATTCAATTTTTTTCTGTTACTAGTGGCGCATTTCATAACAAATGCGCCACTACTAAGTTCAATTTTTTTTCATTTTTTTGTCTTCAGATCTTCAAATGCCTGTAACTTTTTTTATGTTAGGTTTTTGAGGATTCTAAAAATGTTCAGCGGGTTCCACCCGATTGTATTTAGATATAACTTTTCGAGTACATGATTTTTCATATAAAAAACTTTTTCATCGGAGGTCGTATGCACAAGTTATGCCCATTTTACAAAATTCTCGAGAGATTTTGCAAAAAAAGTCAAAAATTCATATTTGTAAATTTTCCTAACAACTAGACCACATATCATATGGGAAACTTATTTTCTTTTATTTTTTTGAAATTTCTATCATTTTCTTCTAATTTTTTTCAAATTGAAAAGGAGGTCCACCGGGGGGGGTTGTAATTGGGAATTTTCCCTCACAGTTTTTGCTTAGTAGTGGCGCATATGTGATGGCTTCTCGCCCTTCGTTGGTTACCCCAAGTGGAAGGTTGAGATGTAGCGCAGCAGCAAGTTTCCCTCGGTGAAGATACCAAGGTTTGTCTCCAGTAGGACTCCAGAGATGATAAGTAGGTGTCATCGGCGCAACTGACGTGGACCTGCACACAGACACAGATAACTTTGTTTCCAACGAAGTTCAGAGAGGTTGTCAATCTCTTCGGTCTTGTTTTTCACAAAGGGTAAAACACAAGGGATAATGATAGCAACTGAAAGTAAAAGCAAGAAGGTAAATATAGCGTGGAAACAGTAATAAGGATATGGACCGGGATACGTGATGTTCACTAGTGATGTCTCTCTCCCAAAAGACGATAAAACTGTTATGCGAGGTAAACAAATTACAGAAGGGCAATTGACAGGATTATGAACGCACTGCAATGCTAACTATGCTACAAAAGAAAGGAAGAGGTTCAAAAGCACGGGCAGTACGCCAAAATAAGTAGACCGTAATCCAACAACATCTACTACTAATCATCCACCTTGAGATATCTATCCAGAAAATCTCGCTGGTATTAAGTTGCGAGCCCCACCCAAAGTGTAAACCCAAAGCAATAGACAACTGCATTAAAAAAACTTTGCATAAAGTAAACAATCCTTGCAAACGCGATTACAAGCACCGTTGTTTTCCCCCTTGTGGCAACAGCACATCCCCTAGACTCATGTTTCTGTCACTCAAGCGTGTCATCGGGGGGCATGAACCCACAATCAAGCACAACGTTCCCTCTTGGAGTCACTACCTACTACTTGGCCAAAGCAATAAACAGCAACAGAGAACATGCAAGAATTACTTAGGAACAAAAATATAAGAGATAAAAACCAAATATATTACTCTATCACAATCTGAACATAATCTCATAATCCATCAGATCCCATCAAACTCAGCATAGCAATAGCAAAAATATTACAAAAGTGCCTCGATCATGTAGGGCAGCTCACGAGGTCTAAACCATGAAGAACAAAGAGGGGAGGAGAACATCACATAGCTACTGATCACGGACCCATGGTCCAAGGAAAACTACTCACAAGACATCCGGGGAGCATCCATGGTGGAGAGGAGACTCCCGGAGGTCAATCCTCCCTCCGGCAGGGTGCCGGGAAGAGGTCTTCTGGTGCTCCCGATCTCGGAAGCGCGGCAGCGGCGGAACAGAGGAGAGTTTGCGAAATAGGGTTCTGTCTTTGGATTTTCCCCGTGACGGAGAATAAATAGGCGAAGGGGGCAGCCAGAGGTGGACCAGTGGCCCCAGGGGTGGGTCCGCGCCGGGTGGCCGCCTGGGCCCCCTGGCTCCCCTCTGGCCCCTCTCGGGCTCTTCGCGAAGCTTCCTTGACGCTGATTTTTTATCTAAATTTTCCCGAATTTTTCTGGCACTTTTTATATGGGGGAAAACTGAAATAGAAAAACAGCAGAAAACAGGAACTAGCACTGGGGTGCACTGAGTTAATAGGTTAGTCCAAATATGATAAAAATGTATAAAAGTGTATCTAGAACATAGCAATATCACACAAAACATGCATGGAGCAAGCAGAAATTATAGATACATTTTGGACGTATCAACATCCCCAAGCTTAATTCCTGCTCGTCCTCGAGTAGGTAAATGATAACAGCATAATTTTTGTGGTGACATGCTAGCAACCATAAAAGAACTTTGAAAAGTAAAGCAATCAAGGTTTAGAGATTCAATTCAAGTCATAACATGCAAGAGTCTATATTAGCATTGAAACAAGTAACAAAAGAACATTAGGTGCAAGAGCTCTCGTTGTCCGTGACTCGAATGTCTCCAAATGGTGTTTGCGTGCAAGAAGGGGGATAGGGAATACGAGAAAAAAGTATTTTTGTGTTGAGAACTCAATCTACTAAAGTTCACACTTGGTCTTTTTCTGGAATCTTATCTTGACTCGTCCCCAGACCACTAGCCAGGTACAAGTCAATTTGATCCAATCCTTTTCGATATTTTGGGCACTCATGCAATGGATGAGCGTAAGCACGAGAGTTGACACTTAGGATGGAAAAGAGAGAAATATGGTGGTGGAGGAAGACAAAAAGGATGAGAAAGGCTCACATCAATGAGGACAATCATAGGCAAGAGATGCCAAATGATAGATATGATGTGAGGAGTAGAGATTTCCATGCAACGGATGCACATACGAGCTAAGAAGCTCTCCAATGGAACTAGTGGGGGTGCATCTAACTTGCTCGCTCATGAAGACCTAGAGCTCGTTTGAGGAGGCTCATCCTTGGAATATGCAAGCCAAGTTCTATAGTGTGAAGGTCCCCACATAGCTATATGCATAATGATCATCTCTATGGAGTACAAGGATATAAAGGGAGTACTAGTGTGGATCTCTCAAAAGGATAGTAGTGTTGCCCCTTTCTCTCTTTTTATTTATTTTTCTCTTTTTTCTATTTTTTTCTATTTTTTTGTGGCCTCAATGGCTCTTTCTATTTAACTCTCATTTGTCCTCTTTAGGATCTTTTATGGTGTCCACTTTGGGATCTTTTCCTCACTTAAGGGCAACACTCTATTTTACAAGAAGATAAAGGAGATCTTTAACACTTTATAAGGTACTCAAAATCATAAAGAAGATGTAACTATCATGATGTATGCAAGGTATGTCGCTGCCAGTGTAGGAGGAACATGTATGACATGAAGATCAAGTCATGAAGAGGTGGATGTTGCATGGCAATATAACTCGGAAAGGCTATGGAAATGCCTTGATAGGTAGGTATGGTGGCTGTTTTGAGGAAAGATATAAGGAGGCTTATGATGACAGAGCGTATCATGCCAAGGGTTTGGATGTACCGGCGAAGGTGGACACCAACTCTCGGAGTGAGAAGAAGGCAATGCACGTCACGGGAGAGGCTAGCAAATATGGGAAGGGGGAAGTGTCAAGTTTCAATACTTACATTAGTCCGAAGAATTCATGCACTTATCAGTAACTCTCAATCTAATAAGGAGGTTCACAAAGAGACAAGTACCCCGAGGAGGAGTGTATGGGGGTTTGGTTATCCTTGCGCATCCTCGACTCATGTTACGTGAGTGTACTCTAATATCCGATCCCTCCAAAGATTAGTGATCCATCTAGTAGCTAGAGTTCTCAACTAGTTTTGTAGGTTTTTGAAAATAAACACGGATTTCCCAAAATACGACACCTATCACTAATAGGCTAGAGCTCTTGACACCAAAAGTTCAAACATTACTCACAACAATACCTCAAAACTATTGCGAGTTACTACTAGAATTAAATAGCAACCTCAATTACCTACTTTCAAGACAAGACACAACTCAGTGCAACAACCAACTCTCTTTAACAAGATAAACATGAAAACTAAAAAGAGTTCCAGAAACAAACTAAACAAAAGCCAAGGCTCTTGCTAAAGACAAACTAAGACTAAAACTAAACATGGCAGTAGCTATGAAAAGATAAAGAACACACAACAGCAAAAAGATAAGCAGGAAAAACCCTATGATGTGTTCTAAATCTTGAAAGTGGAGCGTGTTTCTCTCCCACACAAAGTAAGACGGGATCTAACTTGTTATGAACAGCAAGCAAAGCTAAAGAAAACTAAAAATAAAACCTAAGAGCGAGACGCTCCAAGCATAGCACATAACGCATGAAGTGATAAAAATATAGTGAGACGAAGGACGAACTGATGATTGTTGATGGAGAAGGGGATGCACGGGGGCATCCCCAAGCTTAGACGCTTGAGTCTCCTTGAATATTTATTGGGGATGCATGGGGGCATCCCCAAGCTTGAGCGCTTGACACTCCTGGATCTTATTTCATCATCTTCCATCGCACACTTGAAAACTCCCTTCATACATAACTCATCATAAGCTGATTAGAGAGGTTAGTACCCTTAATAAATAATTTTTTCCAACTGTATATAAAGATATTATTGAAGAGATACTGTTTCTGAGGAGTGCCAAAAAGTTTTTGCAAAGAAAAAGCAAGCTTAAGGTTTGCAAAAGTTAGGAGAGACAAAACGTGGCAGAATCTGTGAAAAACAGAACAACAGGTAGTAAAGAATTTTTTAGGGTAACTTCTGCAACTCGAATCAAAAAACTCAGAACATACGGAAGTTTTGTAATTGTATAGAGCATACTGTGTAAAAAGTTCAGCTCAAAAAGATGAACTGGGATTTTTCTAGAATTTTTCTGGTCACGAGGACAGAATCTGTTTTCTGGACAGCATGTCACAACTTTTACTTCCCTTGCCGTAAGAGGCTATAACTTGGCACAAAGTTGAAAAATAAAGATACAATGATGTTGCTACAGTAGTAAAAATCATCAAGACACAACAAAAGCAAAAAATAAACACCTAAATTCGTTGCGGGCTGCCTCCTGAAAGCGCTTTCTTTTATGCCTTTAAGCTAGGCATGATGCAAAAGAAGAATCAAGGGTATCCAAGATCAGAATCATAAAAACCTTCAAATTGATTTTCAATAAGCTCATTCTTCTTCTTACTAGGAAAGAGATACTTACCTTTCGCCATACCGTGTAAGCGTATGTGCCTATTACCAATATCAATGAAGCCTTTCATAGCACGGAGGAAGTCTCTTCCGAGCACAATGTTACTTTGGTTTGGCTCCATGATGAAGAAATTCATTGGTGCAGTCCTATGAAGGAATGAAACTTGGACTTCTTTTACCTTTCCTTTAATCTCTGAAATATCTCCATTAGAATGTTCATGATAAGATGATAATTTATCCATATCTAGCTTCAAAGAATCATAAACTATTTTTGGCATAGTAGAAACTGTGGATCCAATATCACAAAGAGCAAGGAAGCCTTGGTTAGAGATGCTAATCCTAAAAAAGGGCTCCCAATCATCATCTATCTCCAACATTTCTTTCTTGTTGGACTTAAGTTCCTCTACTTTACTCAAGTATAGAGCATCCAGTCTTTCTTCAATAGTGGCAAGTCTATCTATGACAGTATCAACACTACGATCATAAACAAAATAACTAGATAGACTATGCAAAATATAAAGAGCCCTATCTTCATCACACTCTAGAAAATATCCTTCAGCTATAATGTCAAGAGAGTGTTTACACCACTTAAAAAGACCATGGTAAAAATTTCTAAGCACAATTTTTATAGGTATCCAAGGCATAATTCTTTTATGTGCTTCAGAGATTCTGTCCCATGCCTTCTTCATATTTTCTCCATCTCTTTGAAGGAAATCGAGAACTTCCGATTCCCGCAAAGCACCTAGCCCTAACATGTTCATCTAAACAAGGAGGACTAATAATAGCAAGATAAATATATATTTTTTGTAATTTTTGATAAAAGACACAAAGATAAAAACTGAAAGGTAAACTAACAAGACTAAAAAAAACAAAGGTAAAGGGTAGTGTGCAACTCCCCTATCTTAGCACTCGGAGTCCCCGGCAACGGCGCCAGAAATTTGCTTGATGGCTTCTCGCCCTTCGTTGGTTACCCCAAGTGGAAGGTTGAGATGTAGCGCAGCAGCAAGTTTCCCTCGGTGAAGATACCAAGGTTTGTCTCCAGTAGGACTCCTGACATGATAAGTAGGTGTCAGCGGCGCAACTGACGTGGACCTGCACACAGACACAGATAACTTTGTTCCCAACGAAGTTCAGAGAGGTTATCAATCTCTCCGGTCTTGTTGTTCACAAAGGGTAAAACACAAGGGATAATGATAGCAACTGAAAGTAAAAGCAAGAAGGTAAATATAGCGTGGAAACAGTAATAAGGATATGGACCGGGATACGTGATGTTCACTAGTGATGTCTCTGTCCCAAAAGACGATAAAACTGCTATGCGAGGTAAACAAATTACAGAAGGACAATTGACAGGATTATGAACGCACTGCAATGCTAACTATGCTACAAAAGAAAGGAAGAAGTTCAAAAGCACGGGCAGTACGCCAAAATAAGTAGATCGTAATCCAACTGCATCTACTACTAATCATCCACCTTGAGATATCTATCCAGAACATCTCGCTGGTATTAAGTTGCGAGCCCCACCCAAAGTGTAAACCCAAAGCAATAGACAACTGCATTAAAAAGAACTTTGCGTAAAGTAAACAATCCTTGCAACCGCGGTTACAAGCGCCGTTGTTTTCCCCCTTGTGGCAACAGCACATCCCCTAGACTCATGTTTCTATCACTCAAGCGTGTCATCGGGGGGCATGAACCCACAATCGAGCACAACGTTCCCTCTTGGAGTCACTACCTACTACTTGGCCAAAGCAATAAACAGCAACGGAGAACATGAAAGAATTACTTAGGAACAAAAATATAAGAGATAAAAAACCAAATATATTACTCTATCACAATCTGAACATAATCTCATAATCCATCAGATCCCATCAAACTCAGCATAGAAATAGCAGAAATATTACAAAAGTGCCTCGATCATGTAGGGCAGCTCACGAGGTCTAAACCATGAAGAACAAAGAGGGGAGGAGAACATCACATAGCTACTGATCACGGACCCATGGTCCAAGAAAAACTACTCACAAGACATCCGGGGAGCATCCATGGTGGAGAGGAGACTCCCGGAGGTCAATCCTCCCTCCGGCAGGGAGCCGGGAAGAGGTCTTCTGGTGCTCCCGATATCGGAAGCGCAGCGGCGGCGGAACAGAGGAGAGGTTGCGAAATAGGGTTCTGTCTTTGGAGTTTCCCCGTGACGGAGAATAAATAGGCGAAGGGGGGGGCAGCCAGAGGTGGACCAGGGGCCCCAGGCGCCCCCCTGGCGCGGCCAGGGGTGGGGCCGCGCCGGGTGGCCGCCTGGGCCCCCCGGGCTCCCCTCTGGCCCCTCTCGGGCTCTTCGCGAAGCTTCCTTGATGCTGATTTTTTATATGAATTTTCCCGAATTTTTCTGGCACTTTTTATATGGGGGAAAACTGAAATAAAAAAACAGCAGAAAACAGAAACTGGCACTGGGGTGCACTGAGTTAATAGGTTAGTCCAAATATGATAAAAAATGTATAAAAGTGTATCTAGAACATAGCAATATCACACAAAACATGCATGGAGCAAGCAGAAATTATAGATACGTTTTGGACGTATCAATATGCAAGATGCGTCACCCCTAAGAGCTTATGGGTGGCGCATTCTGGATGCGCCACTAATAATTCTTTAGGGTGGCGCATTTCCAGAATGCGCCACCCATAAGCTATTAGGGGTGGTGCATTTCTAAAATGCGCCACCTATAAGTTTCTTATGGGTGGCGCATTTATCCAAATGCGCCACGTATAAGGGGATCCTGGACTGGCCCACTCTTAGGGGTGGCACATTTTTAAAAATGTGCCACCTATAAGGGCTTATTGGTGGCGCATTTTTTACCAGTGCGCCACCCCTTACAACATAGTGGCGCATTACATATAAAATGCGCCGCTAATAAGCTTTCCATGTATAGCTTTGTCTCTAGTAGTGAGACATGGACATACACCTCACGCATGAGGAACGAAAACTAGAAGGCTACCAAAATCTCTACTCCTAAAGGAGGAGTTGGTAGGCCGGTACGTTTTTTTTGCCTCACCTCCCACCACCACTTCCCACTCAATTTTTTCTCCTTCCCAATCCACAAAAAGAATCGTACTCCCATATAAGAAAATCATCTTAAATTGGCTTTCGAAAAAATTGAACACCTTGATTTATTTTCTAGATAAACAAAGAGCTTTCTTTTACCTTCCAGAAAAGAGGAGCCTTCATTCGGCTTCCAATATTAATAGCTTCTGAATCCTTGAGGTGCCATTCATTGGTCAAAGTACCTTTTGAATTTTGAATCATAGTAAACTAGGATAATAGCATAAGCTACATGGCAAACATATTTATGTAAAATTGTGGAAATTAAAATTTACACAACAATGCAAAGCATTGGGCATATACAATATATTATTATGATAAGTATCTCACGGTAAGCTTGGTTTTTGGTAACTCGTTCTGTTTTCTGTAGCAAATAAAGGAAGGAAAGAGGTGGTTGTAATTACACGTGTAATTATTTATGGGGTTGCATGCAATTTTTTTTTTGGCTCCAATTAATACAAGAAAGTAACGAAAAGGTGAGTTCTAATTGGCATGGAATAAAGAAAAGAAAGGACGGGTGTGCAGTAAAAGGAAGGAAAGAGTAGGAAATGATGGTTGTAATTAATACTCCATCCGATTCAAAATAAATGTCGTTCATTTTGTACTAAGCTAATACAAACTTTATACTGAATAAGCGACGCTTATTATGGATCGAAGGGAGTACGTGATTTGTGGGTTGTATACAAAATGGAAAAGGAATCATGCATGGGTTGCATGTATCTGCTCCATGGCGGCTGATTACTTCCTTAATTAAGATATTCTCTGATGCCATTTTGGATCATCTTTTTGGTTCTCTCTTCAATTAGATAAGCTGACTATTCTTCAAAAATGGTAACAGGAATAATTGTCACAAAACACGGGCAATCTTAGGCTAAGTGTTTACTTTTTATATAGTTTTTACAAAGCCAAACACACTCGCAATCTTAGCTCAATCTATGATTATTTATTCTTTTCATAAAGCAAACACACACGGAATCTCTAGCTCAACAATCAATTTTCATATAAAATAGCATTGAGTATGATTGCGCATCATAAGTAACGAGCAGGAGCTCAGCTCCATTGCGGCTACTGTACAGGAAGAAAGAGAGGTGATCGAGAGAGAGAAAAAGGAGAGGGGAGAGGGAGACGGTGGGCGGCGGGGAAAATCAACCTGTGGGGGGCTCGTCGGCGCTACTCCGGCACGGCTCCTCCTCAGCCAGCAACGTGTGGATGGGGAACCGTGAGGCGGCGGGGTCGAGGACTGGGGGGGGGGGGGCTCGTCGGCGTTGCTCCGGCACGGCTCCTCGTCGGCTCAACGGCGTGTGGACGGGGAACCGCGATGTAACACCCTCAGTTTCTGTAACAGTAATCATCATCACTGTTGACCATCACTGTTTGTTAATCACTGTTATCCCCTGTCCTTAATCTAACTTTGCTTCTGCTCTTTTCAAACCATGCTGGTTGGTAATCAAAACCCTATCCCAATGCATCTTGCTCATCAAGAAAACAAACCCTAGTTGAAACTACTTTAAATGGAAATTAAAACAAAAGTGCTCAAATAAAGTTGTTCCAAAAATCATGGAACTATTTTTGTAAATTGCCTAAAATCATTATAATCATGTTGGACCAACTTTGGTAATTTTTGGAGTTGCAGAAAATTCCAAACAATTCAAACAGTAGGTTAAAACCCTTACTTTGGGCATTTAATAATTAAAAGAAATATCTAATGATTTTATTTTGCTGCAAAAACTTTTGTGGCACCTTAGTAATATGTAACCCTAATTTACAAACACTAATAACCTTTTACAAAAATGCTAGGGTTAATAAATCAATTACAGAAAGAAATAGAATAAGCAGTAAATCAAAACAATTTGGAAAAGGCTTAAAACCCCCCCAGGGCGAGGCCCACCTCAGCCCAGCCCAGCCCAACCCCCCTTGTCTTCTTCCTCCCCCAACCACGCCCACCTGCTCCCGTACGGCGGCCGCCGTGGGCACGCCGCTGCCAGGCCGGCCCCGCCCTTCACCTGCTCCCTGCCGCCGCGGACGCGATAAGAACAACCCGTTCGACCCCTTGGACACCCCCGCACCTCCATTCCCCTCCTCCTCTTCTCTCACGCTTCGGGGAAAGTTTCCCGAGCGCCGCCGTCGCCATTGCCGTGGCCAGACGTGGCCAACGGGCACGGCCCGCCCCGACGTGGTGTCTAGAGGTTGCGCCGTCGTCGTCTTCGTCGACTACAGCATCCAATCGAGCCCGGGGAGCACCACAGGCGCCGCCCGCGTCTTCTTCCCCCACCCCGGCCGCTGCAACCTCGACGTCGATTCCGGCCGCCTCAGCCCCTCCCCGAGCCCGCTGCCAACCCCGACGCGTTCGTGGTGAGCAGCTCTGTCATCGCCAACTGTCCGTAGTTGCTCGTGTAGCCCGTAGCCTTTTTCCCCAAACTCGCTTGCTCCGGCCGCCGTGGCACGTCGTCGTAGTCGTCGATTTGGTTCGTCCCAGCCCGCGCCAAGTGCACCAGTAGGTTCCCCGTGGTGCGTGTGTTCGTTTTGGACCGGTAGTTAGCTCGATTTCGACTCGTATATGCATTCGCCATTGGAGCCCGACGCCCTTCGCCGCCATTGTTGAAGCTGCGCTCACCTCCGTGCGTCCCAGCCCGCGAGACCACTCCAGATCGACGCGGCTTCGAGTTCTTCGTCGACTGCCGCAAGCGGCGTCTCAAACGGCGCTCGGAATCGCGAGATTGCTCGACCTCGCCGCCGGCGAGCCTCCGGTGAGCCCTCCGGTGAGGCTGCCAGGTGGGGCCCCGGTGTCAGTTAGTTAATTAGGGCTTAACCCAGACCCCTAAGCCACTGACAGTGGACCCCCCCGGCTAATTACTCTGTTAGTTTAACTGAAAAGATTAACAGAATAATAAACCCTCTCAGACACTGACCTGTGGGCCCCTGGCCACTTAACTTAATTAAACAAGTTTAGTTAGCACTGGAGTCACTGACTGTTGGGCCCCAGCTGTAAGTCATTTTGGAATAAATAAAATTATAAAAAATTGAGTCACTGACATGTGGGTCCAGAGGCATTTTCTAATTTAATTAAATGTTTTATAAATAACAGAGGCTGACATGTGGGTCCCACATGTCAGCACTGTTCTGGATAATGTTTTGGCTAATGTTTTGGATAATGTTTAATAAATAATAAAAGAAATTCAGAAATCATTTAAATTGATTTAAACTTGGAAATTCAATAACTTTTAAACTGTAACTCGGATTCAAAAACTTTATACATGAAAGTTGATCAGAAAAATATAAGAATACAAATACGCTATCCGTATGTCTACCACACCCCTCTAACACAATGAACATCGAACATTCCCCCTCCGGACTGTCTGTCCGATAAATTGTCCGGTACTGTTAGAGTACCCGGATGAATTTATTCCGAACACGAAAGTTGTCCGGAATGGTTCAACTAACACGGATACACCCCCCTTATGTTGTTCCGGTACCCACGATACCTCCGGCTTGATCCTTCCCCCTCCGGACACCCTGTCCGGTAATCACCCGGAGCCGGTATTTCATCCCCAGATGAATTCCCGCTCCGAGCATATTGCATTGCACTGCGTTAGAACACCGTTAACATTTCTTATATCATGTCATGCATCTGTTTGTATATGCTTGATGTGTATTTACTGTTTCTTCCCCCCCTTAATCTCCGGTAGACCCCGCTGCTGTCATCGACTACACCGCTGCTGAGTACGACTACGTCGTCGACGACCCTACTACTACCGTCGAGCTTGCAGGCAAGCAGAGCCATTCTCTTCCCCAGATATCGCCTATCTTTCCGTACATTTCTTGCACTAGGCATTGTTACTGCTGCTGCTACGATTACAATCCTATTCCATTGCATAGCCTGATTTTTGTCGCCCCTTGATGTGCCTTCCTTTATCCTATGCTGCCTATTATTATTATTATGCATTATTCAGCAGTGAACCCTGCGCATTGTTAGCTAGGATTAGATAGAGGGCCGTGATCACTCAGGGGAGTGAACGCGGATACAGATATTATAACTGCACAGGTACGGTACAATGCAGACACCGTCAAAGGCCCCTATCTGGGTTATGCCTAGTCACCTCAAGTGTGAGCTATCAAGGAGTAATCCTTGTACTCCACTCGAGGCTGACTTTGTCTTGCCGCCATAGGGTCCTGTAAACGGTTGTCCTTCAGGTAAGAAGTCGGGCGACCCAACGGTGCCCGCGAGAGGTATTGCGACGGGACGACAGGGAGGGCACGACCAGTGTACCGGTGTGCTTGGCCCATGATCGTTGGCCGCGAGAGTTACCAACCCACGAAAGTCGAGCTCCTCCAGGAGCACACGCGAGACAAGGTAAGGAGACGGTTCACCTTGTTGGTAACCGCAGTGACTTGGTGGGACGACGGGGCATGCACCGATGTACTGGTGGTCCTGGCTGCTGTCGTTGTCCGCGGGTCGGTTAAGTCGAGGCAACGATAACGGTTGTCACGCAGGTTAATTAAAATGCTAAATGGTTCAGTGAATGTCTTGAGTTGGCTATATGCCATGTACGCACTACCTACCCGTGGGAACTACGAGTTATGGGCTCCTCCGCTTCTTAGTGTCGTCCGAGGACTCTTCAGACATCAGCAGTACTGCGGGCTGATTGCCGGGAAGTGGTGTTGTCTTATTTGCTCGCGCGGTGATGTCTTATTTGGATTTGCTTCAACTTCACCGGCCAGCCACGCACCGTGCAGGAGTACGTTCGTGTTGGGGTCCAAGGCCCGGCGTACTTAGGATTTAGACCGGCGGATGGCCTCTCTGTTGAGTTTGAAAGATGGGCTATGAAGTGTCGGATAGCCTCGGTGGAGCGTTCCCTAACAAGGTTCCCGCCACCCTGGAGATCCGTGCGTGTAGCGTAACACAAGTGCACCCCTGCAGGAAAGATTAATCTATTCGAATAGCCGTGTCCACGGTAACAGGACGCTTTATGCTGAAGCTGGATCTTACCACTAGAACTAATATTAAACTGTATGGTTCCGGGTTCTCTTCCTCGCGGGGATGTCGAGGAGGTGAACTCGGAGGCATTGTTAATTATTACAACTTATTATTATTCAATGTTGCAGCAACTTCTGCTTCATTGTTACTTTATGCTTTATATAAACTGTTGGCTGATTCTTACCTCATGCTGCAAGACATCGTCGGAAGATGCTAGTCTTCGATAGGCCTAGCTTCTTACCCTTGCTCTGAATTTCTGTCCTTCAGTCCACTATATACAGCCTCTTCTTTCCGTTGATACAATGCATAATGCTTAGTAGCGGACGTAAGACTCGCGGGTATACTAGATACTCACCTGCTTTATTTCCTTTACTTTTTTGCCTGATCGGCCGCTGCAGCCGACGTTGGAGCCCAGGAGCAGGAGTACCCCGGAGGCGCCTACTACGACGTCGAGTTCCCCGTCGACCAGGAGTAGTTCTGTGGATCCCAGGCAGGAGGCCTCGCCTTTTCGATCTGTATCTCTGATGTGATTTGTGCTAGCCTTCTTAAGGCAAAACTTGACTAACTATGTCTGTACTCAGATATTGTGGCTTGTATGACTTATGTATTCGGGTCCGCGTGACCCCCTCTATTGTATATATTTGTTTATCCTTTTGTGTTTAGTGTTGTGATGTGATATTATCATCGTGACACGCTAATCTCAGTCGTGTACCCTGTGTGTATGATTACTGTACACGGTCTGATTTTGGGGGCGTCACACGCGAGGCGGCGGGGTCGAGGCGCTCGGGTGTGAGACACTGTCTTTGGTTTTTTCCATGAAGACGCAGTGGCGCAGTCGCTGGGAAAAGGGGATTCGCGAAAGGAAGAAGGCACGAAGTGGTGGTTGGGAAGAGGGCACGTGGAAGGAAGGTTCACGAACCCACCCAGCATGGGCTCACCCAGCGAGGAGACTGCCTTTCAAATCGAGGGAGCCATCCCACCTAGCGCTTACCAGGTCAAAATTCAATCGATAGAAGCCAATCCCATAGGTGAATCGCTCCTGGGAGTTTTTGGCCCAGGGGGATTAGTAATATAGAAGATGTAAGTGTCAAAAAATAAACAAGGTGCGTATTGTGCACCATGCAACCTCATATTTTTATAGTAATGCTTGCGTATGTTTCTCTATAACGAATCATGAACGTTGAGATAAAGAAGTAAAATCTTAAATCAATTGATGGAAGATTTAAACATCTTAAATATTATTAGGGTAGTCACTGATATATATCATATCAGTGATTCTATTTGTCTATCATATTACAAGTATGAGATATCATCACATGTAAATAGTCTTTGACTCATATCATACATATTTCTTTTTGTGCATTCATTTTGTGAGCATATTTTTCGTTGTACATAAATTTTGTTAGCTCGTGACAATGCAAAATACTATGCTAGTAGTAAGGTAACAGTTTGTGATGCGTTTCCTGAAATTTTGGAGTAGTCGGAAGCATTCAAGCAGCGCGAAAGCTCGTTCGCCCGCCTCTGTGGGCTGCATTGCAGAGCCACAAAAGCTTGCACGCCTTGTTTTTAAGCATCGCCGCACCATTTTTTAGCACCTCTATGAATCTACTTCTATGATATTTTTTCTGTACCATAATATAAGATGTTTTTTGTACTATGATTGTGTTAAAAATATTTAAATTTGATTCAAATTTAAACTAAAATCATGTCAAGTAATTCGAAGCGAAAAGGAGTGTTAGAGAGGTAGTAAGCCTTTTACGGAAGCTATTGAAGATGGGAAAAGATTCCCTCCACCCGGCTGATCGGACGCGGGCGTCCACCGGCTTTGTGGCCGTTGGATGAGCTTTTTAATCCGACGGTGTGATTACATCCCGACGAGCATACCGAATCGAGCGGAACAACCATCCTTTTGCAACAGACCCGATGTTGCAAAGGGTCTTTGCAACACTTGTCTTGTTGCAAGGAAGTACAGGGCGGCGAGTGATATTCCTGGCGAGTGGTCGGCGTGGACAACGGCGATCCACGACGAGCGGCTTGCCTGTAGCAGCAACCATGCGTTGCCGCCCCAGTAGGCTGGCATCCGCTGCTGCCCGTGACCGGCGCATTCCCGGCGACCCGTTGCGCGACAAAGCCGCCACCACCAAGGCCCTATCGGATCCCTCTCGCCGACGAGCATCTACTTCGCCGCCGCAAGGCCTCTCCTTCTCCTCTCCTCCTCCATCCGAAGATGCGCCGCCGTCCCGGTCTTATTGACCCGTAGCCATCGGCTGTCCCTCGCCATTGACCGTGAACGATGCATCCTCGGTGATCCAGAGCTTTGCAACAAAGATCATGTTGCAATGATCCGATCGCAAGAGAGCCTCTGTTGCAAAGGCTTGCTCTCTGGATGCACGCAGATGAAATTTGATGAAAAAATAACATTGCAACAGAGGTCCTGTTGCAAAGGTCCGACCGCAACAGAGTCTCTGTTGCAAAACTCGTAACGGTGATCGGGGATTTTTTTTTTCCTCAGAGTCCTTTGCAACAGAGGCTCTGTTGCAATGGACCAACCGCAACAGAATCTTTGTTGCAAGGCTCGTTGTGTCCTATACGCGTGATCAAACGGTCACTGTATCTTCTATCGTACGGTTCTCCACCCGACGGATAATTCTAAAGCCGACATAATTCTGAAGCTACTGCCGGCGCTTCCCATTGAAGATGGCATGGCATCCTTGGTCACCCGCACGGGCAGTTAAGATCGTTGGAAGGTCCAATCAACCATTTTCCCATTTTGTCTCGCGCATGCGCGGCTGGCTAACGCCATGACGTTGAGTTGAAGTGCCCAGCTACCAAGATTGATCACTGCACGCCGAAGTGTTTGCTACGCAAAATGCCGTTCGAGACCAAGAAATCACAGTCACAAGAGCGAAATTTGAACACCCCATATTCACACATGAATTAAATGCAAGTCCCGTTTTTACCACACAAACAAAACAAAATCCATCCTCGTAATCTTTTTTTGACTATACTCTGCTACTACTGCTCTTCACCGCATCCGTACCGCCGCCATTCACGTCGCCACAGCTACTCACCAACCCCTCACCCTCGCCGCCGTTGACGCCGCTCCCGCCACCCACGTGGCTGCCGGCGGTGCGGCCGTTGTTGTAGAAGCACACGACCTTGCACTTCACGACGCCGGCGCCGGCGACGTAGACGTGGAACCCCGGCGCCACCATCATCTTCACGCTGGCCGGCTCCAGCCGCCCGGCGCGCGCGGCCGCGGCGTCCTCCATGAACCGCGAGTCGAAGCGCGCGCCGCGGTCGACGCGCACCACGGGCAGCGGCGGGTGCACGGACCGCGCCAGCAGCCGCACCCCCCACACGCCCTTGGCCGCCAGGAAGAAGGCCTGCAGCAGCGGCTCCGGCCACGGCCGCGCGCGCGCCCACCCGAGCGACGACACCACCTCGCTCATCTTGGCGTCGCAGAACCGGCTGAGCCCGTCGCTGTAGTGCTTGGTCCCGTGGATGAGCACCTCCTCCCAGGTGAGCGCCGCCACGGCGTGGTACGCCGCCAGGTTGGCCTCGCACCGGCCCGCCGGGTCCGCGGTGTGCACGTCGCCGTCGGTGTCGAGCTCGAAGTCGGCGTGGAAAGCGCGGTTCAGGAAGCTCTCGAGGTTCGGGCCGGGGCTGGCGGGGCTGCGCAGGTGCGTGGAAAGCGCGCGCGTGAGGTTCCGCACGGTGGCGCGCGCCGTCGAGACGGCGCGGAGGAAGGACTCGACGGGAAACACCGCCGCGGACGGCGTCGGTAGCACGCGAGCCTCGAGACGAGCGAGCTTGAGCTCCAGCTCGGCCAGCGACTGCTTCAGCCGGGAGGTCTCCTCCACCGCGTCGTCCCGCGTGCGCGTGGCCGCGGCGAGCCGCCGGGAGAGGTCGGCAGCGGCGAGGCGCCACTGCTCGCCCTCACCCGCGTCGCCTTCGGAGACCGACGTCGTAGACGGCGATGAGCGGGGAGTGGAGCGTCGGGTGAGGGAGACGAACAGTGAGCGGATGACGGCTCCGGGCGACGCCGGGGCCAGCGCCCGCTGCTTGAAGCGGCAGTCGGAGCAGGACACCGCGGCGACATAAGCCGCCGAGTCGGCAGCACCGCCTTCGCTCCTCCCTCGCCGCGGCGTCTTCTTGGTGCCGGCGCCGCCGTTTCCGTGGAGCGGCGTGGCGGAGTGCGCGTACTTCGCGTCCAGCTTCTCGGAGGCCGTGGTGGCGACGGCGGCGTGCCGCTTGGTGTCGGACACCTGGTTATTAGTACAGCTTAGCATTGCAGCTGAGGATTAAGCAAGGAGAGCAGCCACGAGGCCATGTCGTAACAGGAGAAGGGACTCACCGGGGCAGTGAAGGTAGGGGAAGGCGACGGAGACGACACCATGGCTGCGGATTGAGCCGAGCTCCCTCTATGCCACCGCTTGGTACTATGAACAAACAGAGGTGTTTTTGGTTGGGATTTGCGGTGGTCGGACGCTAGCGTGGGGTGGCTTTTTGCGTTGCCTTGCGGCGGTGGCGGCTGGCGAGGCGATAGTGCTCAGTGCTTGGGGTGCGGTGGTGCGGTGTTGGTTGCCTGCGTCCGTCTGTAAACTGTACTGTAGGAGTACGTGGGACGACGTCTTTTTTTGCAGTCTACTTCACGGGGAGGGGAAGGGGAGGCAGGACGAGGCGGGGCATGAATGCCGGTCAGTTCGGGTCGTTGGTCCGTTTAATGACCCCCGCTCCGTCCGTCTGGACCATCTCTCCTCCTCCTCCCCTGCTTGCTCCCTCTCTGGATTTACTATCTCCTCCTCTGCTCTCAGATAAGATTTTCCATTTATGACTTTGCGATGAGATGCAAGCCATCCTATTCCTCCCCGAACTCTGGAGGCAGGAAAGAAAAAGGTTTCACGCGGCCATGCTAGCTCCCCGGTCCTCCTCACTTCCGGCCAACAGGCAAGGTTAGAAACCAAGTTCCTCACAACATTTTTACGTGAAACTGTCGTACACAAAGCAATTTCGTTGAAAAAGACACTCGTATACTATCGTCGTATTCACAGCGCAAATACGTACGATCATGAGTCTTGGGAGAGGCGCATTAAGAGCGGTCGGCACGGCAGGTTGGGCGGGACACCATAAAATCCCGACATGGACCGATCTGGACCGCCCCGCACGCTCCAACATGCATGCATGGGCATGCTGCAAATGAATTCGGAATCCCCAACCCTAAGCCCGTGCGTGGAACTGAATATCGTAGGAGCCTTTACTTTACTTTACTACGTAGATCGCGTCCTCTGATCTGATCGACCTTTTTCCCGGCCCTCGTCACCGGCTGCGTCACCGCGGCCGCCGCGACGTCCGCCGGTGACCTGTGTGAATGGCTCCGGGAGCACTCCAGGCGACGTCCTCCTCCGCCTGAGATTCATTAAAAGTCAAGGAACCCCTGCTCGTTCTGGCCACGGTGCTCAGACTTCAGACATGTAGTACGTGCTCGCTTGGATCACTGTTCATAAGTTTTCATCGTGATGAGACCGGGCCTGTTTCCGCCACATGACTTTAAATTGGCCTGCTGGTTTGATGGAATGACACCGGAGCTGTAGTTTTCCGCCATTAAACCAGGAGTGGACTTTGCAGTGCAGGTGAGGTGCGTCAAGTAAACGAGACAAGTACGTACCTTGGTTTCGAGTGGCTGGTGCCGTGACGGCGTGACCGTGAACGGGACAAGACCAACCGGGTCAGTGAATCAAGAGGGGTTCATTATAGATCTTGGTTGAAGTAACTGCACCGGTTATCTCGTTTTCTAGTGTCCTTACCATGACGGCATCACCCTGAACGAGACGATATTTGGGCCGATTCATTTCACGCTCCGTTTTTGGGTTATGTATGAGGAGCAAGGAGGATTACAATTTACAATGGGTCCCTTTGAAGTTTGAACTTGACATAAGTTATTTGGGGCGGCTGGGCGGCTTGTGTTGCTCAATGCAGTGCTCTCGGGTCTAACGGTTTACTGGATCTCGGTCCACCACCTGCCGACGTGGGGGCGATGTGAGATCGACATGATCAGGAGGGCGTGGCTATGGTGAGGACAAGAGTCCTGTCATGGCGGCCACTGCAAGGTGGCCTGGGGCACCATCTGCCACCCCAAGGACCTGGGCGGCCTGGGCATCCTTGATCTCGACCGCTTCGGGGCGGGGCTCCGCCTGCGCTGGCTATGGCACGAGCGCACCTCGCCAACGAAGCCTTGGATCGGGCTGCAGTTGCTTGTTCCCCCTCGGACCGCCTCCTGTTCGCGGCGGCAACCAAGGTGGAGGTCCGCGATGGGGCCATGGCCTCCTTCTGGTATGACAGTTGGCTGTTGGGGCAGACGCCTCTCACCATTGCGTCCGGCCTCTTCAAGCGCTCCCGCCGTAAGGGGAGAAAGGTTAGGGAGGCTCTTCAGGAGGGCCGATGGGTTCGGGATCTCGCCGGACGCCTTACCTCCGAGCTGCTTCCGAAATTCGTTGAGCTGTGGAGCCGCATCACCTTGGCACCGCCCCTGTCGCCGGGTAGTGATGTGTTCACCTGGAAACTCTCGGATTCGGGACGCTACTCCACCGACTCCGCATATCGGTTGCAGTTTCTGGGATCCACCGCTTCACCGATCTTGTCCGCTGTGTGGCAAGCTTGGGCGCCGGCGAAGCTCAAGTTCTTCGCCTGGCTCCTCTCCATCAACCGCCTCCTTACCGCGGACAAGCTCATGGCTAGACAATGGCCTAATTGCTATTTCTGCCAGCTTTGTCGCCGCAACCTGGAGACGACCCGGCACCTCTTTCTGGAGTGCCCCTGGTCACTGCAGCTTTGGGAGGCGGCGTCCCTTAGATTCGGCGTCCCGACGTTCCAACCCTGTTGTTGACGGGGCTCGGCCGGTCTGGCGGAGTGGTTGGAGGGCCTTGGGCGGGCGGCCTCGAATCCCCGGAGAGTGCGGTCCATCGCGCTCCTAATCGCGTGGCTGATATGGCTCGAGAGGAATGGTCGTATCTTCGCGGATAGGGACCGCACGGTTGCTGCGGCTCTCGATCTCGCGAGTAGCGAGATGGGCCTGTGGTCGCTCGCTGGGGCTAAAGACCTGATGCCGCGAGAGTAGTCCCCATGTGGAGCGTTGTTTCCTTTGTTTTTCTTTCTTTTCGCTTCTGACCCTTCTCTTGGAATGGTCTTTTGTACAGTTCGCGCTCTGCGCAGTTTTCCTTCTATAAATGCGATCGCAGCTCTCCTGCTATTTCCTCAAAAAAATATAAGAGCCAATGAATAACTAGTCAAGCGGCGGTGGATGGATCAAAGCTGCGGGGATGCATGCACCCACGTAACTGCATGCTGTTCAACAACCTCCTCAACCTCAACCTCGCGGATGTCTTAAGGCGTGATCACTGATCACCATTCACGACGAGTCATTTTGAGAGGTTTACGTCCACGAAACCTCTCTCATCCATCAATTGCATTCCTTCCGTCGATCATGGAAAAAGAATTAGACGGAGGTTTGCTAGCGCATATATACGGATGGACAGCCAAATACTAGAGCAGTACAGGTCTACAGCACAGGCCTGCCTGTCTAGCTAGGTATGCCCACAATTGTTGCATCACATTATGTAGAGATAGCAACGGACTACAGTACGTGCCGATCGACAACCGCGCGCCAAGGCGCCCATCGAGGAGAGACAGAGAGACCGCTGGCGACACGATATTGATCTCGCACCGCCGGCCGGCCAGCTGCAAATTCAAATCCAAGCGGATGATCAGATCGATCAGAATTCAAAGCAGCGCCGTGATCCGAACGAAAATGTGAGTTGGCCGTGCCGCTGCCGCCCATCCCGTTTACCTGATGAGCTGAACTGACGTGACGTATCCCCCGTGCGCATGGGCTGATGAACAGCGCGGCGTGGTACGTCCGCATGGCCGCGCCGCGACGTCGTACAGCGCCGTGCGCGGCGTACTGGGCAGAGTTTGGTGCGATCGATGATCGTAGCAGGAGGCGCCAACCGAACCAACCGGAGTTAATGATGAATCCGCCGACGGAAGGAGCCATGCCTCTCGTTCGTCCACGAGAAGAACAAGCCATTCGGATACGAGTTCACCTGCGGTCTGCGGAGTCGCGGCCGCTCTGAAGCGGCACGGAGCAACCGGTGGATCGACAACTGTTTCATCGATCAGGTAGTAGCAGCAGCAGCCAGCAGCTGAATCGTGTGGGAATTTGACGGATAGTCCAGGTTCAGCTCGCGGGTGGACGGGTGTTCGGGTCGGCTCCGGAGAACCAAACCATGCATGCATTGATGACTGCGTCGGAAACGCATATCGGCATGTGACTGTGAGATGGTAGCTGCTTGTAACTCCCCCAGGGTTAAATCCTATGTTGAGAAATACTAGTACCACACGATCGGTGGATCAATAATTTGAATCACCAACCAGGCAAGCATCCATGCCTCACATGTGTATATACGACATGAGATCATAAACAGTCGTTCCAAATCCATTACAGCCTATACAGTGTCCTCTACAAACTTGTTCCAATCTGTACAGTCGGATATTTAGATGTGAGCGTGCATTTGCATGGTCTATGAGAACGAATGAGAAAATCTCGCTAACCTGTGCCAACGCCCCGCTAACCATTCCATGTGATGCACATATTTTGGAACAGGGGGAAAATAAACACGTCAGCACTGGAACTCGTTCACTAGAACAGTAAAGCAATATAAACGCACTCTACCCGCCAGAAAATAAAAACGCACTCTTGTTTAAGCACAGTCGCACATTGCACTGACTAGCGCTTTAAGTCTCGTCCAAAACACCTGAGATTGAATCTCAGTATTTTTTTTTCTCTATACTAGATCGTAAAAATATGCAAAAATATTTTAGATGCTTGAAAAATTACAAAAAAATATACATGACAATTTTTTACATCAGGTACAATATATCGTCATCGTAATTGTTTTAATTGATTTTGCAACGATTTTCAGACACCAGAGTACATGACAATTTTTTTGCATGCGCCACTCCAAATTTGACATGAATTTGTGAGAAATATATTTTCTACACTATTGAATTTTTACTTAAAATAATATGGAAAATATTATTTTTATATCGCGCCAAATATTGCCATATTTTTTGAAGAATAATTTTTCTTTATTTTTTATGAGCAAATTTACCTTTTTTTAACTATTGCAATTTTCTGTTTCCTGGACTACGGTAAATTTGTTGAACAACCCATAATATAAGTGTTTTCCTTCTTTGTCATGGCAAATTTATATATTTGGCATGGCAAATTTACCTTTGCTACCACAACAGATTGTTCTTTTTTAACATGAAAAAAAAATCCTTTTTAGGACCATGTCAATTATTTTGTTTAACATGACAAATTTTCTTAAGAAACCATGGAAATTCCTTTTTGTACACCATGGAAATATGATTTTGACCAGCCCATGGCAAAAAAAATACCATGACAAATTCATTTTAAAGACCATGTCAATTATTTTTGGAGGAAGGTCCATCGAAACGCCTTATGGTTTGTTGGCTGGCTCTTGTTTACTTTTCCCAACGAACGAAACTGTTCGCTCCAGCGATCCTTCCAGACAGGGACAATCATTCGTTGCATGTCCTTCCACAACTGACATTCCCCGCGCATCGGAGTCTTAGATTTATTGGTTCAAAAAATATGGTCCAATCCATTTAACGATCTAGCATTGAGACTTGGCAAAATAGACTTTTAGTTGCTCTGAAGAAATGAGGGGACAGGATAAAATAGGATTTCTCTCAATAAAAGCTGAAAACTGATATATTATTGAAACTTTATGATTTATATAAGCAATGTGAGAAATTTGGACCCACAACCTGATAGATAAGAGTAGTACGTTCTGATAATCGAGTCGGATAGACTTATGAGGCAATAGGAGCTCAAATAGTTACAAAGATGTAACAAGAAAGAAATTAAAGACAAAGATACTAACACTAGGTATTATCATGATAATGCTAGTGATAGAATAAAAAGAAATATTGTTATTTCACTTGAGCATCAACAGAGGATGATTGAAGGAGAGGAACATTCAACAAAATATATCGCTCAATTTTATAAATACATATTTGGACAACCGGATTGTTCAAATGTTTCTATAAATGACAACAATGCTAACAATAACACAGTAGATGATATTGATAATATTATGTAATATTTATCATGAAAGAACTGATAATGTTATTTTCTCCACAGAACATAACATAAGTCAAGGTCCTCATGAATTCCTATATTTTACTGGAGCTTTTGGTATCTAGACAAGTGCGATATAAAAGCTATGCGTGGTGATTTCCATAGAGGCAACTTGAATATTCCTAAATTAAACTATGTGATTATTTCTGTAGTTCCTAAGACTAAAGTGTAACAACCCGATTCACTAAAGAATCGAAGTCTTTGTGCATTCTGTGCTAGTCCCTGAATCAATAGCTAGCACACACAGCACATGATGTAATATCAAGAATAAACCACATGTCATATATATTATATCGAAGATCCAGTATTACAATAAAGTATACCTGCATAGCTCAAGGCTAGCTTACAAATAGAATACAACGGAAAAACAATAAAAACTTCGTGGTGTCCATCAACTCCACCGACACAGTTGAGTATAGACATCGTAACACTACATCGCATCACTTACTCGTCGTATATAATCCTGCAAAACCGAAGGTTACAGCCCGACAACGGGTCAGTACATCTGATTTGTACGGCAAGTCACACGAAAAAATATATAACAGACCTATCGCTACATGCAAGGTAAGTCAAAGGAAGGCTTATGGTTTTATTTTGCAGAAAGCTAATTTTTCCCAATATACCTAAGTCAAAATTTTAGTTTAACTTACTCACAATAGGAACATCCATCTTGGTGTCCTTCATAGGAGTGTCCTACTTCCCCGCAAATTTTGCAGACACGGGGCCTATTCCGAGTTACCGTCCTTTGCATCGGGGTGACGAGGTGGGATCCCAACAAAATCTTTGTAAACTCCTTCCAAGTAACCTTCTTTCTTGGTTCGTTAATCGCCTGATGCATTGTCCACCAAGTAGCAGACTCTTCTACAAAGTGCTTGACAACATAGCGGACCATGTGAAAACTTCCAACCTTGTTACTCTCCATGTGCTCCTCCATATTATGAATCCATTTTTCCACCTTTTGTCTAGTCATCGCCCCAGAAAAGGTGAGTCCTACTTCATACTTCATCTATTGAGCCCAAACGACAAGGGTTAAGGGAGACTAGGATACAGACAAGAAAACAAACTAAAGATAACACCAAGCACATGCACACAAACAAGAATAAGGCAAAACACCTACACACAAACAACACCACATAACATCAATCAATAAAGTCACAAAAGTCAAACCACACAAACAATTCCTAGAGTAAGGTCATATTTTCAAGACATACGATCTCGTCATACTACGTGCAATTCGTTTATCTAACTTCACCTAAAAGTGGTGGTCTGTGTAACAGCCCAGTTTTTGCAAAAATTAAAAATTTTGTTTTCGGTGTGAATTGTTTGATTGTCTGAGTTGTTTGCGGTGTTTGCTTCACCGAAATAATAATCGGTGAATATTTCTCCCCCTTATTCTCGTATCGGATGCGTGACCCACCCCTTTTCCACCACGGCACACGACCTTGCGACACCGGGGTTTCACCCGATCACCGCCGCTACCGGCACAGGACCAGCCATCGCCACCGGAACGAAAACCCCGTTTATTTAATAAACGGATTATTTTACTGGGGCTCCAAAAAATGTTGTCAGAATGTCACCGCAGTGAGGTACGATCAACGGGCTCGACGCGCTGAGCGCGTGGTTCGAGATTTCGTCGGAATCGGAGTCCGTACGGAGTCTCGGCGGTCACGAACGCGATCACCGGACACGCGAGAGGGGTACCGAGGGCGTTTGCGTCAACTGGCCAGCCAACCTGCCTATATAAAGACCACCAGCCTCCCACACCCAATTAGGGTTTCCCTATGTGAAATTTGCAGCCACCCCCTCCACTTTGCCCCAAATTTGCCTCCAAATCCTCCAGATCCTCGAAACCCTAGCCTTCCTCTGATCTGAGCCGTCAGATCTGAGATCCAACGGCTCAGATCGAGCCACCGCAGCACAGCCAGCCTCCCAGACCGAATCCGGGCCCCGCCGGGCCGAGCGCCGCTGCCGCGGGCCCGCCCAAGCCCGTCACGCCGCGCCGCTCCCGTGAAGCTCCTCCTTTGCCCCGAGAGACCCCGCCGCCCTTCGCGCCGTTCCAGCCGCCGCCGGAGCAGCCACTGCCGCCGGCGCCATCTCCTCTCCTCCCTCTCCTCCGCGCCCTCTCTTCTCTCCCTCTCCCTCACCTCCTCCCTCCTTTTCTCTTTTTCTCTTGCAGCAGCCGCGCCATGGGAGGCAGAGCAAGCTCGTCCAGCCGCGACCTCACCCCGCCTCGGCGCCCGCCCGTAGCCACTGCCGGCGACCGGATCCGGCGACCCCGCGTCGGGATCCGCCCTGCCGCGCCTTCGTCATCCCCCCTGTGCTGCCCCTCGCCGGAGGCCGGCGATGCGCCGCCGCCACCTGCTCGCTGGATCGAGCGGGATCCCGAGCTCCCAGCTCCAATGGCTGCCTCCAACCGACGCCCCCTCCGTGGGCCGGCGCGCCCAGGAGGGCCCAGCAGCCACTGCCCCCCCCTAGCCGGCCGCTCCACTTGGGCCGAGGCCCAGCTGGGTGAGCGCCCAGCCCTTTTTTTTATTAGATCTGTTCTTTTTTCCTGTTGGGCCCAAATAGCCTAGATTCGGCCCGTTTAGGTTTTTTTTGTCTCTGCTAGGCTTTTATTTATTTATTTAGGCAGTTTGTATTAGGATTTTTGCAGTGCCCGTAACTTTTTAGCCATAGCTCCGATTGCGACGATTTAAATATGAAACTTGCTTAGTTTTGTGCCTAGTTTAATAATTTGTGCTCCTTTGCCATGTTTGGGCTTGTTTACTTGCTGTTTACCTGCTAATTACACTGTCTGCCACTGTAACTTGTAAGTGCTATAACTTTTTATCCGTTGCTCGGATTAAAATGTTTCTTATATGTAACTTGATTAGTTTTTCGTGTACTTTGTGTTTATTCTGTTGTTTGCTGTTGTTAACCAACCTAAAATATGGTTTAGGGCAGAACAGTACCAAATCTTTTAATCATCGTGCGGCACTTAGTGTTATGCCATGTTTAGGTTGTGCCTCACTTAAATTGACTAGCATAGATAGTTTATTTTGTGCTTCACCTCTTGCCATGTTTGTGTGCTACGCCATGCTTGCTTGAGTTGCCATGTTAATAACCGTTGGTTGATCACCTGTAGCTAAACAACTTGAACCACCGTAAACGTGCGGTATTCATCGTGTGTGACGAGTACTCCACTTAAATCGTTAGTAACCGTTCTCGACGATAGATCCGTATCGCGTTGCCATGCCTTGTGTTTTCTCTTTGATCTTGTGTTACTCCGTAGTAATAGTGGTGCACCGTTGATTGCTTTCCAGTGTTTACTTCTTGTGTGCTTCCGCGGGTACCTCTCGGAGACGATGCGAGCTTGCGATCAACTACACCTTCGGAACCCGACTTATCAACAGGCAAGGACTATGCATTACTTATGATCAATTCTATTTCAACCAGCGGTTTGCATGCTAGTATAGGTTAGGTTCGATGTTTGATCCTACCACATGTTTACAACCTTTTTCAAACCGATACAGCCATGTCCCTTCCCAGCAAACCTTGTACTGCTATGTTACTTTTGCTCGTTGCTCAACCCTTGCTTAGTATGCATGCTTAGGATGCTACGATGTTACCCTGTTACTCTTTGGGTTGGGATATCACCTGATTATTATATTATTGTTGATGATATGATTATTATAATGTTGACTATATTCGACGAAGGATGGAAGGTCTAGGCTATCCCGCCCCGACACTTTGTTCCATTCGAGTCACCTAGGATCCGAGTTCCGGGTATTGGTTTTAAGACTGAGCGTGCCTAACCGCGTGTGGGATTTTATGGGGTCCCCTTTTCTTACCTATCTAGCTTCAAACATTTCTAGTGGTGGCCCAAGCTGATTTACCATTTGAAACTCATGCATATACGTCTGTCGGGTAGCTCCTTGCAGATGTCTTTTCAAAACACCCCGGGCCAGCGAGGACATAGCTTCTCTGTTGGTCCAATCTGACCGGCTGAGGACCCGGTCTCATAAGAGAACTAACCGGTAATCCAAACCTGGAGTCAGACGGTAGAGACCAGATCTAGAGCGCGGCCGGCTCCTGAGCTGGATGTCGACTCACCGGGGTCCACCCGGATTTGTTCGTTGTTAGCTAGAGGGACTTGTCGTTTCGGATCTCTTGGAACTAAATCATAAAATGGTTGCCTGTGATGGGTAGCAACTGAGAGAGATGGACGTGCGTGCGGAGCCTTGTAATGGGCAGTTGGTACACCCCTGCAGGGTTAAATCTTTTCGAGAAGCCGTGTCCACGGTTATGGACGACTTGAGACCTACGTCCTGTTCATAGACAACAACAACTGAGATAATCTTAATATAACTTGATCTACGTGTGTGTGCCTTGACTGCTTCTTCTTCGTCGGGATGCGAAGAGGAGGACAAGGATAGGATAGGTGTTATGTTTGCGTAGTAGTTGATAGCAAGACTTGTTGGAGGCGATTCCTCATCGAATGCTTGGCTTCTTATCTTACTCTCTAGACCGTTAGCCACTTCATAAATGCTAGTGCGGCAGCAACCTCACCACTTACCTTATCCTTACCGTAAACTACTAGTTGTCCTAGAATGACGAGTGATGAAGTCCTTGCTGGGTCAGATGACCACTACAGTTGGATGCTGAGTACCTCTGTACTCATGATACTACCCCCAAACTCTTTTCAGGGTTCTTGATCGACAACAGGTATGGTGATCGGCGTTTCACGTGGAGACTCGACGACGACTAGTTAGGCGGATCCCGGCGGAGGGCCTGGACCCATGTGGTTATGGGATCGATGCTTTTCTCTTTGCCAGTAGGCATTTGCTTGTAGTCTGTACTCAGACATGTATCTTCCGCTATTGTATTATATTTGAGGCAGTTGTATGCCGATTGTATGAGATGTTGTATCCTTGTATCTGTAATGCTGTGATATCATGTTGGAAATCCGGGGCATATGGCTTTGTCATATGTCGCGGTGGGACCGATATGTGCTTCGTCCCCGGATCTGGATGGAAACATCTAGATCTCGAACAGTACCGCATATCGGGCCTTACAGTCTGAATATAAACTTCATCCTTCTCAGCTAATCTGATCTTTAAAATTCTCTCGTAGTGTCAAAACTTATTCTTATTGAATCCATAGGATAATCCTTCTAATTCTGGTATTGATAACTTCAATTGATCCACACGTTTGATGAGTTACTTCTCAAAAATCATATCTTCAGGGGCATAAGCAACTCAGAGGGGTATTTACAATAAAACAAGACAAGGAATTTAGAAAATGAATAATAGACAAGAGATACTAGTTAGAAGAGTAATTAATTAAAGAGTGAGATAATAGTTTTGTTCCTATGGCTTTTTCTATCCATTTTCTAGGGTCACGACCTACAGTCAACATGGGCTCTGATACCATCTGTAACGACCCGATTCACTAAAGAATCGAAGTCTCTGTGCATTCTGTGCTAGTCCCTGGATCATTAGCTAGCACACAAAGTACATGATGTAATAGCAAAAATAAACCACATGTCATATATATTACATCAAAGATACAGTATTACAATAAAGTATACCTGCATATCTCAAGGCTAGCTTACAAATAGAATACAACAGAAAAACAATAAAAGCTTCGTGGTGTCCATCATCTCCACCGACACAGTTGAGTATAGACGTCGTAACCCTACATCGCATCACTTACTCGTCGTATATAATCCTGCAACACCGAAGGTTACAGCCCGACAACGGGTCAGTACATCTGATTTGTACGGCAAGTCACACGAAAAAGGATATAACAGACCTAAGGTAAGTCAAAGGAAGACTTATGCTTTTATTTTGCAGAAAGCTATTTTTTCCCAATCTACCTAAGTCAAAATTTTAGTTTAACTTACTACATAAGGTTGAACTGGGCTACACCAGTTCCAACCCATACCCTTTATTAAATCTTTCCCACTCAAGTTTTATTAAGGTGAAACATCTGTCAAGATCCTCCAATAACAGTAATGCCTAGTTGCTCATAGTTGTCCATAACCGGGGACACAGCTAATCATGATTAGTTTGTACGCTATGCAGAGGTTTGTACACTTTACCCACTGGACTCAACCCGAAGATTGAGACGAAGTCTTTCAGAAGAGGCACCAACACCGAACGGAAAGCCGGTACACCTATCAAAATCTACATCTGCTAGCTTTTCACGGGAGAGGCTTCCTACGACGTACTCAACTAAGCCAGAGCCCATATGGCCAGCGGCTGTACATGGAAGCTCCTTGTTACCAAATATGTCTGATATTTTTGAGCCTGGACGGCGCACACTTACGTTCAAAGGGTAGATACCATGACGTTCTTTATACCACCAATACCATCGATTAGGGGTACAACCTGGTCTCGCCTTAGATAAGGTACGAGCCCCCAGGAAGCACTCCCTTCCCGTCCAGAGGTGTATTCTAATTAAGTTTTGCTAGTCAAGTCATTAAATTCTCACATAGCTCAATGTAATCTCAAACCAATCCCCGCCTACAAGCATAGCAATATATAACAAACACGAACTAGGGCGACAAAGAATACAGGATCAGATCATATGGCTATCCTACCAGGTTTGCAGCATAAGTATATATACTAGTCCTACACATGCATAGGGTGATAGATTGCTAAATGCATAATGAAAAATATAGGATGAGGTATGGTCAAAGTGTAACTTGCCTTATACATTTGATGAAGTTCTTCGCTCTCACGATCCAGATAACTCTACTCGTCACACTCTGAGCAATCTATCGTAGAGGAAAGAACACAAGTAAACAATCACCCCAAAAGAACAAAAGATCACAAAATCAAACAAAACAAGGTTTAGCGACAATAACAACTAGGCTTGAAAGGTATAGGTGTCGATGTGCTCGAAGGTGGCAGGTAAACTCGAGTGATTCAACGGAAAAGAATTATTGATATAAAAGGTTATGACCAAAGGCATTATAAATTCAAGGTGAACATTATGCCAATATGAAAGGTGTGTGGATATGGCTGATAGGATGTTTCAAATGATCCAATATGCAAAAAGAATCATGTGAAACAGAATACTACAACACGAGTTATAGCAGGTTGAAGTTTGAATTTAATTTAATTTCAAACAGATCAAAAGTATTTGAATATGGAAGATAAGTAATGTGGATAGAAGGTATATGATACGAGTGTTGCAATGCAAAAGGAATTAATTGAATTGGATCGACGGTATAAAAGATACGACCTCCGAAAGTTTGAATTTGAATAATTCAAATTCAAAAATGTGAAAATGTGTGGAAAGTTAACTCTATGATAAACTAAAAATCACTAAAAGCGTGTAGGAAAAAGAATCACCTAATTCTGATACACGGTTAAAAATATACGGCTAAAACAATTCTAGGGTGAAATCTGTGAAAAAAGACTTATCCGTGAATAAAAATAAACTCGCATCACAAACAAGCTCCTGGCCGCTACGGGACGAACGGTGTTCGCTCCGGTGAAATTCCGATGAGCGTTCGCAGTATAATAAAACCACCTAACGACGGTTAACCAAAGAAAACCGGTGGTGAACCGGGGTTAACCGGAACCCTAGATCTGGCTTGATCCAGATTCGTTCTGGATCGTAGGATTTATATTCGACGGCGGCGGCTTACTGGGGCGGGCTTCGGCGTCGGGCTCTGGCAGGCAAAGGCGGCGGCGCGGTCCGGCGGGCGGGCGGCCGGGGCGGCGGAGTCAGAGTGCCGACGAGGTGGCCGCGCACGGGATGGCGCGACGAGATGCGGCCTACGGCGCACGGGGCAGTGAAACGGTGCGTCGTGGCGGCGGCCTCCGGCGAGGTCGGCCGGCGGCGGCGCGGTTCCGGCGGGGCCCGCGGGTGGCTAGGGTTTAAAAAAAAACTGAAATTCCTTATATAGACAGAGAAGGAAAAAGAAAATAAAAAAGTCTAAACCGACTCGGGCTCCAATTGCGCCCGTGAGCGAAAACGAGCTTTTGGGCCGACTGGGTACAGTTGTTTTCCTTTTTCTTTAAAACTGCACCTTCAAACAATTCTATAAAAATAAATACACATCAAAAAAATATGAAACAAATTCCTAAATTCATGAAATAATCTCAAGAAAATTATGCAATTACAATATTGACCAAAATGATAAGTAAAAATAATGGGATTTTTCCAATGACTTTATGTAGTTATAAAATATTTTAAATATGAACAAAAATTTCAAATAATTATTTAAATAATTTCTACTCCACTTTTCTGAAGAAGTCATTTTATCTTCTCTCAAGTTATTATTATTTTTAATGGAGAATTATTTAAATAACTCCAATTAAAATAAAATCATATTTAAAACATTTTCAACTTTCTTTTATTTTGAAGGAGTCATATTACCTTCTCTCATTTTAATTTATTTGATTTGTTTTAAATATTAAATTCCAAAACACCAACAATGAATATTAGGGAAAGTCCTTTTATTCCCGCTCATTTTAATATTAAAAAAACTCCAAAAGTTTTAGATCCTAGTGAAAATCAAACATATCAAGCAACAATCATTATTATAATTTATTTATTAACATTTCAAAATTTGAATTTTTTGGGATGTTACATAAAGACGTCAAACAAACAAACAAAATCCAGATCCTTTTTTTTGCTCAATGCCACTTTCAAAATCTTCACTAAAAATCTCATGAATAGCTAACTCGTTGCTCCTATGATATCTCTTATGCAAACTACACTTGCGAAAGGGAGATATATCATGGAGGTGAATTCTATCGACTATAAGAAGAAAAATGTTGCGCATTTCATGGTTGACTTTAAAAAGGCACATGAATAAAAGGTAATTGTCTTTTGTATACCAAATGTTAACCCTAGAGCCCCCCTCCGAGTGGAATGGTTGGATTATGAAAGGCATGAGAGGACATGTGGGTATACAAGTCAATGGGAAGAAGGAGGGTCAATATAGTGCAATATGCTTATCATATTATATTCCTTCTTCGTGGTGATATCAATAGTTCCCTGAATATAAAAATCATTCTATGTGTTTTTGAACAGATGTTCAAACTAAAAATAAATCTTCTTAAAAGCGAAATATTTCTATTTGGAGAAGGTGTCAATAGAGAGAATGCATATAAAGAAAATTCACTTGTCAAGTGGGATCTCTGCCTATGAAGTATTTGAACATCCTTATTAATTAAATTAAGATTAGAAACAAATATTGGAAATATATTGAGATAAAAAATATGTGCTTGTTGACAGGGGAAATACTCAATATAGCAGCAAATTAGCATTGGTGTGAACATGCGTAAGTAATATCCATAGTTGCATGATGTCCTTTTATCGCCCCCATCAGGTGTTAGAATAAGTGTTCATTTCTTTAGAAATATAATTGTTTGGCAAGGAGATAATGATAGCAAAAATCACATTGTTAAGTTGACAACTATATATCAACCTAAGGACCAATGTGGATGGGAGTGCTCAACATGAATTAAATGAATAAAGGTTTGTAGCACAATTAAATTTAGAAAATTCAAACATAAAATGGCCATTTGCAAACTATTATGCTGGGGAAATATGTTAAGACTTACGGCCTTTCCTAGATAAATAACAGAGTAGGGATTTCTCATTTTTTTCGTCACCCCCTAGGGCTAGGGGAAGCCTGACAAGGCATGGGTGCTAGCAACAAAAACATACACTACTTGGAGGCGTCATTGTGTGTTGTCCCGCTCCACCTTTCACAATGGGTGAAAACCTTTGCACTACTAGAGAAAGGGCTATAGTTACAACATTAGTGGCGCATCACCCACAGGTGCTTCACTATCAGAGAAGTTACTAGTGATGCACCAGGAGTGGGGTGCGCCACTACTATTTTTTTGAGGCTGGGACCAGCCCTCCCAAGCTTACCAGTGACGCACCAAGCTTGGGTGCGCCACTCGTAATCCTGGGGAGGGGTTGGACTTAGAAAAAACAAAACAAAGTTAGTAATGGCGCACCATGGGTGTGGTGCGCCATTACAAATTTCAAGTTTTTTTAGAAATATTGTTTCCATTTTTTCCCAAAACTAGTAATGGCGCACCTCACCATGGTGCACCACTAGTAACATATATATATATATATTAAAATATTCTAGTTCATTTTTTTTCAAAAAAACTTTTTATTTTATTTTTCGAACCCCTCCCCCCATTTTTATTTTTATTTCTTTTGAAAATTTCCAATTTTTTTATTTTCCCCAAAAATTGAAAATTTAACATTTTTTAAACTATTTGAAATTTTCTAAATTTATCAAAAAATACAGAAATTTTGAACATCAATGAGGCTTAATAGGATTGATATGATACATATATTAACAAGTGCTCGTTTCTTTCTTGGTAGGGGGCTGAAGTAGTGTAAGGATGGGTGACCGACCAAGAAGTTTGACCACGAGTGCAATTTGACCTGATATTAAGCGTACTTAGAGTTTAAAATGTCCACTGTGAGATTAAGCAAAAAATTGAAATTTCTTTGTTACTAGTGGCGCACCTAAAGTATTAGTAATTAGATCACTAATGCGCCATTATTATTTATTACTAGTGGCGTGTTAATAGTTACGCATATATGGTGCACTATTAATAGTAAAAACAGATGCACCACTAATACTCTTTTTTTCTAGTAGTGCTGGTTCAACCATTTGGTTGGGCGACATCGACGGTCATCCAACGCCTTCATCTTCTTTAAGGTGTTGTCTTTGGGAGCCTAATCTTTTTCAATGGGTTATGGTGTGTGTTAAGTATAATGATTGTATTAGGAAACATAGATAGCGTATGACTCTATTCTACATTCACTTGTACTCTAAGTAGATTATTTTATTCCTATATATATGCCTTCAAGGCCCAAGCAATAAACATAGATTCCACCAATCCCTCTCTATCCTTCTACATGGTATCAGTCTAAACGCGATTTAAACCCCAACCACCGCCGTCGCTTCCGCTCATGCAGCCCTCGGGGCCGATCCATGATCGTCGGCGCCGGGGACCGCGGCGCCCGTACCTAGGGTTCATCCACTGATCCCGTGGATCGGCTGCCCTAGAGTCTTTTCTCCCGATTCCTTGATTGGGTCTTTTTCTCTCGCGCCGGTCGTTTTTAATCGACGCTCTTTTTGGTTTCCGATCTAAGATCGGTTTGTGTCGCCCACCATCGTCGTCGTTCCTCCACGCCTCTTCTCCGACCGACGCGACTGTCGGCCTCTCCATCGACACGGCGACCTAAGCGTCGCGCGTCGGCCCTCAACGGTCGTTGTCCGCGCGGCTGCCGTCTGTCGTCCTGCGCCGACCGTCGCCGCCTCAGCTTCAGATCGGGACTCCTCCACCACACCGACCCAACCAAGACACCCTCACGCGCGACGATGCATTGGCGAAGTCGGCGCCCCGCCGACCGTCGCCCGTGCTGGTTGCTCGGGCCTTCGCCGCGGTCGTCTAGCTGCCCGCTTGGGCGCCGACGCGGAGCATGATCCGCGCCAACCGCCGCCGCGTTATTCTGCTTGGCCCCACTCCACCGTCCGTACCGCCGTCCTCCTCGTCGAGCAGCTCCTCCATCTCGCGGGCGATCGGATTGATCACCCGCCCGCCCACGATCGGCTCTATCCGCGCCGCCCAGACGATTCGTAGAGTCGTTCGCGCGCATCTCCGCAGGATCCCGTGAAGAACGCCTCTGAATACAAGCGCCTATCCACCGATCGAGCATCGGGTGGCCGCCGCGTGGCCCCTTCGGGCCGCAGCGCCGCCCCCGTGGTTCTCCTGGTGGCTGCCCCGACCTGTGCGCTGCCGTTGCGTCGACCCTACGCGCTGCAACGACGTGGCGCGCAGTCCACACCACCACCTCGAGGCCATCCCCGCGGCTGCCTGACCCGCATGTCGTTGCTACATCGCCCCTTCGGGCCGTAGCCCCGTGACTCACGGTCAATGACGCCGCCCCGAGGTCTTCCCGGCCGTCGCCCCCGACATGCGCACCGCCGCTGCGTCGCCCCTTTGGGCCGTAGCGCCGCGACACACGTTCCACTCCGCTGTCCTCACACATTGACGCCCCCGTGGCACGCGCAGCGCCGTCTCTCTCGGCGCGGGAACGCCACCGTCCGTGCATGGTCTTTGACGGGGATCAACCTCGGCAAATCCCATGGTCAGGGACCCTGGGTCAGTCATAGAGATATGAACAGGTTGGATGATACTCGTTGGCTAACAGGAGAAGCACTTCCTGATGGCAAGAGAGTGTTAATACTCTTCAAGCCTCGTTGGTTGCCCCAAGTGCAGAGTGAGATATAGTACAGCGACAAGTTTTCCCTTGGCAAAGATACGAAGGTTTGTCTCCCGTAGGACTCCGAAGGATACAAGAAGGTGGTAAAGTGAACAATGACGCCGAGGTTGCTAACTTCACCTAGACCTGCACATAGATACAAATAACTTTGCTCCCATCGAGTACAGAGGAGTTTTCAATTCCTCCGGCCTTGCCGTTTACAAAGGATCAACGCAAGAGATAAAAGTGGAACTTAAAGTAAAGACTGAAAGTAAGCTAAGGGTGTAAACAGTAAGGTAAAGATGGACCGGGGTCCCGTGATTTTCACTAGTGATGTCTCTCTCCCAAAAGACGATAAAAGTGCTAGCGAGGTAAACAAATCACAGTTGGGCAATTGACAGGATTATGAAGGCACCGCAATGCTAACTATGCTGCAAAGAAATGAAGGGCTCAAAAGCAATGGGTATTACGCCAAGGTAAGTAGACCAAAATCCATCTGCATCTACTACGAATCATCCACCTTGAGATATCTATCCAGAACATCTCGCTGGTATTAAGTTGCAAATCCCACCCAAAGTGTAAACTCAAAGCAACATACAACTGCATTAAAAGAACTTTGCGTAAAGTAAACAATCCTTGCACCTGCGGGTACAAGCACCATTGTTTTATCCCTGGTGGCAACAACACATCCCCTAGTCTCATGTTTCTGTCACTCAAGCTAGACATCAAGGGGCTGAACCCACAATCAAGCATAACGCTCCCTCTTGGAGTTGCAACAAATCACTTGGCCAAAGTAAAATACGGCAACAGAGACCATGCAAGAATTTACTCAAGAACAAAATATAAAAGAGAAGAACCAAATATATTACTCATCACAATCTGAACACAGGCTCATAATCCATCAGATCCCAACAAACTCAGCATAGCAACGATAGAAAATTACAAAGGTGCCTCGATCATGTGAGGCAGCTCACGAGGTCTCCTTACTTTAGGGGAAACACTCTATATTTTACAAGAATATAGGAGATCTTTCACACTTTACAAAGGTACTCACATAAAGAAGATATAACTATCATGATGCAAATGTATGACATGAGGATCAAGTCATGAGAAGATGGATGTTGCATGGCAATGTATCTCGGAAAGGCTATGGAAATGCCTTGTAGGTAGGTATAGTGGCTGTTTTGAGGAAAGATATAAGGATGTTTATGATGACAGAGCATATCGTGCCAAGGGTTTGGATGCACCGACGAAGTATGCGCCAACTCTCAAGGTGAGAAAGGGCAATGCACGGTACCGAAGAGGCTAGAAAAATTATAGGTGGGTGGAAGTGTCAACTTTCGAATACTTACATTAGTACGAAGAACTCATGCACTTATTATTGGTAACTCTCAATCTAATCAGGAGGTTCACAAAGAGACAAGTACCCCGAGGAGGAGTGTATGGGGGTTTGGTTATCCTTGCGCATCCTCGACTCATGGTACGTGAGTGTACTCTAATATTCGAACCCTCCAGAGGTTAGTGAGCCATCTAGTAGCTAGAGTTCTCAACAGGGGTTTTTGGTTTTCGAAAAACACACGGATTTCCCAAAATACGACATCTATCACTAATAGGCTCGAGCTCTTGACACCAAAAGTTCAAACATTACTCTAGTCAACACCTCAAAACTATTGCAAGTTACTACTACAAAGAGAATAGCAACTTCAACTACCTACTTCTAGTCAAGACACAAAACTCAGTGCAACAGGCAAACTCTCTAACAAGATAAAACATGCAACCTAGATAAAGTTCAACCTAAAACAAAAGAAAATCTCTAGAAAAACTAAAGCACTACAACTAAACAGAGCAGCAACTAAGAAAAGAAAAAGAACAATTCACAGCTAAAAGAATAAGCATGCAAATCCTATGAGGAGTTCTAGTTCAAGCGGAACGTGTATCTCTCCCATACAAAAGAGTAAGCTGGGATCTAACTTGTTACTACAACAAACAAAGCGAAACAAACCTAGAAAAGTAAAGAGCGAGACGCTCCAAGCATAGCACATAACACATGAAGTGATAAAAATATAGTGCAACGAGAGACGAACTGATAATTGTTGATGAAGAAGGGGATGCACAGGGGCGTCCCCAAGCTTAGACGCTTTAGTCTCCTTGAATATTTATTGGGGGTGCACATGGGCATCCCCAAGCTTGAGCGTTTGACACTCCAAGATCTTCTTTCATCATCTTCCATCGTGCACTTGAAAACTCCCTTCATACATAACTCATTGTAGACTGATTAGAGAGGTTAGTATCCTATTAAAATAATTTTTCCCTCACTGGAAATAAAGATAATATTGAAGAGATACTGTTTCTCAAGATTTCAAAAAAGTTTTTGCAAAGAAAAAGCAAGCTTAAGGTTTGCAAAAGTAAAGAGAGACAAAAGGTGGCAGAATCTGTGAAAAACAGAACAACAGGTAGAAAAGAATTTTTTAGGGATACTTCTGCAACTCAAATAAAAAAACTCAGAACATATGCAAGTTTCGTAATTGTATAGAGCACGCTGTGTAAAAATTTCAGATCAAAAAGATGAACTGGGATTTTTCTCTGATTTTTCTAGTCACGAGGACAGAATCTGTTTTTCTGGACAGCATGTCCTAACTGTTACTTACCTTGTCGTATGAGGCTATAAAAGGCACAAAGCTTGAAAAGTAAAGATACAATGATGTTGCTACAGTAGTAACAATCATCAAGACCACTAATAACAGAAGAAAAGCAAAAATAAAAACCTAAATTCGTTGCGGGCTGCCTCCCGAAAGCCTTCTTTAAAGCCATTAGCTAGGCTTAAGGCAGAAGATCAAGTTTTATCCATTGAACCATCATCAAGATCATCAAAAAGCTCTTCAATGGTACAACTAGTCTTAATAGGTTTCTCAAATAAAGGACGAATGAAAATGTTTCTTGGAATAAAATCAAAAGGATGGAAATCAATTGGAGTTTCATTAAAGTTAAAGATAGGTGTCTCCTCCAAAGTTTTTACCGTTTCAACTCTCTTGGCAATGGGTGTGTTTGCTTTAGCTCTAGGAACCTTGGGGACGTAAACTAACTTAGGTTCCTTCTTTTCCGGAGTTTCATCCTTTTTGGTTTTGATTGAGGAAAAGGTAGTTCCTAGAGTTTCAATAACTTCCTCAATCTTTTCTATCCTAGAAGACTTCTCATCAAAGGATTTGATAGTCTCCAAAGTTTTGACAATTTTCTGCATGGAGTTATCTAGCCTATTCAAATTCCCTTGAATCTTACGATCCAACTCATTCACTCTATCGATACTTGGCATCTCTAGCTCTATTTTTCCAAGTTTTCTCATAATGTGGGCTAAAGTAATGTCCTCCTTAATACTAACAACTGGGAGACTTCCAACAAGATTTTCAATAACATTAAGGGCTTCCCAAACTGGGGCCTCTATGAAGTTCCCATTGATAGCAGTGTCTAAAAGAAACCTATTCCGAGAAGTGATCCCAACATAAAAATTTCTAAGCAAGATAGTAGTGGATTGCTTCTTGGTGGCTCTTTTTTGAGAATCATTAATTCTATACCAAGCATCTTTCAAACTTTCACCACCTCTTTGAGTAAAGGTAAGTACTTCTGCCTCACCAAAGGCAAAAGGATCAGCCATAGTGGTAACTAATGACAAGGTAACAGGTATTTTTGGTATTTTTGATACGGGACACAAAAGTAAAAACTGAAAGGTAACTAACAAGACTAAAAAGCAAAGATAAAAGATAGTGTGCAACTCCCCTATCTTGTAGACTGGAGTCGCCGACAACGGCGCCAGAAAACTTGCTGATGGAAAGAGAGTGTTAATACTCTTCAAGCCTCGTTGGTTACCCCAAGTGCAGAGTGATATATAGTACAACGACAAGTTTTCCCTTGGCAAAGATACCAAGGTTTGTCTCTCGCAGGACTCCGAAGGATACAAGAAGGTGGTAAAGTGAACAATGACGCCGAGGTTGCTAACTTAACCTGGACCTGCACACAGATACAAATAACTTTGCTCCCAACGAGTACAGAGGAGTTGTCAATTCCTCCGGCCTTGCCGTTTACAAAGGATCAACGCAAGAGATAAAAGTGGAACTGAAAGTAAAGACTGAAAGTAAGCTAAGGGTGTAAACAGTAAGGTAAAGATGGACCGGGGTCCCGTGATTTTCACTAGTGATGTCTCTCTCCCAAAAGACGATAAAAGTGCTAGCGAGGTAAACAAATCACAGTTGGGCAATTGACAGGATTATGAAGGCGACGCAATGCTAAATATGCTACAAAGAAAGGAAGGGCTCAAAAGCAATTGGCAGTATGCCAAGGTAAGTAGACCGAAATCCATCTACATCTACTACGAATCATCCACCTTGAGATATCTATCCAGAACATCTCGCTGGTATTAAGTTGCGAATCCCACCCAAAGTGTAAACTCAAAGCAACATACAACTGCATTAAAAGAACTTTGCGTAAAGTAAAGAATCCTTGCACCCGCGGGTACAAGCACCGTTGTTTTATCCCTGGTGGCAACATCACATCCCCAAGTCTCATGTTTCTGTCACTCAAGGTAGATATCAAGGGGCTGAACCCACAATCAAGCATAACGCTCCCTCTTGGAGTTGCAACAAATCACTTGGCCAAAGTAAAATACGGCAACGGAGAACATGCAAGAATTTACTCAAGAACAAAATATAAAAGAGAAGAACCAAATATATTACTCATCAAAATCTGAACATAGTCTCATAATCCATCAGATCCCAACAAACTCAGCATAGCAACGGCAGAAAATTACATAGGTGCCTCGATCATGTGAGGCAGCTCACGAGGTCTCGAAAGTGGAAGCACAAAGAGGGGAGAGGAACATCACATAGCTACTGGTCACGGACCCATGGTCCAAGGGGAACTACTCACGGTACATACGGGAGGCGTCCATGGCTATGGATGGTCTCCCGGAGGGGGTTCCTCCTCCCGGCAGGGTGCCGGGGCAGCTTCTCTAGGCAGCCCCGATCTTGAAACGGTGGCGGCGGCGGTACAGAGGCGAGATTGCGGAAAAGAGATCGATATTAAGAGTTTCCGTCACGGGGGTTAAATATAGGCGAAGGGGGGCACCGAGAGGGGCCACAGGGCAGCCAAGAGGACCCCTGGCGCGGCCTAGGGTGGGGCCGCGCCAGGGACCCTTCTAGAGTCCCTGTGGTGGCCCCCTTCCCTCCTTTGGTGTTTCCGGAAGCTTCCGTGTCGCCGATTTTTATCTGATTTTTCTGGATTTTTGGAGCACGTTTAATGGCCGGAAAACCTGAAATACAAAAACAACAGAAAACAACAACTGGCAGCTGGGTGCACTGGGTTAATAGATTAGTCCAAATATGCTCAAAAGTGTATGAAAGTTCAAGCAAAACATGGCAAAGTCACACAAAACATGCATGGAACAAGCAGAAATTATAGATACGTTTGGGACATATCACTTCCTGCTCGATATTATTGTGTGTGGGGGCGATTACAGTGGAGGATAAGGCGAGTTCTCGCAAGGCTGGGATGAGTAGATGCGTATTGAGATGTCCTGGACGTCGGACAAGCGACACATGGGGCACGATTTACCCAGCTTCAGGCCCCCGGAGGGAAAACCCTACATGCTGCTTGTCTGATCTTGTATTGATGATGATGTACAAAGGTGCCGCGAGGGCTTTGGTGGAGAGATATTTGTCTAGTTCTATGCGTGGGGATTGAGAGCTTGTCTAGAGAGGTGCCCCTGCCTCGCTTTATATAGATAGCCAGGTAGGGTTTTACATGAGTCCTAGTCGACTACAAGTAGGCGTCCTTGTCTTGCGCCTCAAGTCTTTGTCTTCACGTCTTACTCCATCATGTCGGTGTCCACGAGTGGGCCCCTGGTGCGCCGCCAGCCATGACACGCACCAGGTACCCTCACGTAGAGGAGTCGTGGGGTCACCCCCTCATCAGTCTTCGTCGCGTTGTTGGGTTCTTCTTCGCCTACTTCGAGCACCGCCATCGCCGCCCCACCCGCGCCACTGGCGCTCACCCGAGCCGCACTGACACCCTGTTCGCCGCTGCCGCTCATCCGAGCCGGACCGCCTCTACCGGCGACCGTCGTAGCCCCTCACGGGCCTTATGTTTCGCCGATTACATCGCCGTCCACCTCTTCGTCTTCGTCCAGCACCAGTCATCGCCAGTGTTGCCGTCATCTTCCCCGAGCACTTCATCTAGCTCCGGCAACCGCGACATCTCCACCCTCGGCACCTTCTACCCCCCGCCGAGTTGCATCACAACCGTCGTCGAGCCCTTCTCTGTTGGTCCCTCCGACATGGCGTATAAGTCCTATTGGTCCCCGTCTACGCATGCCCCGTACTGGTAACACCGATGTGTGCCTTCATCTACGACATGTTTTCGGGCCTAGCAAGCCTGGTGCGGCGCTTCGTCGACATCGTCTTCGTCCGTCTACGCATGACTGGTGCTGGCAACACCGATGCGTGCCTTCGTCCACGACTGATACGTCTCAAACGTATCTACTTTTTCAAACACTTTTGCTATTGTTTTGGCTTCATTCTTGCATGATTTGAACGAAACTAACCCGGACTGACGCTGTTTTCAGCAGAGCTACCAGTGCTGTTTTCTTTTGTGCAGGTTTCTGGATATTTAGGTACGCTGGAAAAATCCCAAAAATATATATAAAAAATCAGCGTTCCGGAAGCTTCCGCGAGTCCAAAGGGGGGCCACAGGGCAGCCAGGGGGCAGCCAGGAGGGTGCCTGGCGCGGCCCATCCCTTGGCCGCGCCACCTGCCCTCCTGGCTTGGTCCCACGTCCCCCGGTGCCCTACTTTGCCCCTATTTATTCTCCCGACGCAGAAACCCCAGAACAGAAGTCGCTTTTCCAATCTACGTCGCGGAGCCGCCACAACCCTCTGTTCTTCTCCGGGAGAGCTAATCTGGAGGCTGCTTTGGCCTCCGGTGAGGGGAAATCATCGTCATCGTCATCATCATCGCCTCTCCATCACCCCTCCATGACTTCCTCTCGCATGTGTGAGTAATTCCCTGCTGTAGGCAAAGGGGATGGTAGGTATTGGATGAGTTAGATCATGTAATAGTTCAATCAGATTGTTGGGGGCATGTTGCCTATCATCTACTTGGTGTTTATCATCTCTGTTACAACTTGTTGCTCTTAATGCTTGTCACTTTGGGCCCGAGTGCCATGATTTCAGATCTGATCACCCTTTTGTTTCTTGAGTTTGTGGTGTTCTTGATCTTATCTATGAGTTGTATGCACCTATTATAGTCCGGAACCGGCGATCCCAATGGTGACAGCTTGGGACACCAAAGGGGATGGACTATAATTTGAGGATTCCGTGTATCCATGAAGTGTTAATGCTTTGTTCCGGTGCTCTTTTATAGGAGTACCTTAATCTCCCTAAGTTCATTTTGGCCCCGTTTGTAGCGGGAGGGTAGGACAAAAGATGTTGTGCAAAGTTCTTATTGCAAGCACGTACAACTACCCTGGGATACACGCCTGCTGTTTGATATTTGCCTAGATGATCCTTTCTTTTCTGTGAGCCTTGCCCATGTTAGAATCTATTACATGTTCATTCTCATCCAAGCAGCGCCCAAACATCCATCTCCCTAGCCTACAGTGTTTTCTATCCTGCTGGTTACTAGTTGTTTACTTTTGCTGTTTTACTTTTGCTGTTTCACCACCACCATCACCACTATTATCACCACCACTACTACCACCGTATCACAGTTGCTACTAATACCTTTGTGCAAGCAAGTGTTTATTTCAGGTGCGGTTGAATTGACAACTCAATTGTCAAAGCCTGTACGTATTCTTTGTGTCCCCAAGTGTCGAATCAATAAATTGGGTTATCTTGCCAGCGAAGACTATCTCGATCCCCTATAGTTGAGGGTTATCAAGTAATGTTTTCTGGCGCCGTTGCCGGGGACCATAGCTTTATTTACAGGTCTACTTGAAGTATCCTACCTGCTGCACACTATCCACTATGGGTAAGAAAGGAGACCCCAAGGTTCCGATCTTACCATCCCGTACGAGACGAGGTACTGCTCTTAGCACTAGTGCTAAACTTGATTCACCTTCAGTTATGAGTCGGTTTGATTCACCTCAGTTACACGCTACTTCTGCTGAGTCTGGCAATATGTCAGATACTTTTGATGATGCTTCTACTACCTTTGAGACTACAGGTTCACTTGGTTCTTTTATTGAAGAACAGATTGCTGTTGCTGCCCGATTCTCGGGTGTTGAAATTCCTGTTACCCAAACACCTATTGGAAAAACTCATAACTTTGCTGGCCTTAAGGAGAAACTCCTTGAGGATGATTATATTACACTTGATGATGATTTTTGCAGGGAGCTTAATGAATGTGCTGATTCCGACCCTGCTACTATAAATAAGTTGCTAGCAAAGCATTCCCTGAAGAACAAGTTTACTCCTGATCCTACTTTTGCTACGTCTCCTATATGCATCACTGATCCTGATTATGATTTCTCTGTTGATCTTTCACTTATATCCACAGTTGAAGCTGATCCCTTTTATGGCAGAGAAAATGATGATGCTATCGAGCACCTGACCAAACTCACTGAGTTGGGTGGCTTGTTTACTACCGATGAAAGGATCCGAAACTTTTATGTGACCAAGCTTCTTCCTTTTTCTTTGAAAGGAGATTCTAGAGCATGGTATGGTGCACTACCATGTGGTTCCATTCAAATTCTTCAAGATATGGCTATATCTTTCGTTGATAAGTATTTTCCTGCTCATATGCAACATGCTGCTTTGCAAAGAATTTATAACTTTAAACAGTTGCAGGATGAGCATCTCCCTAAAGCTTGGGGGAGATTTTGCAGTTTGCTGAAGGCTAGACCGGGACATGAGATCCCTAAGAATGAATTACTTGATATATTTTATGCTGGTCTAACCGATGGGTCTAAATCCTATCTAGATAGTTGTGTTGGTTGTGTTTTCAGGCAAAGAACACCGGACGATGCGGAAGAATTGATGGGCAAGATTTCCAAAAACCATGAAGATTGGTCCGTGCCTGAACCATCTCCACCACCAAAGAAGAGGGGCATGCTTGTCCTAAGACCCGAAGATATGCAAGAAGCAAAGAATTCTATAAAAGAGAAAGGAATTAAAGCTAAAGACGTGAAGAATCTACCCCCAATTGAGAAGCTGTGTGAGCCTACCACTCACCCACCTATGGTAGAGGTACACTCTCTTTTAGATTTCAATGCAAGTGGCATCCCTAAAGGTAAACCTCCCGACCAATGTTTAGATGAGCTTGATAATTTTATTATGAAGAAGAATCACTTCAATGAGAAGATACAAGGTGAGTTGCATGATAATACTCTTGCTATAAAAAGTTTGCTTGATGTTCTAGGTAGAACAGTTAATGATGTTAAATGTCTTGTGAAGCATTTTCATATGGTTCAAACTCAGCTTGAACAAATTTCTAATGTGAAAAAGATTTGCTTGCTAATAATGCCAAACATGACAATTTATAGGCTTATGGTATAAAGACCCGGGGTGGAACACACACCCAGGACCCTCTCTATCCAGAAGGGCATCCAAATAGGATCGAGCAAGATTCTCAAGTGCAGGAAGAAGAAATTGATAGCTCTCCAAAGTAGTAGTAGAAGAAGAAACACAAGGAAGCTGACAATTCCAATGATCCTATAGAAGAAGAAGAACAAGCTGTTGATACAAACAACATATCTGCCTCCGCTGCTGAGACTGAAGACGGTGCTGAACCTGAAAAAGATGCTGAAAAGAATGATCCACCCGAGGTTCGTGAAGAAGAAGCACCCGATAAGCGCAAGAAGTATACTAGAGAAGACTTTCTTGCAAGGAGACATGGGAAGGAACGAGAACCATGGGTACAGAAACCCATGCCTTTCCCAAGCAATTCCGTCAAAACCAAAGAAGAAGAGCACTACAACAAGTTTTGTGAGTGGATGAAACCTCTTTTTCTTCAAATCCCTTTGGCTGATGCTATTAAGTTACCTCCTTACTCTAAATATGTGAAAGATATTGTTACTAATAAAATAAAAGTCCCTAATGAGGCAATATCTACTATGCTTGCTAACTACTCTTTCAGTGGCAAGATTCCTGAAAAGCTCGGTGACCCAGGTATACCCACCATTCCTTGCTCCATAAAAAAGAATTATGTTAGAACTGCTTTATGTGATCATGGTGCAGGAGTGAGTGTTATGCCCTTTTATCTCTACAAAAGACTTTGTTTAGAGAAATTAATTCCTACAGATATCTCTCTACAGATGGCCGACAAGTCCACGGCTGTCCCGATCGGTATTTGTGAGGATGTTCCTGTTGAAGTTGCCAATTGCTTAATACTTACTGATTTTGTTGTGCTTGACATGCCCGAGGATGGGAGCATGTCCATTATCCTTGGTAGACCTTTTCTTAACACCGCAAGAGCTGTTATTGATTGCAATAAAGGGAAGGTTACCTTCAATGTGAATGACAAAGAACACACGGTGTATTTTACAAAGAAGATCGACAAAAGGCATGGCCTTAACTCCATTGAGAATATCGAGACCGTGAATATTGGAGAATGGGATTGTCCACTACATGTATACCATAAATAAAAGACAATTATGGTGGGGACAATGTCCATTAAAGTGAGAGTGCAATGATCACTTCATAAGAGGCGAGACTTTCTGCGTTATATATGATACGTCCCAAACGTATCTATAATTTATGCTTGCTCCATGAATGTTTTGTGTGACTTTGCCATGATTTCCTAGAACTTTCATACACTTTTGAGCATATTTGGACTAATCTATTAACCCAGTGCACCCAGCTGCGAGTTGCTGTTTTCTGCTGTTTTTGTATTTCAGATTTTCCGGCCATTAAAAGTGCTCCAAAAAATCTGGAAAAAGTCAGATAAAAAATTAGCGACACGGAACCTTCCGGAAACACCAAAGGAGGGAAGGGGGGCCACCACAGGACTCCAGAAGGGTCCCTGGCGCGGCCCCACCCTAGGCCGCGCCAGGGAGCCTGCTGGCTGCCCCGTGGCCCCTCTCGGTGCCCCCTTCGCCTATATTTAGCCCTCGGGGTGGAAACCCCTAATATCGATTTATTTTCCGCGATCTTGCCTCTGTACCGCCGCCGGCGCCGTTTCTAGATCGGGGCTGCCCGGAGAAGCCGCCCCGGCACCCTGCCGGGAGGAGGAACCCCCTCCGGGAGACCATCCATAGCCATGGACGCCTCCCGTATGTACCGTGAGTAGTTTCCCTTGGACCATGGGTCCGTGACCAGTAGCTATGTGATGTTCCTCTCCCCTCTTTGTGCTTCCACTTTCTAGATCTCGTGAGCTTCCTCACATGATCGAGGCACATTTGTAATCTTTCTGCTGTTGCTATGCTGAGTTTGTTGGGATCTGATGGACTATGAGACTATGTTGAGATTGTGATGAGTAATATATTTGGTTCTTCTCTTTTATATTTTGTTCTTGAGTAAATTCTTGAATGTTCTCCGTTGCCGTATTTTACTTTGTCCAAGTGATTTGTTGCAACTCCAAGAGGGAGCGTTATGCTTGATTGTGGGTTCAGCCCCTTGATGTCTAGCTTGAGTGACAAAAACATGAGACTAGGGGATGTGCTGTTGCAACCAGGGATAAAACAACAGTGCTTGTATCCGCGGGTGCAAGGATTGTTTACTTTACGCAAAGTTCTTTTAATGCAGTTGTCTGTTGCTTTGAGTTTACACTTTGGGTGGGATTCAGAACTTAATACCAGCGAGATGTTCTACATAGATATCTCAAGGTGGATGATTCGTAGTAGATGCAGTTGGATTTCGGTCTACTTACCTTGGCGTACTTCCCATTGCTTTTGAGCCCTTCCTTTCTTTGCAGCATAGTTAGCATTGCGGTGCCTTCATAATCCTGTCAATTGCCCAACTATGATTTGTTTACCTCGCTAGCACTTTTATCGTCTTTTGGGAGAGAGACATCACTAGTGAAAATCACGGGACCCCGGTCCATCTTCACATTACTGTTTACACCTTCAATTTACTTTCAGTCTTTACTTTCAGTAGCCACTATTATTATCTCTTGCGTTAATCCTTTGTAAACAGCAAGGCCGGAGGAATTGACAACTCCTCTGTACTCGTTGGGAGCAAAGTTATCTGTATCTGTGTGCAGGTCCACGTCAAGCGCCGTGACACCTTCTTGTATCTCTTGGAGTCCTACTGTTCGATAACCTTGGTATCTTCACCGAGGGAAATTTGCTGCTACGCTACATCACCTTTCACTTGGGGTAACCAACGAGGAGTGAGAGATCCTCAACATATCAAGCCAATTTCTGGCGCCGTTGCCGGGGACTCCAGTCTACAAGATAGGGGAGTTGCACACTATATTTTATCTTTGCTTTTTAGTCTTGTTAGTTTACCTTTCAGTTTTTACTTTTGTGTCCCTTATCAAAAATACCAAAAATACCTGTTACCTTTCTTGTATGGTCAAGTATGTTAGGAGTTGGTACTATGAGGGAATCCGAGGTCTTGGATTTCCACCAAAGGAACGGGGAGAATATGAAGAAGGCATGGGACAGAATTTCAGAAGCACATAAGGCAAATATGCCTTGGTTACCTATAAGAATTGTACTTAGAAATTTTTACTTTGGCCTTTTTAAGTGGTGTAAGCACTCTCTTGATCTTATAGCTGAAGGAGACTTTTTAGAGTGTGATGAAGCTAGAGCTCTTGAAATTATACATGGTTTATCTAGTTATTTTGTTTATGATGGTCTTGATATTGTTGTAGATAGAATTGCTACTATCGAGAAGAAACTTGATGCTCTAGACTTAAAAGTAGTAGAAAAACAAAATGCTCCTAGAGAGGAGATTTTGGAAATAGAAAATGACTGGGAGCCTTTTGTTAGGATTGTTATCTCTAATCAAAACTTCCTTGCTTTTTGTGACATTGGATCTACAATTTCTATAATGCCAAGCTTTATTTATGATTCTTTGTACCTTGCAAGCATGGACAAATTTCCATCTTTCCATGAACATTCTAATGGTGATGTTTCTGAGATCCAGGGAAGATTGAAAGATGTCCAGGTCATGTTTCTTAAAAGAAGTGTGGAGATTGACTTCTTCGTCATGAAGGCCAATCGAGGAAATATAGTGCTTGGAAGGGACTTCCTCTGAGCCAGGAAAGGCTTCATTGATGTAGGTAATGGACAAATACGTTTGCGTGGTAAAGCAAAAGGTACGTACCTTTTCCCTCGGAAGAAAAAGGATGAGCTTATTGAAAACCCTTTTGAGATCCTTGGTGAACCTTCCGATGATTTTGGAGAACTTTGATCTTCTGCTTTAAGCCTAGCTAATGGCTTTAAAGAAGCGCTTTTGGGAGGCAGCCCGCAACGAATTTAGGTTTTTCTTTTTGCTTTTCTTCTGTTATTAGTGGTCTTGATGATAGTTACTACTGTAGTAACATCATTGTATCTTTACTTTTCAAGCTTTGTGCCTTTTATAGCCTCATACGACAAGGGAAGTGAAAGTTGTGACATGCTGTCCAGAAAACAGATTCTGTCCTCGTGACTAGAAACATCATGGAAAAATCCCAGTTCATCTTTTTGAGCTAAAATTTTTACACAGCGTGATCTATACAATTATGAAACTTTCGTATGTTCTGAGTTTTTTGATTTGAGTTGCATAAGTACCCCTAAAAAATTCGTTTCTACCTGTTGGTCTGTTTTTCACAGATTCTGTCCTGTTTTTCCTTTTCTTCGTTTTGCGAACCTTAAGCTTGCTTTTTCTTTGCAAAAACTTTTTGGAAATCTTTAGAAACAGTAGCTCTTCAAGGTTATATTTATTTCCAGTAGAGAAAAATATATTTTAGTAGGTACTAACCTCTCTAATCAGTCTACAATGAGTTATGTATGAAGGGAGTTTTCAAGTGCACGATGGAAGATGATGAAACAAGATCTTGGAGTGTCAAACGCTCTAGCTTGCGGATGCCCATGTGCACCCCCAATAAATATTCAAGGAGACTCAAGCGTCTAAGCTTGGGGATGCCCCCGTGCATCCCCTTCTTCATCAACAATTATCAGTTCGTTTCTCGTTGCACTATATTTTTATCACTTCATGCGTTATGTGCTATGCTTGGAGCGTCTCGGTCTTAGTTTTTATTATTTTAGTTTTCTTTAGTTTTGTTTGCTGTAGTAACAAGTTAGACCCCAGCTTAATCTTTTGTGTGGGAGAGATACATGCTCCGCTTGAACTAGAACTCCTCATAGGATTTGCATACTTATTCTTTTAGCTGTGAGTTTTTCTTTTTATTTTCTTAGTTGTTGCTCTGTTTAGTTGTAGTGCTTTAATTTTTCTAGAGCTTTTATTTTCTTTTAGGTTGAACTTTCTATAGGTTGCATGTTTTATCTTGTTAGTGAGTTTGCCTGCTGCACTGAGTTTTGTGTCTTGACTAGAAGTAGGTAGTTGAAGTTGCTATTCTCTTTGTAGTAGTAACTTGCAATAGTTTTGAGGTATTGATTAGTGTAATGTTTGAACTTTTGGTGTCAAGGGCTCGAGCCTATTAGTGATAGATGTCGTATTTTGGGAAATCCGTGTGTTTTTCGAAGACCAAAAACCCCTGTTGAGAACTCTAGCTACTAGATGGATCACTAACCTCTGGAGGGTTCGAATATTAGAGTACACTCACGTACCATGAGTCGAGGATGCGCAAGGATAACCAAACCCCCATACACTCCTCCTCGGGGTACTTGTGTCTTCGTGAACCTCCTGATTAGATTGAGAGTTACCGATAATAAGTGCATGAGTTGTTCGGACTAATGTGAGTATTCGAAAGTTGACACTTCCACCCACCTATACTTTTTCTAGCCTCTTCGGTACCGTGCATTGCCCTTTTCTCACCTTCATATTTGGCGCATACTTCGCCGGTGCATCCAAACCCTTGGCACGATACGCTCTGTCATCATAAGCCTCCTTATATCTTTCCTCAAAACAACGGCCATACCTACCTACACGGCATTTCCATAGCCTTTCCGAGATACATTGCCATGCAGCATCCACCTTCTCATGACTTGATCTTCATGTCATACATGCTACTTGCTTGATCGATGAGCCGCATGCAAGTTGGGCCTTGCCCTAATCATTGCTACATGACGCGCTAGTATCATTGCATATCCTGCTATCCTGGCAGAGGCATACATTTGCATCATGATAGTTATATCTTCTTTATGTGAGTACCTTTGTAAAGTGTGAAAGATCTCCTATATTCTTGTAAAATATAGAGTGTTGCCCCTAAAGTGAGAGAAATAGAAAGAGCCATTGAGGCCACCAAAAAAATACAAAAAAATAGAAAAAAGAGAAAAATAAAAATAAAAAGAGAGAAGGGGGCACACTACTATTCCTTTTGAGCGATCCACACTAGTACTTCATCTTCTATCCCTTGTACTCCATAGAGATCATCATCATGCATATAGTTACGTGGGGACCTTCACACTATAGAACTTGGCTTGTATATTCCAATGATGAGCCTCCTCAAACGAGCTCTAGGTCTTCTTGAGCAAGCAAGTTAGATGCACCCCCACTAGTTCCATTGGAGAGCTTTTAGCTCACATGTGCATCCGTTGCATGGCAATCCCTACTCCTCACATCCTATCTATCATATGGCCTTCTCTCTCCTATGATTGTCCTCATCGATGTGAGCCTTTCACACCTTTTTTGTCTTCCTCCTCCACCTTCTTTCCGTTTCGCCTTTTAGGTGTCAACTTTCTTGCTCACGCTCATCCATTGCATGAGTGCTCAAAATATCGAAAGGGAGTGGATCAGTTTGACTTGTACCTGACTAGTGGTCTGGGGACGAGTCAAGATAAGAACCCAAAGAAGACTAAGTTTGAAACTTTAGTAGATAGTTGTTCTCAACAACCTTTTTCTCTCCTTTTCCCAGTCACCATCTGGAGACATTCGAGTCACGGACAGCGAGAGCTCTTGCACCTTTTGTTCTTTTGTTTCTTGTGTCAATGCTAATATAGACTCTTTCTTGTTAATACTTGAATTGAATTGCATGCTCTGATTGCTTTACTTAAAAGTCCTTATATGGTTGTGTGGCATGTCACCACAGAAATTATGCTTGTTATCATTTACCTACTCAAGGACGAGCAGGAATTAAGCTTGGGGATGTTGATACGTCCCAAACGTATCTATTATTTCTGCTTGCTCCATGCATGTTTTGTGTGACTTTGCCATGATTTGCTCGAACTTTCATACACTTTTGAGCATACTTGGAATAATCTATTAACCCAGTGCATCCAGCTGCCAGTTGCTGTTTTCTGCTGTTTTTGTATTTCAGGTTTTCCGGGCATTAAAAGTGGTCCAAAAAATCCGGAAAAATCAGATAAAAAATCAGCGACACAGAAGCTTCCGGAAACACCAAAGGAGGGAAGGGGGGGCCACCACAACGACTCCAGAAGGTTCCCTGGCGGGGCCCCACCCGAGGCCGCGCCAGGGAGCCTCCTGGCTGCCCTGTGGCTGATACGTCTCAAACGTATCTACTTTTCCAAACACTTTTGCTATTGTTTTGCCCTCATTCTTGCATGATTTGGACGAAACTAACCCGGACTAACGCCGTTTTCAGCAGAGCTACCTGTATGGTTTATTTGTGCGCAGGAAAATGGATTTTTAGACATCCCAGAAAATTCCCAGAAAAATACCAGAAAATCCACGCACCCGAAGGAGCCAGGAGCCAGAATTGGGACCAGAGGGGAGACCTGGGGGCCCCAGGCGCCCCCCTGGCGCGGCCAGGGGTGGGGCCGCGCCCTCAGGCCGCCTGGGCTGCTCCCCCCTCCTCTGGTGCCCTACCGAGATTCCTATTTATCCCCGTGAAAAGAAAACCCCAGAACAGAAGTCGTTTTCCCAGTTTTCGTCGCGGAGCCGCCGCCACCCTCTGTTCTTCTTCGGGAGGGCTAATCTGGAGGCTGATTTGGCCTCCGGAGAGGGGAGATCGTCTCCATCGTCATCACCATCGCCACTCCATCCATCCTCCATGACTTCTCTTCACATGTGTGAGTAATTCCCTGCTGTAGGCAAAGTGGATGGTAGGGATTGGATGAGTTTGATCATGTAATAGTTCGTCAGATTGTTGGGGGCATGTTGCCTATCATCTAGATTGGTGTTTATCTTCTTTGCTACAACTTGTTGCTCTTAATGCTTGCCACTTTGGGCCCGAGTGCCATGTTTTCAGATCTGAACCCTATGTGTTTTCATGAATATATTTGTGTTCTAGATCCTATCTATGAGTTGTATGCACCTATTATGGTCCGGAATCGGCGATCCCAAAGGTGACAGCTTGGGAAACCAAAGGGGATGGTCCATAATTTGAGGATTCCATGTATCCATTGAGTTTATTGCTTTGTTCCGGTGCTCTTTGACAGGATCACCTTAATCTCCATAAGTTCCTTTTGGCGCCGTTCGTAGCGGGATGGTAGGACAAAAGATGTTGTGCAAGTTCTTATTGCAAGCACGCACAACTACCTACAGGATACATGCCTAATGTTTGATATTTGCCTAGATGATCATTGCTTTTCTGTGTGCCTTGCCCCGTGTTAGAATCTATTATATGTTTACTCTCATCCATGCAGCACCCAACCATCCATCTCCCTAGCCTACAGTGTTTTCAATCCTGCTGGTTATTAGGTGTCACTTTTGCTATCTACTTTTACTATTGCTATCATCGCTATCATATTACCATTACCACTTATCTATTGTTGCAAGCAAGTATATTTCAGGTGCGGTTGAATTGACAACTCAACTGTCAAAGCTTATAAATACTCTTTGGCTCCCCTTGTGTCGAATCAATAAATTGGGTTAACCTACCTGCGAAGACTACCTCGATCCCTTACGTTTGTGGGGCATCAAGCAGCGTTTTATGCTACTATTGAGTCAGTTACTATGTCCGATACTTTTGATGATGCTTCCACTACTCTTGATGATGCTACTTTTCTTGGTCACTATATTGAAACTCAGACTTCTAAGGCTGCAGCAAAAATCCAAGACCGAGACCCCTGCTACCTATATTCCTACCTGCAAAACCTTTGGTTACCCGAGCTTAGATGAACTCAGGGAGAGAATCCTTGATGATGATTATGTTACTCTTGATGATGATTTTTGCAGGGAACTCAAAGAGTGTGTCGACTCCAACCCTGGTGTTGCTAAGGAGTTGCTCAAAAAGCACTCCATGAAGAACAAAGTTATTCCTGATCGTCAATTTGCTACATCTCCTATATGCATTACTGATCCTGATTATGATTTCTCTGTTGATCTTTCACTTATATCTAAAGTCGAGGCTGACCCCTTTTATGGCAGAGAAAATGATGATGCTATAACACACGTGACCAAACTCGCTGAGTTAAGCAACCTATTCACTACCGATGAGAAGATACGAAACTTCTATGTGGCCAAGCTTTTTTCCTTTTTCTTTGAAGGAAGACGCTAAATCATGGTACGATGCACTACCTTATGGTTCCATTAAAATTCCTCAGGACTTAGTCCAATTCTTTGTTGATAAATATTTTCCTGCTCATCTGCAACATGCTGCTTTGCAAAGAATCTATAACTTTAAACAATTGCAGGTTGAGCACCTCCCTAAAGCTTGGGGGAGGTTTTGTGATTTACTTAAGGTTATGCCGGGACATGGAATCCCCAAGAATGAACTGCTTGATATATTTTACGCTGGTTTAACCGATGAATCCAGATCCTATCTGGATAGTTGTGCTAGTTGTGTTTTCAGGAAAAGAACACCAGACGATGCAGAAGAATTAATGTGCAAAATTGCCAAGAACTATGAAGATTGGTCCGTCCCTGAACCACTTCTACCACCGAAAAAATGGGGCATGCTTGTTCTGAACCCCTAAGATATGCAAGAAGCAAAGAAGTCTATAAAGGAGAAAGGTATTAAAGCCGAAGACGTGAAGAATCTACCGCCTATTGAGAAGTTGTGTGAGCCTACTACTCACCCTCCCTTGGTAGAGGTACACTCTCTATTAGACTTTACTGAAAGTGACATCCCTAGAGGTAAGCCTCCCGACCAATGTTTAGATGAGCTTGATAATTTTATTGTTAAGAAAGATCATTTTAATAGGAAGTTACAAAGTCAGTTGCATGATAATTCTCTTGCTATCAAAAGTTTATGTGATGTTCTAGAGAGAACAGTTAATGATGTTAACTGTCTTGTTAAGCATTTTCATATGGTTCAAACTCAGCTTGAACAAATTTCTAATGTGCAAAAAGATTTGCTTGCTAATAAATCCAAACAGGACATACAAGCTGATGGAATTAAAACAAGGGGTGGCACACACGCCCAGGACCCACTCTATCCTGAGGGGCATCCAAAGAGGATCGAGCAAGATTCTCAAGTGCAAGAAGAAGATGAGATTGTTAGCTCTCCAAAGAAGAAAAAGAAGAAGAAACACAAGGAGGCTGACAATCTCAATGATCCTATTACAAGTGAAAAGCCAGCTCTTGATCCTAACAGCATATCTACCTCCGATGCTGAAACGGAAAACGATGCCGAGCCTGAAGAAAAAGACGCTGAGAAGGATGATCCACCTGAGGTAAGAGAAGAAGAAGCACCCGATAAACGCATGAGGTATTCTAAAGAAGACTTCATCGCAAGAAGACATGGGAAGGAAAGAGAACCATGGATACAGAAACCCATGCCCTTTCCAGGTAAGTCCCTCAAATCCAAAGAAGAAGAGCATTATAATAAATTTTGTGAATGGATGAAGCCTCTTTTTCTTCAAATTCCTTTGACTGATGCTATTAAGTTACCTCCTTTTTCCAAATATATGAAAGATATTGTTACTAATAAAAGAAAAGTTCCTAATGAGGCAATATCTACTATGCTTGCTAACTACTCTTTCAGTGGCAAGATTCCTAAGAAGCTCGGTGATCCAGGTATACCCACCATTCCTTGCTCCATAAAGAATAATTACGTCAGAACTGCTTTATGTGACCTTGGGGCAGGAGTGAGTGTTATGCCTTTCTCTTTTTACAAAAGACTTTGTTTAGAGAAACTAATCCCTACAGATATCTCCCTTCAGATGGCTGACAAGTCAACAGCTATCCCAATAGGTATTTGTGAGGATGTACCCGTTGAAGTTGCTAACTGTTTGATCCTTACAGATTTTGTTGTGCTTGACATGCCCGAGGATGGGAGCATGTCCATTATTCTTGGTAGACCTTTTCTTAACACCGCAGGTGCTATTATTGATTGCAATAAAGGAAAGTTCACTTTTAACGTTGATGATAAAGAACACACGGTGTATTTTCCAAAGAAGATCGACAAAAGGCATGGCCTTAATTCTATAGAGAATATCGAGACCGTGAAGATTGGAGAATGGGATTGTCCACTACATGTGCACCACAAATACAAAACCATTATGGTGGGGACAATGTCCATCAAAGTAAAGGTGCAATGATCAATTCATAAGGGGTGAGACTTCTTGTTCTATATATCACCGGTTTGATGGTAAGACTTGATCAACCTTACTAGTGAGCTTGTTTTATATAGGTAAAAAGTTAAGCTTGTTATGTTTTCATTTGCTTTAGCTTTCATTCTCTTTTCTGTACCAAGTTTTTTATGTTTTTGAAGCTTCACAATGCTAATCACCGCTTTAAGTTTTCAGAAAGTTTTGCAGCTTTTTGAACTCCGAGAAATTTTCAACAGTGAAGTTTTCAGAAAAATTCCAGAAAAATAAAAATAAAAATTTCCATGTCGGGAGAGACCCAGAAGCACCTGGGGCTGACCAGGGGGGCCCACCAGTGGCCCAGGCAGCCAGCTGGCGCGGCCTGCCCCCTGGCCGCGCCCACAGGGCGCCTGGGGCCCACAGGGCAGCCAGCCAGGTACTTCTTCTTCCTCCTCCTTCTTCTCTCTCCAAAAACACGAGTTCTGCACTTCATCCTTGCGTTCTTGCTGTTCTTGGAAGCGATTTTCGATCTCTCTCTACAGCCCACCATTCGAGCTGAAATTTTGAGCAAATACTCCCTGGTATGTAACTCCCTCACCCCTGCAATTAGATTTTTGATTGGTGGCCTCATTTGTGAGTATTTAGCAGCTCTTGGTGCTGTTCATGTGAGCTTGCATGCTTGTGTAGAATTTTATTTTCCAAGTTTTGATGCAAGTTTATGCCTTAGGTGAGTGAGTTGAGTTGTTTGCCTTAACTCACTTTTTTTAAATCCTTGTTTTTGTAATTTGTCAAAAATTTCAGAAATGAATTTGGTAGGAAGAGCAAAGGGGTGGCTTGGGAAGAAAAGGCCCGAGCGCTCCGATCGAGTTACAAGAGCTGCAGCTTCACCCTCGACTGCTAGGGTGAGCTACAATGAAGATCATGTGCCCTTGGAGTTATTGGAGGACACAAATCAAGCACGTGCAATGAATTTCCCGTGCGATGTATTCCTTGAAGCTGCAGGAATTAAGGAGGAGTTCTATAATCTTTGTGCTAATGCAGGACTGACGCGGCTCGCAACGTGCCGTGTTGCTCAGTATCAAAAACTCACCTCTGTTTCATTAACAGTTTTAGATATAACCTTGATGATGGTTCTGTTGAGTTTAAAATTTACAATGATCTTTTGACCATGCCTTTGGAAAGGTTTTGTGAAATAATAGGTGTGCCGAAAATTGGACCGACGGCGAAGATGAGCTCTCAGCCCTCCGAGTTGAGAACCGTCTTCAACTCTCTCTGTAGCATGGATACAAGGGATATTCATCGGTCAAAGATCTCCAGCATCCTATTTCCACACCTCAGGTATTTTGCGTATTATATTGCTAGAGGGGTGTTAGCTCGTGACAACACGAGCAACATATCTGCGCCGGATATTGCTATCCTGGCAACCGCCCTCTCAGGGAGGTTTGATTATAATGTGGGTGCCTTAATTGCTCGACGCCTTGCTATGAACGGTAACAAGGGAGATTTATTTGGTGGCGTTTACGCCACACTTATCCTAGAGTCTCTTAATGGCACCTCACACCCCGATGATAAGCCTTTTACTTATTTAAGTTTTGACCTTGCTGCTATGAAAAGGCATAAGTTTGTTACCATGACTTCCGAGTTTGGTAACCTTGATTATATCTTGCGTTTCGGAGCCACCACGGAACGCAAGATCCGTCTACCTGCACCTCTTTTGTTTGATTTTTCTAGCAGGAATGGATGGTCCTTTGATGTTATCCAGTTCGATGAGTTCGTGGTCCAGCATCAGTTTCATAACCCCTTGGAGGGGGTTGTGCCCGACGAGGAGGAGCATGGTGAGTTCCCACCTTTCCAGGGAGAGACCGTCACCCAGTTTGGTGAAGGGTCTTCCTCTGCTTGGAGCGCGGATCCTTCTTCGTGGGAGGATCCGAGGACTTCGGTGTACGCATCGGAAGCCTCATACGACCCTTGGACTCACCCGTACTACCCTGGAGCAGGAGGCTCCTCGGGACATTAGTTGCTACCAACTTAGGCCAAAAGCCTAAGCTGGGGGAGTACGTGCCCTTCTCACTTTTCCATTGTATTATCCATTTTATTCGCTTTGATCTTTTCGAAGCTTTTTACCCGTTTTTCTTTCTTTCTTTCTTTGCAAAAACAACAAAAAGATTTTCTCTTTTATTTTGCTTTCTTTTAACCTTTGAAAACCCAAAAAGATTTCCTTTCTCTCTTTAGTTTGCTTTGTTTCCAGAGTTCAGCTCGAGTCCGTGATGGCATTTGATTATATTTCCTACGTTCGATCGTGCAAGTGACCAGGCAGTAATGACGAAGATCGACGGAAGGAAAGCAACAAGGAAAACCGGTATGAACTCTTCTTATTTCTACTATTGTACATATGCCTGTACTTATGATCTAGAGACCAGCTTGTAGCGACATAGTGCTATGTTTACAATGCTTTCCCAGTGTTCATGCTTTCCTTGTGGCTAGTCTCAAATAGCTAGAGTACATAATGTGTTGTTGAAATGATTTACATGCATTGCATTGTTCATGGTTTGGCATACTGAAGTGGTTTTTCCCTTCGGAGAATTTTTGGATTGACTTGGCACATGTTCACACATGCTCATGACTAAAAAGTCTATTTTTGCCTTGATGATCTTTTTGTTTCAAAATAGTTATATCACTTTCATGCCCGATTCAATGTTGCTTTGTCGCTCTGCATGATTATGACATTTATTGCTCTCTAGTTGGTCGCTTCCCAGTCTTTTGCTAGCCTTCGCTCGCACTAAGCGAAATTCTGCTTGTGCTTCCAAGTTCCTTTTCAAACACAGTTGTTCCATTTGAGTCCACCATACCTACCTATATGTGGTATTTACCGGCCACGCCTAACTTAGACTTTCTTGTGCCATCTCGAAATTTATTCAAAAACTACCCTTTTGTAACCGTACAAGCTCATGGTGCGGTGTGGGGAAATCAGTATCTTGCATGCCAAAAATATCTTGGCGGAAGTTTTAACTAGTCAAAACAGAAAAATATATATATGAGAGTTACACCTCCCCCATACTTGATGATGGAGTGAAATGGACCAAATGCTGCTTATGATAGGTGGAACGATACCCTCCTTCCATCCTTGAGGCAAAATAAAAGGTTCCGTAGACCATCAAAGGATTTATGGATAAGGGAATATGTGTAAGCAAAAGGCATTATATATGGTTGGCATGGGAGATATTGAGAGACCTTTACCGTTCACCGTTGACTGGAAAGTAGCACTTCTCAAAAGAGTTTTATCTCTGTTTTCAAAACCAAGAGCTCTGGCACATGTTTAGTCTTTGCTTCCTTTCACGGGTTTTCAACCTTGCCATCAAAAGCCACGGTTCGAGAGTCTCCCATTCCTTCTTTAAAGCACCAACTATGAGAGCATAATTGTCATTCTTAGTGTAACATGCATTGTCCCAAAGTATTACATTGTCTTCTGCATGCTTGTGCTATTGCTAGTCTGAAATACTGAGTTCTAGTCACCTTTAAAACTCCGGAGGAGTTTCTGCATTTATGGTTTGCTTCACTCATGGAGGCTAGCGAAATGCCACTCAAGTATGTTCAAGCTATGTGCATTGTGATCCTGTTTTGATTTTCAGTAGCATATTATTTACTTTTAGATGTTTGTGACTAATTACATGAAAGAAGAATTGCTTCGTGCATTGTCCTTATAACATTGTTTCAATACTTGTTGAACTCTTTTCGTAGTACATGCTTATATACATCTTATGAAGCTTCCGGAAACACCAAAGGAGGGAAGGGGGGCCACCACAGGGACTCCAGAAGGGTCCCTGGCGGGGCCACATCCTAGGCCGCGCCAGGGAGCCTCCTGGCTGCCCTATGGCTGATACGTCTCAAACGTATCTACTTTTCCAAACACTTTTGCTATTGTTTTGCCCTCATTCTTGCATGATTTGGACGAAACTAACCCGGACTAACGCGGTTTTCAGCAGAGCTACCTGTATGGTTTATTTGTGCGCAGGAAAATGGATATTTAGACGTCCCAAAAAATTCCCAGAAAAATACCAGAAAATCCACGCACCCGAAGGAGCCAGGAGCCAGAAGTGGGACCAGAGGGGAGCCCTGGGGGCCCCAGGCGCCCCCCTGGCGCGGCCAGGGGTGGGGCCGCGCCCTCAGGCCGCCTGGGCTGCTCCCCCCTCCTCTGGTGCCCTACCGAGACTCCTATTTATCCCCGTGACGAGAAAACCCCAGAACAGAAGTCGTTTTCCTAGTTTCCGTCGCGGAGCCGCCGCCACCCTCTGTTCTTCTTCGGGAGGGCTAATCTGGAGGCTGATTTGGCCTCCGAAGAGGGGAGATCGTTGCCATAGTCATCACCATCGCCACTAGTGGTCTGGGGACGAGTCAAGATAAGAACCCAAAGAAGACTAAGTTTGAAACTTTAGTAGATAGTTGTTCTCAACAACCTTTTTCTCTCTCTTTTCCCAGTCACCATCTGGAGACATTCGAGTCACGGACAGCGAGAGCTCTTGCACCTTTTGTTCTTTTGTTTCTTGTGTCAATGCTAATATAGACTCTTGCTTGTTAATACTTGAATTGAATTGCATGCTTTGATTGCTTTACTTAAAAGTCCTTATATGGTTGTGTGGCATGTCACCACAGAAATTATGCTTGTTATCATTTACCTACTCGAGGACGAGCAGGAATTAAGCTTGGGGATGTTGATACGTCCCAAACGTATCTATAATTTTTGCTTGCTCCATGCATGTTTTGTGTGACTTTGCCATGATTTGCTTGAACTTTCATACACTTTTGAGCATACTTGGAATAATCTATTAACCCAGTGCACCCAGCTGCCAGTTGCTGTTTTCTGCTGTTTTTGTATTTCAGGGTTTTCGGCCATTAAAAGTGGTCCAAAAAATCCGGAAAAATCAGATAAAAAATTAGCGACACGGAAGCTTCCGGAAACACCAAAGGAGGGAAGGGGGGCCACCACAGGGACTCCAGAAGGGTCCCTGGCGGGGCCCCACCCTAGGCCGCGCCAGAGAGCCTCCTGGCTACCCTGTGGCTGATACGTCTCAAACGTATCTACTTTTCCAAACACTTTTGCTATTGTTTTGCCCTCATTCTTGCATGATTTGGACAAAACTAACCCGGACTAACGATGTTTTCAGCAGAGCTACCTGTATGGTTTATTTGTGCGCAGGAAAATGGATTTTTAGACGTCCCAGAAAATTCCCAGAAAAATACCAGAAAATCCACGCACCCGAAGGAGCCAGGAGCCAGAATTGGGACCAGAGGGGAGCCCTGGGGGCCCCAGGCGCCCCCCTGGCGCGGCCAGGGGTGGGGACGCGCCCTCAGGCCGCCTGGGCTGCTCCCCCTCCTCTGGTGCCCTACCGAGACTCCTATTTATCCCCGTGACGAGAAAACCCCAGAACAGAAGTCGTTTTCCCAGTTTCCGTCGCGGAGCCGCCGCCACCCTCTGTTCTTCTTCGGGAGGGCTAATCTGGAGGCTGATTTGGCCTCCGGAGAGGGGAGATCATCCCCATCGTCATCACCATCCATCCTCCATGACTTCTCTTCACATGTGTGAGTAATTCCCTGCTGTAGGCAAAGGGGATGGTAGGGATTGGATGAGTTTGATCATGTAATAGTTCGTCAGATTGTTGGGGGCATGTTGCCTATCATCTAGATTGGTGTTTATCTTCTTTGCTACAACTTGTTGCTCTTAATGCTTGCCACTTTGGGCCCGAGTGCCATGTTTTCAGATCTGAACCCTATGTGTTTTCATGAATATATTTGTGTTCTAGATCCTATCTATGAGTTGTATGCACCTATTATGGTCCGGAATCGGCGATCCCAAAGGTGACAGCTTGGGAAACCAAAGGGGATGGTCCATAATTTGAGGATTCCATGTATCCATTGAGTTTATTGCTTTGTTCCGGTGCTCTTTGACAGGAGCACCTTAATCTCCATAAGTTCCTTTTGGCCTCGTTCGTAGCGGGATGGTAGGACAAAAGATGTTGTGCAAGTTCTTATTGCAAGCACGCACAACTACCTACGGGATACATGCCTAATGTTTGATATTTGCCTAGATGATCATTGCTTTTCTGTGTGCCTTGCCCCGTGTTAGAATCTATTATATGTTTACTCTCATCCATGCAGCGCCCAACCATCCATCTCCCTAGCCTACAGTGTTTTCAATCCTGCTGGCTATCATATTACCATTACCACTTATCTACTGTTGCAAGCAAGTATATTTCAGGTGCGGTTGAATTGACAACTCAACTGTCAAAGCTTATAAATACTCTTTGGCTCCCCTTGTGTCGAATCAATAAATTGGGTTAACCTACCCGCGAAGACTACCTCGATCCCTTACGTTTGTGGGGCATCAGTGGCCCCTCTCGGTGCCCCCCTTCGCCTATATTTAGCCCTCGGGGTGGAAACCCCTAATATCGGTCTCTTTTCCGCGATCTCGTCTCTGTACCTCCGCCGGCGCCGTTTCTAGATTGGGGCTGCCTGGAGAAGCTGCCCCGACACCCTTCCGGGAGGAGGAACCCCCTCCGGGAGACCATCCATAGCCATGGACGCCTCCCGTATGTACCGTGAGTAGTTTCCCTTGGACCATGGGTCCGTGACCAGTAGCTATGTGATGTACTTCTCTCCCCTCTTTGTGCTTCCACTTTCGAGACCTCGTGAGCTGCCTCACATGATCGAGGCACTTCTGTAATTTTCTACTGTTGCTATGCTGAGTTTGTTGGGATCTGAAGGATTATGAGACTATATTCAGATTGTGATGAGTAATATATTTGGTTCTTCTCTTTTATATTTTGTTCTTGAGTAAATTCTTGCATGTTATCCGTTGCCGTATTTCACTTTGGCAAAGTGATTTGTTGCAACTCCAAGAGGGAGCGTTATGCTTGATTATTGGTTCAGCCCCTTGATGTCTAGCTTGAGTGACAGAAACATGAGACTAGGGGATGTGCTGTTGCCACCAGGGATAAAACAACGGTGCTTGTATCCGCGGGTGCAAGGATTGTTTACTTTACGCAAAGTTATTTTAATGCAGTTGTCTATTGCTTTGACTTTACACTTTGGGTGGGATTCACAACTTAATACCAGCGAGATGTTCTGGATAGATATCTCAAGGTGGATGATTCGTAGTAGATGCAGTTGGATTTCGGTCTACTCACCTTGGCGTACTGCCCATTGCTTTTGAGCCCTTCCTTTCTTTGCAGCATAGTTAGCATTGCGGTGCCTTCATAATCCTGTCAATTGCCCAACTGTGATTTGTTTACCTCGCTAGCACTTTTATCGTCTTTTGGGAGAGAGACATCACTAGTGAAAATCATGGGACCCTGGTCCATCTTCACATTACTGTTTACACCTTCAATTTACTTTCAGTCTTTACTTTTAGTAGCCACTATTATTATCTCTTGCGTTAATCCTTTGTAAACAGCAAGGCCGGAGGAATTGACAACTCCTCTGTACTCGTTGGGAGCAAAGTTATCTGTATCTGTGTGCAGGTCCACGTCAAGCACCGTGACACCTTCTTGTATCTCTTGGAGTCCTACTGGTTCGATAACCTTGGTATCTTCACCGAGGGAAATTTGCTGCTACGCTACATCTCACCTTCCACTTGGGGTAACCAACGAGGAGTGAGAGATCCTCAACATATCAAGCCAATTTCTGGCGCCGTTGTCGGGGACTCCAGTCTACAAGATAGGGGAGTTGCACACTATCTTTTATCTTTGCTTTTTAGTCTTGTTAGTTTACCTTTCAGTTTTTACTTTTGTGTCCCTTATCAAAAATACCAAAAATACCTGTTACCTTTCTTGCATGGTCAAATATGTTAGGAGTTGGTACTATGAGGGAATCCCAGGTCTTGGATTTCCACCAAAGGAACGGGGAGAATATGAAGAAGGCATGGGACAGAATTTCTGAAGCACATAAGGCAAATATGCCTTGGTTACCTATAAGAATTGTGCTTAGAATTTTTTTTACTTTGGCCTTTTTAAGTGGTGTAAGCACTCTCTTGATCTTATAGCTGAAGGAGACTTTTAGAGTGTGATGAAGCTAGAGCTCTTGAAATTATACATGGTTTATCTAGTTATTTTGTTTATGATGGTCTTGATACTGTTGTAGATAGAATTGCTACTATTGAGAAGAAACTTGATGCTCTAGACTTAAAAGTAGTAGAAAAATAAAATCCTCCTAGAGAGGAGATTTTGGAAATAGAAAATGACTGGGAGCCTTTTGTTAGGATTGTTATCTCTAATCAAAACTTCCTTGCTTTTTGTGACATTGGATCTACAATTTCTATAATGCCAAGCTTTATTTATGATTCTTTGTACCTTGCAAGCATGGACAAATTTCCATCTTTCCATGAACATTCTAATGGTGATGTTTCTGAGATCCAGGGAAGATTGAAAGATGTCCAGGTCATGTTTCTTAAAAGAAGTGTGGATATTGACTTCTTCGTCATGAAGGCCAATCGAGGAAATATAGTGCTTGGAAGGGACTTCCTCCGAGCCATGAAAGGCTTCATTGATGTAGGTAAAGGACAAATACGTTCGTGTGGTAAAGCAAAAGGTACGTACCTTTTCCCTCGGAAGAAAAAGGATGAGCTTATTGAAAACCCTTTTGAGATCCTTGGTGAACCTTCCGATGATTTTGGAGAACTTTGATCTTCTGCTTTAAGCCTAGCTAATGGCTTTAAAGAAGCGCTTTTGGGAGGCAGCCCGCAACGAATTTAGGTTTTTCTTTTTGCTTTTCTTCTGTTATTAGTGGTCTTGATGATAGTTACTACTGTAGTAACATCATTGTATCTTTACTTTTCAAGCTTTGTGCCTTTTATAGCCTCATACGACAAGGGAAGTGAAAGTTGTGACATGCTGTCCAGAAAACAGATTCTGTCCTCGTGACTAGAAACATCATGGAAAAATCCCAGTTCATCTTTTTGAGCTAAAATTTTTACACAGCGTGATCTATACAATTATGAAACTTTCGTATGTTCTGAGTTTTTTGATTTGAGTTGCATAAGTACCCCTAAAAAATTCGTTTCTACCTGTTGGTCTGTTTTTCACAGATTCTGTCCTGTTTTTCCTTTTCTTCGTTTTGCGAACCTTAAGCTTGCTTTTTCTTTGCAAAAACTTTTTGGAAATCTTTAGAAACAGTAGCTCTTCAAGGTTATATTTATTTCCAGTAGAGAAAAATATATTTTAGTAGGTACTAACCTCTCTAATCAGTCTACAATGAGTTATGTATGAAGGGAGTTTTCAAGTGCACGATGGAAGATGATGAAACAAGATCTTGGAGTGTCAAACGCTCTAGCTTGCGGATGCCCATGTGCACCCCCAATAAATATTCAAGGAGACTCAAGCGTCTAAGCTTGGGGATGCCCCCGTGCATCCCCTTCTTCATCAACAATTATCAGTTCGTTTCTCGTTGCACTATATTTTTATCACTTCATGCGTTATGTGCTATGCTTGGAGCGTCTCGGTCTTAGTTTTTATTATTTTAGTTTTCTTTAGTTTTGTTTGCTGTAGTAACAAGTTAGACCCCAGCTTAATCTTTTGTGTGGGAGAGATACATGCTCCGCTTGAACTAGAACTCCTCATAGGATTTGCATACTTATTCTTTTAGCTGTGAGTTTTTCTTTTTATTTTCTTAGTTGTTGCTCTGTTTAGTTGTAGTGCTTTAATTTTTCTAGAGCTTTTATTTTCTTTTAGGTTGAACTTTCTATAGGTTGCATGTTTTATCTTGTTAGTGAGTTTGCCTGCTGCACTGAGTTTTGTGTCTTGACTAGAAGTAGGTAGTTGAAGTTGCTATTCTCTTTGTAGTAGTAACTTGCAATAGTTTTGAGGTATTGATTAGTGTAATGTTTGAACTTTTGGTGTCAAGGGCTCGAGCCTATTAGTGATAGATGTCGTATTTTGGGAAATCCGTGTGTTTTTCGAAAACCAAAAACCCCTGTTGAGAACTCTAGCTACTAGATGGATCACTAACCTCTGGAGGGTTCAAATATTAGAGTACACCCACGTACCATGAGTCGAGGATGCGCAAGGATAACCAAACCCGTGTCTTTGTGAACCACCTGATTAGATTGAGAGTTATCGATAATAAGTGCATGAGTTGTTCAGACTAATGTGAGTATTCGAAAGTTGACACTTCCATCCACCTATACTTTTTCTAGCCTCTTCGGTACCGTGCATTGCCCTTTTCTCACCTTGAGAGTTGGCGCATACTTCGCCGGTGCATCCAAACCCTTGGAATGATACGCTCTGTCATCATAAGCCTCCTTATATCTTTCCTCAAAACAGCCACCATACCTACCTACACGGCATTTCCATAGCCTTTCCGAGATACATTGCCATGCAACATCCACCTTCTCATGACTTGATCTTCATGTCATACATGCTACTTGCTTGATCGATGAGCCGCATGCAAGTTGGGCCTTGCCCTAATCATTGCTACATGACGCGCTAGTATCATTGCATATCATGCTATCCTGGCAGAGGCATACATTTGCATCATGATAGTTATATCTTCTTTATGTGAGTACCTTTGTAAAGTGTGAAAGATCTCCTATATTCTTGTAAAATATAGAGTGTTGCCCCTAAAGTGAGGAACAGATCCCAAAGAGGACAAAATCAAAAGATCCCAAATAGGACAAATGGGAGAGATAGAAAGAGCCATTGAGGCCACCAAAAAAATACAAAAAAATAGAAAAATAAAAATAAAAAGAGAGAAGGGGGCACACTACTATTCCTTTTGAGCGATCCACACTAGTACTTCATCTTCTATCCCTTATACTCCATAGAGATCATCATCATGCATATAGTTATGCGGGGACCTTCACACTATAGAACTTGGCTTGTATATTCCAATGATGAGCCTCCTCAAACGAGCTCTAGGTCTTCTTGAGCAAGCAAGTTAGATGCACCCCCACTAGTTCCATTGGAGAGCTTTTAGCTCACATGTGCATCCGTTGCATGGCAATCCCTACTCCTCACATCATATCTATCATATGGCCTTCTCTCGCCTATGATTGTCCTCATTGATGTGAGCCTTTCACACCTTTTTTGTCTTCCTCCTCCACCTTCTTTCCGTTTCGCCTTTTAGGTGTCAACTTTCTTGCTCACGCTCATCCATTGCATGAGTGCTCAAAATATCGAAAGGGAGTGGATCAGTTTGACTTGTACCTGACTAGTGGTCTGGGGACGAGTCAAGATAAGAACCCAAAGAAGACTAAGTGTGAAACTTTAGTAGATAGTTGTTCTCAACAACCTTTTTCTCTCTCTTTTCCCAGTCACCATCTGGAGACATTCGAGTCACGGACAGCGAGAGCTCTTGCACCTTTTGTTCTTTTGTTTCTTGTGTCAATGCTAATATAGACTCTTGTGCTCAATACTTGAATTGAATTGCATGCTTTGATTGCTTTACTTAAAAGTCCTTATATGGTTGTGTGGCATGTCACCACAGAAATTATGCTTGTTATCATTTACCTACTCGAGGACGAGCAAGAATTAAGCTTGGGGATGTTGATACGTCCCAAACGTATCTATAATTTCTGCTTGCTCCATGCATGTTTTGTGTGATTTTGCCATGATTTTCTTGAACTTTCATACACTTTTGAGCATACTTGGACTAATCTATTAACCCAGTGCACCCAGCTGCCAGTTGCTGTTTTCTGCTGTTTTTGTATTTCAGGTTTTCCGGTCATTAAAAGTGGTCCAAAAAATCCGGAAAAATCAGATAAAAAATCAGCGACACGGAAGCTTCCGGAAACACCAAAGGAGGGAAGGGGGGCCACCACCGGGACTCTAGAAGGGTCCCTGGCGGGGCCCCACCCTAGGCCGCGCCAGGGAGCCTCCTGGCTGCCCTGTGGCCCCTCTCGGTGCCCCCCTTCGCCTATATTTAGCCCTCGGGGTGGAAGTCCCTAATATCGATCTCTTTTCCGCGATCTCGCCTCTGTACCGCCGCCGGCGCCGTTTCTAGATCGGGGCTGCCTGGAGAAGCTGCCCCGGCACCCTGCCGGGAGGAGGAACCCCCTCCGGGAGACCATCCATAGCCATGGACGCCTCCCGTATGTACCGTGAGTAGTTTCCCTTGGACCATGGGTCCGTGACCAGTAGCTATGTGATGTACTTCTCTCCCCTCTTTGTGCTTCCACTTTCGATACCTCGTGAGCTGCCTCACATGATCGAGGCACTTCTGTAATTTTCTACTGTTGCTATGCTGTGTTTGTTGGGATCTGATGGATTATGAGACTATATTCAGATTGTGATGAGTAATATATTAGGTTCTTCTCTTTTATATTTTGTTCTTGAGTAAATTCTTGCATGTTATCCGTTGCCGTATTTTACTTTGGCCAAGTGATTTGTTGCAACTCCAAGAGGGAGCGTTATGGTTGATTGTTGGTTCAGCCCCTTGATGTCTAGCTTGAGTGACAGAAACATGAGACTAGGGGATGTGTTGTTGCCACCACGGATAAAACAACGGTACTTGTATCCGCGGGTGCAAGGATTGTTTACTTTACGCAAAGTTCTTTGAATGCAGTTGTCTGTTGCTTTGAGTTTACACTTTGGGTGGGATTCGCAACTTAATACCAGCGAGATGTTCTGGATAGATATCTCAAGGTGGATGATTCGTAGTAGATGTAGTTGGATTTCGGTCTAATCACCTTGGCGTACTTCCCATTGCTTTTGAGCCCTTCCTTTCTTTGCAGCATAGTTAGCATTGCGGTGCCTTCATAATCCTGTCAATTGCCCAACTGTGATTTGTTTACCTCGCTAGCACTTTTATCGTCTTTTGGGAGAGAGACATCACTAGTGAAAATCATGGGACCCTGGTCCATCTTCACATTACTGTTTACACCTTCAATTTACTTTCAGCCTTTACTTTTAGTAGCCACTATTATTATCTCTTGCGTTAATCCTTTGTAAACAGCAAGGCCGGAGGAATTGACAACTCCTCTGTACTCGTTGGGAGCAAAGTTATCTGTATCTGTGTGCAGGTCCACGTCAAGCACCGTGACACCTTCTTGTATCTCTTGGAGTCCTATTGGTTTGATAACCTTGGTATCGTCACCGAGGGAAATTTGCTGCTAAGCTACATCTCACCTTCCACTTGCGGTAACCAACGAGGAGTGAGAAATCCTCACCGTATCAATATACCACAGGTTTGTTGGTAAGACTTGATCAACCTTGCTAACTAGCATGTTTTATATAGGTAAAAAGTTGAGCATGTTATGTTTTCATTTCCTTTAGCTTTTATTCTCCTTGCTGTACCTAAGTTCCTTTGTTTAAAGCTTCACTTTTTCTAACTTTTGCCTCAAGTTCACGAAAGTTTTTGCAGCTTTTTGAACTTTGAAAAATTCTCTACAGTGAAGTTGCCCAGAAAATTCCAGAAAAATCAAAATCAAAATTTCCAGGTAAAAAGCCATCAGGAGGCACCTGAGGCTGACCAGGGGGGTCCACCCCTGGCCCAGGAGGCCAGGTGGCTCGACCCAGCTCCTGGCCACGCCACGCACCCTCCTGGGGCCCATAGGCACCCCTTGGTGGTCTCTCTCCTTCCTCCCAAAAACTCGTGTTCTTGCTCTGGTTCTGCTGTTTTTGCTGTTCTTGAGCACGGAACCTCGACCTCCTTCTACAACCACTCATTTGAGCTGAAATTTGGAACAAATAATCTTTGGTATGTGACTCCCTCACCCCTCCAATTAGTTTTCTAGTTGGTGGCTTCATTAGTGAGTACTTAGTGGTTCTTGGTGCTGCTTAGTTGAGCTTAAATGTTTGTGTAGAAATTTATTTTTCAAGTTTTGTTGCTAGTTTGAGCCTTGGTAAAGTAAGTAGAATGTTTTGCCCAAACTAGTTTTGCTTAAATCTTCGTTTTTGTGAATTGTTAAAAATTTCAGAAATGGAGAGGCTAGGAAAGTGGTTTGGGAAGAAGAAACCTGAGCGCTCTAGCCGTGTTACGCGTTCCGCAGCTTCACCTTCGACCACGAGGGCGAGCTACAATTAAGATATTGTACCTATAGAGATGTTGGACGCGTCACCCGCGAAAGCCATGGCATTTCCATGTGAAGATTTCATGGAGGATGCCGGCATACAAGAAGAGTTCTATGCTCTGTGTGCCAATGCAGGTCTGACACGGCTTGTTACGAGCCGTGTACCACAGTACGAGACACTCACCGCTATTTTTGTTAACAGTTTCAGGTTTTATTCTGACAATGATACTGTGGTGTTTCGCCTTTACGAAAGATTGCTGACCATGCCTATGAGTATATTTTGTGAAGCTTTAGGTTTGACAGGCTTGGTCGAGAAGAAGAAGAGGAAAAATGTCCAAACTGTTGCACTCAACACCCTCCTCGACTCGTTCTGTAACACTGAAGTGAGGCCATCCAACCGTCAGAAGATTCCCAACATTATGTTTCCTCACCTCAGGTATTTCGCCTATTATATTGCTAGAGGACTGTTGGCTCGAGACAACACGAGCAACACTTCTACGCCTGATACTGCTATCATGGCGAATGCCCTCTCAGGGAAGCACGAGTATCATGTGGGTTCGCTTATTGCGAAACGCCTTGCTACTAATAGTAACAAGGGGGACCTTTTTGGTGGCGTCTATGCCACACTTATTTTGCAGTTTCTCCAAGGAGAACCGCGCCCAGATGATGCGATCTTTCCTTTTGTTAGCCTTGACTTGGCTGCCATGAAGAGGCATTTTTAACTACTAAGACCTTTGACCGATATACACTTGATTATATTTTGCGGTTTAAAGACAGTGTGGCACGCACTGTCCGTCTACCTACACCACTTTTGTTTGATTTTTCTCGCAGGAACGGATTTTGTTTTTCAGTGGCCGAGTTTGATGAGATTACGGGGAGATACCAGTTTCACGACCCCACGGAGGGGGTCGAGCCAGACGAGGAGGAGCGCGTGGTATATCCACCAGTTCAGGAGGAGACCGTCACCCCCTGGGGTGAAGGGTCTTCCTCTAGATGGGGGGCGGGACCTTCCTCTTCCACGTGGGAGGAGCCCAGGGCTTCGGTGTACGCACCGGAGGACGCATACGACCCATGGACATACCAGTACTACCCTGGAGCAGGAGGCTCCTCAGGACCGCAGTAGACGAGCCCCAACTTAGGCCAAAAGCCTAAGCTTGGGGGAGTACGTGCTCTCCTCCCCTTCCATTGTATCTACCGTTGGTTCGCTTTTATCTTCTTGCAATTTTTTGCATGTTCTTCTTTGTTCTTTTAGTTTGCAAAAACCCAAAAAGATTTCTCCTTTCTTTTGTTTTCATTAAACCTTAAAAAACCCAAAAATATGTTTCTTTTGCTCTTTAGTTTGTTTTGTTTCAGAGTTCAGCTCGAATCCGTGATGATTATAATTTCCTACGTTCGATCGTGCAAGTGACAAGGCAGTAATGACGAAGATCGACGGAAAGGATGCAACAAGGAAAGCCGGTATGAACTCTTTTTGTTTCTACTTTTATACATATGCCTGTACTTATGATTAGAGACCAGCTTGTAGCGACATAGTGCTATGTTTACAATGCTTTCCCAGTATTTCATGCTTTCTTTGTGGTTAGTCTCAAATAGCTAGAGTTTATAATGTGTTGCTTGAAATGATTGACATGCATTGCATTGTTCATGGTTTGGCATATCGAAGTGGTATTTCCCTCCGGGGGATTCTTGGATTGACTTGGCACATGTTCACGCATGTTAAGACTAAAAAGTCTGTTCTGCCTTGACGATATTTTTACTTCAGAGTGAGCTATATCACTTTCATGCCCGATTCAATGTTGCTTTGTCGCTCTGCATGATTATGACCGTTATGCTCTCTGGTTGGTCGCTTCCCCGTCTTTTTCTAGCCTTCCTCCAGCACCAAGAGGAATTCTGTTGTGCATCCAAACTCCTTTTCAAACCAGTTGTTCCATTTGAGTCCACCATACCTACCTATATGTGGTATTTACCGGCCACTCCTAACTTAGACTTTCTTGTGCCATCTCGAAATTTATTCAAAAGCTTCCCTTTTGTAACCGTACAAGCTCATGGTGCGGTGAGGAGAAATCAGTATCTACCATGCCAAAAATATTTTGACGGAAGTTTTAACTAGTCAATAAAAATAATAAGAGTTACACCTTCCCCATACTTGATGATGGAATGAAATGGACCAAATGCTGCTTATGATAGATGGAACGATACCCTCCTTCCATACTTTAGGCAAAATAAAAGGTTCCGTAGACCATCAAAGGATTTATGGATAAGGGAACATGTGTAAGCAAAAGGCATCAATATGGTTGGCATGGGAGATATTGAGAGACCTTTACCGTTCACCGTTGACTGGAAAGTTGCACTTCTCAAAAGAGTTTTATCTCTGTTTTCAAAACCAAGAGCTCTGGCACATGTTTAGTCTTTGCTTCCTTTCACGGGTTTTCAACCTTGCCAACAAAAGCCACGGTTCGAGAGTCTCCACCTTCCTTTCTCCAAAGAACCAACTATGAGAGCATAATTGTTATTCTTAGTGTAACATGCATTGTCCCAAAGTATCACATTGTCTTCTGCATGCTTGTGATGTTTCTTACTTTGAGTTCTGAGTTCTAATCTCCTTTAAAACTCTGGAGGAGTTTCTGCATTTATGTTTTGCTTCACTTATGGAGGCTAGCGAGATACCACTCTGAAATGTTTATGCTATGTGCATTGTGATCTTAAATTGATTCTCAGCAACATATTATTTACTTTTTGTTTGTTTGTGACTGATTACATGAAAGAAAGATTGCTTCATGCATTGTCCTTGTAGCATGGTGTTAAAACTTGCTAAACTCTCGTAGTACATGCTTATATACATCTAATGAAGCAAAAGAGTTTGTCAAAGTTTTCTTTGTCGCGTCCAGTTCATTGAACTGAATTGCCTTAGGACAAGCAATAGCTAAGCTTGGGGGAGTTGATACGTCTCAAATGTATCTACTTTTCCAAACACTTTTGCTATTGTTTTGGCTTCATTCTAGCATGATTTGAACGAAACTAACCCGGACTGATGCTGTTTTCAGCAGAGCTACCAGTGTTGTTTTTTGTGTGCAGGTTTCCGGATATTTAGGTACGCTGGAAAAATCCCAAAAATATATATAAAAAATCAGCGTTCCGGAAGCTTCCGCGAGTCCAAAGGGGGGCCACAGGGCAGCCAAGAGGGTGCCTGGCGCGGCCCAGCCCCTGGCCGCGCCACCTTCCCTCCTGGCTTGGTCCTACGTCCCCCGGTGCCCTACTTTGGCCCTATTTATTCTCCCAACGCAGAAACCCCAGAACAAAAGTCACTTTTCCAATCTACGTCGTGGAGCCGCCGCAACCCTCTGTTCTTCTCCGGGAGAGCTAATCTGGAGGCTGCTTTGGCTTCCGGTGAGGGGAAATCATTGCCATCGTCATCATCATTGCCTCTCCATCACCCCTCCATGACTTCCTCTCTCATGTGTGAGTAATTCCCTGCTGTAGGCAAAGGGGATGGTAGGGATTGGATGAGTTAGATCATGTAATAGTTCAATCAGATTTTTGGGGGCATGTTGCCTATCATCTACTTGGTGTTTATCATCTCTGTCACAACTTGTTTCTCTTAATGCTTGTCACCTTAGGCCCGAGTGCCATGATTTCAGATCTGATCACCCTTTTGTTTCTTGAGTTTGTGGTGTTCTTGATCCTATCTATGAGTTGTATGCACCTATTATAGTCCGGAACCGGCGATCCCAATGGTGACAGCTTGGGACACCAAAGGGGATGTACTATAATTTGAGGATTCCGTGTATCCATGAAGTGTTAATGCTTTGTTCCGGTGCTCTTTGACAGGAGTACCTTAATCTCCCTAAGTTCCTTTTGGCCCCGTTTGTAGCGGGAGGGTAGGACAAAAGATGTTGTGCATGTTCTTATTGCAAGCACGTACAACTACCCTGGGATACACGCCTGCTGTTTGATATTTGCCTAGATGATCCTTTCTTTTCTGTGAGCCTTTCCCGTGTTAGAATCTATTACATGTTCGTTCTCATCCAAGCAGCGCCCAACCATCCATCTACCTAGCCTACAGTGTTTTCTATCCTGCTGGTTAGTAGTTGTTTACTTTTGCTTTTTTACTTTTCCTGTTTCACCACCACTATTATCACCACCATTACTACCACCGTATCACAGTTGCTACTAATACCTTTGTGCAAGGAAGTGTTTATTTCAGGTGCGGTTGAATTGACAACTCAATTGTCAAAGCATGTACGTATTCTTTGTGTCCCGAAGTGTCGAATCAATAAATTGGGTTATCTTGCCCGTGAAGACTATCTCGATCCCCTACAGTTGAGAGTTATCAACGACGTGTCCTCGGGCTTGGCAAACCCGACGCGACGCTTCGTCAACACCGTCTTCTTCCGGATGTCACCACCATCTTCTTCGCGATGTCCCACGCTATGACTGACTACCGCCCGCCAGTGCCGCTCTTCCTGAGCCGCATTGCGCTCCTGACTTCCCGGCACCCGCGTCTCCTCGGTGACTACCTCGACACCGGTTACCCCGACTCGATATCGACCACATCATTTTTCGCACGGCTACCTCAACTACGGCTTCACCACCCTACGCTCTCGGCTACTTCGACAACGACACAAAGGGCTATCGCCTGCTTAGGAACCTCGTTGGCTTCCACTCCAGCCACAAACTCCGCGATGTGTTGACCTTTGCGACTGTGGTGGGGATGTCCGTCGGCTCCGCCTTCAAATTCTTCTCCAGTCTCACCGTCTGTGTCGCTACGTTGTGACTGTGGGGGGATGTTGAGTATAATGATTGTATTAGGAAACATAGATAGCGTATGACTCTATTCTACCTTGACTTGTACTCTAAGTAGATCATGGTACTTCTATATATATGCCTCCAAGGCTCAAGAAATAAACATCGATTCCATCAATCCATCTCTATCCTTCTACAGTGTGTGTCGTGCCTGGATGGAGGCGGCGGTGCTCTTGGTGTTGGGTGACTTGCTTAAGTGGTCTTCCTTGAGTATCTTTCTCTTGGGTGGTACGGTTTCTTGTTTTTGTTTATGGTGGTGAGCGCTCTGTTTTCTAATGGATCAGCATCCTTCATGCCAGGGCGAGGGGGCAAGTGCTCCGCTTCGACAACGAACGGTTGTTACTATGATGAGGTTCATCCTTATCAAATCAAACGAAGATTTATCCCTTCTACGTTTGTTGCCTCTCACATGTAGGTATCACCTTGTTCTGTTGTTCAACTATCATTTCATCACTATCCTTGTAAGAGCATGGTTAATAGTAGAGCCAAGTGCTGGCTATAAGCCATCTTATAGCCTATCTTATAGCCGGCTTATACAATAGTTAGTGACAAAAGTGTACTACTTTTATTACATATGGCCCACATTTCACTCTCACAAACTGCCTAGGAGCACGTGCTAGAGCTGGCTATTAGCTAAGAGCCCGCTTACCTTCTCTTTCTTCTTCTCTCTCATCCACCTAAGCAAAAATATATTATTTTATCTTTTATAGCCTGCTGACTCACCCTTATTGTACTTGCTCTAAAAGACCCACTGTGGCAGATCCAAAACATCCTTTGATTAACATCTAATAACTACAGTTAAGGATAACGATGTTGAGCGCCTGTCCGTCCCTACTCGATCCGCGCTCTCCTCTCCTCTCGCCTCCCTCCCCACATCCCCCACGTCCCCGCGCCCTCGACACCTCGCTGCCCCGCCCCGCCCGTCCATCGCCGCCCGCCGCGGGTTACCCCTTCGCCTTGGCCCCCGCCCAGTCGCCTGCCCCCTGCCGACGACCGCAACTCGCCGCCGCCACCTGCACCACTGGCTCCCCGACAGACCAGCGGCGCTAGCTCCCGGAATCCCCGACGGACCGGTGGTGGCACGGCCCTGCCTCCCCGACGTACCGGCGGCGCGGTGCAAGCACCACGCCTCCACGGCTCGCCGCCACCAGCGCAAGGCCTCCACGGCTCGCCGCCACCAGCGCCCGGCCTCCACGGCTCGCGGCCACCAGCGGCCGATCTCCACAACTCGACGCCGCCCCCGTCCTTTTGCCCGACCTTCTTTCCAGGTGCAAAGAATTCAAATGAATTCGATGACATGCCTCAGTTAATTTGGTTCCTTCTCCATTTGCCCCGCCCTTTTCCTTCCGTAGATTACAAGGTCCATACATACTTGCTGATTATCCACCTGTCCATACATTCTTGCTTCATTTCAATTATTTGAGATTACAATGCTACCTCATACAGAGCTACCTAACTAATTTGGTTCATGTTGAACCTTTGATCCATTGGATTTTAAAATATGATGTGCCTTATTTTTGGTCAAAAGGGGTTCGCTATTCATGATTTTTCCCAGTTATCCCATACCGAGGTGACATGTTTCTACTGACTCCATAAATTCCCGATTGTATATACACTTGCGTATATACTTTTCGCCAATGATGATCATATTTAGTTGACCCCGATGTATACCCTTTGTTATGGTTATTTTTCATATAGATAAAATTTTGTCAGTTTTGCTATCGATGGTAGTAATAGTATATATCAAGAGGAAGAATGGTAAAGAAAATGATACGAAATACTACCCTTAGTTTAGATCCACTTTTAGAAGGTATGAAGTCTCATATCAACACCTATATGTGGGAGTTTTAGAATAAAGATTTGATTATAAGATTGGACATTATTTTTCTATTTCACAAAAAATCTATTGCCGATAAGAAAATATTGTACATAACATATTATTGGTTCATTCCGAAGCTTTAAGTATAGTCCTTTTTTTGAAGATATTTGTGAAACGAGTTGAAGTGCCGCGTGCCATCCAAGAGGAAGATGAGGAGGTGAAGAGGGAGATGGAGTGGGTAAGGGAGGATGAAGATGATAGAGAAACCCTGGCAGCCGTGAAGAACTACATCCCCAACTCTCTCCAAGCCAGAGGGTACGACCTCTCCCAACCTACCATAGCAAAGTGTACATCCATTGAAATAAATGAGGACTTTCTTATGTAAAGTACTACTAACGATTGGATATTTGAGCATTAATTTAGATTTGTTGTTGTTCTGCACACAGATATTATGCAAGCAACTATTTTTCTATGGTCATGGCAACCATGAAAAGAAAACAAATTCACAATTGGCTTACTATTTTGTAACGCATGACTAGCTGATGCAGTCTGCTCTTTGTACAATTCTACTTTGATCTGGTTTTGCGAGTATGTATGGTAGACTTGGCCTATCTTTTTATCCAGAAAAAGTCACAATTGTCTTTTATTTTTCACATCAGTTTGTGCATGCGTGCTATACCGGAGCATACTGCTTATGTGAATGTTATATTTCACTTTTTAGCTTAAGGCATTGCCATTGCATCCATTAACAAGGTCTTTTGTACTTCTGATCAGGTGCTAGGTACAAATCAACTTAATGATTATCTGAAGTTCTGAACAAATATAGAATTTTGCTTGATCCTCAAGTAGAGGCAATGATTGGGAGGTAACTCACACTACTCCAAACATCTTGTTCTGATGGTGTAACTACCACATATTTTGCATCAGGAAATAAAAAAAATTCTTGATTCACATGCACACTATTGCTTAACACAGACACAACATGAAACCTTAATACATATGATGGAGACCATGTAACATAAGGTGGATAATTTGTGCTCTACCTCCCTTGACCTCTTCCATCTATTTGTGTTTTATTGCTTAGATATTTACTTTTCTCATGCTTCATATACATACTAATTAATGTTACCCTTTGTGTTTACTATCCGTAGATGAAGCACCAACGTTACCTCTCATGCTGGCTATTTCAACATTGGAGCGTACACCTGCACAATATATTATCTTTATGATGATGCTTGGTAAGTTTGATTTTGCCCTTTTAGTAATCAGTTTGGTTCAAATGCATTCCCTGCAGAATTTTGTTTGCTTCACTGTGAACAACACATACTGATGAAAAGGCTAATTACCGCTGACTTGGTGCGGATACGATTTAGTGATGCTTTCACCTTAGATCTTTTATTGTAATGTAGAGTGCTACACTGTTAAGTTATGATTGATATATGCATCACTGTAAAACCAAGGCCATATCTCATTTATGTGCTTGCAATGTAAACACACATCTGTCTTTTGCCTGCATTTATCTCTATGTAGGTAAAAACATTGTTCGGCGATATCTGTCTATAAAGGTTGATGGGTAACTTGTTTAACTAAGATAGCTAATCAATTGAGTCTCAGGTTTAGGAGATCCAAAATTGTTTTATCTTGCAACATGGGATTACGGCTTATAACTTCCAATAGCTGAGCGTATCTACTACACCTATAAAGGAGAGATATCCCTGCATACCGAAGATACCCTATGCAACTACTCAAAATCTTTATGGTTATAGGCAATGATGTGAAGATGACTTCTGTACACAGGCTGAGTTTTTACTTGCATTTTCATTCCAAGGAAGGTATCTTCGCTATTTGGATGCATTTCTCTAGGCAAGGCTCTGAAAAGAAGGCGCTGAAATGGTCTACAAGGGGAAGTGCAACTCTGCCAACAGAGAAAATCTTTTGATGAAGACCATGAATGGGGATCCAAAGTGCAGAGGATCAAGGTTTATTTACCTGAAGCTCCTATGTTGCAACTGATACTATTGTGTTATGTTGAAGTTTTATTTTAACTTCTCCCCTTTGTCATGTGTTAGATGGGTACTATTTTCACACACTTCTCTTTTTTAAGCTTATTAATATTTTTTGAATCCAACAAAGTTCATATATGGCGCTTATATGTAGCATATCTTGAGAGGCATATTTGCAACTATATCATCCCATTTGGCTCCGATGAGGTTCATGACACCCTCTGCTTGCGCGTGAGTTGCTAAAGAGGAAATAATTGCCCTGAGATTTCCAAGAGAAAAATTAGGCACTGTGATGTTGTGTTAATTCATAAAGATTATATTATGATTATCAATTGTTCAAATAGAAAAGTTGCGGTCAACTCTTTCTTACAATTTCTGGTGTGATTGTGCTACACATTTTTCTAGCAGTACTGCTACCTGCTATTGCCGGTCTTGCACAACCTGGTATGGCCCTACATTTTATTAATTGCACACAGGCCAACAAAAAATTTATTGGTTAAAATGCTTCTGACATATTTGTTCTTCTATTCTATAAAATAGGTAATATAGTATCTTTGTTTAATGCGAGTTATTCTGCCATTGGTTATTTAAGGTGTTTGCTTGACTATGTAGACTTCTACTGGAACCAAATACTTAGCCTTGTCCCTAAAAGCTTTGCTCTTACCTTACTACTGGTCCTAAATGTTTGCTCAATTGAAACATATATGGGCTTAAACTAAATTGACACCAAACTTGTAAGATGGAGGCACTGGAAAAAAAATGTAATGAACATGTAGCCATCTAGAGTGATTCAGTGCATTCTAGAATAGTATGACCTCTTCCATTATCCAGCTAACTTTCTTCGTTGTGCTTACATACTGAAAAAAACATTGACACCAGACTTGTAAGATGGAGACACTGAAAAAAGAATGTAATGAACATGTAGCCATCTAGAGTGATTCAGTGCATTCTAGAATAGTATGACCTCTTCCATTATCCAGCTAACTTTCTCCGTTATGCTTACATACAGAAAAAATACCCAAGGATTCCAGAGAACGACTTTGTTTTCGTTTGCTGGAATCGGAATAGTGGAGAACAAAGTGGCGAACAGGCGTCAATTCGAAAATTCTTGATTTCTTCGGCATATTGCCGAATATATTCCTGACCCTTAGCCGGTCGGTTCAAGTCAATAGTTAAAGGAGGAACATTGTGCTACTAACTCACCACCTCCCCACATTAAGCTGGTACTTGTTGTTGCACCAGTCAAACGGAGGCGTGAATGCAAGATGCCAGAGGAATGATCGACCGGGTAGAGGCTAGGACAGCTTTCTTCCCACCGCGTCCTTCCTTGTGTGTCGGAGATACAAAGCGAGTGCACCGGAAAATAAGGGGAACTGAGTCGATCTATTCCATGGCGAAGCATCCGAAGCATAACTGCACATTCACGCGATCTTTGCCGAGAGATAGGAGCATTCGGTGGGACTGGTGAACTACACTTGCTTCTTGATAGATGTGTCGGACAGAGGGCTCGTGGTACCTGCTGCCCGCCCTTACTCCGCTTTGATAACCGTGTGAACGAAGAGTGGGCAAAGCAAAAGGGAAGGAGGTCCTCGTACGGAGTCGCACACTTGAGCAGTGCGGGAGACTGGAGAATGGGTCGAGTAAACTCCCTTAGGGACGATTAAATCACAGAAGAGGAACTTTTCTTTCTTTTTATTTTATTTTGTTTGAAGGGTATGTTCTAAAATAAGAAAGCCAGAGGTAAATACTTCGAAGATGCGCCTTGGTAGGGAAATGTTGAGGTGATCCAAAATGAAGTTAAGAGTTCCAAAATTTGAGATTCTATCATGAAAGAAGGCTATGGTGAGTGGTGACTGAAGTTAACCAGTCTGCTACGATTAGACTTCACATCGATTTGGTATGCTGGAATTCAAGACGGATCATGAACCTAGCAGATTTCTTTTCTGTATTCAAGGGAAAGAGATGTTAGATATTGACATATTTTCTGGTATCAGCCCATTTTGTACACCAGTTATGTAAGAACGGATGTACTATATATGGAAATGAACAGACATTGATTGTTATCTACGGACAATTGTTCATATTTGATTTTGTTTGCCATTTGAGAACATTATGCAAAAGTAATACCTTTTTTCTTGAGAAAGCAATTGATTGTTTTTTCTATTAATAGTTTTGGTGTTCCATATAGAAACCTAAAAGGTGTGGTAGCCAACTGACATAGAACACACCTTGCTGCCCAAATCTCCAAATATTACACTACTTTTGAACTTTTTTTTGTCATGATTAAACGAAGTATACTCGCTCTAGTCAAACATATAAAGGCAACTCTAATTAATCCCTAATAATTTAGAGAAGGATACGACCGAGTATCCTTTAAAGAGCCTATTTGCTCATACGTCATTTCAAATCGAACCTCTATATATAACTTCTCCAAAAAAATAAACACTCAATTGATAAATTTTTAAAAATAGAGTTTGAACTTAAACTTAATTTCAATGAAATTTAAACATAAAACTAATGACCGTTTGAAAGGATCGAGATAGACCTAGAGGGGGGGGGTGAATAGGTTATATTACAAATTTTAACACTACTTCTTAATTTTAGGCAAAGGTGCGGAAGATAAAGATGTTCCTAACAATTGCAAGGGTGACCTAGAGAAGATAAGGTAAACAACAAGCACAATATAATAAAGCAAGTGAGAGATAAACAATAAGGTAAATAACAAGGTAGTGTAAGTAAAAGGGAAAAGAGTAGGGATAACCGAATGACGTGAAGACAACGATGTATCCCGATGTTCACTTCCTTGGAGGGAAGCTACTCACCGTTCGGAGAGAGTGGGTGAAACCACGAAGGCACACCAACGCCACGAAGGCTCACTCTATTCCCCTTGAGATATCACCACGAAGGCGATTCCCAACCACTACCGGTTGACCTTAAAGGTGGTCACCAAACCTTCAAAAACTCAACGGGGGTAATCACAATGATCGATTCCTCTCCAAAGAACTCCTACCCGCCTAGGAGTCTCCAACCTCCAAGAGTAACAAGATCAATGGGGAAAAGCTCAATACTTGCTCAAATCACGATTTGCTTTGGTTGGAAGATGGGGAAGGGACGAATCTAATACGGGGTGAAATATCCGACAAGAACTCTCACAAATCTCTCCGGGATCTTGGATTTAGTGTAGGATAAGAGGGAGAGGGAGCACTTGGTGTTCTTGAGTGAAATGAATGAAGTGTTCAACCCTAACCCTAATTGGGTAGGGGTATATATAGGTGCTCAAGAAAACTAGTCGTTTGGTGGTGTCATGTATGCTCCGAACGTCCGGGACTTAAGTCGGACGGTCCGGGCTGTGCCCGGACGGTCCGACATGAGATCCGGATGGTCCGGGAGGGCAGAGCAGGCTCTATATGTGTACACATGTTAGTGCTGTCGGACAGTCCAGGGAACACAACCGGACGGTCCAGGCTGGGCCAGGACGGTCCGACACGTGATTCAGATAGTCCGAATAAGTATGCAACCGAAGGCCCTCGGGAGCGTAATTATTCAGACGGTTTGGGGCCAGACCGGATGGTCCGGGCTGCGCCCGGACGGTCCGATTAATTACGCACCAGAGAGGTCTCCGGTGGGTAATTATTCGGACGGTCCGGGCTGCGCCCGGACGGTCCGAATAATTATGCACCTGGATAGCCTCGGGTCTGCTTATTCGGACGATCCGAGGCCGTGACCGGGATGGGCCTGGACGGTCCACAAAGTGGCCCGGACGATCCGGCAAATGTAGTGAGTGCTCAAATTGACGTGCTTTGAAAACCCTACACATCTACATTGATTTTTCATAGATGTATGGAAGTGTATTTTACATGTTGGAGTTTTAATGATTTGAGCAAGACTTGAACTCAACCTTATGATCCATTCTTAATAGTGTGGGTATCCCTATGACTCAAGAGGTAATAGTAAAGAATACTTAGCGTCATCTTAAGTCGTTATGTCGAATTCTTGAGTGCGGTCGAGGTTCAGCATATGATCCCTACACGATGATGTCAAGAGAACTAACCAACTTCCTCTGTGTCACTGAACAAACATAGTTAGTCCCCTATATGTATATTGTCATCAACAATAGAATATGCTTAGGGGCATGATTGCACTTTCAATCTCCCCTTTTTGGTAGTTGATGACAATACACATATAGCTCTCAAAAGGAATGACAATTACAATTTGGAGAGCATTTTCATTTCAAAGAGGGAGACTCCCCCTCAACATGTGCATGGTGGTTGTTAGGCATTTAAGCAAGGCACATGTTAGGACGACTCCCCCATGATCATATAACCAAGTAAATTTATATGAGAAAGCATATTAGTTATAAGACCCAATACCACATAAGAAGTAACACTCGAATGATATAGCATGCAAGGATAGATAAACACATAGTTCGATACATAATGCATAGGTCTTAGTACATATCCGCCACACAGCATAAGTCATAACTAATACGAGCAAACAAGTATGCAAATGAACTAGCAACTAGCACCTAGATAGAGTTCTCCCCCTTTGTCATCAAGTAACAAAAAGGGGCACACGGAGCTACTCCTCATCATCCTGATTGGGCACCGCGTCTGGGAAGAAGTCAGCAAAGTCCTCCACGCATGGGAATCCATAGTCCTGCGGCTGAGGAGACGATGGAGGATGCTCATCATCACTGACAGGACTGCCAGGGCGAGTCCGAAGACGAGCCTTGAGAGCATTGATCTGCGTGATGCGCCGAGTCTCAAGCTGATGGATGGCCTTGGTGTTGGACTTGCACATATTGAAAATGGCCTTATGAGATTTTCCCAAGAAGCGGGCAATCGTCTTAGATGGCTCGGCCATCGGTGTACGTGGAGGTGGTGCCGTAGAGCTAGAGGCACCCGCAGAAAAGGGAGGCACATGCCCTCAGGTATCCAGATATGATCCCTTCTTTGGGATCCACTCTTGGTGAATGATGGGCTTTTGAATAGTAGTGGCAACATGTGCATCAATCACCCCCTGGATATATGGAGCAACAGGAAAGTGGCCCTGCTTCTGAATGGAGAAAAGCCACACCTCATGCCACAGAAATTTTTCCACATCAACAGCAGGGATATCTTGCTGAAACTCGAAGCGGTCATACGTATGAGTGGCTCGGGCCATGAGATTGATAGAATATGATCGAACCATGGCCTTGTCGCCATGCTTGGGCACAATCGTCTAAAGGAGACACAGGTACAGCTGGCGGTACCTCGGCAAAAAGACGGAGGAGTTGTTTGACTCTTGATTGACCCCCGTGGGTATGTCACGAGGAGACATAAGGCAACCCATGAAATCCGATATCGGCGCAGAGAGAAACTCAGTATGCTCACTGTGAATCATAAAGAGGTCCGCAAACCGAGTAGGCATCCCAAGCGCTGCACACCACTGGTCATATGTAATGGTGATCGTCTGGTGGTGAGTCTTCCAGGTGAGAGTGGCATCATCCATAGTGATGGCATCGCCAGCAAAGAAGCAGGTAGCATAGAACCGGAGAATAGCCGCATGGCTCCAGTCGCATCTGAGAGTGAATGCGTGACGAAGTCCCATGGCATCCACAAGACGAATGAGATCAGCAAATGTGTCAGGTCGGCACTCGAAATATTCCATGTTTATGAACTTCTGGGGTGTTGTGCGATTGATGTGAAGACATATAGTGGCATATATGTCCTGTTGCACCAGAGTGTGGAACCGAGGATCCATGGTGTTGTTGGCCAGAGCAAACTGATTGGTCCCACCGCGAAGCTGATGGTAGAGCTTGGACTCCATGACAAAATAGTCGTATGGAGCATTGTTGCCCCGGTTAGGGGCACCGCAGAAATGGCCAAGCCCTGAAGTGGTTCCCGCCGCACAGGAGGAAGGCGACGAGGAGAAGGGGAGGTCTCTTTCTGACGGTTTGAGAGTGACTTCTTGCGAGTGCCGGGCTTGGGGCGCTGAGGGACAATTTCTTCCACTTAAATGTTGTCCTAATAGTCATCATCAAGGCCTTGGAACTCCACATTGTTGCTGCCCGCCCGGTCACCGCGAAGGCGGCGACGAGGACGGAGGTCATCCTGAGAGTCATCAGAGCCCTGACGGCGAGAGTCTATGCACAGAGCAGCATAGTGAGGCCATATGGGGTTGCACGGGTAAGAGGGCCATCAAGAAGGTAAGTCATAGTGGACCGCCCCCGGACGACCGGAATCAACACGGGAAGTCCGAAAAAATGGATATGATAAATCCATCGGCACACCACTGTGAAACACATAAACTTGAGGGCACACAAGAGAAACTCAAGCAACTAGGATCTACGGTAAGGGAAATCTCACCACTCCGAGACCCCTTCGGAGGCATGGCGGCAAGATCGGAGATGTAGTCTCTCCTCTAAGAAGAAACCTACCCCAAATCGAAAAATGGGTTGGGTCAAAAGGTAGATCGGGAGGAGAGGAAGCACCGGATTCAAAGGGGACTCACCGGAGGGCGGAATCGGCCGGGGAGGACCAAGGTCAGGACGGCGGCAGCGCAGAGAGGGTCAAACGAACCCTAGGCGAGGGAAAAAATTGCCATTGGAAGGTTGAGGCGCGACCCGTGAGGCTTTATAGGGTAGCCATGTCGGACGGTCCGGGACGAGCCCGTACGGTCCGTATGGAAGGCCGGACGACCGACATGATGTGGTAGAGGGCACGGGCAGGGTATATGGTCGGATGACCGGGCCAGCGGCCGGATCGTCCAGGGTGGGCCCGGACCGTCCGAGACATGGCTCAGACGTTCGATAGGGGTACAGGGGCCAGCCAAGGTGATTGTATGGGATGAACGTCGTGAGTGCGCTGGTGATCTAGCTGTATGGCATATATATATATATATATATATATATATATATAGAGAGAGAGAGAGAGAGAGAGATAATATGTATGCATAATGATCATAAGCATGAACACACAAATAGCAAGATCATCAAAGAGCCATTTGACAAAATAAGTCTATGATGGGGTAGGTGGTGGCGGTGGCCACCATGTTTGAGTATAGGAGATGTTGACACCGCAAAGATGTACCTTGGGTCCAACAATCACAACTCCATCTTTAATCGCTACACATGGTCTCATCGTAGTGAGCATGCGGATTGTTGATGTGTGGGTCAATTTATGCATCGTGTAGAGAGTTGAGAACTCATGAATTGAGCTTCTCCCCCTACATACATGCCTACATCTAGACATGTTATTTGCTATGTGCATGAATGAGAGCAAGATACCCCTAGGCCGAGAAGCTATAACGTTCCAAGATACCAAGTTCACCCCTTAGTTGGCAAAACCTTGCTTCATCCAATGGCTTGGTGAAGATATCTTCAAGTTGCTTGTCGGTGCCCACATGTGCAAGAAAAATATCACCCTTTTGAATATGATCCCGGATGAAGTGATGACGAATGCCAATATTCTTGGTGCGAGGATGTTAACAAGGGTTGTTGGCAATCTTGATAGCACTTTCATTGTCACATAAGATGGGTACCTTCTGATAGGTGAGTCCATAATCCTTCAAAGTCTGCCTCATCCATAAGATTTGAGTGGCACAACTTGCGGCGGCCACATACTCGGCTTCGACGGTGGAGAGGGAGACACAATTTTTCTTCTTGGAGTGCCAAATTACTAATGAGCGCCCAAGGAATTGGCATGAACCGGATGTTGAATTCTGATCCACCTTGTCTCCGGCCCAATCCGCATCGGTGTACCCCAAGAGATCAAACTTGGCTTCCTTGGGGTACCAAAGGCCCAACAAAGTAGTATGAACAAGGTATCTAAGAATGCGCTTAACCGCCAAATGATGACTCTCCATAGGAGAGGCTTGATATCTTGCACACATTCCTATGCTAAGCATAATATACGGTCTAGATGCACAAAGGTAAAGCAATGACCCTATCATAGAACGATAAAGAGTAGCATCAAATGGAATACCGGAAAGATCTTGATCTAGATATCCCGTGGTTGGTATGGGTGTCTTGCATGGCTTGGCATCCTTCATACCAAACTTCACGAGCATATCTTGAATGTACTTTGTTTGGGAGATGAAGGTTCCTTCGGCAAATTTCTCGATTTCAAATCCAAGGAAATACTTCAGGCTCCCCATCATGGACATCTCAAAGTTCTTGGTCATAGTTTCCGAGAACCACTTGCACAAAGATGGATTAGGAGAACCAAATATTTAGTCATCCACATAGATTTTGCATATGAGCAACTCACCATTGGTTCTCTTGGTAAAAAGAGTGGCATCAATGACACCCCTCACAAATCCTTCCTCGAGTAAAAACTTCCTAAGATGGTCATACCAAGCCCGAGGGACTTTCTTAAGACCATATAATGCCTTATGAAGTTTGTACACGTGGTCCTTGGGATGAGGGTCATAAAAGCCGGGTGGTTGTGCTACATATACATCCTCTTGTAGCGGACCATTAAGAAAAGCACTTTTTACATCCATTTGAAATAATGGAAATCCATTGGATGCGGCATAAGCAAGAAACATGCGTATAGATTCAAGACGGGCAACGGGTGCAAAGGTCTCATCAAAATCCAAGCCTTCAACTTGGGAGTACCCTTGAGCCACTAGCCTTGCCTTGTTGCGAATGATATTACCATATTCATCTTGCTTGATCTTGAAGATCCACTTAGTTCCAATGATGTTATGATCTTGACCGGAAGGCCTCTCCACGAGAGACCACACCTCATTCCGAGTGAAACTAGTGAGCTCATCTTGCATTTCAATGAGCCAATCCGCATCCTCAAGTGCTTGTTCAACCCTAAGTGGTTCAATGCTAGACACAAACGAGAAGTGAGCGCAAAAGTTCATAAGTTGGCGATGTCTACGCATGCTTCTATTCTTGTAGACTATGTTGGGCCTCCAAGCGCAGAGGTTTGTAGGACAGCAACAATTTCCCTCAAGTGGATGACCTAAGGTTTATCGAACTCAGGGAAGTAGAGGTTGAAGATGGTCTCTCTCAAGCAACCCTGCAATTAAGATACAAGAAGTCTCTTGTGTCCCCAACACACCTAATACAACTAGGAGTTGTATAGGTGCACTAGTTCTGCGAAGAGATGGTAAAATATGGGTGATAGGTGTGGCAAAACAAGGTAATATAAATCTGTAATAAAAAGTGCAGCAAATAAACAAGTTGTAAACGTGAGCACAAACGGTATTGCAATGGTGGAAACAAGGCCTAGGCTTCATACTTTCACTAGTGGCAACTCCCAACAACATTAACATAGTCTAATCACATGATATTCCCCATAAAATATGTAATGGAGACATACTCGGAGGTCATTTCTTTGTGGTCAAGAGAGGACGAGAATTGTATAGGGCTATAAAAGCACACCTCAGAGTTCGTAGTTCTCATCTATAGATTTCCCAATGTCACCGCGGCCATCCAAAGAGAGTACCACAATCACCACAACATATCTAAAGGATAGTCAAAGACAAGCACCAAGAGACTCTCAATCTTCAATCCACACACAAAAGAGCAAAAATCACTGGGATTATACTAGATAAGATCAATTGAGTACATCAATCCAATACATAGAAGAAGGGGAAACATCATGGATCACCCTATATTACCATAGCCTATGATCACAACGAATATCACATCATGGGAGAGAGAGAAGAACACATAGCTACTGGTAGAAACCTCAGCCCCGAGGAGGAACTACTCCCGCTTCATCGAGGAGGGAAGCAACGGTGATGGAGATGATTCCGGGGGACACTTCCCCGTCCCGGCAGGGTGCCGACACAAGAATTCTGTCCCCCCGAAACTTGATGGCGATGGCGGCGGAGATCCGAATTGCTTCTGGAGAAAAGGGGTCTGGAATCAGGGTTTCCGCGACGGGAGAATAAATAGGGGCCAAAGGGGGCACCGAGGGGGGCCACAGGGCAGCCAGGAGGGCAGGTGGCGCGGTCTAGGGTGGGGCCACGCCAGGCACCCTCCTGGGCCCCTGGTGGTGGCCCTCCTGCCATGTCTTGGTTATTCCGGAAGCTTTCGGAGCGCTGATTTTTTATATAATTTTTCCGGGAGTTATTGGGCACTTTAATTATTGGAAAAAGCTAAAATACAAAAACAGCAGAAAACAGGAACTGGCAACTGGGTGCACGGAGTTAATAGGTTAGTCCAAATATGCTCAAAAGTGTATGAAAGTTCAAGCAAAACATGGCAAAGTCACACAAAACATGCATGGAGCAAGCATAAATTATAGATACGTTTGGGACGTATCAACATCCCCAAGCTTAATTCCTGCTCGTCCTCGAGTAGGTAAATGATAACAAGCATAATTTCTGTGGTGACATGCCACACAACCATATAAGGACTTTAAAGTAAAACAATCAAAGCATGCAATTCAACTCAAGTCTTAAGAAGCAAGAGTCTATATTAGCATTGACACAAGCAAAAAAAGAATAAAGGGTGCAAGAGCTCTCGCTGTCCGTGACTCGAATGTCTCCAAATGGTGTTTGCGTGCAAGAAAGGGGATAGGGATTACGAGAGAAAAAAGGTATTTTTGTGTTGAGAACTCAATCTACTAAAGTTTCACACTTGGTCTTCTTTGGAATCTTATCTTGACTCATCCCCAGACCACTAGCCAGGTACAAGTCAAAATTATCCACTCCTTTTCGATATTTCGAGCACTCATGAAAAATGATGAGCGTAAGCAAGAAAGTTGACACTTAGGATGGCAAAGAGAGAAATATGGTGGAGGAGGAAGATAAAAAGGATGATAAAGGCTCACATCAATGAGGACAATCATAGGCGGGAGAGCCAAATGATAGATATGATGTGAGGAGTAGGGATTGCCATGCAACGGATGCACATATGAGCTAAGGAAAGCTCTCCAAGGTAACTAGTGGGGGTGCATCTTACTTGCTTGCTCAAGAAGACCTAGAGCTCGTTTGAGGAGGCTCGTCATTGGAATATACAAGCCAAGTTCTATAGTGTGAAAGTCCCCACATAGCTATATGCATGAATGATAATCTCTATGGAGTACAAGATATAAGAGGGAGTACTAGTGTGGATCTTTCAAAAGGATAGTAGTGTTGCCCCTTTCTCTCTTTTTATTTTCTTTTTCTCTTTTTTCTATTTTTTTGTATTTTTTGGTGGCCTCAATGGCTCTTTCTATTTAACTCTCATTTTTCCTCTTTGGGATCTTTTGATTTGTCCACTTTGGGATCTTTTCCTCACTTAAGGGCAACACTCTAATTTACAAGAGGGTATAGAAGATCTTTCACACTTTACAAGGTACTCAAAACATAAAGAAGATGTAGCTATCATGATATATGCAATGTATGTCGCTGCCAGTGTAGCAGGAACATGCATGACATGAAGATCAAGTCATGAAGAGGTGGATGTTGCATGGAAATATATCTCGGAAAGGCTATGGAAATGCCTTGATAGGTAGCTATGGTTGCTGTTTTGAGGAAAGATATAAGGAGGTTTATGATGACAGAGCGTATCATGCCAAGGGTTTGGATGTACCGGCAAAAGTGGACGCCAACTCTCGGAATGAGAAGAAGGCAATGCACGGTATGGGAGAGGCTAGCAAATATGAGGAGGTGGAAGTGTCAAGTTTCAATACTTACATTAGTCCGAAGAATTCATGCACTTATCGGTAACTCTCAATCTAATAAGGAGGTTCACAAAGAGACAAGTACCCGAGGAGGAGTGTATGGGGGTTTGGTTATCCTTGCGCATCCTCGACTCATGGTACGTGAGTGTACTCTAATATCCGATCCCTCCAAAGATTAGTGATCCATCTAGTAGCTAGAGTTCTCAACTAGTTTTGTAGGTTTTTGAAAATAGACACAGATTGCCCAAAATACGACACCTATCACTAATAGGCTAGAGCTCTTGACACCAAAAGTTCAAACATTACTCACATCAATACCTCAAAACCATTGCAAGTTACTACTAAAATTAAATAGCAACCTTAATTACCTACTTTCAAGACAAGACACAACTCAGTGCAACAACCAACTCTCTTAACAAGATAGACATGAAAATTAAAGAGAGTTCCAGCAACAAACTAAACAAAATCCAAGGCTCTTGCTAAAGACAAACTAAAACTAAAACTAAACATGGCAGCAGCTACGAAAAGGTAAAGAACACACAACAGAGAAAGATAGGCATGAAAAATTCTATGATGTGTTCTAGGTTTTGAAAGTGGAGCATGTTTCTCTCCCACACAAAGTAAGACGGGATCTAACTTGTTATGAACAGAAAGCAAAGCTAAATAAAACTAAAAATAAAACCTAAGAGCGAGACGCTCCAAGCATAGCACATAACGCATGAAGTGATAAAAATATAGTGAGACGAAGGACGAACTGATGATTGTTGATGGAGAAGGGGATGCACGGGGGCAACCCCAAGCTTAGATGCTTGAGTCTCCTTGAATATTTATTGGGGATGCATGGGGGCATCCCCAAGCTTGAGAGCTTGACACTCCTGGATCTTCTTTCATCATCTTCCATCGCACACTTGAAAACTCCCTTCATACATAACTCATCATAAGCTGATTAGAGAGATTAGTATCCTTAATAAAATAAATTTTCCCCACTGGATATAAAGATATTCTTGAAGAGATACTGTTTATCAAGATTGCCAAAAGGTTTTTGCAAAGAAAAATCTAGCTTAAGGTTTGCAAAAGTTAGGAGAGACAAAACGTGGCAGAATCTGTGAAAAACAGAATAGTAGGTAGTAAAGAATTTTTTAGGGGTACTTCTTCAACTCAAATCTAAAAACTCAGAACATACGAAAGTTCCGTGATTGTATAGAGCACGCCTTGCAAAAAATTCAGCTCAAAAAGATGAACTGGTGATTTTATCTGATTTTCCCGTCACGAGGACAAAATCTGTTTTCTGGACAGCATGTCACAACTTTCACTTCCCTTGTCATACGAGGCTATAACTTGGCACAAAGCTTGAAAATATAGATACAATGATGTTTCTACAGTAGTAACAATCATCAATACCACTGAAAACTGAAAGTAAAAAAAACTCAAACTAAAGATAACAAGGGTTGTCTCCCTAGAGCTCTTTCTTTATAGCCATAAAGATAGGCTTAAGATTTTAATGATGCTCTCATAGGAATAAGGAATAAGAGTTGAAGAACAAAAGAGAGCATCAAGAAGCAAATAACAAACACATTTAAGTCTAACATGCTTCCTATGCAAAGGGATCTTGTAGATAAATAACTCATGGAAGCATAAAGATATTAGCATAGGAATCCAAAATAAGTGCAACTTCAAAACCTTCAATATAAAGAGAGGGAACTTGATATTATTGAAATATCTATAAGCATATGTTCCCCTCTCATAATAACTTTCAGTGGGATCATGAATAAACTCAACAATATAAGTATCACATAAAGCATTGTTACCATGATGCACATGCAAAAGGGTACTCTTACTCTCCACATAAGCATAATCTTTCTTATTGGTAATAGTGGGAGTAGGATTATCATAAACAACTTGAACACTATAGATTAATTGTATATTAGGAAGATGGTGTTCAACAAGGGAGTAATTCCCTCCATGATTATGACAAGTTTCATAAGGATAATTTCTCCTTATGTCATAGGTACCTTTATAATCAATACAGATAGGAGTTATAACATCATCATAGCAGATAAGAGCATTATCATTGCTAGAAACTATATTTGTAAACATGTTGTCTTTATTCTTACTAGCAAAAGAATTATCAATTACCACATCACTAATGGGTAAAGGACTTGCAATCCTATCGTCCCCAAGCTTAGAGCTTTCCATATTATCACTCTCAGAGTTAGTACCAAAAAGATTTTCAAGATCATAAGTAGCATTATCATCATTTTCCCAATCACAAAAAGTAACATGCATATCATAATCAAAATCATCTTCAATAGTGCCTACGGACTTAACATCAGGATAATAATGAATGCAATCAAGCTCACCATTCTCCAAAAATTTCTGTCCGTTAGGATAAAAATTGATGGGAGGAACATGCTCAGGCCAGGTTGATACCCATTCTTCTTCCTTCTTGCTCGTATTCCTCCTCCTCTTCTTTTTCTTCTTATTTACCTTAGGAGGGAGTGGTTAGAGATGAAGCTTATCCACATATCCTGGTTTATCATTAGAAACAATAGGGGAAACTTGGGAGAAACTCTCCTTTTTATTAGTAGAGATATAAGAGACGTTTTGTGACGCCCCCAAAATCAAGCCGTGTACAGTAATCATACACGCAAGGTACACGATCGAGATCAGGGACTCACGGTGAGATATCACAACACAACTCTACAAATAAAATAATACAAGCTGTTTAATACAAGCCAGGGGCCACGAGGGCTCGAATACAACAGCTCGAGAGCACAAAGTCAGCGGAAGCAATAGTATCTGAGTACAGACACAAGGATACAAGGTTGCCTTAAGAAGGCTAGCACAAATAACAACAGATCGAAAAGGCGAGGCCTCCTGCCTGGGAACCTCCAAGCTACTCCTGGTCAACGGGGAACTCAACGTCGTAGAAGGCATCGGGGATCTTCACGTTGTGGTGGTCGACATCGGGGATCTCCTGCTCCTGGACTCCAACGTAGACTGCAGCGGCCGATCAGGCAAAACAGTAAAGGAAATAAAGCAGGTGAGTATCTAGTATACCCGCGAGTCTTACGTCCGCTACTAAGCATTATGCATTGTTTCAACGGAAAGAAGAGGCTGTATATAGTGGACTAAAAGTCAGAAATACAGAACAAGGGTAAGGAGCTAGGCCTAACGAAGACTAGCATCTTCCGACGATGTCTTGCAGCAGGAGGTAAGAATCAACCAACATTTTATATAAAGCAATAAAGTAACAATGAAGCAGAAGTTGCTGCAACATTGAATAATAATAAGTTGTAATAATTAACAATGCCTCAGAGTTCACCTCCTCGACATCCCCGCGAGGAAGAGAACCCGGAACCATACAGTTTAATAATAATAGTTTCTAGTGGTAAGATCCAGCTTCAGCATAAAGCGTCCTGTTACCGTGGACACGGCTATTCGAATAGATTAATCTTCCCTGCAGGGGTGCACTTGTGTTACGCTACACGCACGGATCTCCAGGGTGGCGGGAACCTTGTTAGGGAACGCTCCACCGAGGCTATCCGACACTTCATAGCCCATTTTTCAAACTCAACAGAGAGGTCATCCGCCGGACTATATCCTATGTACGCGGGGCTTAGGACCCTAACCCCGACGTACTCCTGCACGGTGCGAGGCTGGCCGGTGAAGTTAAAGCAAATCCAAATAAGACACCACCGCGCGAGCAAATAGTACAACACCACTTCCCGGCGCAGGCCGCGGTACTGCTGACGTCTGAAGAGTCCTTGGACGACACTAAGAAGCAAAGGAGCCCATAACTCATAATTCCCACGGGTAGGTAGTGCATACATGGCATATAGCCAACTCAAGACATTCACTAAACCATTTAACATTTTAATTAACCTGCGTGACAACCGTTATCGTTGCCTCGACTTAACCGACCCGCGGACAACGACAGCAGCCAGGACCACCAGTACATCGGTGCCTGCCCTGTCGTCCCACCAAGACACTGCGGTTACCAACAAGGTGAACCGTCTCCTTACCTTGTCTCGCGTGTGCTCCTGGAGGAGCTCGACTTTCGTAGTTTGGTAACTCTCGCGGCCAACGACCAGGGGCCAAGCACACCGGTACACTGGTCGTACCCTCCCTGTCGTCCCGTCGCAATACCTCTCGCGGGCACCGTTGGGTCGCCTGGCTTCTTACCTTTAAGGACACCAGTTGGTTCGAGTTCCTACCATTAAGTGAAACCAGGAGGAATTACCCTCGATGGTACACTTGAGCTGGCTCGACTGAGACATCAGCGGAATGAACTATAGAGGTAAACCTCATATCACCCTGGTGATGCTACGCTACTGAGCCGACGAGAGTGAAATACGAGTCCATTCCACTCGTAAGTCAAACTCGAAGCGACTCGGCAGAGTCTCGCCGTTGTAGGTTCCCTAGGGTGTCTGCATTGATCCGTACCTGTTGCAGTTGTAATATATCTTTTCCGCGATCACTCCCAGAGTGATCACGGCCCTCTATCTAATCCTAGCTAACAATGCGCAGGGCTCACTGCTGAATAATGCATAAGTAATAATAGGCAACATAGGATTAAAGGAAGGTACAACAAGGGGCTACAATGACAGGATATGCAATTGAATAGGATTGTAATCGTAGCAGCAGCAGTAACAATGCCTAGTGCAAGAAATATACGGAAAGATAGGCGATATCAGGGGAAGAGAATGGCTCTGCTTGCCTGCAAGCTTGACAGTAGCGGTACGGTCGTCGACGAAGTAGTCGTACTCAGCATCGGTGTAGTCGACGGCAGCAGCGGAGTCTACCAAAGATTAAGGGGGAAAGAAACAATAAATACACAACAATAATAGCAATACAAATGCAAGACATAACAGATGAATTGTAAAAGGGGTTCTAACTCAGTACGATGCACGTTGCTCGGAGCGGGAATTCATCCGGGGATGAAATACCGGTTCCGGATGATTACCGGACAGGGTGTCCGGAGGGGGAAGGATCAAGCCGGAGGTGTCGTGGGTACCGGACAAACATGAGGGGGGTGTATCCGTGCTAGTTGATCTATTCCGAACAAGTTTCGTGTTCGGAATAAATTCATCCGGGTACTCTAACAGTACCGGACAGTTTAACGGTTATCGGGCAATCTATCGGACAGTGCCACCGGAGGGGGGAACAGTTCGATGATCGGTATGTTAGAGGGGTGTGGTGAGGATATGGGTATCGTATCTGTAATCGTTGATCCGTTCCGAGTAACTTTCGTATACAAAGTATTTTGATCCGGGCAATTTTTATCGGTACCGGGAATTATCGACAGACGACCGGAAGGGGGAAATGTCGATGCTCGGTACGTTAGAGGGGGGTGGTAGACATACGGATAGCATATTCGTATTCGTTATATTTTTCTGATCAAATTTGATATATAAATTATTTTGATCTGAGTTACGGTTTAAAAGATATTGAATTTCAAAGTTTAAATCATTTTTAAACAATTTCTGGAATTTATTTTATTAATAAATCCAACCTTATCCACAAGCAGTTGACTGGTCAAACCTGACAGAGGGTCCCACCTGTCAGCCACATAGTTTTAATAAAATTATTAAATTTATTTATATGACAGTGGGGTCCCACATGTCATACACACCTCAATAAAAAAAACCTTTAAATTAATTCCTTACAAGTGGGACCTAGCTGTCAGTGGGACATAGTTATACTAATAGTTATTTTAACTTAACATGGGGTTAAGTGGGGCTAGGACCCACATGTAAGTGTCTCAAAGGGGGGGGGTTTATTATTTCTTTTATATTTATTAAAGGGGGGGGGTTAGGCTTAATCGTGGGTTAGTAACCCACGGGCACGCACACCGGCGGCCAGTGGCATGGGGCGAGGCGTTCCGGCGAGCGGAGCCGTGGGAGGTTGGGCAGGGCTGCGGCCTCGTGTGGCGAGTGGCGAGGGAAATGCGGCCGCAGCGCGCAGCGGCAGACCAACGCGCAACGAGCAGTGGAGCTCGAGCTCGTGTCCACGCCGGCGACGAGCGAAAGCTCGGCGGCAAGCACACCGGGGAGTTCCCGGCAACCAAAACCACGGTGGAGGCGAGGAATCGGGCGAGGGCGACGTCGCGCATCCGGGGGTGCAACACATGTGGGATAGAACGACCTAACGCGACGACGGAGAGCATGGCCGCGGCGGTCGGAGCTGGACCACACGGGGAACGTTGATGCGGCTACCAATCGAAGGGGAAAAGGGGTCCTGTAGGACGGGGAGCTCACAGCGATGCTCGAGGATGTCACGTGGAGGCTGGAGGAGCTCGGGACGCAGCGAATCGGCGTGGCGATCACGGCGGCCTGAGCGGAGGAAGATGACCGGGGCGTCGAGCTCGGGGCGTCGGGCTTCGATTGAGAGCGCAGGGGAACGAGTAGGTCCATGGCGGGGGCCTAGGACACGTCTGGCCGGCCTGTAGTCGCCGCTGGCCGCGCCGGCGCCGGAGCCGTGGCCACGCTGGAGCTCGGGCGGGGAGGGGCCAGGGGGCGAGAGAGAGGAGAGGGAGGTGGGCAGGGGGTCAGGGGGGCAGTTGGGGGAGGGGGGGGGGTCGGCCTTATCTTCAAGGGGGGGGGGCAGGTGAGGAGGGGAGGGAGCAGGTGAGCTCGGCCATGGCGTGGCCACAGTGGCCATGTCCATGGGCACGTACGGGGTGGGGGGGGGCAGGTGGGGAACAGGGGAGAGGGAAGAGAGAGAGGGGGCTGGGCCTGGTGGGCCGTTGCCCCAGGCGTTAGATTAGGTTTTTCCTATTTTTGTTATTTGCTTTTCTTTCTTTTCTGTTTTAATTTATTCTAAATACTTTTGTAATTTTGTAAAAGATGTAATAGGTTCCATAATTAGTGTTATGCTCCATATTAGTGCTACAAAAAGTTTGGGGCATTTATAAATTCATTTGCATTTTGTTTTAGATAAAAAGATATTAAATTGCATCGTTTTGCTACTGCTTTTATTTTTTAACATTTTTAAACATGTTAATAAAATCCCATATCACTATTAATGTAGCCTACAGATTATTAGGCATTTTATAAAATTGTTTCCATAATTTTTAGTTCATTTAAAATTCCCACTTGTTTATTTTATTCCATGGCAATTTAACAATTCCCAACTATTGTTTTTATTTTAAATATCATTCCTTTATATTACTATACCATTTTTAATAAAACAACCATTGCTATATTATCATGGCTTAAGATTGCTAGGCACTTTATTTAATATGTTTCATAAATTTTGGTTTAACTATGATTTCCATTTATATTTTAAATTTTCAAAAACAATTGTGATAACCCCTCAACATTGGTTCCATCATTAGCATTGACTTGTGATTATTCAAATGGTTAGTTGGATTTGGTTTAACCATGGTCAAGTTGATTGACATGCATCCACAACTCTTGGAGCAAAGTTTTATCATCCACTTTTATTTGAAAATTTTATCAGGGTGAGAATCTGACAGAGCTATGATCAAAGGTGATCATGGCTTGATCCTCAACAGTAATGATCACTAACAGTGGAATCACTGTAGTGATTATTGTACTGGATCTGAGGGTGTTACAAATCTCCACCACTACAAAGAATTCTCGTCCCGAGAATTAAAAGTAGTGTAAGGGGTAGAGTTTCGGTATCGCGTTCTAACAAATCTTCTTGGTTCTTGTTGTCCTACTCAAAGAATTTAATCCTGCATGTTGAGGTCTTCATCTCCTTGCATCGGTGCATCTCGATGAGTTTTCATCCTTTCCTCGGGGCTTCATCGCACTCACGAACAGGTTAAGAGGGAAAGCTTAAGGGGGTCGGATCGATACAAGATCCATCAAATGGGGTTGTTCAAGGGTAGGGGGTACAAAGTCCTTCCGAGTTTAAGCTCAGGGAAGTACATCGTGAGAAGTTTTAAGCGGTTAGGCACATATTCGATGCCGATGACGGAAGATGGGAAAGGGGCCCCGATCATCAGACACAATCACTAAGTCTGATATCGGACGGAATATCACAAGGTAGAGGAAAAGAGTCAGGTTTCGGTCCTGTGGAACTGCGGGTTATGGGCCCACATAGAACCAGGGTGGTGACATTCAATGCGATCAAGTTGGAAGGTATGACGGAGAACAACTTGTTAACTATGTCGGTCAACAACATCAGTGCCAAGGGCGAGGGACGAAGAGAACCATTTTCCTGCTCGTTAAGACGAGGCGGACCAATTGGCAAAGTTCTCGTCCATCGGTGGTCACCGAAAAGTCATCAACAATCGTAACTAGTTGTACAGACAATGTAGCACACCAAAGTATTTACATAAGCAGGGAATTATCACTGCCCAGATAATTTATATTAAAAGAAAGATTAAACAGACCAATGGAAAGGAAAATGTGATGATACACAAGTATCAGGTGTATATCTTTCCCAAGGGAAAGCAGAGCACGATATACACGACCAAGTTGTATTGGCAGAGAGTCAAGGGAGGTTGTCGACGATAACGCAAATCATCGAGGGGCATGGAGGGTATTTCACACGATGAATCCAATTGACACATGGAAGAAGCCACGTAAGCTTAGTCGGATAATAATCCACGAAAAGGCCGGATGGTTCGCAAAGGATCCGATGTGAGTATCGGCACTCAATCGGGAGGAGAAATAATGCAAAGGCATCGAGTGATAGACGCATCGGAATAATGCGATGCTTGAGTACAAGGGAATCGTGTTTTCCAGATCGGGAGGTGGATGCAATCATCCATACGTACCTATCGGTGGCAGGGGATTGCAAAGGCGATGAACACGCAGGTTCTCGGAATTTATCAGAGAGTAATCGTCGAAATCTTTAGGTGGATCAGGCGATCATCGAGAATGCAGAGCTCTCCGGAAGGAAGGAGGTACGAGAACCTAAAGTCAGCGTTAATAAAACTTTACCAGCAAGGATAAGAGAGTAGAGTCCCAGAGCATAGGTACGGAGAAAAAGATCCTAATACCAAAGATATCACACGGGGTGATAACAATGTGGGCCCGTAAGCCAAACATTAAGTTAGCAAGGTAGTTTTGCAAATACTAGACTCGACTTCGACCAAGGAGTGGTTAGGGGCTTCCTACAGGCAGTCGGCTCTGACACCAACTTGTGACGCCCCCAAAATCAAGCCGTGTACAGTAATCAAACACGCAAGGTACACGATCGAGATCAGGGACTCACGGTGAAATATCACAACACAACTCTACAAATAAAATAATACAAGCTGTTTAATACAAGCCAGGGGCCACGAGGGCTCGAATACAACAGCTCTAGAGCACAAAGTCATCGGAAGCAATAGTATCTGAGTACAGACACAAGGATACAAGGTTGCCTTAAGAAGGCTAGCACAAATAACAACAGATCGAAAAGGCGAGGCCTCCTGCCTGGGAACCTCCAAGCTACTCCTGGTCAACGGGGAACTCAACGTCGTAGAAGGCATCGGGCATCTTCACGTTGCGGTGGTCGACATCGGGGATCTCCTGCTCCTGGACTCCAACATAGACTGCAGCGGCCGATCAGGCAAAACAGTAAAGGAAATAAAGCAGGTGAGTATCTAGTATACCCGCGAGTCTTACGTCCGCTACTAAGCATTATGCATTGTTTCAACGGAAAGAAGAGGCTGTATATAGTGGACTGAAATTCAGAAATACAGAACAAGGGTAAGGAGCTAGGCCTAACGAAGACTAGCATCTTCCGACGATGTCTTGCAGCATGAGGTAAGAATCAACCAACAGTTTATATAAAGCAATAAAGTAACAATGAAGCAGAAGTTGCTGCAACATTGAATAATAATAAGTTGTAATAATTAACAATGCCTCCGGGTTCTCTTCCTCGCGGGGATGTCGAGGAGGTGAACTCGGAGGCATTGTTAATTATTACAACTTATTATTATTCAATGTTGCAGCAACTTCTGCTTCATTGTTACTTTATTGCTTACTTTATTACTTTATTATGCATTGTTAAGACTAGCATCGTCGGAAGATGCTAGTCTTCGTTAGGCCTAGCTCCTTACCCTTGTTCTGTATTTCTGACTTTCAGTCCACTATATACAGCCTCTTCTTTCCGTTGAAACAATGCATAATGCTTAGTAGCGGACGTAAGACTCGCGGGTATACTAGATACTCACCTGCTTTATTTCCTTTACTGTTTTGCCTGATCGGCCGCTGCAGTCTACGTTGGAGTCCAGGAGCAGGAGATCCCCGATGTCGACCACCGCAACGTGAAGATCCCCGATGCCTTCTACGACGTTGAGTTCCCCGTTGACCAGGAGTAGCTTCGAGGTTCCCAGGCAGGAGGCCTCGCCTTTTCGATCTGTTGTTATTTGTGCTAGCCTTCTTAAGGCAACCTTGTATCCTTGTGTCTGTACTCAGATACTATTGCTTCCGCTGACTTTGTGCTCTCGAGCTGTTGTATTCGAGCCCTCATGGCCCCTGGCTTGTATTAAACAGCTTGTATTATTTTATTTGTAGAGTTGTGTTGTGATATCTCACCGTGAGTCCCTGATCTCGATCGTGTACCTTGCGTGTATGATTACTGTACACGGCTTGATTTTGGGGGCGTCACAAGTTTTTATACTTTGGTAAAGTTCCCTCCTTTCTAATCTTACTTATGTAATCATTTTCATGGCAATTAACAACACAATAGAGATGACAATTTTGCAAAGTGTTGCTAATTCCTAAGGCATTAACATCTAGCCAAGAAGTCTTTTCTGATAACTCTTCACACATCAAAAATAACATAAGTTCATCATAAAGATCAGAAGTGATCATGTTATCACACAACTGATTAACAGTTATGCTTTGAAAGTTCATGCATTGAAAATTAAAGTGACCCTCTATGCAGCAAAGTTCACAAGTAAAAGGATAAAGGTCACACAATTCTCTAGCAATTTCATTTAAATCTTTGACCCAAGTGATTGTTCTTTCATGCTTATGTTGCTTGCAATACTTCTCTTCTTCAATCATAGGCCTTTCACAAGGTCTATACACTCCACCAAAATTAACATGCTTATATAAAACTTCATTTTCAGGAATTGGATCATGCATGTTGCAATCATCAAGAACAATTTCATTTTCTTTGCAAATCTCTTTAAAAGGTTCATGATGCTTGATCCTATCCTCCTTAGGCATATTAAGATGTGAAGCAAAATATTTGAGGAAATCAACAAGGAGTTGAGAATCAAGCCCAAACTTTGCACTAAACTTATTAAAACTTGCAGTTTCAACAAAGGACTTAATGCAATCATACTCATAAATTATACCTGACTCTTTACGTTTGTCGATCTCCCAATCTTCAGTGTTGCGTTGAATTCTTTCAAGGAGTTCCCATTTAGCATCAATCTTTTCGTTTGTGAAAGAACCCATAGAGGAAGCATCGAGCAAGTCTTTATTTTGTCGAGAGAGCCTTGCATAAAAATTAGTAATAATGATATCTTTGGGGAGCCCATGGTTAGGACATTATAGCATTAAAGTTTTCAGTCTCCCCCAAGCTTGAGCTATGCTCTCTCCGTCATGACAATAGAAATTATAAACATAATTCCTATTCTCATGGACTTCATGAAGAGGATAAAACTTGGAGTAAAAGAGAGACTGGATCTCTTCCCAATCCAGCAGGTGAGAATCATCTAGTAGCCTATACCATTCCAATGCTTTTCCTTTCAGTGACAAGGCAAATAATTTCCTCATGACTGCATCTCTTGTCAAACCTGAAATCTTAAATAACTCACAAAGTTCTGTAAGTTTCAACAAATTAATAGTAGGATTGACTGTTCCATCATAAAAATCATTCCTAATTATTTCAATTATCCCAAGTGGTATTTGGAACGGGATACATTCAGTAGCTGGAGGAGACTTCTCTACCACGTGTGTGGTAAAGCGGCCTTCCCCAAGCAACGAACTAGGAGTGCGGTTTTCCATAAGCCTAACTAGTGAAACTAAAAATAATAAACGAAAAGATTTAATTGCAAGATCTAAAGATATACTTTCAAACACTTACTTCCCCGGCAACGGCGCCAAAAATAGCTTGATGTCTACGCACGCTTCTATTCTTGTAGACTATGTTGGGCCTCCAAGCGCAGAGGTTTGTAGGACAGCAACAATTTCCCTCAAGTGGATGACCTAAGGTTTATCGAACTCAGGGAAGTAGAGGTTGAAGATGGTCTCTCTCAAGCAAACCTGCAATTAAGATACAAGAAGTCTCTTGTGTCCCCAACACACCTAATACAACTAGGAGTTGTATAGGTGCACTAGTTCGCCAAAGAGATGGTAAAATATGGGTGATAGGTGTGGAAAAACAAGGTAATATAAATCTGAAATAAAAAGTGCAGCAAAGAAACAAGTGGTAAACGTGAGCACAAACGGTATTGCAATGGTAGAAACAAGGCCTAGGCTTCATACTTTCACTAGTGGCAACTCCCTACAACATTAACATAGTCTAATCACATGATATTACCCATAAAACATGCAATGGAGATGTACTCAGAGGTCATTTCTTTGTGGTCAAGAGAGGACGAGAATTTTGTAGGGCTACAAAATCACACCTCAGAGTTCGTAGTTCTCATCTATGGATTTCCCAATGTCACCGCGGCCATCCAAAGAGAGTACCACAATCACCACAACATATCTAAAGGATAGTCAAAGACAAGCACCAAGAGACTCTCAATCTTCAATCCACACACAAAAGAGTAAATCACTCATGAAAATATTCTTCTAACCCATGTGTAATAGACCAGCTGTCACCATGGTCTCTGGGATTATACTAGATAAGATCAATTGAGTACATGAATCCAATACATAGAAGAAGGGGAAACATCATGGGATCACCCTAGATTAACATAGCCTATGATCAAAACGAAGATCACATCATGGGAGAGAGAGAAGAACACATAGCTACTGGTAGAAACCTCAGCCCCGAGGAGGAACTACTCCCGCTTCATGGAGGAGGGAAGCAACGGCGATGGAGATGATTCCGGGGGGCACTTCCTCATCCTGGCAGGGTGTTATGTCCCCCAAAACTTGATGGCGATGGCGACAGAGATCGGAATTGCTTCTGGAGAAAAGGGGTCTGGAATCAGGGTTTCCACGACGGGAGAATAAATAGGGGCCAAAGGGGGCACCGAGGGGAGCCAGATGGGCAACCAGGAGGGCAGGTGGCGCGGCCTAGGGTGGGGCCGTGCCAGGCACCCTCCTTGGCCCCTGGTGGTGGCCCTCCTGCTATGTCTTGGTTATTCCGGAAGCTTCCGGAGCGCTGATTTTTTATATAATTTTTCCGGGATTTATTGGGCACTTTAATTATTGGAAAAACCTGAAATACAAAAATAACAGAAAACAGGAACTGGCAACTGGTTGCACTGAGTTAATAGGTTAGTCCAAATATGCTCAAAAGTGTATGAAAGTTCAAGCAAAACATGGCAAAGTCACACAAAACATGCATGGAGCAAGCAGAAATTATAGATACGTTTGGGACGTATCAGTTGGCGACGAGTAACTATACCTTGCCCCAATCCCGTGAGGATTTTATCAACATCAACCCGTCTAGCCACCAATGGCATGGTAGAAGTTGGGGTTTCAATAGGCTCCACCCATTCGGGTTCATGATATACAATTGGTTCATCATCAAGGGTGGAGCCATCTTCAATAACATCATCTTCTCCAAAGCAAATGCGGTCAAGCCGATCACGTGGATCAACCGTATCATCAGCTTGTGGTTGAGCACCCACATCATATCATGGAGGGACTTGTTATTGTTCTTGGATAATGGGATCATCATGAGCAATTGGATCTTGAGTGGTAGGAGGAGGTGCTTGTGGTGGTGGAACACTTGGCCCATCACCCACCTCATCATCTCTAGGAACTTGAGAAATGGGCACAAGATTTCCAATGCCCATAGCCAAGATGTCTTGAGAGGAATATTCATTATTACCTACATCACTTGGATCAACTTGCTCCCCATGGGAGCCATTAAATTCATCAAACTCCACGTCACAAGTTTCCACAACACATCCAGTGGATTTGTTGTAGACCCTATAGGCGTGAGAGTTTGAGGCATACCCAACAAATATACCCTGAATTGTTTTGGATTGAAACTTAGCTAACCGGTCTTTCTTATTGAGAAGGAAACACTTACAACTGAATACTAGGAAGTATTTGACGTTTGGCTTGTGACCGGTTAGAAGCTCATAGGGGGTCTTCATCAAGATCTCGCGAACAAAGAACCGGTTTGATGCATGACATGCGGTGTTGATGGCTTCGACCCAAAAGCTATATGGTGAGTTGTACTCATCCAACATGGACCGGACCATCTCCACAAGAGTACGGTTCTTCCTCTCGGCTACACCATTTTGTTGAGTGGTGTATGGTGTGGAATATTGATTCTCAATCCCATCATCACTCAAGAATTCTTCCAATGTGTAGTTCTTCAATTCGGTGCCACTGTCACTTCGTATTGACAAGATAGCCATGTTGTATTTCCTTTGGGCTTGCTTGGCAAAATCAATGAAGGTGCCCTTCGTCTCGTCCTTGGACTTGAGGAAGAACACCCACGTGTATCTTGAATAATCATCAACAATGACAAGACCATATTTCTTCCACCAAGACTATCCCATGATGGAGGCCCGAAGAGATCCACATGAAGGAGCTCCAAAGGCCTTGAAGTTGACACGATATTCTCGGGGGTACGCTTTGCTTGATGTTGCTTCCCAGCTATGCATGCATTACACACACAATCTTTCTCAAAAGACGCGTTTGTTAGTCCGAGGATGTGTTCACCCTTTAGGAGATCTTTTAGATTTCTCATGCCAACATGGGCTAGCCGGCGATGCCATAGCCACCCCTTGTCGGCCTTGGCCATTAGACAAGTTGCATGGGAAGTACTCTCTTTTGAGAAATCAACCGTGTAAAGGTTGCCATCCAACTCTCCAACAAAGGCCACTTCGAGAGTATCTCTCCTAAATACTTTCACACTTGTTAGTCCAAATAGTGTATCATAACCAACAGAAGCTAATTGACGAACGAAAAGCAAATTGTATTGAAGGGATTGGACAAGCATGGCATTTGCAAGAGACATGTCATTAGTAATAGCCACCTTGCCCAAACCAAGTACCTTTCCCTTGGAACCACCACCAAAGACAATGCTCATATATGGTTGAATTGCATCCACGAAGTCCTTAAGCAAACGGCTTTCTCCGGTCATATGATTGGTGCACTCACTATCAATCACCTATTTGACTCCACCGGAGAGAGCACCCTACACATAAGTTTAGGCTTTGGTTAGAGGTGCCCATTTTGCAATGGGACCTCTAAGGTTAGTAACAAGGGTCTTTGGAAACCAAATAGTATAGAAACGGAAAGCATTACGGCCCCCAATGAATTTGGCAAACACCTCTCCATCCTTTGCCTTACGGAGCACATAGGATGGAGGCATCTTCTCTTTATTCTTGTTGGTAATGGACTTGCCCCTAGTGTCCTTCCCATTCCCAACACCAACCTCATCAACCTTTTTCTTACCTTTGTCCTTGTGCCCTTCACGAACAAAGATCATCTTTTGAGGAGTTGATCCCTTGCTAAGGTTGACATCCTTTGTCACACTCATACTTGGATCAAACCCAAGTCCCTCCTTAGCAAAGGACTCCTTGTGATGACTTAGTACATCATGTAGGTTTTTCTCGCCTAGGGCACAAGTCAAGAGGCCCTTCTTTAGTTGAGAATGAAGAGCCAAGTGCTCCTCAATGAGAGATGCTTGATCAAGAGTAGAGTTAGTAGCACAAGCATCAACATGTACAATAGTGGGAGGAGACATCTTTGTAAGTGTTTTTATGTGCATTGCGGGTGTAGTCATCATCAACCAACTTGGCCATGAGACACTTATGTGCATTGCCGGTGTAGTCACTCATGTAGTTGTAGTTTACAACTTCACCTTCCTTGTTGAGGAGCTTCAAGGTATTTTGTGTGTCTTGAGCAACTCCGGCCACACCACCGACGTCCTCGGGATCGGACCCTTCTAGAGCCAACAATGATTTCTTCTTGAACTTGTTGTTGAGAGGGTTTGGGAGCTTCTTGGCAACTTCCTTCCGAGGAAATTGAGTTTTTTCCTCTCTCTTCTCATACGGACAATCATCCGCAAAGTTTCCCAGTCTCTCACAGTTGTAGCAGTTTCTTGTCTTCTTCTTTTGGAATATTCCCTTGAAGTCCCCTTTGGTGAACCTCTTCACCAAGAGATCCATATCATCATATGAGGGAGTATCATCGGAGTTCATCATCTTCATACTCATCTTCTTCCTCCTCATCATCAAACTCCTCGATCCTAGCCTTGAGTGCAAGGTTTGAGGATGGACCACCATATGTGGCAAGAAGTCTCTTGGACTCCTTTAGGTGATCTTCATATTGTAAGAAGGTGGCAATCACATCATCCGGTGCCATCTTGAAGAAGTCGGGCATACACCTCAATTCCCACACCATTTGATGAGAATATACCATGAGAGCATTCAACATCTTGTCCACAAGGTAAAGGTTGGTGATTTGATATCCATCCAAGGATTTCTCACATGTGAAGGATTGGACATGAGCGGAGAGAACTATGAGATGCATATGGAGTTGTTGGGGCGTCTCATCTTTCTTCATGTGAAGGTTGTGCAATGCATTCTTTGCGGTCTCATATCTTGTCATTTGAAGAGAACCGGTGCTGGACTTGCCAATGAGAAGAGTATCCCACATCTCCTTGGCATTGGTTATATGAAGAAATGGTGCACGTGTCAGCTCATCCATTCCTCTTTTCCAGAACCCAATAGCAGCAAGGTTGATATGTCTATAAAACATTTCACTTGGTGTAAGGTTGTTTGGATCAACGGGGTAATAGCCTTTCCCGAAGTCGATGAGGTTCCACATGGGTTCGCACACAAACCTAAGATAATCTGCCATAAGACTTTTCCAATCCAAAAAGTTAGTGTTCTCAGTTAGTACCGGCGGATTGCCATTGAAGTTATACTTAGGTTCCACAAGCTTTGGGGCAGGATAGTCCCATTGGTAGGGACCACCTCTTTTCAAGGGAGCTTCGGAACCGGGGTACACAATGGTCGCTTGTGGGGACCTTGGGGCCGCACCACTTGACGTTTGTGACTCCGATGCCGGAGCCTTCATCCTTGCAAAGGAGGCTTCCATTTCCTTTCTTTGATTGTCTAAAGCCTTTTGCAAATATTTTTCCATGTCACCGGAGGTGAACAACTTAGGATCCTCAATCTCATAGTTAACATTCCCCGTGGAAGGAGTCACCGCAACTTGTGAGGAGGCTCTTCGTTTGGTAGCCAATGTCTCGGCTTCCGAACGAGCGGCATCCGCAGCAATTGCGATCTCCTCCACGTCGGCACCCAAACTTTCGGAAATGTCGTCCTTGGTCATCTCGCTTTAGGGCGGTTAAGCCACAAGATTAGAGCACGAGGCTCTGATACCAATTGAAAGGATCGAGATAGACCTAAAGGGGGTGAATAGGTTATATTAAGCAAAATTAACACTACTTCTCAATTTTAGGCAAAGGTGGGGAAGATAAAGATGTGCCTCGCAATTGCAAGGGTGACCTAGAGAACATAAGGTAAACAAAAAAGAACAATATAATAAAGAGAGTGAGAGATAAACAACAAGGTAAACAACAAGGTAGTGTAAGTAAAAGGGAAAAGAGTAGGGATAACCGAATGACACGAAGACAATGATGTATCCCGATTGTCGTCGATATGTAACGGCAGATGCCATGGGGATCGCTAAAGAGGGGGACAAACCGAGGTGAGTGTCGCTGGTACCGAAAACGAGAATGGGGACACACGGTGAGACACCACGATGTACCCAGGTTCGGGGCTCTCCGTAGAGATAACACCCCTAGTCCTGCTGAGCTAGCTATATGCAATAACTCTGGCTACAATGAATGCTCCTTGAGCTGTTTGAGAAGAAGAAGAAGAGGGCCTATGGTCACTACTCTCTCCTTGCTCTCTCTATGGTGGGTAAGATTGCAATGACTGCTCCGTCGTCCCTCACGCAGGAGGGGTACTCGGGGCTCTTATAGGCCGAGCCTAGGGTACAAAGGTAAATGTACAAAAGGAAGGGCCCAGCTGTCTGTCTCAGACGAGCTAGGGATCTCACATCGTGTCCTCCCGGATGACCCGGTGTAGACTTGCGTCTAACCATACCGCTATCCTGTAGACCTCGGTAGTGAACAGTGGAGCTAGATACTTAGGCCTGTCGGCCTGTCCGCGTGATCGGCGCTGAAGGAGACCGCACGCCTCTGACAGTCCCTATCTTCAGGGATTGCGCGTTGAATGCTCTTGTACCAGGTGTCCGACCTGGGATCCTGATCGGATGTTGCTCTGCTTACTTCGGCCGAATACCTCTTGGTGAGGCCGATTGCGCCCTCTCTGGGGCAATCGACCCTCACTTTGAACAGTTCGGCCCACTTCTTGCTTGCTCTTGTTTAGCTCGACCTTGATTAGATCGGTGACCATTAGGTCGGTGATCTTTGCCTTGACTAATTGTTTCCCCTGGGTGACCCTACCCGGGGGTCATTCCCCCGACAGTAGCCCCTGAAGCTGCGGAGGTCCCACCGATCTCAGAGATGGCGAGGCCTGCACAGGTTCCTTCACTTCTGGAATGCTGGATCTTTGTTTCTGACCGACTGCTTCAATAGGCCGATTGCTTGCTATCTGTCGATTGCTCTTGGTCTTCTTACCGATTCCTCTTCAACGGGCCGATTGCTCTTCAACTGGCCGATTGCTCTTCAATGGACCGATTGCTCTTTTATCTGCCGACCGCTTTTGATCTTCTCGACCGATCCGCCCGACGGTTGGTTTGACTAGAATATTGACCGAGCTTGCCGCTTCGAATTCTCCGAGAAATACGGGACATCGTGCCACGACTTGACGTGCCATAACCGCTGCCTCGACTTACAAGCGCACGTCCCGTCCCATCCGCTGGATCTTCTATGCTCCGAACTGACGCTGCCTTGTGGATACACGCGGCCACACTGCCTGCCGGATCGGCACACCGGATCCCACTACCTTCTTATTGTGTCTTTAAATACCCCGTGGGGGTGAGATATGCGCCACGCACCCCTCACTCCATCGTCTTCCTCGAGCTCTCCTCCCCTGTCTCCGCCGCCGCACCGCGCCCCCCTTTGTGCTGCTGCCGCTGCCCCCCGACACCAGGAGCTGCTGCGCCGAGGACCTCGCCGTCGCACTCCGCTGCCACCGCTGCTCGTTCTCTGCCACAATAGGTGGGCTCGGATCCAGATTTCTGCCGCCATCGCTGCCGTCTTCTCCACCGCCGCCATCTTCACCCTTGTCTTCTTCTTGCTCCTCCTTTCCCACTACGGAGTCTGACGCCTCCATGGGGGATGATGCCGCCGCCGGCTCCCAGAGGGGGGCTTGGAAAGGCTCCAATGTTACTGAGATGCATATTGCGCTTCTCTGCCGGTCTCGCAAGATTCCGGCGGACCTCGATTGCCGCGTTCCCGGTGACGAAATTTTACCCACGCCTCGGGCCGGCGAGCGCGTCGTCTTCCTCACGTATTTTCAGCCCGGATTCGGGCTCCCGGTGAGCCAGTTCTTCCTCGACTTTCTTGACTTCTATCGCATGCAACTGCACCACCTTGGAGCGAATGCCATCATGCTACTCTCCACCTTTGCGGCGCTGTGCGAGGGTTACCTCGGAGTCCGGCCCACCATTGGGCTCTGGTGCCGGCTCTTCTACTTTAGTAGATTGAGTTCTCAACACAAAAATACTTTAGTAGATTGAGTTCTCAACACAAAAATACTTTTTCTCGTATTCCCTATCCCCTTTCTTGCTCGCAAACAACATTTGGAGACATTCGAGTCACGGACAGCGAGAGCTCTTGCACCTAATGTTCTTTTGTTACTTATTTCAATACTAATATAGACTCTTGCATGTTATTACTTGAATTGAACTAACCTTGATTGCTTTACTTTTCAAAGTTCTTTTATGGTTGCTAGCATGTCACCACATAAATTATGTTGTTATCATTTACCTACTCGAGGACGAGCATCAATTAAGCTTGGGGATGTTGATATGTCCAAAACGTATCTATAATTTCTGCTTGCTCCATGCATGTTTTGTGTGATATTGCTATGATCTAGATACACTTTCATACAATTTTGATCATAATTGGACTAACCTATTAACTCAGTGCACCCCAGTGCCAATTCCTGTTTTCTGCTGTTTTTCTATTTCAGTTTTCCCCCATATAAAAAATGCCAGAAAAATTCCGGGAAAAATACAGGAAAAATCAGCGTACAGGAAGCTTCCAGAAGAGCCCAGGAGGAGCCAGAGGGGGGCCAAGGGGGGGCCAGGCGGCCACCCAGCGCGGCCACACCCCTGGTCGCGCCAGGGGGCGCCTGGGGCCCCTGGCCCACCTATGGCTGCCCCTTTCGCCTATTTATCCCCCGTCACGGGAAACTCCAGAAGCAGAACCCTATTCCGCGAACTCTCCTCTGTTCCGCCGCCGCCGCGCTTCCAAGATCGGGAGTACCAGAAGACCTCTTCCTGGCACCCTGCCGGAGGGAGGATTAACCTCCGGGAGTCTCCTCTCCACCATGGATGCTCCCCGGATGTCCCTTGAGTAGTTTTCCTTGGACCATGGGTCCGTGATCAGTAGCTATGTGATGTTCTCCTCCCCTCCTTGATCTTCATTGTTTAGACCTCGTGAGCTTCCCTACATGATCGAGGCACCTTTGTAATATTTCTGCTATTGCTATGTTGAGTTTGATCGGATCTGATGGATTATGAGATTATGTTCAGATTGTGATAGAGTAATATATTTGGTTTTTATCTCTTATATTTTTGTTCCTAAGTAATTCTTGCATGTTCTCCGTTGCTGTTTATTGCTTTGGCCAAGTAGTAGGTAGTGACTCCAAGAGGAAGCGTTGTGCTAGATTGTGGGTTCATCCCTCCCCGATGACATGCTTGAGTGACAGAAACATGAGTCTAGGGGATGTGTTGTTTCCACAAGGGGGAAAACAACGGTTCTTGTAACCGCGGTTACAAGGATTGCTTACTTTACGCCGAGTTCTTTTTAATGCAGTTGTCTGTTGCTTTGGTTTTACACTTTGGGTGGGGCTCGCAACTTAATACCAGCGAGATGTTCTGGATAGATATCTCAAGGTGGATGATTAGTAGTAGATGCAGATGGATTTCGGTCTACTTACCTTGGCATACTGCCCGTGCTTTTGAACCTCTTCCTTTCTTTTGTAGCATAGTTAGCATTGCGGTGCGTTCATAATCTTGTCAATTGCCTTTCTGTAATTTGTTTACCTCGCATAGCAATTTTATCGTCTTTTGGGAGAGAGACATCACTAGCGAACATCATGTATCCCGGTCCATATCCTTATCACTGTTTCACTCTACATTTACTTTACCGCTTTTATCTTCTATCATTATCCCTGGCGTTTTATCCTTTGTAAACAACAAGACCGGAGAGATTGACAACCTCTCTGAACTTCGTTGGGAACAAAGTTATCTGTGTCTGTGTGCAGGTCCGCGTCAGTTGCGCCGCTGACACCTACTTATCATCTCTGGAGTCCTACTGGAGACAAACCTTGGTATCTTCACCGAGGGAAAACTTCTGCTGCACTACATCTCAACCTTACACTTGGGGAAACCAACAAAGGGGCGAGAAACCATCAAGCAAGTTTTCTGGCGCCGTTGCCGGGGACTCCAAGTGCTAAGATAGGGGAGTTGCACACTACCCTTTACCTTTGTTTTTTTAGTCTTGTTAGTTTATCTTTCAGTTTTTTATATTTGTGTCTTTTATCAAAATTTACAAAAAAAATTATCTATCTTGCTGTCAGTAGTCCTCCTTGTTTAGATGAACATGTTAGGGCTTAGTTCTTTGCGGGAATCGGAAGTTCTCGATTTACGTCAAAGGGATGGAGAAAATATGAAGAAGGCATGGGACAGAATTTCTGAAGCACATAAAAGAATCATGCCTTGGATATCTATAAAGATTGTGCTTAGAAATTTTTACCATGGTATTTTTAAGTGGTGTAAACACTCTCTTGACATTATAGCTGAAGGAGATTTTCTAGAGTGTGATGAAGATAGGGCTCTTGAGGTTTTGCATAGTCTATCTAGTTATTTTGTTTATGATCGTAGTATTGATACTGTCATAGATAGACTTGCCACTATTGAAAAAAGACTGGATGCTCTAGATTTGGGGAAAGTAGAGGAACTTAAGTCCAACAAGAAAGAAATGTTGGAGATAGATGATGTTTGGGAGCCCTTTGTTAGGATTAGCATCTCTAACCAAATCTTCCTTGCTCTTTGTGATATTGGATCCACAGTTTCTACTATGCCAAAAATAGTTTATGATTCTTTGAAACTGTATATGGATATATCATCTTATCATGAACATTCTAATGGAGATATTTCAGAGATTAAAGGAAAGGTAAAAGAAGTCCAAGTTGCATTCCTTCATAGGACTGCACCAATGAATTTCTTCATCATGGAGCCAAACCAAAGTAATATTGTGCTCGGAAGAGACTTCCTCCGTGCTATGAAAGGCTTCGTTGATATTGGTAATAGGCACATACGCTTACGCGGTATGGAGAATTGTAAGTATATCTTTCCTAGTAAGAAGAAGAATGAGCTTATTGAAAATCAATTTGAGGGTTTTTATGATTCTGATCTTGGATACCCTTGATTCTTCTTTTTGCATCATGCCTAGCTAATGGCTTTAAAGAAGCGCTTTCGGGAGGCAGCCCGCAACGAATTTAGGTATTTATTTTTGCTTTTGTTGTGTCTTGATGTTTGTTACTTCTGTAGCAACATCATTGTATCTTTATTTTTCAACTTTGTGCCAAGTTATAGCCTCTTACGGCAAGGGAAGTAAAAGTTGTGACATGCTGTCCAGAAAAAAGATTCTGTCCTCGTGACCAGAAAAATTCCAGAAAAATCCCAGTTCATCTTTTTGAGCTGAAATATTTACACAGTATGATCTATACAATTACGAAACTTCTGTATGTTCTGAGTTTTTTTATTTGAGTTTCAGAAGTTCCCCTAAAAAATTCTTTACTATCTGCTGTTCTGTTTTTCACAGATTCTGCCACGTTTTGTCTCTCCTAACTTTTGCAAACCTTAAGCTTGCTTTTTCTTTGCAAAAACCTTTTGGCACTCTTGAGAAACAGTAGATCTTCAAGAATATCTTTATATCCAGTGGAGAATTTTTTTATTTATTAAGGGTACTAACCTCTCTAATCAGCTTATGATGAGTTATGTATGAAGGGAGTTTTCAAGTGTGCGATGGAAGATGATGAAAGAAGATCCAGGAGTGTCAAGCGCTCAAGCTTGGGGGTGCCCCCATGCATCCCCAACAAATATTCAAGGAGACTCAAGCGTCTAAGGTTGGGGATGCCCCCGTGCATCCCCTTCTCCATCAACAATCATCGGTTCGTCCTTCGTCTCATTATATTTTTATCACTTCATGCGTTATGTGCTATGCTTGGAGCGTCTCGCTCTTAGGTTTTGTTTTTAGTTTTCTTTAGCTTTGCTTGCTGTTCATAACAAGAGATCCTTTCTTACTTTGTGTGGTAGAGAAACACGCTCCACTTTCAAAATCTAGAACACATCATAGGATTCTTCATGCCTATCTTTTTGCTGTTGTGTGTTCTTTATCTTTTCATAGCTACTGCCTTGTGTAGTTTTATTCTTAGTTTGTCTTTAGCAAGAGCCTTGGATTTTGTTTATTTTGTTTCTGGAACTCTTTTTAGTTTTCATGTTTATCTTGTTAATGAGAGTTGGTTGTTGCACTGATTTGTGTCTTGTTTTAAGAAGTAGGTATTTGAGGTTGCTATTTAATTCTAGTAGTAGCTTGCAATGGTTTTGAGGTTTTGATGTGAGTAATGTTTGAACTTTTGTTGTCAAGAGCTCTTGCCTATTAGTGATAGGTGTCGTATTTTGGGCAATCCATGTTTATTTTCAAAACCTACAAAACTAGTTGAGAACTCTAGCTACTAGATGGATCACTACTCTTCTGAGGAGTCGAATATCAGAGAACACTCACGTACCATGAGTCGAGGATGCGCAAGGATAACCAAACCCCCATACACTCCTCCTCGGGGTACTTGTCTCTTTGTGAAACTCCTTATTAGATTGAGAGTTACCGATAATAAGTGCATGAGTTCTTCGGACTAATGTAAGTATTGAAAGTTGACACTTCCACCTTCCCATATTTTGCTAGCCTCTCACGTGCCGTGCATTGCCTTCTTCTCACTCCGAGAGTTGGTGTCCACCTTCGCCGGTACATCCAAACCTTTGGCATGATACACTCTGTCATCATAAGCCTCCTTATATCTTTCCTCAAAACAGCCACCATACCTACCTATCAAGGCATTTCCATAGCCTTTCCGAGTTACATTGCCATGCAACTCCCACCTCTTCATGACTTGATCTTCATGTCATACATGTTCCTGCTACACTGGCAGCGACATACCTTGCATACTTCATGATAGTTATATCTTCTTTATGCTTTTGAGTACCTTGTAAAGTGTGAAAGATCTCCTTTACCTTCTTGTAAAATAGAGTGTTGCCCTTAAGTGAGGAAAAGATCCCAAAGTGGACACATTAAAAAGATCCCAAAGAGGACAAATGAGAGTTACAAAGAAAGAGCCATTGAGGCCACAAAAAAAATACAAAAAATAGAAAAAGAAATACAAAGAGAGAAAGGGGCAACACTACTATCCTTTTGAGAGATCCACACTAGTACTCCCTTTATATCCGTGTACTCCATAGAGATGATCTTTATGCATATAGCTATGTGGGGACCTTCACACTATAGAACTTGACTTGCATATTCCACGGATGAGCCTCCTCAAACGAGCTCTAGGTCTTCATGAGCGATCAAGTTAGATGCACCCCCACTAGTTCCATTGGAGAGCTTCTTAGCTCGTATGTGCATCCGTTGCATGGCAATCCCTACTCCTCACATCATATCTATCATTTGGCATCCTTTGCCTATGATTGTCCTCATTGATGTGAGCCTTTCTCATCCTTTTTGTCTTCCTCCTCCACCATATTCTCTCTTTGCCATCCTAAGAGTCAACTCTCGTGCTTATGCTCATCCATTGCATGAGTGCTCAAAATATCGAAAAGGAGTGAATCAAATTGACTTGTACCTGGCTAGTGGTCTGGGGACGAGTCAAGATAAGATTCCAAAGAAGACCAAGTGTGACACTATAGTAGATTGAGTTCTCAACACAAAAATACTTTTTCTCGTATTCCCTATCCCCTTTCTTGCACGCAAACAACATTTGGAGACATTCGAGTCACGGACAGCGAGAGCTCTTGCACCTAATGTTCTTTTGTTACTTGTTTCAATACTAATATAGACTCTTGCATGTTATTACTTGAATTGAACTAACCTTGATTGCTTTACTTTTCAAAGTTCTTTTATGGTTGCTAGCATGTCACCACAGAAATTATGTTGTTATCATTTACCTACTCGAGGATGAGCATCAATTAAGCTTGGGGATGTTGATATGTCCAAAACGTATCTATAATTTCTGCTTGATCCATGCATGTTTTGTGTGATATTGCTATGATCTAGATACACTTTCATACGATTTTGATCATAATTGGACTAACCTATTAACTAAGTGCACCCCAGTGCCAGTTCCTGTTTTTTGCTGTTTTTCTATTTCAATTTCCCCCCATATAAAAAATGCCAGAAAAATTCCGGGAAAAATACAGGAAAAATCGGCGTACAGGAAGCTTACAGAAGAGCCCGGGAGGGGAAAGAGGGGGGCCAAGGGGGGGCCAGGCGGCCACCCGACGCGGTCCAACCCATGGCCGCGCCAGGGGGGCGCCTAGGGCCCCTGGCCCACCTCTGGCTGCCCCCTTTCGCCTATTTATCCCCCGTCACGGGAAAACTCCAGAAGAAGAACCCTATTCCGCGAACTCGCCTCTGTTCCGCCGCCGCCGCGCTTCCAAGATCGGGAGCACCAGAAGACCTCTTCCCGGCACCCTGCCGGAGGGAGGATTGACCTCCGGGAGTCTCCTCTCCACCATGGATGCTCCCCGGATGTCCCGTGAGTAGTTTTCCTTGGACCATGGGTCCGTGATCAGTAGCTATGTGATGTTCTCCTCCCCTCTTTGATCTTCATTGTTTAGACCTCGTGAGCTGCCCTACATGATCGAGGCACCTTTGTAGTATTTCTGCTATTGCTATGTTGAGCTTGATCGGATTTGATGGATTATGAGATTATGTTCAGATTGTGATAGAGTAATATATTTGGTTTTTATCTCTTATATTTTTGTTCCTAAGTAATTCTTGCATGTTCTCCGTTGCTGTTTATTGGTTTGGCCAAGTAGTAGGTAGTGACTCCAAGAGGGAGCGTTGTGCTAGATTGTGGGTTCATGCCTCCCCGATGACATTCTTGAGTGACAGAAACATGAGTCTAGGGGATGTGATGTTGCCACAAGGGGGAAAACAACGGTGCTTGTAGCCGCGGTTACAAGGATTGTTTACTTTACGCAGAGTTCTTTTTAATGGAGTTGTCTGTTGCTTTGGTTTTACACTTTGGGTGGGGCTCGCAAATTAATACCAGCGAGATGTTCTGGATAGATATCTCAAGGTGGATGATTAGTAGTAGATGCAGATGGATTTCGGTCTACTTACCTTGGCGTACTGCCCGTGCTTTTGAACCTCTTCCTTTCTTTTGTAGCATAGTTAGCATTGCGGTGCGTTCATAATCCTGTCAATTGCCTTTCTGTAATTTGTTTACCTCGCATAGCAATTTTATCGTCTTTTGGGAGAGAGACATCACTAGCGAACATCATGTATCCCGGTCCATATCCTTATCACTGTTTCACTCTACATTTACTTTACCGCTTTTATCTTCTATCATTATCCCTGGCGTTTTATCATTTGTAAACAAAAAGACCGGAGAGATTGACAACCTCTCTGAACTTCGTTGGGAACAAAGTTATCTGTGTCTGTGTGCAGGTCCGCGTCAGTTGCGCCGCTGACACCTACTTATTATCTCTGGAGTCCTGTTGGAGACAAACCTTGGTATCTTCACCGAGGGAAAACTGCTGCTGCACTACATCTCAACCTTACACTTGGGGAAACCAACGAAGGGGCGAGAAGCCATCACGCCACCATATACATCTGCAAGGTCGGACTCTACCCTCATCCCCAACTGCCTCAGTCCATCAAGAACTGGCAGATGGGGTTCTTTTATGTTTCTTCACCAAGGAACCAGGACTTGCTGAATCTACCCGAATTCTCTCTGCCACCTCCGACTTCAAAGTACCACTGGGCTGAAAAACCAGGGGAAGGGGACACCGACCTGGATCGTCAAATGGCCTACATCGAGAAACTGATTGATGACAGACTGCAATCTGCCGATCTGGTGGCGACCTGGCTCTGCCGCCGAGTGCTCCCGCTGCAACGCCACTGCCACCGGATCTGCGACATGAACCGGCTCCTTGACCCCACTCGGATTTCCACCTTCCGAATAAACGAAGCTGAGTTCCTCCGCCGAATTAACAGTATCACCGATCTCAAGGTTGTTGGGCCTTTCGAGTTTGGAGTGACGCCGTACAACCGAGCTCGGCCCTGCCCCGAAGTATGCTCTTAAATCTTATCTTTTATCTTAGCTTTCATTCCCTTCTTCTTGATTCTGATCGTACCCTTCTCCCCAGGAATTCCTTGGCTCTAGGATCATGCAAGACAGACAATCCGCCTCGGGCTACCATCCCGACCGCGCTGAGGGAGATGCCCAAGACGTGGAACTTGAAGTGGAGACCGATTTCGAGACCGAAGCTCGAACTGCTTCTCTCGGGCTCGGCTTCAAAAAGCCGGGTGAGTCTGATTCCTCCGTCAAACGCTTCATGGCCGAATGGAGCAGCGATTCTGATCCCCTTGGTGACTTCGGCGCAGAATCTGAACCAGCCGAGCAGACAATAGCCGAGGGGAAACGCCCCCGAACTGATGACGATGTCGACCCCTCCAAGGTTGCCAAGAAGAAAGGAAAGATTGGTGCGCGCCGAGCCGCCCACGAACCGAGTGGCCCTGTGCTCTCTCCCACTCCCCTGAACATTGCTCGCCCTGGCTTCTCTATGGCCAATTTTGCTGCTCAACTGCCCCGAGCTTCTGGGTATGCTTCTCTTCACTTTTTTTCTCCTTTTGATCCCTCCTGCATTGCTTTTCTCACTTGTGCTCTTTTTATTGGAGGGCTGCCCGATCTGTTGATCCTGCGGGACCTGGGGGTGCTCCGACTGCTCCCCCTGCCCCCTCTGATGCCCCTCGTCGTACGACTCCTGCGGCCTCCGCTACTTCCAATGTGCCTGCGCCTTCTCGCAAGAGAGCCGCCGCCGAAATCACCAAGGCCAAGCGGGCCAAAAGAAAGAAAGCTGCCACCGCCGCAAAACAAGCGTGGCCGATTGCTCCCCTGCCGACCTCTGCTGCTCCTCCGACTGCTGGCGCGCAGTCGGCCACTCCTTCCATGACCACCACTGCTGCTTCTCCGATTTTGCTGGACCCTTCTGGCATCGCACACGTTGATGTGCCGCTGCCAGATTGGCCTACCGCTGATGCTACTCAGCCTGAGGCTTCTCCAGCCCAGGCCACTGCCTCCGACCCAACTCCTGCAGCTGGCTCGGAGAGTGCTGCTGCTACCTCCGCCGAACCAACTGCTTCTCCATCCGCCGCTCCGCAAGTCAATTTCCCACTTGCCACTCATACCGTCGCCGGACCCAGTTCTTCCACAGCACCGTCCTCTGGTGCCCTTGTGCGCCAACCGCCGTCCAGCCGCCAGCTCGTGCTAGCCGACCGGTTCCGCGAGGCGTACCTTGGTGTTTCCGACGTCTCCCCCGTCCAACCTACTGCCGACTCGGCCACTCCTCCGCCTCCTGGATCCGAGGACCAACTTCCATCCCACCTCTTGGGCCGGTTGGGTGGGCTTGCCACTGATATCAGACGCTTTGCTGATGGGGCCTTGGGCCAGATTCTTGCCTCCGAACACTCTACCACTGTAAGCTTTCTTTTCAGTGGGGGCGCTCCTAGCGCACCCACTGGGTGTAGTCCCCGAGATTCGGGCCAATTGCTTGCAATCTGTTCGGATCTTACTTTCCTTTAACTGCTTTGTGCTTTTTCTTAGATCTGACCGGCCAATTTTTCAGGCCATCTGTGATAGACGTTAGGCTGTATTTGAAGAACTCCTGGCCGCTTATTCAGCGGGCCAGAAATCCATTGCTGCTTTGAAGAAAAATGATGACACCCAAGCTGCCAAGATTCAAGAACTAATAGGTATGCTTTTACTTGTCCTTTTTTGTTTCTCCCGATTGTTATTACATCCTTACTTGATTGCAAACTTGTAGCTGCTGCTACTCACTCCTCCGAGCTGGAGGCCGCTTAGAAGAGAATCGCCGAGCTGGAGAACCAGCTCGGTGAGAAAAATAACCAGCTCCGCCGTGCCGAACAGGAACGTCAGCGCCTAGCCGCTGTTGAGACCGAGCTACAGGCCACACTTCAAAAGGCTACCAAAGATCTTGCTGCCGCCAGAACTGCCCATGAACAAGAACTACAGAGGCTTGTCGACGCTCGTCACGAGGTGGAAGTCCAACTTCTCAAAGAGAAAGATCTTGCTGTCAAGCGCGCCGAAGACATGGACGCCCAACATCAGACAGAGATCCAACGTGTACAAGCTGGTGTTGATCTTGCTCTTTCCTGCCTCCACCGAGTGGATCTTGCCCTTGCAGGTAATTTCTGTTTTGTTGTACTCCGATCTGATCTTGTTGTTTTCCGAGCTAACTTTATTCTTCGATTGCTTTTGCCAGATGCCTGGCCCAACTCCACTAATGCCGCTGATGAGACTGTTGCCGCAACCCGCCGAGTGCGGGGTGTGGTACTTGCTGCTGACGCCGGCTGGGATGCCGAGAACTTCGTGATAGCTCTGGATGCCAGGATCCCCCATGTGAAAGGTGCCCTGTGCACTTACAAGACTGGTATCCAGAAGCTGAACGACAAGCTATTTAAGGGCAAGCAGAAAGCGATCGCTTTAGATAAACATGAATACGTTGCCCGGAGTCTCAAGGTTGTGTCTCGCCAAGTTGACAACATGCTTGATTCTGCCTTCCGGACTGGAGTGCAGACTGCTCTCTCCATTGCAAAGATTTAGTAACCCGGTATTGACCTGAAGCTGATGACTGCTCTACGGGAGGGATCGGAAGAATCCATTGGCGAGCTCTGGATCCAAATCTGCCAGATTGCCCAGGAACTCGCAAACGGCATGGACCTCCTGGAGGTTACTCCTTATGTTGATTCTGCTGGCCAGCTGACTGGAGTTGCCTCCTTCATCGACCTTCTGTATACTACAAGTGAAGACAAAGCACCTCAGTCCCGACCTGCTCGGCAGACCAGCAGCGAGAACTCCCACTCCTCGAACTATGTGGACGACGATGCTGAGGAAGAAAGCGAAGGTTCCTCCGGCGAGAACTCGGAGAGAACCGCACAGGACCCCTCACATGATCCAGCCAAGACTACCACCTCTTCTGCTCCGGGGGGTGCCAATAGCACGGCCCCAACTACTTCAACTCCGACTACTCCCTCTGTGCCGGATGGGCCAGCTGCTTAAGCTCGGCCCATTTTCAAGTTTCCTGCTTTTGCTCGAAGAACATTTAGTTAAATTCCAAGTGCGCCCGTCGAGGTCCACTTTCATGTAATGAACATCATTCGGCCAATCGGCCCTATATGCTTATGAAATTGCTTTTGTTTAGACAATTACGGCACTCTGCCTTTGCATATTTCAAACGATTGCCTTTTTCTTTGCCTTTTTTCTCTCTTGGCCGATACTCTCGCCAGCCTTACAGCCGACCTGCGGTCTATGGTCGGATCGGAGAATAGACCTCGAAGGAATTTTTGCTAAAGTACTTCCAGGCTCTCAGTTTTGCTCGCAAAGGTAGGGTTTTTACAGCTGGGCCGATTGCAACCTGCCGACTGTTGGCCAGCCAGCCTGGTTACAATCGGCGGGTCTGCTAACGGCTAACTCCGAATTAGATATACTTTGAGTATGAACTCTCCGATTGATAGTTCTACTCGGCCAGATCCACCCGACATTACAGCCGACATGCGGTCTGCATTCGGTTCGGACCAGCTTTCGCAAAACCCTTCACTCGTTTTGCTCTTTCTCCCAGTATACCCTTTTCGGGGCAACCGGGTCTGCTTTTGCTGACCCTAGGACTAAAATATGCAAACAAGTAATTTTATAACTCCTCCCGAATGCAGTCTCATGGACGCACGGCTATTCTCATTGATAATATGTCCACAAAGGGAGGGGATACAACAATACCATTCAAGTGTAAAACGGACATAGAAGCTCGGCGTTCCAAGGACACTCTGTTTCTTGCCTCGAAGTATCCACATATCGGGTCGGCTTCCTGAGATCAATGAGGTAATACGCATTATTTTTGAGTGCTCGACTGACGACGAATGGACCTTCCCAAGGAGAGGACAACTTGTGATGGCCATCCGATTTCTGGATTCGGCGCAACACCAAGTCACCCTCACGAAAAGCTAGGGGACGTATCTTCTTGTTGTGGTAGTGACGCAGCTTCTGCTGGTATATTGCCGACCTGGACAAGGCCAGGAGACATGCTTCTTCTTTGAGATCAACTCCGTCCTCACGAGCTTCCTTGGCTTTTGCCTCCGTGTACATGGCATGACGAGGTGAATGAAACTCAATGTCACAAGGGAGCATTGTTTCAGTGCCATACACTAGGAAGAAGGGAGTGAATTCTGTTGAACGGTTTGGTGTGGTGCACAAACTCCAAAGTACTGCTGGTAGCTCGTCAATCCATGCACCGGGTGCTCTTTCTAGTGGTTCCACCAATCTTGGCTTGATTCCGGACATAATGAGACCATTCGCCCGCTCTGCTTGACCATTTAACAGGGGGTGAGCCACGGATGCGACGTCCAGCCGGATGCCCTGTTGGGAGGCAAACTGAGATAGCGCCCCCTTGGCGAAGTTGGTTCCATTATCAGTAATGATGTTGTGCGGCACTCCATATCTGACCATGATATCTGCTATGAACCTGACCGCAGTCGGCCCATGTAGTTTCTTGATCGGCCTTGCCTCGATCCACTTGGTGAATTTGTCCACTGCTACCAGTAAGTGTGTCATGCCACCTCTTGCTGTTTTGAACAGTCCCACCATATCCAACCCCCATACCGCAAACGACCATGTGATCGGAATGGTTTTGATTGCTGAGGATGGTAAGTGGCTCTTTGCTTTGAATCTCTGACACCCATTGCAATGCTTGACCAAATCTTCTGCTGCTGCTTTCGCAGTCGGCCAATAGAAACCATGGCGGAAAGCCTCGGCGACTATTGCAATTGCTGATGCATGATGACCACACTCGCCTTGGTGGATGTCTCGGAGCAATTCCAGCCCCTTGTCCTCTTTCACACACCGCTGAAGAACTCCTGTTGCACTTCGGTGCACCAGATCGTTGTTGATGATCGTGTATGCCACAGATCGGCGCTGGATTTGCCGAGCTTCCACTTCATCTTCTACGAGTGTGCCGTCCACCAGGAAGTTTCTGAATGGTTCTTCCCATGATGGTGCCGCAACAATCACCATTACCGCGACTGCTTCTGGTTCTGGCTGTGCGACTTCTGCTACTGGCAGCTCGGAAGAGGAGGAACCGATTGCGTCTTGCATGATCCCCTCAATCCCTGAGCCGACGACAGCAGCCCCTGCTTTGCAATCGGCAGCCCCTGGTGCGGCCGAATGCTCCTTCATCTTTTGCTTCTTTGCTTCTAGCTCTGCCATCTTCAGGTCAGCCTGAATGAAGATTGACTCTGATTCTAGGGAAGGCTTGATGGATGACTTGTGGATGTTTTCTAGTGATATTCCTGGTGTAATTTCCTTTCTGGTAGACCCAAGCTTGGACAGTGCGTCTGCTGCTTCATTTTCAGCTCAGGGAATGTGATTGAACTCACACCCTTTAAAGAACCCATACAACTGTTGTACAAGGAATCTGTATCTTGCCATATTTTCATCTTTTGCATCCCAAGTGCCAGTGCATTGCTGCACCACCAGATCGGAATCGCCATAACATAGAATCCGCCGAATGCCAATCTCCTTGGCCAATCGGACACCATGTACCAAAGCTTCGTATTCGGCCACATTGTTTGATGTTGCGAAGTGAATCTGCAGCACATACTCGAGCTTGTCGTCTTTTGGAGAGGTAAGAACAACACCAGCCCCTAGTCCGGTCATCATCTTGGAGCCATCGAAGTGCATCTGCCAGAACTGAGAGTCCGGACAGGGGGTATATATTGAGTTTCTGCCCAATCCACCAAGAAATATGCCAGAACTTGAGACTTGACCGCAGTCCGAGGCTCATACTTGATCCCATGTGTTGCAATTTCAATGGCCCATTTTTCCACCCGACCGGATGCGTCCCGACTGCCAATGATTTCTGCCAGCGGAGCCGAACTGACCACCGTGATCGGATGCGCCTGGAAATAAGGCTTCAGCTTTCTTGACGCCATGTAGACACCATAGCACATCTTCTGATAATGGGGGTATTTTTGCTTGGAGGTTGAGAGCACTTCACTGACATAATATACTGGCCTCTGGACCGGCTGTGCCTTGTCCTTTTCGGGACGCTCGACCACCATCACAATACTCACCACCCGAGTGGTTGCTGCAATATACAATATCATTGGCTCTTTTTCCTTCGGATCTTCCAGCACTTGAGCGGTAGACATCTGATACGGTGAGGATATTTCTCACTCCTCGTTGGTTACCCCAAGTGGAAGGTGAGATATAGCGTAGCAACAAATTTCCCTCGGTGAAGATACAAGGTTATCGAACCAGTAGGACTCCAAGAGATACAAGTAGGTGACAACGGCGCCAGAAATTAGCTTCGGGCTAGGGAGTTGACGTGGACCTTCCCACAGAAACAAATAACTTTGCTCCCAACGAGTACAGAGGAGTTGTCAATTCCTCCGGCCTTGCTGTTTACAAAGGATCAACACAAGAGATAATAATAGTGGCAACTGAAAGTAAAGACTAAAAGTAAACTAAGGGTGTAAACAGTGATGTGAAGATGGACCGGGGTCCCGTGATTTTCACTAGTGATGTCTCTCTCCCAAAAGACGATAAAAGTTCTAGCGAGGTAAACAAATCACAACTGGGCAATTGACAAAATTATGAAGGCACCGCAATGCTAACTATGCTGCAAAGAAAGGAAGGGCTCAAAAGCAATGGGAAGTACGCCAAGGTAAGTAGACCGAAATCCAACTGCATCTACTACGAATCATCCACCTTGAGATATCTATCCAGAACATCTCGCTGGTATTAAGTTCTGAATCCCACCCAAAGTGTAAACTCAAAGAAACAGACAACTGCATTAAAAGAACTTTGCGTAAAGTAAACAATCCTTGCACCCGCGGGTACAAGCACCGTTGTTTTATCCCTGGTGGCGACAACACATCCCCTAGTCTCGTGTTTCTGTCACTCAAGCTAGACATCAAGGGGCTGAACCCACAATCAAGCACAACGCTCCCTCTTGGAGTTGCAAGCAAACTACTTCGCCAAAGCAAAATACTGCAACGGAGAACATGCAAGAATTTACTCAAGAACAAAATATAAAAGAGAAGAACCAAATATATTACTCATCACAATTTGAACATAGTCTCATAATCCATCAGATCCCAGCAAACTCAACATAGCAACAACAGAAATTACAAAAGTGCCTCGATCATGTGAGGAAGCTCACGAGGTCTCGAAAGTGGAAGCACAAAGAGGGGAGAGGTACATCACGTAGCTACTGGTCACAGACCCATGGTCCAAGGGGGACTACTCACGGGACATCCGAGAGGCGTCCATGGCTATGGATGGTCTCCCGGAGGGGGTTCCTCCTCCCGGCAGGGTGCCGGGGCAGCTTCTCCAGGCAGCCCCGATCTAGAAACGGCGGCGGCGGCGGTACAGAGGCGAGTTCGCGGAAAAGAGATCGATATTAGGGGTTTCCACCCCGAGGGCTAAATATAGGCGGAGGGGGGCATCGAGGGGACCCACAGGGCAGCCAGGAGGCCCCCTGGCGCGGCCTAGGGTGGGGCCGCGCTAGGGACCCTTCTGGAGTCCCTGTGGTGGGCCCCCTCCGCTGCCTTGTTGATTCCGGAAGCTTCCGGGTCGGTGATTTTTTATCTGATTTTGCTGGATTTTTTGGAACACTTTTAATGGCCGGAAAACCTGAAATACAAAAACAGCAGAAAACATCAACTGGCAGCTGGGTGCACTGGGTTAATAGATTAGTCCAAATATGCTCAAAAGTGTATGAAAGTTCAAGCAAATCATGGCAAAGTCACACAAAACATGCATGGAGCAAGCAGAAATTATAGATACGTTTGGGACGTATCAACATCCCCAAGCTTAATTCCTGCTCGTCCTCGAGTAGGTAAATGATAACAAACATAATTTCTGTGGTGACATGCCACACAACCATATAAGGACTTTTAAGTAAAGCAATTAAAGCATGTAATTCAATTCAAGTCTTAACAAGCAAGAGTCTATATTAGAATTGACACAAGTAACAAAAGAACAAAAGGTGCAAGAGCTCTCGCTGTCCGTGACTCAAATGTCTCCAGATGGTGTTTGCGTGCAAGCAGGGGACTGGGAAAAAGAGTGAAAAAAGTAGGTTGTTGAGAACAACTATCTACTAAAGTTTCACACTTGGTCTCCTTTGGATTCTTATCTTGACTCGTCCCCAGACCACTAGCCAGGTACAAGTCAAACTGATCCACTCCCTTTCGATATTTTGAGCACTCATGCAATGGATGAGCGTGAGCAAGAAATTTGACACCTAAAAGGTGAAACAGAAAGAAGGTGGAGGAGGAAGACAAAAAGGTGTGAAAGGCTCACATCAATGAGGACAATCATAGGCGAGAGAAGGCCATATGATAGATATGATGTGAGGAGTAGGGATTGCCATGCAACGGATGCACATGTGAGCTAAAAGCTCTCCAAGGAACTAGTGGGGTGCATCTAACTTGCTTGCTCAAGAAGACCTAGAGCTCGTTTGAGGAGGCTCATCATTGGAATATACAAGCCCAGTTCTATAGTGTGAAGGTCCCCACATAACTATATGCATGATGATGATCTCTATGGAGTACAAGATATAAGAGGGAATACTAGTGTGGATCTCTCAAAAGGAATAGTAGTGTGCCCCCTTCTCTCCTTTTATTTTTATTTTTCTCTTTTTTCTATTTTTTTGTATTTTTTGGTGGCCTCAATGGCTCTTTCTATTTAACTCTCATTTGTCCTCTTTGGGATCTTTTGATTTTGTCCTCTTTGGGATATTTTCCTCACTTTAGGGGCAACACTCTATATTTTACAAGAATGTAGGAGATCTTTCACACTTTACAAAGGTACTCACATAAACAAGATATAACTATCATGATGCAAATGTATGCCTATGCCAGGATAGAAGGATATGAAATGATACTAGCATGTCATGTAGCAATGATTAGGGCAAGGCCCAACTAGCATGCGGCTCATCGATCAAGCAAGTAGCATGTATGACATGAGGATCAAGTCATGAGCAGGTGGATGTTGCATGGCAATGTATCTCAAAAAGGCTATGGAAATGCCTTGTAGGTAGGTATGGTGGCTGTTTTGAGGAAAGATATAAGGAGGCTTATGATGACAGAGTGTATCGTGCCAAGGGTTTGGATGCACCGGCGAAGTATGCGCCAACTCTCGAGGTGAGAAAGGGCAATGCACGGTACCGAAGAGGCTAGAAAAAGTATAGGTGGGTGGAAGTGTAAAACTTTCGAATACTCACATTAGTCCGAAGAACTCATGCACTTATTATCGGTAACTCTCAATCTAATCAGGAGGTTCACAAAGAGACAAGTACCCCGAGGAGGAGTGTATGGGGGTTTGGTTATCCTTGCGCATCCTCGACTCAAGGTACGTGAGTGTACTCTAATATTCGAACCCTTCAGAGGTTAGTGATCCATCTAGTAGCTAGAGTTCTCAACAGGGGTTTTTGGTTTTGGAAAATCACACGGATTGCCCAAAATACGACATCTATCACTAATAGGCTCGAGCTCTTGACACCAAAAGTTCAAACATTACTCTAGTCAATACCTCAAAACTATTGCAAGTTACTACTACAAAGAGAATAGCAATTTCAACTACCTACTTCTAGTCAAGACACAAAACTCAGTGCAACAGGCAAACTATCTAACAAGATAAAACATTCAACCTATAGAAATTTCAACCTAAAACAAAAAAAAATCTCTAGAAAAACTAAAGCACTACAACTAAACAGAGCAGCGGCTAAGAAAAGAAAAAGAACAACTCACAGCTAAAAGAATAAGCATGCAAATCCTATGAGGAGTTCTAGTTCAAGCGGAGCGTGTATCTCTCCCACACAAAAGAGTAAGCTGGGGGTCTAACTTGTTATAAACAGCAAACAAAGCAAAAAAACAAACCTAGAAAAGTAAAGAGCGAGACGCTCCAAGCATAGCACATAACGCATGAAGTGATAAAAATATAGTGCAACGAGCGACGAACTGATAATTGTTGATGAAGAAGGGGATGCACGGGGGAATCCCAAGCTTAGACGCTTGAGTATCCTTGAATTTTTATTGCGGGTGCACATGGGAATCCCCAAGCTTGAGCGTTTGACACTCCAAGATCTTGTTTCGTCATCTTCCATCGCGCACTTGAAAACTCCCTTCATACATATAAATATAGGTTAGACTTCCATTGTAGACTGATTAAAGAGGTTAGTACCCAACTAAAATAATTTTTTTCTCCACTGTAAATAAAGATAACCTTGAATAGCTACTGTTTCTCAAGATTGCCAACAAGTTTTTGCAAAGAAAAGTCAAGCTTAAGGTTTTCAAAACAAAGAAAAGGCAAAACAGGACAGAATCTGTGAAAAACAGACTAGCAGGTGAAAAAGAATTTTTTAGGGGTACTTCTGCAACTCAAATAAAAAAAATCAGAACATGCAAAAGTTTCATAATTTTATAGAGCATGCTGTGTAAACAATTCAGCTCAAAAATATGAACTGGGATTTTTCTCTGATTTTTCTAGTCACGGGGACAGAATCTGTTTTCTGGACAGCATGTCACAACTTTCACTTCCCTTGTCGTATGAGGCTATAAAAGGCACAAAGCTGGAAAAGTAAAGATACAATGATGTTGCTACAGTAGTAACAATCATCAAGACCACTAAGAACAGAAGAAAAGCAAAAATAAAAACCTAAATTCGTTGCGGGCTGCCTCCCGAAAGCGCTTCTTTAAAGCCATTAGCTAGGCTTAATGCAAAAGATCAAGTTGTATCCATTGAACTATCATCACGATCATCAAAAAGCTCTTGAATAGTACAACTAGTTTTAATAGGTTTCTCAAATAAAGGACGAATGAAAAGGCTTCTTGGAATAAAATCAGAAGGAGGGAAATCAATTGGAGTTTCATTAATGTTAAAGCTAGGTGTCTCCTCCAAAGTTTTCACCGTTTCAACTCTCTTGGCAATGGGTGTGTTTGCTTTAGCTCGAGGAACCTTGGGAACGTAAACGAACTTAGGTTCCCTCTTTGCCGGAGTTCCATCCTTTTTGGTTTTTATTGTGGAAAAGATAGTTCCTAGAGTTTCAATAACTTCCTCCATCTTTTCTATCCTAGAAGACTTGTCATCAAGGGATTTGATAGTCTCCAAAGTTTTGACAATTTTCTACATGGAGTTATCTAGCCTATTCAAATTCCCTTGAATCTTGCGATCCAACTCATTCACCCTATCGATACTTGGCATCTCTAGCTCTATTTTTTCAAGTTTTCTCATAATGCGAGCTAAAGTAATGTCCTCCTTAATACTAACAACTGGGAGATTTCCAACAAGATTTTCAATAACATTGAGGGATTTCCAAACCAGGTCCTCTATGAAGTTCCCATTGATAGCAGTGTCTAAAAGAAACCTATTCCAAGAAGTGATCCCAACATAAAAATTTCTAAGCAAGATAGTAGTGGATTGCTTCTTGGTGGCTCTTCTTTGAGAATCATTAATTCTATACCAAGCATCTTTCAAACTTTCACGACCTCTTTGAGTAAAGGTAAGTACTTCTGCCTCACCAAAGGCAAAAGGACCAGCCATAGTGGTAACTACTGACAAGGTAACAGGTATTTTTGGTATTTTTGATAAGGGACACAAAAGTAAAAACTGAAAGGTAAACTAACAAGGCTAAAAATCAAAGATAAAAGATAGTGTGCAACTCCCCTATCCTGTAGACTGGAGTACCCGGCAACGGCGCCATAAATTAGCTGTTGACGGGACCAGTCTTTTATAGCTCCTTGAGTCCCCGGTAACGGCGCCAGAAATTAGCTTGATACGGTGAGGATAGTTCTCACTCCTCGTTGGTTACCCCAAGTGGAAGGTGAGATGTAGCGTAGCAGAAAATTTCCCTCGGTGAAGATACCAAGGTTATCGAACCAGTAGGACTCCAAGAGATACAAGTAGGTGACAACGGCGCCAGAAATTAGCTTCGGGCTAGGGAGTTGACGTGGACCTGCACACAGAAACAAATAACTTTGCTCCCAACGAGTACAGAGGATTTGTCAATTCCTCCGGCCTTGCTGTTTACAAAGTATCAACGCAAGAGATAATAATAGTGGCAACTGAAATTAAAGACTGAAAGTAAACTAAGGGTGTAAACAGTGATGTGAACATGGACCGGGGTCCCGTGATTTTCACTAGTGTTGTCTCTCTCCCAAAATACGATAAAAGTGCTAGCGAGGTAAACAAATCACAGCTGGGCAATTGACAGAATTAAGAAGGCACCACAATGCTAACTATGCTGCAAAGAAAGGAAGGGCTCAAAAGTAATGGGCAGTACGCCAAGGTAAGTAGACCAAAATCCAACTGCATCTACTATGAATCATCCACCTTGAGATATCTATCCAGAACATCTCGCTGGTATTAAGTTGCGAATCCCACCCAAAGTGTAAACTCAAAGCAACAGACAACTGCATTAAAAGAACTTCGTGTAAAGTAAACAATACTTGCACCCGCGGGTAGAAGCACCGTTGTTTTATCCCTGGTGGCAACAACACATCCCCTAGTCTCATGTTTATGTCACTCAAGCTAGATATCGAGGGGCTGAACCCACAATCAAGCATAACGCTCCCTCTTGGAGTTGCAAGCAAACTACTTGGCCAAAGCATAATACTGCAACGGAGAACATGCAAGAATTTACTCAAGAACAAAATATAAAAGAGAAGAACCAAATATATTACTCATCACAATCTGAACATAGTCTCATAATCCATCAGATCCCAGAAAACTCAGCATAGCAACAACAGAAATTACAAAAGTGCCTCGATCATGTGAGGCAGCTCACGAGGTCTCGAAAGTGGAAGCACAAAGAGGGGAGAGGTACATCACATAGCTACTGGTCACGGACCCATGGTCCAAGGGGGACTACCGACGGCACATCCGGGAGGCGTCTATGGCTATGGATGGTCTCCTGGAGGGGGTTCCTCCTCCCGGCAGGGTGCCGGGGCAGCTTCTCCAGGCAGCCCGGATCTAGAAACGGCGGCGGCGGCGGTACAGAGGCGAGTTCGCGGAAAAGAGATCGATATTAGGGGTTTCCACCCCGAGGGCTAAATATAGGCGGAGGGGGCATCGAGGGGACCCACAGGGCAGCCATGAGGCCCCCTGGCGCGGCCTAGGGTGGGGCCGCGCCAGGCACCCTTCTGGAGTCCCTGTGGTGGCCCCCCTCCGCTGCCTTGGTGATTCCGGAAGCTTCCGGGTCGCTGATTTTTTATCTGATTTTTCCAGATTTTTTGCAGCACTTTTAATGGCGGGAAAACCTCAAATACAAAAACAGCAGAAAACAACAACTGGCAGCTGGGTGCACTGGGTTAATAGATTAGTCCGAATATGCTCAAAAGTGTATGAAAGTTCAAGCAAATCATGGCAAAGTCACACAAAACATGCATGGAGCAAGCAGAAATTATAGATACGTTTGGGACTTATCAACATCATGCGCTTGAGCTGCTTGAATGCTTCGTCCGCTTGCGGGGTCCAAATGAACTTGTCTGTTTTCTTCATCAGCTGATACAACTGAATTGCCTTCTCTCCCAGCCGACTGAGAAATCGACTGAGCGATGCCAAACATCCGGTGAACTTCTGAAGATCTTTGAGATTTCTAGGATTTCCCATCCTCTCGATTGCTGCAATCTTTTCAGGGTTGCACTCTAGTCCTCTCTCAGAAACCAAAAATCCGAGCAACTTATCGGCTGGCACGCCGAACACACACTTCTCTGGGTTGAGCCTTATCTGGTATGCCCGCAAATTTGTGAATGTCTCCTTGAGATCGTCCAACAGGGTTGAGCCTAGCACCGATTTGACCACAAGGTCATCTACATATACATGGATGTTCCGTCCTAACTGAGGCCGAACACATCGCTGCATAGTACGCTGATAAGTCGCGTCGCCGTTTTTCAGGCCAAAGGGCATGGTGATGTAGCAATAAGCCCCGAATGGGGTGATAAAAGTTGTTTTAATCTGATCATTTACATCAAGCTTAATCTGGTGATATCCTGCTGTGGCATCCAGAAAGCACAGGAGCTGACAACCAGCCGTAGAATCAATCACTTGATTGATACGGGGCAACGCAAAAGGATCCTTGGGGCAGGCCTTATTCAGGCAAGTGTAATCTATACACATGCGCCAAGTTCCATTCTTCTTCAAAACTAGAACTCAGTCTGGGTAGAACACTTCCTTGATAAATCCGGCTGCGAGCAATTTGGCTATCTCGTCGCCGATTGCTCCTCTCTTTTCTTTTGAAAAACGCCGAAGTGGCTGCTTGATCGGCTTGGATCCAGGTCGGATATGAATCTTGTGCTCGGCAAGTTCCCTCGGTACACCAGGCATGTCATGTGTGGACCATGCGAAGATGTCACAGTTCTCACAGAGGAACTCGACGAGCTCGCCTTCCTATTTGCTGCTGAGCCCAACCCCGACGACGACGCACTTGCTCGGGTCGGAGGGTCCAGGGCAATCCTCTTGCTGTCTTTGGCTGCCTGAAATATGGTCTCATCATCCACTCTCTTGTCCTTTGTGCTCGGCATGGGGTCCTTCATCCGAGCTTGGACTGCTGCTACGACCTTGTCAAGCTGGCGCCGCTCTGCATTGATGACCAGAGAATTGGCTAGCTTGGAACCAGCAGATGAACACTCCAGTGACTTCCTGTAGTCACCACACACAGTGATTGGACCATTCGGCCCTGGGAGCTTCATCTTTAGGTAAAGCTGCATGATGTTGAACATGAACTTGGTGGTCGCAGGCGACCCGAGAAAAACATGGTATGGGCTTCTTAGATCGGCCACCTCAAACCAGATCGGTTCTCGACGGAAATTCTCTTTCGACCCGAATACTACCTCAAGCCGAATGTGGCCTAACGGGGTACATGACAGGCCGGGCACTATCCCATGAAAGACGGTCCTGCTGGGCTCCAACTCGCTCTCATTGATGCCGAGCTTAATCATTGTGTCTCTGTACAGAATGTTGATGGCGCTGCCTCCATCAATAAGTGTCCTGGTGAACTTGCATGAATACAATGGTGTTGCCAAGATTGCATCCACCACGAGCATATAATTGCCCGGATTGGGCATTACGCTCGGGTGGTCTTCTGGGCCCCATGTTATTGCATTGTCCGACCAGTTCATCCTCTGACAAATTGTTGGCATGGTAGCATTGACTTCCTGCTCACGGGCTCTCCGACTTCCCTTGTCATCCGATTCACTGGTGAAGATCGTGTATGCTTCATCCTGACGTGGGAACTACTGCCGAGCATTTGCTGGTGGTGGACCTGGGGGTGGGGGTGGTGGTGGGGGGATTTCCTACTCCTCCCTTTGCCAAACGCTCAACCCAGATGCACTGCCGAGTGGTGTGCGATGCAGGCTTGCCCACTCCACTATGCATTTTGCAGGGCTGGTTCATCATGTCCTCAAAGGTGTATGGGGGCCTGGCCTGACCTTGCGATCTTTCTGCAGGTTTCAGCTTCCGACTGCCTCCCGCAGCCCCTTGTTCCTCTTGGTGTTGCACTGTTGCTACCTGCCTACTGCCATATTGGGCATCTGACTGCTCATCCTTCCTCTTGTTAAAACCTGTGTTGTTGTTGTTGGGGGTATTGTTGAAATTGGGGTTGTTGTTGTTGTTGCCAAAGTTGTTATTCCGCTGGATCTCGCGCCTCTCCTGCCGACTGGGGCCGTTTGGCCCATTTGCTTCCGTCGACTGCTGCTGCTGGCCGGATGGTTGCCCTTGGATGAAACCACTGGGACTCAACGTGATCGGGCGCATTGCAGAGTCAGATGCGGTGAATGAATTGGATATTCTCATCAGATCGGCCAAAGAAGTTATCTCCTTGCGCAGGAGCTTGTGCTTCAACAAAGACCCGTCCAAGCAGCCATCAGTAAAGTACTGGATGACTTGGATTTCATGAACTCCCTCGCAAGTGTTCCTGAGCTTGATCCACCGCTGAAGGTAATCGTGAAGGGGCTCCTCCTTTCCTTGTACGCAGAGTGCCAGGTGTCGGGGAAAACCTGGTCGCTCGTAAGTACCCGTGAAGTTGCGAACAAATGCGTCCTCAAAATCCTTCCAACAATTGATACTGTTGCTGGGCAAGCTATTTAACCAGGACCGAGCTGAACATTGAAGCATGAGCGGAGCATAGCGTACAGCTACGCGCCGACCACCTCCTGCGATGCCGACGGCTGTCATATAATCGACCAGCCAATCTTCTGGCTTGACTGATCCATTGTACTTGGGGGTGTCCCTGGGCAATGTCAAGCCTTTGGGGAACTGCTCTTGCCGAATGCGCGGGCCGAAACATGCTGGACCCGCCGGCACATCGTCTTCTGGTTGCTTATCCTGCTGCAGCTGCTCGATTCGGTGTCTTGCATCATTATCCGCTATTGCTCGGGGACCTAACCGCTGACTTATTGCCAGCCGGACTGATGCCGCTGGTTGCTCGTTGCGCCTGACATTGACCGCTGGCTCATCTCTCCGACTGCCTCCTGGAGCCCCTTGATTCCTCCGACTGTGGTGCAAATTTCCATGCGGCGAGGATGCCTGCCTCTGCTGCAGCTGTGGCGCATTCTGCTGGTTCGCGCCCGCAGTTGCCCGAACTGATTTTGATGCCACTGGCCCTTGCTGCTCGGTGGCCGCCTTTTGCTGCTGGTTCGCTGTGGTTATGAGGTCGCGCATTCGGCGTGTCCTCTCCTGCAGCTCTTCTCCTTCCAAGTGTTCCAGCTCGCTGGCGATCTGCTCGGCAGCTCTCATGTTCTTCACAGGAGAACTGTACGAAATTTGTGGAACGGCGATGATGAATGTTACGGGTTGCTGGGCTCCTCCCAACTCTCTGCCGACCTCTCGGCTTGCTGCTCGAAGTTCCTCAATCACTGGGGGTGGGATAACACGCTGCCGGACACCATGCACCGGATTTTACTCCCGAACCGATGCCTCCATTCAGCGCTTTTCAGCGTCGATCCGATCCGACTGCTCCTTCAGAGCTTGAGGCACCTTTTCCAGCTCAGCATGAGCCACAACTGGATCGGCGTGAAGATCCACAGGTGTGATGAGCACATCTGGTGGGTTGCTTGGACCTGCTGGTGCCGTGGTTGCTTCCCTCGCAGCTCGGGTTGCTGAAGTAGAGCTGTGGCGACTAGATGCTCCTGCCATCATAACCTTCGTACAGATGTGCGCAGTCGTGCCATCTGTTCCCACAGCATCCGGACCTCCTGGCAACGGATCCGTGAGCTCAGAAAACACCCGTACCTCCCTGGGAAACACATCAGGGGGTGCCGCGACGAAAACACGATGTCCGCCGAAAGGAATGATGACGCCGTGCGGCAGAGGCATTCCAGCCCCAAACCACGAGGCGTTGTCGATGACGAAGTCCCACGCTCCGCTCCTCATCACCAGGCCGGAGGCGAAGCGCACGCATGATGCAGATGATGGTCCCGTCCGGATCAGAACTCCAGTCGACGCCTCGGCCTGCCCCACGGTGGGCGCCAACTGTCGTCGATATGTAACGGCAGATTCCATGGGGATGGCTAAAGAGGGGGACAAACCGAGGTGAGTGTCGCTGGTACCGGAAACGAGAATGGGGACACACGGTGAGACACCACGATGTACCCAGGTTCGGGGCTCTCCGTAGAGATAACACCCCTAATCCTACCGAGCTAGCTATATGCAATAACTCTGGCTACAATGAATGCTCCTTGAGCTGTTTCAGAGGAAGACGAAGAGGGCCTCTGGTCACTACTCTCTCGTTGCTCTCTCTATGGTGGGTAAGATTGCAATAACTGCTCCGTCGTCCCTCACGCAGGAGGGGTACCCGGGGCTCTTATAGGCCGAGCCCAGGGTACAAAGGTAAATGTACAAAAGGAAGGGCCCAGCTGTCTGTTTCAGACGAGCTAGGGATCTCACATTGTGTCCTCCCGGATGACCCGGTGTAGACTAGCGGCTCACCATACCGCTATCCTGTAGACCTCGATAGTGAACAGTGGAGCTAGATACTTAGGCCTGTCGAACTGTCTACGTGATCAGCGCTGGAGGAGACCGCACGCCTCTGACAATCCCGATCTTCAGGGATTGCGCATTGAATGCTCTTGTACCAGGTGTCCGACCTGGGATCCTGATCGGATGTTGTTCTGCTTAATTCGGCCGAATACCTCTTGGTGAGGCCGATTGCGCCCTCTCTGGGGCAATCGACCCTCACTTTGAATAGTTCGGCCCACTTCTTGCTTGCTCTTGTTTAGCTCGGCCTTGATTAGATCGGTGACCTTTAGGTCGGTGATCTTTTCCTTGACTAATTGATTCCCCTGGGACCCTACCTGGGGGTCATTCCCCCGACACCGATGTTCACTTCCTTCGAGGGAAGCTACTCACCGTTCGGAGAGAGTGGGTGAAACCACGAATGCACACCAACGCCACGAAGGCTCACTCTATTCCCCTTGAGATATCACCACGAAGGCAATTCCCAACCACTACCGGTTGACCTTAAAGGTGGTCACCAAACCCTCACAAACTCCACGGGGGTAATCACAATGGTCGATTCCTCTCCGAAGAACTCCTACCCTCCTAGGAGTCTCCCACCTCCAAGAGTACCAAATCAATGGGGAAAAGCTCAATACTTGCTCAAATCACGATTTGCTTTGGTCGGAAGATGGGGAAGGGACGGATCTAACACGGTGTAACAACCCGGATTTTCACCCAAATTAAAAATAATGTTGCATTGCTGTGATTATTGTCTGTATTGTTTGCAGTGTTTGCTTCGCCGAATTATTAATCGGTGAACATTTTCCCCCTTATTACTTGTATCGGATGTGAGACCGCCCATTTTCCACCCCGGCACACGACCTCGTTGCGGCACCGGGAAAGTCACCCGATCACCGTCGCAACTTCCGGCACCAGACCAGCCATCACCATCAGTGCGGAAACCCCCATTTATATTTAGATGGGTTATTTTACCGGGAGGTGCTCGACGTTCTCTTTTTGTGTTAAACGATGCAGACGACGTCGGTTCGGTGCTTTGAGGCGGTGTTTTGAATTTCGCGCGGTTTCGACTTCGTCTGGTAGGTGAACGTTCGGTGGTGCCAGGCATAGTAGCCGGTATATCTCCATGGCGTATTTAAAAAATGCCGCACGCACCTGTTAGTCGGCCTCCCAGTTTCCCTTCTTATCATCGGAATCTAGCCCACCCAAAAACCAGACCCGAAACAAACCATTTTGTAGCCCAGTTAGCCTCTCTAAGCACCTACTATATATGGACAAGCCCCCTTCCAAATTTGGCTAACCCTAGCCCCTAGCCTCCTTCAATTTTCGTGCACCCCCTCTCTCAGCCGCCACCCAAACCTCCTCCCAGCCAACCCCCATCTCAGATCCAGATCGCCAGATCTAGGCCATTGGATCTGGATCCGACGTCCCACAACACACCACGTCATCAGATGCACCAGCTCCTCCATGCCCGAGCTCCTCCTCCCGAGCCGCCTCCATGCCGGAGCCCCTGTAGATCTCGTCGTCGCCCGCATGTAGAAGCTACCGCGCCGGCGAGCCACCACGTGTCGGTGAGCCCTGTTGCGCCTCCTCCCTTCTCCTTCCACTCTCATCTCTCTCTCGGTTCCCCGCAGGACCGAGCCGCCATGGCCATGACCTCCCCGAGCCAGAACTCACCGTCGTCCCACCCCGTGGACCATGCCGACAACGAGATCCGGCCAGATCCAGCACCGCGACGCTCGGATCCGCGCACCTGGACCTCTCCGGCCACCCCCGTCTGCACCCTCGCCGGGAACCGGAACCGCAAGCTGCCGTCGCCACCTGCTGCCTCTCGATGGGATCGGGAGGAGCCCGATCCAGCGCTCCTCCAACCGCCAGCCGCCCCGCTGGGCCCTCCTCGCCATTGTGGGCCGCGCCAGCAGCCCCAGTACCCCGCCTAGGCCCAGGGCCTTCCCTCTGCTCAGGGGCGTAGCCCAGTTATTCCTCGCCCACCCCGCTGGTTGGGCCAGGCCCTAGGTGAGGCGCCCTTTTTTATTTTTTTGATGTTTGTTGTTGGGCTTGGCCCAACAGAGTTGCTGTTGTGTAGCGCATGTGGCGTCTTTCATTATTCTGCGCTCACGTGTATAGGCCTGGTAGTGCTATTTCGGCCCAATGAGCGTTTAGCAATTATCTGCCCATTAATTAAATTATAGAAAAATATAGGATTTTGCAATGCCCGTATCTTTTTAACAGTAGCTCGGATCCAAACGCTTTAAACATGAAAAGTTGCTTAGAATTTCGTGTAGAATAATAAAATATGCTCCTTTTCCATGTTTGACTTTGTCTACATGTTGTTTTACTGCTAATTACACGGCTTGCCACTGTAACTGTTTATTTAATAACTTTTTATCCGTTGCTTCGATAAAATTGTTCTTTATATGTAACTTGACTAGAATTCCATGTAGATTGTGTTTCTGCTGCTCCTGCTTGCTAATAACAAATATAAAATATGGTTTAGGTCAGAACAGTACCACATGCAATAATTATCGTGGGGTCCGTAATAGTTGCCATGTATAGGTTTTACCCCCCACTTAAAGTGACTAGATTAGATAGTTTATTTGTGCTTCACCTCTTTCCATGTTTGTGTGGCATGCCATGCTTGAGTGATGTGCCATGTTAACAACCTTTCCTCATATTGTGTATCTAAACAACTTGAACCTTTCTAAATGTGCAGTATCGTCGTGTGTGACGAATAATCCACTTAAACTGTTAGCAACCGCTCCGACGGTAGATGCGATGTCGTAGTGTGTTGTCTCATGTTGCTTTCTTGTTGTTGATTGCTCGTGATTGCTTCGTAGTAATAGATGTTTGCTCGTGATTGCTTCTGTTGTAACATCCCAAAATTCTCCGAGTTTTGGAATGTTAATAAAATTAAATAGATAATGATTGTTTGCTTGATGTGTTTGATTTTATCTGAGATTTTAAAACTTTTTGAGTTTATTGAATATTAAAAAGAGAGGGAATAAAAGGACTTTCCCTAATATTCATAATTGGTGTTTTTGGATTTTATTATTTAAAACAAAACAAACAAAACAAAATGAGAGAAGGTAATATGACTCCTTCAACATATTAAAAGGTTAGAAAATGTTTTAAATCATTATTGGAATTCTTCTGAATATTCAAAACATTTTTCAACTCAAGGAAATTCATTTGAGAGGATATAAAATGATGTATCCCCTTTTTCTTAATAAAGTTGGAAAATATTTAGAATATTACTTTAAACTTTTTAAAATTTATTATGAGTATTATAAATAACTCTAAAATTATTTTAGGATTTTATAATGCTAAGAGAGTTTTTATTTCATTGAAATGATTAATTAAATATTAAAAGAGTTGAAAAAGTATTCCAATGGGATATTTTTATTTTACCAAATTATTTATTGGAAATTTATATTTTATTTTTTATAAATGGTTTGTTAATGCTTTTGACCAAATAAAAATATTTTTAATAATTTATTGGATTTTATATGATTTATGGAAAGTATTTTAAATTTAAATAAATTATTTAGAAAAAAAATTTATTTTTTATTTTCCTTTTTGGAAAATGTATTCATTAAATAAGCTTCTTTAGATTATTTGAAGAATTTAGAATTTTATTTCATATTTTTCTGATTTACGGTTGATTTTATTTTATTGTTTGAAGTGTCGGATTTTGAATAAAAGAAAAACCCATAGCAGCCGGCCCAATAGTCGTTTTCGCCCACGAGCACAATTAGAGTTCGGGACGGACCCAATTTAGTTTTTTTTTCTTCCCCTCTGTCTATAAATAGATTTTGGAAAATCTATTTTCTTTTTTCCTTTTTCTCACAATCAAAAATAATCGAAAACCTAGCCGGCCGGACCCGCATCGCCGCTGCCTCGCCGGATCCCGCCGCCGCCGCCACGTCGCCACCGCGCGGCCACGCAGCCGCCGCGCCGGCCGTCGCCGGACGCCGCCGCGCCCGGCTAGAGCTCGCCCGCGTGCGCCGTCGCCCGCGGCAGCCCACGCCTCCCCGCCTCCAGCGTCGCCGCCCGACTGGAGCTCGCAGGAGCCGCGCCCGCGCCGCCCATGGCCGGAGCCGCCGTCGGCGGCCGAGGCCGCAGCCCACGACGCGAGCGTCGCGCCGCCTCAACCGCGCGCGCCACTGCCGTCCCGCCTCTCCACTGCCGCCTCCACCGCGCCACGCCGGAGCCGCACTCGCCGGAGTTCACCGGAGTTAACTCCGGCCAGATCTGGTCCCAGGGACCCGATCGCTTTTTCTGAAGAAAGTTTATTTGCGGATAGGTCCCTGTTGGCAGAAAACACCCCGGCGCCGTACTCGCAATATCTTCTTCACCATGCGTCGGATCGAGGTGAAACTTTTTCCTACACGCTCGTGTTGTTCTGTACTTTAGCATGGAATATATTTTTGCACACTTTGCACACTTTTGAATTTGAATTTATTTCAAATTCAAATTCAAATTCCGGTGGCCGTATCTTTTAAACCGTTGATCCAAGTCGAGTGATTCTTTTTGCGTTGGATCACTCGTTCCATGTACTTTCTGTTCATAGCATGTCTACACAAAAATTCAAATGTTTCTTGATCTGTTTAAATTCAAATTCAATTCAATTTTGCACTTGCTATGACCTGTGTTGTAGTATTCCGTTTAACATGATTCTTTTTGCATATCGGATCATTTGAAGACATGTTATTGGTAAGATTCATACACTTTTCATGTGGGCATTATATTCACCTTGAATTCATAATGTCCATGATCACAATTACTTACCGATGAATCTTTATCTATTGACTCTCTCGAGTTCACATTCCACTGATCACCTTCGAGCACATCGACACTTGTACCGTGTCAAGCCTTTTTGTTTTGTTGCTAGAACCTTTGTGTTGGTTTGTTGATCTTTTGTTTGCTTTGTGATGTGATTGCTTATTTGAGTTCCTTCGTTTGCGATAGATTTCTCGGAGTGTGACGAGTAGAGTTGACTGGATCGTGAGAGCGAAGAACTTCATCGAATGGAAAAGGCAAGTTACACTTTGACCATACCTCATCCTATATTTTTCATTATGCATTTAGCAAATTATCACTCTATGCATGTGTAGAATTATATATTAGTTATGATTTAAGCCTAGTAGGATAGCCATATGTTCTGACCTTGTATTTCATTGTCGCCCTAGGATCGTGGTTGTTATATATTGCTATTGCTTTATAGACGGGGATTGGTTGAGTTATCATTGAGTTGTGTGAGGATTAATGACTTGACTAGCAAACTTAAATAGAAATCACCTCTGGGCGGGCAGGGAATGCATCCTGGGGCTCGTGCCTTGGATAAGGAGGGACCAGGGCTAAATGCTTCCCGAATGGTTGTTTTGGTGGGAAACCGGGTGCGTCATGGTGTCTACCCTCTGAACGCAGTGGGCGCCGTCCAGGGTCAAAAAGATCAGACAGACAGTGTGACTAGTAGCTTCCATGTACAACCACTGGCTATATGGGCTCTGGCTTAGATGAGTAAGTTGTGGGGAACCTGGCCCTGGTAGCTAGCTGATGTAGATATGATAGGTGTACCGGCTACCAAAGGGTGGAGGCAACCTCTTCTGAAAGACTATGTCTCAATCTTCGGGTTGAGTCCAGTGGGGAAAGTGTACAAACCTCTGCAGAGTGTAAAAACTGATCATGATTAGCCGTGTCCACGGTTATGGACAACTTTGAGCAACTGGGCATTATTGTTGTTGGATGGTCTTGACAGATAATTCACCTTAATAAGAATTTGAGTGGGACTTTTAATAAAGGGATGGTTGGAATTGGTGTAGCCCGATTCAACCATAGTTAGGACTAGCAAGATAAATTAAAATTTGATTAGTTGTAGTATGTGAGGAAAAAACTGGCTTTCTGCAAAACTAAACCATAAGCCTTTCCTTTGACTTACCTTGCATGTAGATGTAGGTCTGCTATATACTTTTTCGTGTGACTTGCCGTACAAATCAGATGTACTGACCCTTGTCGGGCAGTAACCTTCGGTGTTGCGGGATTGTATACGACGAGTCAGTGATGTGTTGTAGGGTTACGATGTATATACTCAACTATGCCGGTGGAGTTGATGGACGCCACGAAGTTTTTATTGTTTTTCCGATGTATTCTATTTGTAAGCTAGCCTTGAGCTATGCAGGTATGCTTTATTGTAATACTGGATCTTCGATGTAATATTTATGACATGTGGTTTATTCTTGATATTACATCATGTACTGTGTGTGCTAGCTATTGATCCAGGGACTAGCACAGAATGCACAGAGACTTGGATTCTTTAGTGAATCGGGTCGTTACAGATGGTATCAGAACCCATGTTGACTGTAGGTCGTGACCCTAGAAAATGGTTAGGAAAAGCCATAGGAACAAAAATATTTTATCACTCTGTGATTTCCTACTCTCTTCACTAGTATTTCTCATCTATTATTCATCTTCTAAAACCCCTCATCTTATTTTATTGTAAATACCCCTCTGAGTGACTTACCCATGAAGACAAGACATTTGAGAGGTGCATCATCCACCTCGTGGATCAATTGAAGTTATGACCACAAGAACGAGAAGAATACCCTATGAGGATAAATAAGTTTTGATACTGCGAAAGGATCTTCAAGATCAGCTTAGCTGAGAAGGATGAAGTTTGAGTTCAGACCACCACTTTTAGGTGAAGTTAGTTAAACGAATTTCGCTTAGTATGATGAGATCGTATGTCTTGCACATATGACCTTACTCTAGGTGTTGGTTGTGTGTTTTGACTTTTGTGACTGTATTGTTTGTGGTTATGTGTTGCTGTTGAACGTAGGTGTTTTTGCCTCTTTCTTGTTTGAGTGCATATGTTTGGTGTATTCTTTAGTTGTTGTCTTGTCGGTGTTATAGTTTTGCCCTAACCCTCGTAGTTTGGGCTCAATAGATGGAGTATGAAGTAGGACTCTCCTTTTCTGGGGCGATGACAAGACTGAAGGTGGAGCAATGGGTTCGTAGTATGGAGGAGCACATGAAGATAAACAAGGTTGGAAGTGAGGACATGGTCCCCTATGCTACTAAGTACTTTGTAGAAGAGGCTCCTACTTGGTGGACAATGCACCAAGCAATTGACGAATCACGAAGGAAGATTACTTGGAAGGAATTTACCAGGATTTTGCTGGGATCCCGCCTCATCACCCCAACGAAAAGGACGGTAAACCGTAAGAGGCCCCGTGCCTGCAAAATTTGCGGGGAAGTAGGACACTCCTATGAAGGACACCAAGATGGATGTCCATATTGTGAAGAAATTCACTCGGGTGAAGAATGCCCCACTGCACAAGTCACATGTTTCGTGTGTGAAGGAAATAATCATTACCCGGCTCCATGTCAATTTTTCATCATGACACAACAAGTATCTCAGCATCCAAAGGAAGGAATGGAGAAAATTATCCAGGAGTTCAGGGAAGCACCCATGAAGAGGAAAAAGAAGGACATTAGCCAAATTCAGTGTTTCCGGTGCAGGAATATGGGACATTACGCCAACATGTGTCCAGAGTTGAACGGAAAGAAGAGGTTGTGAACGCGGAAGCAAGGATGCTGACTCGAAGAAGCTTATGTTTGGAAATTGGAGGATAGACGTTGGTAGGAGTGCACTAAGTGTACGATGTTATTTTTTTTGTTAGCTGGAGTTGTGGTTCGCAGCATGTTCTGCTGGTTGAACTAGATGTTTTATGTCATGATTGTTTTGTTAAGTTTTGTCTTGTACCCTGTGGCCCTGATATGTATTTGATTGATGTCGTGTGTTGTCCTTTGTGTTTCTTCTATGCGAGTAGAATAAGTTTACGTTTCATTAGACCCTCATCTATTTAGTATGCTTCAAGACTGAAGAAGACGCAACCACAAGAAGAATAAATTGGCAAGTGACTTAACGATACGAAGATTACTTCAACAATGCAAAACTGAAGCTGCTGTCATTGAAGACCTGAAGACCTGGAAGATTCAAAGTTTCTACCGTTAGATCGTTTTTGTGAGCTGTCATTTCTTGGTTTTACCGACAGCTACACATCAAAACTTATGTTTTCAAAACTAGTGTGATGTTTGTATGGGTATCTCTCGCTATCTCTCTCTCTCTACCTCGCTATCTACATTCTATTCCCCCTCATCCTCATCCTACCCTGAAGAAGTTACTACAATGGCTGCTAATGTCAAGACTGGAATAAAGATGGGTGCAACCAATGCCAAGTTCAAAATTAACCCCGTGTGCCAGGACCTTACAACAAGCAAGCATAATCTTGTCGAAAGAAGAACCCCGGAGGAAGTTGGAGTTCGCAACTGTACGGTTGTCAGTAGCCCTCGTAAACCTGAGAGTTGAAAAGGAACGATAGATTTTGTTTGGCTTGTAGAACCAATGGATTTATCTGGACCCAGTTCAAGATCAAGAGGAACTTTCTGCAATGCCTGGGAGAAGGACCGAGTGTTAGATTGCGAGATTCGCTAAACCATATACAAGGTAATGATTTGGGTGCGGAATGGATTGATCACCGTGACGACTACCCTTATTATTCGCTCTTCCTATGCGGGATAGTAAATCTTGAGTGACTTACCTATAGCAGAGAGACGACGACGTTAAACCCAAGCCATAGAATGGTACGATGTGTGACCCCTGTAGGAGATTACCGTTTGTGTTACGCTGTGAGTATAGACCAAGACCTTTTGCTGCAGATATCCCGTAGAAGTATTCTTGATGACCACCAAGAGAGTATCGATAGTTACTTAGTATTGGTGTCTCACCTGTCAGCCATGAAGGTTCAGTATACGGAAGACTCCTCTTTTGCTAAGGATTCAAGACCTGATAGGAGGAGGTGAATCTCTTTGAAGGAGGACATTGATGGATTAAGAGTTTGAAGACCATGTCGCTTTCCTTTTAAGGGTGGTAGTACCCTAGACCTTCGGAGGGTCAAAGGATTGCCGTGAAGACCCGAACCCTAGCCTTTCTTTCTAGCCTTCTCGAATCTCGAGGACGAGATTCCTTTTAAGGGTGGTAGTGTGTAACAACCAAAAATTCTCCGAATTTTGGAATGTTAATAGAATTAAATAGATAATGATTGTTTGCTTGATGTGTTTGATTTTCTCTGGGATTTTAAAACTTTTGGAGTTTATTGAATATTAAAAAGAGAGGGAATAAAAGGACTTTCCCTAATATTCATAATTGGTGTTTTTGGATTTTATTATTTAAAACAAAACCAACAAAACAATATGAAAGAAGGTAATATGACTCCTTCAACATATTAAAAGGCTGGAAAATGTTTTAAATCATTATTGGAATTCTTCTGAATATTCAAAAAAAAATTTAACTCAAGGAAATTTATTTGAGAGGATATAAAATGACTTATCCCCTTTATTTAATAAAGTTGGAAAATATTTAAAATATTACTTTAAATTTTTAAAATTCATTATGAGTATTATAAATAACTCTAAAATTGTTTTAGGGATTTTATAATGCTAAGAGAGTTTTTATTTAATTGAAATGATTTATTAAATATTTTAAAAGAGTTGAAAAAGTATTCCAATGGGATATTTTTATTTACCAAATTATTTATTGGTTTAACAATTTTAAAATTTATATTTTATTATTTAGAAATGGTTTGTTAATGCTTTTGACCAAATAAAAATATTTTTAATAATTTATTGGATTTTATTTGATTTATGGAAAGTATTTTAAATTTAAATAAATTATTTAGAAAATGTTTTTATTTTTATTTTCCTTTTTGGAAAATATATTCATCAAATAATTTTCTTTAGATTATTTGAAGAATTTAGAATTTTATTTCATATTTTTCTGATTTACAGTTGATTTTATTTTATTGTTTGAAGTTTCCGATTTTGAATAAAAGAAAAACCCGTAGCAGCCGGCCCAATAGTCGTTTTCGCCCACGAGCACAAATAGAGTCCGGGACGGACCCAATTTAGTTTTTTTTTCTTCCCCTCTGTCTATAAATAGATTTTGGAAAATCTATTTTCCTTTTTCCCTTTTCTCACAATAAAAAAAATCGAAAACCTAGCCGGCGGGACCCGCATCGCCGCCGGATCCCGCCGCCGCTGCCACGTCGCCGGACGCCGCCTCCACCGCCGCCCACTCCACGTGCGCCGTCGCCCGCGGCAGCCCGCGCCTCCCCGCCCGGCTGGAGCTCGTCGGAGCCGTGCCAGCGCGGCCCGTGGCCGGAGCCGCCGCCGGCGGCCGAGGCCGCAGCCCACGACGCAAGCGCCGCACCGCCTCAACTGCGCGCGCCACTGCCGTCCCGCCTCTCCACCGCCGCCTCCACCGCGCCACGCCGGAGTTAACTCCGGCCAGATATGGTCCCAGAGACCCGATCGCTTTTTCTGAATAAAGATTATTTGCGGATAGGTCCTTGTTGGCAAAAAACACCCCGGCGCCGTACTCGCAATATATTCTTCACCGTGCGTCGGATCGAGGTGAAACTTTTTCCTACACGCTCGTGATGTTCTGTACTTTAGGATGGAATAATTTTTTGCACACTTTGCACACTTTTGAATTTGAATTTTTTCAAATTCAAATTCCGGTGGCCGTATCTTTTAAACCGTTGATCCAAATCGAGTGATTCTTTTTGCGTTGGATCACTCGTTCCATGTATTTTCTGTTCATAGCATGTGTACACAAATATTCAAATGTTTCTTGATCTGTTTAAATTCAAATTCAATTCAATTTTGCACTTGCTATGACCTGTGTTGTAGTATTCCGTTTCACGTGATTCTTTTTGAATATCGGATCACTTGAGACATGTTATCAGTAAGATTCATACACTTTTCATGTGGGCATGATATTCACCTTGAATTCATAATGTCCATGATCACAATTACTTACCGATGAATCTTTATCTGTTGACTCTCTCGAGTTCACATTCCACTGATCACCTTCGAGCACATCGACACTTGTACCGTGTCAAGCCTTTTTGTTTTGTTGCTTGAACCTTTGTGTTGGTTTGTTGATCTTTTGTTTGCTTTGTGATGTGATTGCTTATTTGAGTTCCTTCGTTTGCGATAGATTTCTCGGAGTGTGACGAATAGAGTTGACTGGATCGTGAGAGCGAAGAACTTCACCGAATGGAAAAGGCAAGTTACACTTTGACCATACCTCATCCTATATTTTTCATTATGCATTTAGAAAATATCACTCTATGCATGTGTAGAATTATATATTAGTTATGATTTAAACCTAGTAGGATAGCCATATGTTCTGACCTTGTATTTCATTGTCGCCCTAGGATCGTGGTTGTTATATATTGCTATTGCTTTGTAGACGGGGATTGGTTGAGTTATCATTGAGCTGTGTGAGGATCAATGACTTGACTAGCAAAATTAAATAGAAATCACCTTTGGGCGGGCAGGGAATGCATCCTGGGGCTCGTGCCTTGGATATGGAGGGACCAGGGCTAAATGCTTCCCGAATGGTTGTTTTGGTGGGAAACCGGGTGCGTCATGGTGTCTACCCTCTGAACGCAGTGGGCGCCGTCCAGGATCAAAAAGAGCGGACAGATAGTGTGACTAGTAGCTTCCATTTACAATCACTGGCTATATGGGCTCTGGCTTAGATGAGTAAGTTGTGGGGAACCTGGCCCTGGTAGATAGCTGATGTAGATATGATAGGTGTACCGGCTACCAAAGGGTGGAGGCAACCTCTTCTGAAAGACTATGTCTCAATCTTCGGGTTGAGTCCAGTGGGGAAAGTGTACAAACCTCTGCAGAGTGTAAAAACTGATCATGATTAGCCGTGTCCACGGTTACGGACAACTTTGAGCAACTGGGCATTATTGTTGTTGGATGGTCTTGACAGATAATTCACCTTAATAAGAATTTGAGTGGGGACTTTTAATAAAGGGATGGTTGGAATTGGTGTAGCCGATTCAACCATACTTAGGACTAGCAAGATAAATTAAAATTTGATTAGTTGTAGTATGTGAGGGAAAAACTGGCTTTCTGCAAAACTAAACCATAAGCCTTTCCTTTGACTTACCTTGCATGTAGATGTGGGTCTACTATATACTTTTTCGTGTGACTTGCCGTACAAATCAGATGTACTGACCCTTGTCGGGCTGTAACCTTCGGTGTTGCGGGATTGTATACGACGAGTAAGTGATGCATTGTAGGGTTACGATGTCTATGATCAACTATGCCGGTGGAGTTGATGGACGCCACGAAGCTGTTATTGTTTTTTCGTTGTATTCTATTTGTAAGCTAGCCTTGAGCTATGCAGGTATGCTTTATTGTAACACTGGATCTTCGATGTAATATTTATGACATGTGGTTTATTCTCGATATTACATCATGTACTGTGTGTGCTAGCTATTGATCCAGGGACTAGCACAGAATGCACGGAGACTTGAATTCTTTAGTGAATCGGGTCGTTACATCTGTACTCATGATACTACCCCCAAACTCTTTTCAGGGTTCTTGATCGACAACTGATATGGTGATCGACGTTTCACATGGAGACTCGATGTCAACTAGTTAGGCGGATCCCGGCGGTGGGCCTGGACCCGTGTGGTTATGGGAGCGATGTATTTTTCTCTTTGCCGCTAGGAATTTGATTGTAGTCTGTACTCAAACATGTATCTTCCGCTGATGTAATGTTTTTAAGGCAGTTGCATGCCAATTGTATAAGATGTTGTATCCATGTAGTTGTAATGTTGTGATATAATGTTGGAAATCCGGAGCATATGACATTGTCATATGTCGCGGTGGGACCGATATGTGCTTCGTCCCCGGATCTGGATGGAAACATCTAGATCTGGAACAGTACCGCATATCGGGCCTTACACACGGGGTGAAAGATCCGACAAGAACTCACACAAATCTCTTCGGGATCTTGGATTTAGTATAGGAGAAGAGGGAGAGGGAGCACTTGGTGTTCTTGAGTGAAATGAATGAAGTGTTCAACCCTAACCCTAAGTGGGTAGGGGATATATATAGGTGCTCAAGAAAACTAGCCGTTTGGTGATGTCTTGTATGCTCCGGACGTCCGGGACTTAAGTCGGACGGTTCGGGCTGAGCCCGGACGGTCCGACATGAGATCCGGATGGTCCGGGAGGGCAGAGCAGGCTCCATATGTGTACACATGTTAGTGCTGTCGGACAATCCGGGGAATACAGCCGGACGGTCCGGGCAGGGCCCGGACTGTCCGGCACATGATTCGGACGGTCCGAATAAGTATGCAACTGAAGGCTCTCGGGAGAGTAATTATTTGGACGGTCCGGGGTCCAGACCGGACGGTCCGGGCTGAGCCCAGACAGTCTGACCTGACACCCTGACGGTCCGATTAATTACGCACCAGAGAGGTCTTGGGTGTGTAATTATTCGGACGGTCCGGGGTCTAGCTCGGACGGTCCGACCTGTGTCCCGGACGGTCCGAATAATTATGCACCTGGGTAGTCTCGGGTCTGCTTATTCGGACGATCCGGGGCCGTGACCGGACGGTCCGGGCTGGGCCCGGAAGTGGCCCAAACGATCCGGAAAATGTAGTGAGTGCTCAAATTGACGTGCTTTGAAAACCCTACACAACTACATTGATTTTTCATAGATGTATGGAAGTGTATTTTACATGTTGGAGTTTTAATGATTTGAGCAAGACTTGAACTCAACCTTATGATCCCCTCTTAATAGTGCGGGGATCCCTATGACTCAAGATGTAATAGTAAAGAAGACTTAGCGTCATCTTCAGTCGTTATGTCAAATTCTTGAGTGCGGTCGAGGTTCAGCATATGATCCCTACACGACGATGTCAAGAGAATTAACCAACTTCCTGTGTGTCACTTAACAAACATAGTTAGTCCCTATATGTATATTGTCATCAACAACAAAATATGCTTAGGGGCATGATTGCACTTTCGCCATTGGTTTTGTCATCGATTTTCTTCGCTAAATCGTCCCAATCAATGTCGTCGAAGTCGAAGCCACCGTTTTCACTTGAGAAGTCGATGATCGGTGTCGACGCTCCAATTAATACGTCGTGTACGGCCACCACTCCTCCTGGACAAGTTTCAGATAGCTTCGGCAAAGATCGGCCACGTACTCTTCGTTGGTGTGCTCTGCTTCGAGCCGCTCGTGCCCCTCCCGGTTTTCGCACTGCTTGCGCGTGATGACCACCTGAGTCGTCCACCGGCATCAGAAACGGCAGGGCATTCTGGAATTTGAGCCTCGCCAACGCGTCGTGGAGACGCATCGACATGATGGTGCACGCATGCACATCCCGTTGTGCCGGCTGGTAGGAGCCGAGCCAATGGCGGTCATGCGTCTCCTGATCGATTATCTCAGCCATCCACATCCCTTACATGTGTTGCCGCACGCCAAGGTACGTCCTCTGTGGCGGTGGCGATGGGGAAGGTCGGGACAGCAAGATTTGCAGTCGGCCGCCACCATAAGAGAATGATGACATTTGATTTAAGTGTTCAGATTCTTTATTATTATTTGTGCTTTGCACGTGCACGCTTCCTAGTATGTCAAATGGTTGAGTGGTGTGTTAGATAACACTTCCTTTGGTCCCCCATTTGCATGCTTGTTATGTTCGCATGAGTACCTTGTATCTGGTTCGGCCGCCCGTGTCCTATGCTTCTAGTCTGTATTGTATAATTTAATTTTTTCTATAAAGTTAGAAAAGCATTTTCAGTAGATGAGAATACGTCCCCTTTTTCGATGCAATACGGAACCTATACTACTCTCCTAGTATCTTCTTCTTAAAGGGTTTTGCTAGTAATCCTAAGGCAGTAAGGCACCTTAGATGGAACTGGTTTATGTTAAGCGGAGCTTAAAACTTGTGTGATCAGGTCACGGGGGATATAGGATCACACAATCGAACGAGCAATAATTTGGTTTCACAAAAAGGCATGCATGTGGAGCATGGGTATGTACGACATGAGAACATAAACAATCATCAACTAATCAGCAACTAACACGTAGCATCCCCAAAATCCTTCCAAATGCACTACAGTCTATACTCTATACAGTTTCCTCTACAGACCTCTAGCAATCTCTATACAGTCGGATGCCTCTTTCAATCATGGGAGCGATAGATAAGTCGGAAGCATATTCGCTTATACATTCACCGGAAACAAGTTACTACTGCATACCACCACAAATAACAGCACCGCCTTGCGACGCACGGCCCACTTTGTCACCGCAGACGAGCGGGCGGCGAGGCGCTCTGGCAGTGGCAGCGAACCCTGTAGCTCGTGCAGATTGTAGGCGCCGGGACGGCGACACTGTAGGTAGTGGAGTCGGCAGCGCATGCCAGCGTCCGAGTCTGCGGTTGGTCGCCTGTGCGCGTGTCCCCGCCGCTCTGTCCTATCACTCGCGCCAGTCCAAATCGCCAAGTCGCTACCTGTTCGCGGTAGTCCCGGATCCGCTTTCGCTGGGTCTCCGTTCGTCGGATTGCCCCGCCAGGCATCCAGCCTGCACTGATCACCGGTGGGTGAAGTCCAAACCCCAAGCGAGTTTAGCTTTGTGAAAAGTGCGGGCCTCTCCCTCGCGCGTGGGCACGGGTGAGGGTGACGCAGATTGATCGCGTTCATCACATGATTCGCATGCATCCACATCATGCCAGGTTTGCCGTGTCGTCGTCTTCAAGAGCATCTTCAGCAGGGGCGCTAAAATAGCGCAGCGCTAAAATAACTGATTTTTTGCCCCGCGCGCGCTGTATCCTCCTCCAGCAGGCGCGGAAAAAAAGCGTGCGCGGGATCTTTAGGCGCGCGCTGCTGTTGCGCTAAGTTGGGCGGCAAATCTCCCGCGCGTCGTGGCACGCGCGCTACAAAAGCCGCGCGTCGCCCGCATCCAACCGCCACGCGCGCGCACCTGGAACGTTCCCCTTCTTCTCTATCCCCTTCCTCGCGCGCACATCGCCCAACCGCCCCGCGCCCCGCCGCCATGCCGCCTCGCCGGCGCAGCGCCTCCGGTTTCACCGGCGTGCGCCCGCGCCCGAACGGGCTCTACTACGCCGAGATCCGCACCGCCGGCTTCCGCCTCACGCTCGGCACCTTCAACACGCCGGAGGAGGCGGCGCGCGCGTACGACGCGGCGGCATGGCGCCTCGGGCGCCCGCGCGGCAGATGAATTTCCCCGAGACGGAGACGCTCGAGGAGGCGCAGTTCCTCGCGCCACCACCGCGCCTCATCACGGAGGAGGACCGCCGCCTGCATCGCGAGGCGCAGCGCCGCCTGCTCATCGCCGAGCACGACGAGCGCGCCATGGCGAGGTGGCGCGCGGAGTTCCCGCAGGATGTGCAGACGGAGCTCGAGTTCTACCGGTCGAGAAGGGCCGAGCGGCGCGCCTACCGGGAAGATCGCCGCCGGCGCAATGCCTTCATCAACGCGCAGCTCGCGGGGCCGCAGACCATCGACAAGGACGATCCGAGGTGGGATGACCTGTGGACGCAGTCCGAGGACACCTCCTCCTCCGATGATGATGAAACGTAAAATGTAGCTTCATTTGTAGTTTGTAGGTTTAATTTCTGTTGAACGCAATGTATTTTCTGTTCGTCGCGGTTTAATTTTAGGCTATTTTCTAGATCTTGCAATCAATCTGTTTGTGTGCGCGCGCGTGTTTGCGCGCTGTAGGATGCAGCGTCTGGTGGAGGAGCGTCTGCGCGCCGTGTATTGCCGCGCGCGTTTACAGCTTCTGAAAATGACCGCTCAAAAATGGCGCGCGCAAAGCTTCTACAGCGCGCTGGTTCGACGTTTTACAGCGCGCTAGTTTACAGCCGCTACTGGAGATGCTCTAAGTACACGGGCATGGATTGCGCTTTTGAAAAACACGTCCATGGCCTGCTTTTGCATGCATGGCTGCAAGGGTCGGTCGGGTTTGGGAAAATGATTAGGTCAATGCGAGCTGATGGAAAAGGGATCGGGTCAACTGCAACTCTGGAAGGAAGGAAAGCTGGCACCTCTCTCACATTGCATTTGCATGCATGCAGTTTGTCACGTCATGTGTGCGCAGTGCGCGCGAATGAGATGACATTGAGAGCATATTTAATGATTGTAAGATATGTGTTGATAAATTTATCATTTAAGACATATAAATAATGTGGCATATAATAAATATGGTGAAAAAACAAAGTTGTATGTATATTAAGGCTGGCTGAGGTATCATAGCTAGTAACATATACTTGGGACTAGTAAAATGCTTATGTGGAAAATAATTAAAGATGAGAGAAAGTATTTGAGTAACATAGGTAGATACTGTATCATATTAAATGTTATGCTACTATGTGTCATACATGTCAATAAATGAGATCATCTATAATATTAGTTTATGATACTATGCACTATGAAGGTAGTATCATACAATAGTATCATATGCATGATAAGTACTACTCCGATCATATACATACAAAGTTGTATGTACAAAATTGATAGTGGAGGTATTCCATTGTTCAGACTGGGCTGTACAAAATTCCGAACAATGGAATACCCCCATTGTTCGGAATTTTGTACAGCCCAGTCTAAACAATGGAATAGATCTCGGCGGCAAAGCCCAACCTCGACCACCCAACACCCCGCTGATCGATCCACGGGCTAATGGGTCGTGGCCCATTTTTTTGCATAAGAGGGTTACCTTCGATTTCATTTAGAAAAATCATATAGTCCGTAGTAGTTCTTTGAGTCCACTTGGTAGAGCATATTCAGCGGACTATCTATAAATTAAACCTAAAATTCATGTATAGATATTTATCAATAATTTTATAGGTAATGGAGGTATGTTGCTTTTGCAATATACCCAAAACTCTACCTATACTCAACCTGACAAATGGATCATGCCTGTAATGAATCAATTATTTGTGTGGTTGAGCACCGGTGCGCCTTGTGGTGACAACCATCGGCGATGAAAATTTCGTCTGTTGGTTTCCGTCCAACTCTCGTGAATTATAGATAGAGATCAAACTTTTCTTTTATATAAGAAAATTTTGCTCATCGCTTATGAAAGCCTTCATACAATCAAGAAAAATAAGAAAGGGAAAGATGGATGGTGTGCGGTCAAATTGGATACGCACAAGGCGTATGATAGGGTGGAGTGGATATTCCCGGAAGCAGTTCTTAAAAAGCTCGGGTTTGAGGTGGAATGGGTCAAGATGATCATGGAATGCGTCTCTTCAGTAGAATATCGTGTCCGGTTTAACTCGTGTGAAACTGAAGAGATCCGGCCATCTAGGGGTCTCCGACAGGGGGACCCCTTGTCCCCGTACCTGTTTCTTCTATGCACGGAGCGTCTAACAGCCCTATTATCACATGCGGAAAACTCGGGTTCTCTGGAAGGGGTAAAAGTGTGCAGAGATGCCCCGGCTGTGACAAACTTGTTGTTCGCAGACGATTCTCTGATCCTTATGAAGGTGAATAAAGTAAATGTCACTTATCTCAAAAAGGCGCTGGACTTGTATTGCTCGGCGTCAGGACAACTTGTTAGTGAAGGGAAATCTAGCATCTTCTTTATACAAGAGATGATGAGAAGCAGGCGGTGTGCTCAGTACTGAACATCACGAACGAGAATCTGAGTGGAAAGTATCTTGGGCTCCCGACCATGGTGGGGCAAGATAAGGGAGAATGTTTCTAGTACTTAATTGACCGGATATTCATGAAGTTAGCAGGGTGGAAGGAAAAGTGCTTGTCTGCAGGAGGGAAGGAAGTGCTCTTTAAATCAGTTGTGCAAGCAATACCAACGTATGAGATGTCGGTCTTCAAAATTCCTAAGAAAACTTGCAAAGGAATTACAGATGCGATTTCGCGTTATTGGTGGGGCGATGACTCAACCAAGAGGAAAATGCATTGGCTCAAATGGTGGAAGATGTGTATACCGAAGAAACAAGGAGGCATGGGCTTTAGGGACATCCATTGCTTCAATTTGGCACTGTTAGCTAAACAAGCATGGCGGCTCATTGATAACCCTGACTCCTTATGTGCGACAATTCTAAAAGCTAAATATTTTCCAGAAGGGGGCCTAATGCAAGCAACATGGAGACAAAAGGTATCTTATACTTGGCAGAGAATTTTCGCTGGGGTGCAAATAATTCGGTCTGGTTATATTTGGCGGATTGGAACGGGAGAAAAGGTGGAAATTTGGAATGATCCTTGGATCCCAAGATCAAACTCGAGAAAAGTCCTAACCCCAAGGGGGAATAATATCCTGTCAAAAGTTTCAGACTTGATTGATCAAATTTCGGATGACCGGGACAGTGAGTTAATTGAGCAGATGTTTTGGCCAGTTGATGCTAGAAGGATTCTTGCAATACCATTACCGATTCATGATTCATCTGACTTCATTGCGTGGAGCCCTTAAAAACGGGACTGTTTTCTGTACGATCATCATACCATGGGGAATGGAAGAATCAGTACGGTAATAGGGTGGAAACAACCGACAATAGAAGCTCTGAAACTGACACCTGGGAGTCCATTTGGAAGCTCCATTGCTGTGACGCCCCCAAAATCAGATCGTGTACAGTAATCATACACACAGGGTACACGACTGAGATTAGGGTGCCACGGTGATAATATCACAGCACAACACTAAACACAAAAGGATAAACAAATATGTTACAATAGAGGGGGTCACGCGGACCCAAATACATAAGTCATACAAGCCATAATATCTGAGTACATACATAGTTAGTCAAGTTTTGCCTTAAGAAGGCTAGCACAAATCACATCAGAGATACAGATCGAAAAGGCGAGGCCTCCTGCCTGGGATCCACAGAACTACTCCTGGTCAACGGAGAACTCGAAGTCGTAGTAGGCGCCTCCGGGGTACTCCTTCTCCTGGGCTCCAACGTCGGCTGCAGCGGCCGATCAGGCAAAACAGCAAAGGAAATAAAGCAGGTGAGTATCTAGTATACCCGCGAGTCTTACGTCCGCTACTAAGCATTATGCATTGTATCAACGGAAAGAAGAGGCTGTATATAGTGGACTGAAAGTCAGAAATTCAGAGCAAGGGTAAGAAGCTAGGCCTAACGAAGACTAGCATCTTCCGACGATGTCTTGCAGCATGAGGTAAGAATCAGCCAACAGTTTATATAGAGCAATAAAGTAACAATGAAGCAGAAGTTGCTGCAACATTGAATAATAATAAGTTGTAATAATTAACAATGCCTCCGAGTTCACCTCCTCGACATCCCCGCGAGGAAGAGAACCCGGAACCATACAGTTTAATATTAGTTCTAGTGGTAAGATCCAGCTTCAGCATAAAGCGTCCTGTTACCGTGGACACGGCTATTCGAATAGATTAATCTTCCCTGCAGGGGTGCACTTGTGTTACGCTACACGCACGGATCTCCAGGGTGGCGGGAACCTTGTTAGGGAACGCTCCACCGAGGTTATCCGACACTTCCTAGCCCATCTTTCAAACTCAACAGAGAGGCCATCCGCCGGTCTAAATCCTAAGTACGACGGGCCTTGGACCCCAACCCGAACGTACTCCTGCACGGTGCGTGGCTGGCCGGTGAAGTTGAAGCAAATCCAAATAAGACATCACCGCGCGAGCAAATAAGACAACACCACTTCCCGACAATCAGCCCGCAGTACTGCTGACGTCTGAAGAGTCCTCGGACGACACTAAGAAGCAGAGGAGCCCATAACTCGTAGTTCCCACGGGTAGGTAGTGCGTACATGGCATATAGCCAACTCAAGACATTCACTGAACCATTTAGCATTTTAATTAACCTGCGTGACAACCGTTACCGTTGCCTCGACTTAACTGACCCGCGGACAACGACAGCAGCCAGGACCACCAGTACATCGGTGCCTGCCCCGTCGTCCCACCAAGTCACTGCGGTTACCAACAAGGTGAACCGTCTCCTTACCTTGTCTCGCGTTTGCTCCTGGAGGAGCTCGACTTAAGGGGTTTGGTAACTCTCGCGGCCAACGAACAGGGGCCAAGCACACCGGTACACTGGTCGTGCCCTCCCTGTCGTCCCGTCGCAATACCTCTCGCGGGCACCGTTGGGTCTCCCGACTTCTTACCTTTAAGGACAATCATCGTTCAGGACCCTATGGCGGTAAGACAAAGTCAGCCTCGAGTGGAGTACAAGGATTACTCCTTGATAGCTCACACTTGAGGTGACTAGGCATAACCCAGATAGGGGCCTTTGACGGTGTCTGCATTGTACCATACCTGGGCAGTTATAATATATGTATCCGCGTCCACTCCCCTGAGTGATCACGGCCCTCTATCTAATCCTAGCTAACAATGCGCAGGTCTCACTGCTGAATAATGCATAATAATAATAATAGGCAGCATAGGATAAAGGAAGGCACATCAAGGGGCGACAAAAATTAGGCTATGCAGTTGAATAGGATTGTAATCGTAGCAGCAGCGGTAACAATGCCTAGTGCAAGAAATGTACGGAAAGATAGGCGATATCTGGGGAAGAGAATGGCTCTGCTTGCCTGCAAGCTCGACGGTAGTAGTAGGGTCGTCGACGGCGTAGTCGTACTCAGCAGCGGCGTAGTCGACGGCAGCAGCGGGGTCTACCGGAGATTAAAGGGGGGAAGAAACAATAAATACACAACAATAATAGCAATACAAATGCAAGACATAATAGATGCAATGTAAACGGGGTTCTAACGCAGTGCAATGCAATATGCTCGGAGCGGGAATTCATCTGGGGATGAACTACCGGCTCCGGGTGATTATCGGACAGGGTGTCCGGAGGGGAAGGATCAAGCCGGAGGTGTCGTGGTTACCGGAACAACATAAGGGGGGGTGTATCCGTGCTAGTTGATCTATTCCGAGAAACATTCGTGTTCGGAATAAATTCATCTGGGCACTCTAACAGTACCGGACAATTTATCGGACAGTCGGTCCGGAGGGGGAATGTTCGATGTTCGTTGTGTTAGAGGGGTGTAGTAGACATACGGATAGCGTATTTGTATTCATTATATTTTTCTGATCAACTTTCATGTATAGAGTTTTTGAATCCGAGTTACGGTTTAAAAGTTATTGAATTTCAAAGTTTAAATCAATTTAAATGATTTTCTGGATTTCTTTTATTATTTATTCAACATTATCCAGAACATTATCCAAAACATTATCCAGAACAGTGCTGACATGTGGGACCCACATGTCAGCCTCTGTTATTTATAAAACATTTAATTTAATCAGAAAATGCCTCTGGACCCACCTATCAGTGACCCAATTTTAATTAAATCTTTTAATAGATAAAAACCTGACAAGGGGGGCCCAGGTGTAAGTGTCTCAGGTTTTAATTTAACAATTAGCTTAAACTAACAGTGGGTTAAGGGGGCTAGGCCCACCTGTCATACTAACATATTAATTTTATCAATTTTATTTTCTTAACAAAAGATTTCCCGGGGTGGCCCGCATGTCAGTGGGTGATTAAGCCCTAACCAAGTCGCTAATGACCCAACTGACTGGTGGGGCCATAAGTCAGTGGCACAGGCGACACGCCGGCGGCTCGCCGGCGAGCAGACTCCGGCGAACTCGAGCTAGCGCTCGATTCCGAGCACCAAAAGAGGCGCCGCTTGTTGCTATGGGTTCAGGGAGACGTGCCGCTTCGATCCATGGTGGGGGAGGGGGTCATGGTGGACGCAGCCGAGCGCGGGGTCAACAATGGCGGGAGGCCGATCTCGGGCGTCCATGGCGTTTTGCGTTCCGAGACGAAATCGAGCGCGCCACGGGGTGGAAGTGAACCTACGGAACACTACGAACGCGTGAGTGCCAAAATCGTGCGCTGGAACGGCTTGGAAGCACGGCTACGACGACGACCCACGGCGGCCGGAGCATCTCAAAGGGGGAAAAAGGCTACGGGCCTAGCGGGACTCAACGGGCAGTTGGCGACGAACGGGAAGCTCACCAGGAGCACGACGGAGGTGGCAGCGGGCTCGATGCGGGCTTGTGGTGGCCAGAATTCGTCGCGGATCCCGCCGGAGCCGAAGAAGAAGAAGAAGTCGTAGTCGTCGCGGAGAGGCACCACGGCTCGATTCCTCCAGCAGCTCGGGGTAGTCGTCGATGGCGAGTCCAGTGGGCAAGGTGGAGCGGGCTGGTTTGGCTAGTGGCCACGGTTGGCCATGGCAGTGAACGGCGGCGGCTCGGGAGGATTATCCCCGAGGTGTGGGAGGCGAGGAGGAGGGGAAAGGAGGTGCGGGGGTGTCCAGGAGGGAGGGGGTGTTTCCCTTATTTCGTCGGCGCCGAGGGGGAGCAGGTGGAGGCGGGGTCGACCTGGCAGCGGCGTGCCCACGGCGGGCTGCCGTACGGGAGCAGGTGGGGGTGGTTGGGGGAGGAAGAAGACAAGGGGGGTGCGCTGGGCTGCGGTGGGCCGTCGCCCCAGTCGAGTTTTAAAGTTCTTCCCATTTGTTTTGTGTTGCTAATTATTCTATTTCCTTCTGTAATTGATTTATTAACCCTAGCATTTTTGTAAAAGGTTATCAGTGTTTGTAAATTAGGTTTACATATTACTAAGGTGCCACAAAAGTTTTTGAAGCAAAATAAAATCATTAGATATTTCTTTTAATTATTAAATGCCCAAAGTAAGGGTTTTAACCTACTGTTTGAATTGTTTGGAATTTTCTGTAACCCCAAAAATTACCAAAGTTGGTCCAACATGATTGTAATGATTTTAGGAAATTTACAAAAATAGTTCCATGATTTTTGGAACAACTTTATTTGAGCACTTTTGTTTTATTTTCCATTTAAAGTAGTTTCAACTAGGGTTTGGTTTGTTAGATGAGCAAGGTGCATTTGGCTTTGGGTTTTGATCCCAAGGGCTCAAGTACATGGTGCATGGGGTGTTGATCAACCACAGCAAGGTTTGATCATTAGCATCACAAAGTTTTATCAAGTACAAGGGAGATCAAACAGTGATAATCCAACAGTGATGATCAACAGTGATGATGATTACTGTTACAGAAACTGAGGGTGTTACAAATCTCCCCCACTACAAGAATTCTCGTCCCGAGAATTTAAGTGGTAGCGAGGAAAAGATCGGGGTATTCATCGCGAAGGCGATCTTCGCGTTCCCAAGTGGCTTCATCTTCAGAATGATTCGACCACTGGACCTTGAGGAACTTGACGGTCTTGTTGCGGGTTCGACGCTCAGACTGATCGAGAATGCGACTCGGATGTTCCCGATAAGTCAAGACTTGTTGTAGATCGATCATATCATGCTCCACTTCGCGGATAGGATCCTTGAAGCAGCGACGAAGTTGAGACACGTGGAAGACATCATGGACTTGGGAGAGGTTCGGCGGCAATTCCAACCGGTATGCCACGAGTCCACTCCTGGAAAGGATACGGAACGGGCCAATGTAGCGCGGAGCCAACTTGCCCTTGATACCGAAGCGATGAGTGCCCCTCATGGGAGTGACACGGAGGTAAGCGTATTCACCAGGTTGATACTCCATTTCACGGTGTTTGCGGTCATAGTTGCTCTTCTGACGAGACTGTGCGGCCTTGAGATTTTCTTGCACAATGCGAACTTGTTATTCAGCTTCTTGGACAAGATCCGGTCCGAAGTAGGGTCGTTCCCCAGTTCCTGACCAATTCAGGGGGTTCGACATTTACGTCTGTATAGAACTTCGAAGGGGGCCATCTTCAAGCTAGCCTGATAGCTATTGTTGTACTAGAATTCCGCGTATGGGAGGGCATCCTCCCATTTCATGCCGAAATAAAGGACACAAGCGCGAAGCATGTCTTCCAGCACTTGATTAACTCGTTCAACTTGGCCTTGCGACTGGGGGTGATAAGCGGTGCTGAGATTCAGACGAGTCCCGAAAGCTTCCATGAAACTATTCCAGTATCGTGAGGTGAAAATGCTGCCACGGTCTAAACTGATCTCCATCGGAATACCGTGGATTGACACAATTCGGGAGATATACAAGTGTGCTAACTGACTAGCAGTGATCGTCTCCTTGACCGGCAGGAAGTGTGCAATCTTGGAGAATCAGCCGATGACGACAAAGATGGCATCGTTACCTTTCTGTGACTTAGGAAAACCGGTGACGAAGTCCATTTCGACTTTGTCCCACTTCCAATCAGGAGGAGGGAGTGGTCGCAACCAACCAGCAGGTTTCTGATGTCCGGCTTTGACGCGACTGCAAACGTCACATTGAGAAACAAAGCGAGCGATGTCTTGCTTCATGTATGGCCACCAGTACTGTTGACGAAGGTCTTTATACATCTTGGTACTGCCAGGGTGGATTGACAAGGTAGAGTTATGGGCTTCTTCCATGATATCCGGACCACAGTTAATGAGGGGCGGGCTCACAGGAACTACTAAGCGGCCCTTGAAGTACACAGTGTCACCATCATTAGCATCAATGGTAAAAGAGGAGGGCTTTCCTTCTGCGATGTCCTGCTTGATCTTCACAATGTCAGGGGCCAGAGATTGTCTACTCTTGATGAGGGCATCGAGTTTTGACTCGAGAACCAGGTTATTGACGTAACCTTGAGGAACAATCTCGAGATTCAACTTGCGAAACTCTTCATACAGAAGTGGTTGCTGTACCTGAACCTCAAGTTCAGAACAGTAAGCTTTGCGGCTCAAGGCATCGGCCATCACATTAGCCTTGCCCGGGGTATACGAAATATTTATGTTGAAGTCGGCTATTGTCTCGAGCCATCGTTGTTTACGAAGATTCAGGTCTGGCTGAGTAAACAGGTACTTCAGACTTTGGTGGTCGGTGTAGACCTCGCAACGATTACCGACGAGGTAATGTCGCCACAACTTCAATGCATAAATTACTGCTGCCAATTCGAGATCATGCGTTGGGTATTTTTCTTCGTGAGCATGCAACTGACGAGAGCCATAAGCAATCACCTTGCGCTCTTGCAATAGGACACAGCCTAATCCTTGACGAGACGCGTCGCAATATATCACGAAGTCCTTCTGAGTATCAGGGGGAGCGAGCACCGGGGGAGAAGTTAGCTTGTCCTTGAGGGCTTGAAAACTTTCTTGACATTTATCTGTCCACTCAAACTTGACGCCTTTGTGAAGCAGATTAGTCAGAGGCCAGACAATCTTGGAAAAATTCTCGACGAAACGGCGGCAATAGCTAGCGAGTCCGAGGAAACTGCGGACTTGCTTGACGGTCTTGGGAGGAGTCCAGTCAAGAATAGCCTAGATACGTTCTGGGGTGACGGCAATGCCATACTTGGAAATCACATGTCCAAGGTAGGTTACTTCGGGAAGCCAGAACTCACACTTAGAATACTTAGCGTAGAGTTTGTGTTCTCGAAGCTTCTCCAGTATAAAACGAAGATGTTCAGCATGTTCTTCTTCATTCTTGGAATATATCAATATATCATCCAGATAAACCACGACGAACTGGTCGAGGTACTACATGAAAATATAATTCATCAATCTGGAGAAGGTGGCTGGAGCATTGGTTAAGCCAAAGGACATGACAGTGTACTCGTATGAACCATAGCGAGTAATGAAGGCAGTCTTCGGAATGTCCTCATCACGGACTCGGATTTGGTGATAACCCAACCTCAAGTCGAGTTTAGAAAACACCTTGGATCCGGCAAGTTGATCATACAGATCGTTGATCCGGGGAAGTGGGTATTTGTTCTGGATGGTGGCTTGGTTAATGGGCCGATAATCTTGGACCAATCGGTTTTTCCCATCGCTCTTCTTGACAAAGAGCAAAGGTGCTCCCCAAGATGAGGAACTGGGGCGAATGAAACCTTTCTGGAGTGCCTTGTCGATTTCATCCTTAAGTTCAAGGAGTTCATGTGGCGGCATCTTGTAAGGACTCTTGGCAATAGGAACAGTGCGTGGCTTCAAGTCGATGACGAATTCAACTTCTCTGATCGGGGGTATTCCCGGCAGTTCTTCTGGGAAGACGTCGGGAAAATCGCGAACGACCGAAATGTTCTCAATTCCTTCGAGGGGGGCGGCATTCAAGGCATTCATCATGAATATCTGTGTTTCAGCATTACGGGTAAATCGGGAGGTGTGGTTAACAATCTCGCCAAAGGGGTGAAAAAGTTGGACAGACTTGGTGCCACAATAAAGTGCGGCATCGTGGAACTTCAACCACTCCATTCCCAGAATTAGGTCTATGGTGGAAGACTTCAGAACGATGGGGGAAGCAAGGAATTCAATCCCTTCAATTTCAACAATGGTTCCGGGCACTATCTTGGTGGTTTGACATTGGCCTATTGGGGTGCGGACAACCATCGGTGGGTTCATCTTTTCTAGCGTGAAGTTATGCGACAATGCAAATGCTTCCGACAAGAATGAATGCGATGCTCCTGTATCAAATAAAACAGTAGCAGGTACGGAATTAACGAGAAGGGTACCCATCATGGTAGCGGGTTGTTGCTGAGCTTCTTCAACATTGACGTGGTTAGCATGTCCACGAGCATAAGCGGCAGACCCAGTATTATAGTTGGGGGTCCTGTTGTTTCCACGACCATTTCCACGACCAGCGGGGTGAACTACCAGTTGCTTCTGTTTCTGGGGGCACTCTCTGGAGAAATGCCCCGTTTGGCGGCACGTGAAGCACAATCCATCCTGAGGACGAAGTGGGGTAGCATTGGGTGGTGCAGGCAGAGCTCTTCGCAACTGTGGTGGCGGAGGCAGACGGGGTGCATCATAAGACGGCCTTGGAGCAGGGACAGGTGAATGGGTCACACTGGTAGGGAGCCAGATACGACGCTTCTGCGTTGCGCCCGAAGATGAGCCAACGTCACGATAACGCTTCAGAGAGTTCTTGTGCTCCATCTGGGCAGTCTCGACGGTGATAGCCTTGTTCACCATGGTGGCGAAGTTGGCGAAATCATGAACGGCAAGAGCGAGCCTGAGTTCTGGGTTGAGGCCACGACGGAACTTCTGCTGCCTGCGAGCATCAGTGGTGATCTCTCCTTCCGCATAGCGAGAGAGGTTGAGGAACTCGCGCTGATAGGCTTCAACAGTCATATCGCCCTGAGTGAGGTTACGGAATTCTTCCGCCTTACGATCCATGATCCCCTGAGGAATGTAGCGGGCGCGGAAAGCAGACTGAAATTCGTCCCAAGTGATGACTTCTTCAACTGGCAGGGAACGCTTGTGGGTGCTCCACCACTGAGAAGCGGCGCCTTTCAGATGATAAGACGCAAAGTTCACATAGTCGGCTGGATCGACATTAGCAGACTCCAGCTCGTGAGTGATGTCGCGAAGGCAGTCATCAGCATCCAGCGGCTGAACAGTGTTGCGGAACATAGTGGGGTTGAGGCGGGTGAAGTCGTGCAGAGTCACGGTGGCATGCTGATGGTGGTGCCCATTCTGATTCGGCTGGGGGAACTGAGCCATGATATTCTGCATGAACTGACGGTTCATCTCGAACTGCTGCATCATCGCGGCCATGTAATCCGGTGGCGGAGGTGGGTCGTTGGCAGCACGACCATGACCACAACCACCACGACCAGCCATCCTGCTAGAATTTAACAGGGGTATTTCAGAGATGAAAATTTAACGAGATACCGGAATCATGCCTGAAGTAAAACGACAACGAAAAGGAGGCGCATATATATAAAGGAGTAGTCATATAAGACATACACATTCGCACACAGAATCAATCGAAAATCGGGCAGCGTAACGTCGTAGAAATTAAGGAAAAAGGACTCTCTAGGCGGCGCGCAGACCGCGGTAAGGATTACACGACGCGACATAGATTCCACTATGTCAATCACGCCGCAAGAAAATTGTTGGCCACAGGAGTTAATGCCAGAGAACGCGCGGCCTGCCCAGAATGAGAATGGGATCCGCGGTCTGGGATCTGGCGTACGACGCCTGCGACACGACTCAATCAATGGGGGAAGCACCAAAAAACGCCGGGTGGAATCAAGAGAACGTGATCCTAATGTCAGCTTTTGTAAAACTTACCAGCAAGGATAAGAGAGCAGATTCCCAGAGCATAGGTAAGGAGAAAAGGATCCTAATACCATAGATATCACACGTAGTGACATCGATGTGGGCCCGTAAGCCAAATATTAAGTTAGAAAAATAGTTTTCCAAAGTCTAGACTCAACTTCGACCAGGTAGTGGTGGGGTGGCTTCCTACAGGCAGTCGGCTCTGATACCAACTTGGGACGCCCCCAAAATCAGACCGTGTACAGTAATCATACACACAGGGTACACGACTGAGATTAGGGTGCCACGGTGATAATATCACAACACAACACTAAACACAAAAGGATAAACAAATATGTTACAATAGAGGGGGTCACACGGACCCAAATACATAAGTCATACAAGCCATAATATCTGAGTACAGACATAGTTAGTCAAGTTTTGCCTTAAGAAGGCTAGCACAAATCACATCAGAGATACAGATCGAAAAGGCGAGGCCTCCTGCCTGGGATCCACAGAACTACTCCTGGTCAACGGGGAACTCGACGTCGTAGTAGGCGCCTCTGGGGTACTCCTTCTCCTGGGCTCCAACGTCGGCTGCAGCGTCCGATCAGGCAAAACAGTAAAGGAAATAAAGCAGGTGAGTATCTAGTATACCCGCGAGTCTTACGTCCGCTACTAAGCATTATGCATTGTATCAACGGAAAGAAGAGGCTGTATATAGTGGACTGAAAGTCAGAAATTCAGAGCAAGGGTAAGAAGCTAGGCCTAACGAAGACTAGCATCTTCCGACGATGTCTTGCAGCATGAGGTAAGAATCAGCCAACAGTTTATATAGAGCAATAAAGTAACAATGAAGCAGAAGTTGCTGCAACATTGAATAATAATAAGTTGTAATAATTAACAATGCCTCCGAGTTCACCTCCTCGACATCCCCGCGAGGAAGAGAACCCGGAACCATACAGTTTAATATTAGTTCTAGTGGTAAGATCCAGCTTCAGCATAAAGCGTCCTGTTACCGTGGACACGGCTATTCGAATAGATTAATCTTCCCTACAGGGGTGCACTTGTGTTACGCTACACGCACGGATCTCCAGGGTGGCGGGAACCTTGTTAGGGAACGCTCCATCGAGGCTATCCGACACTTCCTATCCCATCTTTCAAACTCAACAGAGAGGCCATCCGCCGGTCTAAATCCTAAGTACGACGGGCCTTGGACCCCAACCCGAACGTACTCCTGCACGGTGCGTGGTTGGCCGGTGAAGTTGAAGCAAATCCAAATAAGACATCACCGCTCGAGCAAATAAGACAACACCACTTCCCGGCAATCAGCCCGCAGTACTGCTGACGTCTGAAGAGTCCTCGGACGACACTAAGAAGCGGAGGAGCCCATAACTCGTAGTTCCCACGGGTAGGTAGTGCGTACATGGCATATAGCCAACTCAAGACAATCACTGAACCATTTAGCATTTTAATTAACCTGCGTGACAACCGTTATCGTTGCCTCGACTTAACTGACCCGCGGACAACGACAGCAGCCAGGACCACCAGTACATCGGTGCCTGCCCCGTCGTCCCACCAAGTCACTGCGGTTACCAACAAGGTGAACCGTCTCCTTACCTTGTCTCGCGTTTGCTCCTGGAGGAGCTCGACTTTCGGGGTTTGGTAACTCTCGCGGCCAACAAACAGGGGCCAAGCACACCGGTACACTGGTCGTGCCCTCCCTGTCGTCCCGTCGCAATACCTCTCGCGGGCACCATTGGGTCGCCCGACTTCTTACCTTTAAGGACAATCGTCGTTCAGGACCCTATGGCGGTAAGACAAAGTCAGCCTCGAGTGGAGTACAAGGATTACTCCTTGATAGCTCACACTTGAGGTGACTAGGCATAACCCAGATAGGGGCCTTTGACGGTTTCTGCATTGTACCGTACCTGGGCAGTTATAATTTATTTATCCGCGTCCACTCCCCTGAGTGATCACGGCTCTCTATCTAATCCTAGCTAACAATGCGCAGGGCTCACTGCTGAATAATGCATAATAATAATAATAGGCAGCATAGGATAAAGGAAGGCACATCAAGGGGCGACAAAAATCAGGCTATGCAGTTGAATAGGATTGTAATCGTAGCAGCAGCGGTAACAATTCCTAGTGCAAGAAATGTAAGGAAAGATAGGCGATATCTGGGGAAGAGAATGGCTCTGCTTGCCTGCAAGCTCGACGGTAGTAGTAGGGTTGTCGACGGCGTCGTCGTACTCAGCAGCGGTGTAGTCGACGGCAGCAGCGAGGTCTACCGGAGATTAAAGGGGGGAAGAAACAATAAATACACAACAATAATAGCAATACAAATGCAAGACATAACAGATGCAATGTAAACGGGGTTCTAACGCAGTGCAATGCAATATGCTCGGAGCGGGAATTCATCTGGGGATGAACTACCGGCTCCGGGTGATTATCGGACAGGGTGTCCGGAGGGGAAGGATCAAGCCGGAGGTGTCGTGGTTACCGGAACAACATAAGGGGGGGTGTATCCGTGCTAGTTGATCTATTCCGAGAAACATTCGTGTTCGGAATAAATTCATCCGGGCACTCTAACAGTACCGGACAATTTATCGGACAGTCGGTCCGGAGGGGGAATGTTCGATGTTCGTTGTGTTAGAGGGGTGTAGTAGACATACGGATAGCGTATTTGTATTCGTTATATTTTTCTGATCAACTTTCATGTATAGAGTTTTTGAATCCGAGTTACGGTTGAAAAGTTATTGAATTTCAAAGTTTAAATCAATTTAAATGATTTTCTGGATTTCTTTTATTATTTATTCAACATTATCCAGAACATTATCCAAAACATTATCCAGAACAGTGCTGACATGTGGGACCCACATGTCAGCCTCTGTTATTTATAAAACATTTAATTTAATCAGAAAATGCCTCTGGACCCACCTATCAGTGACCCAATTTTAATTAAATCTTTTAATAGATAAAAACCTGACAAGGGGGGCCCAGGTGTAAGTGTCTCAGGTTTTAATTCAACAATTAGCTTAAACTAACAGTGGGTTAAGGGGGCTAGGCCCACCTGTCATACTAACATATTCATTTTAGCAATTTTATTTTCTTAACAAAAGATTTCCCGGGGTGGCCCGCATGTCAGTGGATGATTAAGCCCTAACCAAGTCGCTAATGACCCAACTGACTGGTGGGGCCATAAGTCAGTGGCACAGGCGACCCGCCGGAGGCTCGCCGGCGAGCAGACTCCGGCGAACTCGAGCTAGCGCTCGATTGCGAGCACCAAAAGAGGCGCCGCTTGTTGCTATGGGTTCAGGGAGACGTGCCGCTTCGATCCATGGTGGGGGAGGGGGTCATGGTGGACGCAGCCGAGCGCGGGGTCAACAATGGCGGGAGGCCGAGCTCGGGCGTCCATGGCGTCTTGCGTTCCGAGACGAAATCGAGCGCGCCACGGGGTGGAAGTGAACCTACGGAACACTACGAACGCGTGAGTGCCAAAATCGTGCGCTGGAACGGCTTGGAAGCACGGCTACGACGACGACCCACGGCGGCCGGAGCATCTCAAAGGGGGAAAAAGGCTACGGGCCTAGCGGGACTCAACGGGCAGTTGGCGACGAACGGGAAGCTCACCAGGAGCACGACGGAGGTGGCAGCGGGCTCGATGCGGGCTTGTGGTGGCCGGAATTCGTCGCGGATCCCGCCGGAGCCGAAGAAGAAGAAGAAGTCGTAATCGTCGTGGAGAGGCACCACGGCTCGATTCCTCCAGCAGCTCGGGGTAGTCGTCGATGGCGAGTCCAGTGGGCAAGGTGGAGCGGGCTGGTTTGGCTAGTGGCCACGGTTGGCCATGGCAGTGAACGGCGGCGGCTCGGGAGGATTATCCCCGAGGTGTGGGAGGCGAGGAGGAGGGGAAAGGAGGTGCGGGGGTGTCCAGGAGGGAGGGGGTGTTGCCCTTATCGCGTCGGCGCCGAGGGGGAGCAGGTGGAGGCGGGGTCGACCTGGCAGCGGCGTGCCCACGGCGGGCTTCCGTACGGGAGCAGGTGGGGGTGGTTGGGGGAGGAAGAAGACAATTGGGGTGGGCTGGGCTGCGGTGGGCCGTCGCCCCAGGCGAGTTTTAAAGTTCTTCCCATTTGTTTTGTGTTGCTAATTATTCTATTTCCTTCTGGAATTGATTTATTAACCCTAGCATTTTTGTAAAAGGTTATCAGTGTTTGTAAATTAGGTTTACATATTACTAAGGTGCCACAAAAGTTTTTGCAGCAAAATAAAATCATTAGATATTTCTTTTAATTATTAAATGCCCAAAGTAAGGGTTTTAACCTACTGTTTGAATTGTTTGGAATTTTCTGTAACCCCAAAAATTACCAAAGTTGGTCCAACATGATTGTAATGATTTTAGGCAATTTACAAAAATAGTTCCATGATTTTTGGAACAACTTTATTTGAGCACTTTTGTTTTATTTTCCATTTAAAGTAGTTTCAACTAGGGTTTGGTTTGTTAGATGAGCAAGGTGCATTTGGCTTTGGGTTTTGATCCCAAGGGCTCAAGTACATGGTGCATGGGGTGTTGATCAACCACAGCAAGGTTTGATCATTAGCATCACAAAGTTTTATCAAGTACAAGGGAGATCAAACAGTGATAATCCAACAGTGATGATCAACAGTGATGATGATTACTGTTACAGAAACTGAGGGTGTTACAAATCTCCCCCACTACAAGAATTCTCGTCCCGAGAATTTAAGTGGTAGCGAGGAAAAGATCAGGGTATTCATCGCGAAGGCGATCTTTGCGTTCCCAAGTGGCTTCATCTTCAGAATGATTCGACCACTGGACCTTGAGGAACTTGACGGTCTTGTTGCGGGTTCGACGCTCAGACTGATCGAGAATACGGCTCGGATGTTCCCGATAAGTCAAGTCTTGTTGCAGATCGATCATATCATGCTCCACTTCGCGGATAGGATCCTTGAAGCAGCGACGAAGTTGAGACACGTGGAAGACATCATGGACTTGGGAGAGGTTCGGCGGCAATTCCAACCGGTATGCCACGAGTCCACTCCTGGAAAGGATACGGAACGGGCCAATGTAGCGCGGAGCCAACTTTCCCTTGATACCGAAGCGATGAGTGCCCCTCATGGGAGTGACACGGAGGTAAGCGTATTCACCAGGTTGATACTCCATTTCACGGTGTTTGCGGTCATAGTTGCTCTTCTGACGAGACTGTGCGGCCTTGAGATTTTCTTGCACAATGCGAACTTGTTCTTCAGCTTCTTGGACAAGATCCGGTCCGAAGTAGGGTCGTTCCCCAGTTCCTGACCAATTCAGGGGGGTTCGATATTTACGTCCGTATAGAACTTCGAAGGGGGCCATCTTCAAGCTAGCCTGATAGCTATTGTTGTACGAGAATTCCGCGTACGGGAGGGCATCCTCCCATTTCATGCCGAAATAAAGGACACAAGCGCGAAGCATGTCTTCCAGCACTTGATTAACTCGTTCAACTTGGCCTTGCGACTGGGGGTGATAAGCGGTGCTGAGATTCAGACGAGTCCCGAAAGCTTCCATGAAACTATTCCAGTATCGTGAGGTGAAAATGCTGCCACGGTCTGAACTGATCTCCATCGGAATACCGTGGATTGACACAATTCGGGAGATATACAAGTGTGCTAACTGACTAGCAGTGATCGTCTCCTTGACCGGCAGGAAGTGTGCAATCTTGGAGAATCGGCCGATGACGACAAAGAGGGCATCGTTACCTTTCTGTGACTTAGGAAAACCGGTGACGAAGTCCATTTCGACTTTGTCCCACTTCCAATCAGGAGGAGGGAGTGGTCGCAACCAACCAGCAGGTTTCTGATGTTCGTCTTTGACGCGACTGCAAATGTCACATTGAGAAACAAAGCGAGCGATGTCTTGCTTCATGTATGGCCACCAGTACTGTTGACGAAGGTCTTTATACATCTTGGTACTGCCAGGGTGGATTGACAAGGTAGAGTTATGGGCTTCTTCCATGATATCCGGACCACAGTTAATGAGGGGCGGGCCCACAGGAACTACTAAGCGGCCCTTGAAGTACACAGTGTCACCATCATTAGCATCAATGGTAAAAGAGGAGGGCTTTCCTTCTGCGATGTCCTGCTTGATCTTCACAATTTCAGGGGCCAGAGATTGTCTACTCTTGATGAGGGCGTCGAGTTTTGACTCGAGAACCAGGTTATTGACGTAACCTTGAGGAACAATCTCGAGATTCAACTTGCGAAACTCTTCATACAGAAGTGGTTGCTGTACCTGAACCTCAAGTTCAGAACAGTAAGCTTTGCGGCTCAAGGCATCGGCCATCACATTAGCCTTGCCCGGGGTATACGAAATATCCATGTTGAAGTCGGCTATTGTCTCGAGCCATCGTTGTTGACGAAGATTCAGGTCTGGCTGAGTAAACAGGTACTTCAGACTTTGGTGGTCGGTGTAGACCTCGCAACGATTACCGACGAGGTAATGTCGCAACAACTTCAATGCATAAATTACTGCTGCCAATTCGAGATCATGCGTTGGGTATTTGTCTTCGTGAGCATGCAACTGACGAGAGCCATAAGCAATCACCTTGCGCTCTTGCAATAGGACACAGCCTAATCCTTGACGAGACGCGTCGCAATATATCACGAAGTCCTTCTGAGTATCAGGGGGAGCGAGCACCGGGGGAGAAGTTAGCTTGTCCTTGAGGGCTTGAAAACTTTCTTGACATTTATCTGTCCACTCAAACTTGACGCCTTTGTGAAGCAGATTAGTCAGAGGCCAGACAATCTTGGAAAAATTCTCGACGAAACGGCGGCAATAGCTAGCGAGTCCGAGGAAACTGCGGACTTGCTTGACGGTCTTGGGAGGAGTCCAGTCAAGAATAGCCTGGATACGTTCTGGGGTGACGGCAATGCCATACTTGGAAATCACATGTCCAAGGTAGGTTACTTCGGGAAGCCAGAACTCGCACTTAGAATACTTAGCGTAGAGTTTGTGTTCTCGAAGCTTCTCCAGTATAAGACGAAGATGTTCAGCATGTTCTTCTTCATTCTTGGAATATATCAATATATCATCCAGATAAACCACGACGAACTGGTCGAGGTACTACATGAAAATATAATTCATCAATCTGGAGAAGGTGGCTGGAGCATTGGTTAAGCCAAAGGACATGACAGTGTACTCGTATGAACCATAGCGAGTAATGAAGGCAGTCTTCGGAATGTCCTCATCACGGACTCGGATTTGGTGATAACCCAACCTCAAGTCGAGTTTAGAAAACACCTTGGATCCGGCAAGTTGATCATACAGATCGTTGATCCGGGGAAGTGGGTATTTGTTCTGGATGGTGGCTTGGTTAATGGGCCGATAATCTTGGACCAATCGGTTTTTCCCATCGCTCTTCTTGACAAAGAGCAAAGGTGCTCCCCAAGATGAGGAACTGGGGCGAATGAAACCTTTCTGGAGTGCCTTGTCGATTTCATCCTTAAGTTCAAGGAGTTCATGTGGCGGCATCTTGTAAGGACGCTTGGCAATAGGAACAGTGCCTGGCTTCAAGTCGATGACGAATTCAACTTCTCTGATCGGGGGTATTCCCGACAGTTCTTCTGGGAAGACGTCGGGAAAATCGCGAACGACCGAAACGTTCTCAATTCCTTCGAGGGGGGCGGCATTCAAGGCATTCATCATGAATATCTGTGTTTCAGCATTACGGGTAAATCGGGAGGTGTGGTTAACAATCTCGCCAGAGGGGTGAAAAAGTTGGACAGACTTGGTGCCACAATAAAGTGCGGCGTCGTGGAACTTCAACCACTCCATTCCCAGAATTAGGTCTATGGTGGAAGACTTCAGAACGATGGGGGAAGCAAGGAATTCAATCCCTTCAATTTCAACAATGGTTCCGGGCACTATCTTGGTGGTTTGACATTGGCCTATTGGGGTGCGGACAACCATCGGTGGGTTCATCTTTTCTAGCGTGAAGTTATGCGACAATGCAAATGCTTCCGACAAGAATGAATGCGATGCTCCTGTATCAAATAAAACAGTAGCAGGTACGGAATTAACGAGAAGGGTACCCATCATGGTAGCAGGTTGTTGCTGAGCTTCTTCAACATTGACGTGGTTAGCATGTCCACGAGCATAAGCGGCAGACCCAGTATTATAGTTGGGGGTCCTGTTGTTTCCACGACCATTTCCATGACCAGCGGGGTGAACTACCAGTTGCTTCTGTTTCTGGGGGCACTCTCTGGAGAAATGCCCCGTTTGGCGGCACGTGAAGCACAATCCATCCTGAGGACGAAGTGGGGTAGCATTGGGTGGTGCAGGCAGAGCTCTTCGCAACTGTGGTGGCGGAGGCAGACGGGGTGCATCATAAGACGGCCTTGGAGCAGGGACAGGTGAATGGGTCACACTGGTAGGGAGCCAGATACGACGCTTCTGCGTTGCGCCCGAAGATGATCCAACGTCACGATAACGCTTCAGAGAGTTCTTGTGCTCCATCTGGGCAGTCTCGACGGTGATAGCCTTGTTCACCATGGTGGCGAAGTTGGCGAAATCATGAACGGCAAGAGCGAGCCTGAGTTCTGGGTTGAGGCCACGACGGAACTTCTGCTGCCTGCGAGCATCAGTGGTGATCTCTCCTTCCGCATAGCGAGAGAGGTTGAGGAACTCGCGCTGATAGGCTTCAACAGTCATATCGCCCTGAGTGAGGTTACGGAATTCTTCCGCCTTACGATCCATGATCCCCTGTGGAATGTAGCGGGCGCGGAAAGCAGACTGAAATTCGTCCCAAGTGATGACTTCTTCAACTGGCAGGGAACGCTTGTGGGTGCTCCACCACTGAGAAGCGGCGCCTTTCAGATGATAAGACGCAAAGTTCACATAGTCGGCTGGATCGACATTAGCAGACTCCAGCTCGTGAGTGATGTCGCGAAGGCAGTCATCAGCATCCAGCGGCTGAACAGTGTTGCGGAACATAGTGGGGTTGAGGCGGGTGAAGTCGTGCAGAGTCACGGTGGCATGCTGATGGTGGTGCCCATTCTGATTCGGCTGGGGGAACTGAGCCATGATATTCTGCATGAACTGACGGTTCATCTCGAACTGCTGCATCATCGCGGCCATGTAATCCGGTGGCGGAGGTGGGTCGTTGGCAGCACGACCATGACCACAACCACCACGACCAGCCATCCTGCTAGAATTTAACAGGGGTATTTCAGAGATGAAAATTTAACGAGATACCGGAATCATGCCTGAAGTAAAACGACAACGAAAAGGAGGCGCATATATATAAAGGAGTAGTCATATAAGACATACACATTCGCACACAGAATCAATCGAAAATCGGGCAGCGTAACGTCGTAGAAATTAAGGAAAAAGGACTCTCTAGGCGGCGCGCAGACCGCGGTAAGGATTACACGACGCGACATAGATTCCACTATGTCAATCACGCCGCAAGAAAACTGTTGGCCACAGGAGTTGATGCCAGAGAACGCGCGGCCTGCCCAGAATGAGAATGGGATCCGCGGTCTGGGATCTGGCGTACGACGCCTGCGACACGACTCAATCAATGGGGGAAGCACCAAAAAACGCCGGGTGGAATCAAGAGAACGTGATCCTAATGTCAGCTTTTGTAAAACTTACCAGCAAGGATAAGAGAGCAGATTCCCAGAGCATAGGTAAGGAGAAAAGGATCCTAATACCATAGATATCACACGTAGTGACATCGATGTGGGCCCGTAAGCCAAATATTAAGTTAGAAAAATAGTTTTCCAAAGTCTAGACTCAACTTCGACCAGGTAGTGGTGGGGTGGCTTCCTACAGGCAGTCGGCTCTGATACCAACTTGTGACGCACCCAAAATCAGACCGTGTACAGTAATCATACACACAGGGTACACGACTGAGATTAGGGTGCCACGGTGATAATATCACAGCACAACACTAAACACAAAAGGATAAACAAATATGTTACAATAGAGGGGGTCACACGGACCCAAATACATAAGTCATACAAGCCATAATATCTGAGTACAGACATAGTTAGTCAAGTTTTGCCTTAAGAAGGCTAGCACAAATCACATCAGAGATACAGATCGAAAAGGCGAGGCCTCCTGCCTGGGATCCACAGAACTACTCCTGGTCAACGGGGAACTCGACGTCGTAGTAGGCGCCTCTGGGGTACTCCTTCTCCTGGGCTCCAACGTCGGCTGCAGCGTCCGATCAGGCAAAATAGTGAAGGAAATAAAGCAGGTGAGTATCTAGTATACCCGCGAGTCTTACGTCCGCTACTAAGCATTATGCATTGTATCAACGGAAAGAAGAGGCTGTATATAGTGGACTGAAAGTCAGAAATTCAGAGCAAGGGTAAGAAGCTAGGCCTAACGAAGACTAGCATCTTCCGACGATGTCTTGCAGCATGAGGTAAGAATCAGCCAACAGTTTATATAGAGCAATAAAGTAACAATGAAGCAGAAGTTGCTGCAACATTGAATAATAATAAGTTGTAATAATTAACAATGCCTCCGAGTTCACCTCCTCGACATCCCCGCGAGGAAGAGAACCCGGAACCATACAGTTTAATATTAGTTCTAGTGGTAAGATCCAGCTTCAGCATAAAGCGTCCTGTTACCGTGGACACGGCTATTCGAATAGATTAATCTTCCCTACAGGGGTGCACTTGTGTTACGCTACACGCACGGATCTCCAGGGTGGCGGGAACCTTGTTAGGGAACTCTCCATCGAGGCTATCCGACACTTCCTATCCCATCTTTCAAACTCAACAGAGAGGCCATCCGCCGGTCTAAATCCTAAGTACGACGGGCCTTGGACCCCAACCCGAACGTACTCCTGCATGGTGCGTGGTTGGCCGGTGAAGTTGAAGCAAATCCAAATAAGACATCACCGCTCGAGCAAATAAGACAACACCACTTCCCGGCAATCAGCCCGCAGTACTGCTGACGTCTGAAGAGTCCTCGGACGACACTAAGAAGCGGAGGAGCCCATAACTCGTAGTTCCCACGGGTAGGTAGTGCGTACATGGCATATAGCCAACTCAAGACAATCACTGAACCATTTAGCATTTTAATTAACCTGCGTGACAACCGTTATCGTTGCCTCGACTTAACTGACCCGCGGACAACGACAGCAGCCAGGACCACCAGTACATCGGTGCCTGCCCCGTCGTCCCACCAAGTCACTGCGGTTACCAACAAGGTGAACCGTCTCCTTACCTTGTCTCGCGTTTGCTCCTGGAGGAGCTCGACTTTCGGGGTTTGGTAACTATCGCGGCCAACAAACAGGGGCCAAGCACACCGGTACACTGGTCGTGCCCTCCCTGTCGTCCCGTCGCAATACCTCTCGCGGGCACCATTGGGTCGCCCGACTTCTTACCTTTAAGGACAATCGTCGTTCAGGACCCTATGGCGGTAAGACAAAGTCAGCCTCGAGTGGAGTACAAGGATTACTCCTTGATAGCTCACACTTGAGGTGACTAGGCATAACCCAGATAGGGGCCTTTGACGGTGTCTGCATTGTACCGTACCTGGGCAGTTATAATATATTTATCCGCGTCCACTCCCCTGAGTGATCACGGCTCTCTATCTAATCCTAGCTAACAATGCGCAGGGCTCACTGCTGAATAATGCATAATAATAATAGGCAGCATAGGATAAAGGAAGGCACATCAAGGGGCGACAAAAATCAGGCTATGCAGTTGAATAGGATTGTAATCGTAGCAGCAGCGGTAACAATTCCTAGTGCAAGAAATGTAAGGAAAGATAGGCGATATCTGGGGAAGAGAATGGCTCTGCTTGCCTGCAAGCTCGACGGTAGTAGTAGGGTTGTCGACGGCGTCGTCGTACTCAACAGCGGTGTAGTCGACGGCAGCAGCGAGGTCTACCGGAGATTAAAGGGGGGAAGAAACAATAAATACACAACAATAATAGCAATACAAATGCAAGACATAACAGATGCAATGTAAACGGGGTTCTAACGCAGTGCAATGCAATATGCTCGGAGCGGGAATTCATCTGGGGATGAACTACCGGCTCCGGGTGATTATCGGACAGGGTGTCCGGAGGGGAAGGATCAAGCCGGAGGTGTCGTGGTTACCGGAACAACATAAGGGGGGGGGGTGTATCCGTGCTAGTTGATCTATTCCGAGAAACATTCGTGTTCGGAATAAATTCATCCGGGCACTCTAACAGTACCGGACAATTTATCGGACAGTCGGTCCGGAGGGGGAATGTTCGATGTTCGTTGTGTTAGAGGGGTGTAGTAGACATACGGATAGCGTATTTGTATTCGTTATATTTTTCTGATCAACTTTCATGTATAGAGTTTTTGAATCCGAATTACGGTTGAAAAGTTATTGAATTTCAAAGTTTAAATCAATTTAAATGATTTTCTGGATTTCTTTTATTATTTATTCAACATTATCCAGAACATTATCCAAAACATTATCCAGAACAGTGCTGACATGTGGGACCCACATGTCAGCCTCTGTTATTTATAAAACATTTAATTTAATCAGAAAATGCCTCTGGACCCACCTATCAGTGACCCAATTTTAATTAAATCTTTTAATAGATAAAAACCTGACAAGGGGGGCCCAGGTGTAAGTGTCTTAGGTTTTAATTTAGCAATTAGCTTAAACTAACAGTGGGTTAAGGGGGCTAGGCCCACCTGTCATACTAACATATTCATTTTATCAATTTTATTTTCTTAACAAAAGATTTCCCGGGGTGGCCCGCATGTCAGTGGGTGATTAAGCCCTAACCAAGTCGCTAATGACCCAACTGACTGGTGGGGCCATAAGTCAGTGGCACAGGCGACCCGCCGGAGGCTCGCCGGCGAGCAGACTCCGGCGAACTCGAGCTAGCGCTCGATTCCGAGCACCAAAAGAGGCGCCGCTTGTTGCTATGGGTTCAGGGAGACGTGCCGCTTCGATCCATGGTGGGGGAGGGGGTCATGGTGGACGCAGCCGAGCGCGGGGTCAACAATGGCGGGAGGCCGAGCTCGGGCGTCCATGGCGTCTTGCGTTCCGAGACGAAATCGAGCGCGCCACGGGGTGGAAGTGAACCTACGGAACACTACGAACGCGTGAGTGCCAAAATCGTGCGCTGGAACGGCTTGGAAGCACGGCTACGACGACGACCCACGGCGGCCGGAGCATCTCCAAGGGGGAAAAAGGCTACGGGCCTAGCGGGACTCAACGGGCAGTTGGCGACGAACGGGAAGCTCACCAGGAGCACGACGGAGGTGGCAGCGGGCTCGATGCGGGCTTGTGGTGGCCGGAATTCGTCGCGGATCCCGCCGGAGCCGAAGAAGAAGAAGAAGTCGTAATCGTCGTGGAGAGGCACCACGGCTCGATTCCTCCAGCAGCTCGGGGTAGTCGTCGATGGCGAGTCCAATGGGCAAGGTGGAGCGGGCTGGTTTGGCTAGTGGCCACGGTTGGCCATGGCAGTGAACGGCGGCGGCTCGGGAGGATTATCCCCGAGGTGTGGGAGGCGAGGAGGAGGGGAAAGGAGGTGCGGGGGTGTCCAGGAGGGAGGGGGTGTTGCCCTTATCGCGTCGGCGCCGAGGGGGAGCAGGTGGAGGCGGGGTCGACCTGGCAGCGGCGTGCCCACGGCGGGCTGCCGTACGGGAGCAGGTGGGGGTGGTTGGGGGAGGAAGAAGACAAGGGGGGTGGGCTGGGCTGCGGTGGGCCGTCGCCCCAGGCGAGTTTTAAAGTTCTTCCCATTTGTTTTGTGTTGCTAATTATTCTATTTCCTTCTGGAATTGATTTATTAACCCTAGCATTTTTGTAAAAGGTTATCAGTGTTTGTAAATTAGGTTTACATATTACTAAGGTGCCACAAAAGTTTTTGCAGCAAAATAAAATCATTAGATATTTCTTTTAATTATTAAATGCCCAAAGTAAGGGTTTTAACCTACTGTTTGAATTGTTTGGAATTTTCTGTAACCCCAAAAATTACCAAAGTTGGTCCAACATGATTGTAATGATTTTAGGAAATTTACAAAAATAGTTCCATGATTTTTGGAACAACTTTATTTGAGCACTTTTGTTTTATTTTCCATTTAAAGTAGTTTCAACTAGGGTTTGGTTTGTTAGATGAGCAAGGTGCATTTGGCTTTGGGTTTTGATCCCAAGGGCTCAAGTACATGGTGCATGGGGTGTTGATCAACCACAGCAAGGTTTGATCATTAGCATCACAAAGTTTTATCAAGTACAAGGGAGATCAAACAGTGATAATCCAACAGTGATGATCAACAGTGATGATGATTACTGTTACAGAAACTGAGGGTGTTACAAATCTCCCCCACTACAAGAATTCTCGTCCCGAGAATTTAAGTGGTAGCGAGGAAAAGATCGGGGTATTCATCGCGAAGGCGATCTTTGCGTTCGCAAGTGGCTTCATCTTCAGAATGATTCGACCACTGGACCTTGAGGAACTTGACGGTCTTGTTGCGGGTTCGACGCTCAGACTGATCGAGAATACGGCTCGGATGTTCCCGATAAGTCAAGTCTTGTTGCAGATCGATCATATCATGCTCCACTTCGCGGATAGGATCCTTGAAGCAGCGACGAAGTTGAGACACGTGGAAGACATCATGGACTTGGGAGAGGTTCGGCGGCAATTCCAACCGGTATGCCACGAGTCCACTCCTGGAAAGGATACGGAACGGGCCAATGTAGCGCGGAGCCAACTTGCCCTTGATACCGAAGCGATTAGTGCCCCTCATGGGAGTGACACGGAGGTAAGCGTATTCACCAGGTTGATACTCCATTTCACGGTGTTTGCGGTCATAGTTGCTCTTCTGACGAGACTGTGCGGCCTTGAGATTTTCTTGCACAATGCGAACTTGTTCTTCAGCGTCTTGGACAAGATCCGGTCCGAAGTAGGGTCGTTCCCCAGTTCCTGACCAATTCAGGGGGGTTCGACATTTACGTCCGTATAGAACTTCGAAGGGGGCCATCTTCAAGCTAGCCTGATAGCTATTGTTGTACGAGAATTCCGCGTACGGGAGGGCATCCTCCCATTTCATGCCGAAATAAAGGACACAAGCGCGAAGCATGTCTTCCAGCACTTGATTAACTCGTTCAACTTGGCCTTGCGACTGGGGGTGATAAGCGGTGCTGAGATTCAGACGAGTCCCGAAAGCTTCCATGAAACTATTCCAGTATCGTGAGGTGAAAATGCTGCCACGGTCTGAACTGATCTCCATCGGAATACCGTGGATTGACACAATTCGGGAGATATACAAGTGTGCTAACTGACTAGCAGTGATCGTCTCCTTGACCGGCAGGAAGTGTGCAATCTTGTAGAATCGGCCGATGACGACAAAGATGGCATCGTTACCTTTCTGTGACTTAGGAAAACCGGTGACGAAGTCCATTTCGACTTTGTCCCACTTCCAATCAGGAGGAGGGAGTGGTCGCAACCAACCAGCAGGTTTCTGATGTTCGGCTTTGACGCGACTGCAAACGTCACATTGAGAAACAAAGCGAGCGATGTCTTGCTTCATGTATGGCCACCAGTACTGTTGACGAAGGTCTTTATACATCTTGGTACTGCCAGGGTGGATTGACAAGGTAGAGTTATGGGCTTCTTCCATGATATCCGGACCACAGTTAATGAGGGGCGGGCCCACAGGAACTACTAAGCGGCCCTTGAAGTACACAGTGTCACCATCATTAGCATCAATGGTAAAAGAGGAGGGCTTTCCTTCTGCGATGTCCTGCTTGATCTTCACAATGTCAGGGGCCAGAGATTGTCTACTCTTGATGAGGGCGTCGAGTTTTGACTCGAGAACCAGGTTATTGACGTAACCTTGAGGAACAATCTCGAGATTCAACTTGCGAAACTCTTCATACAGAAGTGGTTGCTGTACCTGAACCTCAAGTTCAGAACAGTAAGCTTTGCGGCTCAAGGCATCGGCCATCACATTAGCCTTGCCCGGGGTATACGAAATATCCATGTTGAAGTCGGCTATTGTCTCGAGCCATCGTTGTTGACGAAGATTCAGGTTTGGCTGAGTAAACAGGTACTTCAGACTTTGGTGGTCGGTGTAGACCTCGCAACGATTACCGACGAGGTAATGTCGCCACAACTTCAATGCATAAATTACTGCTGCCAATTCGAGATCATGCGTTGGGTATTTGTCTTCGTGAGCATGCAACTGACGAGAGCCATAAGCAATCACCTTGCGCTCTTGCAATAGGACACAGCCTAATCCTTGACGAGACGCGTCGCAATATATCACGAAGTCCTTCTGAGTATCAGGGGGAGCGAGCACCGGGGGAGAAGTTAGCTTGTCCTTGAGGGCTTGAAAACTTTCTTGACATTTATCTGTCCACTCAAACTTGACGCCTTTGTGAAGCAGATTAGTCAGAGGCCAGACAATCTTGGAAAAATTCTCGACGAAACGGCCGCAATAGCTAGCGAGTCCGAGGAAACTGCGGACTTGCTTGACGGTCTTGGGAGGAGTCCAGTCAAGAATAGCCTGGATACGTTCTGGGGTGACGGCAATGCCATACTTGGAAATCACATGTCCAAGGTAGGTTACTTCGGGAAGCCAGAACTCACACTTAGAATACTTAGCGTAGAGTTTGTGTTCTCGAAGCTTCTCCAGTATAAGACGAAGATGTTCAGCATGTTCTTCTTCATTCTTGGAATATATCAATATATCATCCAGATAAACCACGACGAACTGGTCGAGGTACTACATGAAAATATAATTCATCAATCTGGAGAAGGTGGCTGGAGCATTGGTTAAGCCAAAGGACATGACAGTGTACTCGTATGAACCATAGCGAGTAATGAAGGCAGTCTTCGGAATGTCCTCATCACGGACTCGGATTTGGTGATAACCCAACCTCAAGTCGAGTTTAGAAAACACCTTGGATCCGGCAAGTTGATCATACAGATCGTTGATCCGGGGAAGTGGGTATTTGTTCTGGATGGTGGCTTGGTTAATGGGCCGATAATCTTGGACCAATCGGTTTTTCCCATCGCTCTTCTTGACAAAGAGCGAAGGTGCTCCCCAAGATGAGGAACTGGGGCGAATGAAACCTATCTGGAGTGCCTTGTCAATTTCATCCTTAAGTTCAAGGAGTTCATGTGGCGGCATCTTGTAAGGACGCTTGGCAATAGGAACAGTGCCTGGCTTCAAGTCGATGACGAATTCAACTTCTCTGATCAGGGGTATTCCCGGCAGTTCTTCTGGGAAGACGTCGGGAAAATCGCGAACGACCGGAACGTTCTCAATTCCTTCGAGGGGGGCGGCATTCAAGGCATTCATCATGAATATCTGTGTTTCAGCATTACGGGTAAATCGGGAGGTGTGGTTAACAATCTCGCCAGAGGGGTGAAAAAGTTGGACAGACTTGGTGCCACAATAAAGTGCGGCATCGTGGAACTTCAACTACTCCATTCCCAGAATTAGTTCTATGGTGGAAGACTTCAGAACGATGGGGGAAGCAAGGAATTCAATCCCTTCAATTTCAACAATGGTTCCGGGCACTATCTTGGTGGTTTGACATTGGCCTATTGGGGTGCGGACAACCATCGGTGGGTTCATCTTTTCTAGCGTGAAGTTATGCGACAATGCAAATGCTTCCGAAAAGAATGAATGTGATGCTCCTGTATCAAATAAAACAGTAGCAGGTACGGAATTAACGAGAAGGGTACCCATCACGGTAGCGGGTTGTTGCTGAGCTTCTTCAACATTGACGTGGTTAGCATGTCCACGAGCATAAGCGGTAGACCCAGTATTATAGTTGGGGGTCCTGTTGTTTCCACGACCATTTCCACGGCCAGCGGGGTGAACTACCAGTTGCTTCTGTTTCTGGGGGCACTCTCTGGAGAAATGCCCCGGTTGGCGGCACGTGAAGCACAATCCATCCTGAGGACGAAGTGGGGTAGCATTGGGTGGTGCAGGCAGAGCTCTTCGCAACTGTGGTGGCGGAGGCAGACGGGGTGCAGCATAAGACGGCCTTGGAGCAGGGACAGGTGAATGGGTCACACTGGTAGGGAGCCAGATACGACGCTTCTGCGTTGCGCCCGAAGATGAGCCAACGTCACGATAACGCTTCAGAGAGTTCTTGTGCTCCATCTGGGCAGTCTCGACGGTGATAGCCTAGTTCACCATGGTGGCGAAGTTGGCGAAATCATGAACGGCAAGAGCGAGCCTGAGCTCTGGGTTGAGGCCACGACGGAACTTCTGCTGCCTGCGAGCATCAGTGGTGATCTCTCCTTCCGCATAGCGAGAGAGGTTGAGGAACTCGCGCTGATAGGCTTCAACAGTCATATCGCCCTGAGTGAGGTTACGGAATTCTTCCGCCTTACGATCCATGATCCCCTGAGGAATGTAGCGGGCACGGAAAGCAGGCTGAAATTCATCCCAAGTGATGACTTCTTCAACTGGCAGGGACCGCTTGTGGGTGCTCCACCACTGAGAAGCGGCGCCTTTCAGATGATAAGACGCAAAGTTCACATAGTCGGCTGGATCGACATTAGCAGACTCCAGCTCGTGAGTGATGTCGCGAAGGCAGTCATCAGCATCCAGCGGCTGAACAGTGTTGCGGAACATAGTGGGGTTGAGGCGGGTGAAGTCGTGCAGAGTCACGGTGGCATGCTGATGGTGGTGCCCATTCTGATTCGGCTGGGGGAACTGAGCCATGATATTCTGCATGAACTGACGGTTCATCTCGAACTGCTGCATCATCGCGGCCATGTAATCCGGTGGCGGAGGTGGGTCGTTGGCAGCACGACCACGACCACGACCACCACGACCAGCCATCCTGCTAGAATTTAACAGGGGTATTTCAGAGATGAAAATTTAACGAGATACCGGAATCATGCCTGAAGTAAAACGACAACGAAAAGGAGGCGCATATATATAAAGGAGTAGTCATATAAGACATACACATTCGCACACAGAATCAATCGAAAATCGGGCAGCGTAACGTCGTAGAAATTAAGGAAAAGGACTCTCTAGGCGGCGCGCAGACCGCGGTAAGGATTACACGACGCGACATAGATTCCACTATGTCAATCACGCCACAAGAAAATTGTTGGCCACAGGAGTTAATGCCAGAGAACGCGCGGCCTGCCCAGAATGAGAATGGGATCCGCGGTCTGGGATCTGGCGTACGACGCCTGCGACACGACTCAATCAATGGGGGAAGCACCAAAAAACGCCGGGTGGAATCAAGAGAACGTGATCCTAATGTCAGCTTTTGTAAAACTTACCAGCAAGGATAAGAGAGCAGATTCCCAGAGCATAGGTAAGGAGAAAAGGATCCTAATACCATAGATATCACACGTAGTGACATCGATGTGGGCCCGTAAGCCAAATATTAAGTTAGAAAAATAGTTTTCCAAAGTCTAGAATCAACTTCGACCAGGTAGTGGTGGGGTGGCTTCCTACAGGCAGTCGGCTCTGATACCAACTTGTGACGCCCCCAAAATCAGACCGTGTACAGTAATCATACACACAGGGTACACGACTGAGATTAGGGTGCCACGGTGATAATATCACAGCACAACACTAAACACAAAAGGATAAACAAATATGTTACAGTAGAGGGGGTCACACGGACCCAAATACATAAGTCATACAAGCCATAATATCTGAGTACAGACATAGTTAGTCAAGTTTTGCCTTAAGAAGGCTAGCACAAATCACATCAGAGATACAGATCGAAAAGGCGAGGCCTCCTGCCTGGGATCCACAGAACTACTCCTGGTCAACGGGGAACTCGACGTCGTAGTAGGCGCCTCTGGGGTACTCCTTCTCCTGGGCTCCAACGTCGGCTGCAGCGGCCGATCAGGCAAAACAGTAAAGGAAATAAAGCAGGTGAGTATCTAGTATACCCGCGAGTCTTACGTCCGCTACTAAGCATTATGCATTGTATCAACGGAAAGAAGAGGCTGTATATAGTGGACTGAAAGTCAGAAATTCAGAGCAAGGGTAAGAAGCTAGGCCTAACGAAGACTAGCATCTTCCGACGATGTCTTGCAGCATGAGGTAAGAATCAGCCAACAGTTTATATAGAGCAATAAAGTAACAATGAAGCAGAAGTTGCTGCAACATTGAATAATAATAAGTTGTAATAATTAACAATGCCTCCGAGTTCACCTCCTCAACATCCCCGCGAGGAAGAGAACCCGGAACCATACAGTTTAATATTAGTTCTAGTGGTAAGATCCAGCTTCAGCATAAAGCGTCCTGTTACCGTGGACATGGCTATTCGAATAGATTAATCTTCCCTACAAGGGTGCACTTGTGTTACGCTACACGCACGGATCTCCAGGGTGGCGGGAACCTTGTTAGGGAACGCTCCATCGAGGCTATCCGACACTTCCTAGCCCATCTTTCAAACTCAACAGAGAGGCCATCCGCCGGTCTAAATCCTAAGTACGACGGGCCTTGGACCCCAACCCGAACGTACTCCTGCACGGTGCGTGGTTGGCCGGTGAAGTTGAAGCAAATCCAAATAAGACATCACCGCGCGAGCAAATAAGACAACACCACTTCCCGGCAATCAGCCCGCAGTACTGCTGACGTCTGAAGAGTCCTCGGACGACACTAAGAAGCGGAGGAGCCCATAACTCGTAGTTCCCACGGGTAGGTAGTGCGTACATGGCATATAGCCAACTCAAGACAATCACTGAACCATTTAGCATTTTAATTAACCTGCGTGACAACCGTTATCGTTGCCTCGACTTAAGTGACCCGCGGACAACGACAGCAGCCAGGACCACCAGTACATCGGTGCCTGCCCCGTCGTCCCACCAAGTCACTGCGGTTACCAACAAGGTGAACCGTCTCCTTACCTTGTCTCGCGTTTGCTCCTGGAGGAGCTCGACTTTCGGGGTTTGGTAACTCTCGCGGCCAACGAACAGGGGCCAAGCACACCGGTACACTGGTCGTGCCCTCCCTGTCGTCCCGTCGCAATACCTCTCGCGGGCACCGTTGGGTCGCCCGACTTCTTACCTTTAAGGACAATCGTCGTGCAGGACCCTATGGCGGTAAGACAAAGTCAGCCTCGAGTGGAGTACAAGGATTACTCCTTGATAGCTCACACTTGAGGTGACTAGGCATAACCCAGATAGGGGCCTTTGACGGTGTCTGCATTGTACCGTACCTGGGCAGTTATAATATACTTATCCGCGTCCACTCCCCTGAGTGATCATGGCCCTCTATCTAATCCTAGCTAACAATGCGCAGGGCTCACTGCTGAATAATGCATAATAATAATAATAGGCAGCATAGGATAAAGGAAGGCACATCAAGGGGCGACAAAAATCAGGCTATGCAGTTGAATAGGATTGTAATCGTAGCAGCAGCGGTAACAATGCCTAGTGCAAGAAATGTAAGGAAAGATAGGCGATATCTGGGGAAGAGAATGGCTCTGCTTGCCTGCAAGCTCGACGGTAGTAGTAGGGTCGTCGATGGCGTCGTCGTACTCAGCAGCGGTGTAGTCGACGGCAGCAGCGGGGTCTACCGGAGATTAAAGGGGGGAAGAAACAATAAATACACAACAATAATAGCAATACAAATGCAAGACATAACAGATGCAATGTAAACGGGGTTCTAACGCAGTGCAATGCAATATGCTCGGAGCGGGAATTCATCTGGGGATGAACTACCGGCTCCGGGTGATTATCGGACAGGGTGTCCGGAGGGGAAGGATCAAGCCGGAGGTGTCGTGGTTACCGGAACAACATAAGGGGGGTGTATCCGTGCTAGTTGATCTATTCCGAGAAACATTCGTGTTCGGAATGAATTCATCCGGGCACTCTAACAGTACCGGACAATTTATCGGACAGTCGGTCCGGAGGGGGAATGTTCGATGTTCGTTGTGTTAGAGGGGTGTAGTAGACATACGGATAGCGTATTTGTATTCGTTATATTTTTCTGATCAACTTTCATGTATAGAGTTTTTGAATCCGAGTTACGGTTGAAAAGTTATTGAATTTCAAAGTTTAAATCAATTTAAATGATTTTCTGGATTTCTTTTATTATTTATTCAACATTATCCAGAACATTATCCAAAACATTATCCAGAACAGTGCTGACATGTGGGACCCACATGTCAGCCTCTGTTATTTATAAAACATTTAATTTAATCAGAAAATGCCTCTGGACCCACCTGTCAGTGACCCAATTTTAATTAAATCTTTTAATAGATAAAAACCTAACAAGGGGGGCCCAGGTGTAAGTGTCTTAGGTTTTAATTTAACAATTAGCTTAAACTAACAGTGGGTTAAGGGGGCTAGGCCCACCTGTCATACTAACATATTCATTTTATCAATTTTATTTTCTTAACAAAAGATTTCCCGGGGTGGCCCGCATGTCAGTGGGTGATTAAGCCCTAACCAAGTCGCTAATGACCCAACTGACTGGTGGGGCCATAAGTCAGTGGCACAGGCGACCCGCCGGCGGCTCGCCAGCGAGCAGACTCCGGCGAACTCGAGCTAGCGCTCGATTCCGAGAACCAAAAGAGGCGCCGCTTGTTGCTATGGGTTCAGGGAGACGTGCCGCTTCGATCCACGGTGGGGGAGGGGGTCATGGTGGACGCAGCCGAGCGCGGGGTCAACAATGGCGGGAGGCCGAGCTCGGGCGTCCATGGAGTCTTGCATTCCGAGACGAAATCGAGCGCGCCACGGGGTGGAAGTGAACCTACGAAACACTAAGAATGCGTGAGCGCCAAAATCGTGCGCTGGAACGGCTTGGAAGCACGGCTACGACGACGACCCACGGCGGCCGAAGCAGCTCAAAGGGGGAAAAAGGCTACGGGCCTAGCGGGACTCAACGGGCAGTTGGCGACGAACGGGAAGCTCACCAGGAGCACGACGGAGGTGGCAGCGGGCTCGATGCGGGCTCGTGGTGGCCGGAATTCGTCGCGGATCCCGCCGGAGCCGAAGAAGAAGAAGAAGTCGTAGTCGTCGCGGAGAGGCACCACGGCTCGATTCCTCCAGCAGCTCGGGGTAGTCGTCGATGGCGAGTCCAGTGGGCAAGGTGGAGCGGGCTGGTTTGGCTAGTGGCCACGGTTGGCCATGGCAGTGAACGGCGGCGGCTCGGGAGGATTATCCCCGAGGTGTGGGAGGCGAGGAGGAGGGGAAAGGAGGTGTGGGGGTGTCCAGGAGGGAGGGGGTGTTGCCCTTATTGCGTCGGCGCCGAGGGGGAGCAGGTGGAGGCGGGGTCGACCTGGCAGCGGCGTGCCCACGGCGGGCTGCCGTACGGGAGCAGGTGGGGGTGGTTGGGGGAGGAAGAAGACAAGGGGGGTGGGCTGGGCTGGGCTGCGGTGGGCCGTCGCCCCAGTCGAGTTTTAAAGTTCTTCCCATTTGTTTTGTGTTGCTAATTATTCTATTTCCTTCTGTAATTGATTTATTAACCCTAGCATTTTTGTAAAAGGTTATCAGTGTTTATAAATTAGGTTTACATATTACTAAGGTGCCACAAAAGTTTTTGCAGCAAAATAAAATCATTAGATATTTCTTTTAATTATTAAATGCCCAAAGTAAGGGTTTTAACCTACTGTTTGAATTGTTTGGAATTTTCTGTAACCCCAAAAATTACCAAAGTTGGTCCAACATGATTGTAATGATTTTAGGCAATTTACAAAAATAGTTCCATGATTTTTGGAACAACTTTATTTGGGCACTTTTGTTTTATTTTCCATTTAAAGTAGTTTCAACTAGGGTTTGGTTTGTTAGATGAGCAAGGTGCATTTGGCTTTGGGTTTTGATCCCAAGGGCTCAAGTACATGGTGCATGGGGTGTTGATCAACCACAGCAAGGTTTGATCATTAGCATCACAAAGTTTTATCAAGTACAAGGGAGATCAAACAGTGATAATCCAACAGTGATGATCAACAGTGATGATGATTACTGTTACAGAAACTGAGGGTGTTACAATTGCCCGGCCAAGATCAAGGTTTTTATCTGAAGAACTCTTCATAGCGCCATTCCTTGCTGTGTTGTTCAGGCGGATAGACATTTGAAGATCCCAAGTCACTGTCCTCAGTGAAAAGGGGGAGCAGACACGATCAAGCACCTACTATTTGAATGTAAGGCAGCAAAGTTGGTGTGGGAAAAGTTGGGGCTTGATGAAATCATCAAACACGCCTGCTTATTTGATAGAGTGGGAGAGGCGGTGTTTAAATTATTGTTGTGCATGCCACAAGAAGAAGTAATTGTTCTGGGTCATACAAAACTAAGAGAGACAATCGCTACCACGACCTAGTACTTGTGGTATGAGATGAGGAAATTGACACATGATGAGGAAACCCAAACCCCGAACAGATAGCTGAGGCCGTACGGGCGCTAGTAGCGAATTTCGTTATCGCATGCTCTCCCAAGGCAAAATCCGAATGAATGCGAGGAGGAAACCAAAGAAGGGCTTTCTGAAATTAAATATAGATGCAAGCTTTGACAGTGATCTGGTGCAAGGGGCGGTGGTGATACGTCCCAAACGTATCTATAATTTCTGCTTGCTCCATGCATGTTTTGTGTGATATTGCTATGATCTAGATACACTTTCATACATTTTTGATCATATTTGGACTAACCTACTAACTCATTGCACCCTAGTGCCAGTTTCTGTTTTCTGTTGTCTTTCTATTTCAGTTTTCCCCCATATTAAAAGTGCTCCAAAAATTCGTGAAAAATCAGATAAAAAATCAGTGTGAAGGAACCTTCCGGGTTCCCGAAGGGGGACCAGGTGGGACCCACCAGGGCCCAGGAGGCCACCTGGCGCGGCCTAGGGCTTGGCTGCGCCAGGGGGGCGCCTGGACCCCTGGTGACCCCCTGGCTGCCCCCTTCGCCTATATATTTCCCGTGACGTGAAACTTCCCGTGAGTGAACCCTTTTCCGCGATCTCGCTTCTGTTCCTCCGCCACCGCGCTTCCAAGATCGGGAGCGCCAGCAGACCTCTTCCCGACACCCATGCCGGAGGGAGGATCGACCTCCGGGAGCTTCCCCTCCACCATGGACACTTTCCGGATGTGCCGTGAGTAGTTTCCTTTGGACCATGGGTCCGTGATCAGTAGCTATGTGATGTTCTCCTCCCCTCTTTGTTCTTTATGGTTTAGACCTCGTGAGCTACCCTACATGATCGAGGCACATATGTAATATTTCTGTTGTTGCTATGCTGAGTTTGATGGGATTTGATGGATTATGAGATTATGTTCAGATTGTGATAGAGTAATATATTTGGTTCTTATCTTTTATATTTTTGTTCCTAAGTAATTTTTGCATGTTCTCCGTTGTTGTTTATTGCTTTGGCAAAGTAGTAGGTAGTTACTCCAAGAGAGAACGTTATGCTCGATTGTGGGTTCATGCCCCCCGATGACATGCTTGAGTGACAGAAACATGAGTCTAGGGGATGTGTTGTTGCCACAAGGGGGAAAACAACGGTGCTTGTAACCGCGGTTGCAAGGATTGTTTACTTTACGCAGAGTGCTTTTTAATGCACTTGTCTGTTGCTTTGGGTTTACACTTTGGGTGGGGCTCGCAACTTAATACCAGCGAGATGTTCGGGATAGATATCTCAAGGTGGATGATTAGTAGTAGATGCAGTTGGATTTCGGTCTACTTATTTTGGCATACTGCCCATGCTTTTGAGCCTCTTCCTTTGTTTGTAGCATAGTTAGCATTGCGGTGCGTTTATAATCCTGTCAATTGCTCATCTTTAATATGCTCACCTCGCATAGCAGTTTTATCGTCTTTTGGGAGAGAGACATCACTAGTGAACATCATGGGACCCGGTCCATATTCTCATCATTGATTACACGCTTATTTACTTTTCCGCTTTTACTTTCAGTTGCTATCATCATTATCATTATCCCTTGTGTTTTCATCCTTTGTAAACAACAAGAACGGAGAGATCGACAACCTCTCTGAACTTCATTGGGAGCAAAGTTATTTGTGTCTGTGGGTAGGTCCAGGTGAAGTAAGCAACCCTGAGTTGTGAACGGCGCCATTGTTCACTTCACCACCTACTTATCATCTCCGGAGTCCTACTGACCGATCTCAACCTTGGTATCTTCACCAAGGGAAACTTGCCGCTACACTGCATATCACCTTCCACTTGGGGTAACCAAAGAAGGGCGAGAAGCAATTATCATCTCTCGCGTATCAGGTGGGAGCTGTCTTACGATACCACAAGGGCCGGTTTATAGCAGCAGCAAATGAGAAGATCAACATCTGCACTAATGTGTTTATAGCTGAGGCAATGGCAGTCAGATTTGGGCTAAACCTGGCAGAACCGCTGGCTGTGGGAACATACAATTCGAATCTGATAACATGGAGGTGGTGGAGGCTTTGCAAGAAGGAAGCTCATCATCGTCAGCAAGCGCTATCTTTGACGACTTTTATCACATGTCACTTGATTTTATCCAAGTTATCTATGATCACTGTAATAGATTAAGTAACGGAGTCGCCCATGAACTAGCGAGGTGTGCTAGATTTTCAAATCCAGAGATGTGGCTGGACTCCCCACCGGACTTTTTAGCTCGAGCGCTTGTAAGCGATAACATGTTGGTGGTGGAGTAAGGGAGGTGTTTTAAATTTCAAAAAAATAAAATTTTGCTCATTTGTAGACGTTGTACTAATAAAATAAAATATTTTTTTTTTATTAAAGCAACCTTTTAGGCCAAACTCCATCTATAAGGGAAAGGAAGTGGCCGACGAACGCAAGGATCGGTTCTTCCTGCGCCTCTCCCATGAGAGGTCGGGGAACCCTAGCCACCGCCACCTTTCCAGCCCCTCCCCCGAGCATCTCCCCCTCGCTGCCGCCTGGAGGCGTCATGGGTGAAGCCTGGTCGCGGCGTAGGAGGAGGGGAAGGTGGGAGGGTGTCGGGGGAATGACCCCCGGGTAGGGTCACCCAGGGGAAACAATTCATCAAGGTAAAGATCACCGACCTGATGGTCGCCGATCTAATCAAGGCCGAACTGATCAAGACTGAGCAAGTAGTGGGCCGAGCTGACCAGGTCGGAGGCCGATTCCCTTAGAGAGAGTGCAATTGGCCTCTCCAAGGAGCATTCGGCCGAAGTAAACAGATCAACGTCCGAGCAGGATCCCAAGTTGGACACTTGGTACAAGTTCATTTAGTATGCAATCCCTAAAGATCTGGGCTATCAGAGGCGTGCGGTCTCCTCCAACGCCGATCACGCGGACATGCCGACAAGAAATAACTTCCATCTCCACTGTTCAGTACTCCGGACCACTGTTCAGTACTTCAGATCACAATTCAGTACGCAGAAGCACTATCACCACGCAAGGCTTACGAGCCAACAGCATGGAGAGCCGTAGGTCTACACCGGGACATCCGGGAGCATACGATGTAAGGGTCCCCGCTTATGCATGAGGCTGGCAGCCGGGCCCTCCCCCCTTTGTACATTTACCTTTGTACCCCGGGCTCGGCCTATAAGAGCCACGGGTACCCCTCCTGCGTGAGGGAGGACGGAGAAGTTATTGCAAATTCACCCACCAGACAGAGAGCAAGGAGAGAGCAGTGCATAGAGCCCTCTTCTCCTTCCTATCAAACAACTCAAGGAGCATTCATTGTAGCCAGAGTTATTGCATATAGCTAGCTCGGAAGGACTAGGGGTGTTATCTCTACGGAGAGCCGCGAACTTGGGTACATCGTGGTGTCTCACTGTGTGTTCCCACTCTCGATTCCGGTACCAGCGACACTAACCTCGGTTTGTCCCCCTCTTTAGCCATCCACATGGCATCTGTCGTTACATATCGATGACAGTTGGCGCTCACCGTGGGGCAGGACGAGGCGTCGACTTGAGTTCTGATCCGGACGGGACCTTCATCTACATCGCGCGTGCGCTTCGCCTCCGACCTGGTTATGAGGAGCGGGGCATGGGACTACGTCATCGACAACGCCTTGCGGTTTGGGGAAGGAATGCCTCTGCCGCGCGGCGTCATCATTCCTTTGGAGGACATCGTGTTTTCGTCGCAGCACTTCCTGATGTATTCCCAAGGGAGGTACGGGTGTTTTCTGAGCTCACAGATCCGTTGCCAGGTGGGCCGAATATTGTGGGAACAGAGGACACGACTGCGCACATCCGTGCGGAGGTTATGATGGCGGGAGCATCTAGTCGCCACAGTTCCACATTAGCCACCTGAGCTGCGAGGGTAGCAGCCACAACACTAGCAGGCCCAAGCAACCCACCGGACGTGCTCTGCACTCCTGTGGATCTCCATGCCGATCCAGATGTGGCTCATGCCGAGCTGGAGAAGGCGCGTCAGGCTCTGAAGGAGCAGTCAGATCGGATGGACGTTGAAAAACGTCGTCTGGAAGCAACATTTCGGGAGTACAATGCAGCGCATGGCATCAAGTAGCGCGTCATCCCACCCCCAGTAATTGACGAGCTCCGAGCTGCAGGCCGAGAGGTCGGTAGAGAGCTGGGATGGGCCCAACAACCAGCAGCATCCACCATTGTCGCTCCACAGATTTCATACAGTTCTCCTGTGAAGAACATGAGAGCTGCCGAGCAGATCGCCACCGAGCTGGAGAACCTGAAAGGTGAAGAGCTGCGAGAGAGGACGCGCCGGATGCGTGATCTCATAACAGCAGCAAACCAGCAGCAAAGGGCGGCCACCGAGCAGCAAGGGCCAGTGGCATCAAGGTCAGTTCGGGCAACTATAGGCGCAAACCAGCCGAATGCTCCACCTCGGCAGCATAGGCAGGCGTCTTCGCCGCATGGTAGCTTGCCCCGCAGTCGGAGGAATCAAGGGGCTGCGGGAGGCATTCGGAAGGATGGGCCAGCAGTCAGCAGCATGCACAATGATCAACCGGCGGCATCAGTTCGGCCGGCAATAAGTCAGCTACTGGGTCCTTGAGCAATCGGGGAGAATGATGCAAGGCACCGCATCGAGCAGTTGCAGTAGGATAAACAGCCAGAAGATGATGTTCCAGCGGGTCCGGCTTGTTTCGGCCCGCGCATTCGGCAAGAGCAGTTCCCCAAAGGCTTCACACTGCCCAAGGACACCCCTGATACGTCCAAAACGTATCTATAATTTCTGCTCGTTCCATGCATGTTTTGTGTGATATTGCTATGGTCTAGTTACACTTTCATACACTTTTGATCATATTTGGACTAACCTATTAACTCAGTGCACCCCAGTGCCAGTTCCTGTTTTCTGCTGTTTTTCTATTTTATTTTTTCCCCATATAAAAAGTGCCAGAAAAATTCCGGGAAAAATACAGGAAAAATCAGCGTACAGGAAGCTTCGAGAAGAGCCCGGGAGGGGCCAGAGGGGAGCCAGGGGGCCCAGGCAGCCACCCGGCGCGGCCCCACCCCTGGCCGCTCCAGGGGGGCACCTGGAGCCCCTGGCCCACCTCTGGCTGCCCCCCTTCGCCTATTTATTCTCCGTCACGGGGAAACTTCGAAAAGAGAACCCTAATTCGCAAACTCTCCTCTGTTCCGCCCCCGCCGCGCTTCCAAGATCGGGAGCACCAGAAGACCTCTTCCCGGCACCCTGCCGGAGGGAGGATTGACCTCCGGGAGTCTCCTCTCCAGCATGGATGCTCCCCGGATGTCTTGTGAGTAGTTTTCCTTGGACCATGGGTCTGTGATCAGTAGCTATGTGATGTTCTCCTCCCCTCTTTGATCTTCATGGTTTAGACCTCGTGATCTGCCCTACATGATCGAGGCACTTTTGTAATATTTCTGCTTTTGCTATCTTGAGTTTGATAGGATCTGATGGATTATGAGATTATGTTCAGATTGTGATTGAGTAATATATTTGGTTCTTATCTCTTATATTTTTGTTCCTAAGTAATTCTTGCATTTTCTCCGTTGCTGTTTATTGCTTTGGCCAAGTAGTAGGTAGTGACTCCAAGAGGGAACGTTGTGCTCGATTGTGGGTTCATGCCCCCCGATGACACGCTTGAGTGACAGAAACATGAGTCTAGGGGATGTGTTGTTTCCACAAGGGGGGAAACAACGGTGCTTGTAACCGCGGTTACAAGGATTGTTTACTTTACGCAAAGTTCTTTTAATGCAGTTGTCTGTTGCTTTGGGTTTACACTTTGGGTGGGGCTCGCAACTTAATACCAACGAGATATTCTGGATAGATATCTCAAGGTGGATGATTAGTAGTAGATGCAGTTGGATTTCGGTCTACTTACTTTGGCGTACTGCCCGTGCTTTTGAACCTCGTCCTTTCTTTTGTAGCATAGTTAGCATTGCGGTGCGTTCATAATCCTGTCAATTGCCTTTCTGTAATTTGTTTACCTCGCATAGCAATTTTATTGTATTTTGGGAGAGATACATCACTAGTGAACATCACGTATCCCGGTCCATATCCTCATCACTGTTTACACGCTCATTTACTTTTCTGCTTTACTTTCAATTCCTATCATTATCCCTTGTGTTTTACCCTTTGTGAACAACAAGACCGGAGAGATTGACAACCTCTCTGAACTTCGTTGGGAACAAAGTTATCGTGTTTGTGTGCAGGTCTGCGTCAGTTGCGCCAGTGACACCTACTTATCATCTCCGGAGTCCTACTGGAGACAAACCTTGGTATCTTCACCGAGGGAAATTTGCTGCTGTTCTACTTCACGCCTTCCGCTTGGGGCTCACCAACGAAGGGCGAGAAATCACTATCATCATCTCGTATATCAGCAAGAATTTCTGGCGCCATTGCCGTGGACTCCGAGTGCTAAGATAGGGGAGTTGCACACTACCCTTTACCTTTGTTTTTTAGTCTTGTTAGTTTACCTTTCAGTTTTTATCTTTGTGTCTTTTATCAAAAATTACAAAAAAATCTGCCACACTTGCTGCCACTATGGGTTCCACTGAAAATACCAAGTTGTGTGACTTCACTAGTCACAACAACCAGGACTTTATCTGCATTCCCATTGCCACACCTGCCACTTCAGCTACCTCTTATGAAATTAAACCTGCTTTGCTAAACCTTGTTATGAGAGATCAATTCTCTGGTGCTGGAGATGATGCTTCTTTACACTTGAATAATTTTGTTGAATTATGTGATTTGCAAAAGTATAAAGAAGTAGAAGGTGATGTTGTTAAGCTCAAGCTCTTTCCTTTCTCTTTAAGGGGAGATGCTAAAATCTGGTTTCAATCTTTGCCTAGGAATAGCATAGATTCTTGGCATAAGTGCAAATATGCTTTTATAGGGAAGTACTACCCTCCTGCTAAAATTATCCAATTGAGGAGTAACATTATGAATTTTAAGCAATTGGATAATGAAAACGTTGCCCAAGCTTGGGAACGAATGAAATCTCTTGTTAAGAAGTGCCCTACACATGGTTTGACTACCTAGATGGTTATCCAGACTTTTTATGCAGGCTTGAACTTTACCTCGCGGAACCTGTTAGATTCGGCCGCGGGAGGAACCTTTATGTCAACTACACTTGGTGCTGCCACGAAGCTTCTCGATGAAATGATGACCAATTATTCCCAATGGCACACCGAGCGCGCTCCAACAGGTAGGAAGGTAAACTCTGTCGAGGAAATTACCTCCCTCAATGAAAAAGTTGATTTAATTATCTCTCTACTTACCAAGCAACCCTCTATTGATCCTCATGATGTCCCTTTAAATTCTTTGGTTGCTCAAGAACAAGTAGATGTGAACTTTATTGCTAGAAACAACTTCAACAACAATGCTTATAGGGGAAATTTTGCTAGCAATCCTAGACCGTTTCAATCCAACTATGGGAACAACAACACCTACCCTAGCAACAAGAACCCCTCTTCTGAATTAGAAAGCATGCTTAGAGACTTTATCACTACCCAAAAAGCCTTCAACAAAAATGTGGAAGAGAAATTAGCTAAAATAGATAATCTCTCTTTGAAGGTAGAAAGCTTAGCCCTTGATATTGAGATGCTTAAAATTAGAACCTCTCCCCTTGAGGAGAATAAGGCCACTCCTATTAATGCTATCCAATTACAAATTAATGAAAATATTAGGATGATGGCTAAACTTAAAGAAAGATGGGCTAGAGAAAAAGAGGAAGAGGATAGAATTAAGAGCCTTCCTACACACCACACAATTGCCACTATCCAAATTGTTGAGGACACTCAAACTATTAGCACCCAATGCAATCCAAGTCCCGTTGGACCTATTAATGGTGATGCTAATACCTCAACCGTAGATGAAGAAACTCCTATGAACATAGAGGGTTTCAAACAAGTGAGCCTAGATGACACTACTACCACCTTTGATAGTAGTGATATTGATTTTGATAGTTGTACCCTCTCAGAAGTTATTAGCTTGTTACACAAAATGTCTAGAGACCCCCACACTAGCACACTTAATCTTGCCTTCACGGAGCATATCACAAATGCTCTCATCAAAGCTAGGGAGGAGAAGCTTAGAGTAGAAGCCTCCATACCTAGGAAGCTAGATGATGGTTGGGACCCTATGATCAAAATTAAATTAAATAACTTCTCTTGCTATGCTTTATGTGAAGTTGGAGCTACTACCTCCGTTATGCCCAAAAGAATATTTGATATGTTTGAATTGAAGCCTTTTGAGCCTTGTTCTTTTGGTGTTCGTCTTGTTGATTCTTCCGTAAAGAAACCTTTGGGGAAGATCGACGATGTTCTTATCATTGTCAATGACAATTATGTTCCCGTTGATTTTATTGTTATGGATATAGAGTGTGAACCTTTGTGTGCAATTATTTTGGGACGTCCTTTTCTTCGCACCGTTGGTGCGGTTATTGACATGAAAGAGGGGAATATAAAATTCCAATTCCCATTCAAAAAGGGGATGGAACACTTCCCTAGAAATAAAGTCAAGTTACCTTTTGAGTCCGTTACTCGGGCTAGTTATTCTCTTTCTCTTGATAAAACTTGATTCTTCTTTTGCATCATGCCTAGCTAAAAGGCATAAAAGAAAGCGCTTTCGGGAGGCAGCCCGCAACGAATTTAGGTTTTTATTTTTGATTTTGTTGTTTCTTGATGATTGTTACTACTGTAGCAACATCATTGTATCTTTATTTTTCAGCTTTGTGCCAAGTTATAGCCTCTTACGGCAAGGGAAGTAAAAGTTGTGACATGCTGTCCAGAAAACAGATTCTGTCCTCGTGACCAGAAAAGTTCCAGAAAAATCCCAGTTCATCTTTTTGAACTGAAATTTTTACACAGTATGCTCTATACAATTACGAAACTTCCGTATGTTCTGAGTTTTTTTATTTGAGTTGCAGAAGTACCCCTAAAAAATTCTTTACTATCTGCTGTTCTGTTTTTCACAGATTCTGCCACGTTTTGTCTCTCCTAACTTTTGCAAACCTTAAGCTTGATTTTTATTTGGAAAAACTCTTTGGAACTCTTGATAAACAGTATCTCTTCAAAAATATCTTTATATACAGTGGAGAAAAAATTATTTATTAAAGGTACTAACCTCTCTAATCAGCCTATGATGAGTTATGTATGAAGTGAGTTTTCAAGTGTGCGATGGAAGATGATGAAAGAAGATCCAGGAGTGTCAAGCGCCCAAGCTTGGGGATGCCCCGTGCATCCCCAATAAATATTCAAGGAGACTCAAGCGTCTAAGCTTGGGGATGCCCCCGTGCATCCCCTTCTCCATCAACAATCATCAGTTCGTCCTTCGTCTCACTATATTTTTATCACTTCATGCGTTATGTGCTATGCTTGGAGCGTCTCGCTCTTAGGTTTTATTTTTAGTTTTATTTAGCTTTGATTGCTGTTCATAACAAGTTAGATCCCGTCTTACTTTGTGTGGGAGAGAAACACGCTCCACTTTCAAAATCTAGAACACATCATAGGATTTTTCCTGCTTATCTTTGTGCTGTTGTGTGTTCTTTATCTTTTCATAGCTACTGCCATGTTTAGTTTTAGTCTTAGTTTGTCTTTAGCAAGAGCCTTGGCTTTTGTTTAGTTTGTTTCTGGAACTCTTTTTAGTTTTCATGTTTATCTTGTTAAAGAGAGTTGGTTGTTGCACTGAGTTGTGTCTTGTTTTGAGAAGTAGGTAATTGAAGTTGCTATTTAATTTTAGTAGTAGCTTGCAATAGTTTTGAGGTATTGATGTGAGTAACGTTTGAACTTTTGGTGTCAAGAGCTCTTGCCTATTAGTGATAGGTGTCGTATTTTGGGCAATCCGTGTTTATTTTCAAAACCTACAAAACTAGTTGAGAACTCTAGCTACTAGATGGATCACTACTCTTCTGAGGAGTCGAATATCAGAGAACACTCACGTACCATGAGTCGAGGATGCGCAAGGATAACCAAACCCCCATACACTCCTCCTCGGGGTACTTGTCTCTTTATGAACCTCCTTATTAGATTGATAGTTACCGATAATAAGTGCATGAGTTCTTCGGACTAATGTAAGTATTGAAAGTTGACACTTCCACCTTCCCATATTTTTCTAGCCTCTCACGTGCCGTGCATTGCCTTCTTCTCACTCCGAGAGTTGGTGTCCACCTTCGCCGGTACATTCAAACCCTTGGCATGATACGCTCTGTCATCATAAGCCTCCTTATATCTTTCCTCAAAAAAGCCACCATACCTACCTATCAAGGAATTTCCATAGCCTTCCCGAGATATATTGCCATGCAACTTCCACCTCTTCATGACTTGATCTTCATGTCTTACATGTTCCTGCTACACTGGCAGCGACATACCTTGCATACATCATGATAGTTACATCTTAGTTATGATTTTGAGTACCTTGTAAAGTGTGAAAGATTTCCTTTACCTTCTTGTAAAATAGAGTGTTGCCCTTAAGTAAGGAAAAGATCCCAAAGAGGACAAAATTAAAAGATCCCAAAGAGGACAAATGAGAGTTAAACAGAAAGAGCCATTGAGGCCACAAAAAAATACAAAAAAATAGAAAAAAGAGAAAAATATATAAAAAGAGAGAAAGGGGCAACACTACTATCCTTTTGAGAGATCCACACTAGTACTCCCTTTATATCTTTGTACTCCATAGAGATGATCATTATGCATATAGCTATGTGGGGACCTTCACACTATAGAACTTGGCTTGCATATTCCAAGGATGAGCCTCCTCAAACGAGCTCTAGGTCTTCATGAGCGAGCAAGTTAGATGCACCCCCACTAGTTCCATTGGAGAGCTTCTTAGCTCGTATGTGCATCCGTTGCATGGCAGTCCCTACTCCTCACATCATATCTATCATTTGGCATCTGTTGCCTATGATTGTCCTCATTGATGTGAGCCTTTCTCACACCATTTTTGTCATCCTCCTCCACCATATTCTCTTTTTGCCATCCTAAGTGTCAACTCTCGTGCTTACGCTCATCCATTGCATGAGTGCTCAAAATATCGAAAAGGAGTGAATCAAATTGACTTGTCAAGATAAGATTCCAAAGAAGACCAAGTGTGAAACTTTAGTAGATTGAGTTCTCAACACAAAAATACGTTTTCTCGTATTCCCTATCCCCTTTCTTGCACGCAAACGCCATTTGGAGACATTCGAGTCACGGACAGTGAGAGCTCTTGCACCTAATGTTCTTTTGTTACTTATTTCAATGCTACTATAGACTCTTGCATGTTATGACTTGAATTGAATCTCTAACCTTGATTTCTTTACTTTTCAAAGTTCTTATATGGTTGCTAGCATGTCACCACAGAAATTATGCTGTTATCATTTACCTACTCGAGGACGAGCAGGAATTAAGCTTGGGGATGTTGATTCGTGCAAAACGTATCTATAATTTATGCTCGTTCCATGCATGTTTTGTGTGATATTGCTATGATCTAGATACACTTTCATACACTTTTGATCATATTTGGACTAACCTATTAACTCAGTGCACCCCAGTGCCAGTTTCTGTTTTCTGCTGTTTTTCTATTTCAGTTTTTCCCCATATAAAAAGTGCAAGAAAAATTCCGGGAAAAATACAGGAAAAATCAGCGTACAGGAAGCTTCGAGCAGAGCCCGGGAGGGGCCAGAGGGGAAACAGGGGGGGCAGGTGGCCACCCGGCGCGGCCCCACCCCTGGTCGCGCCAGGGGGGCGCCTGGAGCCCCTGGCCCACCTCTGGCTGCCCCCCTCCGCCTATTTATTTTCCGTCACGGGGAAACTCCGAAAAGAGAACCCTAATTCTCAAACTCTCCTCTGTTCCGCCGCCGCCGCGCTTCCAAGATCGGGAGCACCAGAAGACCTCTTCCCGGCACCCTGCCGGAGGGAGGATTGACCTCCGGGAGTCTCCTCTCCACCATGGATGCTCCCCGGATGTCTTGTGAGTAGTTTTCCTTGGACCATGGGTCCGTGATCAGTAGCTATGTGATGTTCTCCTCCCCTCTTTGATCTTCATGGTTTAGACCTCGTGAGCTGCCCTACATGATCGAGGCACTTTTTTAATATTTCTTCTTTTGCTATCTTGAGTTTGATAGGATCTGATGGATTATGAGATTATGTTCAGATTGTGATTGAGTAATATATTTGGTTCTTATCTCTTATATTTTTGTTCCTAAGTAATTCTTGCATGTTCTCCGTTGCTGTTTATTGCTTTGGCCAAGTAGTAGGTAGTGACTCCAAGAGGGAACGTTGTGCTCAATTGTGGGTTCATGCCCCCCGATGACACGCTTGAGTGACAGAAACATGAGTCTAGGGGATGTGCTGTTGCCACAAGGGGGAAAACAACGGTGCTTGTAACCGCGGTTACAAGGATTGTTTACTTTACGCAAAGTTCTTTTAATGCAGTTGTCTGTTGCTTTGGGTTTACACTTTGGGTGGGGCTCGCAACTTAGTACCAGTGAGATGTTCTGGATAGATATCTCAAGGTGGATGATTAGTAGTAGATGCAGTTGGATTTCGGTCTACTTACTTTGGCGTACTGCCCGTGCTTTTGAACCCCGTGCTTTCTTTTGTAGCATAGTTAGCAATTCGGTGCGTTCATAATCCTGTCAATTGCCTTTCTGTAATTTGTTTACCTCGCATAGCAATTTTATCGTCTTTTGGGAGAGAGACATCACTAGTGAACATCACGTATCCCGGTCCATATCCTCATCATTGTTTACACGCTCATTTACTTTTCTTCTTTACTTTCAATTGCTATCATTATCCCTTGTGTTTTACCCTTTGTGAACAACAAGACCGGAGAGATTGACAACCTCTCTGAACTTTGTTGGGAACAAAGTTATCGTGTCTGTGTGCAGGTCCGCGTCAGTTGCGCCGCTGACACCTACTTATCATCTCCGGAGTCCTACTGGAGACAAACCTTGGTATCTTCATCGAGGGAAATTTTCTGTTGTGCTACTTCACGCCTTCCGCTTGGGGCTCAGCAACGAAGGGCGAGAAATCACTATCATCATCTCGCATATCAACCCCCAAGTACAATGGATCAGTCAAGCCAAAGGATTGGTGATACGTCCCAAACGTATCTATTATTTCTGCTTGTGCCATGCATGTTTTGTGTGACTTTGCCATGTTTTGCTTGAACTTTCATACACTTTTGAGCATATTTGGACTAACCTATTAACTCAGTGCACCCAGTTGCCAGTTCTTGTTTTCTGCTGTTTTTGTATTTCAGGTTTTCCGGCCATTAAAAGTGCTCCAAAAATTCCGGAAAAATATATAAAAAATCAGGGTCTCGAAAGCCTCCGGAAACACCAAGGAAGGAAGGGAGGGCCACCTCCAGGACTCCAGAAGGGTCCATGGCGCGGCCCAGCCCTAGGCCGCGCCAGGAACCCTCCTGGCTGCCTGGTGGCCCCTCTCGGTGCCCCCTTTGGCCCCTATTTTTACCCCCGAGGAGGAAACCCCTAATATCAAAGTACTTTTTCCAGAAGCGATTCCAATCTCCGCCGCCATCGAAAATTAGCTTCGGGGGTCACCAGGATCCTGCTCCGGCACCCTGCCGGGGAGGGCCTTGACCCCCGGGGCCATCTTCATCGACTCTCCTTCCCCCATGATGCTTCTTGAGTAGTTCCTCCTTGGACTACGGGTTCTTGGCAGTAGCTATGTGGTATTCTCTCCCCCTAGATCTTCAATACAATGTTCTCATGAGCTGCCCTACATGGCTGAGATCCATATGATGTAATTGGTTTTGTGTTTGTTGGGATCCGATGAATTGTTACCTTGATCAGTCCTAATAGGTTTATGAATTATTGTTGCTGCACTTTGTTGTTCTTAATGCTTGTTACTAGTGCACGAGTAGCATGATCTCAGATCTGAGCACGTTATGGTTGCATGATTATAATTGTTGTTCTAGATCTTATCTACGGTTGTATGAACCTATGATAGTCCGGAACCGGCGATCCCAATGGTGACAGCTTGGGACACCAAAGGGGATGGGGTATAATTTGAGGATCACATGTGTTCATAGAGTGTTAATCCTTTGTTCCGGTGCTCCGCCGCAGGAGCACCTTAATCTCCATAAGTTCCTTAAGTGGCCCCGTTCGTAGCGGGATGGTAAGACAAAAGATGTTGTGCAAAGTTCTTATTGCAAGCACATACAACTACATACGGAACACATGCCTACGTTTGGTTCTTAGACTAGGATGCTCTAGTTTGTTCTTTGGCTAGAGTTGGTGCAATTCTGTCAATTGCCCAACTGTAATTTGTTCACCCAGCACCTTGTTCTTTTGCCTAGAGAGGTACCACTAGTGAAACCTTGAACCCCGGTCCATCTTTCACTTTCATTGCCTTCGTTGTTACTTTTAATTTCTTTGCTTCTCCTACTACTTTGTTACTACTTTGTGGTGTTGGTGATTGGGGAAGTCTTAAAGGCTACACCCGTCAACACACCGTTGCTACTTATATCTTGTCTAGTGCTTTTTCAGGTGTGGTTGAATTGACAGCTCAACTGCTAAGGCTTATAAGTATTCTTTGGCTCCCCTTGTGTCGAATCAATAAATTGGGTTACTCTTACCCGCGAAGACTGTTGCGATCCCCTACACTAGTGGGTTATCAAGACTATTTTCTGGCGCCGTTGCTGGAGAGCATAGCATTACTTATAAAGTTTGCTTGATAAGTACACTTTTTCTTATTACTCTGTTTGCTACTAATGGCTACTTTCTTTGAGACTAGATCTTATTGGCAAGGCGGATTCGCGGAGGATCAAAAAAAATATTACAAGGAATACCGCTTGTCTCAAAAAGGATACACTCATGGGGACTAATACAGGAGTTGTATGACTATGCTAGAAACTTGTGCTCAAAATATAATATATCTTTCTGCAGGGATGAATCTTGTTGAGACACAAACACCTTGCTTTCCAATGTGAGTACAATGATGATGAAACCTTAGCTTCTTACGCTAAGGGAAACTATGATTTTTATGAGGCAGAACAAATATAATAAGTTGTTATCTTTAAGGGTTCCTATGAAATTGCTTCCTTTGTTGAAAATATTGATGATGCCCCTTACAAATCCGAGAGTCTTGAAATACTTAATTATTGCTTTGAGGATTTTAATGACAATTATTATATTATTGACCATCTCAAGAGGTTCTCTCCACAAGAGGAAGAGACTAATGCTTTGCAGGACTCTACGGAAGAAGAAATTGCTGAAAATGAATGCTCCTTGGATGAAAAAGAGGAGGAGAGTGACGAACAAAAGGAGGAAGAATGGAGTAGCTACCCATCTCTACCTACTAATGAGAGTAACTCTTTGACTCTTACTTTATATGATTGCCCTCCATGCTTGCCAAAGGAGGATGAATGCTATATTGATTGCTATGATCCTATGGATTCTTTTGAAATATCCCTTTTTGATGAAATTGATGCTTGTGGCCACGATGCCCCTATGAATGATACTTGCAAGGATGATTTTGCTACTGTTCTTTATGATAAACCTTGCTATCTTGATAAATCTTATGATAAACCTCTATTTTTGCCTACTATGGAGGTTCTTAATGATGATGAGGTTTAATTAGAAAGTCTACACAATTATGTGCTAGTAGATCATGAAAAGCATGCTTTGTGTGATAATTATATTGTTGAGTTTTTTCATGATGCTACTGAAAATTATTATGAGAGAGGGAAATATGGTTATAGAAATTTTCATGTTAGTAAAACACCCTTCTCCATGTTGAAAATCTTGAAGGTGCTCTTGTTTTACCTTCCTATGCTTGTTACTTTGCGCTTCATCTATTTATTTTTCTTCAAGTTGCCCGTGCATAGGTAGCATATTAGACTTAAATGTGGTTTTTCTTTGCTCCTTTGATGCTCTCTTTTGTGCTTCAACTCTTATTCTTTCATGAGCATCGTTATATTCATGCCTAGCTAATGGCTTTAAAGAAGCGCTTTCGAGAGGCAGCCCGCAACGAATTTAGGTTTTTCTTTTTCTTTTTCTTCTGTTCTTAGTGGTCTTGATGATTGTTACTACTGTAGCAACATCATTGTATCTTTACTTTTCAAGCTTTGTGCCAAGTTTAGCCTCAGATTGCAAGAAAGGTCAAAAGTTGGTACATGCTGTCCAGAAACAGATTATGTCTGCTTGACGGAAAATTCGGGATAAATCACCAGATCATCTTTTTGATCTGAATTGTTTTGACAGCATGCTCCATACAATTACCTTTCAGGCGTCTGTTCAGAGTTTTTTTATTTGAGTTGCAGAAGTATCCCTAAAATATTCTTTACTACCTGCTGTTCTGTTTTTCACAGATTCTGCCACGTTTTGTCTCTCCTAATTTTTGCAAACCTTAAGCTTGCTTTTTCTTTGCAAAAAAACTTTTTGGCAATCTTGAGAAACAGTAGATCTTCAAGAATATCTTTATTTGCAGTAGAGGAAAATTATTTTAATACGGTACTAACTTCTCTAATCAGTTTACAATGAGTTATGTATGAAGGGAGTTTTCAAGTGTGCGATGGAAGATGATGAAAGAAGATCCTGGAGTGTCAAACGCTCAAGCTTGGGGATGCCCATGTGCACCCCCAATAAATATTCAAGGAGACTCAAGCGTCTAAGCTTGGGGATGCCCCCGTGCATCCCCTTCTTCATAAAAAATTATCAGTTCGTCCCTCGTTGCATTATATTTTTATCACTTCATGCGTTATGTGCTATGCTTGGAGCGTCTCGCTCTTTACTTTTCTAAGGTTTGCTTTTGCTTTGTTTGCTGTAGTAACAAGTTAGATCCCAGCTTTATTTTGTGTGGGAGAGAAACACGCTCCGCTTAAACTAAAACTCCTCCTAGGATTTGCATGCTTACTCTCTTAGCTGTGAGTTGTTCTTTTTCTTTTCTTAGCTGCTGCCCTATTTAGTTGTTGTGCTTCAGTTTTCTTCTAGAGATTTTGTTTTGTCTTAGGTTGAACTTTCTATAGGTTGCATGTTTTATCTTGTTTAGAGAGCTTAGCTGTTGCACTGAGTTTTTTGTCTTGACTAGAAAGTAGGTAGTTGAAGTTGCTATTCTCTTTGTAGTAGTAACTTGCAATAGTTTTGAGGTATTGACTAGAGTAATGTTTGAACTTTTGGTGTCAAGAGCTTGAGCCTATTAGTGATAGTTGTCGTATTTTGGGCAATCCGTGTGATTTTCGAAAACCAAAAAACCCCTGTTGAGAACTCTAGCTACTAGATGGATCACTAACCTCTGGAGGGTTCGGGTATTAGAGTACACTCACGTAAAATGAGTCGAGGATGCGCAAGGATAACCAAACCCCCATACACTCCTCCTCGGGGTACTTGTCTCTTTGTGAATCTCCTGATTAGATTGAGAGTTACCGATAATAAGTGCATGAGTTCTTCGGACTAATGTGAGTATTCGAAAGTTGACAGTTCCACCTCCCATATTTTTCTAGCCTCTCCTGTGCCGTGCATTGACTCCTTCTCACTCCGAGAGTTGGCGTCCACCTTCGCCGGTACATCCAAACCCTTGGCATGATACGCTTTGTCATCATAAACCTCCTTATATCTTTCCTCAAGAAAGCCACCATACCTACCTATCAAGGCATTTCCATAGCCTTTCCGAGATACATTGCCATGAAACGTCCACCTTCTCATGACTTGATCTTCATGTCATACATGCTACTTGCTTGATCGATGAGCCGCATGCTAGTTGGGCCTTGCCCTGATCATTGCTACATGACGCGCTAGTATCATTGCATATCCTGCTACCCTGGCAGAGGCATACATTTGCATCATGATAGTTACATTTTCTTTATGTGAGTACCCTTGTAAAGTGTGAAAGATCTCCTATATTCTTGTAAAATATAGAGTGTTGCCCCTAAAGTGAGGAAAAGATCCCAAAGAGGACAAAATCAAAAGATGACAAAGAGGACAAATGAGAGAAATAGAAAGAGCCATTGAGGCCACCAAAAAAATAGAAAAAAGAGAAAAAAAGAGAAAAAGAAAATAAAAAGAGAGAAGGGGGGCACACTACTATTCCTTTTGAGAGATCCACACTAGTACTTCATCCTCTATCCCTTGTACTCTAAGAGATCATCATACATGCATATAGCTATGTGGGGACCCTTCACACTATAGAACTTGGCTTGTATATTCCAATGATGAGCCTCCTCAAAAGAGCTCTAGGTCTTCATGAGAAAGCAAGTTAGATGCACCCCCACTAGTTCCCTTGGAGAGATTTTAGCTCACATGTGCATCCGTTGCATGGCAATCCCTACTCCTCACATCATATCTATCATATGGCCTTCTCTCGCCTATGATTGTCCTCTTTGATGTGAGACTTTCACACCTTTTTGTCTTCCTCCTCCACCTTATTTCTGTTTCGCCGTTTAGGTGTCAACTTTCTTGCTCACGTTCATCCATTGCATGAGTGCTCAAAATATCGAAAGGGATTGGATCAGCTTGACTTGTACCTGACTAGTGGTCTGGGGACGAGTCAAGATAAGAATCCAAAGGAGACTAAGTGTGAAACTTTAGTAGATAGTAGTTCTCAACAACTATTTTTTATCTCGTATTCCCATATCCCCCTTCTTGCATGCAAACACCATTTGGAGACATTTGAGTCACGGACAGTGAGAGCTCTTGCACCTTTTGTTCTTTTGTTGCTTGTGTCAATGCTAATATAGACTCTTGCTTGTTAAGACCTGAATTGAATTGCATGCTTTGATTGCTTTACTTAAAAGTCCTTATATGGTTGTGTGGCATGTCACCCCAGAAAGTATGCTTGTTATCATTTCCCTACTCGAGGACGAGCAGGAATTAAGCTTGGGGATGTTGATACGTCCCAAACGTATGTATAATTTCTTCTTGCTCCATGCATGTTTTGTGTGACTTTGCCATGTTTTGCTTGAACTTTCATACACTTTTGAGCATATTTGGACTAACCTATTAACTCAGTGCACCAAGTTGCCAGTTCCTGTTTTCTGCTGTTTTTGTATTTCAGGTTTTCCGTCTATTAAAAGTGCTCCAAAAAATCCGGAAAAATTATATAAAAAATCTGCGTCCCGGAAGACTCCGGAATCACCAAGGAAGGAACGGAGGGCCACCACACAGACTCCAGAAGGGTCCCTGGCGCGGCCCCACCCTAGGCCGCGCCAGGCACCCTCCTGGCTGCCCTGTGTCCCCTCCCGGTGCCCCCTTTAGCCTATATTTACCCCCCGTGACGGAAACCCCTAAGATCGATCTGCTATTCCCGTTCTCCTCTCGGTAACGCTGCCGCCGCTGTTTCAAGATCGGGGCTGCCAGGAGAAGCTGTCCCGGCATCCTGCCGGAAGGAGGAACCCCCTCCGGGAGACCATCCATCACCATGGACGCCTCTCGGATGTGCCGTGAGTAGTCCCCCTTGGACCATGGGTCCGTGACTAGTAGCTATGTGATGTAATCCTCCCCTCTTTTGTGCTTTCACTTTCGAGACCTCATGAGCTGCCTCACATGATCGAGGCACTTTTGTATTTTTTTGTGTTGCTATGCTGAGTTTGCTGGGATCTGATGGATTATGAGATTATGTCCAGATTGTGATGAGTAATATATTTGGTTCTCTTTTATATTTGTGTTCTTTAGTAAATTCTTGCATGTGCTCCGTTGCCGTATTTTACTTTGGCCAAGTGATTTGTTGCAACTCCAATAGGGAGCGTTATGCTTGATTGGGGGTTCAGTCCCTTGATGTCTAGCTTGAGTGACAGAAACATGAGACTAGGGGATGCACTGTTGCCACCAGGGATAAAACAACGGTGATTGTACCTGCGGGTGCAAGGATTGTTTACTTTACGCAAAGTTCTTTTAATGCAGTTGTCTGTTGCTTTGAGTTTACACTTTGGGTGGCATTCGCAACTTAATACCAGCGAGATGTTCTGGATAGATATCTCAAGGTGGATGATTCGTAGTAGATGCAGATGGATTTCGGTCTACTTACCTTGGTGTACTGCCCATTGCTTTTGAGCCTCTTCCTTTCTTTTGTAGCATAGTTAGCATTGCGGTGCGTTTATAATCCTGTCAATTGCCTAGCTGTGATTTGTTTACCTCTCTAGCACTTTTATCGTCTTTTGGGAGAGAGACATCACTAGTGAACATCACGGGACCCCGGTCCATATTTACACCATTGTTTACACCTTCAATTTACTTTCAGTTCTTACTTTCAGTTGCACTATTATCTCTTGCGTTGATTCTTTGTAAACAACAAGGAAGGAGGAATTGAAAACTCCTCTGTACTCGTTGGGAGCAAAGTTATTTATTTCTGTGTGCAGGTCACGACAACCGCCCAATTTCTGAAGCCGTTAGCCCGAAGTAATTTATGGCGCCGTTGTCACCTTCTTGTATTTCTGCGAGTCCTACTGGAGACAAAACTTGGTGTCTTCACCGAGGGAAATTTACTGCTACGCTACATATCACCTTCCACTTGGGGTAACCAACGAGGAGTGAGAGAACTATCCTCACCGTATCAGTGCCATCAACATTTTGTACCGAGACACTATGATCAAGCTCGGCATCAGTGAGAGCGAGTTGGAACCCAGCAGGACCATCTTTCATGGGATAGTGCCTGGCCTTTCATGCACTCCATTGGGCCGCATACGGCTGGAGGTAGTGTTTGGGTCGGAGGAAAATTTCCGTTGAGAGCCGATCTGGTTCGAGGTGGCCGATCTGAGCAGCACATACCACCTTCTGCTCGGATCTCCTGCATTTGCCAAGTTCATGTTCAACATAATGCAGCCATACCTGAAGATGAAGCTCCCAGGGCCGAATGGTCCAATCACTGTGTGCGGTGACTACAAGAAGTCACTAGAATGTTCGTCTGCCGACTCTAGGCTGGCCGACTCTCTAGTCATTGATGCAGAACGGCGCCAGCTCGACAAGGTCGTAGCAATGGCCAGAGCTCATATGAAGGAACCCATGCCGAGCACAAAGACCAAGAGATCGGATGATGAGACTGCTTTTCAGGCAGCCAAGGACAGCAAGAGGATCGCCCTGGACCCCTCCGACCCGAGCAAGTGTGTCATCATTGGGGTCGGGCTCAGCAGCAAATAGGGAGGCGAGCTCGTCGAGTTTCTCTGTGATAACCAAGACATCTTTGCAGGGTCCCCACATGACATGCCTGGTGTACCGAGGAACTTTCCGAGCACAAGCTTCACATCCGACCTAGATCCAAGCCGATCAAGCAGCCACTTCGGCGCTTTTCAGAGGACAAGAGAAGATCAATCGGCGACGAGATAGCCAAGTTTCTCGCAGCAGGATTTATCAAAGAAGTGTTCTACTCAGATTGGTTAGCAAATCCAATTCTGTTTATGAAGAAGAATGGAACTTGGCGCATGTGTATAGATTACACTTGCCTGAACAAGGCCTTCCCCAAGGATCCTTTTGCATTGCCCCGTATCGATCAAGTGATTGATTCTACGGATGGTTGTCACCTCCTGTGCTTTCTGGATGCCACAGCAGGCTATCACCAGATTAAGCTTGATGTAAACGATCAAATAAAGATAACATGTATCACCCCGTTCGGGGCTTATTGCTACATCACCATGCCCTTTGTCCTGAAAAATGGTGGCGTGACTTCTCAGCGTACTATGCAGTGATGCGTCCGACCTCAGTTAGGTCGGAACATTCATGTGTATGTAGATGACCTCGTGGTCAAGTCGGTACAAGGTTCAACCCTGTTGGACGATCTTCGAGAAACATTTGCAAAATTGCGGGCATACAAGATCAAGCTCAACCCAGAGAAATGTGTGTTCGGCGTGCCAGCCGGCAAGCTGCTCGGATTTCTGGTCTCCAAGAGAGGAATAGAGTGCAACCCCGAGAAGATTTCAGCAATCGAGAGGATGGGCAAGCCAAGAAATCTTAAAGATGTGCAGAAGTTCACCGAATGCCTAGAATCGCTCAGCCGATTCCTCAATCGGCTGGGAGAGAAAGCAATTCCGCTGTATCAGCTGATGAAGAAAACGGACAAGTGATGGCTTCTTGCCCCTCGTTGGTTACCCAAAGTGGAAGGTTGATATGTGGACAACAACCAAATTTCCCTCGGTGAAGATACCAAGGTTTGTCTCCAGTAGGACTCCGACAACGACAGGAAGGTGACAACGGCGCCAGAATTAGGCGGTTGATATGGACCTGCACACACAACAGATAACTTTGCTCCCAACGAGTACAGAGAGGTTGTCAATCCCTCCGGCCTTGTTGTTTACAAAGGATCAAATGCATGGGATAATAATGATAGTGATAGCAACAGAAAATGACATAAAGAAGAAAATAAATACCAGGTGTAAACAGTGGTGGAAATATGGACCGGGGTCCCATGATGTTCACTAGTGATGTCTCTCCCCCAAAATACGATAAAATAGCCATGAAAGGTAAACCAATTACAGCTGGGTAATTGACAGGATTATGTGCGCAAACCAATGCTAACTATACTACAAAGAATGGAAGAGGCTCAAAAGCTTGGGCGGTACGCCAAGACAAGTAGACCAAAATCCATATGCATCTACCTACTAATCATCCACCTTGAGATATCTATCCAGAACATCTCGCTGGTATTAAGTTGCGAATCCCACGCAAAGTGTAAACTCAAAGCAACAGACAACTGCATTAAAGAACTTTGCGTAAAGTAAACAATCCTTGCACCCGCAAGTACAAGCACCGTTGTTTTCTCCCTTGTGGCAACATCACATCCCCTAGACTCATGTTTCTGTCACTCAAGCTAGTCATCAGGTGGCATGAACCCACAATCATGCATAACGCTCCCTCTTGGAGTCACTACCTAATAATTGGCCAGAGCAATAAACATCAACGGAGAACATGCAAGAATTACTCAAGAACGTAAATATAAAAGAGGAGAATCAAGTATTACTCAAACACAATTTGAACATAGTCTCATAATCCATCAGATCCCAGCAAACTCATCATAGCAACAGCAGAAAGATTACATATGTGCCTCGATCATGTAGGGAAGCTCACGAGGTCTAAACCATGAAGAACAAAGAGGGGAGGAGAACATCACATAGCTACTGATCATGGACCCATGGTCCAGGGTGGACTACTCACGGTTCATCCGGGAAGCATCCATGGAAATGGAGAAGCTCCCGGAGGTGGTTCCTCCCTCTGGCAAGGTGCCGGGAAGAGGGCTCCCGGTGCTCCCGATCTTGGCAAAGCTGAGGCGGCGGAACAGAGGAGAGATCGCGAAAAAGGGTTCTGTCCTCAAGGGTTTCGGTATGAGAGAGATATATAGGAGAAGGGGGGAAGCCAGAGGTGGACCAGGGGCCCTAGACGCCCCCCCCCCTGGCGCGGCCTAGGGGGTGTCCGCGCCAGGTGGCCACCTGGGCGACCCCTGGCTCCCCTCTGGCCCCACTTTGGCTCTTCCTGTACGCTGATTTTTCCTATATTTTTCCCGGAATTTTTCTGGCACTTTAAGTAATGGGAAAACCTGAAATACAAAAACAACAGAAAACAGGAACTAGCACTGGGGTGCACTGATTTAATAGGTTAGTCCAAATATGATTAAAAGTGTATGGAAGTTCATCAATATCATAGCAATATCACACAAAAGATGCATGGAGCAAGCAGAAATTATAGATACGTTTTGGACGTATCAACATCCCCAAGCTTAATTCCTGCTCGTCCTCAAGTAGGTAAATGATAACAAGAAAAAAATTTGTGGTGACATGCTGCCAACCATATAAGAACTTTTAAGTAAAGCCATCAAGGCATGTAATTCAATTCAAGTCATAACAGGCAAGAGTCTATATTAGCATCGAAACAAGCAACATAAGAACATAAAGGTGCAAGAGCTCTCGCTGTCCGTGACTCGAATGTCTCCAAATGGTGTTTGCGTGCAAGAAAGGGGATAGGGATATACGAGAGAGTAAAACATAGTTTTTATTGTTTAGAACTTAATCTACTAAAGTTTCACACTTGGTCTTCTTTGGAATCTTATCTTGACTCATCCCCAGACCACAAGCCAGGTACAAGTCAAAATGATCCACTCCCTTTCGATATTTTGAGCACTCATGCAATGGATGAGCGTAAGCAAGAAAGTTGACACTTAGGATGGCAAAGAGAGAAAAATGATGGAGGAGGAAGACAAAAAAGGTGTGAAAGTCTCACATCAATGAGGACAATCATAGGCGAGAGAAAGCCAAATGATAGATATGATGTGAGGAGTAGGGATTGCCATGCAACGGATGCACATATGAGCTAAGGTAAGCTCTCCAATGGAACTAGTGGGGGTGCATCCAACTTGCTTGCTCATTTGAGGAGGCTCATCATTGGAATATACAAGCCAAGTTCTATAGTGTGAAGGTCCCCACATAGCTATATGCATGAATGATAATCTCTATGGAGTACAAGATATAAGATGATGTACGAGTGTGGATCTCTCAAATGGAATAGTAGTGTGCCCCCTTCCCTCTTTTATTTTTTTTTATTTTTTTTATTTTTTTTGATGGCCTCAATGGCTCTTTCTATTGAACTCTCATTTGTTGTAACTACCCGATTCACTAAAGAATCCAAGTCTCTGTGCATTCTGTGCTAGTCCCTGGATCAATAGCTACACACACAGTACATGATGTAATATCAAGAATAAACCACATGTCATAAATATTACATCGAAGATCCAGTATTACAATATAGCATACCTTCATAGCTCAAGGCTAGCTTACAAATAAAATACAGCAGAAAAGCAATAAAATCTTCGTGGCGTCCATCAACTCCACCGGCATAGTTGAGTATAGACATCATAACCCTACAACGCATCACTTACTCATCATATATAATCCTGCAACACCAAAGGTTACAACCCGACAACGAGTCAGTACATCTGATTTGTACGGCAAGTCACACGAAAAAGTATATAACAGACCTACATCTACATGCAAGGATAAGTCAAAGGAAAGGCTTATGGTTTTATTTTGCAGAAAGCTGATTTTTCCCTCACATACTACAACTAATCAAATTTTAATTTATCTTGCTAGTCCTAAGTATGGTTGAATCGGGCTACACCAATTCCAACCATCCCTTTATTAAAAGTTCCCACTCAAATTCTTATTAAGGTGAATTATCTGTCAAGACCATCCAACAACAATAATGCCCAGTTGCTCAAAGTTGTCCGTAACCGTGGACACGGCTAATCATGATCAGTTTTTACACTTTGCAGAGGTTTGTACACTTTCCCCACTGGACTCAACCCGAAGATTGAGACATAGTATTTCAGAAGAGGTTGCTTCCAACCTTTTGTAGCCGGTACACCTATCATATCTACATCAGCTAGCTACCAGGGCCAGGTTCCCCACAACTTACTCATCTAAGCCAGACCCCATATAGCCAGTGGTTGTACATGGAAGCTACTAGTCACACTGTTTGTCCGATCTTTTTGAGCTTGGACGGCGCCCACTGCGTCAGAGGGTACTCGCCATGACGCACCCGGTTCACCACCAAAACAACCATTCGGGAAGCATTTAGCCCTGGTCTCTCCTTATCCAAGGCACGAGCCCCAGGATGCATTCCCTGCCCGCATAGAGGTGATTTCTATTTAAGTTTGCTAGTCAAGTCATTAGTCCTCACATAGCTCAATGATAACTCAACCAATCCCCGTCTACAAAGAAATAGCAGTATATAACAACCACGATTCTAGGGCGACAATGAAATACAAGGTCAGAGCATATGGCTATCCTACTAGGTTTAAATCATAACTAATATATAATCCTACACATGCATAGAGTGATAATTTGCTACATGCATAATAGAAAATATAGGTTGAGGTATGGTCAAAGTGTAACTTGCCTTTTCCATTCGGTGAAGTTCTTCGCTCTCACGGTCCAGTCAAATCTACTCGTCACACTCCGAGCAAATCTATCGCAATGGAAGAAACTCAAATAAGTAATCACATCACAAGGCAAACAAAAGATCAAAAAACAAACACAAAGGGTTTTAGTAACAAAACAAAAAGGTTTGAAGTGCAGAGGTGTTGATGTGCTCGAAGGTGATCGGTGGAAGTGAACTCGAGAGAGTCAACAAATAAAGATTCATCGGTAAGGAATTGTGATCATGGGCATTTATGAATTCAAGGCGAATATCATGCCCACATGAAAAGTGTGTGAACTTTACCGATAACATGTCTCAAATGATCCGATATGCAAAAAGAATCACGTGAAACGGAATACTACAACGCAGGTCATAGCAAGTGCAAAATTGAATTAAATTTGAATGTAAACAGATCAAGAAACATTTGAATTTTTGTGTACACATGCTATGAACAGAAAGTACATGGAACGAGTGATCCAACGCAAAAAGAATCACTCGATCTGGATCAACGGTATAAAAGATACGGCCTCTGGAATTTGAATTTTAAATTGAAATAAATTCAAATTCAAAAGTGTGCAAAGGTGTGAAAAGTTTACTCTATGATAAAGTACAGATCACTACGAGCGTCTAGGAAAAAGAATCACCTAATTCCGATACACGGTTTAAAATATACGGCTACGAAGATTATAGGGTGCAAACTATGAAAAAGGGCCTATTCGTGAATAAAATAAAAGTTTCTATCGCAGACAGGTCCTTTTCACTACAGGACAAAATTGCTGACGTACCGCTGATGTGGCGATGGCATAGAAACCGAGGTTCGCTGGGCAGGGAAATCGAGGTTCGCCGGGAACGGAAATCGAGGTTCGCCGGCGCGGAACCCAAGTTCACCAGCGGCGGCGCAGAAATCGAGGTTCGCCGTCAGCGCAGAAAATCGAGGCAGCGTGGCCCGAAAATCGAGGTGCGGGCGATTTAGGATTTCTGAAAAAGAACGAAAAAGACAAAATTCGAAATCTTATATGACCCGATTTATTTTTAAAAATCCTTCTCGGGCTCAAATTGCGCTCGTGGGCGAAAAAAGCTATTGGGCCGGCTCGGTACGCATTTTCTTTTTCTTTAAAACCCGAAACTTCAAACAATTGTACAAAAATAAATACTCATCAGAAAAATATGAAATAAATTTCTAAATTCTTCAAATAATCCAAAGAAAATTATTTAATGAATACATTTTCCAAAAAGGAAAATAAAAATAAAAACATTTTCTAAATACTTTATTCAAGTATAAAATACTTTTCATAAACCAAATAAAATCCAGTAAATTATTTAGAATATTTTTATTTGGTAAAAAGCATTAAAAAAACCATTTCTAAATAATAAAATATAAATTTTAAAATTGTTACTCCAATAAATAATTTGTTAAAATAAAAAATATCCCATGGGAATACTTTTTCAACTCTTTTAAAATATTAATAAATCATTTCAATGAAATAAAAACTCTCTTAGCATTACAAAATCCTTAAAATAATTTTAAAGTTATTTATTATACTCATAATAGATTTTAAAAACTTTAAAGTAATATTCTAAATATTTTCCAACTTTATTAAAAAGGGGATAAGTCATTTTATATCCTCTCAAATGAATTTCCTTGAGTTGAAAAATGTTTTGAATATTCGGAAGAATTCCAATAATGATTTAAAATATTTTCCAACCTTTTAATATGTTGAAGGAGTCATATTACCTACTCTCACTTTGTTTGGTTGGTTTTGTTTTAAATAATAAATTTCAAAACACCAATTATGAATATTAGGGAAAGTCCTTTTATTCCCTCTCTTTTTAATATTCAATAAACTCCAAATTTTTTGAAATTCCAGAGAAAATCAAACACATGAAGCAAACAATCAATATCTATTCAATTTTATTAACATTCCAAACTTCGGAGAATTTTGGTATGTTACATTTGTCCTCTTTGGGATCTTTAGATTTTGTCCTCTTTGGGATCTTTTCCTCACTTTAGGGGCAACACTCTATATATTAGAAGAAATATAGAAGATCTTTCACACTTTACAAGAGTACTCAACATAAAGAAAATGAAACTATCATGAAGTATGCAAATGTATGCCTCTGCCAGTGTAGCAGGATATGCAATGATACTAGTGCGTCATGTAGCAATGATTAGGGCAAGGCCCAACTAGCATGCGGCTCATCGATCAAGCAAAAGCATGTATGACATGAAGATCAAGTCATGAGAAGGTGGATATTGCATGGCAATGTATCTCGGAAAGGCTATGGAAATGCATTGATAGGTAGGTATGGTGGCTGTTTTGAGGAAGGATATAATGAGGCTTATGATGACAGAGCGTATCGTGCCAAGGATTTGGATGCGCCGGCGAAGTATGCGCCAACTCTCTAGGTGAGAAAGGGCAATGCACGGTACCGAAGAGGCTACAAAAATATGGCTAGGTGGAAGTGTCAACTTTCGAATACTCACATTAGTCTGAAGAACTCATGCACTTATTATCGGTAACTCTCAATCTAATTAGGAGGTTCACAAAGAGACAAGTACCCGGAGGAGGAGTGTATGGGGGTTTCGTTATCCTTGCGCATCCTCGACTCATGGTACGTGAGTGTACTCTAATATTCTATCCCTCCAAAGATCAGTGATCCATCTAGTAGCTAAAGTTCTCAACTAATTTTGTAGGTTTTTCGAAAATAAACACGGATTGCCCAAAATACGACATCTATCACTAATAGGCTAAATCTCTCGACACCAAAATTTCAAACATTACTCATGGCAATACCTCAAAACTATTGCAAGTTACTACTACAATTGAATAGCAACCTCAATTACCTACTTCAAGTCAAGACACACAACTCAGTGCAACAGGAAAACTCTCTAAACAAGATAAACGAAAACTCAAGAGAGTTCCAGCAACAAACTAAACAAAAGCTCTTATAAAGATAAGCATGAAAATTAAGAGCTAAACAGGACAGCAGCTACGAAAAAGATAAAGAACACACGCAGCAAAGATAAGCATGAAAATCCTATGTTGTGTTCTAGGGTGAAGTGGAGCGTGTTTCTCTCCCACACAAAGACAGCTGGGTTCTAACTTGTTATGAACAGAAAGCAAAGCTAAAGAAAACTAAAAAGGAAATAAAGAGCAAGACGCTCCAAGCATAGCACATAACGCATGAAGTGATAAAAATATAGTGGAACGAAAGAGCAACTGATACTTGTTGATGGAGAAGGGGATGCCTGGGGGAATCCCCAAGCTTAGATGCTTGAGTATTCTTGAATATTTCTTGGGGATGCACGGGGGCATCCCCAAGCTTGAGCGTTTGACCCTCCTGAATCTTCTTTTATCATCTTCCCTCGCACACTTGAAAACTCCCTTCATACATAACTCATCATAATCTGATTATCGAGGTCAGTACCCATAATAAAATAATTTTTCTCAACTGGAAATAAGGATATTCTTGAAGAGCTACTGTTTATCAAGATCGCCAAAAAGTTTTTGCAAAGAAAAAGCAAGCTTAAGGTTTGCAAAACGAAGAAAAGGAAAAACAGGACAGAATCTGTGAAAAACAGACCAGCAGGTAGTAAATAATTTTTTTGGGGCACTTCTGCAACTCAAATAAAAAAACTCAGCACAGACGCTCGAAATAAAATTATATAGAGCACGCCTTCAAAAAAATTCAGATCAAAAAAATGATCTGGTGATTTTATTCGAATTTTTCTGTCCAAGGACACAATCTGTTTTCTGAACAGCACGTCACAACTTTTGAACTTTCTTGCAATCGGAGGCTAAACTTGGCACAAAGATAAAAAGTAAAGATACAATGATGTTTCTACTGTAGTAACAAACATCAAGACACAACAAAAGCAAAATAAATCTAATTCGTTGTGGTCTGCCTCCCAAAAGCTCTTTCTTTTATGCCTTTAAGCTAGGCATGACGCAAAAAGAGAAAATCAAGTTTTATCAAGAGTAAGAGAATAGCTAGCCCGTGTGACGGACTCAAAAGGCAACTTAATAATTTTCCTAGGGAAGTGTTCCATCCCTTTCTGGAGACGGAATTGGAATTTTATAATCCCTTCTTTCATATCAATAATAGCACCCATGCATGGTGCGAAGAAAAGGACGTCCCAAAATAATTGGACAAGAAGGTTCACATTCAATGTCCATAATAGTAAAATCAATGGGAACGTAATTGTCATTGACAATGATAAGAACATCATCTATCTTCCCAAAGGTTTCTTTACAGAAGAATCGACGAGACGAACACCAAAAGAACAAGGATCAAAAGGTTTCAATTCAAATATATCATACATTCTTTTTGGCATAACAGAGGTACTAGCTCCAACATCACATAAAGCATAGCAAGAAAAGTTATTCAACTTAATTTTAATCATAGGATCCCAACCATCTTCTTGCTTTCTAGGTATGGAGTCTTCTACCCTAAGCTTCTCCTCCCTAGCTTTGATGAGAGCATTAGTGATATGCTCCGTGAAGGCAAGATTAAGTGTGCTAGTGTGGGGGTCTCTGGACATCTTGTGAAGGAAACGAATAACTTCTGAAAGAGTGCAATTATCAAAATAAAGGTCACTAATAACAAGTAAAGTGGTAGTGCTATCCTTTAGGCTCACTTTTTTGGTAGCTTCTATAGTCATAGGAATTTCTTCTTCTACGGTTGAGGTCATAGCATCACCATTAATAGGTCCTACGGGACTAGGGGTGCATTGGGTGCTAAGAGTTTGGATATCCTCAACCACTTGGATACTAGCAACAGTATGGTGTGTAGGAAGGCTCTTAATCCTATCTTCTTCCTCCTTTTCTCTTGCCCATCTCTCTTTGAGTTTAGCCATCATCCTAATGTTTTCATTAATTTGCAATTGGATAGCATTCATAGGAGTGACCTTCCTCTCCTCAAGGGGAGAAGTTCTAATTTTAAGCAATTCTACTTCATGGGCTAAATTGTCTACCTTCGACGAGAGCAAAGTTGTCAGAATCGCGATTCAAGTCTTAGAATCTTACGACCTTACGATCCAAATTAGCCCCTCCGATCCTACGATTTTGCTCATAGAATCTTAGATTCTACGATTCTAGTAGTTAAGATTTTACGATTCACGATCCTACGAACGAAATTAAGATCCGATTCAGAATCTCGATTCTAACAACTTTGGACGAGAGATTAAGTAATTTGTCTAGTTTTCCTCTACACTCTTGTTGAAGGCTTTTTGGGTAGTGATGAAGTCTTTAAGCATACTCTCTAGTTCAGAAGTGGAGTTCTTTGTGCTAGGATGTGTTGTTGTTCCCATAGTTGTTGGAGGGGAATGGTCTAGGATTGCTACCAAAATTACTCCTATAAGCATTGTTATTGAAGTTTTTTCTAGAGATAAAGTTCACATCTACTTGATCTTGAGCAATCAAAGAATTTAAAGGAACATCATGAGGATCAATAGGAGATTGCTTGGTAAGTAGATACATAATCAAGTCAACTTTTTCATTTAGGGAGGAGATCTCCTCGACAGAGTTTACCTTCCTACCTGTTGGAGATCTTTCGGTGTGCCATTGGGAATAGTTGGTCATCATCTCATCGAGTAGTTTAGTGGCTGCACCAAGCATTGTTGACATAAAGGTTCCTCCCGCGGCCTAATCTAGCAAGTTTCGCGAGGTAAAGTTCAAGCCTGCATAAAAAGTTTGGATAACCATCCAAGTAATCAAACCATGCGTAGGGCAATTCTTAACAAGAGATTTCACGTCTTCCCAACCTTAGGCAACATGCTCATTATCCAATTGCTTAAAATTCATAATATTACTCCTCAATTGGATAATCTTAGCTGGGGGGTAGTATTTCCCAATAAAAGCATCCTTGCACTTATCCCAAGAATCTTTGCTATTCCTAGGCAAGGATTTAAACCAGATTTTAGCTCCTCCTCCCAAGGAGAAAGGAAAAAGCTTAAGCTTAACAATATCACCATCTACTTCTTTGTACTTTGCATATCACAGAGCTCAACAAAATTGTTTAAGTGCAAAGCAGCATCATCTCCAGCACCGGATAATTGATCTTTCATAACAAGGTTCAGCAAAGAAGGTTTAATCTCATAAGAAGGTGCTGAAGTGGCAGGTGGAGCAATAGGAGTGCAGATAAAGTCACTGTTGTTATGACTAGTGAAGTCACACAACTTGGTGTTCTCGGTGGAACCCATAGCAGCAGCAAGCAAGGTAACTATTTTTTTATTTTTGATAAGGGACACTAAAGAAAAAACTGAAAGGTAAACTAACAAGACTAAAAAGCAAAGATAACAGATAGTGTGCAACTCCCCTATCTTGAAGAGTGGAGTCCCCGGAAACGGCGCAAGAAATTAGCTTTGATGGCTTCTCGCCCCTCGTTGGTTACCCAAAGTGGAAGGTTGAGATGTAGACAGCAGCAAATTTCCCTCGGTGAAGATACCAAGGTTTGTCTCCAGTAGGACTCCGACAACGACAGGAAGGTGACAACGGCGCCAGCATTAGGCGGTTGACGTGTACCTGCACACACAACAGATAACTTTTCTCCCAACGAGTACAGAGAGGTTGTCAATCCCTCCGGCCTTGTTGTTTACAAAGGATCAAACGCACGGGATAATAATGATAGCGATAAAAACAGAAAATGAAATAAAGCAGAAAATAAATACCAGGTGTAAACAGTGGTGGAAATATGGACTGGGGTCCCATGATGTTCACTAGTGATGTCTCTCTCCCAAAAGATGATAAAATAGCCATGCAAGGTAAACAAATTACAGCTGGGCAATTGACAGGATTATGTGCGCAAACCAATGCTAACTATGCTACGAAGAAAGGAAGAGGCTCAAAAGCTTGGGCGGTACGCCAAGACAAGTAGACCGAAATCCATCTGCATCTACCTAATAATCATCCACCTTGAGATATCTATCCAGAACATCTCGCTGGTATTAAGTTGCGAATCCAACCCAAAGTGTAAACTCAAAGCAACAGACAACTGCATTAAAGAACTTTGCGTAAAGTAAACAATACTCGCACCCGCAAGTACAAGCACCGTTGTTTTCTCCCTTGTGGCAACAACACATCCCCTAGACTCATGTTTCTGTCACTCAAGCTAGTCATCAGGGGGCATGAACCCACAATCATGCATAACGCTCCCTCTTGGATTCACTACCTACTAGTTGGCCAAAGCAATAAATAGCAATGGAGAACATGCAAGAATTACTCAAGAACATAAATATAAAAGAGGAGAATCAAATATATTACTCAAACACAATCTGAACATAGTCTCACAACCCATCACATCCCAGCAAACTCAGCATAGCAACAGCAGAAAGATTACATATGTGCCTCGATCATGTAGGGCAGCTCACGAGGTCTAACCCATGAAGAACAAAGAGGGGAGGAGAACATCACATAGCTATTGATCGTGGACCCATGGTCCAAGGTGGACTACTCACAGTTCATCCGGGAAGCATCCATGGTGGTGGAGAAGCTCCCGGAGGTGGTTCCTCCCTCCGGCAGGGTGCCGGGAATAGGGCTCCTGGTGCTCCCGATCTTGGAAGCGCTGCAGTGGAGGAACAGAGGAGAGATCGCGAAAAAGGGCTCTGTCGTCGAGGGTTTCGGGACGAGAGAGATATATAGGCGAAGGGGGGCAGCCAGAGGTGGAACAGGGGCCCCAGGCGCCACCCCTGGCTCCCATCTGGCCCACTTTGGCTCTTCCCGAAGCTTCCTGTACGCTGATTTTCCTATATTTTTCCCAGAATTTTTCTGGCACTTTAAGTAATGGGAAAACCTGAAATACAAAAACAACAGAAGATAGGAACTAGCACTGGGGTGCACTGAGTTAATAGGTTAGTCCAAATATGATCAAAAGTGTATGGAAGTGCATCAATATCATAGAAATATCACACAAAAGATGCATGGAGCAAGCAAAAATTATAGATACGTTTTGGACGTATCAACAAATTCACTTGGACCCCACAAGCGGACGAAGCATTCAAGAAGCTCAAGCGCATGATGTCTACCGCTCCAGTGCTGGCAGCTCCGATTGAGAAAGATCCAATGATGTTATATATCGCAGCAACCACTCGGGTGATCAGTATTTTCATGGTGGTCGAACGTCCTGAAAAGGACAAGGCACAATTGGTCCAGAGGCTAGTATATTATGTCAGTGAAGTGCTCTCAACCTCCAAGAAAAACTACCCCCATTACCAGAAGATGTGCTACGGTGTATACATGGCGGCAAATAAGCTGAAGCCTTACTTCCAGGCGCATCCGATCACAGTTGTCAGTTCGTCACCACTGGCAGAAATCATCGGCAATCGGGATGCATCTGGTCGGGTGGCAAAGTGGGACATTGAAATTGCAACTCATGGGATCAAGTATGAGCCTCGTAATGCATTCAAGTCTCAAGCTCTGGCAGATTTCTTGGTTTATTGGGCAGAAACTCAGTATACGCCCCCCTGTCCGGACTCTCAGTTCTGGCAAATGCACTTTGATGGCTCCAAGATGATGACCGGACTAGGGGCTGGCATTATTCTCACTTCTCCGAAAGGTGATAAGCTCAAGTATGTACTGCATATCCATTTTGCAGCATCAAACAATGTGGCAGAGTATGAAGCATTGGTACACGGTATCCTTTTGGCCAAGGAGATCGGTATTCGGCGGATTTTGTGTTATGGCGATTTTGATCTGGTGGTGCAGCAATGCACTGGCACTTGGGACGCAAACGATGAAAACATGGCAAGCTACAGATTCCTAGTGCAGCAGTTGTCTGGTTTCTTTGAGGGGTGCGAATTCCATCACATTCCCCGAGCAGAAAATGATGCAGCAGATGCACTGTCTAAACTGGGGTCAACCAGAAAGGAAATTCCACCAGGAGTATCATTAGAAAACATCCAGAAGCCATCCATCAAGCCTTCCCCAGAATCAGAGTCAATCTTTATTTCGGCCGACCTGAAGATGTCAGAGCTCGAGGCAAAAACACTAGCCAAGAAGAAAAAATTGAAGAAGCATTCGGCCGCACCAGGGGCCGCCGATTGCGAACCAAGGGTTGCTTTCGTCAGCTCGAGGACTGAGGCGGTCGTGCAAGACGCAATCGACTCCTCCTCCGAACTGCCAGTGGCAGAAGACGAACAGCCAGAACCAGAAGCAGTTGTTGTAATGGTAATTGTCGTTGCACCATCATTGGCAGAGCCCATCAGAAACTTTCTGGTGGATGGTACACTCCCACAAGATGAGATAGAGGCTCAGCAAATCCAGCGCCGATATGGAGCATACACCATCATCAACAACGAGCTAGTGCATCACAGTGCGACTGGAGTCCTCCAGCGCTGTGCTGAAGAAGACAAGGGGCTGGAGCTGCTGCGGGACATCCACCAAGGATAGTTTGGTCACCATGCATCAGCTACCGCAATAGTCGCCAAGGCTTTCCGCCATGGTTTCTACTGGCCGACTGCGAGAGCAGCGGCAGAAGAGCTAGTCAAGCATTGTAATGGGTGTCAAAGATTCAGAGCAAAGAGCCACTTACCAGCTTCAGCACTCAAAACCATTCCGATCACATGGCCGTTTGCAGTATGGGGTCTGGACATGGTGGGACCGTTCAAAACAGCCAGAGGCGGCATGACACATTTGTTGGTAGCGGTGGACAAGTTCACCAAGTGGATTGAGGCAAAGCCGATCAAGAAGCTTGATGGACCAACTGCGGTTAGGTTCATTGCGAACATCACAGTCAGATATGGAGTGACGCACAGCATCATCACTGACAATGGAACAAACTTTGCAAAAGGGGCTCTAGCTCGGTTTGCTTCTCAGCAAGGCATTCGGCTGGATGTAGCATCCGTAGCTCACCCCTAGTCAAATGGTCAAGCAGAGCAGGCAAACGGCCTCATCTTGTCTGGAATCAAGCCAAGATTGGTGGATCCACTAGAGAGAGCACCTTCCGCATGGCTCGGCGAGCTGCCAGCAGTGCTTTGGAGTCTGCGTACTACGCCGAACCGTTCAACTGGATTCACTCCCTTCTTCCTAGTATATGGTGCGGAGGCAATTCTTCCTTGTGATATTGAGTTTGACTCACCTCGTCACGCCATGTACACAGAGGCAGAAGCCAAGGAAGCTAGCGAGGACGGCGTTGATCTGAGAGAAGAAGCATGTTTCCTGGACTTGTCCAGGTCGGCGATATACCAGCAGAAGCTGCGTCACTATCACACCAAGAAGATCCGCCCCCTAGCTTTTCGTGAGGGTGATTTGGTGTTGCGCCGAATCCAGAAATCGGATGGCCAGCACAAGTTATCCTCTCCTTGGGAAGTTCCATTTGTTGTCAGTCGGGCGTTCAAGAACAATTCATACTATCTCATCGATTGCAGAAAGCCGACCCGATATGTGGATACTTCGGGGCAAGAAACGGAGCGTCCCTGGAACGCCGAGCTGTTATGCCCGTTTTACAGTTGAGCGGTATTTTTATATTCCCCCTTTTTAAAAATATTATCAATGAGAATAGTCGTGCGTCCATGATACGGCATTCAGCAGGAGTTACAAAAATTGCGCATTCATTTCTCAGTCCTAAGGTCGGCAAAAGCGGACCCGGGGACTGGTCGGTTGCCCTGAAACGGGTATACTTAAGAAAGGAGCAAGAAGAGTGATGAGTTTGAAAGGGTCAGTTCGAACCGAATGTAGACCGCAGGTCGGCTGTAATGTCGGGTGAACGGGGCCAAGCGGAATCGTCAATCGGAATATTCATACTCTAGAGTATACTTACTTCAGACTTAGCCGATGGCAGGCGCTACCGATTGTGACCAGACCGGCTGGCCAACAGTCGGCAGGTTGCAATCGGCCCGTCCGCACGACTTTACCTTTACGAAGGAAACTGAGAGCCTAGAAGTACTTGTCAAAATTTCTTTCAAGGCCTATTCTCTGGTCCGACCACAGACCGCAGGTCGGCTGTAGGGTTTGCAGGAATATTGACCAAGGAAGAAAAGAGGCAAAGAAAAAGGCAACCGGGTGAAAAACGCAAAGGAAGAGTAGCATATATAGCTAAGGAAGAACCAAATTCATAAGTAAGCATGGCCGATTGGCGGAATGTTGATTATTACATGGAAGTGGCCCTCAGCGGGCGCACTTGGAGTTTGACCAAAGTGTTTGTCGAGCAAAAGCAGGTAAATAAAAGCATGCCGATCTCAAGTAGTCGGCGCGCCAGGAGCAGGTGGAGCAGCCGGAGCCGAAGTAGTTGGAGTTGTGCTGGCGGCACCTCCCGGAGCTGAAGAAGCGGTAGTCTTGGTTTGAGTGTTCGGTGGGTCTTGAGCGGTACTCGCCGAGTGTAAGGCCTGATATGCGGTACTGTTCCAGATCCAGATGTCTCCATCCAGATCCGGGGACGAAGCACATATCGGTCCCACCGCGACATATGACATAGCCATATGCCCTGGATTTCCAACATGATATCACAACATTACAGATACAAGGATACAACATCTCATACAATCGGCATACAACTTCCTTAAATAAAATACATCAGCGGAAGGTATATGTCTGAGTACAGACTACAATCAAATGCCTACTGGCAAAGAGAAAATCATCGATCCTCATAACCACACGGGTCCAGGCCCTCCGTCGGGATCCGCCTAACTAGTCGTCGTCGAGTCTCCACGTGAAATGTCGGTCACCATACCTGTTGTTGATCAAGAACCCTGAAAAGAGTTTGGGGGTAGGATCATGAATACAGAAGTACTCAGCATCCAACTGTAGTGGTCATCTGACCCAGCAAGGACTTCATCACTCGTCATTCTAGGACAACTAGTAGTTTACGGTAAGGATGGGGTAAGTGGTGAGGTTGCTGCCGCACTAGCATTTATGAGGTGGCTAACGATCTAGAGAGTAAGGTAAGAAGCCAAGCATTCGATGAGGAATCTCCTCCAACAAGTCTTGCTATCAACTACTTACGCAAGCATAACACCTATCCTATCCTTGTCCTCCTCTTTGCATCCCGACGAAGAAGAAGCAGTCAAGGCGCACACACGTTGATCAAATTATATTAAGATTATCTCAGTTGTTGTTGTCTATGAACAAGGAGTAGGTCTCAAGTCATCCATAACCGTGGACACAGCTTCTCGAAAAGATTTAACCCTGCAGGGGTGTACCAACTGCCCATTACAAGGCTCCGCACGCACACCCATCTCTCTCAGTAGCTACCCATGATAGGCAACCATTTTATGATTTAGTCCCAAGAGATCCGGAACGACGGGTCCCTCTAACTAACAACGCACAAATCCGGGTGGCCCCCGGTGAGTCGACATCCAACTCAAAAGCCGGACGCGCTCTCGAATTGGCCTCTACCATATGGACAAGGTCGGGTTAGCTACCCAAACTATGTGGGCAGCCCCTAGCTTCCAGGTGTGGACCAACGAAGGAACTCTGTCTCCGCTGGCCCAAGTTGTTTTAAAGAATATCTGCCAGGAGCGACCCAACAGACACACACACGGTTTTCAAATGGTAAATCTGCTTGGGCCACCACTAGAAATGTTTGAATCTAGGTAGGTAAGAAAGGGGGACCCCATAAAATCCCACACGCGGTTAGGCACGCTCAGTCTTAGAACCAATACCCGGAACTCGGATCCTAGGTGACTCGAATGGAACAAAGCGTCGGGGCGGGATAGCCTAGACCTTGCATCCTTCGTCGAATATAGTCAACATTATAATAATCATATCATCAACAACAATATAATAATGTGATAGCCCAAACCAAGGAGTAACAGGGTAACATCGTAGCATCCTAAGAATGCATACTAAGTAGGGGTTGAGCAACGAGCAATAGTAACATAGCAGTACATGGTTTGCTGGGAGGGGACATGGCTGTATCGGTTTGAAAGAGGCTGTAAACATGTGGTAGGATCAAACATCGAACCTATCCTAGACTAGCATGCAAACCGCTGGTTGAAATAGAACGGATCATAAGTAATGTATAGTCCTTGCCTTTTGATAAGTCGGGTTCCGAAGGTGTAGTTGATCGCAAGCTCGCAGCGTCTCCGAGAGGTACCCGCGGAAGCACACAAGACGGTAAACACTGGAAAGAAATCAACGAGCAAGCATCTATTACTACGAAGCAAAAACGAGCAAGCATCAACAAGAACGCAACATGAGACATCGCACCCACCGTCGAGAGCGGTTACTAACAGGTTAAGTGGAGTACTCGTCACACGCGACGATACCGCAAGTTTACGATGGTTCAAGTTGTTTAGCTACACAAGATGAGAAAGGTTATTAACATGGCATCTCATCCAAGCATAGCATAGCACACAATCATGGCAAGAGGTGAAGCATAAGGTAAACTATCTAATCTAGTCACTTTAAGTGGGGGTAAAACCTATACATGGAAACTATTACGGACCCCACGATAATTATAATATTTGGTACTGTTTTGCCCTAAACAATATTTTATTATTTTTATTAGCATGCAAGAGCAGCATAAACACAATCTACATGCAATTCCAATCAAGTTACATATAAAGAACATTTTAATCGGAGCAACGGTTATTAAGTTATGGCAATTACAGTTTACAGTGGCAAGCAGTGTAAATAGCAGGTAAACAACATGTAAACAAAGTCAAACAGGGCAAAAGAGCACATTTTATTAATCTACACAAAAAACTAAGCAAGTTTCATGTTTAAAGCTCCGCGATCCGAGCTACCGTTAAAAAGATACGGGCACCGCAAAAAAAAAACAATACAATCTGCCTATTAGAGAAAAAAAAAGACTAAATAGCTATTGGGACGAAACTGGCTCTAAACAGGCCCAACAGGGGGCGGCGCTAAATAACTAAAATATGCCTACGCGCGCAGCACAACACCCACGACACTTGGGCCGGCCCAACACTTGCAGGAAAAATAAAAAATATAAAAAAAAGAAGGTGAGGGCGCCTCACCTAGTGGGATCGGCCCATGGCCGGCTGTGGGCGACGAATAGGCGGGCGCTCGCCCAGTGCGAGAGGAGGCGCGAGGCCACATCGCAAGCTGGGCCGCGGTCGGTTGCTGGTGCGGTTGGGCCCGTGGGGCACTGGCTGCAGGCCAGCCCAACTCGGGCCAACGAGAGGAGCGACGCGGTCTCCCGCACGAGTGTGCATACAGGGGGACGCCGGCGGAGGCGGTGGCTGGCCGGACCTCGCCGGATCCGGCGCGGGTCGTGTCCAAGAGCAGCGGGACACTGAAGGCCCGTGGATCTGGCCGGCGGCGGCGTCTAGGGGGATACGGCGCGAGCTCCTGGATCTCCGGTTCCTTGGCCATGGCGCGAGGCGTCCTCGGGCTCCCGCGGGAGAGAGATGGGAGGGAGGTGAGGCTAGGGAGGAGAGGAGAGGGAGGCGTGTGGAGGACATGGGGCACGCGAGCTCGCCGCGGTGCGGCGGTTGGTCGAAGACGGGTGACGGAGGAGCTCGGGAGGAGGGCTGGCTCGGGCATGGGAGGTGCACGGGAGCGGAGGCCTTCGGGCGGTTCCACGGGGTGACGTGGCGGCCTCTGGGCCGTGGGATCGCCAGATCTAATGGTCCAGAGCGCCTGGAAGCTAGGGTTTCGGAAACTGGGGGTCAATTTGGCAGATCTGGGCAAAGTGGAGGGGGTGGCTGCAATTTTTTTGCTTAGGGAAACCCTAGAAAGGGGTGGGAGTGTGGTGGTCTTTGTATAGCCCAGGTGGCTGGCAGTTTGCAAAAACATCCCCGGTTTTTCTCTCGCGCGCGCGGTGTTTCATTTCTGACCGCCGAGGGTCCGCAGGACCTCCGATTCGGGTAAAACTTCGAACTGCGCGATCAACACGTCGAGCCGGTGGTGTTCACCTCGCGTTGGAACCGTTCCGAGAACACTTTCCGGCACGCTATAAAAATATCCCATTTAATTATTAAACGGGATTTTTCGTTCTGTTGGCTGCGGCTGGTCTCGTGCGATTTTCGCGACGGTGATCGGGTGAAACCCGGCGTCGCGAAGGTCGAGTGTCCGGGTGGAAAGGGTCGGTCTCCGTCCGGTACGAGATAAGAGGGGGAAAATAATCGCCGATCGATAAATCGGGGACGCAAACACCGCAAACAAATCAGACAATCAAACAATTCACACCGAAAACAAAAATTTTAATTTTTGTGAAATATGGGCTGTTACAATACAACACCACCAAGAAGGGATCTCGTCCCGAGATCCTGGACGATCCGAGGGAGAGGGGGAGAGAAAAAGAGATTCGATGATCTTCAACACCACCAACAAGGGACTCTGCTCCATGTCGAACGACTAACTCCTGTCGAGAAAATTTCCGCAGGGAGACGACATCGTCAAAAATACGAAACCATCGGTGTCAAGAGGAAGAACAATAGTTGAAAGCGATGATCAAGGGAAGCATTCTCACTCAAATAGTGAGGATACTAGGCAAAAGGACTGAAGTCAATGGATGACCAAGATGTTTACCCAGAGTCGGAAGAACTAAAGGTACTACCAGATTTCAAAAACCTGAGGTCGGAATCGAGATAATACATTGCAAGCAAGGCATTGTAACGGTTCCGGAACTCCACACAGTCGAGATCCTAGAGTTTGAAAGGGATAAGGCGAGAATTAAAACACTTACGACACTTGTACTGACCAGAGCAAGGGTAAGGAGTAAAAAGAATCCCACTCTCCGATAATTAACTTAGTTGCTACAAAATAGTTTTTTTGTCTAGACTCGACTTCGACCAAAGAGGGGATCCTACGGTCGATAAGGCTCTGATACCAAGTCGTAAGGCCCGATATGCGGTACTGTTCCAGATCCAGATGTATCCATCCAGATCTGGGGACGAAGCACATATCGGTCCCACCGCGACATATGACATAGCCATATGCCCCGGATTTCCAACATGATATCACAACATTACAGATACAAGGATACAACATCTCATACAATCGGCATACAACTGCCTTAAATACAATACATCAGCGGAAGGTATATGTCTGAGTACAGACTACAATCAAATGCCTACTGGCAAAGAGAAAATCATCGATCCCCATAACCACACGGGTCCAGGCCCTCCGCCGGGATCCGCCTAACTAGTCGTCGTCGAGTCTCCACGTGAAATGTCGGTCACCATACCTGTTGTCGATCAAGAACCCTGAAAAGAGTTTGGGGTAGTATCATGAGTACAGAAGTACTCAGCATCCAACTGTAGTGGTCATCTGACCCATCAAGGACTTCATCACTCGTCATTCTAAGATAACTAGTAGTTTACGGTAAGGATGGGGTAAGTGGTGAGGTTGCTGCCGCACTAGCATTTATGAGGTGGCTAACGATCTAAAGAGTAAGGTAAGAATCCAAGCATTCGATGAGGAATCGCCTCCAACAAGTCTTTCTATCAACTACTTACGCAAGCATTACACCTATCCTATCCTTGTCCTCCTCTTCGCATCCCGACGAAGAAGAAGCAGTCAAGGCACACACACGTTGATCAAATTATATTAAGATTATCTCAGTTGTTGTTTGATACGTCCAAAAAAGCATCACTATTTTATATTGTGATTTCACCCTATTCATTGATATATTCCACTTTAAAGTATTGTTCTTATGTTGTTTTGGCTTATTTTACACAGTTTACAACTTTCCGGTGTCGAAGCAGCAGAACCAGAATTCAGCGGTAAAAAGTGGATACCAAGTTGCTTAATCAGATCAAGTCCAAATGCGATGAAATTTTACGGGGAAATTTTTTATGAAGATTGACTGGATCACCGAAGGAGGAGGTGAGGGGACCCACCAGGCAGCCAGAAGGGTGCCTGGCGCGGCACCCCTCCTGGCCGCGCCAGGCACCCTCCTGGGTGCCTGGTGGCCCCCCTCGGTGCCCCCTTTTCGCCTATATATGCCCCCTGGGGTGGAAACCCCTAAATAGGAGTCTTTTCCGTGTTTCGCCGCCACCACAGGGCGGAAACCTACATAGGATAAAAGCCATCTCCGGCGGGCATATTCCGCCGGGGAGATCACCTCTCGGAAGGGGAGATCGTCGCCATCATCATCATCATCACGGGCATCATTGAGATCATCATCAACATCATCCTCAACATCAGCACCATCTCCATCTCCATCCCATCTCATCTCACAATTGCACCTTGTGTTGTAATCCGTACTATCTATCCTCTCTACTCTATTGGTGTTGATTACTATTTTGTGGTGAATGCTATTGAGTTTTGTTGGAGAAATATCATTGTGTCCAGATTGTTTACCACCCATCTATCACCTCTGATCATGATCTCTTTTATGTCTTGTGAGTAGTTACTTTAGTTCTTGACAACATGGGAGAAGTCTAGTTGTTAGTAGTCATATGATACTGAAGTATTATGTGTTGTTTGATACTTAAGTTGTGTTGTTATTTCTCTAGTGGTGTTATGTGAGTCGAACACATGACACTTCACCTTTCATGGGCCTAGAGGAATACATTGTGCACAAAGGATGCTTATGGTGGGTTGCCGGAGTGACAGAAACCTGAACCCCAGTTCGCAGACTTTCGCACAAGGGAGTTATGGATCCTCGATCGTAATGTTGTGGTTACGCTTATGCCTTAATTACTACCTTGTATTTGCGGATGCTTGCAAGGTGTGTAACATTAAGTGTACACTTATCTTAGTCTAGAAGGTAAACTAGCATTGATCCACCCACCGACACTTATCAACACGATACATATTACTTGGTGGAGTATTGTGAAAGTGACTTGACTATCTCTCCCGTGTTTTCTCGAGAACGCTTTAGCTTTTATAAGTTCAGTTCCTAGGCTTATCCTTGTGAAAGGATTGGGCCACTTGCTATTCCTCAGTTACCCTGTTTACTTTGCCTGTCTTTTACTTTTCTGTTGCTTAAACCAAAACCCCTAAATATTTTCCTTTGAGTGTTTGCAGACCTTCCCTTATCCAGTGTCACTTATCAACACCTTCTGCTCCTCGTGGGATCGATACTATTATTTATCGAAAAGCTACAATTGATCCCCTAGACTTGTGGGGTATCAAGAATCGTTTATTGGCGCGGTTAACAGGGAAGGCAACCCAACTAAACCTATTAACTTCTCCGCCATCAACGAGCTTTTCTGGCGCCGTTGTCGGGGAGTGTAGCGCTATTGGTAAGTGAAGCCGGTAAGGGAACTTTTATTTTCTGTTATTACTTTCAGTCCTTATGGAGTCTTCTGTTGTTGGTTCGTTGCTGGTAAGGAGCCGCCCCATGATACGTCCCAAACGTATCTATAATTTCTGCTTTCTCCATGCATTTTTTGTGTGACTTTGCCATGTTTTGCTTGAACTTTCATACACTTTTAACCTATTTGGACTAACCTATTAACTCAGTGCACCCAGTTGCCTGTTTCTGTTTTCTGCTGTTTTTGTATTTCAGGTTTTTCGGCCATTAAAAGTGCTCCAAAAATTCCGGGAAAATTATATAAAAAATCAGCGCAACTGAAGCTTCCGGAATCACCAAGAGAGGGAAGGGGGGCCACCACCAGGCAGCCAGGAGGGCAGGTGGCGCGGCCCCACTCTGGGCCGCGCCAGGGACCCTCCTGACTGCCTCGTGGGTCCCCTCGATGCCCCCTTCGCCTATATTTACCCCTCGGGTGGAAACCCCTAATATCGATCCCTCTTTCGCGATCTCGCCTCTGTACCGCCGCCGCCACCGTTTCAAGATCGGGGCTGCCTGGAGAAGCTGCTCTGGCACCCTGCCGGAAGGAGGAACCCCCTCCGGGAGACCATCCATAGCCATGGACGCCTCCCATATGTACCATGAGTAGTCCTCCTTGGACCATGGGTCTGTGACCAGTAGCTATGTGATCTATCTCTCCCCCTTTTGTGCTTCCACTTTTGAGTCCTCGTGAGCTGCCTCACATGATCGAGGATTCTATGTAATTTCTGTCGTTGCTATGCTGAGTTTGTTGGGATCTGATGGATTATGAGACTATGTTCAGATTGTGATGAGTAATATATTTGTTTCTTCTCTTTTATATTTTGTTCTTGAGTAAATTCTTGCATGTTCTCCGTTGCGGTATTTGCTTTGGCCAAGTATTTTATTTGCAACTCCAAGAGAGAGCGTTATGCTCGATTGTGGGTTCAGCCCCTTGATGTCTAGCTTGAGTGACAGAAACATGAGACTAGGGGATGTGTTGTTGCCACCAGGGATAAAACAACGGTGCTTGTACCTGCGGGTGCAAGGATTGTTTACTTTACGCAAAGTTCTTTTAATGCAGTTGTCTGTTGCTTTGAGTTTACACTTTGGGTGGGATTCGCAACTTAATACCAGCGAGATGTTCTGGATAGATATCTCAAGGTGGATGATTCGTAGTAGATGCAGATGGATTTCGGTCTACTTACCTTGGCGTACTGCCCATTGCTTTTGAGCCCTTCCTTTCTTTGCAGCATAGTTAGCATTGTGGTGCCTTCATAATCCTGTCAATTTCCCAACTGTGATTTGTTTACCTCGCTAGCACTTTTATCGTCTTTTGGGAGAGAGACATCAATAGTGAAAATCACGGGACCCTGGTCCATCTTTATACTATTGTTTACGTCTTCAATTTACTTTTCAGTTGCTATCACTATCATTATCTTTTGCGTTAATCCTTTGTAAACAGCAAGGCCGGAGGAATTGAAAACTCCTCTATACTCGTTGGGAGCAAAGTTATTTGCTGCTGTGTGCAGGTCCACGTCAACTGCCTAATTTCTGGCGCCGTTGTCACCTACTTGTATCTCCTGAGTCCTACTGGTTCGATAACCTTGGTATCTTCACCGAGGGAAATTTGCTGCTACGCTACATCTCACCTTCCACTTGGAGTAACCAACGAGGAGTGAGAGAACTATCCTCGCCGTATCAAGCTAATTTCTGGCGCCGTTGCCGGGGACTCAAGTCTACAAGATAAGGGAGTTGCACACTATCTTTTATCTTTGCTTTTTAGTCTTGTTAGTTTACCTTTCAGTTTTTATCTTTAGTGTCCTTTATCAAAAATCCAAAAATAAATATTATGTCTAGTTCCTTACTTGCCAATCAATGTCTGACTTCTTTGAGACCAGATCTTATTGGCATGGAGGATTCACCGAGGATCAACAAAAGTGGTACAAGGAACACCGCTTGTCTCAAAAGGGGATACACTTATGGAAACAAATACATCAGTTGTATGAGTATGCTAGAAACTTGTGCTCAATATATAATATATCTTTTTGGATGGATGAATCTTGTTGCTTTATGAGGCACAAACACCTTGCTTTCCAATGTGAGTACAATGATGATGAAACCTTAGCTTCTTATGCTAAGAGAAACTATGATTTTTATGATGCAGAGGAAATAGAGGAATTTGTTGCTTATAAGGGTGCCTATGAAATTACTTCTGTTCTTAAAAATATTGATGATGCCCCTTACAAATCTCAGAGTCTTGCTATACTTAACTATTGTTTGGAAAATTACGATGCAAATTATTATATTACTGATCATCTTGAAAGAATCTCTCCCCCAAAGGAAGAGACTAATGATTTGCAGGACTCTATGGAAGAAGAAATTGATGAACCTGAAAGCTCCTTGGATGAAAAATAGGAGGAGAGTGACGAACAAAAGGAGGAAGAATGGAGCCATCCACGTCTACCTTCTAATGAGAGTAACTCTTTGACTCTTACCTTATATGAGTGTTATGATCCCATGGATTCTTTTGAAATATCCCTTTTTGATGAAGTTGATGCCTTCTATGCTCATGGTTGTGATGCCACTATGGATGACTCTTACGGAGATGAACTTGCTATAGTTCCTCATGTTAAGAATGAAAAAAAAATCTATTGCACCCACACTTGATTGTGCTATTATCCTTTTGAAATCTCCAACTCATATTCTGGAGAATTGTGCTCTTATCAAGGCTCAATGTGATGGGTTGCATTTATCTTATAATCCTAGAGACTGTGTTGAAAACTATACACGTGCGCTTGTAGATCATGAACAACATGATTTATGTGATAGTTATATTCTTGATGTTGTTCATGATGCTACTGAAAATTACTTTGAGAGAGGAAAGTTTGGTTGTAGAAACTTCCATGTTACAAAAACACCTCTCTTTATGTTGAAAGTTTTTAAGTTGTTCTTGTTCCACCTTCCTATGCATGTCACTTTGTGCTTCCTTGATTTATTTTCTTACAAGATCCCTATGCATAGGAAGTGGTTTAGGCTTAAATGTGTTTCATATTTGCTTCTTGATGCTCTCTTTTGCTTCAAAATTCTTATTCTTGTGAGAGCATCTTCTATAATCTTTAAGCCTAGCTAATGGCTCTAAAGAAGCGCTTTCGGGAGGCAGCCCGCAACGAATTTAGGTTTTTCTTTTTGCTTTTGTTCTGTTCTTAGTGGTCTTGATGATTGTTACTACTGTAGCAACATCATTGTATCTTTACTTTTCAAGCTTTGTGCCAAGTCTAGCCTCATACGACAAGGGAAGTAAAAGTTGTGACATGCTGTCCAGAAAACAGATTATGTCCTCGTGACTAAAAAAATCCCAGTTCATCTTTTTGAGCTGAATTTTTTACACAGCGTGATCTATACAATTACAAAACTTCCGTATGTTTTGAGTTTTTTGATTTGAGTTCCATAAGTACCCCTAAAAAATTCGTTTCTATCTACTGTTCTGTTTTTCACAGATTCTGCCATGTTTTGTCTCTCCTTACTTTTGCAAACCTTAAAGCTTGCTTTTTCTTTGCAAAAACTTGTTGGCAATCTTGAGAAACAGTAGCTCTTCAAGATTATATTTATTTGCAGTAGAGGAAAAATATTTTATTAGGGTACTAACGTCTCTAATCAGCCTACAATGAGTTATGTATGAAGGGAGTTTTCAAGTGCGCGATGGAGGATGATGAAAGAATATTCAGGAGTGTCAAACGCTCAAGCTTGGGGATGCCCATGTGCACCCCCAATAAATATTCAAGAAGACTCAAGCGTCTAAGCTTGGGGATGCCCCCGATGCATCCCCTTCTTCATCAACAATCATCAGTTTGTCCCTCGTTGCACTATATTTTTATCACTTCATGCGTTATGTGCTTTGATTGAAGCGTCTCGCTCTTTACTTTTCTAGGTTTGTTTTGCTTTCTTTGCTTTATTAACAAGTTAGACCCCAACTTACTCTTTTGTGTGGGAGAGATTCACGCTCCGCTTGACCTAGAACTCCTCATAGGATTTGCATGCCTATTCCTTTAGCTGTGAGCTGTTCTTTTTCTTTTCTTAGCTGTTGTTCTGTTTAGTTGTAGTGCTTTAGTTTTTCTAGAGCTTTTCTTTTGTTTTAGGTTGAACTTTCTATAGGTTGCATGTTTTATCTTGTTAGAGAGTTTGCTTGTTGCACTGAGTTCTGTGTCTTGACTGAAAGTAGGTAGTTAAAGTTGCTATTCTCTTTGTAGTAGTAACTTGCAATAGTTTTGAGGTATTGACTAGAGTAATGTTTGAACTTATGGTGTCAAGAGCTCTTGCCTATTAGTAAAAGATGTTGTATTTTGGGCAATCCGTGTGTTTTTCGAAAACCAAAAACCCCTGTTGAGAACTCTAGCTACTAGATTGGATCACTAACCTCTGGAGGGTTCGAATATTAGAGTACACTCACGTACCATGAGTCGAGGATGCGCAAGGATAACCAAACCCCCATACACTCCTCCTCGGGGTACCTGTCTCTTTGTGAACCTCCTGATTAGATTGAGAGTTACCGATAATAAGTGCATGAGTTCTTTGGACTAATGTGAGTATTCGAAAGTTGACACTTCCACCCACCTATACTTTTTCTAGCCTCTTCGGTATCGTGCATTGCCCTTTCTCACCTCGAGAGTTGGCGCATACTTCGCCGGTGCATCCAAACCCTTGGCACGATACGCTCTGTCATCATAAGCCTCCTTATATCTTTCCTCAAAACAGCCACCATACCTACCTACAAGGAATTTCCATAGCCTTTCCTAGATACATTTCCATGCAACATCCACCTTCTCATGACTTGATCTTCATGTCATACATGCCACTTGCTTGATCGATGAGCCGCATCCTAGTTGGGCCTTGCCCTAATCATTGCTACATGACGCGCTAGTATCATTGCATATACTGCTACCCTGGCAGAGGCATACATTTGCATCATGATAGTTACATTTTCTTTATGTGGGTACCTTTGTAAAGTGTGAAAGATCTCCTATATTCTTGTAAAATATAGAGTATTGCCCCTAAAGTGAGGAAAAAATCCCAAAGAGGACAAAATCAAAAGATCCCAAAGATGACAAATGAGAGTTAAATAGAAAGAGCCATTGAGGCCACCAAAAAAATACAAAAAAAATTGGAAAAAGAGAAAAAGAAAAATAAAAAGAGAGAAGGGGGGCATACTACTATTCCTTTTGAGAGATCCACACTAGTACTTCATGTTCTATCCCTTGTACTCCATAGAGATCATTATCATGCATATAACTATGTGGGGACCCTTCACACTATAGAACTTGGCTTGTATATTCCAATGATGATCCTCCTCAAACGAGCTCTAGGTCTTCTTGAGCAAGCAAGTTAGATGCACCCCCACTAGTTCCCTTGGAGAGCTTTTAGCTCACATGTGCATCCATTGTATGACAATCCCTACTCCTCACATCATATCTATCATATGGCCTTCTCTCGCCTATGATTGTCCTCATTGATGTGAGCATTTCACACATTTTTGTCTTCCTCCTCCACCTTCTTTCTGTTTCGCCTTTTAGGTGTCAACTTTCTTGCTCACGCTCATCCATTGCATGAGTGCTCAAAATATCGAAAGGGAGTGGATCAGTTTGACTTGTACCTGGCTAGTGATCTGGGGACGAGTCCAGATAAGAATCCAAAGGAGACCAAGTGTTAAACTTTAGTAGATAGTTGTTCCCAACAACCTTTTTTCTCTTTCTTCCCAGTCCCTTGCTTGCACGCAAACACCATTTGGAGACATTCGAGTCACGGACAACGAGAGCTCTTGCACACTTTGTTCTTTTGTTGCTTGTGTCAATGCTAATATAGACTCTTGCTTGTTAAGACTTGAATTGAATTGCATGTTTTGATTGCTTTACTTAAAAGTCCTTATTTGGTTGTGTGGCATGTCACCACAGAAATTATGCTTGTTATCATTTACCTACCCGAGGACGAGCAGGAATTAAGCTTGGGGATGTTGATACGTCCCAAACGTATCTATAATTTCTGCTTGCTCCGTGCATGTTTTGTGTGAATTTTCCATGTTTTGCTTGAACTTTCATACACTTTTGAACCTATTTGGACTAACCTATTAACTCAGTGCACCCAGTTGCCAGTTTCTGTTTTCTGCTGTTTTTGTATTTCAGGTTTTTCGGCCATTAAAAGTGCTCCAAAAATTCTGGGAAAAATATATAAAAAATCAGCGCAAAAGAAGCTTTCGGAATCACCAAGAGAGGGAAGGGGGGCCACCACCAGGCAGCCAGGAGGGCAGGTGGTGCGGCCCCACCCTGGGCCGCGCCAGGGACCCTCCTGGCTGCCTCGTGGGTCCCCTCGATGCCCCCCTTCGCCTATATTTACCCCTCGGGGTGGAAACCCCTAATATCGATCCCTCTTTCGCGATCTCGCCTCTGTACCGCCGCCGCCGCCGTTTCAAGATCGGGGCTGCCTGGAGAAGCTGCTCCGGCACCCTGCCGGAAGGAGGAACCCCCTCCGGGAGACCATCCATAGCCATGGACGCCTCCCATATGTACCGTGAGTAGTCCTCCTTTTACCATGGGTCCGTGACCAGTAGCTATGTGATCTATCTCTCCCCCTTTTGTGCTTCCACTTTCGAGTCCTCGTGAGCTGCCTCACATGATCGAGGCATCTATGTAATTTCTGTCGTTGCTATGCTGAGTTTGTTGGGATCTGATGGATTATGAGACTATGTTTAGATTGTGATGAGTAATATATTTGGTTCTTCTCTTTTATATTTTGTTCTTGAGTAAATTCTTGCATGTTCTCCGTTGCGGTATTTGCTTTGGCCAAGTATTTTATTTGCAACTCCAAGAGAGAGCGTTATGCTCGATTGTGGGTTCAGCCCCTTGATGTCAAGCTTGAGTGACAGAAACATGAGACTAGGGGATGTGATGTTGCCACCAGGGATAAAACAACGGTGCTTGTACCTGCGGGTGCAAGGATTGTTTACTTTACGCAAAGTTCTTTTAATGCAGTTGTCTGTTGCTTTGAGTTTACACTTTGGGTGGGATTCGCAACTTAATACCAGCGAGATGTTCTGGATAGATATCTCAAGGTGGATGATTCGTAGTAGATGCAGATGGATTTCGGTCTACTTACCTTGGCGTACTGCCCATTGCTTTTGAGCCCTTCCTTTCTTTGCAGCATAGTTAGCATTGCGGTGCCTTCATAATCCTGTCAATTGCCCAACTGTGATTTGTTTACCTCACTAGCACTTTTATCGTCTTTTGGGAGAGAGACATCACTAGTGAAAATCACGGGACCCTGGTCCATCTTTATACTATTGTTTACGTCTTCAATTTACTTTTCAGTTGCTATCACTATCATTATATTTTGCGTTAATCCTTTTTAAACAGCAAGGCCGGAGGAATTGACAACTCCTCTGTACTTGTTGGGAGCAAAGTTATTTGTTGCTGTGTGCAGGTCCGCGTCAACCGCCTAATTTCTGGCGCCGTTGTCACCTACTTGTATCTCCTGAGTCCTACTGGTTCGATAACCTTGGTATATTCACCGAGGGAAATTTGCTCCTACGCTACATCTCACGTTCCACTTGGGGTATCCAACGAGGAGTGAGAGAACTATCCTCACCGTATCACCCCACGACTGTGATGGTCACTCCTACCCCTATTGAAATTGTGCCCTATAAAATACCATCTAGTATTGTTGATTATGTCTTGGCTAATCGTTATACATGAGAAGGACATCCGGGAGAACACCTGCTATATTTATCACAATTATGTTCTTTATTTAAGCTTGCAGGTGTGACGATGGAGTTCTTCATGAAGAAACTATTCTCCATATAACTCAAATATAAAGCTTCAGATTGGTATAAGCTACTCGATAACTCTGATCTGCTTGAATGGCCAGAGCTTATGTCTCTCTTTTATGCAAAGTTTTATCCTCTTCGTGAAATTCACGAAGACAGGAACTACATCTACAACTTTTGGTCTCGCGACGGAGAGAGCATCGCTCAAGCTTGGGGAGACTGAAGTCCCTGATGCTCAAATGCCCAAACCATGAGCTCCCCAAGGAAATTATACTTACAAATTTTTATGCCAGGCTTTCTCGTCAGGACAAGGAGATGTTGGATGCCTCCTCTAGTGGGGTATTCCAGACCAGAAGTATGGAAGAAAAATGGGATCTTATAGAAAGGATCCAGAAGAACACTGAAGACTGGGAAATTGATAAAGGTATTGAACCCGCTATAAACTATGAGCATGACTACATTGAGAGTTATGTTAATACTGATTACTTTAATACCTTTTGCTCTAAAATTGGTCTTGATTCCTAGCTAATGGTTGAATTTTGCAAGGACTTTGCTTCTCATATTGATTCTTCCAGGAAGAAGGAGAGTCAGCATCATAAACCTTTCAAGGAGTCACCAATTGAGATTAATGTTACTGATCCTGTTTTACCTGCAGTTGTGTATGAACAGCCCCCTTATCCCTCTAGGATAAAGGATCACTCTTTTGTTACAGGTATTCTAAACAAGAATAGAAGGACCACTGACGAACCTAAGGACATGATCAAGGTCCAGCCTCAAGTTGCAATGGTCAAGGATCTGGTAACCAGTGATATCAAAGAATCCACTATTAGTTTTTGTGATGTTTCCACTAACATTGTCACAGCCAGGAACAAAGGCCCAATTTCAGGTACACCAGTTGTATCTGTCAAAATAGGAGATCATAATTACTATGGGCTATGTGATTTGGGATCTAGCGTCAGCGCTATTCCCTTCACACTTTATCAAGAGATCATGCACGAGATTCAGCCGTGTGAGATCGAGGACATAGATGTCACTATCCATCTTGCAAATAAACAAACAATCTCTCCAGTTGGGATTGTAAGAGATGTTGAAGTACTCTGCGGGAAGGTAAAATATCCTACAGACTTTCTTGTACTTGGTTCAGTGCAAGGTAGTTTTTTCCCTATTATCTTTGGTAGGCCCTTCCTCAGCACTTGCAGAGCTATAATAGATTGCAAGAAAGGTAAAGTTTCTGTTGAATTCAACGGTGAGCCGTATGAATTTAATTTTTCTAAGTTTTCTAAGCAGCCTTGTGGTCCTGCACTGTCAAGTAATGACAAAATTATTGAAGAAATTGCTTCCGTTGCTATTCCTCCTAATGACACTTTGCAGCAATTTATGGAAGACCACGAGAATGATATACATATCCAGGAGAGGGATGAACTAGAAGACATATTTTTAAGACAAACGCTCATCCTGAAGCACAACCTCCCGGTTGAACCTTTAGGAATCCTCTCGCAACCGAAAGAAGACCCAGTGTTCGACCTAAAACCACTACCCGATACGCTCAAGTATGTTTATTTAGATAAAAAGAAAGTATATCTTGTTATTATCAATTCTAACCTTTTAGGGTATGAAGAAGAGCGATTATTGGAGACACTCCGCAGACACCGAGGTGCTATTGGCTATACTCTTGATGATCTCAAGGGTAGTAGTCCATCCATTTGCCAACATACTATCAATCTCGAGCCCAATGCTAAACCGGTTGTTGATCATCAACGACGGTTGAACCCAAAGATGAAGGACCTGGTTAGGAAGGAGGTTCTCAAACTTCTAGCCGCAGGTATCATCTATCCTATAGCTGATAGTAAGTGGGTAAGTCCCGTTCATTGTGTTCCTAAGAAAGGAGGTATGACTGTTGTTCCTAATGATAAAAATGAACTAATACCCCAGAGGACTATTATTGGAAATAGAATGTGTATTGATTTCAGGAAGTTAAACAAGGCCACCCGGAAGGACCACTATCCTTTGCCCTTTATTGATCAGATGCTCAAGCGGTTGTCTAAAAACACCCACTTATGCTATCTTGATGGGTACTCTGGCTTCTCCCAGATTCACGTCAACACAGCGGATCAAGAGAAGACCACTTTCACGTGTCCTTACGGTACTTATGCTTATAGGCGTATGCCTTTCGGTTTTTGTAATGCACCTGCTACTTTTCAGAGGTGTATGTCTGCAATATTTCATGGTTTCTGTGAGGATATTGTAGAAGTTTTCATAGACGGCTTTTCCGTCTATGGAAACTCCTTTGACCACTGTCTCCACAATCTTAATAAAGTTTTGCAGAGATGTGAAGAAACAAATTTGGTGCTCAATTGGGAGAAGTGCCATTTCATGGTTAACGAAGGGATAGTTCTTGGACACAAGATTTCCGAAAGGGGAATTGAAGTGGTCAAGGCAAAAATTCAAGCTATTGAAAGGATGCCCTATCTAAAGGACATCAAAGGTATTCGTAGTTTTCTAGGTCATGCTGGTTTCTATAGAAGATTTATCAAGGACTTTTCTAAGACCTCGAGACCCCTTACCAATCTTCTCCAGAAGGATGCTCCTTTTGTATTTGATGAAGATTGTAAGGAAGCTTTTGAAGTTCTTAAGAAAGCCTTGATAACCGCTCCTATAGTACAACCACCTGACTAGAATTTTCCCTTTGAAATTGTGTGTGATGCTAGTGATTTTGCTGTTGGAGCTGTTTCAGGACAAAGGGTTGACAAGAAGTTGAATGTCATCCACTATGCCAGCAAAACTCTTGATAGTGCTCAAAGGAATTATGCTACTACCGAGAAGGAATTCTTGGCAGTGGTGTTTGCTTGTGATAAGTTTAGGCAGTATATTGTTGATTCTAAAGTTATTATTCATACTGACCATTCTGCCATTAAGTATCTTATGCAGAAAAAGGATGTCAAACCAAGACTCATTAGATGGGTACTCCTTCAAAAATTTAATTTGCAGATTGTCGATAGAAAAGGAGAAGACAATCCGGTGGCGGATAATCTTTCAAGGATGGAAGATATCCCGCACGATCCTATTCCAGTCAACGACAGTTTCCCAGATGAACAGCTTGCTGTTGTAAAAGTACAATCTCATTCCGACCCTTGGTTTGCAGATTATGCTAATTTTATCGTTGCAAAGTTTTTGCCTCCAGGTTTCACATTTCAGCAGAGGAAGAAATTCTTCACGGATTTGAGGCACTACATCTGGGATGATCCACATCTTTATAAAGAAGGTGTGGACGGGATCGTAAGAAGGTGTATACCGGAGCACGAGCAGCAGGACATTCTTCGACAATGTCACGATAGTCCCTATGGAGGACATCATGCCGGTGAAAGGACCGCACATAAAGTTTTACAATCAGGTTTTTATTGGCCTACTCTCTTTAAGGACGCCCGAAGGTACGTTCTATCTTGTGATAAGTGTCAGAGAGTTGGTAACATTAGCAGGAGAGATGAGATGCCTATGAATTACTCACTAGTGATCGAACCTTTCGATTGCTGGGGTTTTGATTTTATGGGTCCTTTTCCTCCTTCACACAAGTACACACACATCTTAGTTGTTGTTGATTATGTAACCAAGGGGGTTGAAGCAATCCCCACTGAGAGTGTTGATCACAAGACATCTTTGAAAATGCTCAAAGATGTAATTTTTCCTAGGTTTGGAGTACCAAGGTACCTCATGACAGATGGAGGGTCACACTTCACGCATGGAGCTTTTAGGAAAGCTCTAGCCAAGTACGATGTCAATCATAGGATTGCATCACTGTACCACCCTCAAACTAGTGGGCAAGTTGAGCTCACCAATAGGGAGATCAAGTTGATCTTACAGAAAACAGTAAACAGTTCTAGAAAGGACTGGTCAAAGAAGTTAGGAGATGCTTTGTGGGCGTATAGAACTGCTTACAAAAACCCCATGGGAATGTCTCCGTATAAGATGGTTTATGGCAAGGCTTTCCATTTACCATTAGAGTTAGAGCATAAAGCTTTCTGGGCTGTCAGAGAGCTGAATGCTGACCCAAAGTTAGCTGGTGAAAAGCGTCTCATGAACTTGACTTCTCTAGATGAGTGGAGAAGTGAATCTTACGAGAGAGCTAAAATGTTCAAGGAAAGGTAAAGATGTGGCACGATAAAAGAATTCTGAAATGTGAATTTAATGTTGGTGATAAAGTTTTGTTGTTTAGATCTCGTTTCAGGTTTTCTTCACGTAAACTACTTTCCAGATTTGAAGGACCTTTTCATATTGAAGAAGTATATCGGTCGGGTGCAATCAAGATCAATAATTTCCAAGGCACCAAACCTCAAGTTGTGAATGGACAAAGACTCAAACATTATATGGCAGGTGATCCAATCAATGTGGATGCAAACATGATATATACAAGTACTCATGAAGAACATGTTGCAGCCCAGTTTCAGACTCCGGCAGGAGCAGAATTAGAAAAGGTATGAATTATGGTAAGAAAACACCGCGAACGTCAATAAAAGTTAACTTTTCAGAGTTTTTGCAAAATTAGGAAAATTCCAAGCCCGAGTGGAGCCGGAGAGGAGCTCCAGGGAGGCCAGGGGGCCCCCTGGCGTGGCCCCCCTCCTGGCTGCCCTGGACTCCGCCTCCGACTCCACCTAGGCTTGAAACCTTCCTTCTGTTGCAGAAATTTTTGCTATATATTTGCCTGGATCGTCCCGGCACCGTATCTCTCGATTTCGCGTGTTTTATTTCTCGGTCTGTTTCTGCCAGGAAAACTTTCAGCAGATCTAGGTGCCATGGCTTCTTCAAGTTCCCCCAAAGACAAGTTCGTCGTCAATGTCATCAACCCTTATCTCGCTGAGGTGAAGAAGCACCCCCAGATCCTTCGTGTGGACGACGGTGTTCTCCACAAGGAAGATCTGAAGGGACCTGTCAAGGAAGGGAGCACCAAGGAGCGGCTGAAGGAGATGGAACATGAGGTCCTCAAGTTCACGAAGATGGTGGAGCGCGGTGTTGAAGCTAACTTCGACATCATGAACGAGATCGAGGCTTCCCACAAGAAGGAGATGAAGGAGATGTGGTCAAGTTTGGCCGCATTAAAAGAAAAAGTTTATGAACTCCAAGCACAGATCTATGATCTGCAGAACCAGAACTGTGAGTATGAACTAAAGTTTCTTCGCATGGGTTTAGGTGCTGAGTGCAGGATCTTGGAGACGGGAATGTCCTTCGAGACTGGAGAATAGCTTCCATGGAAGCGCTTCTCCAAGGAGTACCTGACTGAGAAGAACAAGAATGAGGAGTAAAACTCCTCGGGTAATGGCATCCCCTTAGCTTGTTCCAAGCTTGGGGGAGTGCTGGGTATCTTTATATTTATCTTTGTCTTTAGGAGTCAAGTAGAGTCATATCATGTCTAGGGAAGTTACTTTATGAAATAGGTGTTGCTTTGAGGTCTATCACTCCTTTTGTGGAGAGCTTTGTATCCGTGAGTGTGGGGTCATCTATGAGGGAATATTAATGAGAAGTCTATTGGTTTCTTCGCTGCACTTGGTATTCTCTTCACGCAATCGACATTATGAGCTGATTCTTATGGGGAGTATTGACCTTATATCAGGTATGGCTTCGAAAACTTTATTTAAATATTGTCAAGTATAGCTTTGGTCATAACAACAAGCATGTTTTTCTCAAAGTAGCGACATAGCCAAAACCTTTGTGTTATTATGCTTGAAGTGTTATGTTGACAAGGAAGACAACTTGATGTTTCATGCTAGTTTTAATGTTTATGCTTTGTATTGCTTGCATCTAAGTTGTCATCAATTGTCTGCTCTCTCAAAGCCTTGCTAGCCAAAACTCCGTACTAAGCGGAATTCTTCTTGAACTTCCATACCTTGAAACCAACTTCTTCCACTTGAGTCCACCATACCTTCCTACTTGTGGTATTCCACTACCACTCCTAAAGTATATAATTTATGTGCTATCTTTAGATGTTCAAAATCTTCTGTTTTGTGCCGCTGATTCAGCTCATGAGGAAGTGGTGGGTGACCCATGATCTTCTTAATTTGGACAAGTTTTATCTTGGGATTGCATGTCTAATCTGCAAACCCCTAATACGAGAAGGGACTGGCATGAGTGCCCAGCTCGTAAAAGATAAATACTAACACACAAGTTCATTTGCCCTTTTACGAGTGATAAACAAAGGAATCCAAGGGGATGTGATCGTCCCCACATGGGAGCCGTTCCTCGAAACTTGTCCAAATCATGAAGTGAGTGATTTATCTATCAGCAGTCGTTGACAGATCATGCACCTCCCAAAAGTTTGTTTTTATTCTGTTTGATCTAGAGATGGCACATAAGTTTTCCCTGCTTACCCTTTTGCACGGGGTTTATCTTTATTTTGTGCTGAGTCAATCCTTCCTACTTCCTTCCTTTCTAGAGAGAGAACAGACACTTGATGTTGATAAAGATGCTTGCATATAAAGTTGCATTGAAATCGAGCATGTTACATCTTTGTTGACATTATCTTTTGATAAGTGAGTTGTTTGCAAAAGCTTATGCTTAGTAAACATCTTCCTTTGTGTTGACATGTGCACTTCTTGACTAATAGCATGTTCTTTCAAAAGCTTCAACTGTTCCATTATAAGTGAAAGAGCAAAAGTAAAAGTTATTAGTTGTTCCTTGACCGAGGCTATGTTTGTCATGATTTGGTGAGTTTTCCAGGTCTTACTTTGTTATAATTGTTACTACTTTCTCATAAGGACCTTATGAGTTGAGGTTGATGTTGAGGATGTTTAAGTTGGTGAGGAATCTTGATGCTTCTTGTTCGTATTCTTTTATCGAATCTTCACTCTCTAAACTTGTGGACAGGTTTACCGAGCTCGGCAATCGCTTGGGGACAAGCGAGGTCTAAGCTTGGCGGAGTTGATACGTCCAAAAAGCATCACTATTTTATATTGTGATTTCACCCTATTCATTGATATATTCCACTTTAAAGTATTGTTCTTATGTTGTTTTGGCTTATTTTACACAGTTTACAACTTTTCGGTGCCGAAGTAGCAGAACCAGAATTCAGCGGTAAAAAGTGGATACCAAGTTGCTTAATCAGATCAAGTCCAAATGCGATGAAATTTTACGGGGAGCATTTTTATGAAGATTGACAGGGGATCACCGAAGGAGGAGGTGAGGGGACCCACCAAGCAGCCAGAAGCGTGCCTGGCGCGGCCCCTCTCCTGGTCGCGCCAGCCACCCTCCTGGGTGCCTGGTGGCCCCCCTCGGTGCCCCCTTTTCGCCTATATATGCCCCCTGGGGTGGAAACCCCTAAAGAGGAGTCGTTTCCTTGTTTCGTCGCCACCACGGGGCGGAAACCTACATAGGATAAAAGCCATCTCCGGCGGGCAGATTCCGCCGGGGAGATCACCTCTCGGAAGGGGAGATCGTCGCCATCATCATCATCATCATCACGGGCATCATTGAGATCATCATCAACATCATCCTCAACATCAGCACCATTTCCATCTCCATCCCATCTCATCTCACAATTGCACCTTGTGTTGTAATCCGTACTATCTATCCTCTCTACTCTATTGGTGTTGATTACTATTTTGTGGTGAATGCTATTGAGTTTTGTTGGAGAAATATCATTGTGTCCAGATTGTTTACCACCCATCTATCACCTCTGATCATGATCTCTTTTATGTCTTGTGAGTAGTTACTTTAGTTCTTGACAACATGGGAGAAGTCTAGTTGTTAGTAGTCATATGATACTGAAGTATTATGTGTTGTTTGATACTTAAGTTGTGTTGTTATTTCTCTAGTGGTGTTATGTGAGTCGAACACATGACACTTCACCTTTCATGGGCCTAGAGGAATACATTGTGCACAAAGGATGCTTATGGTGGGTTGCCGGAGTGACAGAAACCTGAACCCCAGTTCGCAGACTTTCGCACAAGGGAGTTATGGATCCTTGATCGTAATGTTGTGGTTACGCTTATGCCTTCATTACTACCTTGTATTTGCGGATGCTTGCAAGGTGTGTAATCATAAGAGTACACTTATCTTAGTCTAGAAGGTGTACTAGCATTGATCCACCCACCGACACTTATCAACACGATTCATATTACTTGGCGGAGTATGGTGAAAGTGACTTGACTATCTCTCCCGTGTTTTCTCGAGAACGCTTTAGCTTTTATAAGTTCAATTCCTAGGCTTATCCTTGTGAAAGGATTGGGCCACTTGCTATTCCTCAGTTACCCTTTTTACTTTGCCTGTCATTTACTTTTCTGTTGCTTAAACCAAAACCCCCTAAATATTTACCTTTGAGTGTTTGCAGCCCTTTCCTTATCCAGTGTCACTTATCAACACCTTATGCTCCTCGTGGGATCGATACTCTTATTTATCGAAAAGCTATAATTGATCCCCTAGACTTGTGGGTTATCAAGAATCGTTTATTGGCGCGGTTAACAGGGAAGGCAACCCAACTAAACCTATTAACTTCTCCGCCATCATTGTTGTCTATGAACAAGGAGTAGGTCTCAAGTCGTCCATAATCGTGGACATGGCTTCTCGAAAAGATTTAACCCTACAGGGGTGTACCAACTGCCCATTACAAGGCTCCGCACGCACGCCCATCTCTCTCAGTTGCTACCCATGATAGGCAACCATTTTATGATTTAGTCCCAAGAGATCCGGAATGACAGGCCCCTCTAACTAACAACGCACAAATCCGGGTGGCCCCCGGTGAGTCGACATCCAACTCAAAAGCCGGCCCCGCTCTCGAATTGGTCTCTACCGTCTGGACGAGGTTGGGTTAGCTACCCAAACTATGTGGGCAGCCCCCTAGCTTCCAGGTGTTGACCAACGAAGGAACTCTGCCTCCGCTGGCCCAAGTTGTTTTAAAGAATATCTGCCAGGAGCGACCCAACAGACACACACACGGTTTTCAAATGGTAAATCAGCTTGGACCACCACTAGAAATGTTTGAAGCTAGGTCGGTAAGAAAAGGGGACCCCATAAAATCCCACACGCAGTTAGGCACGCTCAGTCTTAGAACCAATACCCGGAACTCAGATCCTAGGTGACTCGAATGGAACAAAGCGTCGGGGCGGGATAGCCCTGACCTTCCATCCTTCATTGAATATAGTCAACATTATAATAATCATATCATCGACAACAATATAATAATGTGATAGCCCAAACCAAGGAGTAACAGGGTAACATCGTAGCATCCTAAGCATGCATACTAAGCAGGGGCTGAGCAACGAGCAATAGTAACATAGCAGTACAAGGTTTGCTGGGAGGGGACATGGTTGTATTGGTTTGAAAGAGGCTGTAAACATGTGGTAGGATCAAACATCGAACCTATCCTAGACTAGCATGCAAATCGCTGGTTGAAATAGAATGGATCATAAGTAATGTATAGTCCTTGCCTGTTGATAAGTCGGGTTCCGAAGGTGTAGTTGACCGCAAGCTCGCAACGTCTCCGAGAGGTACCCGCGGAAGCACACAAGACGTTAAACACTGGAAAGTAATCAACAAGCAAGCATCTATTACTACGAAGCAAAAACGAGCAAGCATCAACAAGAACGCAACACGTGACATCGCACCTACCATCGAGAGCGGTTACTAACAGGTTAAGTGCAGTACTCGTCACATGCGACGATACCGCAAGTTTACGATGGTTCAAGTTGTTTAGCTACACAAGATGAGAAAGGTTATTAACATGGCATCTCACCCAAGCATGGCATAGCACACAATCATGGTAAGAGGTGAAGCATAAGGTAAACTATCTAATCTAGTCACTTTAAGTGGGGGGTAAAACCTATACATGGCAACTATTACGGACCCCACAATAATTATAATATTTGGTACTGTTTTGCCCTAAACAATATTTTATTATTTTTATTAGCAAGCAAGAGCAGCATAAACACAATCTACATGAAATCTAGTCAAGTTACATATAAAGAACATTTTAATCGGAGCAACGGTTAAAAAGTTATGGCAATTACAGTTTAAAGTGGCAAGCAGTGTAAATAGAAGATAAACAGCATGTAAACAAAGTCAAACAGGGCAATAGATCACATTTTATTAATCTACACAAAAAAACTAAGCAAGTTTCATGTTTAAAGCGCCGCGATCCAAGCTATCGTTAAAAACATACGGGCACCGCAAAAAAAAATACAATCAGCCTATTAGAGAGAAAAAAAAGACTAAACAGCTACTGGGCCGAAATTGGCTCTAAACAGGCCAAACAGGGGGCGGCGCTAAATAACTAAATGATGCCTACGCGCGCAGCACAACATCCACGACACTTGGGCCGACCCAACACTTGCAGAAAAATAAAATAAAAATAAAAAAAGAAGGTGAGGGCGCCTCACCTAGTGGGCTCGGCCCATGGCCGACTGTGGGAGACGAATAGGCGGGCGCTCGCCCAGTGCGAGAGGAGGCGCGAGGCCGCATCGCAAGCTGGGCCGCGGTCGGTTGCTGGTGCGGTTGGGCTCGTGGGGCACTGGCTGCAGGCCAGCCCAACTCGGGCCAACGAGAGGAGCGACGCGGTCTCCCCGCACGAGCGTGCATACAGGGGGACGCCGGCAATGGCGGTTGCTGGCCGGACCTCGCCGGATCCGGCGCGGGTCGTGGCCGGGAGCAGCGGGACACCAAAGGCCCATGGATCTGGCCGGCGGCGGCGTCTAGGGGGCTACGGCGCGAGCTCCTGGAGCTCCGGTTCCTTGGCCATGGCGCGAGGCGTCCTCAGGCTCCTGCGGGAGAGAGATGGGAGGGAGGTGAGGCTAGGGAGGAGAGGAGAGGGAGGCGTGTGGAGGACCTGGGGTGCGCGAGCTCACCGCGGTGCGGAGGTTGGTTGGAGACGGGCGACGGAGGAGCTCGGGAGGAGGGCTGGCTCGGGCATGGGAGGTGCACGGGCGCGGAGTCCTTCGGGCGGTTCCACGGGGTGACGTGGCGGCCTCTGGGCCGTGGGATCGCCAGATCTGACGGTCCAGAGCGCCTGGAAGCTAGGGTTTCAGAAACTGGGGGTCAATTTGGCAGATCTGGGAAAAGTGGAGGGGGGTGGCTGCAATTTTTGCTTAGGGAACCCCTAGAAAGGGGTGGGAGTGTGGTGGTCTTTATATAGCCCAGGTGGCTGGCAGTTTGCAAAAACATCCCCGGTTTTTCTCTCGCGCGCGCGGTGTTTACGTTTCTGACCGCCGAGGGTCCGCAGGACCTCCGATTCGGGTAAAACTTCGAACTGCGCGATCAATGCGTCGAGCCGGTGGCGTTCACCTCGCGCTGGAACCGTTCTGAGAACACTTTCCGGCGCGCTATAAAAATTAAACGGGGTTTTTCGTTCCGTTGGCTGCGACTGGTCTCGTGCGGTTTTTGGGACGGTGATCGGGTGAAACCCGGCGTCGCGAAGGTCGAGTGTCAGGGTGGCAAGGGTCGGTCTCCGTCCGGTACGAGATAAGAGGGGGAAAATAATCGCCGATCGATAAATTGGGGACGCAAACACCGCAAACGAATCAGACAATCAAACAATTCACACCGAAAACAAATTTTTTATTTTTGTGAAATCTGGGCTGTTACACCGAGTGCCCATCGGAGGATCCCTCACCCTCTTCGTCAACTTCATCCTCTTCATCGTCGTCGTCGTCGTCATAGAGCGAGGAGTGGGAGGCGTCGCTTCTCGTCCGTCGAGCAGGCCGGGACTGGGTAGCATCTTCACTGGTGGTGTACATAAGGTCGCTGGGTGATGCAACTCCAGTCGGCTGGCCATCATCATCAAGATAGGGAGTAACCTCCAGGAGATCCATGCCATATGCAAGCTCTTGGGCAACCTTGCAGATCCGGGTCCAGACTTCACCAACGTAGTCATCCGATCCAGCTCGCAGGGCAGTCATCAGTTCTAGATCAACTCCAGGATACCAGCTCTTGACAATAGAGAGGGCACCATGCACCCCAGATCGGAAATCAGAATCAAGCATGGCATCCAGCTGGCGAGGCGCGGCCTTGAGATTTCGAGCAACATCTTCATTGGTATCAAAGGCAATCATCTTCACCCTGGATTTGAAGAGCATGTCGTTCAGCTTCTGGATCCCAGTCTTATAGGTGCACACGGCGCCCTTCACATAGGGCACTCGCGCATCCAGAGCAACAACAAAATTTTCGGCATCCCAGCCGGCATCAGCAGCAACCACCACACCTCGCACTCGGCGGGTTCAGCAACAGCTTGCTCGGCAACAACGGTGGAGTTGGGCCAGGCATCTGGCGAGAGCAATCGGAGAAAAAGTTAGTTCGGAGGGCAGTATGATCAGATCGAAATGTAAGAACAAGCAAGTAGAGAAAAGTACCGGCAAGGGCGAGATCTACTTGGTGGAGGCAAGCGAGGGCAAGGTCAACGTTGGCTTGGGCGGTTCGGATTTCATTCTGGTGCTGAAGGTCCATATCTTCTGCTCGTTTGACGGCTACTTCCCTTTCCTTCATGAGCAGGCCCTCAACCTCGGTCCGGGCGTCTATCAGCCTCTGCATATCAGGATCGTGAGCAACCTTCATGGTGGATAGGTCGCTGGTCATTTTCTGAATTTTAGCTTGCAGCTCGGTCTCAACGCCAGTCAGTCGAGCACGTTCTTTTTCAGCATTTCCGAGCTGGGCATTCTTTTCACCGAGCTGACTCTCCAGCTCGGCGATCTTCTTCTGGGCGGCCTCTAGCTCGGAGGAGCGTGTGGCAGCAGCTGCAAGTTAAAATTCAAGTGAGGAAGTAGTAGCAGTCGGAAGCAAGAAAAGAGCAAGCAGAAATATACCTTTCAATTCTCCGATCTTCAAAACTTGAGCGTCAGCATTTTTCTTCAGAGTAGCGATGGATTTTTGGCCCACTGAATAAGAGGACAAGAGCTCATCAAAGACAGCTTGACGTCTATCACAAATGGCCTAAAAAATGGGTCGGTCGGATCTAAAAAGATGCAACAAGTAAAAGAAAGTCAGATTCGAGCAGATTGCGAGCAATCGGCCTGAATCTCGGGGAAACACCAAGTGGGTGCGCTAGGCGCGCACCCACTGAAATAAAAACTTACAGAAGCGGAATGCTCGGAGGCAAGGATTTGGCCTAGGGCTCCAGTGGCAAAATTCCTAATATGGGTGGCAAGGCCACTCAGTCGATGCAGCAGATGGGCCAGATCTGGTCCTCGGACCCAAGAGGCGGAGGAGTGGCAGAGTCAGCAGCAGGTCGAACCGGGGAAACATCAAGGGCGCTAGTATACGCTTGGCGGAACCGATCAGCTCGCGAAAGCTGGCGGTCCGTGGTCGGCGGCTGTCACACAACAGCACTGGAGGATGGAAGCGTAGCAGCACTGGTCCCAGCAGGGACGTGAGTAGCAAGCGGAAAAGTTACCTGTGGAGCGGCAGGTGGAGAAGCAGTCAGGTTGATGGGGGCAGCAGCAGCGCTCTCCGATCCGGCTGTAGGAGCTGGATTTGCAGGAATAGTGGCATCGGCATCAGACCGATCCAAAATCGGCACATCGAGGTGCGCAATCCCAGATGAGTCCATGACGATCGTAGTGGAAGCAGCAGCGGTTGTGGCAGGAGTGGCCGACTGCGCGCCAGCAGTCGGACTAATGGCAGTCGCAGAGGTCGGAGGAGGAGGAGTTGGCCGCGCCTGCTTGGTAGCGGCGGTGGCTTTATGTTTCTTGGTCCGCTCGGCCTTAGAGGTGTCTGCGGAAGACCTTTTGAGAGAAGGCGCAATGGGAATGGTAGAAGTAGCGGAGGTCGCGGGAGGTGCACTCGGAGGAACTTCGGATGTAGCGGGGGGCGCATTCGGAGCTACCCCAGGCATTACAGGGGCAACAGATCGGATAGCCCTTCAAAGCAAAGAGCAAGTTGAAGAAAGTGATCGGACAAGATTGGAAAGAGAAGAGAATGCAAAGGAAAATACCCAGGAGCTCGGGGTAGATTGGCAGCAAACTTTGACATGGTGAAGCTCGGGCGAGTGATATCCAGAGGTGTGGGGGAGAGCAGAGGGCCAACTGGCTTGGGGGCAGTCGGACCTGGAGCAAGGCGCCGTGCACCATATTTGCCCTTTTTCTTGGCAACCTTGGAGGTACCAGGGGCGTCATCGATACGGGGGAGTTTTCCTTCGGCCACCATCTGCTCGGCCGGTTCGGATTCTGTGCCGAAGTCACCAGGGGAATCAGCATCACTGCTCCATTCGGCCATGAAGCGTTTGATGGAGGAATCAGACTCACCCGGATGGTTGAGGCCGAGCCCGAAAGAAGCAGTCCAAGCTTCAGTTTTGGAGTCCGTTTCTTCCTCGAGCTCCAAGTCCTCGGCGTCCTCTTCTACGCGGTCGGGGTGGTATCCCAAAGCGGCCTGCCCATCATGCATAGCCTTGGAGCCAAGGAATTCCTGGGGAAGAGTACCCGATCAAAATCAACAAGAAAGAAAAAGAACTAACATGAAAGTGAGAGCAAAAGCATACCACGGGGCAGGGACGAAGTCGGTAGTATGCCCTCTTTCCGAACTGGAAGGGCGCAACGACTTTGAGGTCGGCAAGAAGGTTCATTCGGGGATAAGTTCGGCCTCGTTTATGGAGAACATAGAGATCCGAGTGGGCTCTAGGAATCGGCTCATATCGCAGATACGGTGGCAGCGGCGCTGCAGCGGGAGCACTCGGCGGCAGAGCCATGTAGCCACCAGATCGGTGGGTTGCAGTCCTTCGGCCATCAGCACTTGGATTTAGGCCATCTGACGATCCAGGTCGGTGTCCCCATCTCCTAGTTTCTCGGACCAGTGGTGTTTGGTGGTCAGAGGCGGCAGAGAGAATTCAAGCAAGTTGAGCAGATCCTTATCCTTTGGAGAGGAAACATAAAATAACCCCATCTGCCAGTTCTTGATGGACTGCGGTGGCTGGGGATGAGGGTAAAGTCCGGACTCCGCACTCGTCCATCACCTTCACTTCCTCTTTCTTCTCGGTCTCGGGGTCGACATGGTACACCCCGGTGCCCACTCGGAAGCTGCGGAAGTGGAAGATCCGAGACCAGAGGCCAACGGTGGGCCGAACACCGAGGTAACCTTCGCACAGCGTCACGAAGGCGGAGAGCAGCATGATGGCATTCGCCCCGAGGTGGTGCGGCTGCAATCGGTAAAAATCCAGGAATTCACGGAAGAAGTGGCTCACGGGGAGCCCGAAGCCGCGTTGAATGAGTGAGGAAGACAACACGCTCGCCGGCCTTGGGCGTGGGCGCAAGCTCGGGGCCGGGGATGCGGAAGTCAAGGTCCGCTGGGATCTTGCGCGCCCGGCGGAGGGGAGCGACGTGCATCTCCGTCACGTGGGAGCCCTTCCACGAGCCTTTCTGACGGGCGGCGGCGCCATCATCCCCCATGGACGCGTCTGAATCCGTGGCGGGCGACGGCGAGCTCGAGGAAGAAGACGAGGGAGACGGCGGCGGCGGAAACCTAGATCCGGGTCCACCAATGATGGCGGAGGAGAAGCGGCGGCAATGGCGGCGGAGAGCAACCGGAGGGTCGGCGGCGGAGAAGATTTATGCTCCAGCGGCAGCAGCATCAGCACTGGGGCGCGCGGTGTGGCGGCGGCGGACACAGAGGGGCGCTCGAGGAGGAAGATGGAGTGGGGGTGCGTGGCGCATCTCCCACCCCTTGGGCTATTTAAAGACCCAACAGAGTGGTAGTGGGATCCGTTGTGCCGGCTCGGTGGGCGGTGTGGTCGCGTGTATCTCCAATGCATCACCAGTTCGGAGCATAGAAAATCCGGCGGATGGGATGGGACGTGCGCGCGTGGCTCGAGGTGGCAGTTGTGACATGTCAAATCGTGGCACGTCGTTCCGCATTCCACGCCGAATTCGAAGCGACAAGTTTCGGTCAACATTCCAGTCAAACTAACCGTTGGCCAGATCGGCTGAAAAGATTAGGAGCAATCGGCCGGTTGAGAGAAATCGGGCAGACAAACAAGAGAAATTGGCAGATCGCGAGAAATCGGCCGGTTGAGAGCAATCAGTCAGAATAACAAGAGCAATCGGTAGATCGCGAGCAATCGGTCAGAAGAACAAGAGCAATCAGCAGAACGCGAGCAATCGGCCTGTTGAGAGCAATCGGTCAGAAAGAAAGATTCAAAATTCAACAGGCATAGAGGGAACCTGTGCAGGCCCCGCCGTCTCTCAGTTCGGTGGGACCTCCGCAACTTCAAGGGATAATGTCGGGGGAATGACCCCCGGGTAGGGTCACCCAGGGGAAACAATTCATCAAGGCAAAGATCACCGACCTGATGGTCGCCGATCTAATCAAGGCCGAACTGATCAAGACTGAGCAAGTAGTGGACCGAGCTGACCAGGTCGGAGGCTGATTGCCTCAGAGTGAGTGCAATCGGCCTCGCCAAGGAGCATTCGGCCGAAGTAAACAGAGCAACCTCCGAGCGGGATCCCAGGTCGGACACCTGGTACAAGTTCATTTAGTACGCAATCCCCTGAAGATCTGGGCTGTCAGAGGCGTGCGGTCTCCTCCAGCGCCGATCACGCGGACAGGCCGACAAGACATAGCTTCCATCTCCACTGTTTAGTACTCCGGACCACAGTTCAGTACTCCGGATCACTGTTCAGTACGCAGGAGCACTATTCACCACGCAAGTCCAACGAGCCAACGGCATGGAGAGCCGTAGGTCTACACTGGGACATCCGGGAGCATATGATGTGAGGGTCCCCGCTTATGCCAGAGGCTGGCAGCCGGGCCCTCCCCCCTTTGTACATTTACCTTTGTACCCCGGGCTCGGCCTATAAGAGCCCGGAGTACCCCTCCTGCGTGAGGGAGGACGGAGCAGTTATTGCAAATTCACCCACCAGAGAGAGAGCAAGGAGAGAGCAGTGGATAGATCCCTCTTCTCCTTCCTCTCAAAAAGCTCAAGGAGCATTCATTGTAGCCAGAGTTATTGCATATAGCTAGCTCGGCAGGACTAGGGGTGTTATCTCTACGGAGAGCTCCGAACCTGGGTACATCGCGGTGTCTCACTGTGTGTTCCCACTCTCGATTCCGGTACCAGCGACACTAACCTCGGTCTGTCCCCCTCTTTATCCATCCCCATGGCATCTGTCGTTACATATCGACGATAGAGGGACTCTTCTCCTGGCGCACGGCGAGCTTCGGCGCGGTCCGATTCAATCAGTTGGTCTAGTGGCGGCTGATGGCGCGAGAGTTGGCGGTTATAGCTTCGCTTGCATCACGAGACTTTACTTCTCGCCCCTCATTGGTTACCCAAAGTGGAAGGTTGAGATGTAGAGTAGCGGCAATTTCCCTCGGTGAAGATACCAAGGTTTGTCTCCAGTAGGACTCCGGTAACGACAAGTAGGTGTCAACGGCGCCAGAGATTGGCGATTGACGTGGACCTGCACACACAAAAGATAGCTTTGCTCCCAACGAGTACAAAGGGGTTTTCAATCCCTCCGGCCTTGTTGTTTACAAAGGATAAAACACACGGGATAATAATGATAGTGATAGCAACGGAAAAGAAAATAAAGCAGTAAATTGATAGCGAGTGTAAACAGTGTTGGAAATATGGACCGGGGTCCTATGATGTTCACTAGTGATGTCTCTCTCCCAAAAGACGATAAAATAGCCATGCGAGGTAAACAAATTACAGCTGCGCAATTGACAGGATTATGTGCGCAAACCAATGCTAATTATGCTATAAAGAAAGGAAGAGGCTCAAAAGCATGGGCGGTACGCCAAGACAAGTAGACCGAAATCCATCTGGATCTACCTAATAATCATCCACCTTGAGATATCTATCCAGAACATCTTGCTGGTATTAAGTTGCGAATCCCACCCAAAGTGTAAACTCAAAGCAACGGACAACTGCATTAAAGAACTTTGCGTAAAGTAAACAATCCTTGCACCCGCAAGTACAAGCACCATTGTTTTCCCCCTTGTGGCAACAACACATCCCCTAGACTCATGTTTCTGTCACTCAAGCTAGTCATCGGGGAGCATGAACCCACAATCATGCATAACGCTCCCTCTTGGAGTCACAACCTACTACTTGGCCAAAGCAATAAACAGCAATGGAGAACATGCAAGAATTACTCAAGAACATAATATAAAAGAGGAGAATCAAATATATTAATGAAACACAATCTGAACATAATCTCATAATCCATCGGATCCCAGCAAACTCAGCAAAGCAACAGTAGAAATATTACATAAGTGCCTAGATCATGTAGGACAACTCACAAGGTCTAAACCATGAAGAACAAAGAGGGGAGGAGAACATCACATAGCTACTGATCATAGACCCATGGTCCAAGGTGGACTACTCACGGTTCATCCGGGAAGCATCCATGGTGGTGGAGAAGCTCCCGGAGGTGGTTCCTCCCTCCGGCAGGGTGCCGGGAAGAGGTCTTCTGGTGCTCCCGATCTTGGAAGCACAGCGGCGGCGGAACAGAGGAGAGATCGCGAAAAAGGGTTCCGTCCCCGAGGGTTTCTCGTCACGCGGAATAAATAGGCAAAGGGGGGCAGCCATAGGTGGGCCAGGGGCTCCAGGCTCCCCCCTGGCGCGGCCTAGGGGGTGGCCGCGCCAGGTGGCCGCCTGCCCCCCCCCCCTGGCCCCCCTCGGCCCCCACTTTGGCTCTTCTGGAAGGTTTCTGTACGCTGATTTTTCCTATATTTTTCTCGGAATTTTTCTGGCACTTTAAATAAGGGGGAAACCTGAAATAGAAAAACAGCAGAAAACAGGAATTGGCACTGAGGTGCACTGAGTTAATAGGTTAGTCCAAATATGATCAAAAGTGTATGAAAGTTCATCAATATCATAGAAATATCACACAAAAGAGGCATGGAGCAAGAAGAAATTATAGATACGTTATGAACGTATCAGCGGCGGGGAGCGCCCCAGATTCATCTGCGGGCTGGTGGTTCGTGTAGGCGGTGCGACCATTGTGTACGTGCCTGCCAGGGAGCTTGGCGTCTCAGATCAGGCCGCTCGGCCTTAACAGACGGCTCGGGTGGTGGTGACGGCGGCGGCTTGGCACGTCTTCGTGTGAAGGCGGCGTCCGATCGACTGCGGGGGGGGGGGGGGGTGCACGGGCACCAGTATGGCTAAGCGGGTGGTCGCGTGTCGAATGGTCTTCAAGGTGGCGGTGTGCGGTGGGGCGTGCTCAATGGGACAGCGACGGAGCTTGGCGGCGACGGTCATGCCAGTCTGGCCCGTGGGGGCGACGAGGGCCGAGGGAAGCTCTAGAGGTGGTGCGCGTCTGCGCTGCGACGTCTAGATCTGGCCGTCAGCGGACGTTGGCTACGTTGGCGCGGTTTTGAGGTTGGATTTGGGGGTGCATGCTTGTGCTGGCTGTGGAGGCGTGGCGGCTTCGGTCCGACTGGCGGCGCGGCAGCCTCTCTTCTCATAGGGGTGATGTCCTAATCCAGATCTAGGGATTAGACCTCCTCACGCTCCCTCTGGCGGCATCGGTGGCATGGGTGAGTTATCGGGCGAAAGCTCCGTGCCTCGGCACCGGTGACAACGACACCCGTCGATGACACCCTTTTCTTGAAGACATCATCGTGGTTCTTCTCGCCGTGTCAAGGCCCCAGGTGAAGACCTTTTCCGACTGGACTCGGCAGCGGCAAGGCTCTATGCCTTCTTACCTCTTGAGGGCGCTGTCGTGGAGCCAGTGTGCTAGGATGTAGCGTGTGTAGTTCTTTCTATGTGCTCTGATGGTAGTGTAGTCTGTGTGCATCGACTATCTCAGGATTGTTCCCCTGAATAAATTTCACTCGAAGCGGGAGTAAGAGAGAGAGATGAACTCGGGTGGTTTTGTGCTGCGTGAAGAACCACAACTTTTCTGGTCTTCCTTTTATTCATCTGAGAAAGGGAAACGTGGCCCGAGCTACATGCTCCACTACCGGTCGACTTGAGGAGCTCCACCCAAATGAAGCGGCTCTTGTCGTCGATCAGCACCAGGATGTAGCGCCGCCCACCAGGTGTAGGAGGCGTGGCCGGCCCGCACAGATCACCGTGCATGAGCTCGAGCGGATTCTCCGCTCGGTACTTGGCCTGCTGCGCGAACGGAAGCCGCTGTTGCTTGCCAGCGAGGCACGCCTCACACAACTCCTCGGCGTGCTCGATGTGCGGCAGGTCGTGCACCAGCTCACCACGCGACATCCTCTGCAAGACATCAAAGTGCAGATGCCCGAGCCGCGCATGCCAGCGCCAGGCATCGTACACGTCTCCAACCGCAAGGCACACCGGAAGAACAGGTCAAAACTGAACCTTGTATGGACAATTCAGAGATCGTTGTACCTTTATCAGCAGACGGTGGTGGTGGTCGTGCACCGTGAGTGTACCACGGCGGATGCGGATATCGAACCAGCTCTCGTCGAGCTGGCCAAGGCTCACGACATTGCTCTTGAGAGCCGGGATGAAGAAGGCCTCGGTGAAGGCGCGATGGTCTCCCCCGTCGAACGTGAGCATGACCTTGCCTCGGTCGTGGATGTCTATCCACGACCGAACCATCCGCGAAGCGCACCTTGCCGGTGACCGAGCAATCAAGCTCGGCGAACGCGCCGAGGGAGCCGGTCATGTGGTTCGTCGCGCCAGTGTCGAGGAACCACGTCTCTCTACCGCGATCACCTCACGGGTGGGCGTGACGATGGCCCTCTCCTCGTTGAGGAAGATTTGCCCGCATGTGTGCGAGCTGGTGTTGTAGTCGAGCATCGTGGCCGCCACGGGCAGTGTGGCAGAAGGTGCTGGCTCGATGCGCTCGCACACCTCCTACACCCATGCCATCATCAAGCTCGGGCCGTCATCTTCCTCAACCTGAGTAAGGTTCGCCGCGGCAGTCGCCGCAGCGGCCTCGTCGCGCATCCTCTTCCTGCACTCGCGGGCCCAATGGCCCTTTTTCTTGCAGTACCGGCACTTTTCCTTGTCAGAGTCGCCGTTGTGGCCCTGCGTTGGCGGTGCAGATTGATGCGCAGGTGCGCCCTTGCGCACGTCGTTCGGGCGGCCGTTTCTGGGGCCGCCGCCCCGAGGTTGTTTCTTCCTCGCCTCCCACTACTGCTGAGTGAGAAGCAGTTGCCAGCCAAAGCCACTGCCCTGGTCGCCGTCGAGCCATTCCTCCACAGCACGGAGGTGCCCAACGACCTCCTCGGCGGTGAATGTGGCGGGTTTGAGCAGCGTCTCCATCGAGAACGCGATCTGTACGAACCGAGTGGGAACGACCGATAGGAATTTCCTTACTATTTTCTCGTCGTCGTAGGTGTCATCGAGGGAGCGCATGGTGGACGCGAGAGTTGAGATTCTCATCCCAAACTCGTCGATCCGTTCGCCGTCCTTGAAGGAGATGGCCTCGAACTCCGTCCTGAGGCGGCGGACCCCGCGCGTCGGTTACGCGGTCGTTTCCCTGGTGATGCAGCCGGATCGCCTCCCACGCCGCCTTCGTCGTTCCCTTCCCGATGAGCATGCAGTGCATGTCGGCCGGAGTCGATCGAAGGAGCGCCGCCAGGGTATTCTTGTCGTCGACGCGCGAGACGGTGTCGTCCTCGATGGCGTCCCAGAGCGACGCGGCCTGAAGGTTCACCTCCATGACCATCGCCCAGCTTGTGTACTCGTCGCGGGTTAGCTTCGGGAAGTGCAGGTTTGCGTCGGAGCCAGCGCTCTACTCACGCACCACCTGCTGCACCACCACCTCACCGCCGCCACGTCGAGCCCTGCTCCTGTCGCGACTGGGCGAGCGTCGTCGCTGTGCGGGCGGAGGAGTCCGGGACTCGTGCGGCGATCTGCTCCCGCCGGCGTGCGACATGGCCACAGGAAGTTGAACTCTCTGATGACAATTGTTCCCCTGAATCAATTTCACTCGAAGCGATAGTATAAGAGAGATATGAACTCAAGCGGTTTTCTGCTGCGTGAAGAATCACAGCTTTTCTGCTGCTTCTTTTGTTCATCTGAAAAAGGGAAGCGTGACCCGAGCTATATGCTCCACTACCGGTCATGCCATCCCACGACCCGAGCTTTGTGCTTGGTAATCTAACCAAGTCAAGGTGCAACAGATCGCATCCTCAACCCGCTGAAAAATAGCTAAGAAACTAACTACTTGTCTGACAAAAACTAAAAGTGTTAAAACAACCAAACACCTAGCTAAAATTCAGAGGTAAGGAGGGAGACAGGTTTTAAGACAACAAGGATCGGCTGTGTATTCAAAAAATTTATCTAAAGGAAGGTGAAAGCCTATTTTTTGTGTACAAGGGAAAGGAAGTCTGTTGATGCTCTGTATTCTTGCTGGGTCGTGGAGGCCGCCCGCCGAAGTCCTTGTGCGTGGCCATCATGGACGTGATCAAAGAAAAGAGAACCCTGAATCGTTGGAACACGAAGCAAAAGCTTTGGATAATTGGATTGCAATCCGGAATAGCTAGTTGGGATTGTAAACTGATGGAAGTGAGATTACATTCTTTAATACTAGTAGGGAGGCCTCGTGTTATCCATCCAATAAGGTCTAATTTGCTAGACAATGAGACCTGATCTCATATGTTTTTTTTTTCAACCATCCACTTCGGAAATCCTGCGTTCTACGCATTGGCCATTTGACAAACCATATTCTTAAGGCTAATCAATGCCATTGACAAACCAGACTACTAGACTAATATAATGCGAAACGGTGTCCACTGACAAACGAGTCATAACAAGGCTACGCACTGAGAATTCTACCCCTAACACTTGCAGTATGCCCACTACTATGGCATCCAAAACGGCTAGTCCGATCTTGAGAGCCGACATTTTTCTCTAATTGGATGGTTTGAAGTTTTTCCTGGCGAAGTGGTCCTTTTTCATTGCCTCCACAGCCTCCCTGCAAAAGTGAACAGAATTAATGCCATGTCCAATGCCTGGTTTAAACTAGTCTGTAATTGTGACTGAATAAGCATTACAGAAGATCGTGTCCGCCTTCTTCGGAACTTAGATTTATGTACGAAAAACAAATTTACAGGCTACAAATCACAGGCACAAGCATTTTCTGTTTAACAAATAATCTAATAGATGCTGAAAATATACTGCATATATAAGACATGTTACCGTAATGCTTTCTCCATCTCGTCATTTCCAGGGTCCAGCTTCAGTCCAGCCATGAAAACATCACATGCTTCTTTGTACTCCTATTGATAATAAAGGCAGATTACATATGCAAGGTGCCATATAAGGAAGTGCAAAGTGAGAAAAAAGGTGTAATCTGAAGTTATTTAATTGACCTTGAGAAACATGAGAGCAACTCCCTTCCTGTAGTAACCTTTCAACCATCCAGGGCGCAATTCAATACAAGTATTAGCATCCAACAAAGCCCTATCTACTTCTGTCATTTGCATATGGCAAAAGCTCCTATTCGAATACAGTGTTGCGTCAGTCGGGTCCAGCTCAATTGCCTGCATCATAACAGAAAGATTACAATAGGGAGAGCCATATCACTATCAGACAATTTATTGTCACAGACAAGTAAAATTGCATATATGTAGTGTAAAGGGTTGACAATGTATGTGTGACAACAATCTGATTTACTCGGCTAGCAAGACAACACATGTTCTATGTTTACCAGCAATAAATACAAGTCTGGTGACGCTTGATGATGGTTTCAACTGAAACCTCGGTAGCAGGGTCTCTCAAAGCATTATGGGCCTCTTCCTAGAGGGCTGCTGAAGCTGACTTAAATTTTCAATTGTTACCAATGGTTGACGAAAGTTTCCAAACAGCACAAATAGAAAAACCATGTACTAGTGTAGTGGAACAAAACTTAAATGATAAAATCCCACGCCTTAGTATGCCCTTTGCCCATAAAGGACCATGTGATAATTACTTGTGAAGTGTATATGTGGATTGCCTATCGCTTTCCATAAGTTAGGACTTTCGGTTGTGTTGGCTAGTGCATGAAGCTTAACATGGTATTAGAGTATAAGGTCTTGAGTTCAAGTCCTGGATTTAGTAATTTATCCAAAAATTGTTGATACCCCCTTCGTGTTCATGTATAGTCCTCTTGAGCCATACCTCTTGAGTCTATCCACATGTTGACTTTCGGTGTCACACATGAGAGGGGTGTTGAGGTGTATATGTGAATTGCCTAGCCCTTTCCAACAGTTCAGACTTTTGGTTGCGTTGGCCAGTCCGCCAGTGCATGAAGCTTTTTTTTTTGCGGGGTCCAGTGCATGAAGCTTGACAGTACTCATGTGATTAAATGACTCATTTACATTATTTAATCATTTCCAATCCTCAGGGCACATGAAAAAGACCCAAATGTCTTTCTCTTCTTCATCCATCTTCTTCCTCCACTCTGACGAAAGCCACCACTGGACCTCAGTGTGAGTTGCTCCCAGTGCCGCCCAGATATAGGTCTGGGGCAGCAGCAAGTACGTCTCAGAGTGTATGTTCTCGGTGGCAATCTGTAATCCTCGGCCACCAGGACGTCAGACATGAACCTGGAGCGAGACTCTTGAGCACAATCTTGTCAGAGCAGGGAACAAAACGAAACGAGCAGACCTGAGCACAGAACAGAGTGCCTGGTAGCACACATCAGAGGAGGCAGAGCAGTAAGACACCATACTGGGAGGTGAGCGACGAGGTCGACGTGGTGGTGGTGGGAGGAATCCATGAAGAGGTTGAGCATTCCTCATGCCACTCAAGTCCATCAGTAAGCAGCAGACACTGTGAACAGCAGACCGTGGCCAGACACGGCCACATCCGAGCAGCTTGCGCGAAAAAAAATGGAGAGCTGGAGAAGCCATACAGACGAGAAGGGTAGGGGCGGTTTGGCCTTTTGGTACCGGTTTTGAGGACCCTTTCAGCGGATAATACTAGAATATTTGGTTAGAGCATTTTATCAATGCCAAAGCACTGAGTCATTTGGGGTAGTGCCAAACACTTGTACTTTCCAGGCAAAGGGCAAACTAAGATGAGGCATTTTATCAAATCTCCCAATTAAGTACATTATTACCTGCGAACTGTGTTAATCATGGATACTCTGTTTACAATGTTAAAATGTGGAATATAGTACAGGGAAAGGTTCCCCTTTAATTGTTCCATGCATATGAATCTTGCAAAGAACTTTCATCCAGATAAACAAATTTGTTCTTTTGTTCCCGGCCTAAATTAGGTATTGTTATGTCGGCAATAGCAGTGATAGAAAGAAGAATCAACAGAGAAATGTTAGATTACAGAAACATACTACTCCACAGAAGAAGGGTAGAATATGCCTCGCATCACCAATACAGTTGCTCTCATTCACTACTAACCTCAGTGTAGCGCATTGACGCGTCACGATAGTCCTTTCTCTTAATAGCTTTCTCAGCAAATAATTTCAGCTGGACTTTTGTATTCTTATCATCTTGCTCATCCTAAATCATGGAGAAAATTAACCAATTAAAATATACACACAATGTCCAATGTTTACAGAGATGAAAGATAAGTATTTATGTCAAGAAAGGTTATAGTTTGATGAGGCAAACTTAACACCTAGCACTTTCTTTATCCTTGGTTCAAATTAGTACAATTGATCATCATCATAATATATAACGCTGTTCTATTCTAGCGTAAAAATATATAAAGACCTTATGTTGATAAGATGAGCATCCACGAGAGGTGTACTAATTGTGGCAAGGTTGAGATTCACAACTGCAAGTCACTCAACTAGCAACATATTTGGGTACATACCAAGACTAATGAACTAATATAAACCAAAGTGTCAAGATGGAATATTGAGCAAAACCACCTCTCTTGCTGGACTTCATTGGCATTACGCACTGCACCCATGAGACTTCACTCACTTGGTTCTCTTTGGGTGTTCAAAATATCATTATTTTCCCTTGTCATACCTAAATCAATTATTCTTTCAGTGCTTTTAAATCCTTGGAGACCATAAAAAACAAAAGACACTACCCAACATTAACTTCTTTCCTCTACTGGGACAATAAAGTAAAAATCCCTGACATTCCTTTTCACTAAAGCTCTTTGCATTTTTATAATGATAACAAATGTCAAATTCATTGAACTGTGTCTCTGAATTGATCTTTGGTTTGTGATCTACATAATAAAATAACCTAAAAGTAAAGCCATGTGAGCATCGCACTGATACAAATGCTACCTTGCGAACTATCTTAAAGAATATGCCATAGAGCAAAACACGGTTGTCAAGAAATTCAAGCTGCCCCACTCAAAAAAATAATGGAGCTATTCACTTCATGTTGCTGAAACATATGGGTAGTTAGGGATGTGAGCCTTAAACTTTGAACATCTTAATGAAATATAGAATTATCAAGTAGGAGTATATAGGATTGAATTCATACCCCGGGCTTGGAGCATTTTGATTTAGCATCAGCAAGAATTCCATCAACGGTCCAGTTTGATATAGTTCGAATGGGAGAAGTTAAAGGAAATAGTAATTCCACATGCTTTCTTCTTCCACAGCTTGCTGCGAGTTGTATTGGCATGGCACCGCACTGTGAAGTAACAAAGGACAAAACATAAGCCACGTGATTTAATATCATAAGAGGTTAATATACCTAATAGAAGGGTTGCTTGCTTGCTTGCTTGCGCGCGCGGGGGGGGGGGGGGGGGGGGGGGGGGGGAGGGCGGGAGCTACTAGAAGAAGAAAAAACTAATGTAGACCTAATCAAGAAACTTGCCAGTATTCAGTACACACAAAATCTATGTAATGTAATAAAGTATAATAGAACATGACCCACCCACTTAAAAACATCATGTGTGGTACTGTTTCTAGAAGTGTCAGCTTCGCTTGGCCAAATCACATGTTCATTGAAAATTAATTGGAGCAAGTGAGAGGTACATATATGAACTTCTAGTTCCTCATATTAGTACCCTTATGCACTACCAAGCATAAAACTGTTTTCTAAAGTAAATCAGATCAAAATTTCAAGAGTCGAGAGGTCACAAGGCACAGTTTTAAATAAATGGCAAATGTGCAAAATTTGCAATGTTGCATCAATTGGTGGAAATGTGCAAATCATGCCCCAAGTTGTTAGATCATAATCTGAGAGGATTATCATTCATTTGATTTCATGCACATGCTGATCAGATTGCAAAGGTAGAGTTCTGTATTTAGAACAGAAATAGGAGGATGGGTTCATGCTAGTTGCTGGCCTGTGCTCAGTCCCCTAGATAAATTCATTTAAGGAAAGCACTATGGAATGAGAGCAGGTAGAAGAATGCAAAGCAGGGGGGGGCTCACATGACTATTTGGGATATTAGGGTCCGCGCCAGCCTTTAGCAAGTACTTAATGCAGTCAGTTAACCCATAAGTACTTGCCACTACCAAGGCAGTGTCGGGATTAATAGAATTTACATCTGCACCTGCCTGTAGATATGGACCATATAAAAATAAAAGTTGTGGCCACTGCAATTTTTTAAGTTTTCAGGGAAATAGATATTCGCATAAAGAGACCTATATTTTTTCTATAGATTAATCACACAGTAGACAGACCTCGACAAGCAGTTTCACACACTTCAGTGAAATAGACTCGGGCAGTCCTTCAGAAGTAGCATTTAGAGCTGCAACCAATGGTGAACCTAAAACTTCTGAAAACTTGTTTGGCTACAAGAAAAGATCAGCTTGAGTGAGAAAAAATGATCACAATATACTGCACAACACACCACATATTAAATCCTAGAACAGAAAATGTAAAAAAATAGAGTAAAATAGCAACACACAGACACAGAACATGTTTCCACACTGATGAATCTCCTTTTTAGGAAGTAGGATTACAGAACTATTATAGGCTGACAATTCACAATGCATTTTTTTATAGATGGACAAGTCCCTGGTACAAAGATAGTTCTTCTCTCTCAAGTTTGAACCATCTATGGCATAGTAATATACAAAATAACACTTACACTGGTGACAAGCTAAACGAGAACTTGCACATGGTACACCCAGATATTTTTAAAGCAAAGCAGCAGGGGAGGGGGGCACACTATATTTTAGAAAGATAATGAGCCAAAATTCACAGCCGTGATGACTTGAACCCAGGTGGCTTGGTTGTACATCCACTCCTTGTGCTCACTTCTTACTGCACCAAGAATTATCCTCACTCTCCATAATGATAGGGGCGGTCCTAACGCTATAAGACAATTTGGCATTTGTATATATTGCTATGACATCTGCATGGTGCTACAATCAAACTAAAGATCACACAAAAAGCATTCATAATAGTAAGGTGTGGAATTAAATTATTACATCTGCATGGTGCTCCAACAAGACTTTCATGACACTGGCCTTCCCATAGTGAGCAGCAATATGTAATGGCGTCCCATGAAAATAAGCTATATCAACGCCAGCTCCTCTAGATAGCAATAGACTTACAGCTTCATGGTGCCCTACATAAAAGGAAAAAAGAGAAACAATAGAATGTAACCATGAAAAGAAGAGAAACGTTTCTGGACAACAGAACATATTCTTAAGGATTTTGATAACTACCATTTCATGACTTAGCTACAGGCCTGCATAAACTGTGATGGTTATTTGGAATATTAAATATTTATAGTAGCTGAGCTAATTAACAGAACTGAAAGCTATCTCATCCGGGTCAAAAAATAAATATTGTAAGCTTACACTTGACAGGTTTGGACATCACCAAGACCAGCAGAACTAGTCAAAAACAATCCAATCGGGTTTTTTTTCCTCTTCTGAACTTGTACAAACTTTGAAACCACACTTTGGTAGATGTACAAGAGTTCAACATCAAGTGGAACAAAAATAGGAGCCACAGACAGATGACCAAGTGACCTAAATGACGAAGAGCTGCAGACTGCCCAGTAAACAATGAAGAATGAACCATCTATCTTTCATCTTTACACCACAACAAACTAATAAATGTAAAATCTACAGATGAAAAGATGAGTATGAACAGAGAGGATACCAAATTTCGCAGCACAGTGAAGAGGAACGGAGCCTGGGTCGTCTTTCTTGTTTGGATCAGCCCCATTGTCAAGAAGGTACCTCATAACAGCCATTTTTCCATCCAATGCAGCAGCAGCCAAAGCAGTTACACCTACCAACAAAATCGGAATCAAGTAAACTTGTGCAATCATCCACAAACATAAAGCCATGTGAAATAGAGATGAATTTAATGGGATGTACATAAATGGATAGAATTGAAGATTGGGTAACATTGCAAAAGTGAGCTAAACAGAACAGAAACTGGATAAATCTTACAAACGCAGACAAGACACACACACATACCAATTTGGCTTCCAGCATTGATGTCAAAGCCGAGTTCCTACACCAAGCACCTGCACGCATCCACTCTTCCCAGGCGCGCGGCGGCCTGAAACGGGCCAAGGCCTTGGATGCACACATCGGCAAGCCACGCCTTCTCCTCCGCATTCTTGCCGCTAGCCAGCTCTTCAACACCACCACCAAAAATCCAGGGGTAAGACACGCAATGCACGACATTACATAGCGAAACAAGCACACCCATTCCCGCCAAAACCCTAGCAAATGCGACGCCGCATCGGATGAAGCGGCCGCCGCGCGGCCGTGCACAGAGAGATCCTTGAGATGTGGTTGCGACGGGAGATTGCTCACCTCTGAGGCGGCGGAGGTCGCCGCCGGTGGCCGCGTCAAAGAAGGCCATCTGCGGGGAGTCGTTGCCGGGAAGCCCGCCGTAGGGAAGCGCGCGTCGAAGAGCGGTCTCGAAGTCGAGCCTCATTTCGAAGGTCGAGCCGTTCATGGTCGCCGGCGACCGGCGATGCTCTAGTGTGCTAGGGTCTCCGGCTCGAACCACCGGTGACTCGAGCTCGACTCCTTGCCTGTTGTGGGGTTTGTTTGGGGTTTGCTGCCGCAGCAAAAGAACGCCGCTGGATTTTTGGATTACGGTTCGGCGGCAGCAATGTCTTCCAAAGTCCAGACATACCTTTTCCCTCAAAAAAAAATCCAGACATACCTTTTCTTTTTTATTTTCTTTCTTGAGGCTGCTACGCTGGGCGACACCGGCCAGGTTCGCCCTGTGGCCTCTCCCACCGCACGATCCAAGCATCTCGGCCGTGCGATCCACCCCTTGGGCCGTTTCATTTCATTTTATTTTTTACCTCAAGGCGGTGTGCGATTTTGACTCCGCCGTAACGCGAGAACTCCCTTTTTTAATGCGGCTGACGGTGTAAAAAGTCGGTAGATATTCTTATAAGACGATGCAAACCGCTGAAAAATACCATAGAGAATTTTACACAGGTTCGTAATCTTATGGTTGAGACTAAATCCTACTCCTGCTATTTTCGATTATAGGATGTATAGTCAGGGGCGAAGGACTCGGTTGGGCAAGGGTGAGCGGCCATCCTACCTTGATTTTTGGCACGTACAAGTTATATGTATATTTTGTATATGAATCGTAATTCATTGTGTTGGTTACAATCCTACTTGCCTCGCTGAGTAGAAAGGAAAACGATGAAAAGGCTTTGTTACATCATTCACATTTAGTCCTATCTCGTGGACTGTATGCACCCATGTTTGCTAATTAGCGAAGTGTTTTAAGGATTGCACACATGCACGCCGCCGGACACGACCGTATGAACCCTACAGTGTGAGGCAATGGGCACGACGCAAGGCGATGGCGCTGCCGGTGATTCGGTGGTGCAACGGCATGGGCACGACGCAAGGCGATGGCGCTGCCGGTGATTCGGTGGTGCAACGGCATGACGGCGCTGCTCATGAAGAGAAATTGGGAGGAAAGAGCTATAAATTATATAATTTATATATTTATGTATATATCAAATGTGTGATGTAGATTTTTATAGTTAAAAACATTTTCAAAATATTTATGTATTGCATAATACTTCTAGGTTCTAGCACATTATTGAGTTCGTCCCACCTTAAAATTTATCCGTCCTCCGCACTGTGTATGGTTGCCTCGGATAAGATGATACAATGTGTCTAATTCTATCGAGATTGATGACAATGAGTCGAGAAGTCTCGAGCCCTTCTAGGCATCACTTTATATATGGGTAGTGAGACCTATAATTACATGGTGAAATCAACCTACAACTGTGGAAAGACTAGGAATCTTATCCTTGTGCGTCAAGTTCGGTAGTTTCTGGAAATAGGCTTCGTGCTTTGTCTGGAGACCGTTTGAGATACACACCATGGGGCGCCTTGGGTCATAAGAGCACGACTGTGCCTTCTGTGGGCCACCTCCGGTATAGCACATCGTCGATACGTCTCGAACGTATCCATATTTTTTTCTTGTTCCATGTTTATTTGTGTGACATTGCTATATATTTTAATGCATTTTCATATATTTTTACAACATATTTGGGACTAACCTAGTGACCAGTGTTAGTTTATGTCTGTTGTTGTCTGTGCATCACAGAAAAAGGTAAAAAAATCAATATGCTTAGAAAATTCTAGAAAAAATCTTAAAATTATATTTCATCGGGAGACTCCAGAAGCCCGAAGGAGGGCCAGGGGCACCCCATGGCCATGCGACCTAGTGGCGCGGCCAGGACTAGGCCATTTATGAAAGATTTAAATAATCATTAATACCAACTACATCATTTACAATATGTTATTCATAAATGAGAGTGTTGTCATGCTCCCACTCAAATATATCATGGAGATATTAAGTTCAGGATAACACTCATATAGCTCCCACTCAAATATGTCAGGCACATATTAAGTTCAGGATAATAACCACATGGCTCCTACTCAAATATGTCAGTTACATATAAGACTAGGATAATACTCCATAGCTCCCACTTAAAATATGCCGTCCATACATCAAGTTTATAAAACTATTCAGCTCTCACTTAGTTTTATGCAAATGCATGTTTCCTTTATATTTTGGCTAAGGGTCCAAAATCATTTGATCATCCATCAAAACAAGAATTCAGGTTACGAGACACTAGTATCCATAAGTTTTTCAAAACCTTCTTGCTGTACTAATTACAACACTTCTTCAAATGTAGGATTTGAGGAAGCCATGGTATTGATAACAATTTGGATTAATCATAGTGAATATCCCGTTGACTCAAGCATCGCTACACATTGTAGTCAACCTTTTGAATTTGTCAGAAACATTCTTTGTGACAAATCGATCTTGATGCGTTTTTTGGTGTTCACATTTATTCCTTATAACTTTGAAGTTATTTTGGAATATCAAGTAACTTCTTACTTGATAAGATTCAAGTAATCTTAAATGTAACTTAATATAGGATTTCATGAATTACAGTTATATCTTGTACTTAGGTCAAATCATCGCTTCTTCGTAGTTCGCAGACATGTATTTTTCTATTAATTTGACAAGTGAATCATGAATATCGTTTTGCACAAGGGGCAAATATGTATTCTTGAATCCTACTTTGCTTAATAAAAGCTTTAGCCAAAACATCATTATCATTATCATTTGTTTCTCCTCTAACTATAGAGCTTTGCTTCTGGAACATATTCCATTGCTCTACTCTGACATCTGGAGGCAAGGTCAATTACCTTGGTTGAACTTTCACTTTTCTTCCATTAACATATCCATCAAGAACATTTCTTGGCAAACACCAAAACACTTAGCAACACAAGTTTTGCTATTTTGGTTCTAGTCAGTGTTCCAAATATCGGCCGATATTCTGATATATCGGCCGATATATCGCTTATAGGGGTCCTACCGATAGGATAAACACTTATCTTCATGATTTATCGCTCTGGCCGATATATCGGCTGTCAGACCGATTTTTACCGATTTTTTTACCGATTTTTTCCGATTTTTACAGAAGAGGAGCACCACGGTAGGATTTCTCTTCTCCCCTAATTTTATTTCTCTAGTCAGCAAATTTTGAGATGATATTTAGGCAGTGTAACGGGTGATGCATGATTTTATCATCTCAAATTTATTAGTTGGTCCGTTAGATGGCAGATTGTATTAGGAAGATTGTATTTATATTAGTTAATCATTGGTAAACTATGTAGATGGCTGATATGGGTGTTTCCTTTTATTTATGTAGATGTCTGCTACAGATTGCTCGCGCTTGTACACTGATATAGCATATTTTGAATGCTGAGAGCACTTGTTTGTCATGTGTGCAATAGTTAATATAGCATATTTTATATTATTTCTCTTAGAAAAACATGAATTTTTAAAAAAAACTTGCCCATAAATGATCGACCGATATAACCGATAAATCGGCCGATTATCGGGGCTCGACCGATAAGTTAACGATAAGCGATATCTTGAACATTGGTTCTAGTTATGGAAGATGCATCCATAGTTGTCTAAGGATACAATACAAAGATAATTTATCATATAAATCAAGTTTCCTAGAAACCACAACACACCATAACTTATATAGTGTTGGTTTCCACGAATTCAGATGGTTCCCTATACTGAACTGAGTGTTTGCATATTAAATTAATAACTCTAAACAATAATAACGTAACTCAGTAAGAGATAACTTAGACCATACACTGTTCAATAGAGTATGATTATAATGTTCAGACACATCAACAGTATTGAAGTGTCTCAAAACATCACAATTTGTGGAACAACTTTCACAAGTCTGTATGCTCAAGTCTAACTCAAAACATTTTTCATTTTGATCAAATCATAGACTTGTTTTTCTTGTTAATTTAATATCCATCTTCATTCTGAAATCCCTTTGAGCACATCAAATTATTTCAGAATCATGTTTGTCTTCATTCTGAAATCCTTTGATCACATCAAATTATTTCAGACTCATGCTTCATTAGTGAATACACATATGAAGTTCACGAAATAATGGAATTCACTACATGCTGAAATATGATATATCACTATGTATGATATACAACAATCATCGCAAACTCTGTTTTACCAGAATGTGAGGTTTTAGTCATCTCACCTAAAAAGGCATGGTCTGCATGTGTCAAGAGATCAAGTATCTCAAAACTTCATCATACCATTTATGACTTAAACGGCAGTGTCATTATTAAGTTTGGATAATTCTTGGCATTATAATATTTCTTATAAATGATCAAACTACTATCATCAATATAAGAATAAGTTATTCATAATCGTAATGTGACCATAAAAGATTTCACTCATAAAAGGAGAACAACTGACTTGTTTCTCACTAATATGAATAATTGTCTTCGCAAGATGCAAGACACACTAACAAAGTCCACATTGAAACGATCATAAATTTATTCATATATTAATCAAATGATAGATGTGGAGGGAGAGTGTTGTCGACCATCAACTATCTTGATTGCCGTCGGCACACATTGTCACCTCATCCCTTCCAAGCCACTCCTTAAGCAGTAAGTTCAAGCATCGAATACTTAATCAACCGCAATTAGTGTTTTGTGGAGAAAGGCATTTATAACTCGTATATCAAATATACCTTCTCTATCAATGACTATACCCTCATTGGTTCTACCTTTAAAGTTCATAACTTTAACCATGACCTCATGACAGGATTTCCTTCATGACATAGTCTAGACACGGTCTTTGTAACTACTTCCCAGTTATCGCAAAGTAACCTAGTCATTCAGTAGTCCAAGTTGTACACAAGGTGTTTATGTATCTTATACATTTTCCATGTGACTTTCTCAGCAGGTTGTTCATTCCACCTTAGTTGAAAGAAACTTCGTACATATAATCATATTCCATTACTCTGATTTGTGCCTTACTGCTTTCAAGTTCACCTAGCACGTCATACGTGTTGGTGTCGTTAATCATGCATTCACAATTCAGATTCCATAGAATGAAGTATGGTGTATTGGACAGTCATTCATAAGTGACGGTGAGTACGATACTCATTATCATGTTCCTTAATCACGAAGTTATCAGGTGTATCTCCTAGCAGTTCTCGTATTATGTTTAGCAAGTCATTAGTAATGATTATGTCTCTAACGGTGTTGGTACACGTCAATGAAGTAAGACCAATCTACCTTAAGTTCTTCATTACACTAAAAGAGATATAGTTATAAACATTTTGGGTATGACATTGTCTGCAATCATATTTGCTAAGACATGAAGATTAAGTTTATAATATGTGGAGTTCAATTTTAATTAATTCTAAAACTCCCACTTAGTTAAACATCCCTCAATTTACTAAGTGATTACACAATCCTAGAACCCCATACCTCCCCCGATCGTCATGGCCATCAGTATGTGGCTAAGGTAGGCCATCATGCCAATCACATCAGTTATGTGACTCGTGCTCGATGTTTCGATCTTGTGTGTTCCAGGCCCGCATCTACATATGCCAAGCCTGCCAATCTGACCTTAATGTTAACTGCTTAGCAAGGTCATATCTACATATGCCAGGCTTGCCAAACCCAATTGATTATGTGTGACACCCAATATGTATGGTATGTCGGCCATAAGGGAGATCCTTCCAGGTGGTGCACACTTTGGTAGAATACTTGTGTTTGGTATTTAAGAGGAATTATCCTATTGTGCTACCGTCGTTATATCTAGCATATTAACAAAACAGGAAGTAAACTAACAAATCATACATGCTATGATTACCGCCGACATGCAAATTAAAGTTACAACTTCTTCTACTTTATCTTTTGCAAGTTTTATGTGGCTGCTAAGGGTTTCGAGAAAAGAATCATTTTCTATCCTACGAAAAACAAGCCACAACACCAATCCCACAATTGTCTCTGTTACACCCCTGTCGGGGCCCTCCATTGCAAACGTCTTCGCAAAGCTAATGTTAGAGAGACAGACACCCCCCAACCACTTATATGGTACAAGACATATGTCAAGTGTGGAACCAGTCTCGCGTAAACGCGTAAGGTCGATCGGAGCCGCTTTATCAGAATATTGCCGCAATGCTAAACGAGTACACGTGAGAGGGTAACAATTGGAGAATTGATGTCCACATACTAGATGTGTTCTATCCGTACAATACATCTACGCATAGCCTTGCTCATGATACCACTGTTGGGGTTCGGGGCAGAAAACAATATTTTTTCTTAACCTACGAGACCCAAGCCCAAGACCTATGATATGGCGATGCAAGTAACAGATGGAAATAGTTCACATACGAGTATGTAGTCCGTTAAGCGGGAAAGGTTCCCGCATGAACGTGGTTAATGTGGTCGTACCGGCAATCCTCGATGCTGCGCCGATCCACGATGACTCTAGTAGCCATCCGGTCCTTGTAGATCGATGATGGGATTACGTCCCTGTCGGAACGTTGTCAGTGAAGACGCCGCGATACGACCACGACGATGAAGTAGCACCACAAGTGTAGTGCCTCGCGGGATTACACACATACGGTGTACCCGGCGTTCCCTCCGAGCTCCGAACCAGGCGAGCAGCGGAAAGAAGATGGATTGGGATCCCAGTAGCACGATGATGTGCGTATAGTGGAGAAGCCTTCGACCCAGTGCAGACTAGCGGAAAGAAGATGGATTCGGATCCCAGCAGCACGACGGTGTGCGTATATTGGAGAAGCCTCCAACCCAGTGTAGACTCCAAACAAGGGGAGTCCGCTCAAAGGAGGGAGAAAGATCTACATAATTTATATGTATTTTTCTGGAATTTTCTGTCTGAAAAAGGACACCCTCCACATCTATATATAGGAGGAAAAGGGATACGCAGGCACATCAACTAGCAATATGCTATTAATAGTAGTACCACATTGGACAGTTTCATTTTTTAGAATTACCACATTGGATAGTTTTTTTTTTGAGATTGCTTACCCCATATCCCTTGAGGTCCACATTGGCTAGCCATAGCCGTGCGTGGTGCACATGCATGCATGGCCGCATGTGACCGCCAAGCCCATGCATGGCCGTGGCGTGTAGGGCACTAGGCCAAGTGGCCACATGGGCAAAAGCCCATGGCGCCCACTTCCTTCTCTTTTTTTCCTTTTTTCTTTTTTTTCTTTCTTCTTTCTTTAAATAAAAAACAAAAATTAAAAGGAATATTATTCTATTAATTATTTAAATTATATTTTAATATTTAATTTATTTAATTAAATAATAAAACATATTTAAATAACTTTCCGAACAATTCGGAACTACGGAACTTTTTCCGTCTCCCCTCCGAAACGATTTCGGAGTTCTCTCTTATTTCTCCGGCGATCCCGAATATATCCTTAATACGTCGAATACCCTTAAGTGTGACACCCTATGGTCCGGGAAATAGCAGACATGATCAAGACACTCTCTTGATCAATGACCATCGGACGGACCTGGTTACAATCCTAGATGACCCCTGCGCTTCCATCGAATGAACTTCATCGTTGTTGGATCCGTTAACGTTGAGTCCTGCTCCCTTTGTCCTGTGGTACTTTGCTTGTCCGAGGTTTGATCGTCGGTATCTGATACGTCCAAAACGTATCTATAATTTCTGCTTGCTCCATGCATGTTTTGTGTGATATTGCTATGATCTAGATACACTTTCATACACTTTTGATCATATTTGGACTAACCTATTAACTCAGTGAACCACAGTGCCAGTTCCTGTTTTCTGCTGTTTTTCTATTTCAGTTTTCCCCCATATAAAAAGTGCTCCAAAAATTCGGGAAAAATCAGATAAAAAATCAGCGCAGAGGAACCTTCCGGAAGAACCTGAGTGGGGCCAGAGGGCCACCACCAGGGCCCCAGGCGCCCTGGTGGCGCGCCCTAGGGGCTGGCCGCGCCAGGGGGGCGCCTGGACCCCTGGTGGGCCCCCTGGCTGCCCCCCCTTCGCCTATATATTCTCCGTCTCGGGAAACCCTCGAAGACAGAACCATTTTTCCCGATCTCGCCTCTGTTCCGCCGCCGCCGCGCTTCCGAGATCGGGAGCACCAGCAGACCTCTTCCCGGCACCCTGCCGGAGGGAGGGCCGACCTCCGGGAGTCTCCTCTCCGCCATGGATGCTTCCCGGATGACTCATGAGTAGTTTCCTTTGGACCATGGGTCCGTGATCAGTAGCTATGTGATGTTCTCCTCCCCTCTTTGTTCTTCATGGATTAGACCTCGTGAGCTGCCCTACATGATCGAGGCACTTTTGTAATCTTTCTGCTGTTGCTATGCTAAGTTTGATGGGATCTGATGGATTATGAGATTATGTTCAGATTGTGATTGAGTAATATATTTGGTTCTTATCCTTTATATTTTTGTTCCTAAGTAATTCTTGCATGTTCTCCGTTGTTGTTTATTGCTTTGGCCAAGTAGTAGGTAGTAACTCCAAGAGGGAACGTTATGCTCGATTGTGGGTTCATGCCCCCCGATGACACGCTTGAGTGACAGAAACATGAGTCTAGGGGATGTGCTGTTGCCACAAGGGGGAAAACAACGGTGCTTGTAACCGCGGTTGCAAGGATTATTTACTTTACGCAAAGTGATTTTTAATGCAGTTGTCTGTTGCTTTGGGTTTACACTTTGGGTGGGGCTCGCAACTTAATACCAGCGAGATGTTCTGGATAGATATCTCAAGGTGGATGATTAGTAGTAGATGCAGTTGGATTTCGGTCTACTTATTTTGGCGTTCTGCCCATGCTTTTGAGCCTCTTCCTTTCTATTGTAGCATAGTTAGCATTGCGGTGCGTTCATAATCCTGTCAATTGCCCTTCTGTAATTTGTTCAACTCGCATAGCAGTTTTATCGTCTTTTGGGAGAGAGACATCACTAGTGAACATCACGTATCCCGGTCCATATCCTCATTACTGTTTCCACGCTCATTTACTTTTCTGCTTTTACTTTCAGTCGCTATCATTATCCCTTGTGTTTGATCCTTTGTGAACAACAAGACCGGAGAGATTGACAACCTCTCTGAACTTCGTTGGGAACAAAGTTTTTTGTGTCTATGTGCAGGTCCGCGTCAGTTGCGCCGCTGACACCTACTTATCATCTCTGGAGTCCTACTGGAGACAAACCTTGGTATCTTTACTGAGGGAAATTTGCTGTTGTGCTACATCACGCCTTCCACTTGGGGTTTACCAACGAAGGGCGAGAAATCACTATCATCACCTCGCACATCAAGCCAAATTTCTGGCGCCGTTGCCGAGGACTCCGAGTGCTAAGATAGGGGAGTTCCACACTACCCTTTACCTTTGTTTTTTTAGTCTTGTTAGTTGACCTTTCAGTTTTTATCTTTGTGTCTTATATCAAAAATCACAAAAAAATTGTTTATCTTGCTGTTAGTAGTCCTCCTTGTTTAGATGAACATGTTAGGGCTAGGTGCTTTGCGGGGATCGGAAGTTCTCGATTTCCGTCAAAGAGATGGAGAAAATATGAAGAAGGCTTGGGACAGAATTTCTGAAGCACATAAAAGAATTATGCCTTGGATACCTATAAAAATTGTGCTTAGGAATTTTTACCATGGTCTTTTTAAGTGGTGTAAACACTCTCTTGATATTATAGCTGAAGGAGATTTTCTAGAGTGTGATGAAGTTAGGGCTCTTGATATTTTGCATAGTCTATCTAGTTATTTTGTTTATGATCCTATTGATACTGTCACAGATAGACTTGCCACTATTGAAAAAATATTGGATGCTCTTGACTTGAGGAAAGTAGAGGAACTTAAGTCCAACAAGAAAGAAATGTTGGAGATAGATGATGATTGGGAGCCCTTTGTTAGGATTAGCATCTCTAACCAAGGCTTCCTTGCTTTTTGTGATATTGGATCCACAGTTTCTACTATGCCAAAAATAGTTTATGATTCTTTGATGCTAGATATGGATAAATTATCATCTTATCATGAACATTCTAATGGAGATATTTCAGAGATTAAAGGAAAGGTAAAAGAAGTCCAAGTTGCATTCCTTCATTGGACTGCACCAATGGATTTCTTCATCATGGAGCCAAACCAAAGTAACATTGTGCTCGGAAGAGACTTCCTCCGTGCTATGAAAGGCTTCATTGTATTGGTAACGGGCACATATGCTTACGCGATAGGGCGAAAGGTAAGTACCTCTTTCCTAGGAAGAAGAAGAATGATCTTATTGAAAATCAATTTGAAGGTTTTTATGATTCTGATCTTGGAGACCCTTGATTCTTCTTTTGCATCATGCCTAGCTTAAAGGCATAAAGAAAGCGCTTTCGGGAGGCAGCCCGCAACGAATTTAGGTTCTTATTTTTGCTTTTGTTGTGTCTTGATGTTTGTTACTACTGTAGCAACATCATTCTATCTTTATTTTTCAGCTTTGTGCCAAGTTATAGCCTCTTATGATAAGGGAAGCAAAAGTTGTGACATGCTGTCCAGAAAACAGATTCTGTCCTCGTGACGGGAAAAAAAAATCGCAGTTCATCTTTTTGAGCTGAAATTTTTACACAGCATGCTCTATACAATTGTGAAACTTTCGTATGTTCTGAGTTTTTTGATTTGAGTCACAGAAGTGCCCCTAAAAAATTCTTTACTACCTGCTGTTCTGTTTTTCACAGATTCTGCCACGTTTTGTCTCTCCTTACTTTTGCAAACCTTAAGCTTGCTTTTTCTTTGCAAAAACCTTTTGGCACTCTTGAGAAACAGCAGATTTTCAAGAATATCTTTGTATCCAGTGGGGAAAAATTATTTATTAAGGGTACTAACCTCTCTAATCAGCTTATGATGAGTTATGTATGAAGGGAGTTTTCAAGTGTGCGATGGAAGATGATGAAAGAAGATCCAGGAGTGTCAAGCGCTCAAGCTTGGGGATGCCCACATGCATCCCTAATAAATATTCAAGGAGACTCAAGCGTCTAAGCTTGGGGATGACCCCGTGCATCCCCTTCTCCATCAACAATCACCAGTTCGTCCTTCGTCTCACTATATTTTTATCACTTCATGCGTTATATGCTATGCTTCGAGCGTCTCGCTCTTAGGTTTTATTTTTAGTTTCTTCAGAGTTGCTTGCGGTTCATAACAAGTTAGATCCCGTCTTACTTTGTGTGGGAGAGAAACACGCTCCACTTTCAAAATCTAGAACACATATAGGATTTTTCATGCTTATCTTTTTGCTGTTGTGTGTTCTTTATCTTTTCGTAGCTGCTGCCATGTTTAGTTTTAGTGTTAGTTTGTCTTTAGCAAGAGCCTTGGCTTTTGTTTAGTTTGTTGCTGGAACTCTTTTTAGTTTTCATGTTTATCTTGTTAAAGAGAGTTGGTTGTTGCACTGAGTTGTGTCTTGTCTTGAAAGTAGGTAATTGAGGTTGCTATTTAATTTTAGTAGTAGCTTTCAATTGTTTTGAGGTATTGATGTAAGTAATGTTTGAACTTTTGGTGTCAAGAGCTCTAGCCTATTAGTGATAGGTGTCGTATTTTGGGAAATCCGTGTGTATTTTCAAAACCTACAAAACTAGTTGAGAACTCTAGCTACTAGATGGATCACTAATCTTTGGAGGGATCGAATATTAGAGAACACTCACGTACCATGAGTCGAGTATGCGCAAGGATAACCAAACCCCCATACACTCCTCCTCGGGGTACTTGTCTCTTTGTGAACCTCCTTATTAGATTGAGAGTTACCGATAATAAGTGCATGAGTTCTTCGGACTAATGTAAGTATTGAAAGTTGACACTTCCACCTTCCCATATTTTGCTAGCCTCTCACGTGCCGTGCATTGCCTTCTTCTCATTCCGAGAGTTGGTGTCCACCTTCGCCGGTACATCCAAACCCTTGGCATGATACGCTCTATCATCATAAACCTCCTTATATCTTTCCTCAAAACAGCCACCATACCTACCTATCAAGGCATTTCCATAGCCTTTCCGAGATATATTGCCATGCAACATCCACCTCTTCATGACTTGATCTTCATGTCATACATGTTCCTGCTACACTGGTAGCGACATACATTGCATACATCATGATAGTTAAACCTTCTTTATGATTTTGAGTACCTTATAAAGTGTGAAAGATCTCCTTTACCTTCTTGTAAAATAGAGTGTTGCCCTTAAGTGAGGAAAAGATCCCAAAGTGGACACAATAAAAGATCCCAAAGAGGACAAATGAGAGTTAAATAGAAAGAGCCATTGAGGCCACAAAAAATACAAAAAGATAAAAAAAAGAAAAAGAAATAAAAAGAGAGAAAGGGGCAACACTACTATCCTTTTGAGAGATCCACACTAGTACTCCCTTTATATCCTTGTACTCCATAGAGATGATCATTATGCATATAGCTATGTGGGGACCTTCACACAATAGAACTTGGCTTGCATATTCCAAGGATGAGCCTCCTCAAAATAGCTTTAGGTCTTCATGAGCGAGCAAGTTTGATGCACCCCCACTAGTTCCATTGGAGAGCTTTTTAGCTCACATGTGCATCCGTTGCATGGCAATCCCTACTCCTCACATCATATCTATCATTTGACATCTCTTGCCTATGATTGTCCTCATTGATGTGAGCCTTTCTCATCCTTTTTTGTCTTCCTCCTCCGTACTCCTCTCTTTGCCATCCTAAGTGTCAACTCTCGTGCTTACGCTCATCCATTGCATGAGTGCTCAAAATATTGAAAAAGGAGTGGATCAAATTGACTTGTACCTGGCTAGTGGTCTGGGGACGAGTCAAGATAAGATTCCAGAAAAAGACCAAGTGTAAAACTTTAGTAGATTGATTTCTCAACAAATAAATATTTTTTCTCGTATTCCCTATCCCCCTTCTTGCATGCACACACCATTTGGAGACATTCGAGTCACGGACAACGACAACTCTTGCACCTAATGTTCTTTTGTTACTTGTTTCAATGCTAATATAGACTCTTGCATGTTATGACTTGAATTGAATCTCTAACCTTGATTGCTTTACTTTTCAAAGTTCTTATATGGTTGCTAGCATGTCACCACAGAAATTGTGCCGTTATCATTTACCTACTCGAGGACGAGCAGGAATTAAGCTTGGGGATGTTGATACGTCCAAAACGTATCTATAATTTCTGCTTGCTCCATGCATGTTTTGTGTGATATTGCTATGATCTAGATACACTTTCATACACTTTTGATCATATTTGGACTAACCTATTAACTCAGTGCACCACAGTGCCAGTTCCTGTTTTCTGCTGTTTTTCTATTTCAGTTTTCCCCCATATAAAAGGTGCTCCAAAAATTCGGGAAAAATCAGATAAAAAATCAGCGCAGAGGAACCTTCCGAAAGAACCTGAGTGGGGCCAAAGGGCCACCACCAGGGGCCCAGACGCCCTGGTGGCGCGCCCTAGGGGCTGGCCGCGCCAGGGGGGCGCCTGGACCCCTGGTGCCCCCTGGCTGCCCCCCTTCGCCTATATATTCTCCGTCTTGGTAAACCCTCGAAGACAGAACCCTTTTTCGCGATCTCGCCTCTGTTCTGCCGCCGCCGCGCTTCCGAGATCGGGAGCACCAGCAGACCTCTTCCCGGCACCCTGCCGGAGGGAGGGCCGACCTCCGGGAGTCTCCTCTTCACCATGGATGCTTCCCGGATGACTCGTGAGTAGTTTCCTTTGGACCATGGGTCCGTGATCAGTAGCTATGTGATGTTCTCCTCCCCTCTTTGTTCTTCATGGATTAGACCTCGTGAGCTGCCCTACATGGTCGAGGCACTTTTGTAACCTTTCTGCTGTTGCTATGCTGAGTTTGATGGGATCTGATGGATTATGAGATTATTTTCAGATTGTGATTGAGTAATATATTTGGTTCTTATCTTTTATATTTTTGTTCCTAAGTAATTCTTGCATGTTCTCCGTTGTTGTTTATTGCTTTGGCCAAGTAGTAGGTAGTAACTCCAAGAGGGAACGATATGCTCGATTGTGGGTTCATGCCCCCCGATGACACGCTTGAGTGACAGAAACATGAGTCTAGGGGATGTGTTGTTTCCACAAGGGGGAAAACAACGGTGCTTGTAACCGCGGTTGCAAGGATTGTTCACTTTACGCAAAGTGCTTTTTAATGCAGTTGTCTGTTGCTTTGGGTTTACACTTTGGGTGGGGCTCGCAACTTAATACCAGCGAGATGTTCTGGATAGATATCTCAAGGTGGATGATTAGTAGTAGATGCAGTTGGATTTCGGTCTACTTATTTTGGCGTTCTGCCCATGCTTTTGAGCCTCTTCCTTTCTATTGTAGCATAGTTAGCATTGCGGTGCGTTCATAATCCTGTCAATTGCCCTTCTGTAATTTGTTCACGTCGCATAGCAGTTTTATCGTCTTTTGGGAGAGAGACATCACTAGTGAACATCACGTATCCCTGTCCATATCCTCATTACTGTTTCCACGCTCATTTACTTTTCGGCTTTTACTTTCAGTCGCTATCATTATCCCTTGTGTTTGATCCTTTGTGAACAACAAGACTGGAGAGATTGACAACCTCTCTGAACTTCGTTGGGAACAAAGTTATTTGTGTCTGTGTGCAGATCCGCGTCAGTTGCGCCGCTGACACCTACTTATCATCTCTGGAGTCCTACTGGAGACAAATCTTGATATCTTTACTGAGGGAAAATTGCTGCTGTGCTACATCACGCCTTCCACTTGGGGTTTACCAACGAAGGGCGAGAAATCACTATCATCACCTCGCACATCAGTATCCAATATACCTAGTTCATCCTCGTTACCGACAATTTTTTTTACTCATTCTCGTGATATTGCAAACCCATGACCTAGTCACACGTTTGCAAACTTTATGATGCAACATCATCGAGTGGGCCTAGAGTACCTATCTGTCACTCGGATGGACAAATTCCTCTTTGATCTATTTGCATACTCATCAACATATCTATTTTGGAATACCCAAATTACACCTTTATGGCCAACATATTTCAGTCAGGCGGTGGATGCAAATCAAAGCATCCTCATAGATAGCAATTGCGTATGATCATTAGGGTCAAAGGATCTTGATAAGCACAAACCCATTGAAGGATTCACGCCCGAGGGTGTCCCGATCTTCACGTCGTATGATCGAATCGGGGAGGGTAACTTGCTGCAAGCAGTGGGTATAACTAGCTTTATACCTGCCAAGGTTGGATGCGACCCGTACGTTGGGGATGGCTGACCGAAGCTAAAAGAACTCCAACCCGATGTCCGAACAATCGCAGAACCACAAACCGGGACTAAACCACACAAAACGGCCAAAGCCTTAGAGCACGAGGTAGGGGAACCAGAAGCTCCTTCTCGCGAATCCGAATGAACTCACAAGAGCAAAGGTAGCAAGATCTCTCAGATCTCAAGCAGTCTTGGCTGCAAAGATTATAGCTGTTTTTGGTTTTGAAAAAAGGCCTGTAAAAGGATAGGGGAGATGGGGTTTTATAGCAGGGACAACCCCCCTTAGCTAGGTGTGAAAGGGGTTTAAAATGGTGCAGAATTCGCATGCCTTCCTCGGATGGAGAGTAGTCAGCTTTTGAAGTTATTGGAGAGCTCCTCGGAAATTCGCGAAGCATTGACAACCTGGACACCTTCCACGAGAATGGCTAGTACTTTTGACTCACAACTCCAAATGATGTGAGGTTTTTTGCATTGGAAAGTAAATTTGATGTAGCTTCTGGTGATATATCCCAAAGACCCCGTCTATCCTCCCTATGGGTGTGGCTCAGCCAAAGATTAGAGGCAAAAAAACTACAGAAAACAGATTCACCCGAAACTTGTTTTCTTCCATTTTATTTGTTCAACTTGTTTCTTCATGAGCTCATATGTTGTTGGTTTCCTTCATTGTGTACTTGAGTTCAAACAAGAACAATGGAAATGAAAGCACGTCCATTTCATCAAGTTTATAAGATAAACTTAAGTTAGCGTTCACCTGGGCATGTGCTTTCTTGATTCGACTTAGCAACTCTTTCCAACTAAATTGCGCCCTTCGTTGAAATGCCATGTATGGTATATCCATGTTTGGATCATATTTGGACTAACCTATTAACTCAGTGCACCCCAATGCCAGTTTCTGTTTTCTGCTGTGTTTTTATTTTAGTTTTCCCCCATATTAAGAGTGCTCGAAAAATTCGGGAAAAATCAGATAAAAAATCAGCGTGAAGGAACCTTCCGGAGTCCCGAAGGGGGACCAGGTGGGAACCACCAGGGCCCCAGGTGCCTAGCTGGCGCGACTTAGGGCTTGGCCGCGCCAGGGGGGCGCCTGGACCCCTGGTGGCCCCCCTGGCTGCCCCCTTCTCCTATATATCTCCCGTGACGTGAAACTTCCGAAGACAGAACCCTTTTCCGCGATCTCGCCTCTGTTCCGCCGCCGCCGTGCTTCCAAGATCGGGAGCACCAGCAGGACCCTTTCCGGCACCCTGCCGGAGGGAGGATCGACCTCCGGGAGCTTCCCCTCCACCATGGACGCTTCCGGGATGTGCCCTGAGTAGTTTCCTTTGGACCATGGGTCCGTGATCAGTAGCTATGTGATGTTCTCCTCCCCTCTTTATTCTTCATGGTTTAAACCTCGTGAGCTGCCCTACATGATCGAGACACATATGTAATCTTTATGCTTTTGCTATGCTGAGTTTGGTGGGATCTGATGGATTATGAGATTATGTTCAGATTGTGGTAGAGTAATATATTTGGTTATTACCTCTTATATTTTTGTTCCTAAGTAATTCTTGCATGTTCTCCGTTGATGTTTATTGCTTTGGCCAAGTAGTAGGTAGTAACTCCAAGAGGAAACATTATGCTCGATTGTTGGTTCATGCCCCCTCATGACACACTTGAGTGATGGAAACATGAGTCTAGGGGACGTGTTGTTGCCACAAGGGGGAAAACAATGATGCTTGTAACCGCGGTTGAAAGGATTGTTTACTTTACGCAAAGTTCTTTTTAATGTAGTTGTCTGTTGCTTTGGGTTTACACTTTGGGTGCGGCTCGCAATTTAATACCAACGAGATGTTCTGGATAGATATCTCAAGGTGGATGATTAGTATTAGATGCAGTTTGATTTCGGTCTACTTATTTTGGCGTACTGCCCATGCTTTTGAGCCTCTTCCTTTCTTTGTAGCATAGTTAGCATTGCGATGCGTTTATAATCCTGTCAATTTCCCATCTGTAATTTGTTTACCTCTCATAACACTTTTATCGTCTTTTGGGAGAGAGACATCAATAGTGAACATCACGGGACCCCGGTCCATATTCTCATCATTGTTTACACGCTCATTTACTTTTCAGTATTTACTTTCAGTTGCTATCATCATTATCATTACCCCTTGTGTTTTTATCCTTTGTAAACAACAAGACCGGAGAGATTGACAACCTCTCTGAACTTTGTTGGGAGCAAAGTTATTTGTGTTGTGTGCAGGTCCACGCCAGTTGCGCCGTTGACACCTACTTATCATTGCCGGAGTCCTACGGGAGACAAACCCTATCCTTTACATAGGGGAAATTTGCTGCTATCCTACATCTCACCTTCCACTTGGGGTAACCAACGAAGGGCGAGAAACCATTATCATCATCTCACACATCAAGCAAATTTCTGGCGCCATTGCCGGGGACACCGAGTGATAAGATAGGGGAGTTGCCCACTACCTTTTACCTTTAATTTTTAGTCTTGTTAGTTTACCTTTTAGTTTTTATCTTTGTGTCTTTTATCAAAAATTACAATTTTTTTTTGCCACACTTGCTGCTACCATGGGTTCCACTGAAAACACCAAGTTGTGTGACTTAACCAGTCACAACAACAAAGACTTTATCTGCACTCCTATTGCCACACCTGCCACTTCAGCTACCTCTTATGAAATTAAACCTGCTTTGCTAAACCTTGTTATGAGAGATCAATTCTCTGTGCTTTACACTTGAATAATTTTGTTGAATTATGTGATATGCAAAAGTATAAAGAAGTAGAAGGTGATGTTGTTAAGCTCAAGCTTTTTCCTTTCTCTTTGAGGGAAGTAGCTAAAATTTGGTTTCAATCTTTGCCTAGGAATAACATAGATTCTTGGGATAAGTGCAAAGATAATTTTATTGGGAAGTATTACCCACCTGCTAAAATTATCTAATTGAGGAATAACATTATGAATTTTAAGCAATTGGATAATGAACACGTTGCCCAAGCTTGGAAACGTATGAAATCTCTAGTTAAGAAATGCCCTACACATGGTTTGACTACCTGGATGGTTATCCAGACTTTTTATGCAGGCTTGAAGTTTACCTCGCGGAACCAGTTAGATTCGGCCGTGGGAGGAACCTTTATGTCAACTACACTCGGTGCCGCCACCAAACTTCTCGATGAGATGATGACCAACTATTCCCAATGGCACACCGAACGCGCTCCAACAGGTAGGAAGGTAAACTATGTCGATGAGATTACCTCCCTAAATGAAAAAGTTCACTTAATTATGTCTCTACTTACCAAGCAACCCTCTATTGATCCTTATGATGTTCCTTTAAATTCTTTGGTTGCTCAAGAACAAGTAGATGTGAACTTCATTGCTAGAAACAACTTCAACAACAATGCTTATAGGGGAAATTTTGCTAGCAATCCTAGACCGTTTCCATCCAACTATGGGAACAACAACACCTACCCTAGCAACAAGAACCCCACTTCTGAACTAGAAAGTATGCTTAGAGACTTTATCACTACCCAAAAAGCCTTCAACAAGAATGTAGAAGAAAAGTTAGCTAAATTATATAATCTTTGTTTGAAGGTAGACAACTTAGCCCTTGATGTTGAGATGTAAAAAATTAGAACCTCTCCCCTTGAGGAGAGGACTGCCACTCCTATTAATGCTATCCAATTACAAATCAATGAGAATATTAGGATGATGGCTAAACTTAAAGAAAGATGGGCTAGAGAAAAATAGGAAGAGGATAGAATTAAGAGCCTTCCTACACACCACATAGTTGCCACTATCCAAATTGTTGAGGATACCGAAACTATTAGCACCCAATGCACTCCTGGTCCCATTGGACCTATTAATGGTGAGGCTAATACCTTAACCATAGAAGAAGAAACTCCTATGAACATAGAGGGTTTCAAACAAGTGAGCCTAGATGACACTACTACCACCTTTGATAGTAGTGATATTGATTTTGATAGTTGCACCCTTTCAGAAGTTATTAGCTTGTTACACAAAATGTCTAGAGACCCCCACACTAGCACACTCAATCTTGCCTTCACGGAGCATATCACAAATGCTCTCATCAAAGCTAGGGAGGAGAAGCTTAGAATATAAGCCTCCATACCTAGGAAGCTAGATGATGGTTGGGACCCTATGATCAAAATTAAATTAAACAACTTCTCTTGCTATGCTTTATGTGACGTTGGAGCAAGTACCTCCGTCATGCCCAAAAGAATGTATGATATGTTTGAATTGAAACCTTTTGATTCTTGTTCTTTTGGTGTTTGTCTTGTCGATTCTTCCGTAAAGAAACCTTTGGGGAAGATCGACGATGTTCTTATCATTGTCAATGTGAACTATGTTCCCGTTGATTTTATTATTATGGATATAGAGTGTGAAGCTTTATGTCCAATTATTTTGGGACGTCCTTTTCTTCGCACTGTTGGTGCTATCATTGACATGAAAGAGGGGAATATAAAATTTCAATTCCCTCTAAATAAAGGGATGGAACACTTCCCTAGAAAGAAAATCAAGTTACCTTTCGAGTCCGTTACACGGGCTAGCTATTCTCTTTCTCTTGATAAAACTTGATTCATCTTTTGCCTTTCGCCAACTTAAAGGCGTTAAAAAGCGCTTGTTGGGAGGCAACCCAAGAAGTTTTTACTTATGTTTTTAGTGGTCTTGATGATTGTTACTACTGTAGCAACATTATTGTATCTTTATTTTCAAGCTTTGTGCAAATTTATAGCCTCATATGACAAGGGAAGCAAAAGTTGTGACATGCTATCCAAAAAACAGATTATGTCTTCGTGACGGGAAAAATTGGATCAAATCACCAGTTCATATTTTTTAGCTGAATTTTTTACACATCGTGCTCTATACAATTGCGGAAATTTCGTATGTTTTGAGTTTTTTGATTTGAGTTGCAGAAGTGCCCCGAAACAATTCTCTACTACCTGCTATTCTATTTTTCACAGATTCTGCCATGTTTTGTCTTTCCTTACATTTGCAAACCTTAAGCTTCCTTTTTCTTTGCAAAATCCTTTTGGCAGTCTTGAGAAATAGTAGCTCTTCAAGAATATCTTTATATCCAGTGGGGGAAATTATTTTATTAAGATTACTAACCTCTCTAATCAGCTTATGATGAGTTATGTATGAAGGGAGTTTTCAAGTGTGCGATGGAAGATGATGAAAGAAGATCCGGGAGTGTCAAGCGCTCAAGCTTGGGGATTCCCCCATGCACCCTCAATAAATATTCAAGGAGACTCAAGCGTCTAAGCTTGGGGATGCCCCCGTGCATCCCCTTCTCCATCAACAATCATCAGTTCGTCCTTCGTCTCACTATATTTTTATCACTTCATGCGTTATGTGTTATGCTTGGAGCGTCTCGCTCTTAGGTTTTATCTTTAGTTTTATTTAGCTTTGCTTGCTGTTCCTAACAAGTTAGACCCCGTCTTATTTTGTGTGGGAGAGAAACACGTCCACTTTCAAAATCTAGAACACATCATAGGATTTTTCATGCCTATCTTTTTGTTGTTGTGTGTTCTTTATCTTTTCGTAGCTACTGCCATGTTTAGTTTTAGTCTTAGTTTGTCTTTAGCAAGAGCCTTAGCTTTTGTTTAGTATGTTGCTGGAACTCTCTTTAGTTTTCATGTTTATCTTGTTAAGAGAGTTGGTTGTTGCACTAAGTTGTGTCTTGTCTTGAGAGTAGGTAATTGAGGTTGCTATTTAATTGACTGCTTTACATTTCGAAGTTCTTATATGGTTGCTAGCATATCACCACAGAAATTATGCTTGTTATCATTTACCTACTCGAGGACGAGCAGGAATTAAGCTTGGGGATGTTGATACGTCCCAAACGTATCGATAATTTTTGCTTGCTCCATGCATGTTTTGTGTGATATTGCTATGATCTAGATACACTTTCATACACTTTTGATCATATTTGGACTAGCCTATTAACTCAGTGTACCCCAGTGTCAGTTTCTGTTTTCTGCTATTTTTTATTTCAGTTTCCCTCATATTAAAAGTGCTCCAAAAATTCGAAAAAATCAGATAAAAAATCAGCGTGAAGGAACCTTCCGAAGTCCCGAAGGGGGACCAGGTGGGACCCACCAAGGCCCCAGGCTCCTAGCTGGCGCGGCCTAGGGCTTGGCCGCGCTAGGGGGGCGCCTGGACTCCTGGTGCCCCCCTGGCTGCCCCCCTTCGCCTATATATCTCTCGTGACGTGAAACTTCCGAAGACAGAACCATTTTCCGCGATCTCGCCTCTGTTCCGCCGCCGCGCTTCCAAGATCGGGAGCACCAGCAGGACCCTTCCCGACACCCTGCTGGAGGGAGGATCGACCGACAGGAGCTTCCCCTCCACCATGGACGCTTCCCGGATGTGCCGTTAGTAGTTTCCTTTGGACCATGGGTCCGTGATCAGTAGCTATGTGATGTTCTCCTCCCCTCTTTGTTCTTCATGGTTTAGACCTCGTGAGCTTCCCTACATGATCGAGGCACATATGTAACCTTTCTGCTTTTTCTATGCTGAGTTTGATGGGATCTGATGGATTATGAGATTATGTTCAGATTGTGATAGAGTAATATATTTGGTTCTTACCTCTTATATTTTTGTTCCTAAGTAATTCTTGCATGTTCTCCGTTGCTGTTTATTGCTTTGGCCAAGTAGTAGGTAGTAACTCCAAGAGGGAACGTTATGCTCGATTGTGGATTCATGCCCCCCTGATGACACGCTTGAGTGACAGAAACATGAGTCTAGGGGATGTGTTGTTGCCACAAGGGGGAAAACAATGGTGCTTGTAACCGCGGTTGCCAGGATTGTTTAATTTACGCAAAGTTATTTTTAATGCAGTTGTCTGTTGCTTTGGATTTACACTTTGGGTGGGGCTCGCAACTTAATACCAGCGAGATGTTCTGGATAGATATCTCAAGGTGGATGATTAGTAGTAGATGCAGTTGGATTTCAGTCTACTTATTTTTGCCTACTGCCCATGCTTTTGAGCCTCTTCCTTTCTTTGTATCATAGTTAGCATTGCGGTGCGTTTATAATCCTGTCGATTCCCATCTATAATTTGTTTACCTCGCATAGCAGTTTTATCGTCTTTTGGGAGAGAGACATCACTAGTGAACATCACGGGACCCCGGTCCATATTCTCATCATTGTTTACACGCTCATTTACTTTTCAGTATTTACTTTCACTTGCTGTCATCATCATTAAACAGTTGCGCCGTTGATACTTACTTATCATTGCCGGAGTCCTACGGGAGACAAACCCTATCCTCTACATAGTGTTGGAGATATGCCCTAGAGGCAATCATGTTATGATGTTATCTCCTTATGTATTCATGAGTTATTTGTATTGTCCTTGAACATCATCACTGATATGTATCAATAAGTATGTGACTTGTTTGTGAGACTATATATTCTATGATGATTGTTCTAATTGTCCCTAGTTGATAAGGTTATGCAGACACATATCCTTGACTGCTATATGATTCGGTTGATGACTATGTTTCACAAGTCATGAGCATGGAGATGCTACCGATAGTACGAACTTAGTGATGGGATCACTGAGTTGGACAGAGACCCACTTTGAGACGCAGCGAGGTATTGTCATCTGTTAGTCTCAATACAATGTATATGCCATGTCCTAGGCCTGAGGTCCTCGCATGTTCTCGGGATGAGGAATGACTCACTTAGGGACTATCAAACGCTACACCGTAACTTGGTAGTTATAAAGGTAGCTTACGGGTGAGTCATGATACATGCCGCGAGACATGGTTGATCAAGATGGGATTTGCCCCTCCACCATGGAGAGATATTCTCTGGGCCCTCTCGAGGGATAAGATTCAGAAAGCATGGCCATGCGACATGGTTTAAGTGTTAACCCGGTTCAGGAATCTGTATCACGGTTTCGAGAAGAGAGGTCAAGCTATCACAAGGGTGACAAGTACTCGCCTTGAGCTTGACAACATAATATCGTGAGGCAAAAGGAATGTTGCATATGACACTTTGTAATGGTTCGTCTTATGACTTTACGCATATATGGGAGCCGACAAGTTCTGCTAGGAACTGCTACCGACTATCGAACCAGATGTGATCCGGGTCGTGTCCATGTATACGTGAACCTATAGGGTCGCCCGCTTAAGAGGAAAGGAGCCCATTCGGATGTGATCCGAATGGAATATGGATGGAGGGTCCGGATTGCCTCAAGGGTTGAGGCCATTCCACGGGCGCCTATATAAGGGCTAGGGCAAACCCCGAAGGGGTACATGTCAGACCACAACCCTAGCCGCCACTCCACCTCCTGGCCGAGCCGCCGGACCTAGCAGTCCGCCGCCCGGCGCTCCTCCTTGTACGTGCGCATCCCTTGGAGGCGCTGCACTTGCGGCGCTTGGACGAACTGTTCGCGGGATCAGATTGCGGGACTCTGTTCGAGGGATCAGTACGAGGGATCGGTTCGAGGGATTCGAGCAGCAGCCGCCGACGCGCATCGCCAACTCTCCTTCCGCTGCCTTGACTGCGCGTCTAGTGGTAAACCCTAATCATGTAGTTCATCTCCAGTAGCAGTGATCTTGGTTGTGCACGGTAGAAAATTTTGATTTGCGCTAGAGTAGCGTACCGCGTGCCCCAACACATAGGGGAAATTTGCTGCTATCCTACATCTCACCTTCCACTTGGGGTAACCAACGAAGGGCGAGAAACCATTATCATCATCTCGCACATCAAGTTATAGCACAGTATAAAAATTATTATGAACTAATGGAATATGCTAATAAACATATTTTATTTTCTTCTAGGGCACATTCCCAACATGATGGCCATGTGCTTCCATTGAATTAACTTCATTGCAGTTGAACCATTAATGATAAGACTTGATCCCTTTGTTCTGCGGTACTTTGTTTGTCCGAGGTTTGATCGGTAGTATCCTATACCTAGTGCATCCTTGTCTCTGACAAACATGTTTACTCGTGTGTGCATATTACATCTCCATGACCTAGTCACATTCTTGCAAGCAATTGATGCAAAATCACCAAGTGGGCACAGAGTACCTATTCGTTACTCGGATGGACAAATCTCGTTCTGATATATTTCATACTCCTCAACATATCTACTTCGGAATACCCGAGATGCACCTTTATGATTACCCTTTTACGTTGTAACGGTTGATACACTCAAAGCATCTTGATAGATAGCAATTATGTATGATCATCACGGTCTAAGGGTTAAGTCACCATGTTATTAAGTTATCGCAATGTTGAACTATGTGACTAGATCACATTGCAATACTTTAGGTGCAATACTTTAGGAGGGGCGGTGGCGGCCGGCCGGGCAAGGGCGGCGCCTATCGGACGGGGCGGGCGGGGATGTGGTCGCAGAGGGGCTACGCTGGCCAGGGACGGTGCCGCGCAGGGGCGACGAATGCCGGATGTGGGTGGCCAAGGATGAGAACGAGGAGGGGAAGCGGCGGCTGATCAGGGAGTGGAGGCGAACGGGCGGGGGAAGCCGTGGATGAGGCATAGTAGCGGCGGCGGCGGGAGTGGATCAGGCACAGAGTTGCAGCATGCGGTGGAAGGGCTAACCTAACATTTGATACCATGTTGAGTAATGATTAATTGACATTCAAAGGGGGTCAAAGGTCAATACATGTGCGTGTGTGTGGTAAACTGTATAAAACTCCTTATACAACGAGGATATACAATAAATGTAACTATACACATCTAACATATGTATTATTGTAGGCTGCAGCAAACCAAACAAATGATCGTTCGTTCCAATTGTAATTATGGATTTGGAAATGGAAAACTTGTTTATTGAAGAAGAAGGTAACAATATTAATAGGTGAAGTAAGAAGCAATAATCTGGGAATATGCTTTCCTTAATGTTTCTGTTCATGGTTTGTGTTTTTGTGAGTTTGCTAGATGTAATTTTTAGAGTTGTAATTCATCTACAATAATGGATTTCTAGCCGCACACTTGTACAACTGTTTTCCCTTTGGGGAAAGATCGCCTTCAACCGGCAGATATTTTGCGCGCGTTCGCCGCCTACATGACCGTTCGATGCGGTAAGATCCAACGACGCATTGCAAAGGTCAGTTTGCAACAACCTTTCTGTTGCAAGGCTCTCTACGGTGATGGGAAAATATATTTTTTAAAAATAGTGGGGTCCTTTGCAACAACGCGTGTGTTGCAAGGCTTGGAACGGTGGTCGGAGAATAAAAATTTTAAAAAAATTGCGGGGTCATGTTGCAAATGTCCGATTGCAACATAGCCTCTATTGCAAGGCTCGTTGCCTCGTGCGCGCTCGATCGAACAATTACTGCGATCTATCATACAGCTAATCAACCGGCAGATCTTTCTTAAACGCCGATCGACGGAACTGTAGGGTCGCCCTTTCCCTTTTATGATTCAGAAAAAAAACTCCGTTTACTCCTTTTCTTCTTTGGAGGGATTTCACCGTGCTTCCTCAAAGGAGGAGGCTTGAGCCCATCCTGGCCTCATCGTGTGACCTCGCCCCTCAGCCAGGCTGGGCCTAAGAGGATCTCCAGCCGTTGGAGACCCGCAAGACACATCCAAACCAGAAAATTTTGTGCCAAATGCTTCATCTGGCGAAAAATTTCGGCATGGGAAAAGCAACTTCCCAGTCACACCCCACCCCAAGCAAAAGTTTGTGAGAGAAATAATTGAGTGGGCCAAGAAAAAAACACTTAGGTAGACGTGATTCACCCAAACTTTCTCCGACGCCCCCAATAGCCCCCAACACCTTGGGTTTCGCCTGGGTTCGCCGATGCTATTTCCACGTCCTGGGAGGCGTTGGGGTGTGACTGGACCATTTTTTGGTATTTTTGGTCAACCAAACCTAAACCGAATAAAAAATGGCCGATGCTAGGCGTAAGCCGGCTTATTTTAGATGGTTTTAAGCCGCCTCGAGGACCATCAGATCCACCGCGGCGTCTTTGTTAGATGGATCCCACGTGAATAGGCATGATGTCTGATGCATCGATCCAATCGTTCGCAGTACCATCCACGCCCAGTTCTGTTTTTGCAGCAGCCATAGCCGACGGTATTCGTGGTCATAGCAACACCTATGTTGCGTTTCATCTCTGCCGTCGACGAGATTTGCTGCGTTGAAGCTTCGCCGCCGGCGAGATCCGCTGTTCACAGCGACACATGTTGTATCGCAGCTCTTCGGCCTCCGGGGAGATCATCTATGTTGCGTTGCAGCTCCGCCGCCGGTGAGATTCGTTGCGTTGCAGCTTCGCCGCCGGTGAGATCTGTTGGTCACCACAAACACATGTTGCATCGCAGCTCTTTGGCCCCCGACGAGATCTGCGAGGATGCGGCAACACGTTTGTTACATGGAAGCAACCCCCGGTCGTCGGCGAGATCCACAGAGACGCAGTCTTGCTTTGCAATGCCGCCGGCTGATGGTTGCTCGTTGCCGCGTCGTGGAAGAAATGGGGATACGGGAGAGAGAACGTGAGGGAGAGAATCGTGGTGATTGTTGGAGATGATAACCGGAGAAAAAGAGAAAGCGGTGCGTGGGCCCAGGAGACACGTGGCGGAAGAGGGAGGAGGCTTAACGCTAAGTTGTTATCATCTGGTAGAAAGCAAGTCTTTTCCATAAAAAATTGCCTGGGGCGTTGTCGTGGTCACACCAAAGGTATAACCTTAAGCATTGTAAACCAAGGGGTACCCTTAGGTCCTTTGTCTCTCAAATACACCCAATAAAATATATAAAATCGTCAAAGAATACAGAGCTTTATAGAACTCAGAGGCTCAATTCATAGTGTCTCCGAGTAAAATGTTACTCGGAAGAAGAGATGGCCTCCGAGTAATCAGTTACTCGAAACAGCAGGCCACCTGGCCAAATTGGGATCTACTCGGAGTCAGATCCCATCTGGAATTTATTTGAGCACTTACATTCTCGAAAAGTTAAAGAATATCCTTTCCTGGAGGCAGATCCAGATATGATGCCTGACAAAAACATACCCAACAAGGAGGATATACCCGCAGTAGTCGACATGGTTTTTGATTTGGAAGTCATTCCTCCCGAATGGACACTGCCAATCTTGGCTTATTTGCAAAGGCAAGAGTTGCCAGAAGATGAGATACAGGCCAAGTAGATTGTCTGCAAATCTAAGTCCTACTCGGTGATCAATGGAGAGTTGTACAGAAACATCATCACTCAGCTCCCTCAGCGATGCATCTCCGAGGACGAAGGCCGTTGTATCTTGCAAGACATCCATGCAGGCGACTGTGGCCACCACGCCTCAAGTCGGACACTAGTGGCAAAAGCTTTTAGAGCTTTTTTTTCTGGCCTCAGGCCCTCAGCGATGCTCGGTATATTGTGGACCATTGCCAAGGATGTCAATTTTATGCCAATCAACCACACAAACCAGCTTCCGAGTTGAAAACAATCCCCCTAGCCTGACCATTTGCAGTATGGGGGCTTGATATGATTGGACCATTGAGAACATGCAAATATGGTTTTACCCACATCTTAGTCGCAGTGGACAAGTTCACCAAACGGATAGAGGCAAAACCTATCAAAGCACTAGACTCAGCCACAAAAATTAGCTTCATACAAGACATCATACACCGTTTTGGCGTGCCACATGACATCATCACGGACAATTGGTCAAACTTCAACTCGGCCGAGTTTAAGGAATTCTGTTGGAGCAATGGTGTCCAGGTTAATTTTGCCTCAGTAGCACACCCCCAATCTAACGGCCAAGTTGAAAGAGCAAATGGGTTAATACTCAAAGGAATCAAACCCCGTTTCTTTAGGGAATTGAAGGAAGCAGCAGGCGCCTGGGTTGATGAGCTTCCCTCGGTCCTATGGGGATTGAGGATAACACCTAATTGCTCCACTCGGTCAACCCCTTTCTTCCTCGTTTATGGATCAGAGGCGGTTCTTCCGAGTGACCTCAAGCACAACGCCCCCCGATTAAGCCAGTACACTAAAGCTGAAGCCGAAGCTGCACGACAAGATGGTGTTGATCTCTTGGAAGAAGAGCGGAACTTAGCTCTCATCCGCTCAACATTTTATCAGCAAGACCTACGCCGATATCATGACCGACATGTCCGAGATCGCTCTTTCCAAGAAGGCGACATGGTATTGCGTATCAAGTAGACTTCAGATCACAAATTAGCTCCCCCAAGGGAAGGGCCCTACGTCATCTCCAGGGTATTACGCAACAGAGCTTATCGGTTGTACGATGTAACTAATAATATAGAGGAGCCTCATGCATGGAACGCCTAGTTGTTACGCCGTTTCTATACATGAGTGTGGTTGTAAGACTTGAATAAGATATTGTTTGGCACAACAAGGTGTCTTGACCAACCTCTGTATTTTTTACTAGTTATTTTAAAATTAGGTTCTTATCCGAGCTGTGCGTAGCTCGGACGACAGCTTAGAAATTTTCCTAAGTACTCACCAAGTCTCTGAAGACTTGGGGGCTGCTTAATGTTTCAAAATCAGGTTTCATCCGAGCCGTGCACAGCTCGGACGAGAACTTAGATTTTTTTCCTAAGTACTCACCAAGTCTCTAAACACTTGGGGGCTGCTTAATGTTTCAAAATCAGGTTTTCATCCGAGTTGTGCGCAGCTCGGACGAGAACTTAGAATTTTTTCCTAAGTACTCACCAAGTCTCTGAAGACTTGGGGGCTGCTTAATGTTTCAAAATCAGGTTTTCATACGAGCTGTGTGCAGCTCGGACGAGAACTTAGATTTTTTTTCCTAAGTACTCACCAAGTCTCTGAAGAGTTGGGGGATGCTTAATGTTTCAAAATCAGGTTTTCATCCCAGCTGTGCGCAGCTCGGACGAGAACTTAGAATTTTTTTCCTACGTACTCACCAAGTCTCTGAAGACTTGGGGGCTGCTTAATGTTATAAAATCAGGTTTTCATCCAAGCTGTGCACAACTCAGACGAGAACTTATAATTTTTTTCCTAAGTACTCAGTAAGTCTCTGAAGACTTGTGAAAGGGCATGTGCCCTTATGTTTGGTTTTGGTAATTAATGACAATCTTTATGGACTAATGGTTTCCTTGAATTATACTTTAAGGTTTGTCCATAGGCAACGCTTGAAGATCATATGGTGGCTTCAAGGTTGTAAGATGAAGATTACGTGTTGACCAAGGTGTTCTTCATGGAGATATCCAAAGATTGGTAAAGTTGATGTGTGCAAGGTCAAGAGGAGCATCACGAAGATATCATATGCTTGGATCTTGCCGACCATTTGGTGATAATGGTCTTGTGAAGATATGCCTAAAAGAGGCTCTCCCATAATGGAGTATGGGGGAGCAATTTACTAGTCTTCATCGAGCCAGCAACCAAGAAAGGTGTTCCAAATTGAGGCGGACATGATCGTCATCATCAAGCTCAAGTGGATTATGCGCAAGACAAAGGTTTGAACTTTATAGGTTTCTAGTTTACCGGTCTCATGGTGGTAGTTAGGAGACCGGGTTATAGGCTAGGGCGCATCGTTCGTGGAGAGCTCAAACCTTTGCATCCTTGGCATCATATTTTTTTGGTTCTTGTTTGGTTTGTCTCTTTGTGAGTGTTGGAGCTTGAGTTCGTATTCATTAAAAGCTCTTATTCATCGAAAACGGATTTTATATACATCTACTTTTGTGTTTTCGATGTTGGTGTTTTTGTCGGCTCTTATCTTGTGAAGGTTTCACCTTCTACCTTGTTGGCATTTTAACCTTTCCTTGGTTTGAAGATTTTCTTTTTGTTGATCTTGGGTGTTTATGTAACATCCCAAATTTTTCTAAATTTTGGAGTGTCAATAAATTAATTATAATAATCATTGTTTGCTTGATATGTTTGATTTTCACTAGGATTTAAAACTTTTGGAGTTTAAATGATTATTAAAATGAGAGGAAATAAAAGGACTTTACCCAATATTCATTGTTGGTGTTTAGAAAACATTATTTAAAACAAATCCAACAAATATAAAATGAGAGAAGGTAATATGACTCCTTCAACATACTAAAAGAGTTGGAAATGTTTTAATGTGATTTTATTTAAATTGGAGTTTATTTAAATAATTTTCCATTCAAATAAAATATTAATTAGAGAGAAGATAAAATGATTTCTTCAGAAAAAGGAGTGGAAATTATTTAAATAGTTATTTGACATGCTTGTTTTTTTAATATTTTATACCTAAATAAAGTCATTAGAAAAATGTTATTATTTTTATTTCTTTGTTTGGTGAATAGTTGCATTACTTATTTTTATTGAGATTATTTTATGAATTTAGAAATTTACTTTCTATTTTTCTCATGTATATTTTTATTTTATAAAACCTTCTAAAGATCTGTTTAGAAATAAAATAAAAACACAGCAGCCGCGCATGCCCACGCCTATCTCTCGCATGTGCGCGCGCAGTGCAGCACCGCCTGTCGGGCCGGCCCAGTAACCGCCACCTCTTTTTGTTTTTTTCGTGAGCCTGACGAGCCGGGCCCACATGTCATCTTCTTCCTCCGCCGTGTTCGTCACGGACTTCGCCGGAATCCCGATTTCCTCGCGATTTCGATCTCGTTTCTGCCCCGTTTTCCATGCAACCTCAAATATAAAGTTTCCACACCTTGTTCTTGTTCGATTTTTAGCAAAATCGCCGTTTTTCCATGCCCTGGATCACCAGAATTCTTCGCCGGAGTTCGAGCTCGAACCCATCTTGGCCGAGCCCCCGTCCGTCCCGCCAGCATCCACGACGGCCGCCATCGCCGCCCCGCCGCTGGCCAGCGCGCCCTCGCACATCTCCACCTGCGTCGACGGCCGTCGCGCTGCCCCGCACAGCCGCCGGAGCCGCCGAGCTCCACCCCGTGCTGCACCACCGCCGGCCACCCGCCACCGCCCGCCTCGGCCGCTCCCCGCCCGAGCCACCTCTGCCCCGGGACGCCGCCACCTCATCGCCCCCTGTCGCGCCGGTGACCGCGCCGCCCGCGCGTCACGAAGGCCGCCGGCGGCCGCCCACCAACTCGCCGAAAAGTGAGACGCGACCGTACTCCGGTGAGCGCCTCTTGACCATTGGATCTGGAACCAATGGTCCAGATCGAATCTAGCAGTTAGGGTTTAGTTTTCTAAAAAAAATCGGTTCGGTCAACTTCAGTTTTTTTCCGGGTTTTCCATCGGTTTACCGCCACCGACCAGTTCATTATCCAATGAATGTTCGCTGGTTAGCGTCTGAAGTGAACAATGTTTGTTCCGTAACATCCAGGGGCCTGTTCGTGAGGAAAAAATTATTTTATTCACGGTTGGGCCCTTTTTCACAGATTTCACCCTAGAATCTCTGTAGCCGTATCTTCTAAACCGTAAGTCGGTTTTAGGTGATTCTTTTTCCTACACGCTCATAGTGATCTTTAATTTAACATAGAGTTAAGTTTACACACTTCTGCACAATTTTGAATTTGAATTTATTCAAATTCAACTCCCGGAGGCTGTATCTTGTATACCGTTGATCCAATTAGATTAATTCTTTTTGCGTTGGATTACTCATGTCATATACTTTCTGTTCAGATCATCTATACACCATAATTCAAATACTTTTTGATCTGTTTGAATTTAAATTTAATTCAAACTTCAGCCTGCTATAACTCGTGTTGTAGTATTCTGTTTCACGTGATTCTTTTTGCATATTGGATTTTTTGAAACATCCTATCGGCAATACCCACACACCTTTTCATATTGGCATGATGTTCACCTTGAATTCATAATGCCTTTGGTCATAACCTTTGATATCAGCAATTCTTTATCCGTTGACTCACTCGAGTTTACCTTTCACCTATCACCTTCGAGCACATCGACACTGGTGCCGTGTCAAGCCTTTTTGTTTTTGTCTTGTTGCTAAAACCTTTGTGTTTGATTTGTTAATCTTTTGGTTCCCTTATGCATGATTGCTTATGTGGTATACTTCCTTTACGATAGATTGCTCGCAGTGTGACGAGTAGAGTTATCTGGATCGTGAGAGCAAAGAACTTCATCGAATGTATAAGGCAAGTCATACTTTGACCATTTCACAACCTATATTTTTCGTTATGCATGTAGTACTTATCACCCTATGCATGTGTAGGAAGTTTTATATTATTATTGCTGCAAACCTGGTAGGATAGCCATATGATCTGATCCTGTATTATTTGTCGCCCTAGCTCGTGTTTGTTATTTATATGCTATGCTTGTAGACGGGGATTTTTTGAGATTACATTGAGTAATGTGAGGATTTAATAATTTGACTAGCAAACATTAAATAGAATGCACCTCTGGACGGGCGGGATGCATCCTGGAGGCTGCACCTTCTCTAAGGGCAGGTTCAGGGCAAAATGCTCCCAATGGTTGTGTATGGTATGGAGGGAAGGCATCATGGGGTCGTGCACCTTATCTAAGGCAATGCGCCCATGAGTGTGCACCCTAAGTGCGCGCCGTCCAGGCTCAAAAAGATCTGACAGACTTAGTGACTAGTAGCTTCCATGTACAACCACTGGCTATATGGGCTCTGGCTTAGTTGAGTACGTTGTGGGGAGCCTGGCCCTGGTAGCTAGCAGATGTAGATATGATAGGTGTACCGGCTACCAAAGGGTGGAGGTGACCTCTTCTGAAAGACTTTGTCTCAATCTTCGGGTTGAGTCCAGTGGGGAAAGTGTACAAACCTCTGCAGAGCGTACAAACTGATCATGATTAGCCGTGTCCCCGGTTATGGACAACTTTGAGCAACTAGGCATTACTGTTGTTGAATGGTCTTGACAGATGAAACACCTTAATAAAACTTGAGTGGGAAAGATTTTAATAAAGGGTATGGGTGGAACTGGTGCAGCCCAGTTCAACCTTATGTAGTATGATAAACTAAAATTTGATCTAGGTAGACTAAGGAAAACCAGCTTTCTGCAAAACAAAACAATAAGTCTTTCCTTTGACTTACCTTGCATCTAGCGATAGGTCTGTTATATCCTTTTCCGTGTGACTTGCCGTACAAATCAGATGTACTGACCCGTTGTCGGGCTGTAACCTTCGGTGTTGCAGGATTGTAGACGACGAGTAAGTGATACGATGTCTATAGTCAACTATGCCGGTGGAGTTGATGGACGCCATGAAGCTTTTATTGTTTTCCATACATATTCTATTTGTAAGCTAACCTTGAGCTATGCAGGTATGCTTTATTGTAATACTGGATCTTCGATGTAATATTTATGACATGTGGTTTATTCTTGATATTACATCATGTTCTGTGTGTGCTAGCTATTGATCCAGGGACTAGCACAGAATGCACAGAGACTTGGATTCTTAGTGAATCGGGTCGTTACAGATGGTATCAGAGCCCATGTTGATTGTAGGTCGTGACCCTAGAAAATGGATAGGAAAAGCCATAGGAACAAAAATATTTTATCACTCTTTGATTACTTACTCTCTCCACTAGTATATCTCATCTATTATTCATTTTCTAAACTCCTTGTCTTGGTTTAATGTTAATACCCCTCCGAGTTGCGCACGCCCTGAAGATATGTATTTGATAAGTACATCATCAACCTCGTGGACCAATTGAAGTTACGGCTGCCAGAATTAGGAGGAGTATCCTATGGATTTAATAAGGATTAGTGTTTACACTACGAGAGGATCTTCAAGATCAGCTTAGCTGAGAAGGATGAAGCTTAGATTCAAACCACCAATTTTAGGTGAAGTTAGTTAAACGAATTGTGTGTAGTATGATGAGATCGTATGTCATGCACATATGACCTTACTCTAGGAGTTATTTGTGTGGCTTGATTTTTGCGACTTGAGTGATTGTTGTTATGTGTTGTTGTTTGCGTGTAGGTGTTTTGCCTTATTCTTGCTTGTGTGCTTATGCTTGGTGCTATCCTTTAGATTTGTTTTCTTGTTTGTATCATAGTTGCCCCTAACCCTTGTCGTTTGGGCTCAATAGATGGAGTATGAAGTAGGACCCACCTTCTCCGAGGCGATGACTAGACTGAAGGTGGAATAATGGATATATAATATGGAGGAGCACATGGAGAGTAACAACGTTGGAAGTGAGGACATGGTCCGCTATGCTGTCAAGCCCTTTGTAAAAGAGGTTGCTACTTGGTGGACAATGCATCAGGCGATTAACGAATCAAGAAAGAATATTAGTTGGAAGGAATTTACCAATATTTTGTTGGGATCTCGCCTCGTCACCCCGATGCAAAGGACGGTAACCCGTAAGAGGCCTCGTGCCTGCAAAATTTGCGGGGAAGTAGGACACTCCTATGAAGGACACCAAGATGGATGTCCCTATTGTGAGAAAATTCACTTGGGTGAAGAATGTCCCACTGCTCAAGTCACATGTTTTATGTGTGAAGGAAATGATCATTACCCCAGTCAGTGTCACCTTTACACTATGACACAACAAGTGATTCAACAACAAAAGGAAGGAATGAAGAAGATTATCCAGGAGTTCCAGGAAGCACCCGTGAATAAGAAAAAGAAGAATCCTAGCGAACTTCAGTGTTACCGGTGCATGAACAAGGGACACTACGCCAACATGTGTCCAGGATTGCAGAGAAAGAAGAAGATGTGAACATGGGAGCAAAGACGTCGACATATTGAAGCTTATGTTTTGCAATTGGAGAATAGAATATTCGTAGGTGTGCACTAAGTGTACGGTGGTACCTTTTAATGTTAGCTGGAGATGTGGATCGATGTGTGTTTTGCTAAGGTTGGAGTAGATGTTTTATGTTTGTTTGGTTAAGTTTTACACATGTCTTTTGACCTTAATATGTCTTTGATTGATGTTGTGTGTTGTGCCTTGCGTTTCTTCTACGTGAGTAGAATAAGTTTACGTTCATTAGACCCCCCATCTATTTAGTATGCTTCAAGACTGAAGAAGACACATGCACAAGAACAATAAGTTGGCAAGTAACTCAACGATATGAAGATTGCTTCGACATTTCAAAACTGAATCTGCCGTCATTGAAGACTTGAAGACCTGAAAGATTTAAGTTTCTACCGTTACATCATTTTCGTGAGCTGTCATTTCTTGTTTTACCGACAGCTACACACCAAAACTTATTTTCAAACTAGTGTGATGTTTGTATGGGTATCTATCCCTATCTCTCGCTACCTCGCTATCTACATTCTATTCCCCCTCATCCTCATCCTACACTAAAGAGGTTACTACAATGGCTGCTAATGTCAAGACTAGAATAAAGATGAACACAACCTAATGATAAGTTCAAAGTTAACCTCATGTGCCAGGATCCTACAACAAGCAAGCACAATCTTGCAGAAGGAAGAACCCTGGAGGAAGATGTAGTTCACTAGTACATGTTTTATAGCAGTCTACGTAAACCAAAGAGTTGTGAAGAGACGATAGATGTTTTGTTTGGCTTGCAGAACCATGGATTTATCTGAACCCAGTTCATGAACAAGAGGACTTATGCATTGCTGGTGAGGATGACCGAGTGTTAGAATGCGGGATTCGCTAAACCATATACAAGGTAATGATTTGGGTGCGGAATGGATTGGCCCCCATGACGATTACTCTTATTATTCGCTCCTTCTATGCGGGATAGTAAATCTTGAGTGACTTACCTATGGTAGAGAGACGACGATGTTAAACCTGAACCATAGAATGGTACGATGTTTGATCCCTGTAGAATACTATCATTAATAATAGTATGTTATGCGGTGAGTATAGACCAAGACCGTTTCCTGCAGTTATCCTATAAAAGTATTCCGGATAACCACCATGAGGGAATCGATAGTTTCTTAGTATTGACGCCTGACTTGTCGACCATGAAGGTTTAGTACTTGGAGGACCCATCTTTTGGATATAGGATTCAAGACAACAAAGGAGTATATGATATATTCTAAGGATGCAATCGAAGGTGCAACACTCTTGAAGACCAATGTATTTGGAAGACTCCTCTTTTGCTAGGGATTCAAGATCTTCAAGGAGTACGAGGAATGTACGAAGGATGTCATCGATGGATTAAGATTTTGAAGACCACGTCGCAGTCCTTTTAAGGATGGTAGCACCCTGGACCATCAGTGGATCGGTGGACTGTCATGAAGACCCAAACACTAACCTTTTCTTTCTAGCCTCTTCGAATCTCGGGGACGAGATTCCTTTTAAGGGTGGTAGTCTGTAACGTCCCAAATTTTTCTAAATTTTGGAATGTTAATAAATTAATTATAATAATGATTGTTTGCTTGATATGTTTGATTTTCACTAGGATTTAAAACTTTTGGAGTTTAAATGAATATTAAAATGAGAGGGAATAAAAGGACTTTCCCCAATATTCATTGTTGGTGTTTAGAAAACATTATTTAAAACAAATCCAACAAATATAAAATGAGAGAAGGTAATATGACTCCTTCAACATACTAAAAGAGTTGAAATGTTTTAATGTGATTTTATTTAAATTTGAGTTTATTTAAATAATTTTCCATTCAAATAAAATATTAATTAGAGAGAAGATAAAATGACTTCTTCAGAAAAAGGAGTGGAAATTATTTAAAAAGTTATTTGACATGCTTGTTGTTTTTTCTAATATTTTATACCTAAATAAAGTCATTAGAAAAATGCTATTATTTTTATTTCTTTGTTTGGTCAATAGTTGCATTACTTATTTTTATTGAGATTATTTTATGAATTTAGAAATTTACTTTGTATTTTTCTCATGTATATTTTTATTTTATAAAACCTTCTAAAGATCTGTTTAGAAATAAAATAAAAACGCAGCAGCCGCGCAGGCCCACGCCTATCTCTCGCATGTGCGCGCGCATGGCAGCACCGCCTGTTGGGCCGGCCCAGTAACCGCCACTTCTTTTTTTTCGTGAGGCTGACGAGCCGGGCCCACATGCCATCTCCTTCCTCCGCCGTGTTCGTCACGGACTTCGCCGGAATCCCGATTTCCTCGCGATTTCGATCTCGTTTGTGCCCCGTTTTCCATGCAACCTCAACTATAAAGTTTCCACACCTTGTTCTCGTCCGATTTTTAGCAAAATCGCCATTTTTCCGTGCCCTGGATCGCTGGAATTCTTCGCCGGAGTTCGAGCTCGAACCCATCTTGGCCGAGCCGCCGTCCGTCCCACCAGCATCCAAGACGGCCGCCATCGCCGCCCCGCCGCTGGCCAGCGCGCCCTCGCACATCTCCTTGCGCGTCGACGGCCGTCGCGCTGCCCCGCACAGCCGCCGGAGCCGCCAAGCCCCACCCCGTGCTGCACCACCGCGGGCCACCCGCCACCGCCCGCCCCGGCCGCTCCCCGCCCGAACCACCTCTGCCCCGGGACGCCGCCACCCCATCGCCCCCTGTCGCGCCGGCGACCGCGCCGCCCGCGCGTCACGTAAGGCCGCCGCCGGCCGCCCACCAACTCGCCCGAAAGTGAGACGCGGCCGTACTCCGGTGAGCGCCTCTTGACCATTGGATCTGGAACCAATGGTCCAGATCGGATCTAGCAGTTAGGGTTTGGTTTTCTAAAAAAATCGGTTCGGTCAACTTTGGTTTTCTCCGGTTTTTCCATCGGTTTACCGCCTCCGACCGGTTCACTATCCAATGAATGTTCGCTGGTTAGCGTCTAAAGTGAACAATTTTCGTTCCGTAGCGTCCAGGGGCCTGTTCGCGAGGAAAAAATTATTTTATTCACGGTTGGGCCCTTTTTCACAGATTTCACCCTAGAATCCCCGTAGCCGTATCTTCTAAACCGTAAGTCGGTTTTAGGTGATTCTTTTTCCTAAACGCTCGTAGTGATCTGTAATTTAACACAGAGTTAAGTTTACACACTTTTGCTCAATTTTGAATTTGAATTTATTCAAATTCAAATTCAAACTCCCGGAGGCCGTATCTTGTATTCCGTTGATCCAATTCGATTAATTCTTTTTGTGTTGGATCACTCATGTCATATACTTTCTGTTCACATCATCTATACACCATAATTCAAATACTTTTTTATCTGTTTGAATTTAAATTTAATTCAAACTTCAGCCTGTTATAACTCGTGTTGTAGTATTCTGTTTCACGTGATTCTTTTTGCATATTGGATTATTTGAAACATCCTATCGGCAATACCCACACACCTTTTCATATTGGCATGGTGTTCACCTTGAATTCATAATGCCTTTGGTCATAACATTTGATATCAACAATTCTTTATCCGTTGAGTCACTCGACTTTACCTTTCACCTATCACCTTCGAGCACATCGACACTGGTGCCGTGTCAAGCCTTTTTGTTTTTGTCTTGTTTCTAAAACCTTTGTGTTTGATTTGTTAATATTTTGGTTCCTTTATGCATGATTGCTTATGTGGTATCTTTCCTTTACGATAGATTGCTCGAAGTGTGACGAGTAGAGTTATCTGGATCGTGAGAGCGAAGAACTTCATCGAATGTATAAGGCAAGTTATACTTTGACCATTTTACAACCTATATTTTTTGTTAAGCATGTAGTACTTATCACCCTATGCATGTGTAGGAAGTTTTATATTATTATTGCTGCAAACTTGGTAGGATAGCCATATGATCTGATCTTGTATTCTTTGTCGCCCTAGCTCGTGTTTGTTATTTATATGCTATGCTTGTAGACGGGGATTGGTTGAGATTACATTGAGTTATGTGAGGATTTAATAATTTGACTAGCAAACATTAAATAGAATGCACCTCTGGACGGGCGGGATGCATCCTGGAGGCTGCACCTTCTCTAAGGGCGGGTTCAGGGCAAAATGCTCCCAATGGTTGTGTATGGTATGGAGGGAAGGCATCATGGGGTCGTGCACCTTATCTAAGGCAATGCGCCCATGATTGTGCACCATAAGTGGGCGCCGTCCAGGCTCAAAAAGATCGGGCAGACTTAGTGACTAGTAGCTTCCATGTACAACCACTGGCTATATGGGCTCTGGCTTAGTTGAGTACGTTGGGGGGAGCCTGGCCCTGGTAGCTAGCAGATGTAGATATGATAGGTGTACCGACTACCAAAGGGTGGAGGTGACCTCTTCTGAAAGACTTTGTCTCAATCTTCGGGTTGAGTCCAGTGGGGAAAGTGTACAAACCTCTGCAGAGCGTACAAACTGATCATGATTAGCCGTGTCCCCGGTTATGGACAACTTTGAGCAACTAGGCATTACTGTTGTTGAATGGTCTTGACAGATGAAACACCTTAATAAAACTTGAGTGGGAAAGATTTTACTAAAGGGTATGGTTGGAACTGGTGCAGCCCAGTTCAACCTTATGTAGTATGATAACCTAAAATTTGACCTAGGTAGACTAAGGAAAATCCTCTTTCTGCAAAACAAAACAATAAGCCTTTCCTTTGATTTACCTTGCTTGTAGAGATATGTCTTTTATATCCTTTTCCGTGTGATTTTCCGTACAAATCATATGTACTGACCCGTTGTCGGGCTGTAACCTTCGGTGTTGCAGGATTGTATACGACGAGTAAGTGATACGATGTAGTGTTATGATGTCTATACTCAACTATGCCGGTGGAGTTGATGGATGCCACGAAGCTTTTATTGTTTTCCGTTGTATTCTATTTGTAAGCTAGCCTTGAGCTTTGCAGGTATGCTTTATTGTAATACTGGATCTTCGATGTAATATTTATGACATGTGGTTTATTCTTGATATTACATCGTGTTCTGTGTGTGCTAGCTATTGATCCAGCGACTAGCACAGAAGACACAGAGACTTGGATTCTTAGTGAATCGGGTCGTTATAGTTCGTATGGAAAAGTTGGCTCTTATCTTGTGAAGGTTTCACCTTCTACCTTGTTGTCATTTTAACCTTTCCTTGATTTGCAGTGTTTCTTTTTGTTGATCTTGGGTGATTATCTATGTGAGGACCTAGAGCTTTTCCATAGCTTTAAAACAAGTCCAAGATCATCAAAATCGGAGTTCGTATGGAAAAGTTATGCTTGTTTTCGTCGTGCTGTTTTTGCCTGTGCGGTAGTACCGCTCGAGCGGTAGTACCGTGGCTACTACTGCTCCTAATACCGCAAACCTCCTGTTTATAGCGTAAGTAGAGCATTTTTAGTGTCCGGTAGTACCTCTTGAGCGGTAGTACCGCTTCGGGGAGCGGTATTACCGCTCGGGACATAGAAAACTGCTCATAACGGTTGGATTCGTGGGGACCTATAAAAGGGGGTCTTCTTCCCCATTGTCCCCAATGTTCTAGAGCTTGTTTTTCACCTCCATTGTTGACCTCTTCAAAATTGAGATCTCTCTATCCCTCCTATGATTCTTGCTCCTTCTTGAGGTAAAAGAGAGAGGAGATCTAGATCTACATTCTCCACCAAGTCAACTCTCCTCTTTGTGAGGGGAACCTTGTGGATCTCGATCTTGGAGTTATTGGTGTTTCTCCTTGTTCTTCCTCTCATATTCCTCCATAGCTTTTGTTTCTTTGGTGTGATTTGAGAGTGAGGGTCTTGAGCACTTCGTGTGCTCTTGCCATTGCATTTGGTGCATCGGTTTGAGTTCTCTCCGAGGATTCGTTGTAGTGGTAAGTGAAGTTGAGAAGATAGTTTCTCTTGAGTGCATTGGCACTCTTGATCTTGTTACTCTTGGGACTTGGAGTCCTTGAGAGCTTGTGGTCACCTCGAAGCCACATTCCATTGTGGTGAAGCTTCGTGGTGTTGGTGGGAGTCTCCGGCTTGTTGTGGAGCAACCCCATCCTTGATTGTAAAGGTTTCGTGTGCGCCTTCAAGGCACTGTTAGTGGAATCACGACATCTTGCATTGGTGAGAGCGTGAGGAGAAATAGGGTGGCCCTCGTTGGCTTCGTGTGAGCATTGTGTTCCACACCCTCTCCAAACGGAGACGTACTTCTCGCAAGAGAAGGAACTTCGGTAACAAATCCTTGTCTCCATCGTCTCCACTTGCGGTTATCTGTACCTTTACCTTGAGCAAGCTTATTACCTTGTTTATCTTGTGCTTTCTCACATTATTGTTGCATTGCTTGTGCCAAAGGTTGTTCTCCTTGTTGCATATCTAGTCAACCTATTTACTTGTGCACCTACTTTGTGATAGCATTAGTGTTCATGTTATATATGTTGCTATCACATAGTTGTTTATCTTGCTTAGTATAAGTTGTTGGTGCACATAGTTGAGCTTAGCTTATTTAGGTTTCTTGCTTGGAAAATTAAACGTTAAGTTTTATTCCGCATTTGTTCAAGCCGAAACCGCAATTGTTTTAGCGCCTATTCACCCCCTCTAGGCGACATCCACGTCCTTTCAATTGGTATCAGAGCCTCGTCTCTCTTAATAGGGCTTCATCGCCTTGAGAGTAAAGATGTCGACTAGGGGATTAGGATTCATTGACACTCTTAGTTTCGATGGCACAAATTATGATGCTTGGAAATTTCGCTTGCTTAATTATTTCCGGAGCATTGACCCCTGTATGGAGCGAATTGTAGATATGGGTTTTTCTCCTCCAAAGGATACTTACCTATCCTTAGAGGATGAGAAAAACTCTTATATCAATGCTCAAGCTTCTAATGTGCTTGTTGATGCTTTGAGTAATGTAGACATATTTCAACTCATGCCGTTTCGGGATGCTCATGAGTTGTGGACAAAGCTTCAAGATAAATATGGTGCGTCCAAGATTCATGGGGATGATTGTTCTCCCTCCACCTCCGGTCGCAATGCCTTCTCAACTTCTTGTACTTCACCAACATGTGGTTTTCCACAAGGTAATGAAATGGTGAGTAGTGTGAGTCATTTCAATGATGATAGTGAAATTATTGTTGATAACCCTTTATCACTATCTTATCGCAATGCCTCCTTGTTGGACCTTAACACTTCGAGCACCATAAATGTTTGACATGCTTGTGTTGATAGTCCATGCATATTATGTAGAAATCACTTGAATATATCTCATGATGATATGCTTGCTATATCTTGTTGCCATGACAACCATGCCTCTATTTCCTCTAGTTATTGTGCTAACAATGTAGAGGAAAACCAACAATCCATGGAACAAGATGTGGTCTTGAATGGTGCCTCAGGAGACCCTACATCATCATCTCGTGTTACTCATTTTTGAATTATGGCTAAGGAGTTAAAGGCATCTCCTACTTTGACACCCATATCGAGTAATGGTGATGATGTAGATAATGTTGAAGAGGATGGTAATATTGCTTCCTTAAAAATTAAGGGAGAAATGATCTTTAAAGCTCTTCATACGAATAAAATTGCTTGCTCCAACTTCATGGAAATCATGTCTATTACCATTGAGGGCAAGAAATACATTGAGGAGTTGGAAGCTCATATCGAGGAGAATGAGGCCACCATTGAGAAAATGGAAAGCCATGAGCGTGATTACGCTAATGAAATTGCGGATCTATCTCAAGCTCTTGAGTGTGAAGAAACCACCAAGGAATCTCTTGAGGAGACTTTTTCTTTAGAGTTATCTAAAGTAAATGAATCTCTTGATATAACCCTTGAGGTGGCTAATTCTATCAAAACTAAACATGTTAAGCTTGAAGTTGCACATGCTAAACTCCTTGAGGATTTTGAGCACCTCGGAAATGGCTCACGGGTCATTAAGGGTGAGCTCATCAAACTCACCGAGTCGCATGCTCAACTAAAAGCTTCTTATTCGAAAGAGCTTGCCATGTCGTCTTCGCCTTCCGTTATTCTTGATGATACTTGTGCTACTAACTCTATTTCTTGTGAATCATCCATCCTAAAGGAGAATGTTGAGCTAAAGGCTCAACTTGAGTTGCTAACTAGCAAGTATGGGAAATTGGAAGAAAGTCATGAAAAGCTCTCAAGCTCTCATGAGGATCTTCTAGTATCCCATAATGTGCTAAAGTTAGCTCATGAGGCTAAGATTTCTAAATTAGTTCCTCATGTGGACATTAGCACTACTTCTACTCAATATGCTATATTGCCTTGTGCTAGTCCTTGTAATTCATCCACTCATAATGTTACTACATCTTGTGATGAATTACCTTCCTTGCCTTGTTGCTCTAACAATGCTTCTACTTCCTCTAGTACTTGTATTGTTACTAACCATGTAGAGGAAATCAAAGATCTCAAGGCCCAAGTCACTTCTTTGAAGAAAGACTTGGGAAAGGGTCTTGAAGGGAAGTCTACACTTGACAAGGTTTTGTGTGGACAAAAATCCCCCAATGACAAGGGTGGACTTGGATTCAACTCCAACAATAAAAAGTCCATGTTTAACAAGAAGAAGGGCCAATCTCAAGTCAAGAATTCGGCCAAGATTATTTGTTTCAAGTGCAAGGTTGAAGGGCACCATGTTAGATCTTGCCCTTTGAAGAAGAAGCCCCTTTGTGACAAGCAACTAGGGAAGAGGCCTCAAGTTCAACCGCAAGGTGAAGTGAAGCCACTTCCCAAGAAGACTCAAGTCAACGATCTTCATGTTGAGAAATCAACCATGATGAAAGGAAAGAGTAGATGTTGCTACCTATGTCATGAGAAGGGTCATCTTGCTTCTTCATGCATGAACGATACCTTATCCAACCCTATTATAGTTGATGATGTTTATTCTCTTCGGAAGGATAAGGTTGGCAATGTGGTTGCCAAATTTGTTGGCACTCAAAGTGGTGAAAAGAAAATCACCATTTGGGTTGCCAAGCCTATTGTGACTAACCTCTTAGGACCCAACTTGGTTGGGGACCAACAAGCTCAAACTTGATCAATAGGTGATGTGGAGGGCATTGGAGACTTGGCTACATTATGAAGAATTAAGGGACCTTCATTAATCTCATTGTCTCAAGCCAAATCATTTGGACTATCATGTCTCTATCATATATCCAATGTGCCTCCGTACGGTAACTCGTACTTAAATTGTTTACATTGAAAGTTACTTGCCCCTTTGCATGTTTTGGTTTTGTTCCTTGCATGTGTTTGTATATGTTGTATTTCCAATCTAAATATCTTGAGTAATCAATTTTGTGTATATTGGTTTGCACACCATGTATGTGTGAGTGTTGTATTGAGCCTATTTTTTGTCTTGTTTGCATATTAGTTTGCTTGTGTGAGAGATTAATGGATCAGCCCATTTTGGGGGAGTGATGTGCCTTGTGCACTTTATGATCCTAAAATGTGTATACATAAGGAATACCACCTAGTATTGATATTATAAGATTATCTAGTCACTATGTGGTATGTCGTACTCATGAGAAATTCCAATTCTAAAGTATCTATTAATTATCTCTTGTTGGTATTTGTTTGCCTCTAGTTGTAAAATTTGGGATATCACATTATGGGGGAGTAATATGCTTTGTGCATATTACACGCCTATAAAATGTGTACATTTGGGGTTTTGCCATTTAAAGTTGATATTGTAAATTATCTAATTCCTAGGTGGCATGGTTGCTCCTCAAGTTCCAATTTTCTTAAATTGACTTTATTTCTCATCTTATGGATCTTGAGTGTGTGATATTCTCTTGGTACGGTTTCCCTTCAACATGTACATGTATTTCCTATTTGAGAACCGTTTGCTCCAAGTTATTCTAGTCATTGCTTGCATGATTGGATGCATACTTGAAGCTATCAAGAATATCTTTGTAAGCAATGTGCTCAATTCTTATCTTTTGCCACATGCTTATGATTGTTGTTGTGAAGATGATAATATATACTAATGCTATCTACCACCGGGAAGTAATTCCTTATACCTCTTATACTTAACAATTGCTACTCTTATATGTGGTAGAAATTATTGATCATCTTTACATTGGCTTGTTTATCATCGTCTTATTTATTGCCAAGATATTGTTGTGATTTTATTTCTCATTGTCTTTCTTGCCACTTGTGGATAATTTGTTTTCGTGATCTTGTCTAGTGTTTATCTAGATATAGTGAAATTGGTGATCCCATCTTGTGCGTTTTATATCCAAATGAAAATTCTATATAATGCACATCTCTTGGGGGAGCTATCATCTTATGATCCATATCAAGTGCATGTTATGGGAAGGCATATTCACTTTGGTGCTTTGTGGCATCATAAAATTGTTGAGGGCATAGTTTGTTTGGAATTGTGCTCTCTTGTTGAGAGTTGGATATCTCCTTCTTTGATATCTTTTATTTTGGTATCATGCTCTCTATCAATTGATGTTTCAATTGATACCCCATTCCTTGATGTATCCTTTATTTGGTATACTCCAAGTGACAAGTTTATTTTGAAATCTTATTTTCAATTGGAATCTTATTTTGGAATCTTATGGTCACTTGGTATCTTTTTCAATTGTTTTCCTATTCAATCATGTGTTGATTGGGTTGTGATTCAATTGGTATTTCTTCAAATTTGTTGGTAAGTGTAGCAATTGACCATGTGTTAATTGCTACTTGTCTTCTATCATATGTTGATTTGGACCTTTGATATAATTTGGACAACCTTATGTTGTGTCACCCTTTGGTGTGCCATTATGGTTTACTTGGTGTTTTGTCCAAATTGTGTTTCCTTTTGGTTCTTGAAAGTCTTGTGCATGCATAGTTGCTATGTGTAGTTCCGATGCACGATTTCATTCTTTGATCCTATACTTTGGTTAAACTACATCCACTTCATTATTGTCTAATATGTGCATGGGATTCATCTTCATGTCCATATGCACTTATTCTCATGGAGTTTGTCCTATGAATGTTTGTTCCTCTAACTCTTGGGTCCCAATGAGTTTGGGTACCATTTTGTGTGTTAATGTTGATATAGGAACTTTGGAGATGCATTGGAGGATCGTCTCATTTAAGGAAGGCGGTGTCACCATGTGCCTTTTGGAGTCATGCTAGGACGATCATTGAAGACTTTATCTACTACATCATTCCCATGCTATCTCGGTAACAAGTATCTACCTCATTCATACTCTTCTTGCTTCCAACCTTGTGTAGGTTGCATCATGCCATGACATTCTTCATTTGCAATTGTTGCGGTTCTTGATTTGTTCTAGAATTTCAAGATACATTATTGGTTCCGGTACTTGTTTCGTTGTTCAAAGCATCTCAACTATCTCTTGATACCTTGTTGCTAGTTGTGATGACTTTGATGGTTGTTTGTGTGGATCTCATCCTTATACAATAAGATAATATTAAGCCATTGGCTATGCTTTCAAGCAAAGATCTTATTCGTATATTTATGACTTCCATTTGAATATCGTGTTCTCTCCTTTTGTAACTATTTCGGGTGTACATGCTTCTTTGTGGATATAATCTACCTAGAATCTTATACACTTGAGAGAAGTTACACTTTTAGTGGATATCCTTGTTCTTTCATGTCCATCGTTTATTTTTAATGTTAAATTCTTCAGTGGTTACATGAAAGTGTGTGTGGTTGAGTGCGTGTCTTAATTCTATTCTTATTGGTGCACTCCTTTGGTGGTGAAGATTGTTGTCCTCATGCTTGTCTTGATGAGCCTTTCATTATCTATCTTCACCATGGGGTTGTCACAAGCCTTGATTTTACCTTGCATTTTCTTACGCTTGTGAACCCATTTGATTGGGTGTGTGACCTTCTTAACTTATGTTGGAAGGACATGTCTAGCACCTTGAGTCTCATTTCTTGAAGACTATGTTGATGCTTAAATAGTCATCCTTATACTAGTCGTATCAAGTGCTTTGCCATGACTCACACACATCTTTTTGGTTGAGCCCATTCATATGATTATCTCTTTTGCTATTTGCTCAACCATTGGTTTGTTGCAAGTGATAGACTTTGTCTCATATTTTTGTACACTTGCACTTGTGTTGTGTTTCTATCGATTTTGGGGGAGTGATGATCCATTTTTTGTGAACTTTGTACTATAATACAAAGATCCTAAATAGTGCACAAATCTTGGGGAACTTCTCTATTTTCTTTAGAACACTCCTATGCTCAAATCATAATATCTTGTAATCTTTTGGCATGTTGGATCGTTTGATTGCATGCATTTTCTTATGCCTTTGCGCCATCTCATCTTTTTGCAATCTTTGGATCCTCTATATAGTTTGATATTCCTCCCACCATGTATATTTGTATATGTGTATTTTATTCCACTCATTTCTTGTGAAATACACCCTTTTGGGAGGAACACATTCTATATCGGCCCTCTAAGCTTTTCCGCCCATTTTGGCAATCGATGCCAAAGGGGGAGAAGTTTAGAGGGTTTTGTTTGAGGAGGTTCATGCTTTGGTCTTGTTCATGCATACTTGCTTTGCATGATTAGCATAATTCATCATACAAACCCTCTTAATGTATTTGTCATCAATTACCAAAATGGGGGAGATTCAAAGGGCATGTGCCCTTATGTTTGGTTTTGGTAATTGATGACAATCTTTATGGACTAATGGTTTCCTTGAGTTATACTTTAAGGTTTGTCCATAGGCAACGCATGAAGATCATATGGTGGCTTCAAGGTTGTAAGATGAAGATTACGTGTTGACCAAGGTGTTCTTTATGGAGCTATCCAAATATTGGTCAAGTTGATGTGTGCAAGGTCAAGAGGAGCATCACGAAGATATCATATGCTTGGAGCTTGCCGAACATTTGGTGATAGTGGTCTTGTGAAGATATGCCTAAAAGAGGCTCGCCCATAATGGAGTATGGGGGAGAAATTTACTAGTCTTCATCGAGCCGACAACCAAGAAAGGTGTTCCAACTTGAGGCGGACATGATCGTCATCATCAAGCTCAAGTGGATTATGCGCAAGAAAAAAGTTTGACCTTTATAGGTTTCTAGTTTACCGGTCTCATGGTGGTAGTTAGGAGACCAGGTTATAGGCTAGGCCGCATCGTTCGTGGAGAGCTCAAACCTTTGCATCCTTGGCATCATCTTTTTTTGGTTCTTGTTTGGTTTTTATCTTTGTGAGTGTTGGAGCTTGAGTTCGTATTCATTACAATCTCTTCTTCATCGAAAACGGATTTCATATACATTTACTTTTGTGTTTTCAATGTTGGTGTTTTTGTCGGCTCTTATCTTGTGAAGGTTTCACCTTATACCTTGTTGGCATTTTAATCTTTCCTTGGTTTGAAGCTTTTCTTTTTGTTGATCTTGGATGTTTCTCTATGTGAGGACATAGAGCTTTTCCATAGCTTTAAAACAAGCCCAAGATCATCAAAATCGGAGTTTGTATGGAAAAGTTGGCTCTTATCTTGTGAAGGTTTCACCTTCTACCTTGTTGGCATTTTAACCTTTCCTTGATTTGCAGCATTTCTTTTTGTTGATCTTGAGTGATTATCTATGTGAGGACCTAGAGATTTTCCATAGCTTTAAAACAAGCCCAAGATCATCAAAATCGTAATTCGTATGGAAAAGTTATGCTTGTTTTGGTCGTGCTATTTTTGCATGTGCGGTAGTACCGCCCGAGCGGTAGTACCATGGCTACTACCGCTCCTACTACCGCAAACCTCCTGTTTAGAGCGGAATTAGAGCATTTTTAGTGTCCGGTAGTACCGCTTCGGGGACAGGTAGTACCGCTCGGGACACAGAAAACTGCTCATAACGGTTGGATTCGTGGGGACCTATAAAAGGGGGTCTTCTTCCCCATTGTCCCCAATGTTCTTGAGCTCGTTTTTCACCTCCATTGTTGACCTCTTCAAGCTTGATATCTCTCTATCCCTCCTATGATTCTTGCTCCTTCTTGAGGGAAAAGAGAGAGGAGATCTAGATCTACATTCTCCACCAAGTCAACTCTCCTCTTTGTGAGGGGAACCTTGTGGATCTAGATCTTGGAGTTCTTTGTGTTTCTCCTTGTTCTTCCTATCATATTCCTCCATAGCTTTTGTTGCTTTGGTGGTATTTGAGAGTGAGGGACTTGAGCATTTTGTGTGCTCTTGCCATTGCATTTGGTGCATCGGTTTGAGTTCTCTCCGAGGATTCGTTGTAGTGGTAAGTGAAGTTGAGAAGATAGTTTCTCTTGAGTGCATTGGCACTCTTGAGCTTGTTACTCTTGGGACTTGGAGTCCTTGAGAGCTTGTGGTCACCTCGAAGCCACATTCCATTGTGGTGAAGCTTCGTGGTGTTGGTGGGAGTCTCCGGCTTGTTGTGGAGCAACCCCATCCTTGATTGTAAAGGTTTCGTGTGCGCCTTCAAGGCACCGTTAGTGGAATCACGGCATATTGCATTGGCGAGAGCGTGAGGAGAAATAGGGTGGCCCTCGTTGGCTTCGTGTGAGCATTGTGTTCCACACCCTCTCCAAACGGAGACGTACTTCTCGCAAGAGAAGAAACTTCGGTAACAAATCCTTGTCTCCATCGTCTCCACGTGCGGTTATATCTACCTTTACCTTGAGAAAGCTTATTACCTTGTTTATCTTGTGCTTGCTCACATTATTGTTGCATTGCTTGTGCCATAGGTTGTTCTCCTTGTTGCATATCTAGTCAACCTATTTACTTGTGCACCTAGTTTGTGATGGCCTTAGTGTTCATGTTATATATCTTTCTATCACATAGTTGTTTATCTTGCTTAGTATAAGTTGTTGGTGCACATAGTTGACCTTAGCTTATTTAGGTTTCTTGCTTGGCAAATTAAACGTTAAGTTTTATTCCGCATTTGTTCAAGCCGAAACCGTAATTGTTTTAGCACCTATTCACCCCCCCTCTAGGAGACATCCACATCCTTTCAACTTAGGGGCTGCTTAATGTTTCAAAATCAGGTTTTCATCCGAGCTGTGCACAGCTCGGACGAGAACTTAGAATTTTTTTTCCTAAGTACTCACCAAGTCTCTGAAGACTTGGGGGCTGCTTAATGTTTCAAAATCAGGTTTTCATATGAGCTGTGCGCATCTCGGACGAGAACTTAGAATTTTTTTCCTAAGTACTCACCAAGTCTCTAAAGACTTGGGGGCTGCTTAATGTTTCAAAATCAGGTTTTCATCTGAGCTGTGCGCATCTCGGACGAGAACTTAGAAAAAAAATTCCTAAGTACTCACTAATTCTCTGAAGACTTGGGGGCTGCTTAATGTTTCAAAATCAGGTTTTCATCCGAGCTGTGCGCAGCTCGGACGAGAACTTAGATTTTTTTTCCTAAGTACTCACCAAGTGTTTGAAGACTTGGGGGCTGCTTAATGTTTCAAAATCAGGTTTTCATCCGAGCTGTGCACAGCTCGGACGAGAACTTATAATTTTTTTCCTAAGTACTCACCAAGTCTTTGAAGACTTGGGGGCTGCTTAATGTTTCAAAATCAGGTTTTCATCCGAGCTGTGTGCAGCTCAGACGAGAACTTAGATTTTTTTTCCTAAGGACTCACTAAGTCTCTGAAGACTTGGGGGCTGCTGAATGTTTCAAAATCAGGTTTTCATCCGAGCTGTGCGCAGCTCGGACGAGAACTTAGATTTTTTTTCTAAGCACTCACCAAGTCTCTGAAGACTTGGGGGTTGCTTAATGTTTCACAGTCAGGTTTTTATCCAAGCTGTGCGCAGCTCGGACGAGAAGTTAGAAATTTCTTTCCTAAGTACCTGCAACAAGATGACCATTTAAAAAACACTCATAGATAAGCTCAAGAAAAAGCATGTCCAGTGCCCAGGGCACAACATTAACGACGAAATTCATTACAGATCTACTCGGCATCCCGAGGCAAATTTAAAGAGTTTTATGACGCTCCACATGAACCGATCTTGCTCATTCTTCGCCGGCTTCGTCCGACTCACTCAGAACACCAGTCGACTCCACGAAGAAGTCCAGATCAGGCATCAGCGCAATCCGACTGCCGGTCTCGGCATATCGAGTAAGGAAGGTGGTGCAGCTTTGTCCCTCTTTAGGATCACCACCACCAACCCTTTCAAGATTATGGACTCGCTCAGGAAAGTGGGCTTTAGTCAAAGCCAATGCATAGTTTGCACCACTCTGCGCCGCATACCGTTTCCAGCGCGCCAATTGCTGAGGAGCTGCTTGCAGGGTGGGAACAATTGTATCAAGCTTCACTCGAATTCCCTCTCCAGGTGATAGCCTGCTCTTCAGCGTGAGGGTAGCACCCATGACCTCCTCGGCAAATCTCTTGGACTTCGTGCATCTCATGGTCAGCAGCCCTCGGGCCAAAGCAAACTCCGTGGTCACTAGCGTATAATTGTCCCTCTTCATCATCTCAGCAAACTCTGCCATTCGGGCCTGCTCTGCATCCGGGTCGGTACAATATGCTGCACCAACACAAGATTAGCATACGCTAGACTGGCATGATACCAAACGTTCTCAAGAAAAATATCACCTAGCGCAATATTCCTCAGCCGATCTCACAGCTTTCCGAGTTGTCTCTGGCTCGGCTTTGTGGTCTTCCTCCTCCTTGGTGCGCAACTCGGACAATTTCTCTAGATCGGACTCAAGCTTTGCGATGCTGGCCTCGTTCTCCTTCACCGCCTTCTTGTAGTAATGCAAGCTTGTCTCCAAAGCCTTCTTCTCCTTGGCACGCTTCTCGGCTTGATCTATCTCTTTCTTCATTTTCGCCACGAAATCATCATTCTCCTTCACTTTTGCATCAAAAGCTTTCTTGGCGGCCTCTGCAGCAGCACACCAGAAAGAAAGAAAACATATATGACACAACACAAGAGAAGAAGAAAGGATACCAATACGAGAGCTTGTACAAAACCTAAACCAGGACAACTCACCATTGTCCTCAGCATGTTGCTTCTTCAGCTTGTTGTGCTCTTCAAGCAACACATCATACGCCTTCTTCGCAGCCGCATTCTCCTCTTGCAATTTCACAAATGAAGAACCCAGCTTGCAAGCCTCCCAAATACAGGAGAAGAACCAAAATAAAAATGAAGTCTCCTCATAAAAGACTCTGAATAACTTCCAAAAAAGTTACTCGGAGCCTTGGGGGATACACCCAGTGGGTGCACTAAGAAGTTCTCCCACCAGAAGTTCATAAAAATAAAAGTCCCCTCACAAAATACTTTGAATAACTTAACAAAGTTACTCGGAGCCTTGGGGGCTACACCCAGTGGGCGCATGATATGTCCAAAACGTATCTATAATTTCTGCTTGCTCCATGCATCTTTTGTGTGTTATTGCTATGATATTGATGCACTTCCATACACTTTTGATCATATTTTGACTAACCTATTAACTCAGTGCACCCCAGTGCCAGTTCCTGTTTTCTGCTGTTTTTGTATTCAGGTTTTCCCATTACTTAAAGTGCCAGAAAAATTCTGGGAAAATATAGGAAAAATCAGCGTACAGGAAGCTTCGGGAAGAGCCCAAGTGGGGCCAGAGGGGAGCCAGGGGTGGCCCAGGCGGCCACCTGGCGCGGCCTGCCCCTAGGCCGCGCCTAGGGCCCCTGGTCCACCTCTGGTTTCCCCCGTTCGCCTATATATCCATCTCGTCCCGAAACCCTCGAGGACATAACCCTTTTTTGTGATCTCTCCTCTGTTCCGCCGCCTCCGCGCTTCCAAGATCGGGAGCACCGGGAGCCCTCTTCCCGGCACCCTGCCGGAGGGAGGAACCACCTCCGGGAGCTTCTCCACCACCATGGATTCTTCCCGGATGAACCATGAGTAGTCCACCTTGGACCATGGGTCCATGATCAGTAGCTATGTGATGTTCTCCTCCCCTCTTTGTTCTTCATGGTTTAGACCTCGTGAGCTGCCCTACATGATCGAGGCACATATGTAATCTTTCTGCTGTTGCTATGTTGAGTTTGCTGGGATCTGATGGATTATGAGACTTTGTTCAGATTGTGATTGAGTAATATATTTGTTTATCCTCTTTTATATTTATGTTCTTGAGTAATTCTTGCATGTTCTCCGTTGTTGTTTATTGCTTTGGCCAAGTAGTAGGTAGTGACTCCAAGAGGGAGCGTTATGCATGATTGTGGGTTCATGCCCCCTGATGACTAGCTTGAGTGACAGAAACATGAGTCTAGGGGGTGTGTGTTGCCACAAGGGAGAAAACAATGATGCTTGTACTTGCGGGGTGCAAGGATTGTTTACTTTACGCAAAGTTCTTTAATGCATTTGTCTGTTGCTTTGAGTTTACACTTTGGGTGGGATTCGCAACTTAATACCAGCGAGATGTTCTGGATAGATATCTCAAGGTGGATGATTAGTAGGTAGATGAAGATGGATTTCGGTCTACTTGTCTTGGCGTACCGCCCATGCTTTTGAGCCTCTTCCTTTCTTTATAGCATAGTTAGCATTGGTTTGCGCACATAATCCTGTCAATTGCCCAGCTGTAATTTGTTTACCTCGCATGGCTATTTTATCGTCTTTTGGGAGAGAGAGACATCACTAGTGAACATCATGGGACCCCGGTCCATATTTCCAACACTGTTTACACTCGTTATTTATTTTCTGCTTTATTTACTTTTCTGTTGCTATTGCTATCATTATTATCCCATGCGTTTGATCCTTTGTAAACAACAAGGCCGGAGGGATTGACAACCTCTCTGTACTCGTTGGGAGCAAACTTATCTGTTGTGTGTGCAGGTCCACGTCAACCGCCTAATTGCTGGCGCCGTTGTCACCTACCTGTCGTTGTCGGAGTCCTACTGGAGACAAACCTTGGTATCTTCACCGAGGGAAATTTGCTGCTGTCTACATCTCAACCTTCCACTTTGGGTAACCAACGAGGGACGCGAAGCCTTCAAAGCTAATTTCTGGCGCCGTTGCCAGGGATTCCGAAGCGCAGCAAAAGAGTGGTCCCGCCAACCGCTAATTTCTGGTGCCGTTGCCGGGGACTCCACTCTTCAAGATAGGGGTGTTGCACACTATATTTTATCTTTGATTTTTAATCTTGTTAGTTTACCTTTCCAGTTTTTTCTTTTGCCTTTGTGTCTTATATGAAAAACCACAAAAATAGTTGCTACCTTTTGCCTTTGTCTTGCTTTGCCTAGTGATGCTATCCTCACCATGGGTGCTGAACCACCCAAATATGGAAGGATGGACATGTTTCACTTGGATCGTCTTCGATCAATTTGTGCTCGCGCTAAAAACCCAACCGACTTGGTTGAGGGAAAAATCATTGGATGAGCATGCTCATTATACGCGACACCGACTATCTCAGAAAGGGAAACACTTATGGAATCAAATACAAACTTCTTATTGCTATGCTAAGTGTTTATGCCAAATTTATGATTTTACTTGCTGCTCTAATATAGATCGTAAACACCTTCCTTTCCAATGTCAGTTTAATGACAATGAGATCCTATCTTCTTATGCAAAAGGTGTTTATGAATACTTTGATGTTGAAAAGATTGAAGAGTTTTTTGCTTTTAAGGGTGCTTATGAGATTTCTTCTATGATTGAAAAGTACTATGATACTATTCACAAGTCTAAAAACTTTGCAGTTCTTGCTTATTTCTTCGAGAATTATACTTCCAATGCTTATATTGAGGATTTTAAAAATAGAATGCTTGCTGCCCGAGAAGAGGCTAATGATTGCTATGAAGAGGAATACTATGATTCCGAGGACTCACTTGATACATCCCTTTCTGATGATTTTGATACTTGCTTTGTTGATGGCCACGATGCCACTATGGATGACGCTTACGAAGATGAACTTGCTGTAGTTCCTTATGTTAAGCATGAAATTGTTGCTATTGCACCCACACTTGATTGCCATATTATCCTTTTGAAACCTCCAACTCCGGAGAATTTTTCCCTTATCGAGGCTCAATGTGATGGGTTGCATTTATCTTATAATCCTAAAGACCGTGTTGAAAACTATACACGTGTGCTTGTAGGTCATGAACAACATGATTTATGTGATAGTTATATTCTTGATGTTGTTCATGATACTACTAAAAATTATTTCGAGAGAGGGAAGTTTGGTTGTAGAAACTTCAATATTACTAAAACACCTCCCTTCATGTTGAAAGTTTTGAAGTTGTTCTTTTTCGACCTTCCTATGCATGTCACCTTGTGCTTCTTTGATTTATTTTCTTACGGGATGCCTATGCATAGGAAGTGGGTAAGGCTTAAATGTGTTTCATATTTGCTTCTTGATGCTCTCTTTTGCTTCAAAATTCTTATTCTTGTGAGAGCATATTCTATAATCTTTAAGCCTAGCTAATGGCTTTAAAGAAGCGCTTTCGGGAGGCAGCCTGCAACAAATTTAGGTTTTCCTTTTTGTTTTTCTTCGGTTTTTAGTGGTCTTGATGATTGTTGCTACTGTAGAAACATCAATGTATCTTTACTTTTCAAGCTTTGTGCCAATTATAGCTTCATATGACAAGGGAAGTGAAAGTTGTGACATGCTGTCCAGATAACAGATTCTGTCCTCGTGATGGGAAAGATCATAGAAAAATCCCAGTTCATCTTTTTGAACTGAAATTTTACACAGCGTGCTCTATACAATCACGGAACTTTCGTATGTTCTGAGTTTTTTGATTTGAGTTGCAGAAGTATCCCTAAAAAATTCTTTACTACCCGCTGGTCTGTTTTTCACAGATTATGTCCTGTTTTGCCTTTTCTCCGTTTTGCAAACCTTAAGCTTGCTTTTTCTTTTCAAAACTTTTTGGCAATCTTGAGAAACAGTAGATCTTCAAGAATATCCTTATTTCTAGTAGAGAAAAACTATTTTATTATGGGTACTAACCTCACTAATCAGATTATGATGAGTTATGTATGAAGGGAGTTTTCAAGTGTGCGAGGGAAGATGATAAAAGAAGATTCAGGAGTGTCAAACGCTCAAGCTTGGGGATGCCCCCATGCATCCACAATAAATATTCAAGGATACTCAAGCGTCTAAGCTTGGGGATGCCCCCATGCATCCCCTTCTCCATCAACAATTATCAGTTCGTCTTTTGTTCCACTATATTTTTATCACTTCATGTGTTATGTGCTATGCTTGGAGCGTCTTGCTCTTTATTTCCTTTTTAGTTTTCTTTAGCTTTGCTTGCTGTTCGTAACAAGTTAGAACCCAACTTTCTTTGTGTGGGAGAGAAACACGCTCCACTTCACCCTAGAACACAACATAGGATTTTCATGCTTATCTTTGTTGTGTGTGTTCTTTATCTTTTTCATAGCTGCTGTCATGTTTAGCTCTTAGTTTTCATGATTATATTTTTAAAGAGATTTTGTTTAGTTTGTTGCTAGAACTTGATGGCAAGAGAGTGTTAATACTCTTCAAGCCTCGTTGGTTACCCCAAGTGCAGGGTGAGATACAGTGCAGCGACAAGTTTTCCCTTGGCAAAGGATACCAAGGTTTGTCTCCCGTAGGACTCCGAAGGATACATGAAGGTGGTAAAGTGAACAATGGCGCCGAGGTTGCTAGCTTCACCAGGACCTGCACACAAATACAAATAACTTTGCTCCCAACGAGTACAGAGGAGTTGTAAATTCCTCCGGCCTTGCTGTTTACAAAGGATCAACACAAGAGATAAAAGTGGAACTGAAAGTAAAGGCTGAAAGTAAGCTAAGGGTGTAAAGAATAATGTGAAGATGGACCGGGGTCCCGTGATTTTCACTAGTTATGTCTCTCTCCCAAAAGACGATAAAAGTGCTAGCGAGGTAAACAAATCACAGTTGGGCAATTAACAAAATTATGAAGGCACCGCAATGATAACTATGCTGCAAAGAAAGGAAGGGCTCAAAAGCAATGGGCAGTACGCCAAGGTAAGTAGACCAAAATCCAACTGCATCTACTACGAATCATCCACCTTGAGATATCTATCCAGAACATCTCGCTGGTATTAAGTTGCGAATCCCACCCAAAGTGTAAATTCAAGGCAACAGACAACTGCATTAAAAGAACTTTGCGTAAAGTAAACGATCCTTGCACCCGCAGGTACAAGCACTGTTGTTTTATCCCCGGTGGCAACAGCACATCCCCTAGTCTCATGTTTCTGTCACTCAAGCTAGACATCAGGGGGCTAAACCCACAATCAAGCATAACGCTCCCTCTTGGAGTTGCAACAAATCACTTAGCCAAAGTAAAATACGACAACGGAGAACATGCAAGAATTTACTCAAGAACAAAATATAAAAGAGAAGAACCAAATATATTACTCATCACAATCTGAACATAGTCTCATAATCCATCAGATCCCAGCAAACTCAACATAGCAACAGCAGAAAATTACAAAGGTGCCTCGATCATGTGAGGTAGCTCACGAGGTCTCGAAAGTGGAAGCACAAAGAGGGGAGAGGAACATCACATAGCTACTGGTCACGGACCCATGGTCCAAGGGGAACTACTCACGGTACATACGGGAGGCGTCCATGGCTATGGATGGTCTCCCGGAGGGGGTTCCTCCTCCCGGCAGGGTGCCGGGGCAACTTCTCCAGGAAGCCCCGATCTAGAAACGGCGGCGGCGGCAGTATAGAGGCGAGTTCGCGGAAAAGAGATCTCTCCTAGCGGTTTCCACCCCGAGGGCTAAATATAGGCGAAGGGGGGCACCGAGAGGGGCCACATGGCAGCCAGGAGGCTCCCTGGTGCGGCCTAGGGTGGGGCCTCTCCAGGGACCCTTTTGGAGTCCCTATGGTGGCCCCCTTCCCTCCTTTGGTGTTGCCGGAAGCTTCCGTGTCGCTGATTTTTATCTGATTTTTCCGGATTTTTTGGAGCACTTTTAATGGCCGAAAAACCTGAAATACAAAAACAACAGAAAACAGCAACTGGAGCTGGGTGCACTGGGTTAATATATTAGTCCAAATATGCTCAAAAGTGTATGAAAGTTCAAGCAAATCATGGCAAAGTCACACAAAACATGCATGGAGCAAGCAGAAATTATAGATACGTTTGGGACGTATCAACATCCCCAAGCTTAATTCCTGCTCGTCCTCGAGTAGGTAAACGATAGCAAGCATAATTTCTGTGGTGATATGCCACACAACCATATAAGGACTTTTAAGTAAAGCAATCTAAGCATGCAATTCAATTCAAGTCTTAACAAGAAAGAGTCTATATTAGCATTGACACAAGCAACAAAAGAACAAAAGGTGCAAGAGCTCTTGCTGTCCGTGACTCGAATGTCTCCAGATGGTGTTTGCGTGCAAGCAGGGGACTGGGAAAAAGAGAGAAAAAAGGTTGTTGAGAACAACTATCTACTAAAGTTTCACACTTGGTCTCCTTTGGATTCTTATCTTGACTCATCCCCAGACCACTAGCCAGGTACAAGTCAAATTGATCCACTCCCTTTCAACATTTTGAGCACTCATGCAATGGATGAGCGTGAGCAAGAAAGTTGACACCTAAAAGGAGAAACAGAAAGAAGGTGGAGGAGGAAGACAAAAAAGGTGTGAAAGGCTCACATCAATGAGGACAATCATAGGCGAGAGAAGGCCATATGATAGATATGATGTGAGGAGTAGGGATTTCCATGCAACGGATGCACATGTGAGCTAAGAGCTCTCCAAGGGAACTAGTGGGGGTGCATCTAACTTGCTTGCTCAAGAAGACCTAGAGCTCGTTTGAGGAGGCTCATCATTGGAATATACAAGCCAAGTTCTATAGTGTGAAGGTCCCCACATAGCTATATGCATGATGATGATCTCTATGGAGTACAAGGGATAGAGGATGAAGTACTAGTGTGGATCTCTCAAAAGGAATAGTAGTGTGCCCCCTTCTCTCTTTTTATTTTCCTTTTTCTCCTTTTTCTATTTTTTTTATTTTTCTGGTGGCCTCAATGACTCTTTCTATTTAACTCTCATTTGTCCTCTTTGGGATATTTTGATTTTGTCCTCTTTGGGATCTTTTCCTCACTTTAGGGGCAACTCTATATTGTCCAAGAATATAGGAGATCTTTCACACTTTACAAAGGTACTCACATAAAGAAGATATAACTATCATGATGCAAATGTATGCTTCTGCCAGGATAGCAGGATATGAAATGATACTAGCGCGTCATGTAGCAATTATTAGGGCAAGGCCCAACTAGTATGCGGCTCATCGATCAAGCAAATAGCATGTATGACATGAATATCAAGTCATGAGAAGGTGGATGTTGCATGGCAATGTATCTTGGAAAGGCTATGGAAATGCCTTGTAGGTAGGTATGGTGGCTGTTTTGAGGAAAGATATAAGGAGTCTTATGATGACAGAGCGTATCATGCCAAGGGTTTGAATGCACCGGCGAAGTATGCGCCAACTCTCGAGGTGATAAAGGGCAATGCACGGTACCGAAGAGGCTAGAAAAAGTATAGGTGGGTGGAAGTGTCAACTTTTGAATACTCACATTAGTCCGAAGAACTCATGCACTTATTATCGGTAACTCTCAATCTAATCAGGAGGTTCACAAAGAGACAGGTACCCCGGGGAGGAGTGTATGGGGGTTTGGTTATCCTTGCGCATCCTCGACTCATGGTACGTGAGTGTTCTCTAATATTCGAACCCTCCAGAGGTTAGTGATCCATCTAGTAGCTAGAGTTATCAACAGGGTTTTTGGTTTTCGAAAAACACACGGATTGCCCAAAATATGACATCTATCACTAATAGGCTCGAGCTCTTGACACCAAAAGTTCAAACATTACTCTAGTCAATACCTCAAAACTATTGCAAGTTACTACTACAAAGAGAATAGCAACTTCAACTACCTACTTCTAGTCAAGACACAAAACTCAGTGCAACAGGAAAACTCTCTAACAAGATAAAACATGCAACCTATAGAAAGTTCAACCTAAAACAAAAGAAAATCTCTAGAAAAACTAAAGCACTACAACTAAACAGAGCAGCATCTAAGAAAAGAAAAAGAACAACTCACAGCTAAAAGAATAAGCATGCAAATCCTATGAGGAGTTCTAGTTCAAGCGGAGCGTGTAACTGTCCCACACAAAAGAGTAAGCTGGGGTCTAACTTGTTACTACAGCAAACAAAGCTAAAGAAAACTAAAAATAAAACCTAAGAGTGAGACGCTCCAAGCATAGCACATAACGCATGAAGTGATAAAAATATAGTGCAATGAGAGACGAACTGATAATTGTTGATGAAGAAGGGGATGCACGGGGGCATCCCCAAGCTTAGACGCTTGATTCTCCTTGAATATTTATTGGAGGTGCACATGGGAATCCCCAAGCTTGAGCGTTTGACAATCCAAGATCTTTTTTCAACATCTTCCATCGCGCACTTGAAAACTCCCTTCATACATAACTCATTGTAGACTGATTAGAGAGGTTAGTACCCTACTAAAATAATTTTTCCCTTACTGGAAATAAAGATAATCTTGAAGAGCTACTGTTTCTAAAGATTGCCAAAAAGTTTTTGCAAAGAAAAAGCAAGCTTAAGGTTTGCAAAAGTAAAGAGAGACTAAACGTGGCAGAATCTGTGAAAAACAGAACAGCAGGTAGTAAATAATTTTTTAGGGATACTTCTGCAACTCAAATAAAAAAACTCAGCACATACAAAAGTTTCGTAATTGTATAGAGCACGCTGTGTAAAAAATTCAGCTAAAAAATATTAACTGAGATTTTTCTCTGATTTTTCTAGTCACGAGGATAGAATCTGTTTTCTGGACAGCATGTCACAACTTTCACTTCCCTTGTCGTATGAGGCTATAAAAGGCACAAAGCTTGAAAAGTAAAGATACAATGATGTTGCTACAGTAGTAACAATCATAAAGACCACTAAGAACAGAAGAAAAGCAAAAATAAAAACCTAAATTCGTTGCGGGCTGCCTCCCGAAAGCGCTTCTTTAGAGCCATTAGCTAGGCTTAATGCAAATAGATCAAGTTGTATCCATTGAACCATCATCACGATCATCAAAAAGCTCTTAAATAGTACAACTAGTATTAATAGGTTTCTCAAATAAAGGACGAATGAAAATGCTTCTTGGAATAAAATCAAAAGGAGGGAAATCAATTGGAGTTTCATTAAAGTTAAAGATAGGTGTCTCCTCCAAAGTTTTCACCGTTTCAACTCTCTTGGCAATATGTGTGTTTGCTTTAGCTCGAGGAACCTTGGGGACGTAAACGAACTTAGGTTCCTTCTTTGCCGGAGTTTCATCCTTTTTGGTTTTGATTGAGGAAAAGGTAGTTCCTAGAGTTTCAATAACCTCCTCAATCTTTTCTATCCTAGAAGACTTCTCATCAAGGGATTTAATAGTCTCCAAAGTTTTGACAATTTTCTGCATGGAGTTATCTAGACTATTCAAATTCCCTTGAATCTTACGATCCAACTCATTCACCCTATCTATACTTGGCATCTATAGCTCTATTTTTTCAAGTTTTCTCATAATGTGAGCTAAAGTAATGTCCTCCTTAATACTAACAACTGGGAGACTTCCAACAAGATTTTCAATAACATTAAGGGCTTACCAAACTGGGGCCTGTATGAAGTTCCCATTGATAGCAGTGTCTAAAAGAAACCTATTCCGAGAAGTGATCCCAACATAAAAATTTCTAAGCAAGATAGTAGTGGATTGCTTCTTGGTGGCTCTTTTTTGAGAATCATTAATTCTATACCAAGCATCTTTCAAACTTTCACCACCTCTTTGAGTAAATGTAAGTACTTCTGCCTCACCAAAGGCAAAAGGACCAGCCATAGTGGTAACTACTGACAAGGTAACATGTATTTTTGGTATTTTTGATAAGGGACACAAAAGTAAAAACTGAAAGGTAAACTAACAAGACTAAAAAGAAAAGATAAAAGATAGTGTGCAACTCCCCTATCTTGTAGGCTGGAGTCCCCGGCTACGGCGCCAGAAAACTTGCTGATGGCAAGAGAGTGTTAATACTCTTCAAGCCTCGTTGGTTACCCCAAGTGCAGGGTGAGATATAGTGCAGCGGCAAGTTTTCCCTTGGCAAAGGGTACCGAGGTTTGTCTCCCGTAGGACTCCAAAGGATACAAGAAGGTGGTAAAGTGAACAATGGCGCCAAGGTTGCTAGCTTCACCTGGACCTGCACACAGATACAAATAATTTTGCTCCCAACGAGTACATAGGAGTTGTCAATTCCTCCGGCCTTGCTGTTTACAAAGGATCAACGCAAGAGATAAAAGTGGAACTGAAAGTAAAGACTGAAAGTAAGCTAAGGGTGTAAACAATAATTTGAAGATGGACCGGGGTCCCGTGATTTTCACTAGTGATGTCTCTCTCCCAAAAGACGATAAAAGTGCTAGCGAGGTAAACAAATCACAGCTGGGCAATTGACAGAATTATGAAGGCACCGCAATGCTAACTATGCTGCAAAGAAAGGAAGGGCTCAAAAGAAATGGGAAGTACGCCAAGGTAAGTAGACCGAAATGCAACTGCATCTACTACGAATCATCCACCTTGACGTATCTATCTAGAACATCTCGCTGGTATTAAGTTGCGAATCCCAACCAAAGTGTAAATTCAAAGCAACAGACAACTGCATTAAAATAACTTTGCGTAAAGTAAACGATCCTTACACCCGCAGGTACAAGCACCGTTGTTTTATCCCTGGTGGCAACAACACATCCCCTAGTCTCATGTTTCTGTCACTCAAGCTAGACATCAGGGGGCTGAACCCACAATCAAGCATAACGCTCCCTCTTGGAGTTGCAACAAATCACTTGGCCAAAGTAAAATACGGCAACGGAGAACATGCAAGAATTTACTCAAGAACAAAATATAAAAGAGAAGAACCAAATATATTACTCATCACAATCTGAACATTGTCTCATAATCCATCAGATCCAAGCAAACTCAACATAGCAACACCAGAAAATTACAAAGGTGCCTCGATCATGTGAGGCAGCTCACGAGGTCTCGAAGTGGAAGCACAAAGAGGGGAGAGGAACATCACATAGCTACTGGTCACGGACCCATGGTCCAAGGGGAACTACTCACGGTACATACGGGAGGCGTCCATGGCTATGGATGGTCTCCCGGAGGGGGTTCCTCCTCCCGACAGGGTGCCGGGGCAGCTTCTCTAGGCAGCCCCGATCTAGAAACGGCGGCGGCGGCGGTACAGAGGCGAGTTCGCGGAAAAGAGATCTGTCCTAGGGGTTTCCACCCCGAGGGCTAAATATAGGCGAAGAGGGCACCCAGAGGGGCCACAATGCAGCCAGGAGGCTCCCTGGCGCGGCCTAGGGTGGGTCCGCGCCAGGGACCCTTCTGGAGTCCCTGTGGTGGCCCCCCTTCCCTCCTTTGGTGTTGCCGGAAGCTTCCGTGTCGCTGATTTTTATCTGATTTTTCCGGATTTTTTGGAGCACTTTTAATGGCCGGAAAACGTGAAATACAAAACAGCAAAAAACAGCAACTGGCAGCTGGGTGCACTGGGTTAATAGATTAGTCCAAATATGCTCAAAAGTGTATGAAAGTTCAAGCAAATCATGGCAAAGTCACACAAAACATGCATGGAGCAAGCATAAATTATAGATACGTTTGGGACGTATCAGAACTCTCTTGAGTTTTCATGTTTATCTTGTTTAGAGAGTTTGCCTGTTGCACTGAGTTTTGTTTCTTGACTTAGAGTAGGTAATTGAGGTTGCTATTCAATCGTAGTAGTAACTTGCAATAGTTTTGAGGTATTGCCATGAGTAATGTTTGAACTTTTGGTGTTAAGAAGTTTAGCCTATTAGTGATAGATGTCGTATTTTGGGCAATCCGTGTTTATTTTCAAAACCTAAAAAAATAGTTGAGAACTTTAGCTACTAGATGGATCAATAATATTTGGAGGGATTGAATATTAGAGTACACTCACGTACCATGAGTCGAGGATGCGCAAGAATAACCAAACCCCCATACACTCCTCCTCGGGGTACTTGTCTCTTTGTGAACCTCCTAATTAGATTGAGAGTTACCGATAATAAGTGCATGAGTTCTTTGGACTAATGTGAGTATTCGAAAGTTGACACTTCCACCTTCCCATATTTGCTAGCCTCTCCTGTGCCGTGCATTGCCTCCTTCTCACTCCGAGAGTTGGCGTCCACCTTTGCGTGTACATCCAAATCCTTGGCACGATACGCTATCTCATCATAAGCCTCATTATATCCTTCCTCAAAACAGCCACCATACCTACCTATCAAAGCATTTCCATAGCCTTTCCGAGATACATTGCCATGCAACATCCACCTTCTCATGACTTGATCTTCATGTCATACATGCTTTTGCTTGATCGATGAGCCGCATGCTAGTTGGGCCTTGCCCTAATCATTGCTACATGATGCGCTAGTATCATTGCATATCCTGCTACACTGGCAGAGGCATACATTTGCATACTTCATGATAGTTTCATTTTCTTTATGTTGAGTACTTTTGTAAAGTGTGAAAGATCTTCTATACTTATTGTAATATATAGAGTGTTGCCCCTAAAATGAGGAAAAGATCCCACAGAGGACAAAATCAAAAGATCCCAAAGAGGACAAAATCAAAAGATCCCAAAGAGGACAAATGAGAGAAATAGAAAGAGCCATTGAGGCCACCAAAAAAATACAAAAAAATATAAAAAAGAGAAAAAGAAATAAAAAGAGAGAAGGGGGCACACTACTATTCCTTTTGAGAGATCCACACTCGTACTCCATCTTATATCTTGTACTCCATAGAGATTATCATTCATGCATATAGCTATGTGGGGACCTTCACACTATAGAACTTGGCTTGTATATTCCAATGATGAGCCTCCTCAAATGAGCTCTAGGTCTTCTTGAGCAAGCAAGTTGGATGCACCCCCACTAGTTCCATTGAAGAGCTTACCTTAGCTCATATGTGCATCCGTTGCATGGCAATCCATACTCCTCACATCATATCTATCATTTGGCTTTCTCTCGCCTATGATTGTCCTCATTGATTTGAGCCTTTCACACCTTTTTTGTCTTCCTACCCCATCATTTTTCTCTCTTTGCCATCCTAAGTGTCAACTTTCTTGCTTACGCTCATCCATTGCATGAGTGCTCAAAATATCGAAAGGGAGTGGATCATTTTGACTTGTACCTGGCTAGTGGTCTGGGGATGAGTCAAGATAAGATTCCAAAAAAGACCAAGTGTGAAACTTTAGTAGATTAAGTTCTAACAAAAAAACCATGTTTTACTCTCTCGTATATCCCTATCCCCTTTCTTGCACGCAAACACCATGTGGAGACATTTGAGTCACGGACAGCGAGAGCTCTTGCACCTTTATGTTCTTATGTTGCTTGTTTCAATGCTAATATAGATTCTTGCCTGTTATGACCTGAATTGAATTACATGCCTTGATTGCTTTACTTAAAAAGTTCTTTTATGGTTGGTAGCATGTCACCACAGAAATTATGCTTGTTATCATTTACCTACTCGAGGACGAGCAGGAATTAAGTTTGGGGATGTTGATAAGTCCAAAACGTATCTATAATTTCTGCTTGCACCATGCATCTTTTGTGTGTTATTGCTATGATATTGATGCACTTCCATACACTTTTGATCATATTTGGACTAACCTATTACCTCAGTGCACCCCAGTGCCAGTTCCTGTTTTCTGCTGTTTTTGCATTTCAGGTTTTCCCATTACTTAAAGTGCCAAAAAAATTCCGGGAAAAATATAGGAAAAATCAGTGTACACGAATCTTCGGGAAGATCCCAAGTGGGGCTAGAGGGGAGCCAGGGGTGGCCCAGGCGGCCACCCCCTAGGCCGCGCTAGGGGGGCGCCTGGGGCCCCTGGTCCACCTATGGCTGCCCCCCTTCGCATATATATCCCTCTCGTCCCGAAACCCTCGAGGACAGAACCCTTTTTCACGATCTCTACTCTGTTCCGCCGCCGCCGCGCTTCCAAGATCGGGAGCACCAGGAGCCCTCTTCCCGGCACACTGCCGGAGGGATGAACCACCTCCAGGAGCTTCTCCACCACCATGGATGCTTCCCGGATGAACCGTGAGTAGTCCACCTTGGACCATGGGTCCGTTATCAGTAGCTATGTGATGTTCTCCTCCCCTCTTTGTTCTTCATGGTTTAGACCTCGTGAGTTGTCCTACATGATCGAGGCACATATGTAATCTTCCTGCTGTTGCTATGTTGAGTTTGCTCGGATCTGATGGATTATGAGACTATGTTCAGATTGTGATTGAGTAATATATTTGATTCTCGTCTTTTATATTTATGTTCTTGAGTAATTCTTGAATGTTCTCCGTTGTTGTTTATTGCTTTGGCCAAGTAGTAGGTCGTGACTCCAAGAGGGAACGTTATGCATGATTGTGGGTTCATGCCCCCTGATGACTAGCTTGAGTGACAGAACATGAGTCTAGGGGATGTGTTGTTGCCACAAGGGAGAAAACAACGGTGCTTGTACTTGCGGTTGCAAGGATTGTTTACTTCACGCAATGTGTATTTTAATGTAGTTGTCTGTTGCTTGGGGTTTACACTTTGGGCGGGATTCCAACTTAATACCAGCGAGATGTTCTGGATAGATATCTCAAGGTGGATGATTAGTAGGTAGATGCAGATGGATTTCGGTCTACTTGTCTTGGCGTACCGCCCATGCTTTTGAGCCTCGTCCTTTCTTTGTAGCATAGTTAGCATTGCGGTGCGTTTTTAATCCTGTCAATTGCCCAGCTGTGATTTGTTTACCTTGTTGGAATTATGCCCTAGAGGTAATAATAAATTGTATTATTATAATTCCAGGTTCATTATTAAAGTTTATATGTCTGTGCTATAACTGCAAATGGCTTATGCGGAGGTTTGCCAAGTAGCATGTTAACTGCCTCTGGAGGAAAACCCATATGCAGGTGTGGAGTATAAACACCAAGTGTTCTTAGTCTGCCTCTAGGACTAACCCGTGTGTTATGGATGACATGTTTTCCTGTTCATAGGGCATTGGAAATGCCGGTAACACATGGGAGCACATTGTTGCCAGAACAAGGGTGCTGAACCGACCCATTTGTATGATTTACTTTGAGATCACATTGTTTCCATGTTATAAGTAAAGTCATCTAAAGTTAATATGCATGTGTCCTTCATGACCATAAGAACGTTTCGTAACTTAATACCAGAGGGTGGGTTTTGACACTGTCCCAACACCACCCGTAACAGGCGTGGCAATAACGGCTTTGATCACCCACACCTGAAAGTGTGTCAAGGGACTTAATGATTCGAGTTGGGAATTTTCTCCTCTAACGATGGAGAGATACTTCTTTGGGCCCTCTCGGTATTACGGCATCCAACATCATCTGGCCAGACACTGTGAATTGATCACAAGGGATACCGAAATACTAAACGAGAAAAATGGAACAAAACAAGAAGGAGGATGACTTGGTATAATGGTTAATGGTTAATCATGTGGATACCTAATAGATCTCACCTCAGGTTTTGTATAATATCGTGAAGCAAATAGGACTGGCATGTTAAGCTTGTGGTTCACTCGAATTTATATTCGCGTAGGTGCGGGAACCATTATGGGTGTCCATGGCTCCGCTATTGGTTATTGATCCGAAGAAAGTCAGTTTCCGGTTCATGTCCGTATTCTACCGAACCTATGGGGTCACACACTTATGGGTGGAAGATTTGTTTAGTAGTAGAGTGATAGGAGCACGAGTATAACACACCGGAAAAGTTTCGGAGTGATTGAGATTTAATCGGAGAGAAAACCGGAATCGTTTCGAGGCACCAGTAAAGTACCAGGAAAAAGTTTTGAGAAAACCGGTTAAAACCGGAGGGCCGGAAAAGTTCCGGGATGGTCTAAATATTTTTAATATTTATTTATTGTGAATTCCCAAAAAAAATTAGAAATAATAAAATATATTTAATACCAATGGGCCCTCTCTCACTTGGAAGGCCCAAGTGGGGGAGGGAGCACTTGGACCAAAGAGGCCCAAAGGGGGGGGCGCCCTAGGAGGAAGCTTCCTCCTAGGTGAGGAAGCTTCCTCCCCCCTTCCTTGGACGGCCCTAAGGGGAGGTAAACCCTAGGGCGCCACCCCTAGGGCTGCCCCCTCCTCCAAGGTGGCCTCCCCTCCCCTCCCACTATAAATAGAGGAGATGGGGGCACCCCTTCAATACACAAGTTGTTCTATTTTGCTGAAGGGCTGCCCCCTATCTCTTTCTCTTGTAGATCCAATCTCCTCCATAGCCCCGAAGGGCTGCTTATCCCTCCTCTCTAGACCGGAGGCGCCGAGCTCTGGACGGCGGAGGCCTGCTGGATCTTCCACACCGTACGTGTGGATCAACCGTAGAGAGATCGTGCGTTCGATCTTTGTTCGAGGGACTCCACGGTGATTAGATCTGTTCGTGGGATTGTTCATCTTCACGCTTCTTCAACTCTCCATCAACATCTTCCACTGCGAGAGAGTGCATCCGTTGAACGGTTGCAAAAGGTAACAAGATCGATATCCTTGTCTGCATCTTCCTAGTTCCGTTCTTGGGTTTGGTTTCGTAGTACCGATTTTTTTTGTTTTCTACTCCGATTCCCCACAGCGGTATCATGAGCTAGTCTAGTGCTAGATGCAGGTTCGATCTAGAGTTCATAAGTGATGAACGGGCATTGCACAAAATTTTCATTGTGCGCGGTTTTTTGATAATAGATCTAAACTAAATCTTCTAGTTGCTTCCCCTCTAATTGCACAAGTTGATCCCTCCCGCATTGCTTGATTTTGTTACAAACATCTTGCCCCTCGGGGTCCTTCTATGCTGCTCCTGAGTATGCTAGTCGCGCGAAGATGATTTGGGTCTTACTTTTGGTGTGGAGAAATTGTGTAACAAAAGGGGCGTGTTAGATTGTTGATCTAGCACGGGGATCACGCGTATTGACGATTGTTCAGTATGGGTCATGAGACTAAATTGTAGTCTCATGGTTCATACGCCCCGAGTGTTAATCTAGCAATTTGAAGATTGTGCTTTACATGGTTACGTAGCTAGCAAAAAGTTTTTCCTTGCAAACCCTAGCAGCCACGTAAAAGTTGCAAAGAACGAGTAGAAGAACGTCTAACTTGTTTTTGCAGGAACATGTGATGTGGTATAGTATTCGTCATGATAAAAGTTGTATGAGATGATTATACTTTGTACATGTTAAATTTGCATGACTTGCATGTCATGGTACGGCATGATGGCTGGAGCCATATGATTGTCATTTATTCGGCCTGCGTGCCAAACTTCATGTAATTTTCTTTTAGTAGAATAGATGCAAGCAATATTTGTAGTATCTACATGAAGATGATGATCATAAGTATGCTTGACGACATGTCGTGCGTGGAGGTGATGCTCTCCGCCAAAAGAAGATGAAGAAAGAAAAGCATGGTGCTTGGAGCTTCTTGAAGAAAAGGGCTATACCATATCACATACATTAAACTGCCTGTGATGTTAATCCTTTTCATTGCCTGTTTTGATTGCGCACTAGTCATAATTTTAATAGGATGATCTCTCCTAAAATATCAAGAAGTTCGTGCTTTCCCAACCGTGCAACCGTCTGTAATAAACGCCACACGAGGTGCGTCGTGTAACACGAGTACCAACGGAAAGGTAACAAAGAGGCGGGTCGATTGAGTTGTCTCCATAGCAATAGCGTTTGGTTGTCTTGACGTTCTAGCTTATCCGATCTGAGCTCGGAGCACAAGTGTCGAAAGACTAATACAAGAGTCATAAGTCAGTTATGATTGGTTTAGTTAGACCTACCGGGTTGATCACCTCCATGGCTGAGTGTTACACCGGTGGCAGGTGTATTGATCCGGATCTTGATTACCCTAAGATCAATTTTGAGAGATATTGGTTTTAGTGGGAGCATTAGATTAGACTTTTTAAGATTAATGCAATTAATTTTGAACCATGTCTAAATCAATCTGTTTATATCGTTGTAGAGAGATGGCCCGCAACAACAATGCTTTTAGCTTAGGACCGATGCTTGAAAAAGAGAAGCTTGCTGCAAATGGGGGCAACTATGCGGACTGGTTCCGTAATCTTGGGTTTGTCCTCAAAGTTGCTAAGAAGGACTATGTTCTCAAAGAAGCTCTCCCAGCCGCTCCCGCTGAGGATGCATCGCAGGACGATAAGAACGTCTATGCGACTAAAGTGGATGACCACACCGCAGTACAATGCTTGATGCTTACGTGCATGGATACCGAGCTCTAGAAATGTTTTGAGAACTTCTCCGTTGTGGACATGGTGACACAACTGAATGCTCTGTATCGGAAGTAGGCCAGAACTGAACGTTACGAGGTAACAAAGCAGCCGTGGGAATGCAAGATGGCAGAAGGTAGCTCCCTAAGCGAGCACGTGCTCAAACTTGTTGGTTACGCACAGAGGCTGAATGCTCTGGGATTTGCAATCCCAACGAAACTCGGCACTGACATTCTCCTTGCGTCACTCCCTCGGTCTTACAACGGCTTTATCATGAATTACAACATGAATGGGCTTCACAAGACCACAGACGAATTGTTCGCTATGCTTAAGACTGCGGAAGCATCTATGCAGAAGGATCCAAGCCACGTGTTGGCTGTGATGAACACTACCAGTTTCAAGAAGAAGGGCAAAGGCAGAAATGCCAGGAGCGGTGGTAAGACCAAAGCTCATGTAAAGACCAAGACTGGCCCAACTAAAGATTCTGAGTGTCACTACTGCAAGAACAAGGGGCACTGGAAGAGGAATTGCAAGAAGTATCTGGGAGATCTGAAAAGTGGTCTGATCACCAAAGGTATAAATAAGTTATACTAAGTTAATAGACAATTTCATTATTTCATCTTCATAGGTATACCTGATACCATATCGATTGCTAATGGTTCGCAAATTGGTACAGGGAATTCTCAGAATCCAAAGGAGAAGAACGAATGAAGTGCAAGTCCGCGTCGGAAGTGGTGCCCAAGTCACCCAAGGCCGTCGGCGTTCGTCTATCAAGATTTATCTTAGAGTTTGAATAAAAGTTATTTCATTCAGAGGTCGAGTAAAACATAAATATCATATTATGTCGTCTGCACGGTGGATGTGTTATCCACGTTTTGAATAATGGTTGTTCGAAAATTATTACTCTCTGAATGTCACCCTTCGTGGTGAATTATTTAAGTTGAAATCTTGATGTTATGTCTATTTTCTTGATTGCTAAATAAATTAAGTTATGTGATGATAATGCCATTATTGTAATAGCATAAATGACTTAGCCGCATTAGAACAAAGCGCATGCGGAAGCTTCATATCGATGAAGTCATTCAATCTCTTGACTTTGAGTCATTTGACACATGCAATGTTTTTCTAATAGACAAAATCATTGATTAAATGAATTGTTCAAGTGTTTAGTAAACTATTGGTAATAACACATATCGATATGTGAAGAACCAATAAACAGTACTTTACATAAAACTTTGTGATAATGACTTGTATAGATATACCGATATTTAGACAAGACATAATATCTGAAATTTTGAATAAGTTCAAAACTGTTTCAACACAAAGAGAATCATCATCAGACATAGATCAAATATTTGACGATCTGATTGTAAAATAAATGAGTTAAAGAATTTAGCAAACATCATCGAGTGTATGAAGTCAGTTCATAAACTAACGTCACCTGAAACCCCGTATAACTACGTAGTATCTTGACGCATAACCAAGCCCTATATGGCATATTGGAATTAAAATTGTTTTCTACCTTGAATTCCAGTAAGACATGGTAAGGTCGGTGATGTACTTAAACCACACTCCCATTTACTATACTACTTAACGCTTTTGAGAAACCACTTACGAACTAAATAGAGCGTTTTCATATGTTTGTTGAAACAATGCCCTATAAGAATACGACATGGATAAGAACTCCAATTGTTGTTTCATAATTTCGGAGATGTATTTAGAATATACTCAATCCCGAATATAAGTATTGTAGAAACATCATGTTACGAACAACACTTCCACTACTATACCCGGGAAAAATGTTTATCACGGGACATGGGATTTTTCCTGAGAAAATTGCTCTCTTGAAACAATTAAGTGGGAGTACTAATAGCTTGATAATGATTACATTGAATCATTTGGCTCTACAGAATGAAACTCAGAAACTCGTTCTAGAGATAAACTCTGTGACCAAACCAGAAATTCCTACATTTGATGAAAAGGAATGATGAAACTCTGAAATGTGTTCAATAGATGAAATGATCAAGTCTTATGATGTATCACACAGCTTTGTAAATTCACGTTGGACCAAGGTGGTTCTATAGTGTGATAAACCTGTGAACTACAAGAAACCATGACGAGCACTAACTCCACTGTATGGCTTAAAAACCATAAAAACTATATGAAAGCCATCCATCTAAATCAAGTTGAGAACTTGGTAAAACCCTCCTAAGGATACCTGATCATTAGAGTGGATTTGAATTTCATAGATATGAACATAGACGATAGCTTAATCCTTGATATTGCTCAACTTATCGTAAAATAAGTTTTTTGATAGAGTTCAAAAGGTTGACTACAATATGTGTAGTGATGCAAATGTTCATATGGAAAATTACTGATAATCGCGACATACTTCTGAAGTATGACATATGGATTTTTCTTCTGAGAAAATTAAACAAAGGGTGTATGCATGATACAACCTGAAAGGATTTAATGATCTATACGATATTAGTAAAAGTGAGAATGCTTCAACGATCAGTCCATAGTTGAAGCAAATATCACAGAGCTGGAGTAATAGTTTTTTGATGAAGTTATAAAAGTTATTATTTCATCAATAATCATATAAGATATGGAATTAAGTGGGAGCACGATTCTAATCATATATGTGAATAACATATGAGTGATTGAGAATAAATATTTTAGCAAAATAAAGCACTAAGGTATTGGATGTCCTGAAAGTGCAACAAGCACCAAAGTAATCTAAATACTAGATTAGTTCTCCTAAAGTACCTCAGATGAAGAAAGGTTCTATGAGGAAGACTAAAGAGTTCATTACAAATAGATGAAAGAAAGTTTCATAATGATTTGTAATATTTTAATTGGTCTGTAGCTAAGTAGAAAAATAGGATGTTGAAAATTTGTTTTTCAAGCTAAGGCACATAGTGGGATTTCTACAACGTAGACGTGAAACATGGCAACTCTGGAAGTTTCATAGGAGGGTAGTTGGATCAGGAACACCATCATAGTGATTGGCATAGTTCCGAACGTTTGATCTGCATAAACCATATTTTGATATGAGCATCATGATCAAAACAAAGTAAGCTAATAGCTCACTGTAGTCCAAACATGTTGAATGATAGTGCCCTATCTTCAAATACTTCATAAAGATGAAGGGGTACATTAAGATAAACAGGATTGAGACGAGCCTAAAAGCATTAAGCTCCGTGACGAAGTCTATACCACAAACGAGCATGAAGACCAAAGTGCCATTGGTCTGAGTAAACCATGCGTCTAGATTATTGTCTCTAGTGCAAGTGGGAGACTGTTGGAATTATGCCCTAGAGGCAATAATAAATTGTATTATTATAATTCCAGGTTCATTATTAAAGTTTATATGTCTGTGCTATAACTGCAAATGGCTTATGCGGAGGTTTGCCAAGTAGCATGTTAACTGCCTCCGGAGGAAAACCCATATGCAGGTGTGGAGTATAAACACAAAGTGTTCTTAGTCTACCTCTAGGACTAACCCGTGTGTTATGGATGACATGTTTTCCTGTTCATATGGCATTGGAAATGCCCGTAACACATGGGAGCACATTGTTTCCAGAACAAGGGTGCTGAACCGACCCATTTGTATGATTTACTTTGAGATCACATTGTTTCCATGTTATAAGTAAAATCATCTAAAGTTAATATGCATGTGTCCTTCATGACCATAAGAACGTTTCGTAACTTCATACCAGAGGGTGGGTTTTGACACTGTCCCAACACCACCCGTAACAGGCGTGGCAATAACGGCTTTGATCACTCACACATGAAAGTGTGTCAAGGGACTTAATGATTCGAGTTGGGAATTTTCTCCTCTAACGAAGGAGAGATACTTATTTGTGCCCTCTCGGTATTACGGCATCCAACATCGTATGGCCAGACACTGTGAATTGATCACAAGGGATACCGGAATACTAAACGAGAAAAATGGAACAAAACAAGAAGGAGGATGACTTGGTATAATGGTTAATGGTTAATCATGTGGATACCTAATAGATCTCACCTCAGGTTTTGTATAGTATCGTGAAGCAAATAGGACTGGCATGTTAAGCTTGTGGTTCACTCGAATTTATATTCGTGTAGGTGCGGGAACCATTATGGGTGTCCATGGCTCCGCTATTGGTTATTGATCCGAAGAAAGTCAGTTTCTGGTTCATGTCCATATTCTACCGAACCTACGGGGTCACACAGTTCAGTAGTAGAGTGATAGGAGCACGAGTATAACACACCGGAAAAGTTTCGGAGTGATTGAGATTTAATCGGAGAGAAAACCAGAATCGTTTCGGGGCACCGGTAAAGTACCGGGAAAAAGTTTTGAGAAAACCGGGTAAAACCGGAGGGCCGGAAAAGTTCCGGGATGGTCTAAATATGTTTAATATTTATTTATTGTGAATTCCCAAATTGTTTTGGAATTAATAAAATAGATTTAATACCAATGGGCCCTCTCTCACTTGGAAGGCCCAAGTGGGGGAGGGAGCACTTTGACCAAAGAGGCCCAAAGGGGGGGGGCCTAGGAGGAAGCTTCCTCCTAGGTGAGGAAGCTTCCTCCCCCTTCCTTGGCCGACCTTAAGGGGAGGGAAACCCTAGGGCGCCACCCCTAGGGCTGCCCCCTCCTCCAAGGTGGCCTCCCCTCCCCTCCCACTATAAATAGAGGAGATGGGGGCACCCCTTCAATACACAAGTTGTTCTATTTTGTCGAAGGGCTGCCCCTCTCTCTTTCTCTTGTAGATCCAATCTCCTCCATAGCCTCGAAGGGCTGCTCCTCCCTCCTCTCTAATCCGGAGGCGCCGAGCTCTGGACGGCGGAGGCCTGCCAGATCTTCCACACCGTACGTGTGGATCAACCGTAGAGAGATCGTGTGTTCGATCTTTGTTCGAGGGACTCCACGGTGATTAGATCTGTTCGTGGGATTGTTCATCTTCACGCTTGTTCAACTCTCCATCAACATCTTCCGCTGCGAGAGAGTGCATCCGTTGAACGGTTGCAAAAGGTAACAAGATCGATATCCTTGTCTGCATCTTCCTAGTTCCGTTCTTGGGTTTGGTTTCGTAGTACCGATTTTTTTTTGTTTTCTACTCCGATTCCCAACATACCTCGCATAGCAGTTATGTCATCTTTTGGGTGAACATCACGGGACCCCGTTCCATATTCTCATCATTGTTTACACGCTCTTTTATTTTCCTGCTTTTACTTTCTAGCTGTTATCATTATTATCTTTTATCTGTTGTGTTGATACTTTGTGAACAACAAGGCCGGAGAGATTGACAACCTCTCTGTACTCGTTGGGAAGCAAAGTTATTTGTGTCGTGTGCAGGTCCAGGCAAAGCAAGTGATTCTTTTTAGATGGCGCATCACTTGCCGAACCACCTACTTATCATTATCGGAGTCCTACGGGAGACGATCTTAAAACCTCGGTATATTCACCAAGGGAAATTTGCCGCTACACTACATCTAACCTTCCACTTGGGGTAACCAACGAGGATAGAGTATCAAGAAAATTTTTGGCGCCGTTGCCGGCGAACCCGAGTGCTAAGATAGGGGAGTTGCACACTATCTTTTACCTTTGATTTTTAGTCTTGTTAGTTTACCTTTCAGTTTTTATCTTTGTGACCTATATCAAAAATCACAAAAAAATTATTTACCTTGCTTTTAGTAGTCCTTCATGTTTAGATGAACATGTTAGGACTTGGTGCTTTTAGGGAATCATAAGTTCTAGATTTCCGTCAAAGGGATGGAGAAAATATGAAGAAGGCATGTGAGAGAATTTCTGAAGCACATAAAAGAATTATGCCTTGGATACCTACAAAAATTGTGCTTAGAAATTTTTACCATGGTCTTTTTAAGTGGTGTAAACACTCTCTTGGTATTATGGCTGAAGGAGACTTTTTAGAGTGTGATGAAGCTAGATCTCTTGATATTTTGCATGGTCTATCTAGTTATTTTGTTTATGATCGTAGTTTTGATACTGATATAGATAGACTTGCCGCTATTGAAAAGAGGATGGATACTCTAGAATTGAGAAAAGTAGAGGAAATTAAGTCCAACAAGAAAGAAATGTTGGAGGTAGATGATGATTGGGAGCCTTTTGTTAGTATTAGCATCTCTAACCAAGACTTCCTTGCTTTTTGTGATATTGGATCCATGGTTTCTACTATGCCAAAAATAGTTTATGATTCTTTGAAACTAGACATGGATAAATTGTCATCTTATCATGAGCATGCTAATGGAGATATTTCAGAGGTTAAAGGAAAGGTGAAATAAGTCCAAGTTGCATTCCTCCATAGGGTTGCACCGATGGATTTCTTCATCGTGGAGCCAAACCAAAGCAACATTGTGCTTGGGAGGGACTTCCTCCGAGCTATGAAAGGCTTCATTGATATTGGTAACGGGCACATACACTTACGCGGTAAGGTGAAAGGTAAGTACCTCTTTCCTAGGAAAAAGAAGAATGAGCTTGTTGAAAATCAATTTGAAGGTTTTTATGACTCCGATGATCTCAAAGATCTTTGATTCTTCTTTTGCTTTATGCCTAGCTTAAAAGCGTAAAAGAAAGCGCTTCTTGGGAGGAAACCCGAGATGTTTTTACTTCTGTTTTTAGTGGTATTGATGATTGTTACTACTGTAGCAACATCATTGTATCTTTATTTTCAAGCTTTGTGCCAAGTTTAGCCTCTTATGATAAGGGAAGCAAAAGTTGTGACATGCTGCCGAGAAAACATATTCTGTTTAGTTGACGGAAAAAATCAAAACAAATCACCAGTTCATCTTTTTGAGCTCAATTTTTTACACAGAATTCTCTATACAATTGTGAAACTTTCGTATGTTCTGAGTTTTTTGATTTGAGTTGAAGAAGTACCCCGAAAAAAATTATTTACTACCTGCTCTTCTGTTTTTCACAGATTCTGCCACGGTTTGCCTTTCCTTACTTTTGCAAACCTTAAGCTTGCTTTTTATTTGCACAAACTTTTTGGCAATCTTGAGAAACAGTAGCTCTTCAAGAATATCTTTATTTCCAGTGGGGAAAAATATTTTATTAAGGGTACTAACCTCTCTAATCAGCTTATGATGAGTTATGTATGAAGGGAGTTTTCAAGTGCGCGAGGGAAGATGATGAAAGGAGATCCTGGAGAGTCAAGCGCTCAAGCTTGGGGATGCCCCCATCCATCCCAAAAAATATTCAAGGAGACTCAAGCGTCTAAGCTTGGGTATACCCCCGTGCATCCCCTTCTCCATCAACAATCATCAGTTCGTCCTTCGTCTCACTATATTTTTATCACTTCATACGTTATGTGCTATGCTTGGAGCGTCTCGCTCTTAGGTTTCCTTTTTAGTTTTCTTTAGCTTTGCTTGCTGTTCATAACAAGTTAGACCCCATCTTACTTTGTGTGGGAGAGAAACACGCTCAACTCCAATCTAGAACACATCATAGGATTTTCATGCTTATATTTCTCTGTTGTGTGTTCTTTATCTTTTCGTAGCTGCTGCCATGTTTAGTTTTAGTTTTAGTGTTTGTCTTTGGCAAGAGCCTTGGATTTTGTTTAGTTTGTTGCTGGAACTCTCTTTAGTTTTCATGTTTACCTTGTTAAGAGAGTTGGTTGTTGCACTGAGTTGTGTCTTGTCTTGAAAGTAGATAATTGAGGTTGCTATTCAATTGTAGTAGTAACTTGCAATAGTTTTTAGGTATTGATGTGACTAATGTTTGAACTTTTGGTGTCAAGAGCTCTAGCCTATTAGTGATAGGTGTCGTATTTTGGGTAATCCGTGTTTATTTTCAAACCTACAAAAACTAGTTGAGAACTCTAGCTACTAGATGGATGACGAGGGGGTGACCCCACGACTCCTACGGATGAGCCTACCTGGTGTCCATGAAGGCAGAAGGCCCATGAAGATACGGCCTCGGCCCACTAGATGGCACCGACGTAGAAGTCCTCGACTCACAAGGAAGGTGCGAAGACCTTCCATACGGAGCAAGCTAGGGTTAGGAAAGTTTACCTGTACACGTAGATGAACTCCCTGAGACCTAACCCGGTATATAAGGGCTAGGAGGGGTGACGCCAAAGGCATCGAATCTCACCTATTCAAGGGGCGACAAAAACAGGCTATGCAATTGAATAGGATTGTAATCGTAGCAGCAGCAGTAACAATGCCTAGTGCAAGAAATGTACGGAAAGATAGGCGGTATCTGGGGAAGAGAATGGCTTTGCTTGCCTGCAAGCTCGACAGTAGTAGTAGGGTCGTCGACGACGTAGTCGTACTCAGCAGCGGTGTAGTCGACGGCAGCAGCGGGGTCTACCGGAGATTAAGGGGGAAGAAACAGTAAATACACAGCAAGCATATACAAATAGATGCATGACATGACAGATGAAATGTTAACGGTATTCTAACGCAGTGCAATGCAATACGCTCGGAGCGGGAATTCATCTGGGGATGAACTACCGGCTCCGGGTGATTACCGGACAGGGTGTCCGGAGGGGGAAGGATCAAGCCGGAGGTGTCGTAGTTACCGGAACAACATAAGGGGGGTGTATCCGTGATATTTGAACCATTCCGGACAACTTTCGTGTTCGGAATAATTTCATCCGGGCACTCTAATAGTACCGGACCATTTATCGGACAACCGGTCCGGAGGGGGAATGTTCGAGGTTCGTTGTGTTAGAGGGGTGTGGTAGGCATACAGATAGCGTATTCGTATTCGTTATATTTTTCTGATCAATTTTCATGTATAAAGTTTTTGAATCCGAGTTACGGTTTAAAAGTTATTGAATTTCAAAGTTTAAACCAATTTAAATGATTTTCTGGATTTCTTTTATTATTTATTTAAACATTATCCAAAACATTATCCAGAACATTATCCAGAACAGTGCTGACATGTGGGACCCACATGTCAGCCTCTGTTATTTATAAAACATTTAATTAAATTGGAAAATTTACCCTGGACCCACATGTCATACACTGGTTAAGTCTTATAATTCTTTTAATTAACAAACTGACAGGTGGGACCCCAATGTAAGTGACACAGGGGGATACTTAAACAGTCTAATTAATCCAGAGGCTAACCTAATTACATGGGCCCACTAGTAAGTGACCCAAGGGGTTTTTTAATTTTTCTGTTAAGCTAATAAGGGATTAGCCGGGGTGGTTAGTGAGTGGGGCCCGTTGTCAGTGGCCCAGGGGTTTGATTTAAGCCCTAACTAATTAACTGACACCGGGGCCCCACCTGGCAGCCTCACTGGAGGCTCACCGGAGGCTCGCCGGCGGCGAGGTCGAGCCAGCCCACGATTCCGAGCGTCGTTTGAGGCGCGGCTACGTGCGTTGGAACGAGGAGACGAACGCGAGTCTATTGGTGCCAGGGGCATCGCCGGAGACGGCCGGAATCCACAACGACAACGACTGCGGCGGCGACCCGTGAGCACGAGGGGACGACGACGAAGTTTCTACCGCGGGACTGGGGCATGCGCTATACCATTCGGCTCCTAGGAGCAGCGCACGCAGAGTGACACGCCTAGCGCGTCAAATGCGCGCCCCAGGCCGCGGGGAAAAGCTCGGCGGCGGCGAGGTGGCCACGGCTCTAATGGCGACACGAGCTACGGCGAGAGGGATGCGAAGCGGGGAGTTGGAGGTGGTGGCCACACTCACCGTGAGCACGTAGTGGGAGGCAGTGGGCTCGGGGAGGCTCGACGAGGCCGGAATCGACGACGGGATCACGGCGGCCGGAATGGGGAACGATGACGCGGGCGAGGCGAGGGAGTGCTCCCGGCTTGAATTCGTCGCAGTAGTCGACGTAGTCGACGACGGTGCACCCGGTGGACACGACTTCGAGGGCTAGGGAGCTTGCCGGCCGCGAGTGGGCACGGTCATGGCGACGGCGAGCTCGGGCGGATCTTTCCCTGGCGATGGCGAGAGGAGGAGGAGGGGAATGGAGTGGGGGGCGTGTCCAGGGAGCTGCTGGGGTTGGCCTTATCGCCTCCCCGGTCGCAGGGAGCAGGTGAGGGAGGGGGGCTCCAGTGGCAGAGACGGCCACGGCGGCGGCATGGCGTCGAGCAGGTGGCCGACGTGATGGGGGCAGGTGGGAGGTGGAAGACGGGCCGGGGTGGGCTGGGCCAAGGTGGGCCTCGCCCCAGGCGAGCTTTAGCATTTTTCCAATTTCTTATCTGCTGCTTATACAAATTCTTTCCTGTAATTGATTTGTTATCCCTAGAATTTTTGTAAAATTTTATTGGTGATTGTAAATTAGGTTTATATATTACTGAGGTGCCACAAAATTTTTTGCAGCAAAATAAACTCATTAGGTATTTCCTTTAAATATTAAATGCCCAAAGTAGGGGTTCTAGCCTACTGTTTGAATTGTTTGGAATTTACTGCAACTCCAAAAATTACCAAAGTTGTTCCAACATGATTATAATGATTTTATGCAATTTACAAAAATAGTTCCATGATTTTTGGAACAACTTTATTTCAGCACCTTTGTTTTAATTTCCATTTGAGGTAGTTTCAACTAGGGTTTGATTTCATGATGAGCTAGATGCATTGGGCTTTGAGGATTTGATCCCAACCAGCATGGTTTGAAAAGAGCAGAAGCAAAGTTTGATTAAGGACAGGGGATAACAGTGATTAACAAACAGTGATAGTCAACAATGATGATGATTACTGTTACAGGCATCTGAGGGTGTTACACATCACGGGACCCCGGTCCATATTCTCATCACTGTTTACACACTCTTTTATTTTCATGCTTTTACTTTCTAGCTGTTATCATTATTATCTTTTATCTGTTGCGTTGATCCTTTGTGAACAACAAGGCCGGAGAGATTGACAACCTCTCTGTACTCGTTGGGAAGCAAAATTATTTGTGTCGTGTGCAGGTCCAGGCAAAGCAAGTGATTCTTTTCACACGGCGCATCACTTGCCGAACCACCTACTTATCATTATCGGAGTCCTAGGGGAGACGATCTTAAAACCTCGGTATCTTCACCGAGTGAAATTTGCCGCTACACTACATCCAACCTTCCACTTGGGGTAACCAACGAGGATAGAGTATCAGCAGACCGACTCTAGTAGAGGACTCCATGTGCGCACTGTAGCAATCCGGGTCTACTCTTTAGGACATGTCTTCTGGCTGAGTCTTCGTTTTGGGTGCTACTTTCTGGTGGGATCTTAGCCATGAGTAATTCCCCCGACACCTGCCTCGCCTCCCAGGCTCCCGCCGCCGCCTTCGAACCAACCTCCCTCCTCCGCCACCACCTACCACGCCTCCCCACCATCGCTGACTACGCATCCTATCGTCGTCGTCGACCCCTCCTCTCGATGCTTCCCTCTGCAGCTGCTAGCCCTCTCATGGCCACCGTCGACCCCGCCTCCCTCTGTTTACCCCACGCCGACCTGTCCTCTGTCTAGTGCGACAACGTCCCTCGACGGCGGCCTCCCTGACGCCGGTCCTCGCCTGCTTCTTCCCCGCCGCTGGCCCTCGCCTGCCTCTTCTCCGACGCCGGCCCGCCCTGAAGCTCCCTTCGTGCCAGCCGAAATCTGGTCCAAGGGCATTATAGATTTTCCACTTGTTATATCAAAATTAAGCTAAAAGCCAAAATCTGAAAAAACTGATGGGCTTATTTTTAAGGACTTATTTTTATAGGAGTTTATCTATGAATAAAGCGTTTTGGAGCTGGGGCTCCATGGTGGCCATTTTCTTGAAAAATTCAAAATTCAAAATTTTTGATGGTAAAAAAATCTTAAAATAAATATGCAAGTATGTAAGGATATATTGTACGTGTATGTAGAAATTCATGATGAAATACCTTAAATTGCAGCTTGTACAAAAAAGACAAATTCATGGTCTGAAAGGATAAATAGTATCATGTGTTAATAAACTTCAATTTTTTTTGCACAACCCTTATTTCAACGTATTTTGTTCTCAAAATTTACACACTTGTGTAGTATACCTCCATGTATATCTGCATTTATTTTTCAGATATTTTTAAAGCATATAAATATAAATTTTAATGAATTTTCAAATTTGAAATTGAAGGCCTCAATAGAACTCGGGATCCAAAGTGCATTTTCGCTTATCTATGGCTTATTCTCACAAAAGCTTATGCATAAGCCAGACCAAAAAAAAAAGAACTGGCCCTAAAGCTATTTGCTTTTCGACTTGGACTAGGAGGTTGTTTCTGTAATTCCAGTGCGCTCCCTCACTGTCCATTCCTCGTCTCTCCTCGGTCGCCGGCGGCGCTGAGTTTTTCCCCAAATCCCACCACTCAACCCCCTTCTCGCATGCGGCGCTGCGTTTTCCCCAAACTCCTTCTCGCCGGCGGTTTGGGCACTCCGATTCCGGACGTTGATCCACAGAAAGTCACAAACTTGCCAGTCCGTATCCGAGCAGGTGTCGATGCCGATGCCGAAGGCTCTTTTTAAGCGCGACCCGGCCACGGCTCGCTACTCGATTCGTCGCGCAGCTGGAGGTAGCTCTCTCATGGCCAGGGCCAGTCGCGCGAGCGGGGCGAGTCGATTCCTGCGCCGTGACGGCCGGATGAGCGACCTCTCCGAGGATCTGCTCCTCCTGGTCCTCCGCCGCCTCGACACCCGCACGGCGCTCGGCGCAGGCTTGATATCCAGGCGCTGGGCGCATCTCCCGCGCGAGCTGCCGGCCTTGGACCTGAAGGTAAGCGACATACTCCCGCCGCGCTACCACCGATGGGTCCTCCTACACCGCGACATCTACAGCAAAGCAGCAGCTCATCTAGAGTACAGACGCGACGCCATCAGATTGGAGCTTCTGCCTAACATCAGGAGGTACGAGCGCCGCGCCATGCGCGCCTGAACAGATCCGTCGAGAGCTTCTTGCAAGGACCTCGCTCTCGCCGGGGTGTCCTCAAGAGGCTGAATCTTGAGTTCTACACCACGGGCAACGGCTGCTACATGAACCGGCTCATCGCGGAGGCCATCGATGCTTGGGGCGTCCACGACCTCGAGGTCATCGCCAAGCCACTGTACTATGAAACAGACGTCGTCCACGCCTTTCCCAGCCATGGCATGTGCAAGGAGCCCCATGCCGCATGCCTGCGAAGCCTCAAGCTTGGAGGCTGTCTGCTCCCGCCGCTGCACGAGTACAGTGCGCTTACCATGCTCGTCCTGCGAGACATTCCGGAATCGACGCGCCCGGCAGCCTACGAGGGTGTCTTCACCTCGTGCCCAAAGCTGCAAACTCTGCACCTCATCTCCTGCAGCTGCAGGAGCACCGACTCGGGCGCACGCTTGCCGGTGGTGGTGGACGCCCCCAATTCAGAGATCAGAGAGCTTGTTGTGGACAAGTGCGCATTTCAATGTATACAGCTGAGGACTCTCCCCTGTCTCGAGAGCCTAGCCTCCCTGGGAACCAGAGTGTTCTTCGAGTATAACTTAATTCCCTCCCTGAGGCAATGCAACTTCGCCCTGCGCCTCGGTGTCACACTGGAAGGCGCACGCCAATACTTTGCGCAGTGGCTGAAGCTAGAGCTTGACATGTTTCTCCGATGCACCCCGAACATAACAAGCCTCATTGTCCGGTTCACTGGTCCTGACAGATGGATCGTGCCATCTAGCTCTCCATTGTTATATTTGCCTAACCTGAGGCGGCTGCTGGTCGCAGATGTGCCATCTTCCTGGGATGCTGCGTGGCCTAGTCTCTTTCTTGAGATTACGCCTTTTCTGGAGATCCTACACATCAACATTGCCTCCTGCAAGGACAAGCCTGGTGAAGAAATTTCATGGCAGCCCCGCGAGCTTCGGCAGCATCACTTGAAGGAGTTTGTGGTTACTGGTTTCGAGGGAACTAAAAGGCAGATTTACCTAGTCACTTCCATCATGGGAGCGTGCACGGCGTTGCGCCGTGTCGCCTTGTTCAAGAACGGGCATGCGCGGGGCAAGGGGCTCTGGGACTGGGAGATGGTGACGCAGCAACACTTGTGGAAGGACGAGGAGAAGGACTTGATGCTGAAGCAGATCATGGATGGGGTTTCTTCCTCAGCTGTTCAACTTGTTTTTGGCTGACATGTCTTTTGGATCCCTGTTTACTGGATGTAAGTTAGTACTATGATCTCTAGCACAGTTAGTGTGTTTCTCCAGATTGTATTCTTGAGATTGTATTGAACGAAATTGTTTCTATTTAATGAAGTGTAGGATTTGATTGTCAAAAAAAGAAAAACAAGAATAGGGGGCAACGATCCATTTTACTCGAGAGGAGGCGAGGGGAGCGGCGGAACTCTTTGGCGATGCGTGGTGGATGACAGATGGGGGAGAGGAGATGGAAGGGGCAGAGGATGGATGCGGCGGTGCCGGACCGTCAAGAGAGGGCTAACGCGATTGGCGACGGCGCAAGGTAGGGAGCACCCAGATGGTGGCCTCCATCAATCAATCCGGCAGGCTGACAGCTGCCATAAACCAGGTACGACGCCCCGCCATCATCGATTTAAGCCACTGGGATTTTGGACAAGAACTTTGATTTTTTATGCGGTTGGATGGAATGTACTTTTCCGGAGGGGCAATCCTATCATTGTGTTGCTTTTAATGCACACAGAAATTCTAATATATGAGATGTTCGGTTTGTTAATCAAATAGTGCATAGGCAGAAAATTCAGTTTGTTTATCAAAAATGTTCTTCAGCAAATTGTTTGATGTGTGTTACTTTTTCTAAGGTATAACTGAATAAGAAATTTGGATGTAGTAAGCTTGGACTTACAATCAGAAAAAATAAATCTAGCCATGGTTCGCCGATCCTGTTTTGATATATGTTGATTTTTTAAGCTAACAGAATAAGCAACTTACAATCAGAATATACCTCGTAAACTTAGCAAGTTTCCCCTAAAAACCGAAGCACATCATACCTTGCTTTTTTTCTTCATTTTTGTCAAGTTTTTTGTCTCCTAAAACAATACTGAAATGATGAACTACAAAATCAAACCAAGACACTACACCTTGCTTACTCATTGTGGCACAAGCAAGCCACTAAGGAGAAGCCACTAATAAGGCCTTAATAATGGCTCTTATGCGTGGACCCATAAGACTTTATTCGTGGCGCATTCTGGAAATGCGCCATCCATAAGAGTCTTAAGGGTGACACATTCTAAAAATGCGTCACTATTAAATTTTTTTGAATTTTGAATTTTGAATTTAGATTTGGATAACGATTTTTTTATTTTTTTTCTTAATCTTATGTTAGTCTCAGGTCAAACTGACATCCTTATTCAAACTTCTCGGTCACTATACTTAATCTCAGGTCAAACTGACCTCCTTAGTCAAACTTCCCGGAGGGTCACCCATCCTAACACTACTCTAGCCCCACCACGCTTAATCTCTCGGTTCTATTCAACTCTCACTCCAGCTCACTTAGCAGGTACTTGTTGATATATCTATCATATAAATCCTATTAAACCATATTGATGTTCATGGGTGTGCTAAATTTTTCAAGATTTTTTTTGAAACTTTCTCAATCGGTCCTCTAGCATATGTTGATATATTTATATATTTTTAAGGTTACTAGCGGAAACTTTAAACTTTTTTTAAAACTTCCCGATCGGTCCTCTCGCCTATTTTGAACTTTTTTATTTTTTTTAGAAAATATATTTTTTAATTTATTTTTCTGTTACTAGTGGCGCATTTCATACAAAATGCCCAACTACTAAGTTTGATATATTTTTTTCATTTTTTTGGCTCCAGATCTTGAAATGCCCGTAACTTTCTTTATGTTAGGTTTTTGAGGATTCTAAAAATGTTCAACGGGGTTCCCTTCATTGAATTTGGATATAACTATTCGACTAGATGATTTTTCATATAAAAAACTTTTTCATCGGAGTTCATATGCAAAATTTATGCCAATTTTATAAATTCTCGAGAGATTTTGCAAAAAAAGTCAAAATTCATGTTTCTAAATTTTCCTAATAACTAGAGCACATATTACGTGGGAATCTTATTTTTTTAACCTTTATATCATTTTCTTTTTTTTTTCAAACTGAAAAGGCGGTCCACGGGGAGGGGGGTATATTTGTGTATTGAGAATTTTTCCCTTACATTTTTAGGTTAGTAGTGGCGGATATGCAAGATGGGCCACTAATAAGTCTTTATGGGCGACGCATTTCAGAATGCGCCACTAATAATTCTTTAGGGGTGGCGCATTTCAGAATGCGCCACCCATACGTTCTTATTAGTGGCGCATTTTGCCAAATGCTCCACCCCTGAGAAAATTAATATGGCGCATTATGCAAAATGCGCCACCCATAAGAGGATCCAAGACTAGCCCACTCTTAGGGGTGACACATTTAAAAAAAATGCGCCACCCATAAGAGCTTATAGGTGGCGCATTTTGAACCAGTGCGCCACCCTTACAACATAGTGGCGCATACGTATAAAATGCGTTACTAATAAAGTTTCCATGTATAACCTTTTCAATAGCGTGTCTATCAATCAAGTCAAGAAACTTAGAAAAATTGTAAGGATAAAGAAACTGGCCACGAAAGACAACAAACTCTTTGTCAGCATAATGAAGAAGACTTCAGTCTCTCCATAGGATGGTACTAATTTATGTTCCAACCATATTTTTCCCTACGCACACAATTTCCATATTGAAAACTATATTTATCTATCAAACCACTTGTATGGTCATGAAGCAAGAAATGTTTTTGTACAACACCCGCGCTATAATATTGAAGCCTTCATGAAGAGGGCAAACGATGGGCGGCCAATCATCCACAGGCGCCGGACTAAAGTTGCAAAGGCCTTTAACATTATCGAAGGCTCAATTTTCGCATTCCGCCTCGACAGTTTCCTAGATGAGATTCATCTGTTTATCTACCGACTATGATGCTGTACTTTGCAAAGGTTGTTTCTGTATTGCGGCCTGGTGTACTATCTGCTGATTGTTACCATAGATTTCGTGTTTATGTAATGCGGCCTACTGTACTAGCTGTTGGATGTACTGTGATTTCAGTAATTATGAAAATGCTGGTGACCATTACAAGCATATGAAAGATATTGTGTTATATATATATATGATTGTGCTTATATCAACAATTAATAAATATCCTAAAATATTTAAGATAAATACAATGCTAATTAAAGTGCGAGCGATTGGATCATTGCACACGGTTCTGCATATAAGTTCGTCACTGATAGGTATGTACATCGCACACATTCGATAAGAAATGAGCGTTGTGGATTTATTTATAATTCCACACAATATTTTGTGCACAACCGTTTATAATGTTCAGCGTACAACACACACAGTTTGGAAAAAAAACGTTTGGGATTTAATTCTGAAATCACACGAGCATTTGTGCACAAACGTTTGTGTAGGTGTCAACGACACAAACGTGTACTATATATACAAACTGTATGGAATAACTTTGGGTATCCCACGCAGTTCCTGACACACCAGCGTTTGGGATAGTATAACTCAACACAAACGTAGTTTCTGTATTAAACGTATGCATAGGACAATAATCTTAGACGGACATTCGTGGATAAGTTTTTGCAATAAAAAGGTCATCTCAAACGTTCGAGTTATCTTGTTCGTTTGCGCGGACTATCCATAAGAAACGATTTCTGGCTATCATGTTGAATAGGCCCCCTATAGCAATCGAGAGCAAGGGGACGGTTCCGATTCCCGTATGCGATAGGGGTCAAAAAGCGTTTGGATAGCTGTCGCGCGCACTAGTGACCTTCCGATTCTGCGATTAGTCTTTGCCGATCTACGCACAAGCGTGTACTTGACCTTCGGCGGGTACCAAATCTACATCAACCGATGGGGCACTCTCCGCTTCACAGATCGCGCTCGGGCGCCCACACCAACAACCGCAATAGCAGCAGCGGTCAAGGATGAAGCAACCACCCGCACTGCGACTACTAGAGTCATCCGCGCCTCCCACCTCAGCCCGACCCATTGCACCGCTCTCGACTGCACGAGTGGGGCACTCACATGGAAAAGGCACAACAGAAGCGCGACAAGGCTCGCAAGCAAGGCGCCTTTCCAGGTGTTCATGGTGGACACCCATGCACCAACTTCAGATGACAGGGGCGAATCAAATGACCCTAACAACTACGGAGGAACTGGTGCAAACGTCAGAGACAGCGAAACCGACGACAACAAGCAACCAATAGTCTCCCTCGGGGAACGAGGAACCATACCGTGAAAAGTCTTCAGGAGACAAGGAAGAGTGCGCACAGGCGCGTCGCCCGGTGACAGGTGTTCCTTCTTTCATCTTGCAATTCCACATGGCATGAGTTACCTCATACCGTTCAGTTCTAGCGTGTTTGACATACAGAGCGTCTAACTCCTTAACAATTAAGTGGGGATCGGTGTTTTCAAACCTCCCTTGTAACTCTGATTCCATACACGCAGTCATAAGACACTGAACTGCGGTGCTATCATCAAGCTTAGTCTGATGCACATTCTGCTCAGCTACCGTGGCTTCAGGCCCCGGTGCTGCTGGGAGAGGTGTCGTCAGGACATAGTCCTTCTTAGCACTCCTGAGTACAATTCTCAGGGAACGAACCCAGTACGCATAGTTGCTTCCATCAGCTTTCAATTTTTCTTTCTCAATCAACGGACCTAAGTTAAACTGGGGATTGACACGGGCCATTTCAATCTACAACATAAACACAAGTTTCACTTTAGACAATGTTCATAATTAAGTTGCACTAATTAATCGTACTATTAATTTAATAAGTGCTCCCACTCAGACCAACATCTCTCGTAGTTGATTCTAAGTGATTCAAGATCCAAGTTTAGTCGTCCGCCATTGATGTGACATCACTGATGACTTAGACTGAACTGGTAGGCCAACTTGCCAATCACGCAAGGTGATTCTTGTTCATCTTTCGATGGGCGTGTTCCGGCAGCAAACTTTTATCCAAACCGTCAAGATAACCAAGTGTAATGTGCTGTGTGTTCTTTTAACACACCCATCTTTTATGCGTCACACCGTGTGCACCCATGTGACATGACCTGCTCCGGTGTGAAACATAGTATAGATGGTGCTACAGTTGGGAGAACACTATCAACTTGATATTATTTTGCGAGAGATCACCCTAATAAAACACGACTACCGCGCATCAAACAAGGGTGCATCAAAGGGATTAACATCACATGCAATTCATAAAATATGTGACATGATATAGCCCTTTGTGTCTTGAAGTTTTTCGTTGCCTTCATGACTCCGTGGTTGAAGTCTCCACCCACCACCTTTTGTCCTTGGCGCCGGGACCTCCTCACGGCTTCGGCATGTGTGTCGGGGTCCACCTTCACACTATTGATCATCACCGCATCTCCATCTATAGCCTTGCCTCAAGCTACTAAACAGTTCTGGCACGCAGGCCATAATTAAGTGACAATCATATGACTCCAGTCATCATGCCGTACTACGGCTCGCAGGCCGCAAAAATATTACATCATATAGCATCTCATACAAAACACATTGCAAATCTTGAAGGCTATACCACATCACATGCATTCTCTGCAAAAACGAGTTAGATCGCTATCTATACGGGTTGTTGCAAATTTTATCGTGGTTGTTAAGCAGGTTTACAAGGCAAACGAGAAACCCTAGACAAAACAAAACACGATACTTCTTTTGTTGCTAGTTTAACATACGGGGTGCGTGTAGCAACTAATGCCACAAGCCAAACTTCGTTAAACGCGTGACCCCCGTGTGGATTTGAGTTCATAAAATCCACAAGCCCGTTCATGTAAAATTTTCTATAGCAAGACTAGGATGAGATCCAAGGAATTTGATGTAGTCCATGATCAAGGCAACCAGCATACTAAGAGCAGCATAGAGGGATCATGGCAAAACTCAAACCTTGTAGCAAAATCACATCATGCCGTCGAGCAAAGAACAAATCACATGATAGGGAAGCAAACAAGAAAATCAATGCCTCATATCAACATATGATCTACCTAAACATGCATCTAATCAAGGATCGCTCATGATACCGCTGTTGGGAAACATAGTAGAATTCAAAAATTTCGTGCCTACGTAACAAGAACCCAAGATCATCCAAGATAGATCACATACAAGGTTTAGGTTTTCATGCTCACCAACGGTTGCAGCGGAAGAAGAGTTGGTGAAGCAACGTGGACGTAGTGGAAGTAGTCGAAGAAGATCTCCCACGAACAATCCCTCGAACAGATCTCCGAGAAGAAGATGGTCCTCGAAGCAAGATCAAAGCTATGATCTCTCCACCGGTATCCACACGTCCGGCACAGCAATCCGGCAGCGCTCCGCCGTCCAGAGAAGAACGCTTCCGAGAAAATTAGAGAGAGAAAACCCTAGCGAGTTCCGATCTAGATTAGAATCTAAACCGGGGTCTAAAAGTGGAGCAACTAGCAACTAGGGAGAGCCAGGGGGCGCCGGAGACTTGTGTATCTCTTCCCCCCACCCTTGGCTCACCTTATATAGGTGGCCAAGGGGCCTAGGGCGCAGCTCAAGGAGGTTTGGGAGTCCAACTTGGACTCCCAAGCCTTCCAAAGCTTCCCACACCTTCCCACCGGAAACCTTCCATAATGGTATTTGAAAATCCCATCTGGAGGATCTCCCACCCCTTTTTGGTGCGCCCCCACCACCTGGCCGGCCAGGTCAGCCTAGGTGGCTTGCCTCCCAAGGCCAGGGGCGCTGGGCAGTGGGTGGTACTGCCCGGAACCTTCCGGAACCTTCTAGAAGCTTCCAGGACCTTCCGGGACCTATCGGGACCGTTTCGGGACATTCCGGACACTTCTGGAGCACTTCCAATACCTTCCAGAACCTCTAACGAATGTTCCGGAGCCATCTAAATGGGTTTCGGAGCCATCCGGGCAAAGGTTATTATGTCCGGTGAACACAACATATTGTTTAAGCTGTCCACCGATCACCGAAACTATTCCGGTTGATCGTAAACTTTCCCATTACCATTTTCATATGAACTAAAGTTATCTGAAACAATTCCAAAGTACCTTAGCCATATTATTTGCTCTTTACTTGCTTCCACTAAACCTTCAATCATTCTAGCATTCTAACAGATTACTGTACTTTAAGTGTGTGACCCAATAGGTTCGGTATTATGTGGACATGACTTGGAACGCTTTCGAGACTTATAGTCATTTGTCAATAATCAACAACGGAGCCATGGACACCCATGTTGACTCCCACACATACACGAAAAGACTTCGAGTGAACCTTTATGTTTATCGTATACTATTCCCTTTGCTTCACGATATATGACAAAGTTAGAGGAGAGAAGTTTTGGCACCCATGTGAAACAACCCTTTTCGATCACAAGCCATTAGTTATCCTCATTGCTCGTTTGTCTTCATTCCTCGTTACGTATACCGGTATCTCCGTGATCAAATCACAAAGTGTCTGGCCAGACGAGAATAGATACCGTTATACCGAGTGGGCCCTGAGTCTATATCTCTTCATCGTGAAGGAGCAAATCCCATTCTTGAACTATCACTGTTACTAGACACACTGTCCAATGTACCCAGAACTTATTTTACTACTTCCCATTTACGGGAAGATTCATCTAAGAACCAAAGCACATGTTCTTGTGTGAAGTGACTTGACATTCTCATGGTCTAAGGAACTATGTATATAACAACATTTTATGATATGACTTATAACGTTTGTTTTACGATGAGTTCTCTAAGTATATCATTTAACACTGGGGTCGGTTCAACATCATTGTTCTGCTAACAATATGCTCTCATTGCTATTGACATCCTTGTTACAAGAACAATGTCCATGATTAAGAAAACATAATCATCAATAAGCACATGGGCTGGTCTTAGAGGCAAAACCAGGAACTCTTGTTGTTTACATTTCCACACATGCATATGAGTTTTCTTCTGAATCTCACAGTCAGGATCATTGCAATTATAGCACAGAAATATAAACATTAATTATGAACATGAATATATAAATAATAACACACTTTATTATTGCCTCTAGGGCATATATCCAATAGTCTCCCACTTGCACTAGATACAATAATACCAGTTACATAAGTTCTCTCACACCAATGGTTGTTCGGTGTTGCTCATGCTTTGCTCGTGGAAGAGGCTTCGTCATCGGATCTGACACGTTCAGGTCCGTGTGAATCTTGCATACTTTCACATATCCTTTGTCAACGAACTCTCGGATTTTGTGATAACGGCGTTCAATGTGTTTGGATTTCTGGTGGGACCTTGGTTCTCTAGCTTGCGCCACGGCTCCACTATTGTCACAGTAGATCTCCATGGGGTCTTCAGCACTAGGAACCACACCTAGCTCGGTGACGAACTTCTTAATCCAATATCCCTCCTTCGTAGCTTCTGAAGCTGCGATGTATTCCGCCTCCGTTGTAGAATCCGCGACCGTGTTTTGCTTAGAACTTTTCCAACTTACGGCACCCCCGTTGAGTGTGAAAACATATCCTGATTGAGATTTGAAATCATTCAGATCTGTCATGAAGCTTGAATCAGTGTAACCCTTTACAACAAGTTCTTCATCACCTCCGAATACCAAGAACATATTCTTAGTTCTGTTTAGATACTTCAAAATATTTTTGACTGCTACCCAGTGTGCACTACCTGGGTTGCTCTGGTATTTGCTACACATACTCAGAGCATAGGAAACATCTGGTCTTGTACATATCATGGCATACATAACAGATCCAATTGCCGAAGCATATGGAACTGTGCTCATCTCTACCTGCTCCTCAGTGTTCTTAGGACACTGGCTCTTGCAGAGTACCACACCATGTGACATTGGGAGGAATCCCTTCTTAGATTTCTCCATTCTGAACCTATTCAGAACCTTGTCTATATACGTGCTTTGGCTCAGCCCTATCAGGCGCCGGGATCTACCTCTATAGATCTTAATGCCCAATATGTATGCAGCTTCGCCTAAGTCTTTCATCGAAAAACTGCTTTTCAACGACTCCTTTATAGTGTTAAGAAATTCTTTATCATTTCCAATCAACAATATGTCGTCTACATACAGTATTAGAAAAGATATTGCGCTCCCACTTACTTTCTTGTAAACACAAGCTTCTTCGCCATTCTGGATGAAGCCAAAACCTTTGACCACTTCATCAAAACGAAGATTCCAACTCCGTGATGCTTGCTTTAGTCCATAGATGGATCTTTTAAGCTTGCACACCTTTCCAGCATCCTTTGGTGCGACAAAACCCTCAGGTTGTATCATGTATACATTCTCCTCGAGGTTCCCATTCAGGAAAGCTGTTTTGACGTCCATCTGCCATATCTCATAGTCGAAATATGCAGCAATTGCTAGTAAAATCCGCACAGACTTAAGCATTGCTACTGGCGAGAAAGTCTCATCGTAGTCAACTCCTTGCACTTGTCGGAACCCTTTCGCAACAAGTCTAGCTTTATGAATAGTAACATTACCATCCGCGTCTGTCTTTCTTTTGAAAATCCATTTACATTCAATTGGTTTCACACCCTCTGGAGGGATCACCAAGTCCCATACTTGGTTCTCGTACATGGATTCCATTTCGGATTTCATGGCTTGTAGCCATTCAGTGGAGTTGGGGCTCATCATCGCTTCTTTGTAGTTCACAGGCTCATCATCTTCCAATATGAATACTTCGTTAGCGTACCACTCGGGTAGCTGACGTAATCTGCCTGATCTCCTTGGTTCCGTCTCCAGCTTCTCAGAAGTCCCTACATCACTTGCAGGAGCTTCCGGTTCCTTCATTGGAATGACTGCCGGAACAACTTCCGTCGTTTCATTCCTTGGTTCCGAAGGTTCACTAACCTCATCAAGCTGTACTGTCCTCCCACTCACCTCTTTGTTAAGAAACTCTTTCTCAAGAAAAGTTCCTCCTTTAGCAATAAAGACTTTGCCATCGGAGGGGTGGTAAAAGGAATAGCCTACGGTGTCTTTGGCATAACCTACAAAGTAGCACTTGTCTGCTTTAGGGTCGAGTTTGTTCGGTTGTAAACGTTTTACATAAACATCACAACCCCAAATTTTCAGGAACGAAATGTTGGGTTTGTTCCCATTCCACAACTCGTATGGTGTCGTTTCCACAGACTTTGACGGCGCCCTATTTAAAGTAAAAGCGGCAGTCTCTAACGCATAACCCCAAAAAGATAGTGGCAGATCAGTTAATGACATCATAGACCTTACCATGTCTAACAAAGTTCGGTTACGCCTCTCAGACACTCCATTTCTCTGTGGAGTTCCAGGTGGCGTCAGCTGTGAAACGATTCCACGCTCTATGAGGTGTTCTCTAAACTCATGACTAAGATATTCACCACCACGATCGGATCGTAGAAATTTGATTTTCTTGTCACGATGATTCTCAACTTCATTCTGAAATTCTTTGAACTTTTCGAAAGTTTCAGACTTTTGCTTCATTAAGTAAATATAGCCATATCTACTCAAATCGTCAGTAAAAGTTACGAAGTAGAGATATCCACCGCGCGCTGGTATACTCATCGGACCACACACATCACTATGTATTATTTCCAATAAGTCAGTCGCCCGTTCTACATGACCTGTGAACGGCGTCCGAGTCAATTTGCCCATCAGACAAGCCTCACATTTATCAAATGATTCGAAATCAAAAGATTGCAAAATTCCATCTTTATGAAGTTTCTGCATGCGTTTCTTTCCGATGTGACCTAGACGGCAGTGCCACATGTAAGTGGTATTATCAGTCTGCTTGAGACGTTTAGAGCTAGTGTTCAAGATGTCGTTACTACAATCAAGATCTAAATAAAACAGCCCATTCTTAATAGGTGCAAAACCATAGAACATCTTCTTCAAGTAAATAGAGCAACCATTGTTCTCAGACTTAAAATTATAACCGTCACGGACTAAACATGATCCGGACATAATGTTCTTACAAATAGCAGGAACGAAATAACAATTATCTAATTCTATGGTAAATCCTGAAGGTAGATGTATAGTGTAGACGCCCACGGCTTTAGCAGAGATCGTAGCTCCATTTCCGACATGCATCGTCACTTCATTCTTTTCCAGCTTCCTTATTCTCCTTAGTCCCTGTAATGAATTACAGATATGAGCAACAGCTCCAGTATCAAATACCCACGACTTAGAGTGAGGGCCGGAAAGAAAAACATCTATGACATATATAACTTTTATACCTTCGCTGGTAAAACCAGGCTTCTTTCTATCTGCCAGATACTTCTTGCAGTTCCTCTTCCAGTGACCTTTAGCTTTGCAGTAGAAGCACTCAGTATCTTTGTTAGGGCCGGTGCCAGAGGGTTTCTTGGTCTTGGCGCCAGGCTTGCCGGCGCCCTTGCCCTTGGACTTGCCCTTCTTCTTGAAACTGGTGGTCTTGCTAACCGCTAACGTATAGTTAGGGTCAGCCTGCATGGTAGTCTCCGCATTTTTCAGCATTGCAAGCAGTTCATTAACTGACTTATCCATCCCGTTCATGCGATAGTTCTGAACAAAGCCTTTGAAACTTGGCGGGAGTGACATGAGAACAATATCTGTACCCAGTGATTCCGGGACCGGAAATCCCAGCTCAGTCAACCTTTGCCCAAGGCGCATGATCTTTATCACATGCTCACTGACAGGTGTTCCTTCTTTCATCTTGCAATTCCACATGGCATGAGTTACCTCATACCGTTTAGTTCTAGCGTGTTTGGCATACAGAGCGTCTAACTCCTTAACAATTAAGTGGGGATCGGTGTTTTCAAACCTCCCTTGTAACTCTGATTCCATACACGCAGTCATAAGACACTGAACTGCGGTGCTATCATCAAGCTTAGTCTGATGCACATTCTGCTTAGCTACCGTGGCTTCAGGCCCCGGTGCTGCTGGGAGAGGTGTTGTCAGGACATAGTCCTTCTTAGCACTCCTGAGTACAATTCTCAAGGAACGAACCCAGTCCGCATAGTTGCTTCCATCAGCTTTCAATTTTTCTTTCTCAATCAACGGACCTAAGTTAAACTGGGGATTGACACGGGCCATTTCAATCTACAACATAAACACAAGTTTCACTTTAGACAATGTTCATAATTAAGTTGCACTAATTAATCGTACTATTAATTTAATAAGTGCTCCCACTCAGACCAACATCTCTCGTAGTTGATTCTAAGTGATTCAAGATCCAAGTTTAGTCGTCCGCCAATGATGTGACATCACTGATGACTTAGACTGAACTGGTAGGCCAACTTGCCAATCACGCAAGGTGATTCTTGTTCATCTTTCGATGGGCGTGTTCCGGCAGCAAACTTTTATCCAAACCGTCAAGATAACCAAGTGTAATGTGCTGTGTGTTCTTTTAACACACCCATCTTTTATGCGTCACACCGTGTGCACCCATGTGACATGACCTGCTCCGGTGTGAAACATAGTATAGATGGTGCTACAGTTGGGAGAACACTATCAACTTGATATTATTTTGCGAGAGATCACCCTAATAAAACACGACTACCGCGCATCAAACAAGGGTGCATCAAAGGGATTAACATCACATGCAATTCATAAAATATGTGACATGATATAGCCCTTTGTGTCTTGAAGTTTTTCGTTGCCTTCATGACTCCGTGGTTGAAGTCTCCACCCACCACCTTTTGTCCTTGGCGCCGGGACCTCCTCACGGCTTCGGCATGTGTGTCGGGGTCCACCTTCACACTATTGATCATCACCGCATCTCCATCTATAGCCTTGCCTCAAGCTACTAAACAGTTCTGGCACGCAGGCCATAATTAAGTGACAATCATATGACTCCAGTCATCATGCCGTACTACGGCTCGCAGGCCGCAAAAATATTACATCATATAGCATCTCATACAAAACACATTGCAAATCTTGAAGGCTATACCACATCACATGCATTCTCTGCAAAAACGAGTTAGATCGCTATCTATACGGGTTGTTGAAAATTTTATCGTGGTTGTTAAGCAGGTTTACAAGGAAAACGAGAAACCCTAGACAAAACAAAACACGATACTTCTTTTGTTGCTAGTTTAACATACGGGGTGCGTGTAGCAACTAATGCCACAAGCCAAACTTCGTTAAACGCGTGACCCCCGTGTGGATTTGAGTTCATAAAATCCACAAGCCCGTTCATGTAAAATTTTCTATAGCAAGACTAGGATGAGATCCAAGGAATTTGATGTAGTCCATGATCAAGGCAACCAGCATACTAAGAGCAGCATAGAGGGATCATGGCAAAACTCAAACCTTGTAGCAAAATCACATCATGCCGTCGAGCAAAGAACAAATCACATGATAGGGAAGCAAACAAGAAAATCAATGCCTCATATCAACATATGATCTACCTAAACATGCATCTAATCAAGGATCGCTCATGATACCGCTGTTGGGAAACATAGTAGAATTCAAAAATTTCGTGCCTACGTAACAAGAACCCAAGATCATCCAAGATAGATCACATACAAGGTTTAGGTTTTCATGCTCACCAACGGTTGCAGCGGAAGAAGAGTTGGTGAAGCAACGTGGACGTAGTGGAAGTAGTCGAAGAAGATCTCCCACGAACAATCCCTGGAACAGATCTCCGAGAAGAAGATGGTCCTCGAAGCAAGATCAAAGCTATGATCTCTCCACCGGTATCCACACGTCCGGCACAGCAATCCGGCAGCGCTCCGCCGTCCAGAGAAGAACGCTTCCGAGAAAATTAGAGAGAGAAAACCCTAGCGAGTTCCGATCTAGATTAGAATCTAAACCGGGGTCTAAAAGTGGAGCAACTAGCAACTAGGGAGAGCCAGGGGGCGCCGGAGACTTGTGTATTGCTTCCCCCCACCCTTGGCTCACCTTATATAGGTGGCCAAGGGGCCTAGGGCGCAGCTCAAGGAGGTTTGGGAGTCCAACTTGGACTCCCAAGCCTTCCAAAGCTTCCCACACCTTCCCACCGGAAACCTTCCATAATGGTATTTGAAAATCCCATCTGGAGGATCTCCCACCCCTTTTTGGTGCGCCCCCACCACCTGGCCGGCCAGGTCAGCCTAGGTGGCTTGCCCCCCAAGGCCAGGGGCGCTGGGCAGTGGGTGGTACTGCCCGGAACCTTCCGGAACCTTCTAGAAGCTTCCAGGACCTTCCGGGACCTATCGGGACCGTTTCGGGACATTCCGGACACTTCTGGAGCACTTCCAATACCTTCCAGAACCTCTAACGAATGTTCCGGAGCCATCTAAATGGGTTTCGGAGCCATCCGGGCAAAGGTTATTATGTCCGGTGAACACAACATATTGTTTAAGCTGTCCACCGATCACCGAAACTATTCCGGTTGATCGTAAACTTTCCCATTACCATTTTCATATGAACTAAAGTTATCTGAAACAATTCCAAAGTACCTTAGCCATATTATTTGCTCTTTACTTGCTTCCACTAAACCTTCAATCATTCTAGCATTCTAACAGATTACTGTACTTTAAGTGTGTGACCCAATAGGTTCGGTATTATGTGGACATGACTTGGAACGCTTTCGAGACTTATAGTCATTTGTCAATAATCAACAGCGGAGCCATGGACACCCATGTTGACTCCCACACATACACGAAAAGACTTCGAGTGAACCTTTATGTTTATCGTATACTATTCCCTTTGCTTCGCGATATATGACAAAGTTAGAGGAGAGAAGTTTTGGCACCCATGTGAAACAACCCTTTTCGATCACAAGCCATTAGTTATCCTCATTGCTCGTTTGTCTTCATTCCTCGTTACGTATACCGGTATCTCCGTGATCAAATCACAAAGTGTCTGGCCAGACGAGAATAGATACCGTTATACCGAGTGGGCCCTGAGTCTATATCTCTTCATCGTGAAGGAGCAAATCCCATTCTTGAACTATCACTGTTACTAGACACACTGTCCAATGTACCCAGAACTTACTTTACTACTTCCCATTTACGGGAAGATTCATCTAAGAACCAAAGCACATGTTCTTGTGTGAAGTGACTTGACATTCTCATGGTCTAAGGAACTATGTATATAACAACATTTTATGATATGACTTATAACGTTTGTTTTACGATGAGTTCTCTAAGTATATCATTTAACACTGGGGTCGGTTCAACATCATTGTTCTGCTAACAATATGCTCTCATTGCTATTGACATCCTTGTTACAAGAACAATGCCCATGATTAAGAAAACATAATCATCAATAAGCACATGGGCTGGTCTTAGAGGCAAAACCAGGAACTCTTGTTGTTTACATTTCCACACATGCATATGAGTTTTCTTCTGAATCTCACAGTCAGGATCATTGCAATTATAGCACAGAAATATAAACATTAATTATGAACATGAATATATAAATAATAACACACTTTATTATTTCCTCTAGGGCATATATCCAACAATTCCCAGGGTAAGAAACACAGTAAAGCACGACAAGCTCCTACCAAAAAACACAACGCGCGACGAACTCAGAGTATACAACAAGCTAGCAAGCGACGTCACGAAGAAAACCGGACGACCGAGGCTCGAGCTGGAGAAACGAAGACGAGTCACGGACGAGTCGAATGCCGATCGCCAAGCACCACCAGAACTCTCGGGCGACTCCTCCGACCATGGATCACCCCACCAGCGTAGGCCCAGATTCAACAATCTACGCCGAACGGACAAGAAGAAAGTTGCTCGCAATAGAGACGACACATTCAGACTCGAAGACAAGGACGGGGAAGAAGAACAGCTCACACCAGCAGAAGCGCCCATCGCCACAAAAGCATACCTCCACTGGGCCCAAACTGGAGAAAAAGAGGAAGCAGACCGCAACGCCGCGAGAGTACTCAAAGTGATGAACGCCGCGATCGCCGCGTCAGTACCCAAAAAAGCAAGCACAAGGCGAGCACCCCGCGAGCAGTCGCCGGAGAGGGACCTGATACGTCCAAAAAGCATCACTATTTTATATTGTGATTTCACCCTATTCATTGATATATTCCACTTTAAAGTATTTTTCTTATGTTGTTTTGGCTTATTTTACACAGTTTACAACTTTCCGGTGCCGAAGCAGCAGAACCAGAATTCAGCGGTAAAAAGTGGATACCAAGTTGCTTAATCAGATCAAGTCCAAATGCGATGAAATT